>LR824630.2:0-2400000 GCA_902829305.4 Spodoptera exigua | reverse complement strand
TTTTCATTAAACATATCTAAGAACACTCGCACGTAAGTCGCCTTTAATACAAAAAAAAAAATCTATTGAAATCGCTTCATCCGTTCAGGCTCCAGGATGCCACAGACAGACAGATACCAACTTATAAACAACTAGCTACTCCCACGCGGTTTCACCCGCTGCTCAGCTCCATTTGATCGTAGAGTAATGTTTTATAGCCTATTGTGCAGGAATTTCAGGGATTCCAAAGGAAACTCAATAATTTGTGTATTCAATAATATATAATGCCTCTTGACACGTACAATGATTGTGGCGGAATGACTTTCAAAAGTCAAGGACAATGATACATAAACTTAAACTGATGACACCTAATTGTAAGGACGCGTTAAGTTGCTCCTATAAGAGTGCAGGCGCTGCGCTCGAACATGCCCCCGGACGTTGAAAGGTGCTAGTGCACTTTCAACCAGATGCATTCTCAACGGGCAGTGGACAGATTCTGTTGAAGGCTCTTCGTATCACCCCAGCAGATGTCTTGATGTCTGCTACTCTAGCAATTCTATCAGACCCTGGATAAATGGCGACGATTCTCCCCAATCTCCATTTAAGAGGCGGTAAGTGATCCTCCTTAATAACCACCATGGTACCCAGCTTGAGCGTGTCCTTGCAACTGCGCCACTTCATCCTCTGTTGTAGCTCAGACACATACTCCTTGCTCCAACGAGACCAAAAATGCTGCCGCAGCTGCTCAACACGTTGGAAGCGTCTCAAAGAAGATGTGGAGTAGTCTTGGAGATCTTTCTGGGGAAGTGAAGTGAGAGGCCGGCCAATGAGAAAATGACCCGGGGTCAATGGGGTGCAATCTGCTGGATCGGACGATAACGGTGTCAGTGGGCGTGAATTTAATATTGCCTCAATCTGAACTAGAGTGGTGTTAAGTTCCTCAAAAGTTAGGTGACAATTTCCCAACACTCGCCTAAGGTGAAATTTTGTCGACTTAACACCCGCTTCCCAAAGTCCGCCGAAATGAGGTGTATACGCGGGAATGAAAGTAAACTTGATCCCATTGTTAGCCAGTTGTTCGCCTAGGGAATCACAATTAGCTTTGAGAAAACTCGAAAGTTCGTTGCATGCACCGACGAAGGTAGTGCCGTTATCAGAGTAGATGTCGTTGGGTTTCCCCCTTCGCGAGATGAACCGAAATAATGCTAGCAAAAACTTGTCACTAGTCAAGTCACTCACCAGCTCCAAATGAATAGCCTTGGTGGTAAAACACACAAAGATTGCTATATACACTTTTACTAGCCTACATTCGCGACCTTGCCTACTAACAGCCATGATAGGACCGGCATAGTCCACACCAGTGCACTCAAATGGGTAGCCACCTGGAAGGATGCGCTGCTGCGGCAAATTGCCCATCAAAGGTGTGAGGGTTTTACCCGACAAACGTGAACACCGCAAGCACTTACGATGACAACCTTTTGCTAAGCTTCGTCCGCCAATAGGCCAATAGGACTCTCTTATGGAAGCCAATAGCAACTGTGGGCCTGCATGCATCAACTTAACATGTTCATATTCAAATAATAACTTCGTGAATTTGTGAGTGGACTGTAAAATAATAGGATGTTTTTTATTAAATGGAAATGTAGAATTGCCTAAGCGACCTCCAACACGCATTATTTTGTTTTCATCAATAAATACATTAAATTTATTAGGGAGCTTTTTGAAGGCAACTTTTGATTGTTAATAAGCAATCGGTATTCAGGTAAGGATTCCATTTGGCTTGCAATAATAATAACATTTAATGCATTCTGCAACTCCGCGTGCGATAGAAATTTAGTAGGTAGCTTAACCTTTCTACATAATTGTACAAATCTTAAAACGTACGCTACGCTACGGATAAGCCTTAAATAACTAGAATACCGACTAAAATCTATAAAATTATAATTAATATGACTAGTAACGTCAGCACGTAATGATACCCTAGGTCGAGTTTCAGGCAGCTGATCTAACTCTAATGATTGGTGCTGAGAAGGCCAGTGAGACTGCGGAAGCTTCAAGAAGCTGGGACCACTCCACCACAAGTCCGTTGCTTGTAGAACACTAATATCCATTGGGACTGTCACAATGCCTAGTCTCAGTCATATGTCCTAATGCCTCGTACTCAGACACGAAGTCGCAATATAGCTTACTGAACTCAGGCTTCGACTTCAGTCTGCGTTCCAAACTGGACAAACATTTAGATGCTCTTTGGAATGACTCACCTAAAACAGAAGGACTTTGCTTTAAAGGAATACGAACACAAAAATGACCGCCATCTAAACGTGTCGTATTCTTAACGAAATGCTCCTCACATAATTTTTCCTCGGGTAAATAATTGGAGGATTGTGAGTTTACCTCTTCCAGATTCCAAAACTTAACTAAATCTGTGTGAATTTTATTAAAATTATCAACGCTAGAGGAATCGGATTGGGTAAAATTGCAAACTATGTCAGCTGACTTACTACCGTTGCGATAGGTAACAGGACCAGAAACTATCCAGCCTAATACTGTATGACATAATACTGGCTTGCCTATACCTAGCCTAATTGTTTGCGAACCGACCAAGTCCCAGAAGAGATCAGCACCTATTAAAATATCGACTTCTGAAGGTTTATAAAAAGTGGGGTCGGCTAAACAAATATCGCCTGGAATGTTCAGATCAGAAATGTCGACTTCGCGACACGGCACTACACCCGTTAAAGATGGCAAAACGAAACAATAAAACTTAGAACTATAACTATCGTCTAATGACGTCATTTTAATATGACACATTTTACCTACGCGCGAGCTTACATTATTTATGCCGTAAACCGATCCATTTACCTGGCAGGCATCTAGATTAAGCCGTTTACATAAATGTTCTGTCATGAAACATGAAGTGCTACCACTATCAAGCAGGGCTCGCACTATGTGCTGACGATCATATTGATCACATAACTTGATAAGAGCGGTAGACAATAAAACACCACCACAGTGTTGTTTACGCTCGCCACAAGATGAACCGACGACGTCCGCGGCTAAAGTTAAATTATTAGCAGTCACATTAGTGCGAGCCACGGCGTCAGTGGGCGATGACGTTCTTATGGAATGAGGCGTGCTACTGTGTGCTACGTTGTTATCGCGCGACGTTGAAGCACCTTTGTTGTCGGAATGTATCAACGTATTATGTCGGCGCTTACAAACCTTGCATCCCGGCTTTCTACAACGATTAGCAAAGTGACCTGTATGAAAACAGTTGTAGCACACCTTATAATTGGGTATTAACTTGAGACGGGCGTCTATACTGAGTGCAAGAAACTGCGAGCAGCTAGACAAAACGTGATCGCCTTTACAGTGCGGACATAATTTATTAATATCAGTGCTTGAACTAGGAGAATTCTGTGATACTACCATGCTCGTAGATTTTATTTTATTAGAATGGGAACTAGGTTTATTTTGAGTGGAGTTAATAGTATTAAACTTTAAATCTAAAGTTTCTAACAACACAGCGCGATCACGAAGAAACTGCATGAATGCATCAAATGTTATGATGGTTTCCTTATCCAACCGACCTTTGTGCTGCTCCCACTCGCGATACGTCACATTGTCTAACTTACGAGTGACTAAGTATATTAACAAAGTGTCCCAATACTTCACAGGCTCACCTAAAGATATTAAAGCACGAAGATTTTTATTGAGTTGATCAATCAATCCTTTTAACGCAACGGAAGATTCCTTAGAAATGGCGTTTATATTAAATAAGGATGAGACATGATTATGTATTAATAAACGTTTATTATCGTAACGCTCACAAACAAGCTTCCAAGCTATATCGTAATTGCTTGCGGAGAACTCAATGGCATGGATCACAACAGCAGCAGATCCCTCCAGCGACGCTCGCAAATAGTGGAATTTATTTACCTGGTCGATGTCATCATTACAGTGAATGAGGCTAGTAAAAGTGTCACGAAACTCTAGCCAATGACTATAGCACCCATCGAACTTCGGTAGCTGTATAGTGGGCAACTTAACAGGCTTACGTTGACTAATCCGAGTACATTTATCACTACTTACGGACTCCTTGTCATCATTAGTGTACTTACTTAACAATTCCTGCGATCTAGATAATGCCTTGTAATATTGAGATTCAAACTCGGCACGCTCAGAGAATTGTGCTTTGACGTCTTCTACCATGCATTCTAGTCGCAACTGAACCTCATCGTACTGCTCATACAAACTTTCGATTCTTCCCATACGCAATTGCAACTCCTTTACCTCACAACTAGTTAACTGCTTATCACAAGATACATCAAGGTAACTGATAAAGGCAGTCAAACGACCCTTAAAGCTTCCTCGCTTCTTAACTAGTTCTCTTTCTTCGGACATATTGGGAACCGAGTGCAATCGACCTGGAATTTGTTGAAGAAGTACTTAGATTTATTTTTACAATACAATTTTAAAGATAAGTCTGTACCTATATGACAGAAACAATGTTTTAATGTAAAATAATTGTAAATAGTTTTTATGTACCAATTGTAAATAGTTTTTATGTATAACAATGTAAATAGTCAACAACAGTACTGTAAATTACGTAAATATAAATGATGATTTGAATGGTTGCCTTTTATTTCAGTACAGATTCCACAATATACTTATAACAAAGAAAAATAATACCTAATCGTCAATAATTTAAGAGGCTAAAACTAAATTAATAATTAATTGAATACACATACGGTCACTAATGTTTCAAGGACACACTTTAACATTAACCTAACAACGAGTTAACAATCTACCTTCGCACTAAATTAACGATGTGAATAATACTTATATAGCTAATAAGCTATAATGCAGCAGTACAAATTATAAATGTAGTATGTATTGACTATATATACACTATATACTACTGTATCTTTAATTAGGATACGTATAATTTTCATAACTAGCAAAAATTACTATTCACAATGCAAATGGTTAAGTTAACTAATACAAGAATGTTTAAGAAAATAAATAACACTAACCTGGTTTAATCCTTAATTATATTAATATACTACCTGATTGAGTGTTGGGTGATATTAATTATTATGTTTAAATATTCTTAACACCGTTTTAAGTTAAAGTCCCTTGTTCACGTTACCACATTTGACCGTCGTATCGCCTTCTTTGGTAAAATCCACAATAATCCTCAATTTCCTCGATAATTATTGCGTTCTTCAATAATCCAGATATATCCGGCTCGGTGGGACCAAATTATGTGCAGGAATTTCAGGGATTCCAAAGGAAACTCAATAAATGTGTATTCAATAATATATAATGCCTCTTGACACGTACAATGATTGTGGCGGAATGACTTTCAAAAGTCAAGGACAATGATACATAAACTTAAACTGATGACACCTAATTGTAAGGACGCGTTAAGTTGCTCCTATAAGAGTGCAGGCGCTGCGCTCGAACACCTATGGTACTTAGGAACATTGTAGCTATCTATCAGTGAAAGAATGTTGGCAATCCGACCAGGCAGCGGTTCCAAAGATTACCCCCTACATACAAACTTACAAGTTTTACCTCTTTATAATATTAGTATAGATAACTTTTTCCGTCGGTGTTTAAATATTGGAAATCAATATTGGCAATTAACACCAGGTAAATAGTAATTAAATGAAAGTTTTACTTTCTGTGAACCTATATTATTATTTCTTTGGCGTGTATTTTGTATAAGTAGGTAATTAGGTATTGTTGCCAAAACTTTAATTGTCAGGTGTTTTGTATTATTATGTAATATTGTCACGTGGATTTGAGTCATATGTTATGGCACTATTTTTGAATAGTCGACGTATTACGACGAGCAGACGGATTACCTGACAGACGGGCCCCTATAGGGCTGATGTTCAGCCGGGGTTGCGGGGTAAGCGCAATGAGGCATCGCGACCTCGGCCCAGAGCAGGATAAGGAACAGGGGGTTTTTAGTCAGTAAGAGTCTGACACTCCCTCCCGCCCGGCCCTGGGCGGGAGAAGTCATTTGATGATTTTCCCCTCACAAAAAAAAGACGGATTACCTGAAGGTAAGCAATCAGCGCCGCCCATGGACACCCGCAACACCAAAAGAGTTACGAGTGCGTTTCCGACCTTTTAGGGGTAAGGGTTTCGGATATTAAGGGATTGGGGAAGGGGAAAGATGACCTCCGGTAACCTCACTCACATGGCGAAACACAACGCTGTGGTTGTTTCACGTCGGTATTCTGTGAGGCAGTGGTATCACTCCGGTCGAGCCGACCCATTCGTGCCGAAGCATGGCTCTCGCACACTTACTAATGGCCTCGAGTGAAGATGAGATACGGAACACAACGCTAGGATACTACCGTAGGTACCGTTATATTTATACACGTTACGTATTTATAAACGTTATTTTTTATGATTACTTAAATATTTGCATACTTAATGGAGTTACCTAGTCTAATAACAGTATTTCGAGAACCAGGACTAGCTAGGTCAAGATTGGCAACGAGGTCAACTGCTTTTAAAACATAACATACGAAAAAACCCATCTACATATACATAATTTTCGGTTATTTCTATGGATAAAACCGGCAAACGAGCAGACTGATTAACGGCCCGAGTCTACTATTTCCAAAGTGTTGTCATTCCTACACGATTCCATTGTCATTTTGCTAAAAGTTCGTAATCTGTTAATTCAAAATGGCTGATCATTGGCGTTTCACCGATGTCGTAATAGAATTATAGTACGAGATGTCTTGTAACTACATAATTATAAACAATAACTGCACATTAATATTCTAAATGTAAATCATTGAATAAAGGAACTGTTCTTTTTTTATTAATTTACCGCATTATGTCAAATATTCATTTGTCATTTTGTACGAGATTATCGCTCTAAAGAATTATTTTATAATGGAAACTCATACCTAATGACGCGATCGTGTTAGTAGATTACCAAACTTGTCAAAATCAACAATTTTGAAACCAATGATCTACAATTCTGACACTATTGTAATAGCAGACTCGAGGCCCAGGTAATCCGTCTGCTCGTTTGCCGACCTAACCCATAGAGAAATGTTTAACTAAATAACTGCTCATTAAAATGCATAATTACACTTAACTGTGACAGTTAAGTTACGAGAAACTAAACTTTCGCGGAGAAAACTCGTTTCTGACTGACTTTTAACGTAATATTAATATTTATATGAGAAAAGATTTTTAAAATTTTTCCAATAGAAAATATTAAAACAGAATATTTACTATAATAACTCAATGTTATCAACAATACGGTAGTTTCCAACTAGTCAAATTCAATACTTTTATCCAAATGTCAAAAACGTTACTTTTCTATGAAATTCGTATTAAACACAGAATTATGACGTCATAGTAATTTTGCGTCAAATAGCTAACGTCATATTTCTTAAAGATTAGCTAAAAATATCTAAAATTTAGTGTATCGACAGATCGATGAATAAAAGGATAGGTAGTTATTTTTCAATATTTTATTGTATTGAAACGTCGAAATAATTTATTTTTGACCTTGGAAACTACCGAATTCGCGGTGTTTTGTTGTTCATTGTGGACTGTTTTTGTTGTGAGAAATTTTGTAAAATTATAATGAATTCTCCCGCCCTAGGATCACTTTAATATTTTCCCCACACTAAAAAAAAACTTGTGTAGAGGTTGTCCAGTCAACTGATGGTAGCGAGGTTCACTGTCCAGTGACACACGTACGCTGGTATCGTCATGAGCTAATGTTGACATGTAAACAGCGACTCATGTAGTGTAGAGATTGTCCAGTCAACTGATGGTAGCGAGGTTCACTGTCCAGTGGCACACGTACGCTGGTATCGTGAGCTGCCTCACAAAATGGGGAGATCTACGTCTTCATAAATCCTTTGCTAGACATATGTAGATTTCCCCAATATTATTTCAATATATAACATGGACACCTAAAATTTAAGCGTTAGGTACTATTAATCATTTATTCTCGTGGCAGTTACAAGATGGTCCTCTGAATTTTCCCTAAATTATGTCCAGAAACATCCAGAAAGTAAAATTAGTTAATACTTAGTTAAACACAAATATCTACCTATACCTTACATTTATAATAATAAATCAATAGTATAAGAAAAGAAAAATACTTTAAAAAATAAATTGGCAATGTACCTACCCGTATAAACAAATGTCGTTGCTTTAAAAAAAGAAAAAAATATAAACACGTCAATTGCACTAGGTACCAACCTTCAAAATTTAAAATTTGAAACTCATGACGTGGGCACACTATTACAAAAAATTATAACACAATAATCACTTATTAAATCACAAACGAAAACACGTAAATCCACTCGATTTCTTACTAACTTCCACTAACAAGAAAACCACATTAAAACAACTGAACTTGTTTATAAACAAAAAAGAAATTATAACCTCAATTAATTACGCGGCAAAATTACAATCTGACAGCTCGTTACAAAGTCAATAGAGAAAAAAAATAGGCTATCGACAGTGCACAGATTAAATAAAGAGGTTATTTATGTTCGTTTTTCGCGTCCGCGCGTCTGTTAGTCGTCGAGAGACTGTGGTTTGATCATGCAGTTTCACGTTACACCTTCGGAAATAGCTACGCTTATTTTCTACCGTGTATATTGGTTGAATTTTGCACTTGCAAGCGATGCGTATCTGAGTCATTAGGGGTAGACTTCATACAGCTATTTTCTAAAGAAATTAGTGTAATGTATTTGTAAGTATGCGACCTACTTTCAAAGAAACTCGTTTTTAGATCATTCATTTCAGTTTGACAGGTTTAAGTGCTTGTAAAACTAGATAAGAATGTATTTTTTTTATCGTAAGTGTTTTCTTAGTATAAAAAGTTAATTGTTTTGTTTTTTAAAAAGTAAATAAATTACTACCATGCATTAAAATTAATATAATCAGCGATACACAAAATTAATAATAGGGAAATTGTCAGAGCTATATTAATTGAAATTGAAATAATAATAACAATCAAATAAACCGCGAAACAAAAATTAAATATTAAGGAAATTGTCATTTCTATGTCAGTCAATTATAATAATAATAAAATTTATTTAATCAAACTTATAAATTAAACAAATAAATAGCATACACAGTCAATAATAAGTTAAAAGTACTAATTATATTTACAAATTGATCACACTTTTATCTTTTTTATTGACGATATTTGGTCTACCAAAATTTTTCATGTCTTAATTCATATTATCTCCTCTATTAAGAACATGATAAGGTGAAGTGTCGTTTTAAAATGGTTTTTTTGTCAGGAGAAAATCATCAAATGACTTCTCCCGCCTTGGGTAAGGCGAGAGAGAATGTCAGACTCTTACTGACTAAGAACCCCTCCCGTTCCTTCTTCTGCTCTGGGCCGAGGCCGCGGTGACACATTGCGCTTGCCCCGCAACCCCGGCTGAACATCAGCCCAAGCCCCAAGTCATTTGATGATTTTCCCCTCACAAAAAAAAAACCTTGCATCCATTGGCTTCCCGCGACTCTGAAGATGTTGTCGGTCCACATAGCTTGAGGCCTCGACCGTCCGTCTTTCAAGCGACGTGGCCTGCCCATTGCCATTTTAATAAAAAAGTACGACTAATATTTGGTTCATTTATTTCAGTTGACAAACGAGCAGACGGATTATATGATGGTAAGCAATCAGCGCTGCCCATAGATACTTGTAATATCAAATTAGTTACTACAAGTGCGTTGCCGACCTTTTGTAGGTTTTTTTGGTATTTACACTTTGATCTAAACCAAAAGGCAAAGAAGTGAAATGATTTAAGATTAGGGTATTTAGGAATTGAAGATGGGGGAAGAGTTTTTTTTGTTTACAGGTTGGAAAACTCTCATGGAGAGACACCGCCCTCGGAGAACGGCAAAGGGTACTGTCAGACTCTTACCAACTAAACTACGACTAAAAACCAGCTTGGTGTTCCTTATTTACCCATGTGTCCCCTCTGGTAACCTCATTTATTATTTTCGTAATCTGTCATGTAACCGCATGTAACCTTCTTTCTCTGTTCTTTTTTTCTAATGTACTTACCAACCTAATAAAAATAAAATTGAATATTAAATTGCCTGAAACCTCATTATAAGTAGTTAAAATCAATAGGTCTCGTGACCGGATCTCCAATTATATAAGAATACTATAATTATTTTTATATCTATCGTTAGGTAAACATTTTATTATTGCTTATCTCACATACCGCGGTTTCGCTTACGGTAGGTAGTAAACGTACCTACCTATATAATTATCATTAATTGTAATTAAGTATAGATAGATACTATCTATTTTTTTTTTACTATAACTCTTTATAACTATTATTTTTTTTTACTATACTACTCTGTCAAGAAAGTACCGGGAAAAAGTCAATAATACACAAAATGTTTGTTATTCATCTAAATTTATTTTATCACCTTCAAAGTATGCTCCTTCAGAAACGATACACTTTCGCCAACGAATAATCCAATCATCGAAACTTTTTTTAAACGCTGTTTCCGGAATTGAGTTCAGTGCTCGCCGCGAATTCTCCTTTATGTCTTCTAACGATTGAAAACGGGTGCCACGAAGGGGTAATTTGAGTGTGGGAAAAAGAAAGAAGTCGGCTGGAGCCATATCTGGTGAATATGGTGGCTGCTCGATGGTGTTTGTTGAGTGTTTGGACAAAAAATCGTTTACAATGATGGCCTTGTGCGAAGGTGCATTATCGTGATGCAAAATCCAAGAATTTTCTTTCCACATTTCTGGCCTTTTTCGTCGAATTTGTTCTCTTAAACGCCGCATAACGCTCAAATAATATTCTTTATTTACCGTTTGACCTTCGGGCAAGAATTCTGAGTGCACAACACCGCGATAGTCAAAGAAAACAGTCAACATGACTTTGACTTTTGATCGACTTTGACGTGGTTTTTTCGGTTTTGGTTCAGTTGGAAGGCGCCATTCCGAAGATTGTTGACTAGTTTGCATGTCAAACTCGTAAACCCACGTCTTGTCACCACGGGCACGCTACCATAGCAGCGGTAAGACCCCTCTTTGAGGAGTGGCTTGAGAGACGCCACGGCGTCCTCACCTTCCGTCTGACGCAGGTGCTTACCAGGCACGGCAGCTTCGGTAGGTTCCTGTTTCGGATTCAGCGGGAGGAAACGCCCGAGTGTCGTCATTGTGAGGACCACCTAGAGGATACGGTGGAGCATACGGTAGCGGTATGCCCTGCCTGGGCTGAGCACCGCCGTATCCTCAGGGAAGTGATCGGCGGCGGCGACCTCTCGCGCCCGGCCTTAGTCGAGGCCATGGTGCGGAGTGAGAGGAACTGGGACGCCGTCTCCTCCTTTTGTGAAGCAGTCATGCTCGCAAAGAGAGAGGCGGCCCGCGTGAGGGAGCAATCCTCCTCCTCACGCCCCAGCAGCCGCAACTGGCGACACTACGGGCGTCGGGGATCGAGGGACGATCTCCGGCCACCGTAAGTACGGGCCTGCGGTCGGCGAGTAAGGGCAGCTCGCCGCCCGACCAGAACCAGGCCCGAGCGTACGGCGCGTAGCGTTCCGCGCGCGCCTCAAAGAGCCAATAGTCCACCACAGACGGGGCCCTAAAGGGCTGATGTTCAGCCGGGGTTGCGGGGTAAGCGCAATGAGGTACCGCGACCTCGGCACAGAGCAGGAGAAGGAACAGGGGGGTTTTTAGTCAGTAAGAGTCTGACACTCCCTCCTGCCCGGCCCTGGGCGGGAGAAGTCATTTGATGATTTTCCCATCACAAAAAAAAAAAAAAAACGTCTTGTCACCAGTAACAATGCGTTTCATGAATGTTGGGTCGGTTTTGACTCGTTCTAGCATGTCCTCAGCGCCTCAGCGACTTTCATGCGATTTAGTTTTTGAAGAAAATTCAGGTCTTTTGGGACTAGCCGAGCGGCAACACGTTTCATACCCAAATTATTTGTTAAAATGGTACGGATCGACTCGTGAGATACAGAAAGTTCGGCGGCCATCTCTTTCAAACTTGAATGAGGATTTTCAGTCACTATTTCCTTCACTTTTGCGATGTTAACTTCAGTTGCAGACGTTGATGGCCTACCAAAACGAGGCAAATCTTTCATCACATCTCGACCGCTTTTGAACGCTTTGTACCACTCATAAGCACGTGTTTTTGATAAAGTCGATTCACCGTAAGCCTTCTGTAACATTTTGAGTGCCTCCGAACACGAAATTTCATTGGCGATGCAAAATTTAAGACAAACTCTTTGTTCGATGTTTTTGTCCATTATGAAATTCGCAATACACACTAGATATTATAAAACTAAAAACAGCACTGTTTTTAATATAAATAACAGATGCAACTCAAATTCCGCGCCAAAATGGAAAACAGTTATGCTAATCTAACAACAACAAAAAAAATTAAAATTCGAATTTGGAACCATAAAAAAAACATTCATTCCCGATACTTTGTTGACTGAATGTATTCTTCCTAGGTATAGTAATTAAAGGTAATGGTAATTAAATAGGTATTAAACTACTAGTAAAGCTGAATAGTTTATTTGTTTGATCGCTCTAATCTCCGGAACTGCTAGTTTAAATTGAACTATTCTTTTTGTGTTGGTTAGTCCATTTATAGAGGAAGGCTTTATTGCTTATAAGTCTTCTTCTTCTGGTCGTAGCGAGATGTTTTAAATAAAATAATAATCGGTAAATATCGAGGAAAATTTGAAATTTATTCTTTCATAAGAACCTTCTCCTGACAATCTATATTGATATTATAAAGAGGGAAAATTTGTAAGTTTGTATGTAGGGGGTAATCTTTGGACCGCTGGTCGGATTGGCAAAATTCTTTCACTGATAGATAGCTACAATGTCCTTGAGTGCTATAGGCTATAAAACATCACGCTACGATCATATGGAACTGAACAGCGCGAGCGGGTAAAACAGCGCGAGATTAGCTAGTAATAATTTATAAATGCGAAAGTAACTCTGTCTATCTGTCTGTCTTTTCTTCACGCCTAAACTACTGAACTTATTTGTGTGAAATTTGGTACAGACATAGTTTGGAATTCGAGAAAGGACATAGTATAGTTTTTTAACTAAAAATCTTCAGGAAGTCACTATTACACGCGAACAAAGTCGCAGGCGAAAGCTAGTAGGTACTACATATATAAAAGCCATTTTATCGCTTAGTACTTACCAATCTTGTACTTATAAATTAAACAGTATACATAATAAAAAAATGCAATCATTATTCGACGAGCAGTTTCGAAGATTACTTCGTTATAAACATACTGAACTTAATAATGTTAAGTATAGATAGATATTATAAATTTACTTACTAAACTGGTTCTACTAACGGACTTTGATGTCGGTTATAAACCACAGCAGCGTGTGTAGCCTACCTCGTGTTTTAAGAAAACTAATATCGATTAGAACTGGCCCGGAGGTTAAGGCGCCCGCTTCTGATGCATGATGGTTCGAAACCTGGTACCAATGAAACAATGAAACAATGAAACAATGAAACAATGAAACAATGAAACAATGTATTTATTTTTGCAAATAGGCCATAAAACGGCACTTTTACACGTCAATTTATATGTGAAAAACTAGATGAAGCCGGCATTTCCTATCTGACTACTCTGAGAAGAAATGCCGAAACAAACTCAGAGGTCAAACCAAGTACCAATGTGACTTTTGACAAGTTATACATATGTTCTTTCTATGATTGTTCAGACACCACTGACATACGGTGAAGGTAAACATCGTGAGGAAACCTGGACTTATAGTTTCTAATTATAAGTTTGAAATCGCCAAACTTTCTCCGTGTGAGAAGAGGCCTTTGCTCAGCAGTGTGCACTTATAGGCTGATGATGATGATGATGATGAATAAGTGTAGGAGAGCCATGCTTCGTCACGAATGGGTCGGCTCGACCGGAGTGATACCACGTCCTCACAGAAAACCGGCGTGAAACAACCACAGCGTTGTGTTTCGCCGTGTGAGTGTGGTTACCTGAGGCCCAATCCTTCCCATCTCCCAATCCCCAAATCTCCAAATCTCTAATCCGCAAAAAGTCGATAACGCATTCGTAGCTACACGACCATGTCACCATGGGCGGCGCTGATTGCTTACCATCAGGTAACCTGTCTACTGGTTTGGCATCTTATATATTTAAAAAAGTACCAATGTGACTTTTTCCGAGTGATATGTTTTTTCTAAGTAATTTAATTCAGAAACCACTTGACATAGGTACTTACGGTACCTAAAGAAAAACATCGCGAGGAAACCTGGCCTACAGTTTACCATGGCGTGTTGCAAAGCGTTAGGCGAGAAAGAAGGATGGAGCTATAAAAGATGTATAGCTCCATCTCTCTTTCTCGCCCGGAACATTCACACTTTAACAGTCAGGTCAGGTAGTCAGGTCTTAAAATTTCTAATACCTACCTAATAAGTTTGAAATCGCCAATCCTCCCTGAGCAAGCGTGGTGGTTAATGCTCAAACCTTCTCCGTGTGAGAAGAGGTCTTTACTCAGCGTATTTTTTTCGAATTATCAGGTATGTATCCAGTTTAATTGGGTAGTTAATTAGGTCAAAAATAAATTAATTCGACGTTTCAATACAATAAAATATTGAAAAATAACTATACCTACATTACATACTTTTATTCATCGATCGATCGATACACATAGTTTTAGATTTTTTAGCTAAATTATGATAAAAGTATTGAATTTGACTAGTTGGAAACTACCGTATTAATAAGTATTTCAAACTACACAAAGCACATTTTATAAATACGAAAACAAAAAGAACATTCAAGATGGCGTCGTTTTCGCGCCAAAACAGTCAGAGCAAAGGAATTAATATTATTCAGCCAGCCCGGTCAAAAACCTCTATAGGTATGAGTCAAGCAAAAGCATATCCAGATACCCCAATCTGCTACTCAATATTCAACCGTAGTGTCCTCATTATAGAGTTGAAAATTCAATGAAGAGATATGACAGATTTGAGTAGTTTGATGTGCTGTTCGTAACTTGAAAAGATGCATAAGTATAGACAATATGCACTTTTTATTTTTAAAATGTTTTAAAAATATAAACAGACTCATAGTTATTATTAAAAGCTTATTTTCGCATTGAAGTTAACACTTTTTCATTATGGTACCTAAACATCGATAAATTTAAGAGCGAACGGGATGATGGTAAGCATGTCGCCGCCCATGGACACCCGCAATACCAGAGGAGTAACGAACACGTTGCCAGCCTTTTGGAGAGAGTTTCAGACGTTTAGGGGCCAGGGAGGGTTTGGGGGAGGGGAAGAATTGGGTGTCCGGTAACCGCACCCAAACAGCGAAACACAATGCTGCGGTTATTTTGACGGCACGGTTGGTGCGGTGGCTGGGCAACTGGCTGCCGTGCAACATGTCGCGGGTTCGATTCCCGCACGGAACAACACTTTGTGTGATCTACAAATTGTTGTTTCGGGTCTGGGTGTCATGTGTGTGACATTGTATGTTTGTAAACGCACTCACAACACAGGAGAAAATCCTAAAGTGGGGCAAGGTTTTTTTTATAAATAAGGTCGTGGTATCACTCCGGTCGAGCCAACCCATTCGTGGTGAAGCATGGCTTCCCCACACTTTTACAAGTGTGTTGTCGTTGTTTCGTGAAGGGAAGACAGACAGACCTCACTCCTCACTGGGTACAGCGAAACACAACGCAAGCTGTGTTTCTTGCCTGTTATCTTTGAGGCCGTGGAACTTCAAGCCGACCCATTCGTGCGAAGCATGGCGATCTCACACATCCAAGCAAACTAGTAAGTATCTACTTATTATAAATTCGAAAGTAACTCTGTCTGTCTGTCTTTTCTTCACTCCTAAACTAGTGAACCGATTTCTATGAAATTTAGTACGGACATATATCTGACGTGAACGGAGTCATGGGCAAAAGCAGCAAAAGTATATACAATATTTTTAAAACGTTGTCTCACCCTTGGATTTTCGGGTGCGTTTATAAACATACAGTTTCACATACACATCACACCCAGACTCACGGAATAAGAATTTATTAACTTCAATGCACGGTTGGCGCGGTAGCCGCGCAACGTGACGTGGGTTCAATTCAAGCTTTACATGTATAGTTATATCCATTAAATAGTGGAGAAATTTAGTATCAACATTGTATAAAATTTGTTTGATTTTGAATCATGTTCGAGTGTGAAGTGAGCGTCGAAGTGGTAGAGAAATTACTTTATGGGATGCCACTTTTAACGTCATCTCATACTTTATCTATCAAAATGTTGCTGTCAATTTAGTTCGACTCGCAAGTGCAGCGCTAGTGTACTACTACGCACAGCGAATTCAGATTCGAAGTTTAGAATGAAGTCTTACAGAATCACACTGCCGGACGGATACGAGCTCTTGGTGATAGCAATTATACTTCCTAAAATAATATTTATCGAGATATGATTCAGGCTAACTTAGCCTTAAAAAATTTGACTAATACATAATAAAAGACAAAAGATATAAACATAATACGCATATATAATTATTGAAAATTTTTTTAGTTTTTTTTCCTGTTGATGGGTTTTTTTTAAATACACAGCATATCTAATATAATAATAACTAGATATATATTATTTTGTATAATATTATTATCTAAAGCTTATTCGAATGTCTATTAAATAAAGATAGGATCACACCAGCTTAGCTACTTGAGTATTCGGCTTTCAGTATTCGGCATTCGGCTTTCGGAGACTTTTTTTTATTTACAATGGACTGGTGTTTGGCTTCTATCTCGCCTGGTGGTAAGTGATGATGCGACCTACGATGGAGCACGCCTACCTATAACCAACCTATTCACTCGGGCCTTGAAGACATCCAGGTTATAACCTTCGGGGAACACAGACTACGGCAAAGAATTACCTGCTTTTACAATTTATTAGCTGTTAGGTAATTGTCGCTTTGTCCATGTATTTAAAGAATAAATAGCCTAAATTGTTTGCGAGCCTTTTAAGTGTCTTTTGGGCACTAAAACCATAGCTTAAAGATATTGAAAAAGACAATGTCGCATAAATTCGCATCTGCTTCTCATGCACGAAGATTTCGAAACCTGGCTTGTACTAAGGTAACCTTTTCCAAATATATATTATGTACTTTTAAGTTTATTGTAATCAACACTGACATCCGATGAAGGAAAACATCATAAGAATACCCAGACTTATAATTTCTAATTATAAGTTTGAAATCGGCAATGTGCCTTAAGCAAGACTGGTGGCATTAATAATGCTCAAACCTTCTCCTTGTCAGAATAGGTCTTTGCTCAACAGCGTGCACTTATAGGCTGCTGATGATGATGATGTATGTAGCATAGTGTATGCATTTTATGATAGTCATTTTTTATCTTATCTATTTTTCGTAGTGCCTTGGATTGAGTAAAAATAATCTACGGTAGATACATCTTTAAACTGTACTCGCTTCTCTCGCGCCATTTCACCCACTACTCGGCTCCATTTTATTGTACCTTGATATTTTATAGCCTGTAGTACTCAGGAACATTGTAGCTATATATCAGTGAAGGAATTTAGGCAATCCGACCAGCGGTTTGTATGTAGGGGTAAAGGGTCTTTGCAGACCCTTTACCCCCTACATACAAACTTACAAAATTTACCCTTTTTATAATATTAGTATAGATACTTATGTAGGTATACGTATTTTAGAACAGTTTAAAAAAATAATTATGCCACGTGGATACCCTTGTGTTTTTAAGGATTATTAAGCTAATATTATTTTGTATTGCATCTTATACGTTACTGAACTTCGGATAGGAACAAAAACCGACACTAAATATCACACCACATTTCCATTACAACAAAACTAGAGCTATAAAACACCTAATAAATATTACATCCCATCCACACAAACCCAACTATTCGGCTTAAAGCCGAAAGCCGAAACTAATATTCGGCTTTCACATCTAAACTAAGCCTTATAATAAAACATCCGTGCGGATCGCCCTTCGGTACACGTCACTATACCACGAATACTATATGTTATAGGTATACAGATAAAACGGTATCTGATATTGAAAGATAGAAATATTATGTTATATGGAATATTTTGAACGAATTTCAGTCTCAAACCAACAATGGGTTGTATTAACAGTGTGAGCTGTTGTTTTATACCGTGCTGCGATTGCCAAGATGTGAGTATTCGGCTTTTTTATTTATATCCTCGTGTACATACGATTATAAGGTTGAGTTTTCTGTGTGCAAAATTTGTCGTGTATTTTTGACAATTGGCTGAGATTGTCCAAAGCTGTGGGTGTATTCTAGTTAAGGAATTCGCCACTATCTCCCCTGGAAGGTTGGAGAGCAGTTTAAAAGGTTCGGGTTAATCAGAGAGTGCTGCTGCTTGACAAGATCTCTGTCTAAGTATTGTAGTCCCTTATTCAGCTCTAGCAGCACGAAACTGAAAGGGTTTTGATAACTGGTCCGTTGTGATATACTTAATTAAACGCTTAAGGCTGATTTTTCAATAGTCAGATAAATGTTATCTAAGGAATACAATTGTTGCTGTCACTGTCTTATACAAACATTGTGACGCGAAAGCATCATGATTATTCTCCAGCTAACTTTTATCTAAGCATTGAAAAACCCGCCCTATAACAAATAGGTATGCACTAAATAGGCGCCAATTTTAATAATTATGTTAAGTCGACAAGCCACTTCAAAATCACTACGGCTCGACCGGAGTGATGGAACGACCTGACAGAAAATCAGTGCGAAACAACCAGAGCGTTGTGTTTCGCCATGTTCGGGTTATTGAGGTTATTGGAGGACTGGGCCTCTGGTAACCTTATTCATACGGTGAAAGTCCACGTAAATGTTGCGCAAAAAGATAGCACGGCTTCGGCCTGGCTCAGGAGAAGAAATAGTGGTGGTTTTCAGTCAGTAAGAGTCTGACACTCCCACTTAACCCACTCTGGGCTTTCTCCCATCAAAAAATAGTGTTGTTTTACGCCAGTTTTCTGTGAACCCGTGGTGAGATGACCCATTCGTGCCGAAGCATGGCTCTTCCTCATATAAAGATTATAATGAATTTGAACCTTTACAATTTTTAATTAATCGTTGCCCCACATTAGGATTTTCTCCTGTGTCGTAGGTGCGGTTACAAACATACAATTTCACATGCGCATGACACCCAGACCTGGAACAACAATTTGTAGATCACACAAAGAGTTGTTCCGTGCGGGAATCGAACCTGCGACACGTAGCACGGCAGCCAGTTGCCCAGCCACCGCACCAACCGTGCAGTCCATCAATTTGATTCCTATATTAGTCAGTTCTTTATCTCCGTTCTTTATAATTGTATGAGCGGCCTTAATAACCCTCAAGTGCTACATTTCAAAGTTATTAAGATAGGTAGTTCGTGTTAATACCTACTTGTATTTTTGACCTCCAGAAATAAACGTGAAGTAGCGATTGTTATTGATATTAATGAATGCAAGCCTAAGAGTTTTATTGTTGGGTATTTTCCTCATGTTATAATATAAGTGTGGGAGAGCCATGCTTCGGCACGAATGGGTCGGCTCGACCGGAGTGATACCACGGCCTCACAGAAAACCGGCGTGAAATAACCACTGCGTTGTGTTTCGCCGTGTGAGTGAGGTTACCGGAGGCCCAATCCTTCCCCTTCCCCAATCCCTCCTCAATCCCTAAATCTCCAAATCCCTAATCCCTAAAAGGTCGGCCACGCACTCGTAACTCCTCCGTTGCGGGTGTCCATTGGCGGCGTTGATTGCTTACCATCAGGTAATCCGTCTGCTCGTTTGCCGACTTATTACATTAAAAAAATATCTATATTATAAGTAGAATGGTGTAGATAGGTTACATAAACAACATTCGATTTTCAAAAACGGTACACTTATGCACACATGAAGAATTAGTTTTTATACACGTTAAAGTGGGACGGCATGATTCAATAATCGCGAGTGAAAAAGAGACAAATATGAAAAAGTGTGGCTAGTTAGCCACATTTTAATGTATCACTTGCTGAGCGCTTGTAACCTATCTACACCTTTTTACTTATAATATCATTGTCTAGAACTATGTTCGTTGCTAAGCGATGTTTTTGGCTGTGCGAGTGGTGGTTGCCAAGGCGTGTACTTTCCAATCAACAAATAAAATCAAATCTCTAACAACCTCCGAAAAACCTCCGGTTTCCAAAATGCCCTTATAACTCTTTTGGTGTTCTGAGAGTTCATGGGCGGCGCTGATTGCTTACCATCAGCTCGTTTGCAGTTCTGTACCATGAAACAGAGATTTTCATAGGTTTTTTTATGAAGTAGTATTTAGTATGAGCTCACAGATTACCTGATGGTAAGCAATTAGCGCCGCCCATGGACACCGCCTAAAACAAGGTAGGAGTTAGGAGTACTGCCGACGTTTTGGAGATTTATGGATTGGGGTAGGGGAAGGATTGGGCCTCTGGTAACCTCACTCACATGGCGATACACAACGCTGTGGTTTTTTCATGCCGGTTTTTTTTGAGGCCGTGGTATTACACATTCGTGCTGAAGCATGGCTCTCCCACACTTTATAGTACATTACTGTATAAGTGTGTAATGTGAGGTGCATGGAGCGGGATGTGAGATGCGAGCCGTCTGGTGAGGGTCTTAAGAAGCCAAGGACGGTAATCATCATCAATCAATACACATGTTCATTGATGATTTAGTGGTTACAGTTAGTCACAGTTTGATTATAGGTGTCATTACGTGCCTAATTGACACGGGCTTTTTTATGTAATAAGTCGGCAAACGAGCAGACGGATTACTCAATGGTAAGCAATCAGCGCCGCCCATGGACACCGCAACGGAGGAGTTACGAGTGCGTTGCCGACCTTTTAGGGATTAGGGATTGGGGAAGGGTCCGGGAAGGGGAAGGATTGGGCCCCCGGTAACCTCACTCACACGGCGAAACACAGGTTGTTTTACGCCGGTTTTCTGTGAGGCCGTGGTATCACTCTTGTCTAGCCGACCTATTCGTGCCGAAGCTTGGCTCTCCCACACTTGCCACTTTATGAGGAAGTGTGTTGAAAAAATATATAATTATAAAGTTTTACATAACAATTCCGTAACGCTACCGACTTAGATAAAAATAAGTATTTTTTATAATAATAATAACATTATTATCAAAGGAAACACGTTTTCCTCAATTTGATAAATATTTTTGAAGTGACACATTGATTCTACGAATTCTCTATTACCTAAAGATTAGATGAGATAAGTATTGATATAATGTATACATATATACAAGGATATAACAGATAAATTACTTGACAACACTATCTAGTAACACTAACAAAAAAGGATGGGCAGATTATACGATTATACACAATGATATGAAGCCATTGTCGATGCCAGCGCCGCCCTTGGTTTTCCGCCCCTTTACCAGACCCGAGCGTACGGCGCGTAGCGTTCCGCGCACGCCTCAAAGAGCTCAATAGACCACCACAGACGAGGCCCTATAGGGCTGATGTTCAGCCGGGGTTGCGGGTTAAGCGCAATGAGGCACCGCGACCTCCGCCCAGAGCAATAAAAAGAACGGGGGTTTTTTTAGTCACCCGCTCATCCATATTAACAGCTATACATAAGCAAAACTTTGCAGAAATATATATTAATCTGCTCAAGTACCTATAAAAGTAGTGGAGCAATCAAGCTACATAAGTTAGGCCAATCCTACCCTATACGCAAAGGAGTCAAACAAAATAAATGAATAATTCAAATATGAGAGATAAGTTCACTGAGATGGCAATCCTTTTGGCATGGGCGCGCTGCCATCTTATGTTTGTTGTTTAAGTATTTCATATATAGTTTTGTTTTATGATTAACTAGCGGCCCGCCCCCGCTTCGCACGGGTTCAACTATCTCGCTATCAAAGGGTCATTTTTTCCTGATCTTCCCCTCTACTATTCTAATATTTTCTTTGATAATATTACCCCCTCACAATAACAAACACAACAAAAATAGAATTAGCAAAATTGGTCCAGGCGTTGTTGAGTTATGCGCTTACCAACACATTTTGCGATCCATTTTTATATAGAAGATTTTAATTTATAACTCAACATTGTTGCATTTGTTTTTCATTGGCAACTGGTTGCCACGCAACGTATTTTGGTTTCTACTCCCGCACGGAACAACTCTTTGTGCGACCCACAAATTGTTGTTTCGTGAGTCTGGGTGTGATGTGTACGTGGAATTGTATGTTTGTAAACGCACCTACGACACAGGAAAAAATCCTAGTCCAAGAATCCTAGATATTTTTTTTTGTGTTTTGCTTCGCCCTCTTATTATTGTACGTATTTAGTACGTACCAAATAAATTATTTTCCTTTCTTTCCTCAATTTTTTTTTCCTTCATTTTCCAGAGCGGAGTTACCGTTGTCGATGGTATCGACTATGGCGGCGGCGGTGGTGGTGTAGTCCACGTAGTCGAGTCAATGGACTATGGCGGCGGAGGTGGAGTCAACATAGTTAGCGGGATAGACTACGGCGGCGGCGGCGGAGTTCACGTGGTTGACGGAGTTGACTACGGCGGCGGCGGTGGCGGAGTTCACATTGTTGACGGAGTTGACTACGGCGGCGGCGGTGGCGGAGTTCATGTTGTTGACGGAGTTGACTACGGTGGCGGCGGTGGCGGAGTTCATGTTGTCGAAGGAGTTGATTACGGCGGAGGTAGCCGATGGTAGACAGGAAAATTAATTATAGATATTGTACATAACTGTAGATTGTTCATTGTATAGTTTATTAAGTTAATAATCTTTATAAGCTTCATACCGCATGTTGACAGAAACATCATTGTAGTCTATTCTATCTGTTTCCCCTTTCAAAAAAAAAAACTGTCCACGCTACTGTCTAACATTGCCGACAAGAAAACATCATTCTTTATTTTATCTGTACTAATTTAATAAAGAGGTAAAAATTTGTAAGTTTGTATACAGGGGGTAATCTTTGGAACCGCTGGTCGGATTGCCAAAATTCTCTCACTGATAGATAGCTACAATGTTCCTGAGTGCTATAGGTTATAAAACATCACGCTACGACTAACAGGAGCTGAGCAACGGGTGAAACTGTACGGTAGTAGCTAGTCGTCTATTTTCGACGTAGGCGTTAAAAAAGTTTATCCTCTCTTTCTTCTGTTTCTGTTTCCTTTTTCTTCCATATGATTCTCTCGCTTTTTTAATGGCGTAATGTCAAAGATTAAAAATGATGAGAATCGTATTTTCCAGTTCGTAATACAAATGTGATATTTGAAAAAAATATTCGAATTGTGCTACAAAACAAAGTTCTAATACCTAATCTTTTTTCTAAACCATACGATTGTGAGACTTGCTTTTATCGTCATTAACAAAACTAAAAAAAAAAGAAATAAACAAAAGTACCTATATTATACCAAAAGTCAAAATCATTTGAATATAAAGTGTCAGTCGGTCGGTCAGTCCTCTAGTGAAGCTATTTGCTCGTTCCAAAGTGTAGATTCCTATGGAGAAGGACGAGCTAGAAACTCCATGGTTTTTTTAAATCAGTTTCACATACAGATTCTTTGGTACCTATATTATTTAGTTGGTTCTTATATGGTGGAAGTTTTTATCCTGTGCCTTTTTGTTAAATAAAAAGCTGTATTTTTCTACTTAAGTAGGTAAACTCCATTTTTTTACCAGTAATACGTAAATTCTGCTGCTTTGGCGCCACTGTCGCTTATTTATCAACACAAGGAACAATTTGTATGACAATATTAGTACCTTAAAAATCCGCAACTAGGGTTTCTACCATCTTGTTAAGTTTAACATTAGATAGTAACTAATTATTATAATTAAATACATTTATACATACATATATTATACGTTTAAGGCTGTGTTATGTAAATTATTTTCATAATAAAATGAAAGGTGTTTTTGTATGAATAAATTGTATGGAAAGGTTATCATTGTTTTTTTTATGTGATACTTCAAACGAGCAGGCATATCACCTGATGGTAAGCAATAAGCGACGCCTATGGACACATGTAATACCAGAGGAAATGCAAGTTCTCTACCGGGAATATAGGGATAAGAGCGTTTGGGGATTTAAGGTAAAGTTTGGGCCTCCGGTAACCTTACTCACACGGCGAAACACAACGCTGTGGTTGTCTCACGTCGGTGTTCTGTGAGGCCGTGGTATTACTTCGAGACGACACATTCATGCCGAAGCATGGCTCTCCCACACTTATTTAATATATTAGATTTGAAGGTCGTGATGGCTCCGAGGTTAAGGCCCGCTTCTCATGCATGCAGGGTTCGAAACCTGGCAAGTACCAATGTGACTATTCCAAGTTGTACTTTCTATGGTTATTTAGACACCACTGCCATACAAGCGTGGTGATTAATGCTCAAACCTTCTCCATGTGAGAAGTGGCCTTTGCTCAGCAGTGGGCACTTATAGGCTGATGATGATTAGATTTGATGTCATATTTGAGCATTAGACCACCAAAATAGTTATCATCAGTTATTAGTTGATAATTCTTTGTTATCTTTTTTGTCCATCCAAAGTTAAAAATATATGTACATAACTGATATAAAACTAAAGTTTGCGAAACTTCGTACCTTTGAAATCAATAGTTCTTTTAATTTGGATTTCCTGATGGTAAGCAATCAGCGCCGCCTTTATAGACAACCGCAAGACCTGGGGACTTGCAAATGTGTTATACCGGCCTTTAGGATTTAGGGGTTGAAGAGGGTAAGAATTGGGCCTCCGGTAACCTCACTCACACGGCGAAACACAACGCTGTGGTAGTTTCAGGCCGGTTTTCTGTGAGGTCATGGTCACCCAGTTGAGTTTTGATATAACATAGAGTTGAATAGAAAAAACTTTAATATTAGTGAAATAGGACATCAGTCCATAAATATCCCTGTAATATTATTATTGGGTGTGATATGTATGTGAAATTGTATGTTTGTAAACGCACCACCACGACATAGGCGAAAATACTAGAGCGGGGCAATTTTTTTAAAAAAAAAAGTCTCCGTTTCGCATCTCTACGTGATCTCTGCTTCTTAGATCTTCAGCCTCCCCCCAATAACAGGAGAATTAGTAAGAGTCTGACACGCCCTCTCACCCCACACAAAGCTGAAGAAGTCATTCAATGATTCCCCTTTCCCAAAAGGTGTTAGAACGTGATAGTAGGCATACTTATTTGAGAAACGATCTTTGGCCAATGTAAGCGCGGGTTTGCGGTCGGCGAGTAAGGGTAGCTCGCCGCCCGACCAGAACCAGACCCGAGCGTACGGCGCGTAGCGTTCCAAGTGCGCCTCAAAGAGCCAAAAGACCATCACAGACGAGGCCCTATAGGGCTGTTCGGCCGGGGTTGCGGGGTAAGCGCAATGAGGCGCCGCGACCTCGGCCCAGAGCAGGAGAAGGAACGGGGGGTTTTTTAAGCAGTAAGAGTCTGACACCCGCCCAGGGCCGGGCGGGAGAAGTCATTGGATGATTTTCCCCTGACAAAAAAAGGGAAACTTATTTATTAATCTGTAATAATCCTAAGAATACACTTTATCATACGCATTTTATTAACAGATAGAGGCAACTGTTTTTATCATTAATTAACATTTATGGTAATCTTAATCGGAGATTAATTTCCATTATCTAATAAGTGGTCGAAGTGGCCCGCATGCATGAGGGTGTGGGTTCGAAACCTAGCAAGCACCAATGTGACTTTTCCGAGTTATATGTTCCTACTTTCTATGATTAATTAGACACCACTGACATACGGTGAAGGTAAACATCGCGAGGAAACCTGGACTTATAATTTCTAATTATAAGTTTGAAATCGCCAACCCGCATTGAGCAAGCGTGGTGATTAATGCTCAACCCTTTCTCCGCGTGAGAAGAGGCCTTTGCTCAGCAGTGGGCACTTATAGGCTGATGATGATCTGGTATAATAAAGTAGCTCTTACAGCTGCTTCGCTTCCGTCATTTGATTAAACACTACCCTACCCAGTTACCTACCTACACTATCAATACGGTAGTTTCCAACTAGTCAAATTCAATACTTTTATCCAAATGTCCAAAACGATACTTTTCTTTGAAACTTGTATGAAAAACTGAGTCATAGTAATTTTACGTCAAATAGCTTACTTATTTTTTAATAATTAGCTAAAACAAATCTAAAACTTAGTGTATCGATCGATCGATGAATAAAAGTACCTATAGTTATTTTTCAATATTTGATTGTATTGTAACGTCGAATTAATTTATTTTTGACCTAGGAAACTACCCAATTCTACCGACTCTACCCAACCTAGCCCACTGTCGAATGTTCTTCATCTGGTTCTAAACTACAACCCCACCGATTCTTAAGAAAATGGGTTCATCCTATCACTTACCATCAGGTAATCCATCTGGTATGGTTGTGAAGCCACCTAAGCAAATACAAAATTCAAAAGCGAATACAAACTCGAGTCAGTACGTCACGAAGCGTCGCATGGATAATACGTCATAGATCATATTAATATGTTTTGAGAATAATGTAATAAATACCTATATATATATTTAATTAAAAATAATAATAAAGAGGAAGAAGTACCTACTTATCTTTCAATAGATAAAATATTGATTATTTATTTGTCTATTTGGATAAGTAGGTATTATTTTACGTAATTATTTTTAGTGAATTCTTGTAGCACAAAACCTTAACAAACATTTATCGGTGTTGCTAGTTTACTTTGAAATCTTTTACCCTTTTTTGAGGGGAAAATCATCAAATGTCTTCTCCCGACGGAGGGAGTGTCAGATTCTTACTGACTAAAAACCCACTGTTCCTTCTCCTGCTCTGGGCCGAGATCGCGGTGCCTCATTGCGCTTACCCCGCAACCCTGGCTGAACATCGGCTCTATAGAGCCCCGTCTGTGGTGGTCTATTGGCTCTTTGAGGCGCGCGCGGAACGCTACGCGCCGTACGCTCGGGTCTGGTTCTGGTCGGGCGGCGAGCTGCCCTTACTCGCCGTCCGCAGACCCGCGCTTACTGTGGCCAGAGATCGTACTTTGATCCCTGATTATCGATTTAGAAAAATATTTCATAAATATTTTATAATGATTTGTTTGTGTAATTATTTGATTGGTATGTTTGTCTGTACTTTTTGACCAATAATTTGACCGGAGATAATTAAGTAAATTATGTTAAAGTATATCATAGTTTGATGGTCATGATAAAATTTGTCTGTCTTTTCTTCACGCCTAAAATACTGAACCGATTTGTGTGAAATTTGGTACAGACATAGTTTGGAACTCGAGAACGGACATAGGATAGTTATTAAACTACTTACTAGTTACCTACATGTCGGAGCCTATATGACGAGGACTATCGTCAGGCATAATGTAGGCTTATTAGGTTGATCGTGCAAAAGAGAAGCAGCGTAGACTTTTAATTACAACAAATTACACAAATTAAAACACAACGAAACGAATAACAGTTCCCAGCTAAAAGATACTGCACTCGACAACAGCTGGATAGCAAGAGAGAGACATCAGCGCGCCCCTCCATCACCTAGACTCTTTTGTGGCACGAAGTTAGGCATTGACGACATTGCGACTGTGCTGCCATCTAGGTTGCCGCACTTTTTTTTTATGTAATAGGTCGGCAAACGAGCAGGCGGATTACTCAATGGTAAGCAATCAGCGCCGCCCATGGACACCCGCAACGGAGGAGTTACGAGTGCGTTGCCGACCTTTTAGGGTTTGAGATTTGGAGATTTAAGGATTGAGGAGGGATTGGGGAAGGGGAAGGATTGGGCCTCCGGTAACCTCACTCACACGGCGAAACACAACGCTGTGGTTGTTTCAAGAAGTTCGTCTTCGTTAAGCATCCGTACTATTGACCGTCTCCGACCTCATTTATTATACATATATTTAAATTTCATTATACCTACAACTGTGATCTAGTTCACACACAACTTTAAAAATTTAATCATTTTCATTTTACTTGCATCTAGCTGCTCTCGCGCGGTTTCACCCGCTGCTCGGCTCCATTTAATCGTATCGTGATGTTTTATAGCCTACAGCACTCAGGAACTTTGTAGCTACCCATCAGTGAAAGAATTTTGGCAATCCGACCAGCGGTTCCAAAGATTACCCCCTACATACAAACTTACAAATTTTACCTCTTTAAAATATTAGTGTAGAAGTATAGTTCCCATTTTTCTCTACATTTACCTAAATAGGTTCAAAACGGGTAATACATATCGGAAATTGATTTTTATTTATTTATATTGATAGGTAGACAATGACATATTGTGGGTAATTTTGTTATTGTCTGGCAACCGTAACGCACACTGAGAAAACGTGTTTTATAAAGCTGTCATGCACACATGTCTACCAAGGAAGCTTCATATTATTGTTCCGTGCGACACATCTTCTTTTTGTTTTATAATCTGTGTCTATTCCATAAAATATAGATAAAATATATTTGTTTATCTTTCTTATAACTTTGACTGCATGGTTTTTTTTTTTTTGTGAGGGGAAAATCATCAAATGACTTCTCCCGCCCAGGGCCGGGCGAGAGGGAGTGTCAGTCTCTTACTGACTAAAAACCCCTGTTCCTTCTCCTGCTCTGGGCCGGGTCACGGTGCCTCATTGCGCTTACTCCGCAACCCCGGCTGAACATCAGCCCTATAGGGCCCCGTCTGTGGTGGTCTATTGGCTTTCACTGCATGGTTAGTGCGGTGGCTGGGCAACTGGCTGCCGTGCAACGTGTCGGCGGGCTCGATTTTCGCACGGAACAACTCTTTGTGTGATCCACAACTTGTTATTCCGGGTCTGGGTGTGATGTGTATGTCAATTTTTATATTTGTACTTGCTCAACACAGGTGAAAATCATAGTGTGGGGTTAAGTTTAAAAAACAGAACTGTTAATGCCTTGAGGGCAGGGAGACCTGTATCTTAGCATTCTAGATTCTTCCCGTGTTTCATCATCATCATTCAACCTTCTCACACGGAGAAGGTTTGAGCATTAACCACTACGCTTGCTAAAGGCGGATTCAAATATATAATTAGAAAGTCCTGGGGCCCGAGTCTACTATTTTCAAAGTGTTGTCATTCCTAAACGATTCCATTGTAATTTTGCTAAAAGTTCGTAATCTGTTAATTCAAAATGGCTGATCATTGGCGTTCGACGATGTCGTAATAGAATTATAGTACGAGATGTCTTGTAACGAATTATAAACAATAGCTGCACATTCATATTCTAAACGTAAATCATTGGTAAAAAAACCTGACATTTTTTATTAATTTACCGCATTATCTCAAATAATCATTTGTCATTATTACGAGATTACCGTTCTAAAGAATTATTTCAATGAAGTGGCATTGGAAAGTCATAATTACGCTATCGTGTTGGTAGATTACCAAACTTGTCAAAATCAACAATTTTGAAACCAATGATCTACTATTCTGACACTATTGTAATAGCAGACTCGAGGCCCTGGTTTCCTCACAATGTTTTCCTTCACCGTTTGTCAGTGGTCTCTAAATTATCAATGCCGTGTTTTCCGGCTCTGTGCTTCTCCGAACATCAGCGTCATATCTCTACTTAATGACGAAAACAGACTACAAAATTACCGTAGACCAAAACTTAGCTAGAGTTACCTTATCAATGAATCACACAAAAAAAAATCGGCGCATTCCTTATCGTATTTCCAAAAAAAAAATGCTCGCATTTAGATTGTGAGCTAGATAAGAAAACTATAGGTACAACAGATACGAGTACATATTTATTTTGTAGATAATCGTATACCGACTTTAAATATTATAGGTACACTTACATTTAGTCAGTGTGCTATTCCGAACGTGGGCAGAGACGTCAATTGTTTTTTTTTTTTGAAAATTACCAATAAAAATTCAACAAAAAATCAACATGAGCGGAGTCCAGGTCTGTGATTCATTTTTAATTATTAAGTATTTTATTTCTATTATTTATGTGGTGGCGGCTTTTTGTCAGGAGAAAATCATCAAATGACTTCTCCCGCCCAGGGTAAAGCGAGAGAGAATGTCAGACTCTTACTGACTAAAAACCAACTCGTGACATCCCTACTCCAGGCCAAGGTCGCGATGCCTTTTTGCGCTTGCCCCGCAACCCCGGCTAAAGATCAGCCCTATAAAGCCCCGTCTGTGGTGGTCTTTTGGCTGTTTGAGGCGCCGCCTTGGCCTGGAGCACGGTTTTGGGAAAGGATGGGCGAAGCAGAGAGTTTTGGCCTCCGGTAACCTCACTCACACGGCGAAACACAACGCTGTGGTTGTTTCACGCCGGTTTTCTGTGAGGCCGTGGTCACTTCGGTCGAGCCGACCCATTCATGCCGAAGCATGGCTCTCCCACACTCACCTTGTTGACATTCACAGCATAATTAGCTTGGCTTCTTATATCTTACCAATGTTTATATAAAAAAAAAATGTTTTCTAGATTGTTGACGGCGACAGTGGTGTCCAATTTGCTGACAATAGCGGCGACGTCCAATTTGCTGACAATAGCGGCGGGGTCCAATTTGCTGACAACAGCGGCGACGTCCAATTTGCTGACAATAGCGGCGGGGTCCAATTTGCTGACAACAGCGGCGGGGTCCAATTTGCTGACAACAGCGGCGACGTCCAATTTGCTGACAATAGCGGCGACGTCCAATTTGCTGACAATAGCGGCGGGGTCAACATAGTTGGTTGATTCATTTAGACTTTTAGTGAGTATTTATTATTTATTTTTCTATGATTTTTAAGTATTTGTGAGATGTCCTTCGTCCAGTAAAGGTTTGGAATAGGCTGATGATTATGATGATGATGAGAAGAGCTGAACATCGAGCGCAGTGGCGTGCAATTGGGGAGGCCTTTGTCCAGCTGTGGACGAAATAACACTGGTGATGATGATGATGATGATATTTCGGTCTACTACCTGTGTGACTTTTTCCGAGTTCAAATATTCAAAGCCAGTCAGTCGACTCATCATAGTCCCGTCCGAAAAAAGACTATTTTCAAGTCATAAGACTTGAAAATAGTCTTTTTTCAAAGTTATTTCACGTGAAGTAAAGCGAGTCGTTATCCAAACTAATTAGGTAAATACGAAAGTAACTCTCTCGTCTGTCTGTCTGTCTTTTCTTTTATAAATGCGAAAGTAACTCTGTCTGTCTATCTTTTCTTCACGCCTAAACTACTGACCCAATTTGTGTGAAATTTGGTACAGACATAGTTTGGATCTCGAGAAAGGACATAGGATAGTTTTTATACCAAAAATCTGCAGGAAGTCATTTGACTGTTCCACGCGAACGGAATCGCGGGCAAAAGCTAGTTTTCTATAAATAAATGATGTTTTTGAATTCTGCCACGTTGATAACTAAACAATGATTAGCAATCGGATTATAAGTAATTGTTATCAAGCAGGTGAATTAATTTAAATGAAATTAATGATAAGTTTTATTAATAATTATAAAATTATAAGAATTGTTATGTTTGTGTTGTAGATTATAATCGGATACTAGCTAAATGTAATACATCCCGGGATATTACTAAAAAAAAAACATATACGGTCGAATTGACAACCTCCTCCTTTTTGGAAGTCGGTTAAAAACAGCAGCGTTTAAAGCGATAGCTCGACTAAAATATAAGTATAATTTATAGCCTATAGCACACAGGAACATTGTAGCTAACTATCAGTGAAAGAATTTTGGCAATCCGACTAGTGGTTCCAATATTACCCCCTACATACAAACTTACAAATTTTACCTCTTTATAATATTAGTACCAGCTTCCGCCCGCGTGATATGTTGATAAAAAGTAGCCTCTGTCCTATTCCGGAGTGTATCCTATGCCTTTCCCAAATTTCATTCAGATCCGTCCAGTCGTTTTGGTGTGATTGAGTAACAAACATGCAAACAAGGTTATGTTCGCAACAACTGTCAACAAACTCTCACAGTACTGCTGCTTTTAGAGGCAGCTTCCGGTATGCGGCTTCTAAAGTGTGGAATAATCTGCCACCACCTATTAGATCAGTCACCACGATCGGCACATTTAGAAGTCGCTTACGGCGGTACTTGATAGAAGCGCAACGGGAACTTGATATGGTCAATGTTAATGTCTCTATTATATAGGTTTAAGTCCACTCCACACAAATACATCAAATGACATTTCACCCGACCGCCTGCAGCGTGCTGTTGATATGATGCAAGGATTAACAATTCGTCGGCATTTAGATTTAGATTCATATATTCAATTGTTTTATTTTTGACTTATCACTGCGTTTTTTATTTTTTATTTGTTTTAAACTTTAAGCAACAAAAAGTACCAAGGCTGATTTAACAACACGCAACACACACAGACTTGGCGGAGTTTTGCCACTGTTGGGACTTTGTACATACACATGTGTAATGATATATAAACTAAGTCATACATTCCCTAGTCACACATTACCTTCACTACAATTTAGTACACGCTTCCTTTTTATTTTATTTATATATCTACCCCCATTGCAGCTATTTTCTTTTTTTATTGATTATGTATCTACCTACATTTTTAATGTTTATGGAAAGGCTGGTTTGCATCCGTAGCACGTCATGCACAAAGGTCCAGCTGAAAACCAGCGTTAGGCCCAAGTGGTCTGGCATTTATGCTGAACTGGACCTGTTTGGCGCAGCCGTGAGGCACACAGTTATGTAGTTTTCTTTATTTTTTTCTTAAATATTAAATAACCTTTTTGTTACTGTGTCTGTGTGCACATGGTTTGTGTCAATAAACTTTTTTCTTTCTTTCTTCTTTCTTTCTTTCAAACATAAAAAATCGTAACTTTCGCATTTATAACATTTTTAAGATAGTTAGCGTTATCAAATAACTAGTTTCTGACACCAGGTCTGCCCGCAATAAAAAGACAAAAATCCTATGCGATATTCTAGACTATAATATATATCACTGTGGCTTTTATACAGAAACTCTTAAAAAAATATTTTTATGACAACCTAGGAATTACCTGCCGACGCGTTGCCGACCTTTTGGGGATAAGGGAGTTGGAGATTTAGGGATTGAGGAGAGATTGTGGAAGGGGAAGGACTAGGCCTCCGATAACCTCACTCAAACGGCCAAACACAATAGGCCAGGCCGTGGTATCACTCGAGTCGGTCGACCTAACCACACATAAATTTGCGTAGCTTACGTAGCCCTTTTCGCGGAACAACCGGATTACCTGATGGTAAGCAATCAGCGCCATCATGGACAATGGTAGCACCAAAATAATTACAAATGCTTTGCATCGATAACTTAAAAGGAAAAGGAGAGTCATCTAATAAAATCTGCAATTATATATTAATTTATTCCATTTTCTTTGTTACAGGTAAAGAATCTATTATTATAATTAAGAAATTACTTTTTATTATTTGCTTATGAAATTTATTACCTATACTCAAGGTTGATTTTTCAATAGTCAGATAAATGTTATCTGAGGAACAAAATTGTTGCTGTCACTGTCTTATACAAACATACTGACGCGACAGCATCATAATTATTCCCTAGGTAACTTTTATCTAACCATTAAAAAATCAGCCCTTAATTGAAATAAATCTCCTAATACAAACTTTCTGTTTGTTTTAATTTTCATTTTGGTTACATAGTACACATTTCAAGTCCAAAATCACGGGAACTACTAAACAGACTTTAATGAAACTTTTGGAATTCATACGCAATATATCTTCTTAATATCTCTTTTTTGTAAAGGGAAAATCACCTAATGACTATTCCCGGCCAGGGTTACGCGAGACTGAGTGTCAAAATCTTACTGACTAAAAACCTCACACTCCAGCCTGAGGCATCGGCTAGCTTCTGTAGGTTCCTGTTTCGGATTCAGCGGTAGGAAACGCCCGAGTGTCGTCATTGTGAGGACCACCTAGAGGATACGGTGGCGGTATGCCCTGCCTGGGCTGAGCACCGCCGTGTCCTCAGGGAAGTGATCGTCGGCGGCGACCTCTCGCGTCCGGCCTTAGTCGAGGCCATGGTTCGTAGCGAGAGGAACTGGGAAGCCGTCTGTTTCTGCGAAGAAGTGAAAGGAGGAGGCGGAGCGCGAGAGGAAACTATCGTCCTCGCGCCCCAGCCGCCGCAGTAGGCGACATTCCGGGCGTCGGGGATCGGGAAATGATCTCCGGCCACCGTAAGCGCGGGTCTGCGGACGGCGAGTAAGGGTAGCTCGCCGCCCGACCAGAACCAGACCCGAGCGTACGGCGCGTAGCTTTCCGCGCCCGCCAATAGACCACCACAAACGGGGCCCTATAGGAAAACAATCCTATTTACTTTCTAAAAGAAAGAAAGAAAGAAAACATTTATTTCGGCGCAAGCGCACACACATAGAAATCAAAAATACAAAAAAAAAAAGAAGAGTTTGTCGAGTTCTAACCTAAGTACGTCTGTACCAAATTTCACCCAAATAAGTTCAGTAGTATAGGCGTATAGAAAAGGCAAACAGACATACAGGAAAACATCCATTAAATAGTGGAGTAATTTAGTATCAACATTACAACCATTCGATGACGGGGCGGCTCGCTATTCTAAGATATATAATCAGAAAGATACTTAAGTATAACAATGACTAGTAAAGAATTTTCTGCGCAGTTATCTAAAGCCAATGGACGATTGCTAATTGTTTCACAGGTTCTTGAATGAACATTCGTGATTAAATGATAAAATATGACTTACTGTGTACATATTTCTTAGAAATTGAAAGTGCTTCGGCACGAATGGGTCGGCTCGACTGGAGTGATACCACGGCGTCACAGAAAACCATTGTAAAACAACCACAGCGTTGCAGTTTCCCCGTGTGAGTGAGGTTAAAGGAGGCCCAATCCCTTCCCTTCCCCCATCCCTTCCCTTCCCATATCCCTTCCCTTCCCCTATCACTTTCCTTCCCCTATACCTTCCCTTCCTCTATCCCTTCCCGATCTTTATATCCGTAACCCCTATCCCCAAAAGGCCGGCAACGCACTCGTAACTCCTTTGGTGTTGCGGGTGTCCATGGGCGTCGTCGATTGCTTACCATCAGGTAATCCGTCAGCTCGTTTGCCGACTTATACCATAAAAAAAATATTTCTTAGAAATTGTAAGTGCTTCGGCACGAATGGGTCGGCTCGACCGGAGTGATACCACGGCCTCTCAGAAAACCGGAGTGAATAAACCACAGCGTTGCAGGTTCGCCGTGTGAGTGAGGTTACTGGAGACTCAATCCTTCCCCAATCCTTAAACATCCGACACCTTTCCACATCCTTTTGGTGTTGCGAATGCCCATGGGCGGCTGTGATTGCATATCATCAGGTAAAAATGGGCCATATGACAAAGAAGGGATAGAGAAGTGTTCTTGATGATGACCACGACTATTCTGTCAAAAGTAAAAGAAATAAAGACACATTTGGAAAATTCATTCCACCTTTGAAACGTGGACTTTTAGGAAGTTCTATATTTTTTTCCTTTTTTAAGGCATGCATAGAGGCTGATTGGTGATCCAGATTTGGTTGGGTCCAATCTTCAAAGTCTCGAGCACAGGCGCAGAGTGGCCATCCTTGCGGTTTTCTACAGGATGCGTTTTAGAGTGTGTGCGCAGGAATTGCACGATTTGATTCCGCCATCCCAATTTCACCTTCGGACATCCCGGCGTACGGTAAATATCCATCCCTTACGTTGTCGAGACATCTGCGGCCCGGACTAAGCGTTTTGCCTCGTCGTTTATACCGCGTACATCGTGGGATTGGAACAGTTTGCCGACTGCAGTCTTTCCGTCCGAATATATGTAATTTAGTCGTCTTCAAGGCTAGCGTGAATGGGCTCTTAATAAATCGCATAAATTAATTGCAAGTAAAAAAATAAATCCTTGAAACCTTCTTACGAGGTCAACACAAAGCTATAGCCTTTAATATGGAATAGATTGACAAACGAGCAAGCGGATTACCTGATGGTAAGCATTCAGCGCCAGTAATAGTCAATATCGCAACACCAGAGGAATTGCAAGTTCGTTGCTGGCATTTATGGCTGTTAGAAAATTGGGGATTGGCGGATTTTGGTATTGATGGTAGAGAAGAAGGAACATGTGACGCTCATACGACGGAACTCAACGAAAGCGTTGTTTTTCGTCGGTCTTCTGTGAGGCTGTGCTATCACTCCGGTTAAGCCGGCCCATTCGTGTAGAAGGCTTTACCACGCTTAACAGAAGCGTTCTCCGAAGAATTAAGCGTTAATTCACTTAATTCTTTTTAGTTTATTGTTTTGACTCCAATTTATAGGGAGAGATCCCACGGCCATGTTCCAGACAAAGTTATATACTGTGTATTAAGAGATAATGAAAAATAGTAAAAGCACTGGGGGTCTGGTTCTGGTCGGGCGGCATGCTACGAGGACACGCGGTGCTCAGTCCAAACAGGGCAATGCGCCACCGTATGCTCGACCCTGTCCTCGGATAGGTCCTCACAATGACGACACTCGGGCGTTTCCTCCCGCCGGATCCGAAACAGTAACCTACCGAAGCTGCCGTGCCCGGTAAGCACCTGCGTCAGGCGGAAGGTGAGGACCCCTTGGCGTCTCTCAAGCCACTCCTCAAAGAAAGGACTTTTTTGGTAGGGGAATATCATCATATGACTTCTCCCACCCAGGGTGGGGCGGAAAGGCGTGTCAGACTCTTACTGGCTAAAAACGGCCCTGTTCCTTCTCCTGCTCTAGGCCGAGGTCGCGGTGCCTCATTGCGCTTACCCCCCAACCTCAACTGAACATCAGCCCTATAGGGCCCCGTCTGTGGTGGTCTAACGCTATGCGCCGTACGCTCGGGTCTGGTTCTGGTCGGGCGGCGAGTTACCGGTGGCCGGAGATCGTCTCTTGAAAGAGGGGACTTACCGGTACTATAACAACGAGCCCCGGACATAAATAGGTTGATGATATGATGTGTGGAACCAACCTATTACTTATCGGCAGGTGTCGTGATTACCAATATCAAGATAACATTTATCATAACACGTTTGCTTACTTCGATAAGGGCGTTCGACTAAAAACATCGCTTAGTTCGTTGAGGAAAATTTTGGTTTTAAAACGTTTTTTTTGTTTTTTTTTTTTTTTTTAAGTATAAAAACTTTTTGTAAAATGAGCGACGAACGCGTACATTTCGTTGGCGACGATGGCAGCGTCCACGTGAGTTTTTTTTGTTTTTTTTTTTGATGTGATGACCTTTCTGGCTATCCTGCAGACCAAAGAGGATCAAGGACCAGTGGTTATATCGTCATTGCTGCAGACGAATACATGAATAACCTGAAGGTAAAGCAATCAGCGCCGGCTATGGACACTCATATTATCAAAGAAGTGCGTCATGGGCCACTTGTAGGTTATTAGAGATTTAAGGATAGAGATGATGATTGAGGTTAGGATGGGGAAGGGGGGGGGGGGAGATATAGGTCTTCCGCTAATCTCACTTACACGGCGACGCTGTGATTGTTTCACACCGATTTTCTGTGAGGCCGCGCTGGTATCATGCCGGTCGAGCAAACCCATTCGTACCAAAGCATGGCTCTCCCTCACGCGATGATAGGTGTCATAATATTGTATTTTCATGTAATCTACATATTCATCTAATCTTTATTTAATCACAAATTAAATATTTATCCCAAATTATTATATGAGTGTAAAATAACATTAACTGAATGGTTAGGAAACTTATCCTATGAGGAAACAGAGCTTATCCTGGCTCGCATTTATTAGCGAAAGTCTCACAACCACCATCCGCTCTCACACACACGCTCACACACTCACTCTCTCTCTCTCTCACACACACACACACACTTATACATACATGCTCCATTCTGTATTTAATATGGTTACGATAATTGTCGAAACTGGTCGAAACATATTTTTTTTTATTTATTTTTTCTTTAATAATTTAACTTAATTTGCCTTATAAAGTGAACAATATTGTTCACATTGAAACTAAGGGCAGGGCAAGGCAACCCCACCACAAGTATTGTATAACTTAACGGGGATGCCTCATGTACAAAGAGAAACAATAAACCATTTATTATACATATATTTAATCTCTCTCTCTCTCTCTCTCTCTCTCTCTCTCTCTCTCTCTCTCTCTCTCTCTCTCTCTCTCTCTCTCTCTTCTAGGATTTAGGATTGGGGTTAATACGGAAAAAAATTTAGGTAATTGTGATATTTTGCTGTTATACATCAGTCGATGATTAGGTATATGATGAATCAAATATTATTAAATAGATGGTCGATAATAATGATAAAACATTGTGTTTTTATATTGCACAACATTTTTTAAAACAAATCAATGCCTGAAGCACGTGTCTGTGGACATAGAGCAAGTCATGCTAAGGAAAAAGGAGGTTTTTTGTCTTCATCATCATCATCAACCTATAAGTGCCCATTGCTGAGCAAAGGCCTCTTCACACACGGAGAAGGTTTGAGCATTAATCACCACGCTTGCTCAATGCGGGTTGGCGATTTCAAACTTGTAATGAGAAATTATAAGTCCAGGTTTCCCCACGATGTTTACCTTCACCGTATGTCAGTGGTGTCTAAATAGTCATAGAAAGTACATAATATATAACTTGGAAAAAGTCACATTGGTACTTGCCAGCGGGCTCCTTAACCTCCGGGAGGTTTTTTTAATAGGGGAAAATCATCAAATGTCTTATCCCGCCCAGGTTGAGGCGAGACTCTTACTGACTAAAAACCCCCCTGTTCCTTCTCCTGCTCTAGGCTGAGGCCGCGGTGCTTTATTGCGCTTGCCCTGCAACCCCGGCTGAACATCAGCCCTTCTTTTTTTTGTCTGGGGAAAATCATCAAGCACCTTCTCCCGCATAGTTCTATTTATAGTAATTTAATTAAGTATTATATTTTTATTGTATGTTGAATATTGCGTACCGAAGTAACTTGACTTCAGATTTATGTATTGTATCTTCTCTACGGGCTACGCCTTCTTCTTTGTTAACATCCAGACCCGAGCGTACATTGGCGTGAAAGAGCCAATAGACCACCACAGACGAGGCCCTATAGGGCTATGTTCAGCCAGGGTTGCGGGTTAGGCGCAATCAGTCACCGCGGCCTTGGCCCAGAGCAGGAGAAGGAAAGGGGGGTTTTTAGTCAGTAAGAGTCTGACACTCTCTCTCGCCTTACCCTGGGCGGGAGAAGTCATTTGATGGTTTTCTCCTGACAAAAAAAATGTATTAGGTACGAGTGTTCGAGAGTATAAAGGTTCTGGAGATATAGGGATTGGGGAGCGATGGACGAAGGGATTGGGCCCTCATCTCCTCCTATAACCTCATCAATATGACTCACCGACCTAATTTTGCTGTTTCAGGTGACTGATTACGTGGAGGGCGGTGGTGGTGTGCATATAGTCGACGGTGATTACGGAGGTGGCGTCCACGTGGTAGATGGAAGCTACGGAGGCGGAGTTCATGTTGTTGACGGGAGTTACGGAGGCGGAGTCCACGTCGTTGATGGAGATGGGGGTGGCGGCGTCCACATCGTTGACGGAAATGGAGGCGGCGGCGTTCACATCGTTGACGGAAACGGGGGCGGCGGCGTTCACATTGTCGACGGCAGTTATGGAGGAGTTAATGTTGTTGAAAGCGATTACGGTGGCGGTGTACATATAGTTGATGGAGAATACGGTGGAGGTGTCCACGTAGTTGATGGACAGTACGGAGGTGGAGTCAATTTCGTTGATGGCGACAGTGGGGTTCATATTGTTGATGGCGATTACGGCGGCGGTGTTCACATAGTTGATGGCGTAGAATATGGACCCCGTTGATTATTTGTAAGTATCTTTCTTTAACTTATAAGTCGTCAAACAAACTATCAAATTACCTGATGGTAAGCAATCAGCGTCGCTCACGGATAGTCGTAATACCAGAGGAGTTATCAGTACGAATTTAGGGATTGGGGAGGAGAAGGATTGAGTCTCCAGTAACCTCACTCAAACGGCGAAACACAACGCTGTGGTTGTCTCACGCCGGTTTTCTTTAAGGCCGTGGTATCACTCCGGTTGAGCCGACCCATTCGTGCCGAAGCATGGCTCCCCCACACTTGGTGGTACCATAATATTGGATTGTCATCAAATCTATATATATTAATTATTATGTTTTCGGCTTACTCACGTAATAATTTGACGAGATACTCGACTAGTTTCCGCGACACGCGACATGGCGACTGTCTCGCTGCTACTCAAGAATATGGGCCTCTAGCATGGCTTGAAACTAGTCGAGTATCTCGTCAAATTATTACGCGAGTGAACCGAAAACATAATAATTAATTTAGAATGTCTCACGAAAGTTATAATAAAAATCTTCTCCTATATATAATTACCAAATTTCATGATGATACAACAAATAGAAGTGAATGCTATTCGATTCTTAGATGTGATTACATAAATAATAAATAAGTGACAGACGAGCAGATGAATCACCTGATGGTAAGCAATCAGCGCCGCCCATGGACACCTGCAACACCAGAGGAGTCACAGACTTTGCCGGCCTTTTAAGAAGAAGTACGCTAGTTTCATGAAGTTTTGAAGGTCGTATCGGTTCGGGAATACCGCTGCTGGAAGATCATTCCAAAGTTTTGCTGTGTGTGGCAGTAAGTTTCGCGAAAATCGCACAGTTATTGACTGCCAACCACCTATATGATGGGGTTGGTAATGTTTTAGAGTAGCACGAAGGCAAAAAAATGTAGCGGTGATCAAACCGAACAATTATGATATGTTATATTAGTACTACCTTCCGCCCGCGACTTCGCCCGCGTGGTATGTTGATAAAAAGTAGCCTATGCCATATTCCGGAGTGTATCCTATGCCTGTGCCAAATTTCATCCAGATCCGTCCGACCGTTTTGGCGTGATTGAAAAAGACGGATGAAAAGCGATTGCATCTAGCAGAGATGAGAATGTTGAGATGGATGTGTGGTGTGAACAGAATGGAAGAAAAAAACATATTGCGCCGACCCCAAATAAAACGGGACAAGGGCAGGAAGATGATGATGAGAAACAAACATCCAAACATCCAAACATCGCAACTTTCGCATTTATAATACTTAGTAGTAAGACGTCTCACGACAGATATTATTCAGAAATGTTGTTAATTGTATTTTTTCTTTTGTTACAGCTTACAATGTCAACGAAACCTACTAAGATTAAGATATGGACCTTTAATCATTAGAACACCATGATCATACGACTGCCAGTACAACGGAGACACCAGAACATCCCATCATCAGCCTATAAGTACCCATTGCTGAGCAAATGCCTCTTCTCACACGGAGAAGGTTTGAGCATACATCACCACGCTTGCTCAAGGCCGATTGGAAACTTCAAACTCTCAATTAGATATTATAAGTCCAGGTTTCCTCACGATGTTTACCTTCACCGTATGTCAGTGGTGTCTAAATTATCATAGAAAGTACATACATAATTATAATTCGGAAAAGTCACATTGGTATTTGCTTTCATAGATTTTTTTATTGTACCATGTCGTACGATTATGGTGTACCTAATTTGCATGGAACTGAGTCCGTATTAACTAAAATATAACATGTAATTTGTAAATAAATTCGATTTTATATATTTTTCGTTGTTGTTTGTTTTAAAAGTGTGGGATAGCCATGCTTTCGCACGAATGGGTCGGCCCAATCCGAGTGATACCTCGGCCTCGCAGATAACCTGCGTGAAACAAGCAAAGCGTTGTGTTTCGGCGTTTGTATGAGGTGCCGGAGGCCCAATCCTACCCTTCCCCAATCCCTAAATCTCCAAATACCTAATCCCCAAATGGTCGGCACTCGTGACTCCATTGTTGCGGGCGCCGCTGATTGTGCACCATTAGGTAATCCGTATGATCATTTGTCGAGCTGTTACATAAAAAAAAACATGAATATATGTATGAACTCATTAAGAACATTTATTTAGGGCTGATTTTTCAATAATCAGATAAATGTTAAATGAGGAATAAAATTGTTGCTGTCACTGTCTTATACAAACATTGTGACGCGACAGCATCATAATTATTCCCCAGGTAACTTTTATCTAACCATTGAAAATACAGCGTTTAATAGGTTATATTTAGAAAATAAAAAGGATTTGAGTTTTAAAACGTTTCCCAATAGGTACACAAATGTATAATAAGAACGCCTACAATAAATATGATAGCAACTAAAAGTCGCAACTCAAAATATAGACGCACGAAAATGGTCAGGCGTTTCATAATTAGAACTAAGACGCTTGTTTTTTTTTGTAGAATGATGAAGAATTCGATATTGACAAGTTATGGGGTATTCCAGTTTTGTTAGCTCCCGTGATTGGTCAGATCAGATACGGATGCTATGATACAAAAATGATACTTACCTAGTTTTCTTCAAATCGGTATTTATATTCAATCTGTTACACACAAGTTGAAACAATACTTCGACACGAAAGGACCGGCCAGACGCTCAATTCTTCCTCGTGCTTAATTCACAAATTCACTGTCCCCAAAATATATTTATCTTGACCAAATTTTCTGATCTCTGAGAGGCCTAAATCGCACTTGTATGTCCTCTTGTGTCCGACCAGAAACAGATCCGAGTGTACAGCGCGTAGCGCTCCATGCAAGCCTTAAAAAACCAATAGACCACCGCAAACGGGGTCCTCTAGGGCTGATGTTCAGCCGGGGTTGCGGGGTAAGCGCAATGAGGCACCGCGACCTCGGCCCAGAGCAGGAGAAGAAACGGGGGGTTTTTGACACTCCCTTCCGCCCGACCCTGGACGGGAGAAGTCATTTGATGATTTACCCCTCACAAAAGAAAAGTCCATTTGTGTCCATTTTCGGCGATTGCTTACCATCAGGTAATCTGTCTGCTCGTTTGTCCTATTTAATTTTTTATGCTATTAATATAATCTGTTTATAAGCTGGATAAACATTTGCTATGTCTACGATTTGCTGTGGTCCTAAAGATCGTAGCATGATCAATGAAACAATGAATTTATTTTTGCAAATAGGCCATAAAACTGCACTTTTACGCGTCAAATTATTTGTGAAAAACTACCTAGATGAAGCCGGCATTTCTTATCTGAAAGTAAACTCAGAGGTCAGTCTCTTTTCAAGTCCAGATAATGTGAAAATAATATAATAAGAGAGAACCGTGCAAGTTCATTCTGTAGTGGTCTTTTGAGGAAAGAACCACACTAGTTTAAGTGGACCCGTTCTGAAGACAGGCACGCAAGTGTCAGTTTGCAACCAGCATAGCTAGTGCTGCTGAGTTGTCCGACGAACAATACCGATCAAAAGAACATTTGGGTGGGTCGCGCAAGTACTCAAACTGTCAGAACGGTAGTCAAAAAGCGCGGCAAGTCTCACACGGTCCTTACGCTAACAAAAATAGAAAATAAAAAAAACAATCACTTAAAGCCTTTCTTAAATCTCTCAGATCTTATAAAGCCTTATTTATTCAGAGGAGGGGATTTACTTGGTGATTTGTAATTATGGTTGCTAGATGAGTTATGAAATCCGGTATAGTTCTAAAAAAAATGTCGTGTCGTAGGCGTGGTCATTTCCATGACAAAAATATCATATCTATATTTTTTCAAAGGATTCTTATTTTTTTATTTGAGGAACAATGTATCTGCAAAAGAAGTTTAGCTTTTGGCATTTTAATACAAATGTAGACACCCCTGTCCCGCCTGTCCCGAACTCGCTCACCGGCATTTGTTTTCACCCATTCATGATTCATTGCTTCGACTGCACGGTTGGTGCGGTGGCTGGGCAACTGGCTGCCGTGCAACGTGTCGCGGGTTCGATTCCCGCACGGAACAACACTTTGTGTGATCCACAAATTGTTGTTTCGGGTCTGGGTGTCATGTTTATGTGACATTGTATGTTTGTAAACGCACCCACAACACAGGAAAAAATCCTAAATTGGGGCAACATTTAAAAAAAAAATTGCTAATTTATTTTGTTAAAAAATAGAACCTACTACTACTACTAGTCTTTAAATCCGAGACAATAAGCGCTAATTACTGGACACGGGACAGGAGGTAAAACTCCAGGGCATTACCGGATTTTACGGCGGCAGCACAAAATTCTGAATTTTGTACTACAAAGAACTAAAATAATTAGAAACTGGAGTATTGGCAAGTTTAATGACGATAGGTACAACAATTAGAAGTGTACTTATGTAATTCAGACTCTAAGATTTTATTAAAAAACGTGTGTTAGTGAAAATATGTTCACTGACGAAATGATTCACAGAAAATTCTCAATTCTAATAATATATAGTATTATATGTATATGTCCACTAGCATTTGCCCGCGGCTTCGCTCGCCTTAAAAAATATTATTATTAATTATGTACCTACTTAAAGTTTTTGCGGCTTTACTTTTGTTTAGCATATGTTAAAAATTAAGGCCTCATTTTCATCAATCTTTAATTTCAGCTTTATCAGTCGATAATCTAAGAAGATTTATACAAACTTTCATCCCCTATTTTTTCCCCTTAGAGGTGGAATTTATCAAAATCCTTTCTTAGCGGATGCCTACGTCATAACATCTACCTGCATGCCTAATTTCAGTCCGATCCGTCCAGGGGTTTGGGCTGTGCATTGATAGATCACTATATCAGTCACCTTTGAGTTTTATATATTTAGATTTGTATAGGTGATTTGAAAACTTTGCAAAGTAATAATATTTTCCGTTTATGTTTGTGGAGTTGCAAAAACTTACATTTAAAAATAAGCAAGTAAGTATACTAGTCAATAAAGTTATTTATCGATACACAACAAGATTTCTATTTCGTTATTTTCGACACTAGCGTCACCTACCGATTCAGTATGACGGTTGTGAACTAAAATTATGGAAGTGGGAATCAAATGACACCGACTGAAGTTTTTAAATTCAAGGCTTAAAAATGTGGATTAATTTGAAATATATTTTATTTTATTTATACCGTTATGGTAAAGGGGCCCACGTCGCTGGACTGGTAATCCTACAAGACAAATTAAACTCTTGGCCATGTGCTGAATGTTCGCCAGAAACAGATTTCAAGAAAAAAAAAATACCGTTATGGATATCAGGCAACTAATTCTAAGAAACTTTGCAAAAAGTTACAACTAACAGCAATAAACACTTACCAGTAGCCGAAAAACTCTGACAGATCCATGCAGTCGACTTCTTTTCGCGTTTCAGCAACTTCGGCAATCCCCGAGTCAACGTCCTCTTCAGAACTCGATGCACTATCGCTTTCTGTATCCGAACGCGCGTTGTTCATCGCATTGACAGTGACAACGACAGTTGACAGTTCAAATCAAGATGGCGACTTGACGTTTAGTTGTGTGGAATTTTAAAGTTAACGGTTTTTTGTTCAGTTCTTTTTTTAATTTTTAAATTATTAGTTACGGTTTTTGTGGTGTATTTGTTTGTTGTTTACACCGATAAATTAGTCACTTCACAATATTTATCACTGGAGTATATAATAGTCCGTTATACTTAGTCAATAGTTAGGTATTCAAAAAATCTATTATAGTAAGTATCTAAATAAAACTGTACTGCGACTGATTAAATTAATTTTAAGGTCACATTTAGTAATTTTGTTTCAGCTTTCACATTTCTAGGTTATAAATACGAAGTTCATAGAATCGTATAGTTAAGCAAAACTTTGGGCCTTTTGCCCTTCAATAGTTCGCACGTTACTCTTTAAATGGCAGAGAATGAGAAGGTTGATCACCTGATAAGTGATCAGCGACCTTCCTAAACACCAGAGGAGTCACAGGAGCGTTGCAGGCCTTTAAGAAGAAATACAGTCATTCCTTGAAGGTTTGAAGGTCGTTTCGGTTCGGAAATATCGCTGCCAAAAGATTCTATAAGATTCTAAAGTTTATCTGTTTTAAATTGTTTTAAATTTTAACAGTTTTGCGAAAATCGTGCAGTTGTTAATGGCCAACCATCTTTTTTTTTTGTATGTAATAGGATGGCTAACGAGCAGACGGATTACCTGATGGTAAGCAATCAACGTCGCCCATGGACATTCGCAATAACAGAGGAGTTACGTGTGCGTTGTCGACCTTTGGGGATTAGCCATTAGGAGATTTTACGATTGGAGGATTGGGGTAGAGGAAGGATTGGGCCTCCAGTAACCTCACTCACACGGCGAAACTCAACGCTGTGGTTGTTTCACGCCGGTATTCTGTGAGGCCGTGGTATCACTCCGGTCGAGCTGACCGATTCGTGCCGAAGCATGGCTCTCCCACACTTGAAGTGGTTTCGTTTAGCTTGATATAATAATATATGAAAGACAGCATCACCTGTGGACTTCTTGATGACACATATTTTCTTGGCTGATATCCTAATTATCAATAGTTGGCTGTCAAGACAATATGTTTCGCAATTAAATTGAAATCAAATTGTAATATTTTTATGTATATACGTCGCGTGTCATTTACTTTATGATGAAATGCATGAAACATCGTCATCATCATCAGCCTATAAGTGCCCACTGCTGAACAAAGGCCTCTTCTCACACGGAGAAGGTTTTAGCATTAACCACTAGGTACCTTTACTTAAGGCGAGAAAGTTTGAGCATGTTAATCACCATGCTTGCTCAATGCGGGTTGGCGATTTCAAACTTATAATTAGAAATTATAAGTTTAAGTTTCCTTACGATGGTATGTCAGTGGTGTCTAATCATAGTCATTGGTACTTGCCAGGTTTCGGACCCATACCCTCATGCATGAGAAGCGAGAGCCTTTACCTCCGGGCTACCACAAACAATACGTACCGTACCTGCTGTACATCATCATCATCATCATCATCATCAGCCTATAAGTGCCTACTGCTGAGCAAAGGCCTCTTCTCACACATAGAAAGTTTGAGCATTAATTACCACGCTTGCTCAATGCGGATGCGGCGGTTTCAAACTTAAATCCAAGTTTCCTCACGATGTTTACCTTCACCGTATGTCAGTGGTGTCTAAATAATCCTAGAAAGTACATATAACTCGGAAAAAGTCATATTGATACTTGACAGGTTTCGAACCCACACCCTCATGCATGAGAAGCGGGCTCCTCAACCTCCGAGCACGACTGCAACGACTACAACCTGCTGTTTATACCTATATATGTATAATAACATCTATTAAATAGTGGAGAAATTTAGTATTATAGCATTACATCCGTGCGAAATCGGAGCTAGTCGCTAGTTTACAATTAACGTTTCGTCGGTAAATTTTACAGAACTATTAAAGAGTGGATGGAACTCTCTCAAAGAAGAGAGAGTTTTTCGGTATAACACATTACCTGAGTGTCTTTAAGACGCAAGATAAAAAGTTTTTTAAGTAGCACATTTTCTTCCGATACCTAAATTTTTCGTTGTGATTTTTATATGTAATAAGTCGGATTACCTAATGGTAAGCAATCTCGCCGCCAATGGACACCCGCAGCGGAAGAGTTACGAGTGCGTTGCCGACCTTTTAGGGATAAGAGTTTTGGAGATTAAGGGGATTGGGGAGGGAAAGGATTGGGCCTCCGGTAACCTCACTCACACGGCTTAACACAACGCTGTAGTTGTTTCACGCCGTTTTTCTGTGAGGCCACCTAAGACTGTAAGAGTGCGTATCACCCCATCCAGGGTGGTTGAAGTCATTGGATGATTTTACAACGATAAAAAGAGCCCAGTGGCGTATCATGGTTCAAATGCTCTCGAACAATCAATGTTTTCCCTTCCCCAATCTCTAAATCTTATTCCCTGAAAGGTCGGCAACGCATTCGTAACTCTTTGGATGTTGCGGGTGCCAAAGCATGGTTAAAATTATCCCGAACAACACTTCCCACCCCCCAATCTCTAAATCTCCAAAACCCTAATAGATGGGCAGCGCACTCGTAACTCGGTGCCGTCTTGCGGGTACCGAAGCATGGTTAAAGTTCTCCCGAACAACACTTCCCATTCCCCAATCTCTAAATCCTCAAATTCTAATCCCCAAAAGGTCAGCAACGCACTCGTTACTCTTACGTTATTGCTGGTGCCGAAGCATGGTTAAAATTCTCCCGAACAACACTTTCCTACCCCCCCAGCAATCCCTCCCTACCCCCAATCCCCCAATCCCCCAATCCCCAAATCTCCAAATCCCCAATCCCCAAAAAGTTCGACAACGCGCTCAGAACTCTTCAATTATTGCTGATACATGAAGGATCATGGTTATAATGCTCCTAAACATTCACATCTAAAAGACAGGACGTCCATCTGCACTGTGCCCTCAAAATTCAATCATTCTATTTATTCTTAGCTCGAAGACTACGTTTGACATTTAAAACTGAGCCGTCGGCCAAGTCCTCCGACCTGGGCAGTATTTATACCGCCCTCATTACAAACGTTACGCTAATATTTCCTGGTTGATTGAGCTTTAGACATCTCAAAAATGCTAAGAAAGAAAAACCCTTTATTATTCTAAATCATAATAATATTTGAACGCAAAAAAAATATACCTACCAAGAGTATAAAGAAATGACTGTCGTTTACAGATCCAGCCGCGTAGTAGTCGATTTTACACTTTTCAAGATTATTTTTTTAATTTTCTCTACCTGCGTACAAACCTTTTCTGGACTTATCTATCTTATCTAAAACCAAAATAAGACATATCGGTAAAGACATTGTTGAGTTATAACATTACTATAAGAAGTGGCATTGATTTTAATAACAATAAAAAGGTTTCAAAAAAACAGAAAATAAGCAAAAAAATGATATTAAAACAGTCTAATCATTCATCATAGTATAAAACAAAGTCGCTTTCTCTGTCCCTATATCCCTATGTATGCTTAAATCTTTAAAACTACGCAACGGATTTTGATGCAGTTTTCTGGTAGATAGAGTGATTGAAGAGGAAGGTTTATATGTATAATAACATCCATTATATAGTGGAGAAATTTAGTATCAGCACGTCGATTCTATAAAATTGTTTGATTTTGAATCTTGTTCGAGTGCGAAGTGAGCGTCGAAGTGACGGGGAAATTAAATTTTAGAATGCCATTTTTAACGTCATCTCATACTTTATCTATCAAAATGTTGCAAAAACATCTATCAATATTTAAATATAGTTTTAAATTTAAACATACGGTTGGTAGACATGTCCAATCCGAATGAATCGACAAATCACCAAAAACTGGGCACAATGAACAACCAACACTGATTAATTATTATTGTGACAGAAAACTCTTTGACATCATGACGTCAATGGATGGTTGTCAAACGTTGCCTAGAGATTGTAAATTTCGTCGTGAATTGTCAATACGAGTTGGTGTAATTGGTAAGGCGTGTGGATTACACCACAGAGACCCCGAGTTCGAGTCCCGCCGTAAACATGAAGTTTTTTAGTTGATGGAAGTTTTGTCGAACTTTCTGGAATTATTTGTGTGAAAGAGATGAAAAATTAAAGAGTGAGAAGGAGAATAAATAAAAATGAATAGCGAAATTATTGGAAGGTTCTGGAGGCATGACGATCAAAAAGAATAACGAAATTGAATGTTCCAGAACCTGACCGGGGGTATATAAGCAGAACTGCGGCTCACCGCTAGCAGTTGAGTTCTAAGTCCAAAGCGATTCGGAAGAAAAGGAAGAAGTGAAAAGAAGAAAAGTGAGTGAAATAGTGAAGTACAGTGAAATAGTGAAGTGCAGTCAGTTAAGTGAGTTAAGTCAGCGTGAACAGTGAACGGCAAAGTTGTGTCAGTCGGCCGGACTCTGCTGGAGAGGAACGCCAATAACTTATCCGTATCCGTGGACGCTGTCACTTAAGTGCAATAGAAAGTCTGAAAACCGGTATTAGTGTTTAATTTCATCCAATCCCGTAACCCAAGCCCGCATAGTTAGGAACGTGACGTCAGGCACGTAACATTATGTTTTTGGCTTACTCACGAAATGGTTTTACGAGATACTCGACTAGTTTCAAGCCATGCTAGAGGCCCATATTCATGAGCAGCATTCCGCGACACGCGATGCGGCGACTGCTGTCACGCTGCTACTCATTATTGCGCTTGAACCCGCAGACCAGGCTAAATAACCCCATCTGTGATGGTCTAATGGCTCTAAAAGCTCTTTGAGTTTCGCGCAGAACACGACAGAACGACGCTCGGGTCTGGTTCTAGTCGGGCAGCGAGCTACCCTTGCTTGGCGTCCGCAGACCCGCGCTTACGGTAGCTATCAGAGGAAGCTACTGCCCATTTTTTCTCAACCCATGGAATGTGTTTTATCATGTTACGAATAAAACTTAGGTGCAGGTAAGATGGGTAGGTAGTTCTTTCAAAAGATTTAATCCCATTGAAACTCATAATGGCCTTTTTTGGGTAGCCCAGAGTGTCAGACTCTTTCTGACTAAAACCACCCCGATCCCTCTCCTACTCTAGGACAAGGCTAAGGTATGTTATTATACTTGATCACCCACGATTCGTGGTGGCCCAGCACTAATCTTCACCAATGAACAAACTGACGAACTATTAAATTTTAAGATTTTGAAACTGTCTTTTTATAGGTTTAATCAAAATCATATCATTAATGAAATTAAAACTATGACTTTGGCTTTAGCACAGAGACTTCATTCTAAACTTCGAATCTGAATCCGCTGTGAGTAGTAGTACACTAGCACTACACTTGCGAGTTGAACTAAATTGACAGCAACATTTTGATAGATAAAGTATGAGATGACGTTAAAAGTGACATTCTAAAATTTAATTTCCCCGTCACTTCAACGCTCACTTCGCACTCGAACACGATTCGAAATCAAACAAATTTTTTAGAATCGACGTGCAGAAGTTAAGGGCGCCTGCTTCTCATGTAAAAGAACGCAAGTTTTAAGATTTTTCAGACGCCACTGACACTGACTGAAATTTGGACTTATAATTTCTAATTATAAGTTTGAAATCGCTAAACCGCCTTGAGCAAGCGTGGTGGTTAATGCTCAAACATTCTCCGTGTGAAAAGAAGTATTTTGTCAGTTGACATGTGATGGATTATAATTATCTTTATAATAAAGTTCAGATACAAAACCAGAAAATAATATTTTTAAACTAGCGACCCGGCTGGCTTCGCATAATAAGACCAATGTTGATACAAAATGTCTCAACAATTTAATGGATGTCATTATACATATATATAAACCTTCCTTTTCAATCACTCTATCTATTAAAAAACCGCACCAAAATCCGTTGCGTAGTATTAAAGATTTAAGTGTACATAGGGATATAGGGACAGAGAAAGCGACTTTGTTTTATACTATATATTTTTTTAATTAGATTAATCCTTATTGTAATTGGAGCGTATACAATTAATGTATATTGAAATGATTAATATTTCAAAATAAATAGCTTAGATGATGATTAATTAAACGCATAATGGATGAGTCGCCAGCCAACTTATTTGGTATCATAATATCAGTGATCATTGTTTCAAACGAGCAGACGGATTACCTGATGGTAAGCAATCAGCGCCGTCCATGGACATCCGCAACACCAAAGGAGTTACGAGTGCGTTGCCGGCCGTTTAGGGATAAGGGTTTTGGATATTTAAGGATTGGGCTAACGCTGTGGATGTTTCACGCCGGCTTTCTGTGAGGCCGTGGTATCACTCCGGTCGAGCCAACCCATTCGTGGCGAAGCATGGCTCTCCCACACTTGAACTTCTTTATAACTTTTTGGTTAGAGCCGACCAATGGTTTAATATTTTTTTTTTATTTAAATAAAAAATAAATAAATATAATACCTACTTAATTTTGAATTAATTAAATAGATACAATTTTTATATTTTGCGTCAAATTTAATATAAGTAAGTACTTAACTACATTGTCAACTAACAAAACAGTTTTTTTGTCTATGTCATCACTTTGGTCCTTTATTATATTCTAATAAAAAGCCAGAAAAATGACGTAATTTTTCACTACGGACTGATTTTTCAATTGTCAGATAAATGTTTACTGAGGAAAAAATTGTTGCTGTCACTGTCTTATACAAACATTCTGACGCGACAGCATCATAATTATTCCCCAGGTAACTTTTATGTAACCATTGAAAAATTTGCCCTAAGTAAACTATCCGATTGCTTTATAACTGACTATGATTCTAACTAGTGACGTCATTAATCTAGAATTAAAACGCATGCGTTGTTCATTATGCAATATCTGTTTGTCACAACTACTCATGCAACCCGGTTAAAATCTGATGCAAAATGCTTTTAAATTTATTTTAATCTGCCCGGGTTCAACGCTGATACTAAATTTCTCCACTATTTAATGGATGTTATTCATCATCATTATCATCATCAGCCTATAAGTGCCCACTGCTGAGCAAAGGCCTCTTCTCATACGGAGAAGGTTAGAGCATTAATCACCACGCTTGCTCAATGCGGGTTGGCGATTTCAAACTTATAATTCGAAATTATAAGTCCAGTTTTCCTCACGATGTTTTCCGTCACCGTATGTCAGTGGTGTCTAAATATTCATAGAAAGTAGGTACATATAACTCGGAAAAAGTCACATTGGTACTTGCCAGCTTTCGAACTCACATCCTCATGCATGAGAGGCGAGCTACTCCGGGCCACCACGACATAGATGTTCTTATACATATAAAACTCCTTCAAATACTCAAACACATCACAAGATTTAAGCAAACATAGGGATATAGGGACAGAGAAAGCGACTTAATACTATGTAGTGATAAGTTGATTTGAATCCATACCGTCTATATTTTTTATCATCATCGTCATCTATACAGCCACTATTCCCCCTCAATTTTATTATACCCTTTAATCACTTTCAAATCGGCTGGTGGTGTATTTTTCCACCTCCTAGACTTATTAAGCACTGTCTTTCCCAGTAGGTACTATTTGCATAAATATAATACCTAGGTAATTCTTAATTATTAACTAATTTAATTCCGCCTTCCACACACAAATCATTCCATTAGGTACCTTCTATTTTCTTAACAAAAGTAGCTAAACGACAAATATATCAATAACGTAATAAAAATTTATAGAGAAATTACCGGCTTAAACAACAAACTTAATAAAACAACCACCACTCACAATAAAAAAAAATAACTGTCGATAACAGAACTGTCAAATATATTTTTTATCTGTACACGCACTGCGTAATCTTTGTTACGTTGCACTTCACTATTTCATTTCACAATAAAAAAAAACAAATGACATTGAAAAACGCGGGAAATTAAACTGTCAAATTGTAAAGAAATATTTTTTTTGGTTTTTATTTACTATCCGAACTATATATATCTTTGTTATAAATGTTTAATTTTGAATTAAAATACGAAATAAGATTGTTAATCAAGGGTAATATTAATAATTATTTAGTTTTTATGAATCTATTTTAACATTTCCATTAAGCAATTGTTATTTTGTTTGTGTTAATAGTAACTTTTGTATTAGTTTTTTTTGTATTATTTAGTATTACGCGCGTGTTATGCTAACGTACAATACAGAACTGAGTTGTGCTCTTCGTTTTACATTGACGAGACGACGAATGGTGTAATGGAGTCGATATTCATATTAAAAAAAAAATAAGAATTATTGTCGTGTCCCGGTTTTTACAATATAATATTTTAAATTAGCGGCCCGCACTGGTTTTGGCACGTATGCAATGCTAATACTAAATTTATCCACTATTTAATGGATGTTATAATACGTATAAACCTTTTTCTGCAATCACTGTACCTATGTACTTATTAAAAACGCATCAGAATCCGTTGCGTATTTTTTAAAGGTTTAAGCATACATAGGGATATAGGAACAGAGAAAGTGTAGTAGTGATAAGTAGTTAACATTTTTGTGAAGATGTTCGCTGGGTTTGAATACTTAATTAAAAAAATAAAGTTATTGTACGGTCCAATTACAGTGCGCCCGACGTATCTTGGCGAGTCTGAAGTTAGCCGATTAGCTGCGCAGTACACAATTTTGTTCCTAAAAGATCTATTGCGCAGACAAACGGCTAACTTCAGACTCGCCAAGATACGTCGGCCGCACTGTACCGCACATGTCACCGCGTCAGCAATTTACTCAATTACATTAAATGTTCTTTTTATATTAGACAGTCGTATCAAGTCTGACTCACTATAAACTCGCGTTAATGTATCAAGAAATAAATATTCAGCCATTATAACCAACAAGGTGTTATCATTTATAAGCTCAATCAAGAACGTCGTTTGGCAGCAACAAGGCTCCACTCGACAAGATGCGCAATAAATATGATCCATGTTCGAAAATACCTATCTAAAAGTGTGGTACTTCTTTTCGCCTTTTAAGCAGAAACAGACATGTTTTGGACAATCCGGGAGTCAAATCTCCGATCGTCTTTTTTTTCGAGACACAAAATTATCGAATGAGTTTTGCCACCCTTTTTGCGCTTTTACGAGTATCCACAACCCAAGTTGTTAGTCAAAATTCACATCATGAGCCTATAAGTGTCCACATCTGAGCAAAAGCCTCTTCTTACACGGAGATGGATTGGCGATTTTACAAACTTATAATTTACTTATAATTTTAAGTGTGGGAGAGCCATGCTTCGGCACGAATGGGTCGGCTCGACCGGAATGATACCACGGCCTCACAGAAAACCGGCGTGAAACAACCACAGCGTTGTGTTTCGCCGTGTGAGTGAGGTTACCGGAGGCCCAATCCTTCCCCTCCCCCAATCCCTCCTCAATCCTTTAATCTCCAAATCCCTAATCCCTAAAAGGTCGGCAACGCACTCGTAACTCCTCCGTTGCGGCTGTCCATGGGCGGCGCTGATTGCTTACCATCAGGTAATCCGTCTGCTCGTTTGCCAACCTATTACATAAAAAAAAAAACTTATAGGTTCAGGTTTCCTCCCGTTGTTTCCCTTCTGACTTAAGAAGGTGGTGTCTAAATAATCATAGAAAGTCATACACTTAGCTTGGTAAAAGTAGGTACTTGCCAGGTTTCGCAATCCCATGCACGAGAAGCAAGCGCTTTAACCTTCGGGTCACCATGACGTTTTTAAGAAAGAAATATACAACTCCATAGCTCCTCTGTTCGGTGCATCGCCAATCGAGTCTATTATTAAAATGGCGGACAGTTCGCTGCACTCGACACTCATTTATTTTCTTTATTACAATATACATACGTCTTGTAGAGAGAATATATTTATTTCTAACTCCTATTCTTCCCGCGGGTATACCTAGTAATACCAACACAAAAGTTTTTTTTTTTTTAAGAAAACGTTGCCCCACACTAGGATTTTCTCCTGTGTCGTGGGTGCGTTTACAAACATACAAATTCACATACACACATGACACCCAGACCCGGAACAACAATTTGTGGATCACACAAAGAGTTGTTCCGTGCGGGAATCGAACCCGCGACACGTTGCACGGCAACCAGTTGCCCAGCCACCGCGCCAACCGACCCAACCGTGCAGTCATGTCATTGTCATTGTATATCAGCTGCCACACATCTCTGCACTACCAAAAGGATGACTGGCAGAAAGTCTTCCGTTACTCCGTTATGCAATTGTATGTAAAGAATTAATAAATAAAAGTCAAAGTCTATTAAGTGTAGGAGAGCCATGCTTCGGCACGAATGGGTCGGAGTGATACCACGGCTTCACAGAAAACCGGCGAAAAAACTCGCCCATTCCTCCCCAATCCTTGAGTACTCAAAATGACTTCGAATAATACCGGCAACGCACTTGCCACTACACTGGATTTCGGGTGTCCATGGGCGGTGCTGACTGCTTACCATCAGGTAATCCGTATGCTCGTATTACCTTACTCATAAAAAAAATTGATACTTAGTAATTTAGTAACTATAATGTATTATTATTACGAAACTTGTTATTTAAATTTAAGTTCCACTAAACGAAACTACATAGATGGCGTTGTTAAATGACGTCACTTTTTAAATCGCGGTGTTAAGATTCTCCGTCGATAGACTATACCCCGTTCGAAATTCTTTACCGACTTCAAAAAAGGGAGGAGGTACTATGTTCGGCTGATTGTTTAGAAGTAATGTAATTGAATTGTAGGAAATGTGCTTATACCTACATGACTTCACAGCACAGTGTTTCTCTCACTAAATCCCTCAGTGTGCGAAAGTATAGTTAATGTACACATACATACACGTATTAATAGTCACTGAAACTAGATTGGTAGCTTACTAGTGATGTTGAAGAAATACATACTTACTACTCTGTCAAGAAAGTACCGGGAAAAAGTCAATAATACACAAAATGTTTGTTATTCATCTAAATTAATTTTATCACCTTCAAAGTATGCTCCTTCAGAAACGATACACTTACGCCAACGAATAATCCAATCATCGAAACTTTTTTTAAACGCTGTTTCCGGAATTGAGTTCAGTGCTCGCCGCGAATTCTCCTTTATGTCTTCTAACGATTGAAAACGGGTGCCACGAAGGGGTAATTTGAGTGTGGGAAAAAGAAAGAAGTCGGCTGGAGCCATATCTGGTGAATATGGTGGCTGCTCGATGGTGTTTGTTGAGTGTTTGGACAAAAAATCATTTACAATGATGGCCTTGTGCGAAGGCGCATTATCGTGATGCAAAATCCAAGAATTTTCTTTCCACATTTCTGGCCTTTTTCGTCGAATTTGTTCTCTTAAACGCCGCATAACGCTCAAATAATATTCTTTATTTACCGTTTGACCTTCGGGCAAGAATTCTGAGTGCACAACACCACGATAGTCAAAGAAAACAGTCAACATGACTCTTTTGATCGACTTTGACGTGGTTTTTTCGGTTTTGGTTCAGTTGGAAGGCGCCATGCCGAAGCTTGTTGACTAGTTTGCATGTCAAACTCGTAAACCCACGTCTCGTCACCAGTAACAACGTTTCATGAATGTTGGGTCGGTATTGACTCGTTCTAGCATGTCCTCAGCGACTTTCATGCGATTTAGGTTTTGAAGAAAATTCTGGTCTTTTGGGACTAGCCGAGCGGCAACACGTTTCATACCCAAATTATTTGTTAAAATGGTACGGATCGACTAGTGAGATACAGAAAGTTCGGCGGCCATCTCTCTCAAACTTGAATGAGGATTTTCAGTCACTATTTCCTTCACTTTTGCGATGTTAACTTCAGTTGCAGACGTTGATGGCCTACCAGAACGAGGCAAATCTTCCATCACATCTCGACCGCTTTTGAACGCTTTGTACCACTCATAAGCACGTGTTTTTGATAAAGTCGATTCACCGTAAGCCTTCTGTAACATTTTGAGTGCCTCCGAACACGAAATTTCATTGGCGATGCAAAATTTAAGACAAACTCTTTGTTCGATGTTTTTGTCCATTATGAAATTCGCAATACACACTAGATATTATAAAATTAAAAACAGCATAACTGTTTTTAATATAAATAACAGATGCAACTCAAATTCCGCGCCAAAATGGAAAACAGTTATGCCAATCTAACAACAACAAAAAAAATTAAAATTCGAATTTGGAACCATAAAAAAAACATTCATTCCCGATACTTTGTTGACTGAATATAGGTATATCGAATATTTTTCATGATAAAGTTCGGCAAACGAGCAGACGGATTACCTGATGGTAAGCAATCAGCGCTGCCCATGGACACCCTCAACACCAAAGAAGTTACGAGTGCGTTGCCGGATAAGGGTTTCGGATATTTAGGGATTGGGAAGGGATGGGGAAAGGGGAAGGATTGGGCCTCCAGTAACCTCACTCACACGGCGAAACACAACGCTGTAGTTGTTTTCCGCCTGTTTTCTGTGAGGCCGTGGTATCACTCCGATCGAGCCGACCCATTAATGCCGAAGCGTGTGTGAGATTTGGTATATAAAAGAGCAATTTTGTTCGAATGAAATCTCACGAATAAGTGAAGAAATCAAAGAAATAAATATAAAGGTATAAAAAATTAGTCATTTTCTACAATTTTAATCATATTTAACAGCAATATACAAAAATCAATAAGATAATAAAAGGAATCACTTAACGTCAACCCGCCAAAAAGTGGGTTGCGGGGTAAGCGCAATGAGGCACCGCGACCTCGGCCCAGAGCAGGAGAAGGTTCCTTCTCCTGCTCGGGGAGCAAGGAGCTGGGGCTGCTGCTTTGCCCAAGCTGCTGGGGCTAAGGGCGGTTTTTAGTCAGTAAGAGTCTGACACTCCCTCCCACCCGGCCCTGGGCGGGAGAAGTCATTTGATGATTGTCCCCTCACAAAAAAAAAAAAAAACCCGCCAAAAAGTGCCATGACTTATTTTACAACCTTATTCCGAACTGTCATATCCGCATTTCCCGCCAAAATTGACCAAACAGAGACAAGCAAACTTTCTAAACAAATAACTTAATTCACAATTGAAATCAACTAATTAAAACCAAACCAATCTTATTTAAAACTTAAAGCGATAATTTTAATAGTTAATTTAATCATAAAAATGTAGGTACCTAGGCCTAAATATCACATTTAATAAATATAAAACATTAACAATGGTAACCTCGTTTTCATGTGCGTTTTAAGAGACAGTTAACATTTAAAAAAATATTCAATAACTTTCCATTTAAAGTTCATTTACAGAGACAGTTAAATAAAAATAAAAAATACAATAATATGTCACGTGCCTCTCCCGCTCAAGTAACAAAAACACATTTTTAGTAAAAATCGACATTTCAAATCGATTAATAAACATCGATATTTTAATCGATTATGTTATTAAATCGTTACCGACTTTCTGTCACGTCCTTAGTCACGATCGTATATAAGGAAAACCAGTATTTATTTTATTATTGTTGTTAAGTATGGATTGACGTTTCAAATTGAGGATAAGACACTGAAAGTGCAACTGTGATTCATTATAGGTAAGCTATATTTATTTAATTTATTCATTTACTAGCGCTACGGCCTAGCTTCCCCGAAGTTGATTACCTGGATGTCTTCAAGGCCCGAGTGAATAGGTTGCTTATGGGTAGACGTGCTCCATCGTAGGTCGCATCATCGCCTACCACCAGGCGTGATAGCGGCGAAACGCCAGCCCATGACTAAATAAATACCTAAATAAAAACTCCATATGTCTGCCGGCAGACTGGTACGATCAAAGTAATTTGTGACTCTGGGTATGTACATCAAGTCTGCCATGGATCGTGTATTATAATATAAGTATAAGTATAGTTCTATGTACTTTATGTATGTTTATATAAACCTATGTTATACTATTCTATTTCGCTTGCTTCTTGCATCTACTACTGGATTCTCTGCATCACCCAAAGGTCGACTGGTAGAGAATGCTCAATGCATTAAGTCCGCCTTATCTACAAATAAATTGTGCATGAAGTATAAATAAATAAATAATATTTATGTAACTTTTTATGGATGAATATTATCAAAATGGCTTCTCCCGCCCAGGTTGTGGCGAGAGAGAGTGTCAGACTCTTTTTTTATCAGCCGTTATCGTCCCACTGCAGGGCAACGGCCTCCCTACCTTTCTTCCACTCCTCTCTACACAAAGCTTTCTGTGGCCAATCCTCGTCGAAGACATCAAGTCCGTCCCGTCGTCTCCTCCTGGGCCTGCCTCGGTGTCTGTTCGCGTTGTGTGGGCTTCATTCGGTAATAAATTTTGCCCACCGCTCGTCTGATATGCGGCAAAGATGTCCAGCCCAGTTCCACTTGAGGCCTGCGGCTTTCTGACCAACGTCAGCGATTTGAGTGTCAGACTCTTACTGACTAAAAACACCCCCGTTCCTTCTTCTGCTCTAGGCCGAGGCCGCAGTGCCTCATTGCTCTTACATGCAACCCCGGCTGAACATCAGCCCTATAGGTCTCCGTCTGTGGTGGTCTATTGGCTCATGGTTCTACTCGCCGTCCGCAGATCGGCGCTTACGGCGGCCGGAGATCGTCCCTCGATCCCCGATGCCCGGAGTGTTGCCTACTGCGGAGGAGGATAGCTCCCTCACGTGCTCCACTTCCTTCTTTTCGAGTATAACAAGCTTGTAATGTATGTTTGTAAAGTGGAATCATGCAACAACATTTTGAAGCAGATCTTCGACTGATTGAGCAGACATTTAGTATTCAGGTTTAGTTTGCTTTACAATAAAGCTGTATGACGTCATTCTAAATACATAAAAATGTCGCAAAAATGTTTAGTCCCGGGCCTTATTTTTACACGTTTCGTTTATATGTATTTATAAAGTTTAGTAATTTAAATAAATTCGATTTCGAATATTATTACGTCATATAACAATTTTGAAAATCCAAGGTTTTTTGTTTCTATCTATACTAATATTATAAAGAGGTAAAATTTGTATGTTTGTAAGTTTGTATGTAGGGGGTAATCTTTGGAACCGCTGCTCGGATTTCCAAAATTCTTTCACTGATAGATAGCTACAATATTCCTGAGTGGTAAAGGCTATAAAACATCACGCTACGTTTAAATGGAACCGAGCAGCGAGTGAAACCCCGCGAGAGGAGCTATTCGTATATATAAATACCTGATTGTAAACATTTTTACATACAAATTTTACATTTAAAAGACATGCCAAGATTGTTTACATTTAGTTAATTACCTACCTAAACCGATATATAATCTATATATATAAAAGAAAGTCGTGTTAGTTACACCACTTATAACTCAAGAACGGCTGAACCAATTTAGCTGAAAATTGGCAGGGAGGTAGTTTAGAGCCAGGAGAAGGACATAGGATAGGATAGAGTAGGTAGAGTAGGTAAGGTAGAGTAGGGTAGGTAGAGTAGGTTAGGTAGAATAGGGTAGATAGAGTAGGGTAGGTAGAGTAGGGTAGGAAGAGTAGGGTAGGTAGAGTAGGGTAAGTAGAGTAGGGTAAGTAGAGTAGGGTCGGTAGAGTAGGTTAGGTAGAGTAGGGTAGGTGGGGTGGGGTAGGTAGAGTAAGGCAGGAAAAGTAGGGTAGGTAGAGTAGGGTAGGTAGAGTAGGTTAGGAAGAGTAGGGTAGGTAGAGTAGGGTAGGTAAAGTAGGGTAGGTAGAGTAGGGTAGGTAAAGTAGGGTAGGTAGAGTAGGGTAGGTAGAGTAGGGTAAGTAGAGTAGGGTCGGTAGAGTAGGGTAGGTAGGGTAAGTAGAGTAGGGTAGGTAGTCAAATGACGGGAGCGACGCCGCGGGTAAGAGCTAGTAGACTATAGTTTACATATTATTACCCAGTTTGTCCTCTTGATAGGGACCTACCTACGTCGATTTCTTTTGATGACGACGGTCGAGAGCATATGATTAAAATCGGGTTTTCGGTACATTTTTTTTTAATATTCATTCATTATTATTGTAACTAGTTTTGGCAGAAAAATACTTGGAAAACGTGATTTTCTGTCACCCTTCTTTATATGTATATTAGGTTTTTTAAACCATATAACAGTTATCCTAAATAATATTATTAATTGAGAAAGTAACTCTGTCTGTCTGTCTCTTCTTCACGCCTAAACTACTGGACCTATTTGTGTGGAATTTGGTACAGACATAGTTTGGAAGTCGAGAAAGGACATAGGATAGTTTTTTAACCAAAAATCTGCAGAAAGTCACTATTCCACACGAAGAAAGTCGCGGGCAAAACCTAGTTTTATAAAAAACCATGATGAAGGACGTATAATATATAAATACTGATGTAACCACTCTCAATCTTCACGCGGGTGCTGTTGACCCTACTTAAGGTGGGATTTCAAAACCTGACAAGTACCAATGTGACTTTCCGAGTTATATGTACATATGTTCCTTGGTGAAGGAAAACATCGTGAGGAAACCTGGACTTTTTTTTAGCTTGAAGTCACCAATCCGCCTCGATCAAGCGTGGTGGGTAATGCTCAAACCTTCTCCTTGCATGAAGAGGCCTTTGCTCAGCAGAAGCACTTATAGGCTAGTGAATAAGCAATGTTAGTAAGTATTAGTAAAAGGCTTTAAACTAATATCAAAATATATTTTTACAGATCAAAACCATTCGAAGCTTGAAAAAACAGACGCTAGAGAAATCACCAAGGCATTTAAGGAAAACAAAACAAATGTAGAAGAGAAATCATTCAGACAGGCGACAGAAGGACAAGACATCTGTGGGAGGAAAGAAATGACAGTACTGCCAAATGTAGAAACGACACTAGCGCCACTAATGTTGTTCAGCCGCGGACTATGCGTGTACTATCCTCGTGTACCGGTGAATTTATTAAATGCTTCGTTCACACACACCTTGTACTAACAACTACATGATCTATATTATAAAGTTGAAAAGATTGTTAGTTTGTTTGAACGCACTTATCTCAGGAAATACTGGTTCTAATTGAAAAATTCTTTATTGAGAAAGGTTTTAGGCTATAAAGTATAACGCTAGGATTTGTGGAAGCCGAGTAGCGGGTTAAACAACGCGAATGTAGCCAGATTATTATACAATCTGCTAACACGGAGGCAATCCTATTTCCTCACTCTTTCTCTCAAAGACACGATGAAGGGGACAGCATCACAGAAGAATAAAACTTTACCGTATTTCTAAACTTTGTTACTTATTATAGTTCTGCGTATACATACATTAGTCGTGCATAGTACACTGGAGTTATCCATTGAAATAATCTATAAAGTTGAACCAACTGACTGAAGCCAACCATCACAGTGCCCCGTTGATATAATTATTCCCGTCAATATATTTCCAGTTCTGACACCGTCACTATGAATGCTAAAGAATACAAAAGGCGTCCAGGAACATCGGGCATACAAGGACAACTGTATGAGACGAAACTGATCAGTCTTATTAACTTCAGAGCCTTGCACAACGACACGATAGAGAGCTTCCATCTCGCCACCAATATTGATGAAATCGGCACATTCGATGATATTTGTCTAAGAGCCAAAGTAACTGAATTCCATAAACCTTTAGCTGTATTCATCCAAGCCAAGCATCGAGAGAATGATAAACTATTCACCTTCAACAACAAAAATGATTTAGCTAAATACTTTGACAGTTATTTGAAAATCAGACAATCGTTCAGTCCTGCAAATAAGAGTCCAATTTTCGGTGGAAATTTTAAAGATGTCGAATGCTTTTTTGCAATGTACACTACAGCCAAAGATGACAATAGAACTGAGTTATATGAGGGAGAATTTGCTGAATATTTAAACGAACTCATAGGAACAGGAGAAGCTTGCCTGCAACCTGTTTATGAAGATGATAATTTAGACTTCCTATGCAAGATTGTGATGAAAGAAGAATTAACTAGTGTAGCTCAAAATCTAGCAAAGTTTATAACAGAACAAACAAACATAGAACTATCAATGAATAATGATTTGATATTACGCTATCATGTGCTACTAGCCCTTAATTTTCTCCATGTCTCTGAAGTTCAAATTGAAGGCCATAGAATTGTGCATTTCAGAGAAGATTTCTTCGATTCAAAAAATGAATTTATTTGTCTGTTTAAAAACGTATTATGCTTAGAAGTTGTGAAGAAGATTAAATCACAAATCAATGATAACAATCACAATAATGTCGATTCTCTTCTATCAGAATTTTTTGCTGACTCAAAGGAAAACATACTATCAAAATTACTGGGTAGTGTTCTTACTTATAAAAATGGCAAATTAGAATTCGTCAACAAATCTACAAATGATGATTTGAAACGGAAACTTGACAAATTGAATCCGCCAGTAATTGTGGTATATAAAGCAGCTGTAATTGCAGCTAAGGATTACTTACAAGCTCTTAGACTAAAGGTACCAGCTCTTTTTGGCAACAAAGATCTAGCGGTAAGAGGTAATGATGCGAAAATAGACAAAAGATTAACACATTTGACAACAAAATTCGTAGAAATATTGGAAAGTATGAAGACGGAGACTACAATAACGATAGACGAAAGTTTCGGTGACGGATTTCTGCAGCTCAATGGAGGATTATCATCAGCCGTTGGCAATATATTAGTGTTCGATGATGATAAAAAGCTTTTAAAATTCACAGAAGACTCCGAATCACTGGGTAGCATAGCAAAGAGATGGTACGACCAACTAAAAATGAAAATTGAGAATTTAAATGAATACAGGCTAGACGTAAAAGTCAAAAAGTTCCCAAAACTTTCATTCGAACGGGGAGAATATGATGTCAATTTGGTAAGAGATTTTTACAACAGATTACTCTTCTTTACTAAACAATCAGATCAGAGTGGAGTGGAAGATATACTCAAGAAAGAGATAGAAGATCATCCGTGTAATGATGTTCACAACTTCAGAGTGCGATCTGACGTTATATTCCTAAGATATCACGATGAAATACAAAAGCTATGGATGACTCCAAAAGTGGGATCGTATTTGACTAAAAACGGTAAAATATACGAAAATGCTGTCACGAACGCTATGAGTGATCCCCTAATTGGAGTTTTTAATACAATGCATAGGATTAAAAATAATGATTACACTTTCAAGGAAGTATCTCTGAGAGTATTTGCAGAACGTGATGTTACGGGAGCTATTATAGTTTCAGGAAGCCCGGTGTTAACAGTAGTAAAATTAGAACAGTATTTAGACAAAAAGGATCATGCTGTATTAGACTTAGAATATATTTTCAAACTCCCTGTTAAGAGTCATACGATGTTTTGCAAAGAGCTAACAAATTGTAAGGATAAATTACTCATAATTCTATCGAATAAAATACAGAGTTTCAAAAGCTATAACAAGAAATTAGAAAGTATAACGAAGGCTGTAAATGGAAAACCATATGTGATAGTCGTTGAATAACCTTCAGCGGAAACTATGAAAGAATATTTCTCACAAGTTACATATATTATTAATGACGACCCCATCTCTCTCATAGATCTGACAGATGAATCTCGAAGAAAGTTTCTGGGATCTGCTAAAGCACAGTTCCAAGGTATAGATGTAGATTTAGATTCAATAATAGATGAGGAAGCAGCAAAATTAATTAATGAAACTATAGTGAACAATATTATTGATGGCAAAGCGATCGAAATAGGAAAAACAGTTATAGATTACGGCTATGAAAAGAATAAAGAGTTTTACATTGACAGAAGGGTCAGCCGAAAACTTAAGCAGGAAGAAGAATCGTTAGAAGTTGAAGAAGTAATGACACAAACTCTCCACGACTTACACGATGACGTTGTCCTAATAACAGCGTTGCCAGGAATGGGCAAGTCCACTTTAATGACTCATTTGTCATTAAAAACAAAAGAAATAAACCCTAAGCTGTGGGTGTTAAGGATCAATTTGTTGGAGCATACAAAGATATTGAGCGATTGGAAAGATAGTAACACTGATATTGATATGCTGGAAAGCTTAAGATTCATGTGTGAAGTAGCCATTTGTAAGGACGAAGATTTTTATGAAGATGATGAATTTAAAATTGATCTAGAAGAGGTACTTGGAATGGTAGTGCTAAAAGACTGGAACGGAGACAGTCTCATAGAATTCCAACTTAAATTATTCCTCTATTACTACAATACACAGAAATTGATATTCATTTTTGACGGTTTCGATGAAATATTTCCTCACTACGCCGATCAAGCGCTTGCACTAGTCAAATCAGTTAGAGATTTTACTATCAAGCAAAAAATTTGGATAACAAGTCGATCATTCAATGATATCAAATCGATTTTGGAAACTGAATTCGGTCCTTCGTACGAGATTGAACATTTTACTCGATTGGAACAAGACAATTATCTGTTTACGTATTGGCAATCGAAATTAAAACTAGCAAAACTGAATAAAGATCAACTACAAAATGTAAATAACTTTGTTCGATTTATACAAAAGCATTTGCCAACAGGAGACTTCTGTGTTCATAGTAAAATTCAACACACTCCATATTTCAAAGTCTATCTTAATTTCTTGGAGTATCTAAAGAAACAGTCTATAGATACTGGGATAGAATTCTCTTACGCAGAATACAACTCTCATATGCTTAAATTTGATACGAGAAAAAGTGTTATAACATTTTTCGCCAACGATTTGATAGCGCCTCCTCTCCATCTATACTTACTAGCCGAATATTTTCTGAACAAAATTAAAAACGTCGACGAAAACGAGAACAAATGGGACATTAATATAACTGGATACATTTTCTACGAGTACTATATGGAAACTAAACTGAAGAGGATTAGATTTGAGGAGAAAAACAAAATTGATGTTTATAAGCCTGATAATAAAGTTGCTTTTGAAAAAGAAAGAGCTGAATGCATTGATAAGCATAAGAAATTAGGTGCGTATGCCATATTTCATCCTAAAACAGAGATTTTTGAAGAAGCCGAGTTAAAAGAAATAGAAACTATGATAGAGGAACTAAGAGACGGACGGGAGAAAACAGGTTTGATCCGGACCGTAGCGGATAACATACCAATATTCGTGCACATGTCTTTTGCGGAATATTTCGCTGTGGAATACATTTGCGATCAAATTAAAACACAAGACACGGAAGAGGGTCACGGGAAAATCTGGAGGTTCATAACCAAAGTGATGTTTTGTCAATGCGACATGAACATTTTCGATATATTCAACACTAAATACAAAATGGACTTACAGTTAATTGAAATAGCTGAGAGGAACAAACGAATGATTTGTCAACTAATGTACGAATTGAAAAACTTCGGTATGGTCACTAGATGGTCTGATTACGAAAGGATAGATAAAATAAGTCGAGGTATTGATTACACGAAGACAGATAGATGCCTGCTACTGACTGTTACATATTCCACTTTGCTTGACAATGGTCAGATTGACGAAAATAATTGTCTAGACTTTGCGAGGTTTTTCAAATTCTTTTATTTGGTTAATAATGATAATGAAGCTTCCGGTTTACTTGCTGTCAGGGTATGATACACGATATGGAACTTTTTCGTCATCAATCACTCCTGCCCTGGGGGGTAACCATGACATTCAGAGGGAGACTTTTTTAATCTTCCTTCAGTGTGGGTAAGAGACAGAGCGAGACAACTTGTATAGCTCTTTCTCTTACTCACACTGAAGTTAGATTAAAACAATCTTACTTCGAACGTCATGGTTAGCCCCCTGGGTGAGGTAGAAGGGAGTCATCATCATCATCAGCCTATAAGTGCCCACTGCTGAGCAAAGGCCTCTTCTCACACGAAGAAGGTTAGAGCATTAATCATCACGTTTGCTCAATGCGGGTTAGCGATTTCAAACTTATAATTAGAAATTATAAGTCCAGGTTTCCTCACGATGTTTACGTTCACCGTATGTCAGTGGTGTCTTAATAATTATAGAAAGTACATATAACTCGGAAAAAGTCACATTGGTACTTGCCAGGTTTCGAACAGCAGAAGAAGCGGGCTCCTTAACCTCCGGGCCACCACGACACACAGAAGGGAGTGACAGACTCTTACTGACTAAAAACTTAACCTAAGTGTGGGAGAGCAATGCTTCGGCACGAATGGGCCGGATCAACCGGAGTGATACCAAGGCCTCACAGAAAACCGGCGAGGAGTATCACTTACGTTGTGTTTCGCCATGTGAGTGAGGTTACCATCCTCCTCCCCATCCTAAATCCTCAAATCCCTAATAACGCACATAAAGCCAGCAACGAACTCCTTTGGTATAACGAGTGTCCATAAGCGACGCTGATTGCTTACCATCAGGTAATAAGACTGCTCGTTTGCTGACCTATCACATAAAAAAACACCACGTTACATCTCCTGCTGTTTACTGTACCTACCTTCGGGAGATTCGCACTACAATATACTTTCAAGGAGCAAGCTCTTTCTCTGATCCTGCATGCTCCGCATCGTAAAGGCCCGTCCACTAGAGATGGTCAAATAGTCTGATATTCTTTCTTTTAAACACAACATACTTATATGATTTTATTTATCGAAATAAAGGAATAAATCTATATCTTTATCTTTTATATATAAAAATGGATTGCAAAATGTGTTGGTAAGCGCATAACTTAATAACGACGGGACCAATTTTGCTAATTCTATTTTTGTTATGTTCGTTGTTATAAGGAGAAGGTTCTTACGAGAGAAAACTTTAGAAAAGTAAAGGGGAATAGCGGTAATTTACAACCCTTTCGATGCCGTGGCCGTTCGCTTGCAAAACAAATGACTGCCACCATGGTAGTCGGGTACCTACCCGTGCGAAGCAGGGGCGGTCTGCTAGTCTATATAAATATAAATGAATCGCAAAATATGTTGGTAAGCGCATAACTCAATAACGCCTGGACCAATTCTACTGATTCTTTTTTTGCTATGTGTGTTATTGTTAGGAGAAGGTTCTTATGAAAGAAAATTTTAGAAAAGTAGAGGAGAATAGGGACTCTTTCATCGTAAGCGAGATGATGAGACCCGTGCGAAGCAGGGACGAGCTGCTAGTACCTAATGTTTAAAATTAAGTTAAAGAAATACCTACTTGTATATAAGATAGTTTAAGTAATTGTACTTACTTGGTACACAACGAACCTTGTAAAGCAATGACGCACGCCACGAAATTGTATTAAAATTATATTATGTAGTATCATTTTAATAATAATAAATAAATAATCACCCAACATCTCCCATATTTTTGAAACCCTTAAATATTTTTTATTATAACTTTCGTGAGAAATTCTAAATTAATTATACTATGTTTTCGGCTCTTGCTTCGGCGAATCGGCGACTGTCGCAACAGTCGCCGCTGCCCATGAATCTTTCGCCTCTAGCATGGCTTGAAACTAGTCGAGTATCTCGTCAAATTATTACGTGATTAAGCCGGAAACATAATAATTTAACCCTAAAATAAAGATTCAGGTAAACAGACCCGGTCGGCGAGTAAAGGCAGCTCGCTGCCCGAGCGTACGGCGCGTAGCGTTCCGCGCGCGCCTCAAAGAGCCATTAGACCACCACAGATGGGGCCCCATAGGGCTGATGTTCAGGCGGGGTTGCGGGGTAACCGCAATGAGGCACCGCGACCTCGGCACATAGCAGGAGAAGGAACCCGGCCCTGGGCGGGAGAAATCATTTGATGATTTTCCCCTCATCCTAGGTACATCCTAGGTACCTAATCATCTTTATCAAACCTGGTGATTAATACTCAAACCTTCTCCGTGTGAGAAAAGGCGAACCACAAGGCTGTGTGTTTCGCCGTGTGAGTGGGGTTACCGGTAATAAAGAATAATTGAATGCACATACAATTGATGAGAATGCACGAAGAGATTGGCGAATATAATTAGATATATCATGAAGCAAAATAGGTTTAAGTATTTGTTTTATCTTTGTTCAAAAAGAAAACGTTTCAACACACTAGGTTTCGCTCTTGTGTCGTAGGTGCGTTTACAAATATACAATTTTACATGCACATCAAACCCACATTTGGAATAACAATTTGTTAATCACATTAAGAGTTGTTCCGTGCGGGTATCGAACCAACCAGTTGCTTAGCCACCGCGCCAACCTGTGGCGCCAACCGTGCAGTCAAGGTATGCCAGCGTTATGTCATTTGACGTTTCATTGTCTATGCCTAGGTACTATAATGGAGGACAGGTGTGTATGTATGTATAGGATCGGGCGGGAAGCCAACACAAATTGTTGTTGTCTGAATAATTTGTTCAATTTTATTATTTAGGTACAATACAATACATAGTAGTATGAACTCATCTAATTCTGTGACTGGCCTAATTCGGTGATATTTAGTTTGAGCGCTATCATAGGGCTATACGAGTGAAATCAAAGGTTTCAAATACAACCTTAAGCCTCAGTGATTAATCTCGAATTCGTATGTAAATTTTGGTAATGCTCGAGTGACCGAGATAGAAACAGCTAACGGTTTTGTCAGTTTGGGCGCGAATTTCGACGGTTTCCGCAATGGTTGTGAATGGGTGGCTACTTTTTATTATTCACTGCAAATTCAAAAGGGAACAAGAATGAAAAATTGTAATTTCTTATTAATGCAAAAATCGTTGGTACTTATTCAATCTGTCTGCCGTTACATTTACTTACCATACCTGCACTTTGATAACTTGTGACTACGCCTTTCAGTACTTATTCCGAAAATCTTGTTTTATACTTTTTCAGCGTTGTTTTTTGTCGTAGTTGGGTTTTAGTTTTTATACTTTTTATTATTACTCTATGCAAAAATATCAATCGGCGCCATCCATGAACACCCGGAACACCAAAAGAGTTAGGTGCGATTGAGTTACGGGGTGACTTTTCGAGTAGTGGCCCCTTCGAATTTAAGCAGCGATTTGTTTTTTTATCTATACTAATATAATAAAGAGGTAACATTTGTAAGTTTGTATGTAGGAGGTAATCTTTGGAACCGCTGGTCGCATTGCCAAAATTCTTTCACTGATAGATAGCTACAATGTTCCTGACCGCTATAGGCTATAAAACATCACGCTACGATCAAATGGAGCTGAGCAGCAGGTGAAACCGTACGGTAGTAGCTAGTATGTGATGTTTCGGCAGATTACCTGATGGTAAGGAATTAGCGCCGCCCATGGACAACTGCAACGATGGAGGAGTTACGAGTGCGTTGCCGACCTTTTGGGGATTAGAGTTTTGGAGATTTTGGCAGGAGGGATAGGAGAGGGAAAGGATTGAGCCTCCTTCACTCACACGGCGAAACACAACGCCGTCATTGTTTCACGCCGGTTTTTTGTAAGGCCGTGGTATCACTCCAGTCGAGCCGAAGCATGGCTCTCTCACACTTTTCTTGGCTAAAGAATGCAAAGATCAATTCATGAGATTCAAAATGGACTCGTTTCTCCCTGTCTTCGAATCCCTAACCTCCCAAAATACACTTGCGACCTGGTGTTGCCATTGGCTGTGCTAATTGCTTACCATCAGGTGACCTGCTCGTTTGCTGCCCCATCTAAGTGCGTTGAGCATAAAGTCTGTTGGCTAGATGCATTAGGTTTTTTTTCTATAATTGATAAGGTTATCGACACTAAATCATTTCTGAAAATTTGGATGGTGGTTGCAAAATAACCCTGTATTTCGTCTTCAGGTCGCAACAGAAAATACTCGCAAAATCTGTCATGCCCACACTTAAAATTAGGTCTTGCCCACAACTAAAATTAGGTCTTGCCCACATTCAAAATTGCATCTTGCCCACATTTTAAAATTAGGTCTTGCCCACATTTAAAATTAGGTCTTGCCCACATTTAAAATTAGGTCTTGCCCACATTTAAAATTAGGTCTTGCCCACATTTAAAATTAGGTCTTGCCCACATTTAAAATTAGGTCTTGCCCACATTTAAAATCAGGTCTTGCCCACATTTAAAATTAGGTCTTGCCCACATTTAAAATTAGGTCTTGCCCACATTTAAAATTAGGTCTTGCCCACATTTAAAATTAGGTCTTGCCCGGCCACTAGCTAGACTGACTGATAACATCCCGTTTATTGCGACTGAGGCGCGGGCGGAATGCTACGCACGGGTCTGATTCTCTCGAGAGAAGTCATTTGATGATTTTCTCCTCACAAAAAATGGTGTCTAATTAAAATAAATGTTTTTGAATTTCGACTGTTCAGCACGAATCGGTCTTTCCCTTCCCCATCCCCAAAAGGCTGGCTGGCTATGCGCTTGGAACTTTGTTGGCATTGCGGAGTGTCTTGGGCTGCACACCGATTACTTAATTACCATCAGGTAATCCGTCAGTTCGTTACTACCTTATCTTAATTAAAAAAACAACTATACTACATACACGTGGAAAGTTTATAAATAAAACAAGGCTATAGTGTTTCATCATTTTAAATCTATTAGCGATAAGTTTCAAGCGATCTTCATTGGTTTTCTTTTTTTTCTTATGCGAATGTGTTCCGTAACCGTTTCTAATTTTAATAGACCGCTTAACTAGTTTAATTTCAAAATACTTGAGGCCACATTTCTCGCATTCGTAACGTTTTCCAACTTCGCATAACGTTTTTACAAACTCGTAATTCATTGAGGTCTTGTTACGGCAGAATGAGAAACATAGATCGCAAAGTGAGAGGATCTTCGACTCAAACATCCGTTTCCCTTCGATGTTTTCGTCGAAAAACTTTGGCAAATAGTCCAATTTTCCCTTGTCGTGTTTCCCTTCTATTGTTTCTTTGTGGAATGTTAAATAATGATGCCTCAAAACCTTTCGTCCACCTACTAGATACTGGTTACAAATGGCACATAAACTCAGTTGGGCATTTTCAATTTTTATATGCGTCGCTTCGTGGATTATTGCTTCGAATCTGAAATAATAATAATAATTTTACTAACAACAACTGCAGGATTCGTGTATGGGCAACCGGCTGACGTGCGAAGTGTCGCGGATTGCGTTCCTGTACAAAACAACTCTTTGTGTGATCCACAAATTGTTGTTCCGTGAGTTTGGAATTATATGTTTGTAAACGCACCCTCAGCATAGGAGAAAATTCAAGTGTCGGGCAACGTTTATTTTATAAGAAATATATATAAAAAGGCGCTTGTTTTTAAAGCAATGTGACTTTTTCTTGCGCAAGGGGACAATGATGATATATACATATATTATATGCTATAATATTCGTACATATAAACCTTCCTCTTCAATCACTATAAAAAAACCGCATCAAAAAGCCGTTGCCTAATTAAAGATTGAAGCATACATAAGGATATAGGGACAGAGAAAGCGACTTTGTTTTATACTATGTAGTGATTTCACTCAATAACTCACAAACACTCACCTCACAGGAAAACTTTTACTGCATTTCCTACATCTATACACCCCTGGCTTCATAAGCTCGTCATAATGTACACTAGTACTGGAACAATCTCCATTTTCTTTTAGCCATGGCGCGTTAAATAACTCTATGTTGACTTTACAATCAGTTGTGAGATCATTTAGGACTTGGGAACAGTCCACAGTAACTTCATCATCTTCGAAAACCAAACGACTTTTGATTGGCAGCCCATCATCAGGTACAAGGGTTTCAATAAACGAATTATCGCTAGAATTGTTATCATTTCTTTGTTTTACCTGTAATAAAAATTAAAAGATTACAAACATTTTATAATTGGGTAGTTTCCTAGGTCAAAAATAAATTAATTTGATGTTTCAATACAATAAGATATTGAAAAATAACTATACTTTTATTCATCGATCGATCGATACACCAAGTTTACGATTTTTTTAGCTAATTATTGTAAAATAAGTAAGCTAAATGACGCAAAAATGTTATGACGTTATAACTCAGTTTTTCATACAAATTTCATAGAAAAGTATCGTTTTTGACGTTTGGATAAAAGTATTGAATTTGACTAGTTGGAAACTACCGTATTTTTAAATGGGAGAGCCATGCTTTGGCACGACCCAATAGGGAACACTGCCTCACAGAATACGTACTTATTATGTTTTCGCTGTGTGACTGAGATTACCGGCCCCCAATCTCATCCCGTTTATTATTTAATCCTTATTAACAAGACAACAACGCGACGCACTTGTAGTATTTTTTTTGGTATTGCGCGAACGACGATGGACGATGGACGGCACCGATTGCTTATCAACAGGAAATCCTTCAGCTAGTTTGACGACTTGACCTGACCGATATGGGCGAACAGACAGATCACCTGAGGTTAAGCAATCAAGCGCCGTCCATGGACACCCTTGCGCTTTTTAGGGGTTAGGGACTTGAGGATGGAAGGCAGGAATAAAGTCTGGGCTTTGGTTTTTTTTTTATGTAATAGGTCGGCAAACGAGCAGACGGATTACCTGATGGTAAGCAATCAGCGCCGCCCATGGACACTCGCAACGGTGGAGTTACGAGTGCGTTGCCGACCTTTTAGGGATTAGGGATTTGGAGATTTAGGGATTGAGGAGGGATTGGGGAAGGGGGAAGGATTGGGCCTCCGGTAACCTCACTCACACGGCGAAACACAACGCTGTGGTTGTTTCACGCCGGTTTTCTGTGAGGCCGTGGTATCATTCCGGTCGAGCCGACCCATTCGTGCCGAAGCATGGCTCTCCCACACTTTGGTAACCCCAATCAGAGGACGAGTCAACAATAAATGTGGTTTCCGCCCGATTTCTGTGAGGCGGATGTATGACTGGTCGAGCCGGCGCACTTGTGTCGAAGTATGGCTTTCTCTCACATTTTAAGTAAGGTCAGCATAGCATTTATGGTCATACTAACTAATACACAAGTTGAGTAATTAGAGCTTATTATTTTTTTGCAACTTTTAAGTTCAATTTTTAAGGATACAGAATGGAGTCGCATGGGCAGGCAAGCTAGCAGTGGCGTGGGCACGTGAGAGAACGAACTTCCTCACTTCCTAGACAATACAGAAAACGCTCTGGACTTTGAGAATCTGGTGACTTACGCGATTGAAGGCTTAGTAATCAATCATTTGTAATAATTTATTCCAACTAAACCATAAATTAAGGTACTTTTGGGGCGTCTAAAATAAACCCTTAATAGTCTGCTTGTCAGTGAAGCTAGGTGCTTGTTCCAAACTTCCAAAGTGTAGATTCGAATAGAGAAGAACAAGCAAGATACTCCATTGTTAATCTAATATTTCTTTTACAAGTTCACAAATACATTATTGATTTACGTCTTTTTTTTTTTTGATTGACGCCCAAGGTAAGGCGAGAGAGTGTCAGACTTACTGTCTAAATCCCCCCCCCCCCCATATTCCTTCTCCTGCTCTGGGCCGAGGCTGAACATCAGCCCTATAGGGCCCCGACGCTACGGGTCGCTCGGGTCTGACTCTGGTTGGCAAGCTACCCTTACTAGCAACCCAAGACCCGCGCTTACGGTGACCGGAGATCGTCTCTCGATTAATTGACATCTTGACGTTCAAAAGTGGGTATTGTGTCTATTTGAAGTAAATGATTTTGACTTTTGACTTTGACTTTACACACACCCATAAGTGAGAACAATGCAAAGAACAAATTGTTAAAACAAACTACCACAAAGTTAAAGTTCGACGGGCCCATAATCTGCCGTCACTATTTGACACTGGCAGTATAGTCGACAACATTAAATTGGAGACTCGGTTGCCATAACGAAGAAGAAAAAAAAACGAATTGTTAAGAAAAAGAACAAATAATGGGATCAAACCCTCATCATTAAGTTTTTAAATCCTTCATCATCTCGAACATGATACTCCCATTATAACAAGATACATATAAATTAAAAATTTAAAAAAACCCCCGACACCAAAAACATAAGCTACAGGAGTTATGATGCCACAGACACATCAAACTTATTAAATTTTTTTTGTTTTTTGTGACATACAAGTCATAACCTTTCATCTGATACCCCACTTGTGCATATTTGCAGACATTCGGTATTTCCTCCCCACTTTAACCCCCCATAACTTTTAAAAGGCTCAATCGATTTTCATCAAACATGTCTAAGAACACTCACCCGTAAAATAACTGTTATACAAAAAAAAACTAAATTGAAATCGGCTCATTCGTTCAGGAGCTATGATGCCACAGACAGACAGACACGTCAATCTTATAATACCCCGCTTTTTGTGTCGGGGGTTAAAAAGCATTTGACTACATTTTATCAATAAAAACTGTAATTAAAAATATACTTACACTTGTGATATTAGCTATCTGAAGTTCCGTATTACTTAATTCACTATTGTTGACTAGAAAATTGGTTATAGGCACATCGGGATGTTTATTCACCGTGTGCGAAAATAAATCTGTCTTGCTTGTGAAACAGTGTAGGCATTCAGTACATTGTAATATATTTTGTTTAAGTAGCGGTATAATTATATGCTTGACATTATGTATTAAACTTGAATACCTGTAACAGACAATTTTGGATTAAAACCTGACCTAATCTATATCTATATTAATATTATAAATGCGAAAGCAACTCTGTCATTTCTTCAAGCGGAAACTACTGAACCTTTTTATGTGAACTTTGGTACAGACAAAGTTTGGAACTCGAGAATGGACATAGGATTTTTTTCATTTTTTCATTTATATATATATTTTTTTCATGGCTTAATAATATAATTACTAATTTAATATAAATTTAATTTGTCTAGTATTTGAGATATTATCTGTGTTTATGTTTTCTGTAGGTTCCGGTGAGGTTCTTGGCTCAGCCTACGATAATAATATTATTTTACGTAGTCACTTAATGGTGGAAGCTTGTTGTTAGCAAATTAGAAATTTATTAAGTTATTATTATTATAATTAGTCTGTAAGCTTTCCTTAGAATAAATAATTATAAATATAAATAGTTTTTATACTAAAAATCTGCAAGAAGTCACTATTCCACGCGAACAGAGTCGCGGGCAAAAGCTAGTCTAGATCTATTTGTGCTCTATTTTTGGAGAGGGTAATGGCAACACATTTGTTATTCCTCTGCTGCGGGTTTCCAAGGGCGACGCTGATTGCTTACCATCAGGTAATCTGTCTGCTTGTTTGCCGATCTAATACATAAAAAAAACTGGCCACCATTTTAAGAATAAAATCAGTGGGCAATGCATTAATTAGAGGTCGATGTTGGAAATAAAAATTTTAATTAAACAGGAACATAGTCGGCCTTATTAGAAAACAAGGTTTTACTTTAGTCTAGGACTAAACCATTGAGCCAGTTTTTGTATTTCGAATTGAAGTTAGATGAGAATAAGATTCAAAATTCAAAACCCGACTCAATGGTTTAAACCTGGACTAAAGATAAATCTTGTTTTGTAATAAGGGGGATAAGGTCCAGTTTATCTTATTAGCCAGTGAGTTTGACACCCTCTTTCAATCCACTCAGAGTGGTAAAAGTTACTGAAAGATTTCTCCGCCTTACAAAAAGATTGATTCACCAAATATACCAACACATTTTTAAGGAAATAAGAGCCATGAGCTTTCAGAACACCTGATAGTAAGCAATCAATGTTGGCCATTGCCACCTGCTATACCAAAGAAGTCACAACTGTGTTGGTGGCCTATTAAGAAGGATTTCATTATTTTCTTGATGATTAAGAGGTCATGTATTTGTGTAAACTTACCTATCCTTCGAGATTCTGTCGCAGAATTCGCATGCTTCAGGATAATGTTTCCGTAAACTCTCATATGAGTTAGGATCCTTGGTACCGATGATCTTCACCATCTTCAATGGTACATCATCGTCGCTATCGCTGCTAATACTAATCGCTTTGCCCCTCATTTTTATTGCTGAAATGAGAAAATTATTATGTTATTATCAAATCATCAGACTGTGTGCTCACTGCTGTGCAAAGGCCTCTTTCAAAGAGGTTTGAGCACTAATCACTATGGTTACTCAAGACAGATTGTTGATTTCAAATTTAGAATCAGATATAAGTCCTGGTTGGCTCAGGATGTTTTCTTTAACCCCTTATATAGAGTGCAGATATACGCGAGACACAATCTGTTTTCTTTTGTGTCTCATATACTGGCAGACAAAAGGTTAACCATAGTTTAGTGATGACCGATACACTAAGAGAAATTATGATCTATATAACCCAGAATCACATTAGTACTACTCAATACTTAAGCCAGGTTTTATAGCCGCCTGTAGCCTCTGTAGGTTTTCCATCCTCATGTATTAGAAAGGCGTGCCTCAACCTCAGTGTAACAATGACCGCAAACTTACACTTATATAGATAAGTGTTGTATTATGTGCATTCAACTATTCATTCCAACTTATTTACGAAATACGGACGTATTCCGAAGTTTCCCATCTATTTACATACGTTCAAGGAACTAAGGAGGTTCTGTATTTAAGTTTAAAGCTCATAATTAAGCGTTAAACTCGTTTAAATAGGCAGGTAATGGTATTGATCATGTATTGATTGAATTAACGTCATATACACGGAATTACTACGACTATTCGTACAAATTTTATAACGTAAAAGAAGATTTTGTTATAATTATGATAGTTACAAAGCTGCTTATTACTTGCCTTATATTTTGTTGATACAGGCATATAAAAATTAATGAAGAAAACTCGGACAGACAGTGAATAATGAAAAACTAAAACTATATTTACCTTTTTCGAAATTGTAACCTCAATTTAAGCTAACGGATTTTCCGAATTTAATAAATAAAACATAGTAATATCATTAAATATTTAATAAATAGACACCGTATCCTAAATAACACCAATTTAACTAATTAATAAGACAGAAAACTACATTTCTTGAATTTCTTACGCTTCACTGACTCGATCAGTTTTCCATTTTTTGTCTTTGACGTTTCAGTTTTTTTCTCAATTCGTCTACAACTTTTACCATAGACTATCCTTACTACGTTTTGTTATGAGAAAGACTACTATAGTTTACAGTTTACAAACAACCCAAGACCGAGAGGTACGACCGAAGAAGTAACCGGTAAGAACCCTGTGATATTTTACAAATAGAAACTACTGAATAGTCACTAAAGCTGTAAAGTACTATAATATTTATGTACTCTAGAAGACATTGCTAGACCAGCTCTTCTAAAAATCAAAACGTAATTACAGAACCGTCATCCTTTGTACTTTATTCGTCTATGGCTGTCAATTGTCAATTCAGTTTTGACAGCTCTATGTCACGTCATATTTTGATTGTTTCTCCAAGGAATCGGCAAAATATTTTGATAAATAAAATACTAATTTTCAAAGTAATTTACTAAAGTTACTTACAAGAAAATGGTAACTATTAAACGTTTATTATCCTTACTTCAATGTGTACTTAATTTTTTCTATCATAACGTTATTAATTTAAAAGAATATCCTTTTTTAACAAAAAGTTGTCTCAGTTGTTTTGTTATCTTTTTTTAAGGATTTAAAAACCTTTGGTGAGGATAATTTTGATCCTAAACAGTGGATAAATAAAGCATGGAGCTCCAGTGGTAACCAGGAAAAGGAGGTATGTCCTTTTTTTGAATTATTTAAGTGAACACAAAGTTTAGTAAGAATGATTTTCAAAAACCTCAATCAACACGGAACCTGTTATTGATCGATTGATCCCATTGGCTGTATTTTTACAACCCCCTTTTTTATCTTCACGCATATATATTTACAATATTCTATTAAATTATTTAATGGTGGAATACAATTGTAAAAGTAAAGTGTACTTTTATCTTTGGAAACGAATAATGCCAGGCCAGCTTGATGTTGTTCTTTTTTATACATAATTTTGATATGCTGTTTTTAAGGACTATTTGCAAAAACAAATTCTTTACTTCAATGGTAGAGTTTCTTGCAAATTCTTCTGTATTCAAATCTACATTATAAAAAAGCTAAAATCATTTTAAAAGTATGATTTTGCTGGATTTGCTTCCAAAGTCAAAAGACAAAGTCAATTAATTTATTCCAAATAAACCACAACAGCACTTATTAATGTAAAATAAAAAATAAAATAAAATATAAAAAAGTATAATTAATATTTTTAAAAAATATTTTAATAAAATAGAAAAAAGGTTGCGGGTACGCTCGAAACAGCAAAGTTGCATTAATTTGTGCTTGTACAAATATATTTTTTAAAATTAATAAACAGTGGTGTAACGTTTAAAATCAAAAGCATAAACTATCTGTGTCACATATACTTTAATTGTGGTAATTGGGCTTCGTAGGTAGTGGTGAAGGACATAGGTGTTTTTGTCAGTGCCACGAGGTTTTTTTTCAACTTAAATATTATTTTATTGAATTATAAGTTGAAACCACCTCTGTGTTGTGATTGTCCAATATTTGTTTTAAAAAACTATTGGTAAGGTGAGTAAAATTTCCCCTAATACTAAGAGTATTTAATTTTATTTGTTTTTAATATGGAGGCTAAAAAACCTCCCGACCCTCCAGATAAACTATTCGAGTACACCCCTGTAATGACTGTTACCCTCCCCAACCCCGGAAATGATGCCATGGATGCAGAAAATATTTCAAATAGAAAAAGACCTGCACAATCTCCCCCAGTTACTGTAATTAACCCACCCAAAGTGGCAAAAGTTAACGGAAGGCAGTGCTACACACCCAATGATGCTCCACCGTATATTGTTCATGTTGCTTTGAGAGATTCGCAAACCTCAGGCACAACCCTACACCCTGTGAAATTTGGCATGTTCTTAATGAAGAACAACATAAACAATGTACGGATGGATGGTGTCAAAAGATTAGGACGAAATAAAATTTCAGTGGAATTTAAGTCACACCAAGACGCTAACAGCTTCTTAATTAATGGAGTTGTAGCCCAACATAATTATATAACTTCCATTCCACTGTTTAACATAACACGTATGGGTATTGTTAGAGATGTCCCCGTAGACTGGACTGAGGAGGAAATTGTTGAAAATATCAGGGTCCCCTCTGGATGTGGCAATGTTATCAAGGCAAGGAGAATGAACCGAAAAGTTGTTTCCTCTGATGGTTCAGAGTGGAAACCTACACAAACGGTTGTCCTCACATTTGACGGTCAAATTTTGCCAAAACGAGTTTACTGTTTTTACACTGCTCTTACAGTAGAAAGGTACACATATCCCACGGTACAATGTTTTAACTGCTGCCGCTTTGGACACACACGTACCTTATGCCGCTCAAAGCCTCGTTGCTTCAGATGTGGTCAGGACCATCCTGGTGATGGTTGTCTGGTTTCAGATGACATTGCAACCTGTGTCAATTGTCATGGCAATCACTTTGCCAATAGCAAAGGTTGCCCTGAGCTAGGCCGTCAGAGGAGTATAAAGGCCCTCATGGCGGAAAAATCCATATCATATGCAGAAGCGAGTCAGGTCTTTCCCACCATCAAGAGGTCATATGCAGAGGTTTCAAAATCTTTACAACAACCTAAACCCAAACTGCCCCAACATAATAATAATACTCCCCAAACTCCCAAATCTTACCGTAAAACTGTCTTTTTAAAACCTAAATCCCATGCCCCTCTGACTCCTAGTTATGATAAGCAAGCTCACCGAGCTCTTATCCATAACTATTCCTTTTCCCCTTCACAAAATGGTTGCGCCTACCCTTTGGAGGGTGAAAACAACCGTAACCCTAAAAATGTTTTAAATCTCATCACTAATATGCTTATGGCAGTATTAGAAAATCCTACACAAAACATACCTGACCACGTTGCCGTTAAACTGTCCAACATTCTACAATATATTGGTAACATTCCATCCCCTAACATTCCTTCAATGGAACGCGAGGAGTATTCTTCCGAAGAAAACTGACCTACTCCATTTAATAAATAGGTACAAACCTCTGGTGTGTGGCATTGCTGAGACATGGCTTAGTCCGGATTTCCGGGTGCCGGGTTTTAGCAGTGTCAGGTATGATAGACCAGATGGTTATGGAGGCTGTGCTTTGTTTATTAATAGCAAAGTACCGTACTCTAATATTCCTCTACCCTTTGTTAGTGATGACATAAATGTTGTTGCTGTTAAGGTTGAGGATATAAACATTTTTGCTTTTTATATTGCACACCCACACATTAGTCATTTACAGTCAATTAAAAATTTTTTAAATACTGTTAGGGGCCCAGTACTAGTAATGGGTGATTTTAATTGTCATCATTACAGATGGGGTTCAGACATGTGTGACAGTATAGGCACAGAATTATTAGAGATCATAGACGAGCTTAATCTATGTATCATAAATGATGGCAGTGCTACACGAAGGTCTGCATTTGGCCAAAGGAACAGCTGCGTCGACTTGACCTTTTGTTCTCCTAACATAGCTAGCATGCTGGACTGGAGGCGCTTGGATCTGTCCTATGGTAGTGATCACTATCCCATCATAGTCACAAACCACTCCATTCCCACCCTTGATAAATTCCTCCCTCCATTATTAAAATACCGCTTAGAATCAGCGGACTGGGATCTTTATTCCAAACTGCTAGATTTCCGTATCTCCTCCCTTCCACATATCCATGCTGGGAACGCTCCAGAATGCTTCTCCGGCTTCTCGGAAACAATATCTACCACAGCTGCAGATTGTTTCCCAACCAAAAATCCGCCGAAAGGCAAAATTCCTCTCCCGCCGTGGTGGGATAGTGACTGCACTGCCGTGATTAGGGCCAGGAATGAAGCTGAAAAGACGTATAACCGTGACATGAGCCTGGGTAATCTCATATCTTTCAAGCAAATATTGGCAAGGTCAAGGAAACTACTGAAAAAAAGAAACGACAAGGCTGGCGAAAATTTTGCAGTGCCTTGAATCCATCGACTCCAATAACCACTGTCTGGCGAAAAGTCAAAAGTTTCAGAAACTCCACAAGACCACCTTCTGTTCCCATGTTACCAGAAAATCTGTGCCACCGTTTCTTTTCAAGCGTTGCTCCCTCATATGTCCCTGGAGAGGAAGAGTGCGAATTAGGGAACTTAACACGGACTCGTGATCCTCTTGACGTAGCGTTCTCTATAGAAGAACTTGAAACAGTTCTGAACCATGTCAAGGACTCTGCTCCTGGAATAGATGGTTTCCCGTACTCATTTTTGACTAAAAGTGGAGCAAAAACACGGCGGTACTACCTTGACTTGGCCAATTTTTGTTTCACTTCCGGTTACATTCCCACAGCATGGAAGGTTCAGGTTATTATGCCTCTACTGAAACCTGGCAAAGACTCTAGTGATCACTTGTCTTATAGACCGATTGCACTGTCGTCCATACTCCTCAAAGTATTTGAACATTTAATAAAGAACCGTTTAGAGTGGTTGGTGGAGAGCCGGGAGCTGCTTCCGGCGACTCAGTTCGGCTTTAGAAAAGGTCTGGGCACCGTTGATAGTGTGGGTACCCTCACTTCAGCGATACGGCTGGCTCTTTGCAGGGATGAGTCGTTGGTGGCCGTCTTCCTGGATATCTCATCAGCCTATGATTCCGTACTCCTACCCCTTCTCAGGCAGAAAATGCAACAGCTGAAAATTCCGAGTGGGATTATACGAATTATTTGCTGCCTTTTCACCAACCGCATCCTTCAATTAAGAACTCCTGAGGAGACCCCTGCACGGCGGATTGCCTGGAGGGGCTTACCTCAGGGATCAATCCTCAGTCCTATCCTCTACAACATATATACCTTTGATCTCCCTTCTTGCTTAAACTTTGATTGTAAATCTCTCCAGTATGCTGACGATATTGCACTGATGGTCTCCAGTCACTCTATAGTCGATGCCGCATCATCTATGAATGTCTCTTTGGCTTCATTAAACCAATGGCTTCTTGATCATGGACTATCTTTGAGTGCTCCAAAGAGCTCTGCTGTTGTGTTTACACGTAGACGTCGTACCCCAGATCTAAATATAAATATTAACGGTCAGACTATTCCAATTACGGCGAAGGCCAAATTTCTAGGAGTTACCCTCGATTCCAAGATGTCAGGAGTCGATCATATTGACACGGTAGTTAAAAAAACTGAACGTACCGTATGTATCCTCCAAGCTCTAGCCGGAGTATGGTGGGGTGCCCATCCATGCACTTTAAAGCTGGTTTATAATGCTTTGGTTAGGAGTGTGTTAGATTACTGCTGTTTCCTTATTATACCTTGTAATAAGGAAGCACTGCGAAGGCTGGATTCCATCCAAGCCAAATGCCTTAGGACTATCATTGGAGCAATGAAATCATCACCCATAAATGCCCTACAAGTGGAATGTGCTGAACCACCTCTTGATCTTCGACGGCAGTACCTCGCAGACCGTTTCATATCCAAAGTCCTCTCCCGCTCATCCCATCCTCTACTTCCCATTTTGGATCAAATCCTCCTCTCCTATGATTCTTCTTCCTACTGGCTCCACAAACCTATACCCCCGGTGATTGTCAGATTCAGAGAGCTTAAAAAACTTTCGGCTTCTGTCAGCCAATCCCCAATTCTCCCTGTATTCTCTTCTGCATACGAAGCCATCCATTTCAAACCAAAGCTTGTTCTGGGGCTTGGTATTTCAAAATCTTCGGCAAACATTGTTGGAAACTTTGAGCGGGCACTGGAAGTGTACTGGAAGGGCTGGAGTGTGTTCTACACTGATGCGTCAAAGTTGACCCAAGAGGGTTGTACAGGGGTGGCAACATATTTTCAGAACTCCAGAATTGCTATGCTTTTTAAGTGTCCGCCAGAGGCTTCAGTCTTCACGGGAGAATGCGTTGCCATTTTAGAAGCTGTTAAATTTATTAGAAATCATAATATTAAAAACTCCGTCATTTTTTCAGATTCCCTTAGTAGCATTCAATCTTTATGTCAAAATCAGTTATACACCAAAACCCATAGCCAACTAATTGTAGATATTAAACACCTCCTTTGGTGCTGTCATAATGAAGGGCTTAATATCGAAATAGCCTGGATCCCTGGCCACTCTGGTATACGTGGAAATGAATGTGCCGATACGTTGGCAAAATTTGCAACGTCAGGTGAAGCGGAACGCCACCATTTCGTTATACCCAGCTATGATATCCGTGCTGACACAAAACGAAAGCTCTATGACACGTGGTCCTCGATATGGGAATGTACTTCGCAGAATAAAGGAGCTTATTACGCGTCCGTCCAGCCTAGTATCCAGAGGAAACCTTGGTTTTTTAAATTTCCTAAAATCCCGAAACAAGCTGTTACGTCCTTGTGTCGACTTAGACTTGGCCACTGCAGTAGTCCGGTTTTTCTGTGCAAGATTCGCATTCGTGACAACTCCGTATGCGAATGCGGTCTTGATGAGGGTACCCTCGAACATATATTTTTTTCTTGTTCCATAAACTGCCAATATTTAGACCTATATAAAGAACTCCCTAGTATTAAAATCCCCCTCCCAATTAATTTTCGCACACTATTAACCCATTTCTCCCCTAAACTCATTAACCTTCTGGCTAAATTCATTACTAAAAATAATATTAAAATCTAATGTATACATAATACAATAATGTTTAAAATGTTTATGCTATGTGTGTGTTTTGTGTTAAATGTTTTTTTTTTCAAATACATATACTGTTATTTATTATATATGTTTACTAACCAAATTGTGTCCTGTCTTTCAGCTACTAACATTGCAGACATACCTCGAAGCGATAAAGTGCGACAGATCCATATCTATCCATCTGCCATACCACATGACGCTGGCAGAATAGTCAACTACTAAATAGTGGAGACTCTATTGCCATAACACAAAAAAAAAAAAAAAAAATTGTGGTAATTTTCATGTACATTCACTAAGTACTTACAGTGGAAATTACAAATAACAATCTCGAAAAAGTGATCCATAAAGTGCAAGTGCAGTGTCATTCAACGCGAACATTTTTATGACACCCACATCACTATAATAAATAATACCTCTCTGTACAGATAGAACACCTTTTTCACACAACTTTACAGTAGCCAAGTGGCGTAGTGGAAACTGTCGATACTAAGTGAGCGATAGGTCGCGAGTTCGAGTCCGGACACCCAAACATTTTTTTTTGTTTTTTGTTTTGTTTTTTTTTTCTTATACAAAATGCCAAACTGTGGAGCTTGCGGTAAATTTACCGCAGTGCGTGACACTGTTAAGTGCAACAAATGCTCTGCGTCATTTCACCGCATTTGCGTTAATTTACCTGCATCCGCGAACATCTCTCCGAACTGGATGTGCCCAGGCTGTACAGCTAAACAGCCACGAACGGACAACTCGCAAACGCCTGTTAAAGGCATAGAGATCTGCCCTTCGCCGCCGGCTGATGCAGGGATACAGGTGTAGGTCCAGAGCAAAAGGAAGTATGTGTTCTGGAAACAGCTAACACACCATCCTCAAGCGCTACGTGCGTTGAGGAAACAGTAGAGGTCAGCCTTGCTATGGAGATCCGCTGCCTCCGCGGCGAAGTCAGCGCACTGAGACATGAAGTACGCGAGTTTCGAGCTGAACTGATGGGCAGAGTTGACGCCCTGGAAGAACGAGTTGCCATAGTGGAAAATAAGTACGAGCAGTCAGTTTCCCCTCGGATTACGGAGCTGGAGACTACAGTTGGGGACCTAAAGTTGCAGCTTAATGAACGGGACCAGGAGACGCTGCTTAATGATGTCCAGGTGTCTGGTGTTACCGAGACGAAGGGGGAAAACCCAAGCCAGTTGCTGAGCATCCTTGCAGTTAAACTGGGAGTGCAACTCGATGACCGGGACGTGGTGTTCGTCAGGCGCGTGGGTAATGTGCTGCGAAACCGCACTGAAGAGGAGGGAGCCACTGCTGCCTACCCGCGGATTATTGTTGCCCGATTCGCCAGGCGCGTAACACGCGACAGTATTCTAAGCGCAGCGCGAGTACGCCGTAATCTGTGCACGCAAGACATCCAAGTGCCCGGGGAATCTCGACGCATCTACGTTAACGAGCGCCTGACCAAAACTAACAGGCAACTGTTTTCTCTGACGCGTCAGGCTGCGACTCGTTTTGGTTGGAGGTATGCGTGGACCAGAGATGGGCGGATACTTGTGCGCAAAGAGGAGGGTAAATCGGCGGTGCAAGTGAGAGTGGAGGCGGATATACACCGTTTTTTTATCCAAAAGTAAGTTTGTTGACACTTTTGTTTACATGTACTGTTACTGAGGTGTTGAATTTAAAAATAGTCTGTAATATTAGTTTTAAGAATTACTTTTTACACTTTAATTCAATAAGACGTGTTCTTTGTGATGAGAATACTCGTAGTATTGTTTCCACTGTTTTTAAGATATATGTTTTATCACAGTTATGTAGTGCTCACATTGTTATTTTATATTACTGTACCCGTTTCTTGTGCGATATATTGCATTTATGCTTCTTTTCTCGCAATTTCATATCCATATTCCGTTTGCGCTTGTCTTGCGAAGTTGTAGCAATGCCGCCTCGAACTGCATTTGTATTTATGTTATCTTTGGAAAATGAAATGGGTTGTTGTGATGACTAGAAAAAATAAATGTCTATAGTTAGGATTTCTCAACGCAGGTTCGCTTGGCACTGGACATGATGACTTAATTGCAGCTTTTGAGAACTACCAGTTCGATATCATGGCCATTAATGAAACGTGGTTGCGTGCGGGCGAGGAAGGGCGTGCTCCGCGAGTGCCGGGCTATCGTCTGCGTCACGCGCCGCGACCAGCGAGCGTGCGCTCGGGCCGTGGTGGGGGTGTTGGCTTTTATTTACGCCGGGGACTGAGCGCGCGAACGTGGACTAACGCTGTCGATCCCCGGTTCGAATCGGTGGAACAGATGTAGCCACATCACACTCTCTATCAACGGGATGAAGATCGCTATAGGTACAGCATACCGACCACCTTGGCTCGACCTTGATCTTTTCATAGATGCCGTTACGGATACTATAAGTACGTTGGGGGGTTTTGATCATTTTATTTTGCTTGGTGATTTTAATGTTAATATGTTAGTTCCAAATGAAAGCAAATCGAAAAAAATTGTCGAGTTTCTAAAGTGCTTTGATCTCACTCAGTTGGTCACCTCCCCTACTCACTTTACAGGCAACAGCGAAACGCTCATAGACCTGTTGTGTACTGACGTAAAGGCCACTCGCACATCTGTGGAAGCATTCGGTTCGTTTAACGGCCATTCCATTATAGTTAGCGAGTTTAACATAAGGAGCACCAAACCTAAGCCATACGTTTGTAGATACCGACCGTTTAAAAGTATATGCGTGGATCCCTTCAATGCTGATCTTAATAACTTTAACACTGAAAGTATATCTACGTTAGCCAGCGTTAATGAAATGGTTTATACTTTTAATCAATTAATTATTACGCTATTTGATAAACATGCACCGGTCAAGACATGCGTAATCAAGGAAGTCTCATACCCCTGGATTACAGAAAATATTAAATTAATGATGAGGCTGCGGGACCAAGCTTTAGCCAACTATAGAGTCAATAAGTCACAAACAAAAAAGGATTACTACAAACAGTTAAAGTCGTTGGTAGTAAGTTCTTTGTGGAGCGAAAAGGTGGCATATTTTAAATATAATATAAATAATAAAATTAATAATCCAACTTTATTGTGGAAGAATCTAAAATCTACAGTTTCGACGGCTAAAGAGAGACAAGACCTTCCATCTCATTTAAATAACCCAGACAGTATAAATCGTCATTTTTTAAGTGTTCCTGGTGATCCAGTGGCTAGTGCTCAAAAACTTGTATTTTATAGAACTAATAGGTGAAGCCATTTTCACCTTGTGTCCGGTTTCAGAGCTTGAAATCTCACGTATAATACGTAAGCCAAAGTCGAACGCTGAAGGTCATGATAATGTAACCTTAACGATGTTGAATTTAACGCTTCCACAAACATTATCAACCATAACTCACATCATAAACTCTTCCATCTCATCTTCCACCTTCCCTGATCTATGGAAAATTGCCCCTACCCAAGAATACAAACCCAGTTGATGTTAAAGATTTACGGCCCATCAGTATATTGCCCTGTTTGTCTAAAGTTCTGGAAAAAGTAGTTTGTCGGCAACTAACAAATTTTTTAGAAGCCAATCACATTTTACCTGATTTACAGTCCGGTTTTCGTAAACAACGCGGTACAGCAACAGCTTTATTGGATGTAACGGACAATATTCTAGCCGCTCAAGATAAGGGTATGTGTACGGTATTGGTTCTATTGGACTTCTCCCGGGCATTTGATTCAATAAACGTTTCGCTGCTTCTCTCAAAACTAAAATTCTACGGGTTTGATGACGCTGCCACAAAATGGTTTGAAAGCTACCTCACCAACAGGAGGCAGCAAGTACAACTTAGCAAAAGCGACGGAAGCACTGTAACATCAGCACTTACTTTGGTCGATAAAGGGGTGCCACAGGGATCTATATTGGGTCCTGTTCTTTTCATACTGTACTGCGCCGATATTGTAAGCTGCCTCCGAAAATGTAAATACCACATTTATGCTGACGATGTACAGTTATACCTGTCTTTTGAACCAGATGACTATAAAACATCTATAACTGACCTAAATGAAGACCTTCACAGAATAGCCGTCTGGTCAAAGGAAAATTGTTTGGCTCTTAATCCGGCCAAAACAAAATATGTGGTATTTGGCACAAAGCAGCAGTTGAAGAGACTTCCTCCAACACTCAATCTTCAACTGATGGGTGAACCCATTGAGCGAGTAGACGAGGCGCGTAGTCTTAGTTTAAATATGGACAGTAGTTTGCGATTCGAAAAGCAAGTGGCTACTTCGGTACAGAACTGCTTCTATCGTCTGAAAATTCTGTATAAAATCAGACCTTTTCTGTCAGAGACGATTCGCGAACAACTCGTCGAGTCGCTTGTTCTGTCTAAATTAAACTACGTCGATACAGTCTACGGGCCGCGTCTATTAGCTCGCACCGAGCGACTCATACAGAGAGTGCAAAATGCCTGTGCGCGCTTCTGTTACAAGATTCCCCCAAGAGGTCATGTCACGCCATTCCTCAACAAAAACGCCATGCTCAAAATGAAATCAAGACGTAAGCTGCATTTAGCATGTCTTCTCTTTGGTGTCATTAAGTACCAACAGCCAGCTTACTTATTTGGTAAGCTGAGTTGGATTAATGACAGCCGTACATGCTCTAGAAGACAATGCTCGAAACAACTTTGCATCCAGCCACATAGAACCACGGCGTTTAGAGGAAGTTTCCGATATGCAGCAGCGAAAGTATGGAACAATATTCCGCCACCTATTAGGGTTATGAACACAGTCGATAGTTTTAGAAGACGTTTACGGCAGTACTTGGTAGGTGCGCAACGGAAGCTTGATATGACTAAGGCTAACATTTCTATTATTTAATCTATTTAATTTATATCAATAAGAAATGGTTCTAAATTTTATTTCATTTGTCGCCCACTCAGTATACTATTTTGTCTTCTGATCATCATCCTCATCCTCCGAGCCTTTTTCCCAACTATATTGGGGTCAGCTTAAGTTTTCAGTTTTCTGATATGAGCGTATTATACGTTTACGGAAACTACCTACCTACCGTTACAATCACTGTAAATATACTCACCCAATGCGGACCACTAAAACGGCTGTATCAAAATTGTATTTTACAAGTTTATATGCATGCATAAGTCACAATTTTATATTTTGCCTTTTTGCACTTTTATTGTTTTGTACTACACTTTGTTATAGCACAGATGAATGTGTGCACTGCGTATCGCGATCGTCGATTACGTATGGGTGGGTACTTTAAAGGAAAGAAAAAAAAATGTCGACGAGCGGTGCCTTTGCAGATTGCGATTTGTCACGGTATGGGTTAATTTTTGTTTACCTCCATTTTTTTTTTTTAATATTTTGTGTCTAATCCCTAACCCATATTTATTATCAATTTTTTTTTGTCAGTAATTAGTTTATTGTTTTTATTTTTTAATTCCATAAAGCATAAATTATTTCATATCGTTTGACACCCGCAACTCCTCATAGGTCCAGTTGAAAACCAGCGTCAGGCACTAGCTGTCTGGCATAATGCTGAACTGGATGCTATTTGGCACAACCTTCTATCTGTTTTTTTTTTTGTACTTTTTATTATTATATGTATGTCTTGTGTTGTGTCAATAAATGTTTTTTCTTTCTTTCTTTCTTCTATATATTAAAAGGTTCAATTGTATATGTATGTCGGTCTACACTCTATTATAGTGAAGTTACTAGCTTGTTCCAAAGAGATCCCAATAGAGAAGAATGAACAAGAAACTCCATGGTTACTCTTTTTCCATCAGTTTCGCAATTCATTTCATTGTTACATTATTTAGCCATTATTTCTATTATTATTTGACTACCTACACTTTTTTTTTTGTTTGTTTTTTTTTTGGTGTGACTACCTACACTAACCTATCTAGCAACATACCTAACCTACACAGATAGTGTATCTTCCCTACTCTTTCTACCCTACCTTCCCTACCTTCATAATCCTGCATTTTTATGGTATAAGTCGGCGAACGAGCAGATGGACCTGATGGTAAGCAATCGGCGCCACCCATGGACACCCGCAACACCAAAGGAGTCAAGAGTGCGTTGCCGGCCTTCTGGGGAAAGGGGTTGCGGAGATATAAGGGTCGGAAAGGGATAGGGGAAGGGTCGGGATTGGACCTCCGGTAACCTCACTCACACGACGAGACATAACGCCGTGGTTGTTTCACGCCGGTTTTCTGTGAGGCCGTGGTCGATCGACCCGACCCATTCGTGCCGAAGCTTGGCTCTCCCACACTTAGCTATGTTCTTCTTCTGGTTCTAAACTACAACCCCACCAATTCTCATCAAAATCGATTCAGCTGTTCTTGAGATGTAAATAGTGTCTTTTGTTTTTTAACACATTCAGTGCCCTCGACGCACCGGTGCGTTCAATACATTAATGTATCAGAACGCACATACGCGTCGGGGGCACTGAATGTGTTAAATTTAAAAAAAAAAAAACGTTGCCCCACACTATGATTTTCTCCTGTGTCGTGGGTGCGTTTACAAACATACAATGTCACATACACATAACACCCAGACCCGAAACAACAATTTGTGGATCACACAAAGTGTTGTGTGCCGTGCGGGAATCGAACTCGCGACACGTCGCACGGCGCCAGCCAGTTGCCCAGCCACCGCGCCAACTGTGCAGTCAAGTGTAACTTACACAACTTGCTTCTATACCTACATAATTATGATGATTAAGATTTCATAATTACATATAAGATTTAGGGCTGATTTTTCAATGGTTAGATAAAAGTTACCCGGGGAATAATTATGATGCTGTCGCGTCAGAATGTTTGTATAAGACAGTGACAGCAACAATTTTATTCCTCAGATAACATTTGTCTGACTATTGAAATATTTGCCCTAAGTTGCAATAAATATTTTTACTAACCACATCTTAGATTAACTTGCTAATAATTCAGTACTAGCCCCGTCCTATACTTAGCCAGTTATCTAATACAATTATCTCTGCAAGTCTCTTTGGAATCGCAAACCTAATTCTTCTATTCTTCAAATTCAATATTAATGTGTTTTATTTATTTACAGATATTCGTAGCTAATACAGTATCGAGATTACAACTGTATATGAAACAACTAACTAATTCGCTGGACGAGACTACTACGCAGGTTTGTAGTCTGTTTTCTACAGATATACACACACATATATATATATATACGGGTCGCCATGGCGTCTCTTAGGGAAGTGATCAGTGGCGGCGACCTCTCGCGTCCGGCCTTAGTCGAGATCATGGTGCTAAGCGAGAGGAACCTGGTAGGCCCGCCGCCGCCTCCTCTTTCTCCAAAGCAGTGATGATTGCAAAAGTGGAGGTAACTATCCTCCTTACGCCCCACTTCGACCGTCGGGGATCGAATGACGATCTCCGGCCACCGTAAGCGCGGGTCTGCGGTCTGAGAGCAACGATAGCTCGCCGCTCGACTAGAACCAGACCCGACCTTGCGGTGTGTAGCGGTCCGCGGGCGCGTTTCCAAGAGCTAATGTCACCACAGAATAATGTTGAGGCACCGCGACCTCGGCCTAGAGCTGGAGTAGGAACAGGGGAGTTTTTAGTCAGTAAGAGTCTGACACTCCCTCCCGCCCGGCCCTGGGCGTGAGAAGTCATTTCATGATATTCCACTCACAAAAAAAACCACAGAATAATGTACCGCGGCCTCGGCCTAGAGCAGAAAAAAGAACAGGGGGTTTTAGGCAGTCGCCCAGCAGGAGTCTGACACTCCCTCTTGCTTCACCTTGGGCGAGAGGAATAAAAAAAAATAGGACAAATATAGGTATTTTATTCTGACGAAAGCACACGGCGGATTATTTCGTATCGTCTTATTTTTAACAGACTTCCAAAAAGTATCTCAATTCGAAGTCGGTGCCAAGTAAATGCTACAACAACCTTACTATAATATTAAATTACTAAGTAGGTACATACAATATTAATTGAATATATTAAATCAATTACAACATACCTATAATTATAAAATAGATTGATCGATACCTACTGACAACTAATCATCAAACATTTTTTATTAAAACTTTCGTGAGACATTCTAAATTATTTATTATGTTTTCTAGTCGAGTATCTCGTCAAATTATTACGTGAGTAAGCCGAAAACATAATAAATAATCATCAAACTTATAATAGGTATGTACTAATGGTGACAAAAGTGCATGGAGAGCTTAAGGTCAACTATTGACTGACAAGTTTTGCATAACGCTACATTTCCTACTAGATGGCGCTGTTTATAAATGAAATTAACGTAAATAATAACTTTGTAACTAATAAAAAGTATATGTATATTTTTTTAAACTAATTTACTAGCGACATCTATGTCGTCCACGGTGTATTATTAAGGCGATGAAACGCCGTACAAACGATTTTGATTTGGAATCCTCCATGCACTTATGACACTGATAGTACGTAATATCTTTACACTATTATTGTTTTATTTGGCACCAATTTCAAGTTAAAAAAATAGTTATTAAACTAAATGAAAATACGTATTACTTTGTGCAAAGAAAATATTTTTTTTTGTTTTTTAGTTTAACTTTTAAAGTCTTTTTGTTAAAAAATATTTTTATTCAAATATTGCTTCTCATAAAAAAATCTTCATCCTTCAATACAGATAGTGACTTCAATTCCCCGTATCCTTCAAGATGCGTCCTCGCTCCAGCTTGAAGGTGCCATGCTGCAGCAGAAACTCTTGTCCCTCGAACAGAAGGTCCAAAGCGTTGAGGAGCAGACCGGACATTCCATTGAAAGTCTACAGAAGATTGACACATTGAAGAGTCGACTTGAGGTATGTTCTACGCCAATTAATTTATATAAAATCTGCTAGCGACCCGCTCTGGATAGTGCTGATACTAAATTTCTCCACTATTCAATGGATGTTATTATAATACATACAGGGTGTAAAAAGACACTTAACGAAGCCGTTAACTACGCATACTGCGGTTCTAACTAAGTAGCTTTACGCTAAAATTATCACTGGGAAAAGACTTTTATTTTTAGGTTTCAAAAAAAAATTTTATTGCGTGCAATGTAAAGCAAACGGTCTTCGTGTCATTGTGTGCGTAGATTCACAGCTTAGCATTAAAGCGCTGTGATAAGTACGTAGGTCGACGTTTTACTTCGCAACAACAAAACAATTCTGTAAAATAAAAATCCTACTGAGATGCACGATGTTTTTTGTGCGGGTCTGCATTTATTTGTTACGTACATTACTGTTCGTAACTTTAAATGTAATGTTTGTTTGGAAAAAAGTTTTGTAATAATACTTAGAATTCGATTGCGCAAAAAAAAGAAAATTAAAAATGCATCTTTGACCTTCAATATCTCGAGAACCCGTGGAGTCCCAGCTATGGTCTTAAACAAAAAAATGATCCATATAATGGGTAGATACGTGACCTTCGACTTCGTTAAGGGTCATTTACACCCTGTATAAACCTTCCTCTTCAGTCACTCTATCCATGTAAAAACTGCATCAAAATCCGTTGCGTAGTTTTAAAGATTTAAGCATACATAGGGATGAGAAAATGACTTTGTTTTATACTGTGTAGTGATGCTTATACCATTAAAGAGTTTGTTTGTTTCTAGCTAGTGGACTAGACACCATTATATATAGGAGATATTGTGTTACCATGGGTGGCGTTAATCGCTTACCACCAGGTAATAAATAATATATGAGCTGGTTTACCCTCCCATCCTATAAAAAGTACTAGGATTCCATAAAACAATGGTGGTTTTTGACAAAACATCAGCTAAAAGTACTAGAAGCTCATAAAGTAAAGATATCTTCTAAAAATATCAAATAGACGTACTAGGAGCCTATAAAATCAAAGGTGGTTTTCTAAAAACAACAGCTAGAAGTACTAGGAATCCATAAATCAAAAGTGGTCTTCTAAAAACAACAGCTAAAAGTACTAGAAGCCCATGAAGTAAATATATCTTCTAAAAATAAATAGACGTACTAGGAGCCTATAAAATCAAAGGTGGTTTTCTAAAAACAACAGCTAGAAGTACTAGGAATCCATAAATCAAAAGTGGTCTTCTAAAAACAACAGCTATAAGTACTAAGAGACCATTAATCAAAAGTGGTATTTTTAAAACAAGAACTAGAAGTACTAAGAACTCATAAAGCATAGGTGGTCTTCTAAAAACAACAGCTAGAAGTACTAGGAGCCCATAAATCAAACGTGGTTTTCTAAAAACAACAGCTAGGATTATTGGGAGCCCGTAATAAAGGTGATCTTCTAAAAACAGTAGCTATAAGTAGTAGGAGAGCATTAATCAAAAGTGGTATTTTTAAAACAACAGTTAGAATTACTAGGAATCCATAAATCTAATGTGGTCTTCTAAAAACAACAGCTAAAAGTACTAGGAGCCCATAAATCAAAGGTGGTCTTTTAAAAACAACAGCTAGAAGTACTAGGAGCCCATGAATCAAAGGTGGTCTTCCAAAAGCGCCAGCTAAAAGTACACGAATCCCATAAAATAAAGCTGGTCTACGAAAAACATCAACTAAAACTACTAGAACATCATATCTTTTAAAAACATCACCGAAACATTCTAGAATCCTACAAAACGAATTAATTACCTGAAGTATTTGTTTTTAATAAACCAGAAAAAGTACTAGGAACGCATTAAACGAAGCTATTATTTAAAAAAACATTAGCTAAATGTGTGTGGAGCGTGATAGGACGGAAACAAGCATACATATTACCTGATGCCATGGACACCCGCAAGACCAGAGGAGCTGTGAGTGGATTTGCCAGCCTTTTGTGGATAAGGGTTTCGGAGATTTATGAATAAGGGAGGGGTAACCTCACTCTCACGGCGAAACACACCACTGTGGTTGTTTCACGCCGGTTTACTGTGTGGCCGTGGTATCACTCTAGTCGAGCAGACACGTAGATCTTCCAAACTCAACTTAGAAGTACTAGGAGCCCATAAAACACAATTGGTACATCTTTTACAGAATGCGGCCTCAGCTCTTCGCGAAGCTGACAAATGGGCGGCCTTAGCCACCTCCTTGGAGGATATATTGGAGTCTGGAGTGCCAACGCAAGGTGATAAGTTGGCTGAACTGGCTGAACAAGTGTCTGCAATGACCGCTAGTCTTGAGGTGGGTATAATCTGTTTGACGAATCATAGGTATATGCGACTTTGTTTTACACGATGTAGTGATTAAAACAACAAAGAAATTAACTGTCGAACTGATTGAAAAAAAATAACCTAGGAGTTTCTTGTTTAGAACACTTTGGAACGAGCCAATAGCTTCACTAGAGGACTGACGGACAGACTGACACACTGAGACAAACTTTTAGATATTTAATTATTTTGTTTGACGTTCAGAAATACTTATAAAGTGGTCAAAAGTACTTATACTATAGTTCGTTCCATAATTAGAGACAACGATTTGACATTTCGAGTGTTGCAAGTTTTTTCCATTTCATAAATAGTGAAGTCCCCCGACCGGTATTGACCGAAAGACCGAAATTAAATTCTGGGCTTTGTGCATTTTAAAAGCTTTATTATTTTTAGCTACTTTCCCTGGTACCTTCCTGTGCCCATACTAACTCAGTCGGGTTAAAATCATAATGGTAAGGAGGCAACCGTAAAATAGTGACCGAGTGATAGTTTTAGCAGCCATCAGTCCACGACGTATCATATTCATTCATAATTACTCTTCTCTTTCAGGGAAATCTCCAACAGCTCGCCTTTCAGCATAGGTTCCTCAAATATAATGTTTTTCTTTTAGCCAGTCTTGAATTTCGCGTTTTTATTTTAAATTATTATTATTAATTTGACTAAACTATAAAAAACATCAACGCAACGTTGTTTTATTTTGCTCAGGGTATTTTATAAAAAAACGGTATCGGTATTTTATTTAAAACATCGTACTCGGGCCCATCACTATGTTATAAAATCTGGCCACATTATTTTGTAGTTTGACATTTGCTGTTGTCAAATTGTGGTCTCTAATTATGGACCGAACTAGGTTGATTTTAAAATCGTTTTCGCAAATCTTAAGAAAATTAAGACCACTATATAAAGTCTTAATTTGTCTGTATGTACATGTATATTATCATTAATGTCGTGATTTATATTTTCTAGGTATGTTTTTTTACTTAGGTATAAATAACTTAGCGATCTCCAAATTCCTAACTTTAATCCTACCAATATTATAAATGCACTTTGTTACTTTTTCACGTAAAAACTACTGAATGGATTACAATGATGGCCATTTTTATTTGTTTACTAGCTTTTGGCCCCGAATTCGTTCGCGTAGAATAGTGACTTCCTGCATATTTTAAGTTTAGAAACTAAAAATCCTTTCTCGAGTTCCAAACTTTGTCTGTACCAAATATCACAGAAATCGGTTCAGTAGTATAGTCGTGAAAAAGACTGACAGAGTTACTTTCGCATTTATAATATTAGTATAGTTATTTTCTTCTTTTGATTGGATTTTTGTATTCTGTGTGTGTGCTTACGCAAAAATAAATGATTTTCTTTCTTTCATTTTCTTTTTGAAACCGCTGGAGTAAACTAGTTTATTATTATTATACAGGTATTAAGCGATGCTCCAGATTATGAAACCAAGCGGCTGCAGCTAGAGACTCTTTATAACAGATTGGAAGCAGCCATCAGTCCGCCATTGATCGAAGCCCTGACTCAAATGGACGCTGGTAAGTTCAAATTTATTATTATTAACCCACCACAACTATGTCACCATCACCAAATCGAGTCATTGTGAGGACCACCTAGAGAATACGGTGGAGCATACGGTAGCGGTATGCCGGCCCTGCCTGGGCTGAGCACCGCCGTATCCTCAGGGAAGTGATCGGCGGCGGCGACCTCTCGCGCCCGGCCTTAGTCGAGGCCATGGTGCGGAGTGAGAGGAACTGGGACGCCGTCTCCTCCTTTTGTGAAGCAGTCATGCTCGCAAAGAGAGAGGCGGCCCGCGTGAGGGAGCAATCCTCCTCCTCACGCCCCAGCAGCCGCAACTGGCGACACTACGGGCGTCGGAGATCAAGGGACGATCTCCGGCCACCTTAAGCGCGGGCCTGCGGTCGACGAGTAAGGGCAGCTCGCCGCCCGACCAGAACCAGGCCCGAGCGTACGGCGCGTAGCGTTCCGCGCGCGCCTCAAAGAGCCATTAGACCACCACAGACGGAGCCCTAAAGGGCTGATGTACAGCCGGGGTTGCGGGGTAAGCGCGATGAGGCACCGCGACCTCGGCTCAGAGCAGGAGAAGGAACAGGGGGGTTTTTAGTCAGTAAGAGTCTAACACTCCCTCCCGCCCGGCCCTGGGCGGGAGAAGTCATTTGATGATTTTCCCCTCACAAAAAAAAACCACAACCTCCCAAAACTGCTGCAACTCCTGTGCACCAGGATCTACAGTAGATACAACCATGAAAACACTGAAGTCCGCCGCGTCACAGAGACATGAATGACTGTCTTGGATCCCGCAATGAAATAAATCAGAAGATATTATGTATACCACGGCCTCACAGAAAACCGGCGTGAAACAACCACAGCGTTGTGTTTTGCCGTGTGAGTGAGGTTGGTCGGAGGCCCAATCCCTCTCATCCTCTATCCTCAAATCCTCTATCCATAAATCCTTTATAACCGACAAGAAAACTACCACTCATAATAGCTTACCGTCAAGTAAATTGGTAGCTCGTTTGCCGACCTAAGTCGTTAAAAAAAATGAGGAACCGGCTTGGAAACCTGGCATGTCGTATTGGTGAATTACAAGTCCAGGTTTCCTCACGATGTTTACCTTCACCGTATGTCACTGGTGTCTAAATAATCATAGAAAGTACATATAACTCGGAAAAAGTCAAATTGGCACTTATTATTATAGATTTCTCATCAATTAATTTACCTTAAAAAATATCATGTTTGTTTTCAGACCGCACAGCGACCTACGTGTCTCTGTTCGCGGGTATGGGGCGTACGGTCTCCGTCTCCCGTTGTTGGAGACGGGCTGCAGCAGCTCGACTGTCTTCCTCGTGGAGAAGGCTGGATTCCCATACCCTGGCAGCTCTGAACAGAATGCTGTCCAGCGAAGCTGGTAAACAGGTATGAAGAAGACCAGTCTCATACTTTCTTTTCAAAATTTTTTACTAGGATTTTCTCCTGTGTCGTGGGTGCGTTTACAAACATACAATTTCACATACACATCACACCCAGACCCGAAACAACAATTTGTGGATGACACAGTGTTGTTCCGTGCGGGAATTGAGTCTGCGACACGTTGCAAAGCAGCCAGTTGCCCAGCCACTGCGCTTATTGTGGAGTCTGTTATTGTATTAGGGACTAGCTATTCTCGCGCGGTTTCACTCGCTGCTCGGCTCAATTTAATCTTAGCGTGATGCTTTATAGCCCATAGCACTCAGGAACATTGTAGCTATCTATCAGTGAAACAATTTTGGCAATCCGCAATTTCTGGGAGAGCCATGCTTCGGCACGAATGGTCTGCTCGACCGGAGTGATACCACGGCCTCACAGAAAACCGGCGTGAAACAACCACAGCGTTGTGTTTCGCCGTGTGAGTGAGGTAACCGGAGGCCCAATCCTTCCCCTTCCCCAATCCCTCCCCAGTTCCTAAATCTCCAAATCCCTAATCCCTAAAAGGTCGGCAACGCACTCGTAACTCCTACGTTGCGGGTGTCCATGGGCGGCGCTGATTGCTTACCGTCAGGTAATCCTAACAATATTAATTAATTAATTATAACAATAATCCTAAAATCCGACCAGCGGTTCCAAAGATTACCCCCTACATACAAACTTACAAATTTTACCTCTTTATAATATTAGTATAGATATAGTAAAGATTACCGCTGAGAAATTATAGTAAATTCTCCGCTAGCCTGGCCTAAGCGCAATGACGCACCTTGGCTTCGGCCTAAAGCAGGAGAAGGAAAGGGGGGGTTTTTAGTCAGTAAGAGTCTGACACTCCCTCCTCCAAGTCATTTGATGATTTTCCCGTCACAAAAAAAAAACAGTTTTAGCTCTTTTCGAGTTGCAAGTGTCTGGGCTACACTAATTGCTTACCATCAGGTAATTGGCTCGTTTCTCGCACTCTCCAATAAACGGACCCCAAAATATTGTGATAGCAATTTGTATTTAATTTTTACTGAGTATTAAGGTTGATTTTCCACTACAGGTTGATTGGTTGACCAATGTCTTGAAGTCGGACACGCCTCTCACGGAATTAATAAGACTATACACGGATCTATTGCTTTCTTTGGACCCATCACCCACTAAGGTAAAATTAAATTTCGAATAAACTTATATCTATTTTGACTTTGGTTTCGAGTTTGAGTTCTACCAACAAGATTGACACGGTCAGGGACAGCGACATTGACTCTGAAATTGACTTTCATTGACTTTTACATTAACTTTGACATCAATGTTGACTTTGGCGTTACAATTGACATTAAGATTGATATTGACTCTGAAATTGACTTTCACATTAACTTTGACATTGACTCTGTTATTGACTTTGACATTGTTTTGACATTGACATTGACTTCGACATTGTCTTTGAAATCAACATTGACATTGAGTTTCGCATTGATTTTGACTTTTAACGTTGATTTTGAAATTGACATTGACATTGACTTTCACATTAACTTTGACTTTTGACGTTGGCTTTGAAATTGACATTGACATTAAATTTGACATTGATGTTGACTTTGGCTTGGATTTATCGCAAGCCAAAGTCGAGTTTCGAATAAACTGTATTGGAATTTTTTTTCAGGTCGTTTCAGCGAATTTGAAACTCTGTTCTTCTCCGGACGAAGGAATATTGCTCTTGACAGATTTGAGAACGGATATAAATGATTTTGTTAATTGCATACAGAATGTCTTAGACGCGCCGAGGCAGAATAAAGGTAAGCTACACTTGTTGCGGTTGGTTTTTGGATGAGTGACCTCTCTCTCCCAAGCTTCTAGCGACCTGCCCGGCTTCGCTCGCGTATAAAAGTAATGTATCCTGGGATTTTAAAAACAGCAGCTTTCAAAGTGCAGTTAAAATATGCAAATCAAGTATAATTTATAGCACTCAGGGATATTGTAGCTATCCATCAGTGTCACCGCGGCCTAGGCCCAGAGCAGGAGAAGGAACGGGGGGTTTTTAGTCAGTAAGAGTCTGACACTCTCTCTCGCCTAACGCAGAGCGGGAGAAGTCAAATGATGATATTCGCTCCCAAAAAAAGTTAGTTTTTTATGGTATAGGTGGCAAACGAGCAGACGGATTACCTGATGGTAAGCGATCATCACTGCCCATAGACACCCGCAACACTAAAGGAGTTACGAGTGCGTTGCCGGCCGTTTGGGGATAGGGGTTGCGGATATAAGCATCGGTAAGGGATAGGGGAAGGGCAGGGATTGGGCCTCCGGTAACCTCACTCACACGGCGAAACACAACGCTGTGGGTTGTTTCACGCCGGTATTCTGTGAGGCCGTGGTATGCCGTGCCGAAGCTTGGCTCTCCCACACTTACTCAATTACATAATGTCCCCAATATGTATGTGGTGTCTAAATAATCTTTCTCTTAGAAAGTACATATAACTCGGAAAAGGTCACATTGGTACTTACCAGGTTTCGGACCCTCATGCATGAGAAGCGGGCGCCTTAACCTCCAGGCCACTATGGATTGATACAACTGATGACTGCACGGTTGGTGCGGTGGCTGGGCAACTGGCTGCCGTGCAACGTGTCGCGGGTTCGATTCCCGCACGGAACAACTCTTTGGGTGACCCACAAATTGTTGTTCCGGGTCTGGGTGTCATGTGTATGTGAAACTGTATGTTTGTAACCGCACCCACAACACAGGAGAAAACCCTGCGGCAAAAAAAAACTATTTTTTTTATTACAGAACCGCTTACGCCGAGCATACTGCGTACTTTCGCTCAAGCTGCATACGCCCCTCTTAGGGAACTACTACCAAAATATACAGAACTACAGACAAGACTGTTTTTGGATTATTTGAACGATCCACAATTGAATCAGGTATTCTTTTTTTATTACGGCATTGCGCCACCGGTTCATGGTGGATGTCCCACATATACGTACAAAACGTTTTGGGAGCACATTCATTATGCGTACGGCCAAGGAGTGGAATTCCTTGCCGGAGTCGGTGTTTCCTGATAGCTACAATCTGGGTATCTTTAAGTCAAGAGTGAATAGGTTACTTCTAGGTAAGCGCGCTCCATCGTCGACCGCATCGTCGCTTTCCATCATGTGAGATAGCGGTCAAGCGCAAACCTATAATCAATAAAAAAAAATTGATGTTTACCCTCGACACTTGTAAAACAAATATTACTTTTTAAAAAGAGTAACGATGGAGTTTCTTTCTCGTTCTTCTCCATTCGAATCTACAATTTGGAACGAGCACCTAGCTTCACTGACGAACAGACTGACAGAATACTACTCTATTTTGACGTTTCAAAAGTACCTATTTAGGGTTAAATTGGACTTTGAATTTGACTAGAAGAGTTATTGATAAACTCGTTGAAGCCTTTTGGGAGGGTCGGGAAGGGGGGTTAAGGCTGAGATTTTTGGGGATTGAAGATGGGGATCTTATACAAAAATCGTGATTTGATTGCTAAGTTTGCAATCGCCAATCTACCTTGAGCAAGCGTAGTGGTTTTTTTTATTCAGTAATGGACTGCCGTCACCCTGGTGGAAAGTGATGATGCGACCTACGATGGAGCACGTCTACCCATAAGCAACCTATTCACTCGGGCCTTGAAGACACCCAGGTTATACCCTTCGGGGAACACAGACTCCGCCAAAGAACTCCACTCCTTAGATTCTGATTATAAATGTTGTGGCGATTATACGGTAGTTTCCAACTAGTCAAATTCAATACTTTTATCCGAATGTCAAAAACGATACTTTTCTATGAAATTCGTATGAAAAACTGAGGTATGACGTCATAGTAATTTTAAGTCAAATAGCTTACTTATTTCTTAATAATTAAATTAGTTACAAAATATCTAAAACTTAGTGTATCGATCGATCGATGAATAAAAGTATAGTTATTTTTCAATATTTTATTGTATTGAAACGTCGAATTAATTTATTTTTGACCTAGGAAACTACCCAATTGATTAATGCTCAAACCTTCTCCGTGTAAGAAGAGGCCTTTGCTCAGCAGTGGGTAATTAAAGGCTGATGATGATCTATAATTAATCTTCTTTTTTAGGACGATCTTCTAGAACTATCGAGAGCTATATTAACAGTGTCCGAGCGCTGTGAAGGATGGTTGTCCACTGCGTTTGGTAAAGCGAAGAAGATTGCTGGGGATGCGTTGTATGCTGTCTACATGCCCGCTGTAGAGGTAAGCGATGGTAGGAAGTTGCGCAACGGTTGCGCAAATGCTTGCAATGCTTGCATGGCAAAGTTTTGTTTTCGGAGATTCGCTGTAATGATAAAGGACAGTGGAGGATAGTTGCGCTAAGACTGTAATTACTCCAATTTTGTAATTTTATTTGTAAAACAATCGCAACGTAGAAGTAAGTGATGATGGGCAAGTTGCGCAATAGTTGCGCAATAGTTGCGCAGTGGTTGCGCATAGTTTTGTTTTGTGTGATTCGGTGTAAAGAGAAAGGATAGTTACGCTAAGACTGTAATTACTCCAATTTTGTAATTTTATTTGTGAATCAATCACAAAGTTGTGTTTCGCCGTGATTTTGAGGACACCGGATACCCATTTCCTACTTCCCCTTCCCCAATCCCTTCCAAATCTCCGCTAAACCCCAAAAAGGTTTAAACTGCCGCATTTTATGTTTCCAGCATATAATTAAGCGGGTATTCACGCGAAAAGTAATTATTTTAATATCTTGGTAGGCTTTTTTTTGTGAGGGTAAAATCATCAAATGACTTCTCCCACCCAGGGCCAGGGCGGGAGGGAGTGTCAGACTCTTGCCTCATTGCGCTTACCCCGCAACCCCGGCTGAACAGCAGCCCTTTAGGGCACCGTCTGTGGTGGTCTATTGGCTGTTTGAGGCGCGCGCGGCTAACGCTACGTCGGGCGGTCGGGCGGCGAGCTGCCCTTGCTCGCCGACCGCCGACCCGCGCTTACGGTGGCCGGAGATCGTCCCTTGACCTTGGTAGGCTTGACGTTTCGACCTGGTTGCACAGGTCATATTTTGGTGGTCATATTTTCGCGTTAATACCCGCGTAATAATATATTATGTTGTAATCCTCAAAAAAGCAACGCGTCTGTTGTTGCGCGTGTCCATGGACAGTGTTGCTTACCATCAGGAAACCCCGCAATGTCATTTGATGTCCTATCGATTAATAATTCTTTATAAACGACTTCCAAAAACAGTTCTCAATTTGACTTCATATATGATTTTTTTTTTTTGATGCGCCGATGTCTCTGTTATTTATGAACCGATTTTTTTTTTTCTTATAGAATTTCGCGTCATCACTGTCGAACCTTATTTCGGCGCATAGCCGCCGTATAGAGTCGGCGTTCCTATCTTCGGCATCCGTGGGCCAGGTGACTGGAGTCCTATCCAACACGTTCCCAGCATCCCTGATGCTGCAGACTGCTGCAGCCAACATCCTCGCCACGTTAGCTGAAACAAGGGAGGTTGAAGGTACGTGGATAGTTTAAATTGTTATTTTTTTATGATGGTAAGCAAAGTCTATAAAAATCCTTCACAACCAAAAATGGCTAGCAGTTCACATATAACTCCTTCGGTTTTTTTATGGTATAAATCGGCAAACGAGCAGACGGATTACCTGATGGTAAGCTATCGGCGCCGCCCATGGACACTTAAAACACCAAAGTAGTTACGAGTGCGTTGTAGGCCTTTTGGGGATAAGGGTTCCGGATATAAGGATTGGGAAGGGATAGGGGAAGGGGAGGGATTGGGCCTCCGGTAACCTCACTCACACGGCGAAACACAACGCTGTGGTTGTTTCACGCTGGTATTCTGTGAGGCCGTGGTATCACTCCGGTCGAGCCGACCCATTCGTGCCGAAGCTTTTCTCTCCCACACTTCTGGTATTGCGGATGTCCATAATCGGCGCCGATTGCTCTTTATAAGGTCTGCTAATTGGAATATATCCCCTAAAAAGCAATTAACTGTTGATCTATCATCATCATCAGCCTATAAGTGCCCACTGCTGAGCAAAAGCCTCGAGGGAAGGCGATTTCAAACTTATACTTAATTAGGAATTAAAAGTCGAGGTTTCCTCACGACGTTTTCCTTCACCGTATGTCAGTGGTGTCTGAATAATCATAGACAGTACATATAACTTCGGAAAAAGTCACATTGGTACTTGCCAGATTTTGAAACTATCATGCATGAGAAGCGGGCGCCTTAAGTTCCGGGTCACAGAAAGCAATCCTCCTCCTCACGCCCCAGCCGTCGCAGAAGGCGACACTCCGGGCATCGGGGATCGAGAGACGATCTCCGGCCACCGTAAGTGCGGGTCTGCGGACGGTGAGTAAGGGCAGCTCGCCAACCGACCAGAACCAGGCCCGAGCGTACGGCGCGTAGCGTTCCGCGCGCGCCTCAAAGAGCCAATAGACCACCACAGACGGGGCCCTATAGAGCTGATGTTCAGCTGGGGTTGTGGGGTAAGCGCTATGAGGCACCGCGGCCTCGGTCCAGAGCAGGAGAAGGAACGGGAGGGTTTTAGTCAGTAAGAGTCTGACACTCCCTCCCGCCCTACCCTGGGCGGGAGAAGTCATTTGATGATTTTCCCCTCACAAAAACTTTCTCCACGATATCATTTCGACAAGTGGTTGATGACTAACTCTTTCTTTTTAGAATCAAATCCTGAAGATCCTCTACATGACCTACCAACCTTGCTCCTGGAGCCTGATGTGAAGCAACGGCTCGCCTCCTTCAGGTCGGAGCCCCCGGCCTCCGCTGCCGTCCTCAGACGGACTAAGGATCAGCTCAGGAATTTATCCAGAGTTATATTAAGGAATCCTATTGACATACAATTAGGTAAGTTTTTGATCTATACTAATACTAGTTAACGCACGCTGCTTCGCCCGCGTTGTGTGATAAAAAGTAGCCTACGTCCTATTCCGGAGTGTATCCTATGCCTGTGCCAAATTTCACCCAGATCCGTCCAACCGTTTTGGCGTTATTAAGTTACAAACATCCAAACATCGTAACTTTCGCATTTATATTATTAGGATGATTATAAAGAGGTATTGTAAGTTTGTATGTAAGGTAAAGTAATCTTTGGAACCGCTGGTCGGATTTCCAAAATTCTTTCACTCATAGATAGCTACAATGTTCCTTAGTGCTATAGGGTATAAATTATACTTGATTTGGGTATTTTAACGCTATTCTATTTATACGCTACATCGTTCTAAAACTAGTAGAGCTTTTCTCAGTAAAATCACGCGAGCAAATCGTTATCTATACATAAAAGAAAGTCGTGTTAGTTACACCACTTATAACTCAAGAACGGCTGAACCGATTTAGCTGAAAATTGGCAGGGAGGTAGTTTAGAGCCAGGCGAAGGATATAGGATAGAGTAGGTAGAGTAGGTGAGGTAGAGTAGGGTAGGTAGGGTAGCTAGAGTAGGTTGGTAGGGTAGGTTGAGTGCCGGGGCTGCGGGGTAAGCGGCCGGGGCTGCGGGGTAAGCGCAATGAGGCACCGCGACCTCGGCCCAGAGCAGGAGAAGGAACGGGGGGGTTTTTAGTCAGTAAGAGTCTGACACTCTCTCTCGCCTTACCCTGGGCGGGAGAAGTCATTGGATGATTTTCCCCAAAACAAAAAAAAAAAAAAAAAAAAAAAAAAAAAAAAAAAAAAAAAAAAAAAAAGGGTAGGTTGAGTAGGGTAGGTTGGTAGGTAGGTAGTCAAATGACGGGAGCGACGCAACGGGTAAAAGCTAGTATATTTATAAATCAAGGCCACTTTTTGTTGTAATGTTATAACTTAATTAATGCCTTTACCGATTTGGCTAATTTAAGTGTTGAATTATTCGTGGAAGTCCAAATGTTTGTACGTGTAGAAAACGTATAAAATGGGCGGAGCCGCAGGCAACCGCTAGTTTTGATAGATTAACAGCCGGTTTCCGAAAGGCCGATCAATTTAATCTCTTGTCAAGTCATCTGATTGGTTGACTGAATTATCAACAACCAATCAGATGACTTGACAAGAGATTTGACACCTAGTTTGTTGATTTTAACATTAATCGGGCTTTCGGAAACCGGGCATTAGTATGTCTATGTATAGTTATTATTAAAAAATTATACTGTTTGTCCCTTACAGAGAAAATACCTCAACTGTCTGTGTGGAACAATAATGATGCGTTATCAACTGATCTACCGGACTTCGCCCTGTCACCGCAAGAATATATTACAGAGGTATGGTTCTTTTTGGATGTCGTGGTCGCCTGGACGTTAAGGCACTCGCTTCTCATGCATGAGGGTTCAGTTTCGAACCTGACAAGTACCAATGTGACTTTTTCCGAGTTATATGTACTTTCTATGATTATTTAGACACCACTGGCATACGGTGAAGGTAAACATCGTGAGGAAACCTGGACTTATTTATTTATTTATTTGGGCAATCAGTAGTTGTTACATTAATACGTGACTTAATATTATTTTAAAATAATACATAAATGCACATTTTAAGATGTCACAGGATGCATCATAAGGTAACACTGGTTTTATAATACCCATTCAGTAATTAAATAAAAATAAAAATAAAGAAACAATAATAACAAAACAAGAAATAAAATGAGAACAAAGAAGAAATTAAAAAAAGACTTATAATTTCTAATTATAAGTTCGAAATCGCCAATCCGCCTTGAGCAAACGTGGTGGTTAATGCTCAAACTATCTTTGTGAGAAGAGCCCTTTGCTCGGCAGTGGGCACTTACAGGCTGATGATGATGATGATGAGAAAATTATGGTTTTCAGATCGGCCAATACCTGATGACTTTGCCCCAGCATCTTGAAATGCATCTGTCAGAGAAACAAGCTCCATTACAGTTTTTATCTGAGGTAAGTCATATGAAAATAGATAGTGTTATCTACATTTTTCATGTTTAAGTTCGGCAAACGAGCAGACGGATTACCTGATGGTAAGCAATCAGCGCCGCTCATGGATACCCGCAACGGAGGAGTTATGAGTGCCTTGCCGACCATTTAGGGATTAGGGATTTGGAGATTTAGGTATTGGGCCTCCGGTAACCTCACTCACACGACGAAACACAACGCTGTAGTTGTTTCACGCCGGTTTACTGTGAGGCCGTGGTATCACTCCGGTCGAGCTGACCCATTCGTGCTGAAGCATGACTCTCCTACACTTTGGTGTGGTAAACAATCGGCGTTGCCCATGGACACCTGTAACACCAAAAGAGTTCGAGCGTTGCCGGCCTTTTAAGAAGGAGTACGCAAGTTTCTTGAAGTTTTGAAGGTCGTATTGGTTCGGGATCTTTTTGTATCGGATAGTTCGGTAAGCGAGTAGACAGATGACCTGATGGTAAGCAATTCTGCCGCCGATTGACACTCCAAACACCAGAGGACTTAAGAATGCGATGCCCGCTTTTTGCAGGCAAGGATTTCAGAATTACTTGGGTTTTCGACCTTTTGGGGATTAGGGTATTGTGATTTGGAGATTTCGGGATTGGGGGAAGTGAAGGATTGGATCTCTGGTTACCTCATTCACGCGGCGAAACACAACGCTGTGGTTGTTTCACGCTGGTTTTCTGTAAAGCCGTAGTATCTATCACTCCGGTCGAGCCGACCCATTCGTCCGAAGCATGGCTCTCCCACACTTAGTTTGATATAATATGAGACTATTTTTGGACAGGTCTGTTCACACACTTGCGAAGTGTACGCTGAGAAGATACTTAACATAAGGAATATGGATGCATTAGGCACGAAACGCTGTCTCAATGACATCGGTAAGTTTTTCATAAAGTAAAAATTTCCTTGTGTCCTTTAAATCAAGCTATATTATCTAAAGTTAAACGTCAAGTCAAAAAACATATATATCAATTAGACCCTTGCAGGCACTTTTGAACGTCAAACAAAATTTTGAAGATATAGTGTCAGTCTGTCGGTCAGTCCTCTTAGTGAAGCTATTTGCTCGTTCCAAAGTGTAGATTCCTATGGAGAAGAACGAGCAAGAAACTCCTATTATATTATTATACAGGGTGTAAAAAGACACTTAACGAAGCCGTTAACTACGCATACTGCAGTTCTAACTAAGAAGCTTTACGCTAAAATTATCACTGGGCAACGACTTCTAGTTTTAAGTATCAAAAAAAAAAAAAAAATTATTGCGCGCAATGTAAAGCAAACGGGCTTCGTGTCATTGTGTGCGTAGGCACAGCTTAGCATTAAAACGCTGTGATAAGTACGTAGGTCGATGTTTTACTTCGCAACAGCAAAACAATTCTGTAAAATAAAAATCCTACTGAGATGCACGATGTTTTTTGTGCGGGTCTGCATTTATTTATTACGTACATTACTGTTCGTAACTTCAAATGCGTAATTTATTTAGAAAAATCGAAAATTCAGGTAATGTTTGTTTGGAAAAAAGTTTTGTAATAATACTTAGAATTCGATTGTGCAATAAAATAAAAAATAAAAATGCATCTTTGACCTTAATATCTCGAGAACCCGTGGAGTCCCAGCTATGGTCTTAAAGAAAAATGATCCAAATAATGGGTAGAATACGTGGCTTTCGGCTTCGTTAAGTGTCTTTTTACACCCTGTATAATTTATATAATAGGAGTATATTTCTTTATATGATAGATCGGCAAACGAGCAGACGGATTACCTGATGGTAAGCAATCAGCGCCGCCCATGGACGTAGGTGTTACGAGTGCGTTGCCGACCTTTTGAGAATTAGGAATTTGGAGATCATTTATCGTTTGTTACAAGTGCTATTCCTGAACTTAAATTCGTTTTATTAGAGCAGATTTTTCAATAGTCGGATAAATGTTTATTTATTTTATTTATTTTATTTATACACTTTATACAAAACATGTAAAGGTGGACTTAATGCCTTAGGCATTGTCTAACAGTCGACCTTTGGGTGATTGAGAGATGAGAGTGGCAGGTGACAAAAGAATAAATAACAAAATTTTATCAATTTACATTACTTAGATACCATATATAAAATATACAACGAAAAATAACAATATCATTATATAAATAAATATATATAATATATATATATATATATATATATATACATACATAAATACAAGTTATGAAAGATTTGAAATCGCCATTTTTTTGAGAAGGTGCTCACGCAATCTTGATTTAAATGACAAACGACTGGTTGCCATCCTAATCTCCGTGGGTAGTGCATTCCATAGCATTACAGACTGAATGAAGAAAGAAGAGTGAAGAAAGTCAGTGTGATGACTTATACATTGAAGATGACGATTATTGGAAGAACGAAGATATTTAGTATGGTTTGCACTGGTGTATTGAAAATAAGAAGATAGATAGCCAGGGGAAAGAGGAGATACAAGAAAGGAGTATAAAGTGGTGAGAGCCCTTTGCTCCCTGCGCTGGCGTATGGGCAACCACTTTAATTGCAGCCGATGTGCAGAAACATGATCATATTTACGCAGGTTGAAAACAAATCGAATGCAGTTATTCAGAAGTCGATCAAGCTTATTGAGGAGATCTGCATTCAGGTCGTAATAACAAACATCACCATAGTCAATAATTGGAAATATAAGAGATTGCACAAGCGCTGCCTTTACAAAGGATGGGAGAAAATTTTTAAGGCGATATAGAGACCGCAGCGATCCTGTGACCTTTTTGCACACGTTGGTAACCTGCGTACGCCAGCTGAGGGTGCTGTCAATGTGCAGACCGAGATCCTTAACATCGCCACTAAACGGTATGACAGCATTATCAAAAATTACAGGTGGTAGCGTGCTATTGCCAATCTTACCTAGCATACGGGAACTGCCGATAACTATCGCCTGGCATTTGCTAGGATTAACAGCTATCCCAAACCTATCGGACCAGTTCTTAATGGCCTGCAGATCGACATTAAGCTTGTCAACCGCACCAGACAGCTGCTCTCTGCTAGCTTGACAGTATAATTGCAAGTCATCAGCATACAGATGATACGGACATTGAAGTTCTGTAGTAAGCATATTAATAAACAATGAAAATAGAAGAGGGGAAAGTATGCCGCCTTGAGGGACGCCAGTTTCCAACGTGCACCAGCATGATGAATTATCACCAACCTGTACCCGTTGCTTTCGTCCCTGAAGATAGGAAGAAAACCATTGTAGACTATCATCGGAGACCATAAGATGGGACAGGATGGCTAGGAGGACATCGTGACTGACCATGTTGAAGGCGTTGGAAAAATCAACTAACACCAGCACGGTGATCTTAGTATCATCCAAACCAACCCTCACATCGCCAGTCACTTTGAGGAGAGCGGTTGTGGTACTGTGTCCTGGTCTAAAACCAGACTGGAAAGGACTTAATAGGGAGTTTTGGAATATAAAATGCGAGAGTTGCTTATGAACACAAGCCTCAAGCACTTTAGATAGGAATGGAAGGATCGAAATTGGGCGGAAGTGGGTGGGTAGAGTAGGATTTGGGACCTTAGGAAGTGGCCTAACAAAAGCTAGGCGCCACAGAGATGGAAAAGAACCGGAGAACAATGAAAAGTTTACTATATGGGTAAGGGCTGGGCAGAGGTGGTCCAAAACTGTTGTGATCATGTAACGGGAGATGTTATCACAACCAACAGCCTTGGACTTGATGGACAGGATAATCTTTTTGATCTCCGCTGACTCCACAGGAACAAAACGAAATGGAACTATTTTGGAACGCACCAGACCAGCAATGAAAGCTACAGTACCATCTATAGTCAGACGATCCAAAGGCGAAGAAGTGGAGAAATGTTTGTTAAGATCGTCTGAACTAATCGAGTTTGGAAGGTCTGAGTGTTGCGTTCTGCCAATACCCAGAGATTTTAAAAATTTCCAGATATCGGCAGGAGAAGATGAAGAGATATTTTCAAGGATGTGTCGGCGTTTGGCGTTCCGTACCATCTGGTTGCATCGATTCCTTGCAATCTTAAAAGCTACCCAATTTTCCTCAGTGCGGTCTCGCTTGTGCTTACGAAACGCGCGGTCCCTACGACGCATTGCCATTTGAATGCCTCTGGTCATCCACGGCGCAGGCGGACGTTTCATTTTCACCTTTCGAATAGGAGCATGCCGGTCATATAAATCTATTATAGTTTTATTGAAAATGGTAACCTTTTCATCGATCGAATTCGCTTGCATTAGTGGCTCCCAGTCGAGGTTTGATGCATCGTGTTGCAGCCTCTCTCCATCCATTTGCCTAAAACAGCGCCTATACAATATCCTGGGCTTAATTTTGGGAGGTTTTAGGACATAGGATAGGTACACAAGGTCGTGGTGTGAAAAGCCCGGGGCATCGTGTTGACCATGACTGGAAACAAAAGAGGGATTGGAGGTGAGGATTAAGTCGAGCCAAGTGTCAGTGCTACCAGTATTGTGATGTGTGGGTAGAAGCTGCAACACGTGCAAACTGGCTGACTCGACCAGTTCGAGGAGTTTACGGGTTCGATAGGAGGTGGGAGTAAGGAGATTGGTATTAAAGTCGCCCATGATTATGATATGTTCGCACTCCGAACCCAAAGATTCAAGTACTGATTGGAATTCAGTGAAGTAATCAATATTTGGAGGACAGTAAACTACACCCAAAATAACCTTGACCCCCCGGACACAAACCTCAAGGAATATGTACTCCGCAGAACAGTTGGAAGAAGTTACAAGAATTTTATAAGGAAAATCGCTGCGGAGGTACACTGCCACACCCCCACCCCTCCCCTCCACCCTGTCATTCCTTATCAGGATATAACCGGTCAAAGGGTAAGTGGTGGACGGCAAATGAGGCTTCAGCCAGGTTTCGGAAATTAGGACGGCGTGAACGCTGCCATCATTAAACGCCTCGTAAAGGTCACTGTAATGGCTGGGGACACTCTGAGCATTAATATGGCAAACGTTCAGCAGTCGATTATCTTTGCTATGGAATTGTTTATGAATAAAGTCTCCAAGAGTTTCTTCAACAGCTGAGCAAAAACTATAACTACTAGAAGAGTCATCTTCATTGGCAGATTCAAAAACTTCGTCGTCAGACATAAATAAATATTATAAAATATAATTATACAACTAAATAAACGAAGATATAAAATAAAAATAATAATAATAAAAACTACAAAAAATGCTAGTAAATAATCGAAGCGCGCATCTAGTCTGCACCACCCGCCAGCCTATGTCAACAATACTCAAAACAACAACAATCACAAAAAAAAATACACAAAAAAATCAACAAAACGAGAAACGAAACTGCAAGTACAAATACCCAAAATTAAAACATTAAAAAAAGATATAAAAAGAAACAAAAAAAAGCACAATAACTAGGTACCTATCCAAACAAAACAAAACAAATGTTGCTAAGCATTTCCGAACGTTCAAAATATACATTGACAGTTGACAGCAACAAGTTCATCAGTGACAGTCAGTTTAAGTAAAAAAAAAAATTAATACAAATACATCTACTAGCAAGCGTGAATTAAATTAATTTTACGGTCAGTCAATAGTGAAACTATATATTACAATGAAAAGTAAAAAAAAAATACCGTCTATAATTTGACATAGTGATTCTAATGACTACCTCTTATTAGGAGAATTAAACAAATTACAAAAGTGAATACTGTAACCTTCATATTGACAATAAAATGAAATAAACAAGATAATAATACAGACAAATTTAAAGTTCAATAAGACTACATGACAGGAATGAAATGATTGGTAAGTGGACAGTTTTAAGATGTTATGTAAAGATATGCAATATTAAGAAAAGTAAATTACATCTTAACAATTAAATTTATATAGGTGTACCTTACTTTTTCAGATTCCCCACAGAGGGTTTATGATCAGACTTGTTACCTGGTGCCCTGGGAAACTTCAACAGCAGCGAGTCAAGCGCCTCTATTGAAGTCACTCTGTGCCGGCTTCCATCACTTGCCTTCACATTAATGATGCCGTCCTGTGTCCAGCATGACCGCATGCCGAAGTGCTGCCGTGCTTTAGTGAAAAGAGTTTGTCGGGTCTTGGTCAGAAACTCCTTCACAGAATAAGTTGAGCCTCTTAAACCTGCCTTAGCCCTCCAAACTGAAGCCTTCAAGTCTAAGCTGCTGAATCGGACAAGTATGGGTCTGTGGTGGTCTTTGTGGCCAACTCCTAGTCTGTGGCAGACAGTTATTACTGACTCAGAGATATTGAGGCTCATCTTTGAATTTATCACGTTACAGATGAGCTTCCTGCAGTCCTCCTTCTCCGTCTCAACAAGACCCTGGAAAACAAGTGCCTTTCTTCGATGCCTCGTCTCCATGTCATCAATCCTTCTGGAACACTCGTTTATTTGGCTTCTCAGCAAACCAAGTATTTTAAATATTAGTTCCCGGAAAGAACGGAACTCTTCGGCCACCTTGGCGACTGTGTCCTTAGCTTGGCCTGCTGATTGTATCTGGGCCTCCATCTCATTCATCCTCCGCGTGACAGACTCCTGAACCGATTCGTGGATCTTAACTAGGTCACTGTATTCAGACATAGTGTTGATAGTGAAGTGCCGTATGATGAGTGCTGACGTGCTGGCAGGTGGTGCTCAATGTATATTTTAATTACATAAAATGATTGCACACGTATCCCGAGGTTATAAACGCAACTACTAGGGAGATAAATCTTAAGTTACTATATTTTAATAAATAAACTTTAGCAGCGACTTTTATTTACGTCCTTACTTAATGAACACCTACCCGCGAAAAAGAACCGCAAATGTTATCTGAGGAATAAAATTGTTGCTGTCACTGTCTTATACAAACATTGTGACGCGACAGCATCATAATTATTCCCCGGGTAACTTTTATCTAACCATTGCAAAATCAGCCCTTGAAGTATTTTATTTGTTACAAGATAAAAATAAAATACTTGTGTATTTTATTTAATCATTGTCTGACTGACGGACTGGGTCGATTTTTAATTTGATTCATTATACATATCATGTATTTTTTAAGATTTTAAGGTGAAAGAAAATATTAAGTATTTTAGGTTTTTTTTATGATAACTTATCCTGACTTTTATTTTCATATTGACCTTTGATTTCTACTTTACTTTTCACCCTGACATCGTATTTTGAATTTTGGCTATTGTTATCACCTTATCTTTTTTTTACCTTGAAATTAAGTGTCTTTTAATTTTTTTTTGACCTTGACTTTGACTTTCGTTCTCATCTTGATTGATTTGATTTACATTTTGACCATTGACCTTCTTTATCAGTTTAGCAATTTCACCTTCAAGTTAGATGTCTTTTTGACAATAATTTTGACCTTGACTTTGACTTTTGTTTTCATCTTGACACCGACTTCCATTTTGACCATTGACTTTCGTTATCACTTTGGATGCCTACCATGACGTTGAGCATCTTTTAGACGATTATTTTGACCTTGACTTCGACCTTGGATTTTGATATTGACTTTGACTTTCGATTTTTATTTAAATTTCAGTGTACCTATCAAGCGTGGTGGAAGACCTAGGCAGTGCAATAACACCGTCTCTTAAGAATCTGGAAAAGTCGCTGAGAGCCGCTGCACCAAGCCAACCTACAGAATAACTGCGTAGCGTAATAATGACCTGATGGTAAGCAATCGATTTCGAGGATTTTCACAACACCAGAGGATGTATCACAGGTTGTTGGTAATGATGTATGTTATTTAATGTGTGTAAAAACACGACACAAAAAGTTAAAAAATATTAAAAATACAAGTTTGGGCAACGTTTAAAAAAATGTCTCGCGATTGTTATAGTTTTTTTGCCCTACACTAGAATTTTCTCCTGTGTCGTGCGCGCGCGTTTGCAAACATACAATTTCATATACACATTATACCCAGACACGGAATAACGATTTGTGGATCACACAAAGAGTTGTTCCGTGCCGGAATAACAGTGAAATATATTTATAGTTAGTGAAAAGTGGTACTTTACCTTCTTCTTTGTAGTTTAATAGTAACAATATTGTATTTTAGAATTGGGTATTCCTGGGTCAAAAAAATAATAATTCGACGTTTCAATACCTACAATAAAATATTGAAAAGTAACTATACTTTTATTCATCGATCGGTCGGTACACTCAGTTTTAGATATTTTGTAGGTAGTTATTAAGAAATAAGTAAGCTATTTGACGCAAAAATACTATGACGTCATACCTCAGTTTTTCATACAAGTTTCATAGAAAAGTATCGTTTTTGACATTTGTATAAAAGTATTGAATTTGACTAGTTGGAAACTACCATATTATAATTATGATTGTATATCTAGTATTATGTGCAATTGATATATTTATGTTCAAAAATATAATAAAATATGTACCAAGTAGTTGTATGTTGTTTTTCTTTATTTCATGCAAGCTTTTGCCCGCGACTCCGTTCGCGTGAAATAGTGACTTTCTGCAGATTTTTGGTATAAAAACTGTGCCTTTTCTAGAGTTTCAAACTATGTCTGTACAAAAGTTAACAAAAATCTGTTTAGTAGTTTAGGCGTGAGAAAAATACAGACAGACAGACAGAGTTACTTTCGCATTTAAAATATCAGTTTGGCTATTATTATAAGCTTTTTCTAGCATTACTAAGGAAAAAGTAGTCCAATTGTTTTTCCAGACTGTAATCTATCTTTTGGGGATTAGGGTTTAGAGATAAGGGGCGGATACGATAAAGACACGGGACAATAAATGAAAAACAAATTTTCGTTCATATACCCACATTTTTAATTAATAAACAATATTAATTATAACAAACCACATTTTTTTTATACTGCGCTCATTATAATCACAATTTTAGGGCCACACAATCAAACTTAACGGCTTAGATTCGAAATTATAATAATATGTTGAATTGGAAATCCACGATAATACCAAACATTGGAATACTATTAATATTCAATCCTTTTTTTATGTAATAGGTCGGCAAACGAGCAGACGGATTACCTGATGGTAAGTAATCAGCGCCGCCCATGGACACCCGCAACAACGAAGGTGTCACGAGTGCTTTGCCGATCTTTTGAGATTAGAGGAGAGACAGGATTGGGCCTAAGATTTCCTCACTCACTAAGCGTAACACAACGCTGTGGTTGTTACACGCCGGTTTTCTGTGAGCCCGTGGTATCACTCCGGTCGAGCCGACCCCTTAGTGCCGAAGCATGGCCAGCAATTAAATGTAGGATAAGCTTGATTTTTCTTGAATATTAATTTAAATGTATTTCCACTTTGATGGGATTCGACTCTGCTATCCTTTACTGTCAATAAGCACGCCAAATTTACTGGCATTTACGACTTAGGGCTGATTTTTAATACATTTACTAGGTATGGCACATAATAGTTAGGAACTATGCATATATTGGCCAAGTTTGTTAAAAAAAGTTTTCTTTATAGATATTAAAAAAAAACATTGAAAATCGATGACAGATGTCGGCCAAAGCATAACGATTATGATATGTTGTTCTGCTGTTTAATAGATATAAAAGTAATGTAAGCAGCAGAGTTTATAATGAGAAAAATTGATGTTTTTTTTTCGATAACATTCAAGTCAATTTTAGAACAATTTCCTATGGAAATAAGCGCAGTAATATTTTAATTTATTAGGAGGTAATTATAATATGTATTTATAAATCATAAACTTAGATATATCTAAATATTTTAACATTTAGGGCAGGACTAGATATAATTTTGTTGTTATCTTTAATAATAACATAACATAAAATAACATTTAAACTAAATAATTATTAGTATAACAATGATTACAATTAATAATATTCCTCTTTTGGGATTAGGTATTACTACATACTTAGTATAAAACAAAGTCGCTTTTTATGTCCCTTTATCCATATGTAGGTACTGTATGAACATATATTTTGACAACCATAATTATTTTGGGATTTACCTATGAAATTGCCGTTCTGCAGTACTGGCCATTTCAAATCAAAATAGTTTTTGTTAGGCTAAGGCTAATTAATTTTGTTTTAAAAACATGGGATTCTTTTTCCAAAAGTAGTCATTTGTTTATTGATTAGTGTAACATTTTCATCGCGTTTCAAATCAAAAAATTCGTTAAAATTTTTTATGCAAAACGGCTATTTCATAGGTAAAGACCTATTATATTAAATATAACAATAATATAACATAACATAAAATAACTTACACCTTAACACACATCTAACAATAAATATTTGATTATTTGTTATAACTATCATTATCGTTAATATCATTATCAGTGATATTAAAATATCTAAAAAGCAGAAAATATCACTAAACTATCACATTCAATGATTATAATACTCGTATTTAAACAGCGATATAGCAACTGGATTCCACTTTCTAAGTTACCCGGTCAATATGCGAGAGAAACAATGAACGGACGAGTTATACACTACATATATAAAATCATACAAAACTGGACAATGAACCTCGCTACCATCAGTTAACTGGACAATCTCTACACTACATGAGTCGCTGTTTACATGTCAACATTAGCTCATGACGATACCAGCGTACGTGTGTCACTGGACAGTGAACCTCGCTACCATCAGTTGACTGGACAATCTCTACACTTATTTTGTATTTTGTACATAATAAAATGGCGATTTTGGCATTGTTATTTAAATTCGCGAAAATACCTATTCTATAAATAATATTTCTTAGCATATATCTAAAATATTATTATGGCAGACTAATTCGTATTTGTCGCTTATTAACCGGGTTTTAATATTATAATTATTACAATATTAATATGTTGTATACGTTTTAATAAATATAATTTTATATTAATTATTATATATTTATATTACAAAGTTTTCCAAATTATTACTACGATACACTTCAGCTCGTGGCTCCTTTACTAACAATTATTTTTTATTAATTAAAAGGGTTACTTTTTAAAGTTATACTGATTTTTATAAGACTAGGTATTGGTGAAAAAAAAAATGAAAAAAAAACTGTTTATGTAGTTTATTTTATTTTTTCATGAATTTTTTTATGTCTACTATTATTATTATTAAAATTAAAACATGAATGAGATTGCTCAGTCATAATTACGCTTTCACTTAAAATGTGATTGTTTTTAACTTTGCTTCTATGCATATCAATAACCTTAACCTGTATCCCATTTTTACTACTATTCTGTGCCAAAATTTTGCAAATCGGTTCAGGCGTCTTCGAGTAATCGGTGTACATACATAAAAAAAATACTCGTCGAATTGAGAACCTCCTCCTTTTTTGAAGTCGGTTAAAAATAGAGCGCAACCGAGTACCATAGTAGTTTGCTATCCTTTAAAATGAGAAACATGATATAAATGTTTGCTTTTTCAATACAACTTCAAAAACTAACGCTTCTTACAACAATTCTACTAGTCTAACTATACTAAAAACATAATTATACACTACAATAAAAATAATGTAGATCATTTGCCAATATCTACTTACATACAATGACAAATAATTAAAAATACACATATTTTGTGAATAGGACCCAAATCCAGCTATTGTTGTATAGTAAATATAAATAAAATTAATCAAATATGAATGGCTGTAATCTACACTACGTTAATTTTACTAAGAAACTATTAAATACAGCTACATTTAATATATATTATATAACCTTAATGTTTCAATAATCACTACACTAAATAATTATTATATGTTTTTTAAATGTATAATTATTATATTCGTTGAATGTAGTACAATTATATTTATAAATAAATAAATCTATACAATATGTTTATGTTATAATTATAACACATCTACAATGAACCATGATTCCATTAACATAGATTATAATATTGTTTTGGTATTTTTGGATAAATATTTTTTTGTATAACTACAATTATATTTCTAATACTGGAAGATAGTGTGATAATACGAATGTGTATATTATAGCATTTATTAGATATTAATTAAAAATGCATTTTTTATGTGATACAATTGGAATTATATAATTTATAATAAATAGTTATTTAGTATTTTTTTATTAATGACACTACAATGAATTTAAAATATTACCTAGATGTTTTTTTTAATATATTAGGTATCGATAATAGTGATTATTAGATTTGGAAAGAATGAAATGGTCAAATTTCAACATTTTCAACAAATTAATTGTGCAGCCATACACAATTTTCTTTGTATGTGTGTCGTAAGAGTAGTTTTAAATCGAGAATAACATCTTGAAGAAAAATCAGTTGTATTAATATTGTAAACTAGCTTTTGCCCACGACTTCGTTCGCGTGGAATATTGACTGCTTGCAGATTTTTGGTATCAAAACTATCCTATGTCTTTTCTCAAGTTCCAAACTATGTCTGTACCAAATTACACAGAAATCGGTTCAGTAATTTAGGTGTGAAGAAAAGACAGACAGAGTTACTTTCGCATTTATAATATTAATATGAAAATTAGCTAAAAAATTTATCGATCTGTGAATAAAAGTACCACTTATAGTTATTTTTCAATATTTTATTGTACCTATTGAAACATCTAAATAATTTATTTTTGACCTAGGAAACTACTTAATTAACGAACTCCGTGGCATCTTTTTACCCATATCATGTCCAACTCTGGACTCAAATTAGATCCTCAATGATCCATGACCAAAATATAGGTATTTTACTTGAACTGTCAACCTAATAAGAAAAGATATTCAGTAATCATGTAGGATATTTAGAAGTCTAAAACAATGAGACATTCTTAACATTTTCTTTTATGTAATCAAGCGCTAACAATTCGGCTTGAGCAAGGGTGGTTATAAATATTCAAACTCCTTGGAACGACGCCTTTGCCCAGTAGTGGTTTATAATTCTCTTTTAGGCCGCGTTTAAAGACTAATTTGTGAGTTTCAATATCTTAAACAGCGTTTCTAAACTTCATACGATTAGTGTCACTTGAACCGTTGACACAGATTAAAAACAAAAGAAAAGCGCGCTGAATTAAGTCAGTTTATGGTACGTGTCGATCAACGCTTCATGTATGACCTTTTTTGAAGGATAAGAGTTGATAGCATGGCTTAAAATTATTCCAGTTTTGTCGCCAAACAGTTCCATACGTGATCTATATTAGTATTATAAAGAAGTAAAATTTGTAACCTTGTATGTAGGGAGTAATCTTTGGAACCGCTGGTCGGATTTCCAAAATTCTTTCACTGAGAAATAGTTACAATGTTCCTGAGTGCTATAGGCTATATATTATATATTAGATTTGCGTTTTTTAATCGAGCTATTTCTTTTACCGCTGCTGTTAAAATCCCAGAATACATTTATATGCGAAGTAAGTGTATTTATATAGACACAAATGAAGAAACTTTGACCATCGTATTCAAGATTATAAGGAGTTTCTACTTTCATATATGATTGATTATAATATATTATGAATGAACATGAATTTCTAATAACAATCTAATTTGATTAAATATTGCAAATATCAATTTATTATTTAATTTAGTTAACAGCCATCATTGAAGAGAATGTTAACAGTTTATATAATTATATTATATAAGTTATATATTAATTATAAATGTGATGCAATTAAAGTAAATAAATTATATGTATTTATGAAATGTAATATTAACATTATATTATTATTATTAGGTAAAACATGCAATTGTTAATATTTTAATCTAATAAATAATATTTACAACCATTCATATTTGGTTTAAGAATTAATATGTAAATAAATTAAATTTTGTATTATCGGTACACAAAATATCTTAAATTAGGCTAATTTAAAGATTTATAACATATTTTATTATTGTGCTATTTAATTAGATTGAAGCTTATATAGATTTATTGTTATTTTTTTATTAATACCTATAGGTATATACCTGTTAATATTTTTTTTAGAATTACCGGTAATAGTTACTATTAAATTTAAAATATAATTTATTACAAACAACCGTTACCTATATAATAGGAACCTATATTTTTAAAATTTAAAATTATATAATAACAAAAAGGAGGAATCAAACTTATTTACTTTAATTAATATATAATAAGTTAGTATTACGAATCTTGGTTCGTTTGCCACACTTATAGGCCTGAATTACTAAGTAAATTATGATGAAATTTTGCACAAGTAACATACAATTTTAACTAATTTAAATTCAAACAAGCAACATGTTTATTATATTAATATCTGTTAATATAAAATAACATAAATTACGAAGAGAATTATCATAATTTATTTAATCACCGGTAATTCTAAACAGTACCTAAATATAATGTATAATTATATACATACAATAAACACTAATTAATAAAAGCGATATTATTGTGATATATATTGTCATTAAAATCATTATTATTGCATTATTTACAAGATTTTTTTAACATTAAGCTCATAATTATTATGATATAAATAGGTAAATAAAAGAAATCTACATATTTTTGGTCCGACATTCAATAAAATGGGTTATTATGTATTTTTATTTTGTATATATATATATATATATATAATTATATTATTAGATGTTATTGTCAAACTAAACATTTTTAAATATTTTTTAGGTATTTATTGTTGTTTTAGATCAACTATATATACAGTATTTGCTATGTGCAAAGCGAGTAGTGGCGGACAGATAACGACCGCAGCGCACAACACGGCAGAAATTGGAAACAAATTCTCAGCTGATGATCAGCTGTCCGTTTTTATTATTATATTCATTTTACAGTAAAAGTATTGAATAATTGCACTTAAATAATGTCAACAATACTATTTTAATCTTTGGTTTTATTTAGGTATATTTGCAAAGAAAATTATAATGTTTACATTGTTATTATTTGACAGCTTCCGCAAATGTTGTAAACGCTACGCGTTGCCACCGACGCGCACATAGCTAATAGCTCCATCCTTCTTTCTCGCCCGGAAGGTTGACGCTTTAAAATGTCTAGAAGGAATGTCACATTGTTAAAATATTATGTTCTTATAATCGGTTGCTATTTAAGAGTAAATTTGAAAAGAGATATTATCATGCCTAATACGGTAGTTTCCAACTAGTCAAATTCAATACTTTTATCCAAACGTCAAAAACGATAATTTTCTATGAAATTTGTATGAAAAACTGAGCTATGACGTCATAACTTTTTTGCGTCAAATAGTTTACTTATTTCTTAATAATTAGCTAAAAAAAACTAAAAATTAGTATATCGATCGATCGATGAATAAAAGTATAGTTATTTTTCAATATGTTATTGTATTGAAACGTCGAAATAATTTATTTTTGACCTAGGAAACTACCCAATTCACGCAAGTAAGTTATTGTTATTGTCAATAAATAAGTAGGTAAGCTTCACATTTATTTATTATTTTTTCAAAATATTTTTTTTTCTGCGTTTAAAATGTTTTTTTTTTCATTAGAAATTTTTGGTTTGCTTTCAAATCGGGACATGTATAAATATAAATATAATAATATTAAAAAATAGCTAAAATAGCTAGCTATTGTAGCATATGACATACATTTTTGTTTTTTCATCAATAAACTTGTCAAAACTATTCATGTAAGTATATGTTTTTCTAAATTATTAAGTAATATTGTCATGAATATATTTTTACCCGACTGCCAAAGAAGGAGGGTAATGTTTTTCGAGTGTATGTAAGTATGTATGTATGTCTTTTCCTTTGTGACCTCCTGTAGCCTAAACGGCTTGATGGATTTTGATGTATGAGGTATCGTTAGATTTGTCTTGATTACGGGAGTGTCATAGGATACATTTTATCCTAAAAGTCCCACGGGATAAGGACATAATAATATTTTTTCTAAATTTCCCTTTAAAAAAATATGTATGCGGTATCATTAGATTCATTTCAATCACGGGAGTAATTAATATAGGATACGTTTTTTTCTCAAAATTCCCACGGGAACATGTTAATTCTGCGTCAACGCAAAGCAACTCATGCGTTAGCAAGCAAAAAGATAGGGCGTGGCCTGGCATGCGGCGCGCGGCGCGGTGCGGAGGGGGATATGCTCGAGTATACAGCCCGAATGCGGGCACACGCATAAGGGCACACGTCGTTGACGGTCGTCTCTAAATAGCGATTTTTTCGTTCGTTAAATAAAAACAGCTTAAAAGTTATAAATAAAAAAATTATTATTAAAAAAACAAAATACCCGACTGCACACTAAAAAAAGAGTAAAACAAGCCCCACAATACAAATTTACTGAATATAATTTATAAATGTTGATGGAAAGCATCGCAGGCGGGGACCACCTTGACCGCCACCAACGAAAATTCTGCTAAATGGTGCACAACAGAAATGACTATAAATAAGCCTCTGTTGGTCCCCGCCTGCGATGCTTTCCATCAACATTTATAAATTATATTCAGTAAATTTGTATTGTGGGGCTTGTTTTACTCTTTTTTTAGTGTGCAGTCGGGTATTTTGTTTTTTTAATAATAATTTTTTTATTATATAATTATTATAAAAGAAATATTGTCAAAGTCACCTTTGCAAAATTAAATATTAGGTACATAATTATATAATATGTATATAATAATATTAAAATTGTATATTTTATATAATATTGTAAGTATATAATTATCGTGAAAGCCAAAATATTAATTCGATATCGCTATGTATTATTACGAATACATTTTATAAATTTATTTATTTTGAATATTGAATTTTAAATATGTATTTTATTTAGCTAAAACACGCTTTGGTCTAGTCTAAGCTATGTTTTTATTATATATTTTTATTTAGTATTACATAGAAGAAATTTTCACGAGAATATGAAATTTTGATAAATGTTGATAATTCCTGTTTATCTTATTTAAAAACAACGTTAGTATTGATTAGAATCATTGTTTGATTTAAAATAAATATACATACCTATTATAATGTCATGAAAATAATTTTACAGTTTTAAATAAGTATACATATAAACCTTTTTCATAAATATTCCTGGTCATAGATTTTTTTTATTTTTGTCACTATACAATATTGCTATCATTCCTATAATATTATAACGACGAAGTATACATGATATAATTAGAGACAATATTAAAAGCCACAGTTTTAGGTCATAGAGCAAAATTGGTCAGAAGTATTTTATCTACAGAGAAGATATCTAGAAATAGTTGTATAAGAAATATCATAGTTCATAGACAGACACAAAATATAATTATATATTAGTAGAAGTATGTATATTAGATATGATTTCAAAATATACAATTTTGGGCAATATATTACCTACAGTATAAATAGAAATATATTAATATTATTTTTTTAACTATAATAACTCCTTTGACGTCTAAGCAAACCCCATTATAAAAAAAAACTCCCGAGTTTATAAACGTCAAAAAATGGCGGGAATATTTTGGCGGGACAAGATGGCGTCTTTATTCTTCTTCTTCGTTTTGGTAGCTTACGTAGCGGACTGATGATTTGTCGCTTATTATTAGGCTCTGGAAAGAAATATTTCATTATTATTTCATACCAGCTACTGCCCGCGGGTTAGCATGCGTGGTGTGTGTATAAAAAGTCGCCTGTTTGTTAATTTGAATAAAATTTATCTGACTATTGACAAATCAATGAAATGTTTCAAGTTATCAATCCAATGTGACTCAATTCCTAAATCTCCAAAACCCGAATCCCCGAAAGACACTCGTAGCTCATTTGTCAGTTGTTGCGGGTATCCATGCGCGGTGCCGATGGCTTATCCATTGGCCATCAGCTAATGCGTCTGCTCGTTTGCCGTTCGATCCTACAAAAAATATCGTACCTGTTTTTCATCTCTAGCCGGTGGCGACCTCAAGAACAGGAGGCACGGGGCGTAGCTGAAGTTAAGCACAGCTATGATGACCAGCATCCATTCGAAGCCGATGCTGTTCATCAAGGCTCCTGACAGGGCCGGTCCTAGGAGCAAACGTGACGCCATGAGTCAGAAATACTCAATATACTACATAGTATAAAACAAAGTCGCTTTCTCTGTCCCTATATCCCTATGTACGCTTAAATCTTTAAAACTACGCAACGGATTTTGATGCGGCTTTTTTATAGATAGAGTGATTGAAGAGGAAGGTTTATATGTATAATAAGATCCATTAAATAGTGCAGAAATTTAGTATCAGCGTTGCACACGTCCGAAGCTGGGGCGGGTCGCTAGTAGATACATATTTTAATTATGTAAGTTTTGTAAAAATCACGAAACGGTTTGGCTGTCAATAAGAAAGTCCATCTCAAATCTCCCCATCCTTAAACTCGAATCCCCAAAACAAGAACGCACTTGTAACCGTAAAACCTCTTTTGTAGCAGAAGTCCATGGCTATCGCTGATTGCTTACTATCAGCCGAGGCCTGCTTATCGTCCTATGCCATAAAACACCGCTTAGTTTAATAGGCCAGCTTGACAGGAGTGATACCATGGCCTTACAGAAAACTGACGTGACAGGACCACAGCGTTGTGTTTCGCCGTGTGAGTGAGGTTACCGCAGGTTCAATACTTCCACTCCCCCCATCTCTAAATCAGCTAAAACAATCCGCAACAGATTGACAACTCACTTGCAACCCTATGGTGTAGCGGAAATGTCCATAGGTGGCGCTGATTGCTTACCATCAGGCTTGCCGCCGTATGCCTTAAAAAACTACTTTATTGAGGATTGCAGTTTAAATAGTTCAGGTTCATCAGAGAGAGCTATTGCCTGTAATGTAGTCAAAGCCTTAGGGTATGTCATACCCACCCGAAGAATCGTGGTGGTGTAATGTAGTAAGGTACTCTAAACTTACCAACGGCGTATCCAAGACAGAAAGCGGTATCTCCAATGGCATACACGGATCCATATACAGCAGCATGACGGATGTCGACCAGGAAACCAAGTTCGGGCATCATGGAGGAGTCTACCATGCCAATAGCGAAGCCAAGACCAGCGTTGGGGATAATCAGGTGTTCCAGCTTACGAGCCATCGGGATCTGTAAGAAAAAATATCGAAATTTTCATATATTATTTTATAATATACTTGGAATGCATGAAACAATGCAATGAAACTCTGCAGATTTTTAGTATAAAAACTATCCTATGTCCTTTCTCGAGTTCCAAACTATGTCTGTACCAAATTTCACAGAAATCGGTACAGTAGTTTAGGCGTTAAGAAAAGACAGTTAGACAGACAGAGTTACTTTCGCATTTATAATATTACTAGTTTTGGAACGCGACTTCGTTAGCGTGTAATAGTGACTTCTTGCAGATTTTTGGTAAGTATAAAAACTTTCCATGTCCTTTCTCGAGTTCCAAACTATGTCTGTACCAAATTTCACAGACATCGGTTCAGTAGTTTAGGCGTTAGGAAAAGACAGAATTCTTTCGTATTTATAATATTAAGTAAAGCGTTTAACACAAGGTTTTTCGGTTCTGAAACAAATATTCTTATACAGTGAACGAGGGACATATTCCACAAGGAGCCGATTTTGGTCCCCAATTATCTACAATAACTTTTTCGATACGAATAATATATATCGCAATCTCATAGTTAAGTTTATTTCCCCATACAAATCGAAAGAAAGAAAGAAAACACATTTATTCGACAAATAGGCACACAAATACAAGTATATAAAAATACATAATAAGAACACAGTACCTATTTATGAATACAATAATAAATTAATAAACAAAACAAGAATAACATATAAAGTGTTAAAAAAGAAAAAAAAAACGAAAATAAAACGTTAAAATAATAATATTCACGTGCCCATGCCAAAAGGGCCTCCACCTCAGCTTAAAGTTGAGCAAATATGCTCAACGCTGATTTTCAGGTGGCACCCTGCAAAGACTCGAAACAGATAATTAGGTAATCATTTTGCATGGTGTAAAAACTTTTTATTACATTTCCATATTTGAATTGTGACAAGAGCACTAGAATCGGCTCTTTGAGTATTTCCCTCGTTCAAATAAAAAAAGTGAAAAGTCAAAATCATTAATTTTATTTGAAATAGACCACTTAGGCACTTTTGAAGGTCAAGCAAAAAAAGAAAAATAATAATATTCCAAGAGGTTTAATATAAATATTCCAAGAGGTTTAAGTTTATGCGTGTCAGACTGTCCGTCTGTCTCCGTCAGTCTTCTAGTGAAGCTATTTGCTCGTTCCAAAGTGTAGATTCCTATGGAGAAGAACGAGCAAGAAACTCCATGGTTACTCTTTGTCAATCAGTTTCACAATTCATTTCTTTGTTACATCATTTAGTCGGTTTTGACATTCTTTCTCTTTTTTTCTCTTTTTTTTAAAAACGTTGCCCCAGTAGAATTTTTTCCTGTGTCGTGGGTACGTTTACAAACATACAATTTCAAATCCACATCACACCCAGACCAGGAACAACAATCTGTGGACCACACAAAGAGTTGTTCCGTGCGGGAATCGAAATTCAATTCTCACACGGAACAACACTACATGTGATCCATAAATTGTTATTTCATGTCTGGGTGTGATGTGTATATGAATTTGAATGTTTACAAACGTACCCAAAAGAAAATCCTAGTGTGGGGCAACATCTTCATTAAAAATAAAATTAAAAAAACAATAAGGTAGTTTCCAACTTGTCAAATTCAATACTTTTATCCAAATGTCGAAAACGATACTTTTCTAATAAATTGTATGTAATTACATATTATGACGGCATAGTATTTTTGCGTCAAATAGCTTATTTAGTTATTTTTAGAAAATTAGCTAAAAAAACTCGAAAATTATACCAAAATATATGTCAAAAGACACTTAACGAAGCCGAAAGCAACACTCGTCCATGGACTGACGCGTTGCTTTTTTGAGGATTACAACATAATATATAATTACGCGGGTATTAACGCGAAAATATGACCACGACCTGTGCAATCAGGTCGAAACGTCAAGGTATTTAAATAATTACTTTTCGCGTTAATAATACCCGCGTAATTATACAGGGTGTAAAAAGACACTTAACGAAGCCGAAAGCCACGTATTCTACCCATTTTTTGGATATTTTTTTCTTTAAGACCATAGCTGGGACTCCACGAGTTCTCGAGATATAGAAGGTCAAAGATGCATTTTAAATTTTTTTTTTGTGCAATCGAGTTCTAAGTATCTATTATTTTTTTTCAAACAAACATTACCTGAATTTTCGATTTTTCTAAATAAATTATGCATTTGAAGTTACGAACAGTAATGTACGTAATAAATAAATGCCAACCCGCACAAAATTATTATGTTTTTTGATACCTAAAAATAAAAGTCGTTTCCCAGTGATAATTTTAGCGTAAAGCTACTTAGTTAGAACTGCAGTATGCGTAGTTAACGGCTTCGTTAAGTGTCTTTTTACACACTGTATGTATGAACGTTCAAATCATATAAATAAATTGATATGGGTACATAAAAGGTGGTGACACCAAATGATAGAAACTTACCAAGATGAGACATAGTCCAATGATAATGAGTCCAGAGCAAGCAGCCAGCCATCGTCCCATCTTATGTCCAAGAGGTCCAAACAGATTAGTTCCTAAAAGTAAATTAACATTAAAGAAACATGTCACATCTAATAATAAAAGGAAAAGTATGGGAGAGCCATGCTATGATCTAAACTAATATTATAAAGAGGTATTTGTAAGTTTGTATGTAGGGGGTAATCTTTGGAACCACTGGTCGGATTGCCAAAATTCTTTCACTGATAGATAGCTACAATGTTCCTGAGTGCTTGGCTTTAAAACATCACGCTACTATCAAATGCCGAGCAGCGGATGAAACCGCGCGAGAATAGCTAGTATATTAATAAAAATGTATGGGAGAGCCATGCTTCGTCAAGAATGGATCGGCTCGACCGGATTAATACTACGGCCTCACAGAAAACCGGCGTGAAACAACCACAGCGTTGTGTTTCGCTGTATGAGTGAGGTCACCGACTGTCTAACTAACTAAAAACCCAGTAATCCCTATTACCCATTATTTCCGAAAAGGCTAGCAACGCACTTAAAACTACTCTGGTTGCTAGTGTTCTCATCATCAGCCTATAAGGTTCTACTGCTAAGCAAAGGCACTCAACACTCTTCTCACACTGAGAAAGGTTTGAGCAATAACCACCACGCTTGCTCAAGGCGTATGGGCAATTTTAAACTTGTAATAAGAAATTATAAGTCCAGCAGTGTGATTCTGTAAGACTTCATTCTAAACTTCGAATCTGAATCCGCCGTGAGTAGTAGTACACTAGCGCTACACTTGCGAGTTGAACTAAATTGACCGCAAAATTTTGATAGATGAAGTATGAGATGTCGTTAAAAGTGGCATTCTTTAATGTAATATCCGCATCACTTCGACGCTCACTTTACACTCGAACAAGATTCAAAATCAAACAAGTGTGGGAGAGCCATGCTTTGGCACGAATGGGTCGGGAATGATACCACGGCCTCACAGAAAACCAGCGTGAAACAACCACAGCGTTGTGTTTCGTCGTGTGAGTGAGGTTACCGGAGGCCCAATCCTTTCCCTCCCCCAATCCCTCCTTAATCCCTGAGGCTCCAAATCCCTAATCCTTAAAAGGTCGGCAACGCACTCGTAACTCCTCCGTTGTGGGTGTCCATGGGCGGCGCTGATTGCTTACCCTCAGGTAATCCGTCTGCTCGTTTGCCGAACTATTACATAAAAAGAAACAAATTTTATTGATCCACGACTGTAGCACGACTGCCGATTGCTTACCATCAGGTAATCCTACGGCGTATTTGCCAAAAAATAAATACGTACCAATCAGATAGCAAATGCTAGCTGGTAGAAAGGCGACTCCTTGCTGCCAGCGTCGAGCTTCCATTGTATCAGCCATCCAGATCGGAAGACTGGGTTCCAACATGGCAATGCCAACGTTTGCGAAGGTTATGGCTCCTGGAAGACAGAAATACTCTTGTTATCAGTTACTGAGTGAGGCAGACTATCATGATCATCATCAGCCTGACTTCCGTCCACTGCTGGACATAGTACTAGTCATTTTTTTTCAAAAATAACTTTGCTCCTCGCTAGGATTTTCTGCTGTGTTCGTGGGTGAGTTTACAAACGTACAATGTCACATACACGTACATCACACCCAGACACGGAACAACAATTTGTGGATCACACAAAGACTTGTTCCATGCAAGAATCAAAACCGCGACACGTTGCGCGACAGCCAGTTGCCAAGCTAAGGGGTAAATCGTCAATTGAATCCCTCTCTCTCTCTATCTCTCTCACACACTATCTCTCACACTAACTATAACTCTCTAACTCTTTATCTCTCTATCTCTCTCTTTCTCTCTCGACGGGACGAAAGGGAGTTGCAGACTCTTATTGGCTAAAAACCACCCCATCCAACGCACTTGTACTAACTCACTTGATAATAGGAAAGTCTTTGGTCGGTGCTGATTGCTTACCATTAAGTTCACCAGTACCATCAGTCTTTTGTCGACCTTTGACATCAAAAACTGCATATCAAAAAACCTCAGAATACAAAGCAAAAAACTTGCTTTCCATCAGACTGTTGGCTTGTTTTGCGAAGGTTTGTATACAGACCTGCGGCGATTAGGATGTAAGGGTCAGAGACCAGGGCCTTCAGAGAAGGTGGTTCCGACTCCTGGCGCACCACGCCTGGTTGCAAGATCATCAGCTGAAGTACTGGAAGAAGAAAAAGAAAACCATTTTAAGGTATATCATTTGGTCGGAGATAAGGCGCCCATCTTCTCATACATGGAACTGGCAAGTACCAATGTGACTTTTTCCGAGTTATATGTACTTTCTATGATTATTTAGACGCCATTGACGTACGGTGAAGGAAAACATCGTGAGGACTTGTAATTTAGAATGAAAGAAAGAAAGAAGAATGAAAATTGTTTTTATTCGGACTGAGACATGGAGGCCGAGAACAAACAAAAAAAAAATATATACAACAATAAAAAAAACAAAACAATAAAAAGTTTGAAGTAACAGGGCAATAAAATAAAATAAAAATAAAATTAATCAAAACAATAACGTAAAAACAGCCTAACAAAGTACAATAATACAAACCTGGGTTGGCGGACATGCCCAATCCGAATGGGTCGCCAACTCAGCAAAAGCTGGGCATAGAGCACCCAACACTGATTTTCAGTTGGCACCCCTAATTTCTAATTATAAGTTTGAAATCGCCAATTCGCGTTGAGCAAGCGTGGTGGTTAATGCTCAAACCTTCTCCGTGTGAGAAGAGGCCTTTGCTCAGCAGTGGACACTTAAAAGCTGATGATGTTATATCACTTGGAGATTCAATTTAATATCAATGTGTTTAGTTTTTATTAATTTTAAAAACTATTCAGTGTTGTTGTTATTTTCAAATCGTCAGTATTCTGTGAATTTTCTTTTGCGTGTTTAGTTTTGTTAAACGCTGTATTTTCAATGGTTAGATAAAAGTTACCTGGGGAATAATTAATGATGCTGTCGCGTCAGAATGTTTGTATAAGACAGTGACAGCAACAATTTTATTCCTCAGTTTAAAACATTTATCTGACTATTGAAAAATCTGGTGTAAGTGAAATACTGTTCCTTTATATAAATTAGCTGAAAAAATATCTATACTAATATTATAAAGAGGTAAAAGTATGTTTGTAAGTTTGTATGTAGGAGGTAATCTTTGGAACCGCTGGGCGGATTTCCAAAATTCTGCTGCACTGATAGATAGCTACAATGTTCCTGAGTACTATAGGCTATAAAACATCACGCTGCGATCTGTAGGAGCCGAGCAACTAGAGAACTACATATAATACTATTTCCGTATTAAGTAATATTAAACCATAGCGGTAACAAATACTCGGATCTGAGTCTAAGAAAATAACAACATCATACAAATATACGCTTCCTTAATGGAGCGTGGGCTGTAAGAACGAGTCATGTATCTGATGAAAACTAATGAAATAATATCTCTCAGTGCACTCGTGTATAAAGACTAACATTACGCTTCACGTCCGAAGGCGTAGGCAGACTAGTAGACTAGTCAATTGTTGTTACGACTCTGGGTGTCTTTTGAAATTGTATGTTTGTCACCCACGACACAGGAGAAAAAAAAAGGAAGAAAGAAGGAAAATCCTAGTCTGGGGCAACGTTAATTTTAAAAGAAAAAAAGAAAGGAATCAGTTCACACAATCTTTTTCCGTTCTGCACGCGCCTTAAAGAGCCACCTGCGGCCCGGACTAAGCGTTTTGCCTCGTCATTTATACCGCGTACATCGAGGGATTGGAACAGTTTGCCGGCTGCAGTCTTTCCGTCCGAATTCATTTTATTTTTATTTAAAGTGTCTTCAAGGCTAGAGTGAATAGGCTCTTAATAAACTAGTGCGTCTTACCATCAGCGATTGCATCACTGCTTACCATCAGGTGGGATCGCAGTCAAGCACTAGTTTATTGCAAGTAAAAAAAAAGCCAATACACCACTACTGACAGATGTGGGCCTAAAAGGGTTGGTGTTTAGCGCAATAAGTCACCGAGGCCTCTGCCTGTATCAGGAGAAGGAACGGGGGGGTTTTTAGTCAGCAAAAGTCTGACACTCGCCCTGGGTAAAGCGAGAGAAGACACTTGACATTTATTCTCATCAAAAAAAAAAAAAATACCTAACCGGTACAAGACTTATTCTTGTACCGGTTAGGTATTTTTTTTTTTAGAAAACACAAACAAATAATGAACTGAACCTGATATTTCTTCCTCGAGAGACAAGGTCCTAACTTGCATTCATCCAACCAAGATAACACATCATCAGCTCATAAGTGCCCACTGCTGAGCAAAGGCCTATTCTCACACGGAGAAGGTTTGAGCATTAACCACCACGTTTGCTCAAGGCAGACCGGAGATTTCAAACTAAAACAATTCGAAGTTATAAATCCAGGTTTCCTCATGCTGTTTTCTTTCACCGTTTGTCAGTGGTGTCTAAATAATCTTAGAAAGTCTATAAATACTTATTAAATAACTCGAAAAAACACTCAAAAAGATTGAGCTTATCAACATACAGTTAACAAGACTTACATAACAGTAAGGATTTTTTCACAATGTCTTAATAATCTCTATGTAGGTACCAGATAAAGGAATTCTATGTGTGAGTCACAAAAGTTTATCCCTTTTTCATTTTTAATTGTGGAAGAGCCATGCTTCGGCATGTATGGGCTGACTCGACCGGAGTGATACCACGGCCTCACAGAAAACTGGCGTTAAGTAACACCTACGTTGTGTTTCGCCGTGTGAGTGAGGTTACCGGAGGCCCAATTTTCTCCGCCCATCCTAAATCCTCAAATCTCCTATCCTGAAATCCCTTATAACCCACAAGAGGCCGGCAACGCACTTGTAGTAACTCATTTGGTATTACGAGTGCCTATTTGCGGCGCTGATTGCTTACCATCAGGTAATCCGTCAGCCCGTTTGCCGACATATGATATGAAAAAAAACACCTACATTTATATGAAAATGAATGAAAAGCCACTAAGGTCGTAATACGTACATCCGTCTCCTAATGCCAAAGCGGACAGCATCAGGAATGGTGCGGTCTTTCCAACAAACTCGTACATAAGACCTCCAAATGGCGGGCCTATGAGGACACCCAGGGCCAGTCCACCTAGGGCGATACCCATTGCATTTCCTCGTTCCTGGAAACAAAAGAACATTTAAAAGTCATCTGAGTGGTCCTCCGACATCGTCATCAACAATAAGCCTTGACAATTGATTGCTGGACTGTCAAGAAGTTTGTAATAATCTTTGCTGTGAGTTATTTCACTGTCACATGGACTGAAACGTAATGCGTACTTAGAATAATTATTCTAAGGTACACCCATTAAGAGACGATCACCGGCCAATGTAAGCGCGGTTCTGCGGACGGCGAGTAAGGGCAGCTCGCTGCCCGATAAGAACCAAGCCCGAGCGTACGGCGCGTAGCGTTCCGCGCGCACCTCAAAGAGCCAATAGACCACTACAGACGGGGCCCTATAGGGCTAATGTTCAGCCGGGCTTGCGGGGTAAACGATAGAGCACCGTGGCCTAGGCCTAAAGCAGGAGAAGGAATGGGGGTTTCTAGTCAGTAAGAGCCTGCTACTCCCTGCCCGACCCTGAACGGAATGGAATGCTCCACCTGGCTGTGCTGCAAGCTGTTCGACTGTGGAATGCTCCACCAGTCTCCATTAGACAAGCACAGTCCCTTGTCACTTTCAAATCGCTCGTAAAGGAACATTATCTGACCACGCTATAATTATAGTTATATATTTGATGTATGTATGTATGTATTTATATGTGTATGTATGTATGTATGTATGTGTATATGTGTGTATGTATGCATGAATATTGTATGTAGTTTGTAAATGTTTTTAATTCTATTGTTACACCTAGACTGCCACCCACTGCTACAATACTCCGTCCACCTAAAGGTTGCCTAGTAGAGATCGCTTTTAGCGATAAGGCCGCCTTTGTACCCAGTATTTTGGATTCTCTAATTTTGTACTATGCATGTCAACTCTTTTGGGGTACAATAAAGTTAATTTATTTTTATGGCTCAGCCAGCCCACCAAGGGATGAGTCAGTTGAGCCGTCGATAAGTTTACACTAATATTATCAAGAGGTTTTCTTTCTCTTTGGAACCGCTGCTGGTCGGATTTACAAAACACTTTCACTGATATATAGTTACAATTTTTCTTAGTGCTATAGGCTCTAAAATGATATGCGCTAATCCAGCTATCTACGCTACTGTTCTTAAAAACACGGGACACATCCAAACTAATATTATAAATGCGAAAGTAACTCTGCCTGTCTGTCTGTCTTTTCTTTTTCTTCACTCCTAAACTACTGAACCTATTTGTGTAAAATTTGGTGCAGATATAGTTTGGAACTCGAGAAACATTTTGATAGCTTTTAAACCAAAAATGCTAGAAGTCACTATTCCACGCGAACAAAGTCGCGGGCATAAGCTAGACTCTTTTAAATGCGGGTAGAACCACATCGAAGAAGTGTAAATGTAAAATGAATTGGTATTCTTGAAGAATGTAAATATAACTTGTAAAGTTGCCCATCGCGTTATAAGGCCTTGAACATCTGTCTTGGATCCCACAACGAAATATATATTGCTTTTTAAGTGTGGGAGAGCCATGCTTCGGCACGAATTGGTCGGTTCGACCGGAATTATACCACGGCCTCACAGAAAACCGGCGTGAAACAACCACAACGTTGTGTTTCGCCGGGTGAGTGAGGTTACCGGAGGCCCAATCCTTCCCCTACCCCAATCCCTTCCCAATCCCTAAATCCACAAAATCCCAATCCCTAAAAGGTCGGCAACGCACTCGTAACTCCTTCTTCGTTGCTGGTGTCCATGGGTGACGCTGATTGCTTACCATCAGGTAATCCGTCAGCTCGTTTGCCGTCCTATCACATGAAAAAAATATCTGAAACTGCCCAAAAAATAAAGTGAAAGGGCTGGTATACTGACCTTATCATCAGGGTATCTTTCAGCTAACATGCCCATCCCGGAGACAGAGGAACAGGAGGATCCTATGCCCTGCAGCGCTCGAGCAATGAAGAGCACCGAGTATGAACGGCCGAAGGCGAAGACTGGAAATAAAAAAAATATTGTAATCCTATTTTTGTTTATTATTTGGATGTTGTGGTGGGCCGGAGGTTAAGGCGCCCGCTTCTCATGCATGAGGGTTTAACCTGGCAAGTACCAATGTGACTTTTTCCAAGTTATATGAATATGTACTTTCTATGATATTATTTAGACACCACTGACATACGGTGAAGGAAAACATCGTGTGGAAACCTGGACTCATAATTTCTAATTATAAGTTTGAAATTGCCAATCCGTCTTGAGCGAGCGTTGTAATTAATATGCTTAAATTTTTCTGTGTGAGAAGAGGCCTTTGCTCAGCAGTATCCAGTTTTAGGTGTGTGTTGATGAGATATAAATAAAAACTTCTTTTTACGTACTTAGAGTGGACAGGAACATCAGGATAAATCCAGTAAACATAGGTATGCTGTAGCCAATCCTGTAACAATACAAGCATTAGTTACAGTTGTAATTTAACTGGATACAAGTGTCACTATACTGAGCGAGAAACTGGAATTAGATTCGTCATTGAGCGAAGTATTTTTATACCATATTTTCTTTTCTCTCAAGAAGAAAATGTCCGACTTTTAAACCTAACTATGTAATCTATTATTATGCGTAAAAACGCGGTTATCCTTACAGCAACGCTTGCGCAACACTCGTAACAGCATCCTGAAAATAATTGCTGATAGGCCGGATTGTCCGATACAGAGACACTGGGTGGAATTAGCTATAGGTCACTAACTATACTAATATAGTACATAAAAACTTTTTGGTAACTAATACACTAACAATCTATGGACTATTATGGGTCTGAAATAAAGAAATTTTATTTTATTGCATTTTTTAATTATAATACAATTTTAGGTTTTTTCTATCAATAGTTTTTAATCAGTCAAAGTTCTTATAATGACTATCGTGAGACATACTAAATTAACTAAAAATCGCGGGTTACACACGTGAGTAACCCGCGATTTTGAGTTAATTCAGTAAAAGTTCATTTAATTTTTATTGCGACATATGCAAAATTTATTGAAGACTAGCGGCGGCTCAGCCACGCTTCGCAAGGGTCCAACTATTTCGCTAACAACAAAAAGGTAAATTTTTACCAATTCTCCCCTATACTTTTCAAAAATTTACTTTAATAAGACTGAAGAACTGGTAATAAATAACACAACAAAAAAAAATTTAGCTAAATTGCTCCAGCCGCTGCTGAGTTATGCGCTTACCAACTCATTTTGTTTTTAATTTTTACATAATTATCAAGATAACGACTGTACACTAAGTTGCAATAATCGTTTTGAGTTTGACTTTGACTTTTACCCTGCATCTATAAAAGTCAACCAGCCTTAAGTGTGGGAGAGCCATGCTTCGGCACGAATGGGTCGGCTCGACCGGAGTGATACCACGGCCTCACAGAAAACCGGCGTGAAATAAGCACAGCGTTGTGTTTCGCCGTGTGAGTGAGGTTACCGGAGGCCCAATCCTTCCCCTCCCCCAACCCCTCCTAAATCCCTAAATCTCCAAATCCCTAAAAGGCCGGCAACGCACTCGTAACTCCTCCGTTGCGAGTGTCCATGGGCGGCGCTGATTGCTTACCATCAAGTAATCCGTCTGCTCGTTTGCCGACATATTAAATAATAAAAAAAACACTGTACCAAGTGCATAAAAAATTTTAAAAGAATTATCTAAAATTACTGAATTTTTTTCAGTCATGAATTGCTTAAAAAAAGAACAAAGAATCTCTGGTGAAAAATGGATGTCTCCTGTAACGATATTTATATCAACCTCTGTCTAAACCTTTGTGTTATGCTGTTTATATCATTTTATTGTATGGGGGAGCTAGTGTGCAGACGGATTATCTGATGGTAAGCGATATTCGCTGCCTATGGACACCTCCAACACCAGCAGTGTGATTATGTAAGACTTCATTCTAAACTTCGAATCAGGATCCGCTTTCAGCAGTACACTAGCGCTACACTTGCGAGTCGAACTAAATTGACAGCAACATTTTGCTAGATAAAGTATGAGATGACGTTAAAAGTGGCATTCTATAATGTAATTTTCCCCGCTCATTTTACACTCGAATAAGATTCAAAATTCAAACAAATTTTATAGAATCGACGTGCAAAGCCTGGCTGTTCAAATATCATAAGCGTTGAGAACTTACTTATGGGTGAGTGGTCCAACGAATGGATTAGCCAGGAGTTGCACCAGAGCCTTACTGGCAAACATCACACCAACGGCCACAGTCTCATGAATCAGCTCCTGATGTCTTTCCTCTCTCTGTGCTGTCAGGTTTACTGCAATCAAACGCATTTCATAACATGGCGTGTTAAAAACAATTTGTTTTTTGACTTTGACCTTGACTTTGACCTTGACCTTATTTTGATTAATTTTTTTATTAAAATTATAAATTTGATGTTTAAAATTGTATTCTTGATGGAAAATTTGAGCTGTAAGTAATTGCTTGACAATTACTGTTTTTAAAGTTGACTTTACCCTTGCCAGTCGTTTTCCTTAATTAAGAACTAAATGTTGATATTTGTCTGTATTTTAAAAATTATTGTAATTTAATTTTAAAAACATATTGTTCGGCTTTTTGCTTAATGCTTGTGACTTTGTCCTTCGTATTGGTTTGACTTTTAACTTTGACCTTGACTTTACCTTTGACCTTACCATATCCTTTAACGTTCCCTACGACCTTGAAGGCGATATTTGCCTGTATGTTTAAAACAAATACAAATTTGTTTGTATGTAATTCTACAGTACTCTATCATGTATTTTTACTTTAAAAACGCATTGTTCATCTATTTACTTGTAAACTAACAGAGAAGACAAAGTCAAATTAACTTAGTCTAATGTGTAAGTTCGACTTTTAACATTGACCTTGACTTTACCTAGGACCGTTGACTTTGACTTTCACTTTACCTTTGACATTTGAGTTTGTTTTTGTCAAAAGTGTATACTTAACTTTCACCTTGACTTTACCTTTGACCTTTGACTTTGACCTTGTTTTTATCTAAAGCGTATACTTACGTGTTTGAGTATCATTTTGCAGTATGCTTGTAATGTTGGGCTGCATACAGGGGCAGTACGGTGTGGGTGAGGGGGGCGGTAACGTGATATCCTCCAAAGACATGGAGAGCGGTGCATCAGGGTGTCTGATGTCGTAGAGAAACTCCGGTATTATTGGTACTGTAACAAACAATTTGGATTAGTTTTTTATATTAATGCGAGCGGTCGCACGCGCCTAAACGTGCGAGGATGTCGACTTTACACTTATTAAAGAGTTTTTTTTCTCTAAGTACAAGCCTTCTCTGGACTTCCACGAATAATTCAAGACTAAAATTAGCCAAATCGGTAAAGGAATTGTTGAGTTATAACATTACAATGATAACTGGCATTCATCATCATCATCATCATATCAGACACAGGACGTCCACTGCTAAACATAGGCCTTCCCCATTGACTTCCAGATAGGTCGGTTGGAAGCGACCTGCATCCAGCGGCTTCCTGCGACCTTAATCACGTCGTCCACCTTGCGGGTAACTGGCATTGATTTTTATATACTCGTACATATGTAGATTATAAAGAGGTAATTGTAGGTTTGTATGTAGGGAGTAGTCTTTGAAACCGCTGGTCCGATTTCCAAAATTCTTTCACTGATAGATAGCAACAATTTCTCTGAGTAGTATAGGCTATAAATTACACATTGATTTGCGTATTTCAATCGATCGATTTATCGCTATAGACGCTCTTATTTTGAAAAACCGGGATATACCTACTTATTACTTTTATACCTGAGGCCCGAGTCTACTGTTTTCAAAGTGTTGTCATTCCTACACGATTCCATTGTCATTTTGCTAAAAGTTCGTAATCTGTTAATTCAAAATGGCTGATCATTGGCGTTCGGCGATGTTGTAATAGAATTATAGTACGAGATGTCTTTGTAACGAATTATAAACAATAACTGCACATTAATATTCTAAACGTAAATCATTGAATAAAGGAACTGTCATTTTTTTTATTAATTTACCGCATTATGTCAAATATTCATTTGTCATTATGTACGAGATTACCATTGTAAAGAATTATTTCAATGCCACTTCGGCATTGGAAAGTCATAATGACGCTATCGTGTTAGTAGATTAACAAACTTTTCAAAATCAACAATTTTGTAACCAATGATCTACTATTCTGACACTATTGTAATAGCAGACTCGAGGCCCTGTGCGAAACCGCAAGAAGAAGCTAGTCTTAGAATAAAATAAAATTCCTAAAAAACATTTTATCACTTACATCAACTCGCTCTCATAACTTAATAAATGGTTCGGTAAACTTCGGAAAAGTTCGGCCATTTCCGCCGATTGGATCCCTGCGTTCAGAATTGACCTGTCGTTTCACGAGCTCTCTATATGAATGAGAGGCTTTCAAATTCGGGTGTCAATGATTTTGACCTGATTTCGAAATGAAATCGGGTGAATTATTTAATAATTTAGTTTAGTTTCATTGATTTGATCGATAATATTCCGAGTTAATTTAAATACCTATATGTCGTGGTAGCCCGGAGGTTAACGCGCCCGCTTCTCATACATGAGGGTGCAGGTTCGAAACCTGGCAAGTACCAATGTGACTTTTTCCGAATTACATGTACTTTCTATGGCTATTTAGACACCACTGACATACGGTAAAGGTAAACATCGTGAGGAAACCTGGACTTATAATTTCTGATTATAAATTTGAAATTGCCAACCCGCATTGAGCAAGCTTTGTGATTAATGCTCAAACCTTCTCCATGTGAGAAGCCTTTGGATACCTCTGCTAAAAATGGTCAAGACAAACAACGTTAGGAAAGCTGAACTAGTTGCTTATAATTTTTCTTTCAAATCACAATAAAAATCAAAATGTACTGACTGTACATATGCCACTTGATTTTTAGCGTGAAATAAAGTATTTTACTTCTTACTTCTTTTTTTATAACAAAGATTTTTTTTTATTTAATTTCCAGTCAAAGATCCTCTTTCAAATACTAAGATATAAACCAACAGAATTTAATAACATCTGTCTGGTTCCTATTATACCTATCTTACGCCAAAAAGGCTAATTTTAAACTATTACACTGAGTTAAACACTGGCTCTGGGCGAAAGGGTGAAAACGAGATGAAATTTCATTTGCAATGCGAATCCGGGGACTCGAGGTTGAGATAGAGCGGGGATAGTGTCGATAAAATAAAGTGTCGATAAAAAAGAAATTATTTGTTATAAAATTATTGTCAACGCTTAGATGCATATAGCTAACGCATTTCTACAGTCATTGCTGCACCATACTTTTTTATTGCACTTCAATCAAGTTTATTTCTCCGTGCTTGGTCGCTTGTCATATAAAAAGTAACACTAAGTATATTTATGTATATTTTAGTCTGTTTTTTAAAACAATGGCAACTTTCTTTTAGCTCCTGGTTGTTGCAAGCTATCAAAAGCGTTGTCTCATACTTAGTCTTCACGTCGATTCTATAAAATTTGTTTAATTTTGAATCTTGTCGAAGTGAGCGTCGAAGTGACGGGGAAATTACATTATAGAATGCCACTTTTAACGTCATCTCATACTATATCTATCAAAATGTTGCGGTCAATTTAGTTCAACTCACAAGTGTAGCGCTAGTGCACTGCTCACAGCGGATTCAGATTCGAAGTTTAGAATGATATTAATCAATACATTACTTAGAAGAAAAACAAAATGAAAACCCAATACCTCAAATCCTTATAGGTGATGAAATAGCGCCGATTAGTTACCACTAGGTAATACATATGCTCGTTTGTATAAAAAAAGACGTATGAAAAACATAAAATAAAAAAACCTTAAAACATAATTTTATCGATATAAACTAAAATCTCGACCGTCCGACTCGCATCCCTAGCAGTCGGCTCTTTTGATGAGGCGGTTAAGTGAATTTCACTTTGATCGCGTCGACAAGCAAATTGCTCCCGTTTCCGTAGCGGACCACGGTTCGGTTTCAGCGCTGAAGCCACTTCAAGAGGCTGGCTAAGTCGCTCGATTTAAAAATTATAATTGCAATGTCACGATGTTCTGTGAAAATTCCTGAAAAACGAGCCAAATTACGTTTTTGAGATAGTCTTTTTTGTGAGGGGTAAATTATCCAATGGCTTCTCTCGAACAGGGTGAGGCGAGAGAGAGCGTTTTTTTTATTTTAATTTAATTTTAATTTTTTATTTATTTAAAAGTTGGCGATATAATCTTTACGTTGTTATAATCTGTACTGTATACCCAATGCGTTTTATATTGTTATACATGTCAAACATTTGAGAATAATGAACATAATCAAACTTGTTAGACTCTGATTGATAAAAAACTAACACGTTCCTTCTTAAGGTTCACGCCGAGGCTTCGGTAACTTATTCTCCCTTTCGCCCGACCCTAACAGGAAAAGACAATTGATTTCCCCCTCATAAAAAATCTATCTATCTAAGTAAGGGCTTGAAGTAAATTCAGCTTCTTATTTCCACGAGGGAAGCCGCAGGCTATATCTTAATACTAACTAACAATAATTTGAATTACTAATTTGTACGCCGTGGTGGTCCAGGGTTTTAGTTCTTCGTTTCTTATGCATGAGGGTTTAAAACCTAGCATAGACCTAAATTTAACTTAACAGTAAAATGCTAAGGTTCTTTAGACAGCACTAAAGAAAAACATCGTGAGGAAACCTGAACTTATCCTATTAATAAATACGAAAGTTTTTAAGTATTGGTAGATGTTTATTACTCTTTCACAGAAAGAAAACTTTTAAACGAATCTCAATTTTTACCGTAAAACCGCGGGTAAATAGGTAATAGTTTCTAATAATAAGCTTTTTTTTATTTGAAAAACATACGTTGCCCCCACACTAGGACTTCTTCCTGTGTTGTAGGCGCGTTTACAAAACAAATTCACATTAATAAATCACCCAGACTCACGGAACAACAATTTGTGAATCGTGTTCCGTGCGGGAATCCAACCCGCGTTCATTCAACATAATTATAAACATTAAATCGCCAATCCGCCTTGAGCAAACGCGGTGATTAATGCTCAAACCTTCTCCGTGTGACAAGAGCCTGATTCTCAGCCAGTTACAAACTGACGATAATGTAAAGAATTCGCATTATCACCAAGATTAAATATCAAACAAATATCCGAAATAAACTAAGAATCATTAGGATATATTGTAATACTTTATTTCACAAAGAAAGCTCTGATATTCCCCGCGGTAATAGAAGAAACGATACCCTATTACGGGTAACTAATGAATTGTAAATGAGAGCCCACCACTCTATTTGATTGTAACGCCATCTTGTATTCCGCGATAGGTAACGGCTTTTGTTTCTTTTTTTGAAATGGATTGAGAGGAAAGAGGTTTTATTTCGATAGAATTATGTGCTAACTTTTTTTATGTAGGTAATAGATCGGCAAACGAGCAGACGGATTACCTTGATACCTGGTAAGCAATCAGCGCCGCCCATGGACACTCGCAACGGAGGAGTTTCGAGTGCGTTGCCGACCTTTTAGGGATTAGGGATTTGGAGATTTAGGGATTTAGGAGGGATTGGGGGAGGGGAAGGATTGGGCCTCCGGTAACCTCACTTACACGGCGAAACACAACGCTGTGGTTGTTTCACGCCGGTTTTCTGTGAGGCCGTGGTATCACTCCGGTCGAGCCGACCCATTCGTGCCGAAGCATGGCTCTCCCACACTTAAATTATGTGCTAACTGTTTTCTTTTTGGCGGCTTTGCTAGCGATATTGGTGTGAAAAGTAATTTTATGTGTTGTAATTATAATAAACTTGTAACTCTCGCGCGGTTTCACCAGCTGCTCCGCTCCATTTGATCGTAGCGTGTTGTTTTATAGCCTGTAGCACTCAGGAACATTGTAGCTATCTATCAGTGAAACAATTTTGGCAATCCGACCAGCAGTTCCAAAGATTACCCCCTACATACAAACTTACTTTACCTCTTTATAATATTATCTATATATCTATACTAGCGGTTGCTTGCGGCTCAACCCGCGTAGATGTCGATTTTACACTTCTTCAAGTTTTTTTTTTTATTTTCTCTACCTAGGTACATACTTTATATTGGACTTCCACGAATAATTAAAGACCAAAATTAGCCAAATCGATTGAAATTGTTGAGTTATAAGATTACAACGAAAAGTGGCATTGATTTTTATATAAGTAAGAATATACATATAAAAATCTTGAGACTGATATAGACGTATATCTGTGTAAAGTTTTATTCATTTTTGTTTAGTATTTTCGTGAAAAGTAACAAATTTTCTTATGTTTTATCGGTTTAAATATAATATAGTATATACATAAAGTTATAGTAATCATATTAAACTAGCTTCCGCCCGCGGCCTCACCCGCGTGGCATGTTGATCAAAAGTAGCCTACGTCCTATTCCGGAGTGCATCCTATGCCCGTGCCAATTTTAATCCAGATCCGTCCAGCCGTTTTGGCGTGATCGACTATCAAACATTCATCGTAACTTTTGCATTTATAATATTAGTAAGACTTAAGATTATATTGAAAAGTAACTATTACTGTTTTTGTCTCATTCTGGCTCGGGTTTGGTTTAGCTCGGGCGGCGATTTACCCTTCCTCGTCTCTTTATTCGTGCTCGTGTCAAAAGCAAAGAAACTTACCCACTGTAGTCAGCAACATGTTATCAAGGAGTAGAGCGATAGCCACGATGACCAGCACCAGCTTCCTGGACTCCCGGAGGGCAGCTATCTTCGCTGACCATTGGCTGGTGAAACCGTCTGATGCGACACCCATGGTGATTAGTCAGATTCCTGTGAAAAGAGGTGATGTTTAGTAATTATACTGTTTTTTATGTGATACCTACTAGCGAAGCTAATACAAAATTTCTCCACTATTTAATGGATGTTTTATACATGTTAATCTTCTTTCCTTTTCCTTTTATTATATAAATAACTATTATAAATTTAAAATTTAGAAAACCCCCGACAAAAGATCTAATATTCCTTTAAAAGTAATAATTAAAAGAAAACGTGGCGTTCATTGGGGGACCGATCCAAACATTTTATTATCAACTACATATTTCTATTTTGTCGGGGGTCTAATTTATTTTTTATTTGAAATGTTTAATATAATTTCCTCTCGATTAAGTTATCAACATTCCCTTTCAATGCGCTTTCATTTGAGACCCCACTCGAGTATATTTGCAGACATTCGGTTACCCTTGCCCACTTACCCCCCATAACTTTTAAACGGCTCAACCGATTTCGTCAAACATGTCTAAGAACACTCGCACTAAAGACAAATATGAAAATTTCTCTCCGATTGTCATTTTTCAAAATGGCGTCTATGACGTCTAAAGATGTCCGAAAGATGACAGCTGATAGGGTAAAAACTACCAATAGCTACAATAACAAAATCATCCGGAAAAACCTCAATTCAAAAACAAAAAATAAATAAAAATCGCTATAAAGAAATTTCCCTCCAATTATCAATTTCCAAGATGGCGTACCACAATGGCGGCTGTGACGTATAAAGATGGCTGCCGGATGACAGTTTACGGCGCGCTAACGAGCTCTTTCCACCAATAGGTCGCGTCTCTTCCGTTTTGTCTACCCCTTTTGTGTGCGTTTAATAACGAACTTTATCATATTTTAAGGTTTAAATTCTGATTCGCGATGATTGTGGATTACCATACATTTATCACAAGTGCTATTCCTCCTTTTTAAAATCATCAAATGACTTCTCCTGTCCATGGTGTGGCGGACGGGATTATCAGACCCTTACTGACTAAAAACCCCCCCGTTCCTTCTCCTGCTCTGGGCCGAGGCCGCGGTGCCTCATTGCGCTTGTTTACCCCGCAACCCCGGCTGAACATCAGCCCTATAGAGACCGTCTGTGTTGGTCTATTGGCTCTTCAAGGCGGAACGCAACATGCCTTGCGCTCGGGTCTGGTTCTGGGCGGGCGTTTAAGATTATGGCAAACTCTTTTATGCCATAGAGGCATACAGTCCAGCTGTTGACTGTCACTATAATTTGGTATCCATCATTTAGATTGAGGTTATCGGAGGCCTAATTCTACCTCTCCCTATCCTCAAATCCCTATCTTTATCTACATCTAATGTTGTTGAGAGTGACCATGAATGATGCCGATTGCTTCATCAGGTTATCCTACTGCTCGTCTGGCGATGTATGCTTCAAAAAAGTCATAATTAAGACCCATTTTTAGGGGGACAACCAAAAGCCCTGAGAGGGGGATATTTTAATATTTATAAATGAGAGTCTTGTACAATATTTGTTCCTAAAATCATTCTGTTATTCATAATAGAAAAAACTAAAACGTTGCCCCATGCAAGAATTTTCTCCCATGTCTTGGGTGCGTTGAATAATATACAATTTGTCATACTTTATCATCATCATCATCCTCAACCGGAAGACGTCCACTGCTGGACAAAGGCCTCCCCCTTAACTCTCCACGTCGAACGACAAGTTGCCACCTGTATCCATTGGGTCCCCGCGACTCTGACGATGTCGTCGGTCCACCTAGCGGGAGGCCTGCCCGCACTACGTTTTCCGGTCTTTGGTCGCCACTCTAGCACTTTTCGGGCCCATACATATCTAACATAATCTCGGAACAACAATGTGTGGATCTCACAAAGAGTTTTTCCGTGCAAGAACCTATATCTTACACACGCTCGACGTTACGATCAGATCATTTTACGAGATTTTCATTCATATTGAATTTAAATCCAAACTAATATTACAAATGCGAAAGTAACTCTGTCTGTCTGTCTTTTCTTCACGCCTAAACTTCGGAACCGATTTCAGTGAAATTTGGTACAGACATAGTTTGTAACTCGAGAAAGGACATTGGATAGTTTTTATAGTTACCAAAAATCTGAAGGAAGTTACTATTCCACGCAAACGGTCGCGGGCAAACGCTAGTAATAAAATAATCCTGAATAATCCTGATGTCAGGATGGTGTCTAGTCGCTTGACTTTTAAACAAAAGGTTCGTGAGCTTTTATTGAAATGTTTGGCTAAACCTTGACCACCATACATTATTATTAATAAGTATTAGTATATGTATGTATATAGTTTATATATGTAGATGTTATTAATTATTATATAATATAATTTGAGTATGGATGTAGGTATATATTAGGGATATAGTAACTTGTACGTTAATAATACGCACATATATACATATCTATCTCGTATGTTATAACAGATTTACAATTAAGCCGTTTGCTTGCTTCTTGCACCGAACATTGGCTCATCTCTGCATCACCCAAGGTTTGACTGGTAGAAAATGCCCATACCCATTGTGCATGAAGTTTAAATAAAAATAAAATAATCCTACACCGTTACGCAAGAATTCTCCTTTAATAGTACAACAGCATTGGTAGTCGTTTCGAAACATTTTTGGAATACTTTTTAAACAAAAATGTTTGATACAAAGATCGTAATAAAAGTTTACGAGGCGGCATACTTAAAAGGTTAGGAGACTTTAACATATCAAGGGACGATCTCCGGCCACCGTAAGCGCGGGTCTGCGGTCGGCGAGTAAGGGTAACTCGCCGCCCGACCAGAACCAGATCCGAGCGTACGGCGTATTGCGTTCCGCGCGCGCCTCAAAGAGCCAATAGACCACCACAGACGGGGCCCTCAAGGGCTGATGTTCAGCCGGGGTTGCGGGGTAAGCGCAATGAGGCACCGCGACCTCGGCCCAGAGCAGGAGAAGGAACAGGGGGGTTTTTAGTCAGTAAGAGACTGACACTCCCTCCCGCCCGGCCCTGGGCGGGGGAAGTCATTTGATGAATTTGCCCTCACAAAAAAAAAGGAGACGGTAACATAACCATATAGCTTTTTCATACTGGAAAAGGTTGGTAAAGTTTTTTGGATTAGTCAGCAAACGAGTCAGGATTACCTGATGGTAAGCAATCGACACCGCCCATGGACATCAGCAACGCCAAAGGAGTTACGAGTGCGTTGCTGGCTTAGGGATAAGGGTTTCGGATATTTAAGGATTGGAAAAGGATATATCAGAAGACATTATTATATAGGCTTTCCCCACATCCTTCCGTTAAAACCGACCAGCACCCAGCGGCCTTGCAAACTTTATCACTACATCATCAGCCTATAAGTGCCCACTACTGAGCAAAGGCCTCTTCTCATACAGAGGTTAGAGCATTAATCACCACGCTTGCTCAATGCGGGTTGGCGATTTCAAACTTATAATTAGAAATTATAAGTCCAGGTTTCCTCACGATGTTTTCCTTCACCGTATGTCGGTGGTGTCTAAATAATCTTAGAAAGTACATATAACTCGGAAAAAGTCACATCATTGGTACTTGCCAGGTTGAGGTTTCGAACCTACGCCCTCATGAATGAGAAGCGGGCTTCTTAACCTCCACCACGACATCAGTTTATCACTATGTCGGTCTCCAAGTAAACCAAAAAATACGCACATTGCTACGAAATTACTACGACGTAGCGCTTTGCTACGCGTGCTACGATTTTGTCGAAAATTGATTTTGAGATTTTTATAACGCATTTTTACGTTATAATGTTTAATTATATTTATTCTTAGTGTATGTTGTATTAAATGATGAGTCTGCGATCATCTCGCTATTGGTTAAACAAATTTTGATGTGGTGTCTATGTGACACCGCATTGTCTTCTCGATGGCCGGAGATCGTCTCTCGATCCCCGACGTCCTGAGTGTCGTCTACTGCTGCGGCTGAGGCGTGAGAAGGAGGATTGGTCCCTGTGACCCAGAGTTTAAGGCGCCCGTGTCTCATGCATGGGGGTACGGGTTCTAAACCTGGCAAGTACCAATGTGACTTTTTACGAGTCATATGTACTTTCTATGATTATTTAGACACCACTGACATACGGTGAAGGAAAACATCGTGAGGAGATCTGGACTTATAATTCTTATTTATAAGTTTGAAATCGCGAATCCGCTTTGAGCAAACTTGGCGATTAATGCTCAAACCTTTTCCGTGTGAGAAGAGGCCTTTGCACAGCAGTGGACACTTACAGAATGAAGATGCGATGTGTGATGACAGTGTGACTGGTATCCATAATCGTTGATTGCTTATCATCAGTCAGTTCTTTATTTGCCGACCTTATACCATAAAAAAAAATTAACACTTTTATTGTAACGCAAATCCTTAAACAGATTTGATACTTAGTACTAAAAGTTTAAAGCTTAAAATCAAATTTAATTTCACTCAGATCCTAAACCAAGAAGGTTTAATCATAATTAAAACACGAAATGCGTAGCGAGCCTAACTCAATTCAAATTTACTTAAATAGACCCTTTTCATATTTATCAGGGACCTTCATTGCGACCTTGTGTTTGATGGATCAGTCTTTAATGGATTGAATTAAGTAATATTGCTCATTGAATTAGATTAGGTTTCTGATTTTAGTGTGGGAGTCAGAAGAGCCATGGTTCGGCACGAATGGGTCGCCTCGACCGAAGTGATACCACGGCCTCACAGAATACCGGCGTGAAACAACTTGATAACGTTGGATTTCGTCGTGTGAGTGAGGTTATTTCATATCACACAATGATGAGCAAAGGCCTCTTCTCACACGGAGAAGGTTTGAGCGTTAATCACCACGCTTGCTCAAGGCAGATTGGCGAATTCAAACTTATAATTAGAAATTATAAGTCCAGGTTACCTCACGATGTTTTCCTTCACCGTATGTCAGAGGTGTCAAAATAGTTATAGAAAGTACATATTATATAACTCGAAAAAAGTCACATTGGTATTTGCCAGGTTTCGAACCCACACCCTCAAGCATGATAAGCGGGCTCCTTAGCCTCCGGGCCACCAGCGCAAAAAAACACCAAACCCCAAGCGAACGCCGGCGTTCGATCACATATTGTTCTTCTGTTGCGTCTTAAATTACCACTATTGAAAGTTATAACTTTTATTTTAGTTTGTACTGGCTTTTGGTCACGAGTTCGTTCCCGTGGAATAGTGACTTCCTCCAGATTTTTGGTTTTATCTACATAGTTCCCGATCTCGTGGGATTTTCGGGATAAAAACTATCCTAAGTATGTGTGAAAGAGTTCCAAACTATGTCCTACCAAATTTCATGCAAATCCGATGTGTAGTTTAGGCGTGAAGAAAAGACAGACAGACAGAAAGAGTTACTTTCGCATTTATAATATTAGTTTAGATAGTTTCGATTAATAAAATAATTGAAAAAAGAAAATTGCAACATTCAATTGAATTTAAAAAAAGCTATCGAACCAATCCACATCAGTTATCAAACTTTAATCTTATACTTCAATCTGATCAGAATCTCTCTCTATATAGGTATATCTGCTGCCCCCATTCAGTTTTACGCCCGTATATTTATCTTTTTATAGCGAATGGAAAACTCAATCGTTATAAGGCGACCCTTATATAATAAAATAGAGTACCTAAGTAGGCAGAAAAATCTATTGTGAGATTTTATAGAGATATTTGACTGCGCGGTTGATGCGGTGGCTGGGCAACTGGCTGTCGTGCAACGTGTCGCGGGTTCCATTCCCGCATGGAATAACTGTTTGTGTGATCCACAAATTGTTGTTCCGGGTCTGGGTGTGATGTGTATGTGAAATTGTATGTTGGTTCCCGCATTCACGACACAGGAGAAAATTCAAGAGTAGGGGAAGGGTAAAAAAAAAAGTAAAGATATATAACATTTTTTTGTAATGGACAAAAATCATCAAATTTGTTCTCTCACCTAGAGTGAAACTAGAAGGAGAGTCAGACTCTTACTGACTAAAAACCATCCCGTTCCTTCTCCTGCTCTAGGTCGTAACCACAATATATTTAACCATAGCCCCACGGCCTCAGAGAAAACCTGCGTGAAACAACACAACACACAACAACAACGGGAGAAGGAATGGGTAGGTTTTTAGTCAGTATAACACCCGATTTCTGAAAGGCTTGTCAACGCTAAAATTAACAAATCTCTTGTCAAGTCATCTGATTGGTTGTTGATAATTCAGTCAACCAATCAGATGACTTGACAAGAGATTGAATTGATTTTAACATTGATCGGCCTTTCGGAAACCGTCTGTTAGTCAGTAAGAGTCTGACACTCTCTCGCCCTACCTTGAGCGGGAGATATCATTTTGTTTTTTGTTATAAGTCGGCAAACGAGCAAACGGATTACCTGATTGGATGGTAAGCAATCAGCGCCGACCATGGAAAACAATAGAGGAGTTAAGATTGCGTTGCCGACCTTTTGGGGATTAGGTATTGGGGAGGTGAAGGATTGGGCCTCCGGTAACTTCACTCACACGGCGAAACACAACGCTGTGGCTGTTTCACGCCGGTTTTCTGTCAGGCCGTGGTATCACTCCGGTCGAGATGACTAATGATAATCCCCCCCCCCCCACTTAAAAATGTTTTGATCTATTTTTAGATATATTCAAAATCGTATCATAAAACACGCCACTGTATCATGAAAGAAAGACAGATGAACGAGCCATTCATTATTTTTTATTAAGCATAATTAAGAAATATGTCTGTCATTAAAAATATTTTACCCCAGGATTTTCTAATTAATAAGTAAAGAAAATTAATGGAATGGCTGAAATTTTTCTTTCCATCTTCAAAATAGAAATTCTTTTTATAATGTCATTTCTTATTTTAATTACTTACACAAATAGCTTTCAAAGATTTTAATTCATTTATATTAAATATAGCTACACTCGTGCGGTTTCAGCCGCTGCTCGGCTCCATTTAATCGTAGCGTGATGTTTTATAGCCTATAGCACACAGGAACATTCTAGCTATCTATCAGTGAAAGAATTTTGGCAATCCGACCAGCGGTTACAAAGATTACCCCCTACATACAAGCTTACAAATTTTACCTCTTTATAATATTAGTATAGATTTCGGGATTCCAAATCCTTTCCTCCACACCTCATCCCAAATACCACAATCTCTCATGTTTTGATTTATCAAAATCGAATGGGTCAGCTCGACCTAAGCGATACCACGGCCCCACAGAAAACGGGCGTGAAACAACCACAATGTTATTGTGTTTTGCCGTGTGAGTGACGTCACCGGAGGCCCAATCCCTCACTCTCTCCACATACCTTCCCAATCCTCAAATATCCGAAACCCTTATCCCTTAAAAGGCCGAAAGCGCGCTCGTAACTACTTTGGTGTTGCGGGTGTCTATGGGCGGCGCCGATTGCTTACCATCAGGTAATCCGTCTGCTCGTTTGCCGACTTATCCCATAAAAAAGGTTTGGATTAAACCAATAAGTCAGTTTTTGTATTTTGAATCTTATTCCTACATAACTTCAATACGAAATACAAATACTATAGAAAAGCCTTATCCAAATTAATATTATAAATTCGAAAAAACTCTGTCTGGCTGTCTTTTCTTCACGTCTAAGCTACAGAACCGATTTCTGTGAAATTTGGTACAGACATAGTTTGGAACTCGAGAAAGGACATAGGATAGTTTTTATCAATTATACCAAAATCTTCAGGAAGTCACTTTTACACGCGAACGAAGTCGCGAACAAAAGCTAGGTTTTTAATTAAACCGTACATGTTTTTGATTGATTTTGACTATTAACCATATTGTAATCACATTGATAGCATGTGTCTTTGTTCATAGAAATCAGCTGTGTGATTCTGTAAGACTTCATTCTAAACTTCGAATCTGAATCCGCTGTGAGTAGTAGTACGCTACACTTGCGAGGTGAACAAATTGACCGCAACATTTTGATATTTTTTTTTTTAGTAAAGGTAAAATTATCAGATGACTTCTCCCGCCCAGGGCCGGGCGAGAGGGAGTTTCAGACTCTTACTGACTAAAAACCCCCCTGTTCCTTCTCTTGTTCTGGGCCGAGGTCGCGGTGCCTCATTGCGCTTACCCCGCAAACCCGGCTGAACATCAGCACTATAGGACCCCGTCTGTGGTGGTCTATTGCCTCTTTGAGGCGCGCGCGGAACGCTACTCGCCGTCTGGGTCTGGTTCTGGTTGGGCGGCGAGCTGCCCTTACTCGCCGACCGCAGGCCCGCACTTACGGTGGCAACATTTTGATAGATAAAGTATGAGATGACGTTGAAAGTGACATTCTTTAATGTAGGTAATTTCAATTCAAAATCAAACATATTTTATAGAATCGACGTGCAGGAGTAGTGTGGAAGACATTCTAGCGATCAGCGCTTCCCACCACTTCCATAACTACATGTCACATAGCTACATTCAGAAGTTATATACCTATGTATAGTTGTAATCTGTCTATCACTCAATCAACTGTAACTAAAGACTTTAAATATGATCAGAAAATGCTCATCATCATCAACCTATAAGTGCCCACTGCTGAGCAAACGCCTCTTCTAATACGGAGAAGGTTTGAGCATTAATCACCACGCTTGCTCAATGCGGGTTGGCGATTTCAAACTCATAATTAGAAATTATAAGTCCAGGTTTCCTCACGATGTTTATCTCCACAGAAAATGCTCCTTGAAGTTATAATATAAATTAGAATACCATTTTTTTTTGTCTTGGGGTAATCTTCAAATGACTTCTCCCGCCCAGGTTAAGGCGAGAGAGAGTGTGTCAGACTCTTACTGACTAAAAACACCCCCGTTCCTTCTCCTGCTATAGGCCGAGGCCGCGGTGCCATATAATTCAGTATCACGAAAATCAGTCCTACATCTAAATCATAAAAGAAATAAAAATTCTTACCTTTAAGCTTTCCTCTACAAAACACTGATCGGCATTATTTAAAAACTATATTATTTATATAAGAAAACTTATATATATAGAGTATAATAGAATTAATAGGAAAATAAATGATATATATATATTAATACTAAAGGAGCCGACGCTAACGTCTCGACCGCGCGATTTCCGCGGCTCGACTGAGATGATTCTGCAAGACACGAGCCAAGCCGAGAGAACCAATTTAAATTGAACTCGGTTTTACTATGTAACTCCCCCTTTTATAGGTCAATACTTTACGACGAAGAGGGGAGGGGAGGTCTAAGACGACTGGTTGAATCTTATCAGCTTGCTAAAACAACGACGTGCGATTTTCAACTCTAACTTATAAAGTTTGAGTTTGAAATTGCTTTGTAGGTCAAAATTTTCCTACACAATCGAGTAAGGCATGGGATTTTACGATGTATAAATAGTGTGTTAAGGTTGATTTTGGTTTGCACTTACAGCAAAAGCTACAGGTTTTCGATAAGTTTCCGCTGAAAATGCGGGCGCCGTTGTCAGGGATAGTGGTGTAAGTGCAATTTTTGTTCAATTTTGATTTATCGCTTTTCATGTGTTATTACTTCTTAACTTAGTGGGACAGGCTTCGGCTCGACCGGAGTGATACCACGGCCTCACAGTAAACTGGCGTGAAACCACCACAGCTTTGTGTTTCGCCGTGTGAGTGAGGTTACCGGAGGCCCAATCCTTACCCTGTACCAATCCCTAAACCCCCAAAAGGTCGGCAACGCACTCGTAACTCTTCCGTTGTTGCGTTGTGGTGTTCATGGGCGGCGCTGATTGCTTACCATCAGGTAATCCGTCTGCTGTTTGCCATCCTATCACCTAAAAAAGGGGTGGGGGAAGTCATATTTTTGTTAAGCATGTACTTTATAATTGAAATTGTGTAAACAATTGTTGGTGAACCTATTATAATAAAATAAAATAAAAAAGATTAAAATGATTTTCTTCGCTTAACAACAAAACACACCCTTATGTATGTACATTTAAAACCTCTTGCAAGTCACGATTATCAAATCAAAAATCACATTTCAACACAATAAGAGAGAAAAAAGTATATTCATTATAATAAAATTTTGCAATTTCATCCTTTTTCTTTAAAGCGACGGGCGGTACTTAATTTCTACGTCCGTCCTTGTTTAACACACGGCGAAACGTATCGCCATCCCTTTCGTCACTTACAAGTACAATTCTAAGGGTTTGACCTAACTAGACTAGTGTGTTCACCTGGTTTTGTCTGCGAATTTTAAAATTTTTTTTTGTTTTTTATTGTTAATTAATATTATGTTTGTTATAATAATGTTCTTCGATAAGTTTGGTTTTGTCTCCTGGCTTCAGTAAAGATGTTTGCGAAACTGGTTTAAAGTTTTCATGATTTAGTTAATGTTATTACAATAAGGGCGAGTCATTTAAGAATTACACCCATAGAGACCTGTACCAACGAAGGAGTAGTGTGTAATGAGCCTAGTATAGGGCAACGTAAATTTTTTTTTAATACAAAAACGAAAATCGAGCTACACACTTTGACTGCACGGTTGGTGCGGTGGCTGGGCAACTGGCTGCTGTGCAACGTGTCGCGGGTTCGATTCCCGCACGGAACAACTCTTTGTGTGATCCACAAATGGTTGTTCCGGGTCTGGGTGTCATGTGTATGTGAAATTGTCTGTTTGTAGCCGCACCCACGACACAGGAGAAAATCCTAATGTGGGGCAAAGTTTTTTTAAAAAAAACAAAAACAAATACAAAAAAAAACTCAGCAATCAATAGAAACATCAATAAAATTGAAACAATAATAATCCCCTCTATAAAAAAAACCGAACAAACAGAAAAACAGACATCTTTCCGCACTAACTAACATAGTGCCATCTCATTCTAACATGAGCACGCTGTCTCTGTCCAACTTCTATTTTGTGGCTTGCTAACTTCTTCACTTTAAGTGGACCGTCTTTTGTTTCAACATTCATCTCATAATACTTTTCAATTTCAGAGATATGTAAGTCTAATTGGTTAGTTTTCTAGGTCGAAAATTAATTAATTCGACGTTTCAATAAAATAAAATACAATATTGAAAAATAAGTATACCTAGGTACTTCTAAGCATCGACCATTTCTTTATGATTTTTATTTTCCTTCTTAAAAAAAAAACGTTGCCCCACACTAGGATTTTCTCCTGTGTCGTGGGTGCGTTTACAAACAAACAAATCCACATACACACCACACCCAGACCCGGAACAACAAGTTGTGGATCACACAAAGAGTTGTTCCGTGCGAGAATCGAACGCGCGACACGTTTTTTTAGCACATTTTTAAGAAATGAATAAGCTATTTGACGCGAAAATACTATGAATTTGAAGGATCATGCAAATTTCAAGTGTGGGAGAGCCAAGCTTCGACACGAATGGGTCGGCTCGACCGGAGTGATAGCTGATAACCGGTTTCACAGAAAACCGGCATGAAACAATTACAGCATTGTGTTTCGCCGTGTGAGTGAGGTTAACGGAGGCCCAATCCGTCCCCTCCCCCAATCCCTAAATCTCCATATCCCAAATCCTCAAAAGGTCGGTAACGCATTCGTAACTGCTCTGTGTTTTGCGGGTTTCCATGGGCGGCGCTGATTGCTTACTATCAGGTAATCCGTCTGCTCGTTTTTAGATATTGTTAAAAATAGCTATAGGGTACTTTTATTCATCGATATTACCTATCGACATAGGTACACTAAAATTTCGATATTTTTTTAGCTTATATTTAAGAAATAAGTGCTTAAGCTATTTGACGCAAAAGTACTATGACGTCACAATTTGGAGTTTCATACAAATTCATAGAAAAGTATCGTTTTTGACATTTGGATAAAAGTATTGAATTTGACTAGTTGGAAACTACCGTATTGTTTATTTGGCCAATAGTGTGAATTTTACCGAGTTATATGTACTTTCTATGATTATTTAGACACCACCGACATACGGTAAAGGAAAACATCGCGAGGAAACCTCTTTTGTGATAGAAAAAAATCATCAAATGGCTTCTCTCGACTAGGGTGAAACCAGAGGGAGTGTCAGACTCTTACTGACTACCTTTCTGTTCCATCTCATGCTTCTAGCCGAGGTGCCTTATTGCGCTTGCCCCGCGTGTAATTTCCTAAATATAAGTTTGATTTTGCCAATTTGCCTTGAGCAAGCGTGGTGGTTAATGCTCAAACCTTCTCCGTGTGAAGCGACCTTTGCTCAGCAGTGGGCACTTATAGGATGATGATGTGATGTGATATTTTACCTCCTCCTCTTTATTACCTCCTGTTATTTGGGACTTCTTAAAACATAATTGGGGAAACTTAGTGTTGAATCGGAATCAGAATATTAAATATGCAGCGAATGGAGGAAAACAAGTAAGAAATTCAATCGCTACTCTTTTATTTAATATTTTATTAGTTTTTAAAGTTTACCAATACATCATTTTAATAAACATTATTGTGCCTGTATGAGATAATAATTCGTAGAACAACATTACAACGATACGAATGGGTTAGCTCGACTGGAGTGATACCACGGCCTCACAGAAAACCGGCGTGAAACAACCACAGCACCGTTTAATTCCCCAATCCCTCAGTTCTCAAAAATAGTTTTGCTATATATCCCTGTGAAGCTGAGTTTACGGTCTACCCGGTGGTGTTCACATTTCGCCAGGACTCTAGTGCGTTCGTGAGTAATAAGCAAATTACTTTCAAAAAACACGCGCAACTCCTACAGCACGCTAGCTTATAGCTCTGCGCTTCATCGACTTCAAGCTTTATGCCACATATAAATAACGTCTATTTCTGCTTGTGAAGTAATAATTTGTAGTGGAAATTTAATATTTGCAAAATGGAACCTAATCGAAAGATCTGTGCTGGGTGTCGGAAAATAATAAAAAACTCGGAATTTTTGGACTGTTGCGAGTGCAAATCAAAATTTGATATTCACTGTGTGAACATACCAATTAACAACTTTTATCTTATGGACTATGACTCCAAGTCCATTTGGAAATGCCCCGAATGTTGTTGTAAACAACAAAAAACCGACAACACAAATACACCCTTGCGTTCGGCTAATAATATTGTAAACATCAATCGCTCACCAAATCGGATTCAAACATTAAGCCACAAATCTATTCCTAAAACTCACGGCACTCAAAGCACCCCACCAGATTCGATGAATGTGACTCTTCGGAAGAAAAGCACTCAGCCCAGTCTGTCTACCCCAAGCATCGAGAATAATTTTCTAAATGAAAATAAGCTAAGGGATATTATTAAGGAGGAATTAGCTGCGGCGCTGAAATCATCTTTTAAGGAGTTGCTTACTGAACAATTGCGAAACATACAGGGAGAATTATCGGAATTTAAAAGCTCATTCGAATTTTTCAATGAGCAATTCGAAGATTTCAAGAAACGCTCTGATGAAAAGGACGCAATAATTAACCAGCTGCGCAACGATAATGCAAAACTTCAGCACAGTGTCAATGACCTCACTATACGATTGTGTAACGCAGAACAATACATGCGCGAAAGCAACGTGGAAATTAGTGGTTTACCTGAGGATAAGTCTGAGGACTTAGTAAAAACTCTGCAAACTATTGCGAAGGTGACTAGCTGTGATATTAGTGACAATGACATTATGCAAGTTACGAGAGTTGCGAAGCTGAACAAGGAGAGTAACCGCCCACGCGCCGTGGTTGCTAAGCTCCGCAGTCCCCGCCTGCGTGACAACCTTCTGGCTGCTGTAGGATTCTTCAACAAAAAACAACCCTCAAACAAATTGAACTCGCAACACTTGGCCTTAGCTGGTAACCGAGTACCTATTTTTGTCAATGAGCACTTATGTCCTACTGGTAAACAACTACACGCGGCAACAAGAAAACTGGCTAAGGAGATGTCGTATAATTTCGTTTGGGTACGCAACGGTCGAATTTTTGTGCGAAAGGACATTCACTCTAAGCCTATCTATATACGCAATCAAGATAGTCTAAAGCTATTGAAAGCAACCAATGACACCATTTAGCTTTAAGTTTGTTAATGGTTATCTGTAAGTGTTCTTGGCGTTATTTGTATTCGCAATGCTTGATATTTACTATCAAAATGTACGTGGAATGAGGACTAAAACCGAAGACATATATAAGAATATTATGCTTACTAACTATGATATAATTGCATTTACTGAGACTTGGTTAAATTCTAATATAACTAATGGAGAGTTCATTGACCCACGGTTTGTGGTATATCGTAGAGATAGATTAAGTTCCAAAATACCTAAAAAAGATGGGGGAGGGGTTATGATTGCGATCAATAATAAAATTAAGTCTACTAGAATGAAAAACTGGGAAAGTGATCTCGAGGATTTATGGTTGTCAGTAGAGTTAACTGTCAACAATAGTATTAAAAAAATTGCACTTTGCGTTATATACATACCGCCGCCGGTCAAACTGGACTCTCTTCAATGTTTCTTAGATAATGTTAATAATGTACTGAATAATGTAGATGATGTTGTAATTCTTGGGGATTTCAACTTGGGTTTTATTGATTGGAGCGGAAGAAGTGATGACCTGCATCTTTCACCGTCAAATTATGAAAATTCACTTGGCTACTCACTTGTGGACTTTATGTCGATTAATGGACTCCACCAGTTCAACTCCCACCTCAATGCAGACAACAGAATTTTAGATCTCGTATTAAGTAACATGTCAGATTTAACAGTCACTAAGCCTGACGACCTGTTGAGTAAGTTAGACGCCCACCACCCAAATATACTAATATCTATATCAATCCCAAACGTGAAACAATTGGAAACAAAATGTCGATCGGGTTACAACTTTTATAAAGCCGATTATGAGCAAATCAAAACACACCTTAAAAATATTAATTGGTATGACACTTTCCGCGAATGTACTAATGCTAACGACAGACTTAATGTCTTTTACATCATGCTACAAAGCGTAATAGAAAGTTTCGTACCCAAATACACAAAGAAAAAATCTAAGTATCCTCCTTGGTATTCAGACTCACTTATTGCAGCTTTAACGGAAAAAGAGAAATTTAGACAAAAGTACCGCAAATATAACAATCCCCGTGATAAACTTACCTTTGAGTTATTGCGTAGTCGCTGCCATACTTTAATAGATAAATGTTACAATGCCTATAAATGTAAGATAGAAAACGATATTCCTAAAAACCCTAAAGCTTTTTGGAGGTATATAAAAGATAGGCGACGCGGCGAATCTTGCATACCTGCTGATATGTTTATGGATGACAAGGTGGTTAGCAGCGGCCCAGAAATTGCTAACCTTTTTGCAGATCAGTTTGTCTCAGTTTTTAATCAAAATACCACTACTGCTAAAAATAATGCATCTAATCGATTTTCTGGTACAGACTCTGTCATAACCACTATTAAGTTTACAGAAAAACAAGTTTTTAATAATCTTAAACTAATTGATACTTCTAAAGGAGCTGGGCCCGACTCAATACCTCCATTATTTATAAAACGTTGTTGCCATGAGCTTGCCTCACCATTACAAATTATTTTTAATTCTTCTCTCGCTGAAGGTATATTTCCTGAAGCATGGAAACGAGCAAGGATTGTTCCTGTTTTTAAAAAAGGAGATCCTGCTAATGTCAAAAACTACCGCCCCATTTCCATATTATCTTGTTTTTCAAAGATCTTTGAATCCCTTGTCCGTCCAATAATTACTCGCCACATAGATAGAATTATCTCACCAAGCCAGCATGGTTTCAAAGCTGGTCGCAGCGTTGAAACTAACCTAGTTGAATTTGTCTCTGATGTGACCTCCGCACTTGATAGCCGATTAGAGGTAGATGCTGTCTATACGGACTTTAGCAGCGCGTTTGACAAAGTTGACCATACGTTGTTACTTTCAAAATTGGAATACAATGGAGTTAGTGGTTCACTTTTGAACTGGTTTTCATCCTATTTATCACGTAGATCGCAGATTCTTGTTATCAATGGCTATGAATCTTACCCATATTATGCCGACTCAGGAGTTCCTCAGGGTTCTCACCTTGCCCCCGTCCTGTTTATACTTTTTATTAATGACATTACTGATCAGATCCATCACTGTAAATATCTTCTGTTTGCTGACGACCTCAAAATCTATAAAACTATAACTTCCAAAGATGATACAACGCTAATTCAGGATGACTTGGATAGAATTGATCAATGGTGTTATCTGAATCTCATGAAACTTAATGTACAAAAATGTAGCCATATACGATTTACAAGGAAAAAACAAACGAACACTGTATCATATTATCTAAGTGGAGCTTTGTTGGAAAACGTGAACGAAGTTCGTGATCTTGGCGTTATCATGGACAGTAAAGTCAACTTCAGAAGTCATATAGATAGCATCGTTACAAAATCTGCACGGCTACTAGGTTTCCTTAAGAGGAGTACCAGAGGATTTAAACTGGTTAGAACAAAAGTAGTGCTGTATAACGCATTAGTTCGTAGCCACCTGGAATTTGCCAGTGTAGTTTGGAACCCGCACTATGCTGTACACTCACAAAGAGTGGAGAGCATACAAAGGGCCTTCACCAAGCACTTGGCATATACCTTCGGTAATATATCACCACGGTGTCCATACGAACAACGTATTAAACGCTATGACATGACTACTCTACGTAACCGGCGACTGACGCAGGATCTTATGTTCCTTTACAAATTGGTCAATAATAAGCTGGACTGCTGCAAGTTAATTGAGCAGATAGGTCTTAAAGTACCACATAACATACCTAGATATCCCATTACACACCTATTCCACACAAAAGCATCGAACACAAATTTAGGAGTAAACTCGCCTCTCAATAGGCTTACCCGAGAGATGAATTATTTTATAAAATCCGTTCCAAATGTTGACATATATCACGATTCTGTAAAAGTCTTTAAAACCCAAATAATATATTGAATCCCGAACCTCACCACTTAATCAGTTATGTTTCTGTTAGTATGTAATATAAGTTTAAGTAGAATTAAGTATTTCCTACTGATCTCATTCCTTGCATTTATGTATACCTACCTACTTATTTTCTAATTTCATGTTCCATTTCATTGTTTAATTATATTACAATTCAAATATTGTTATAATATTTTTTATATAATTCTAATTATGTTATTGTAATAGATAGTTTCGTTCTTACTCTACTAGGTTATCACTTTATTTTTAAGAATGCTGGTTACCTGTAATTGGCGACTGTATAAGGCCAAAACCTAATATTTCATTGTTTTATTTAATTTGCTATATACAGAAGCTGTTGGTGTACCTTTATTAAATAAATAAATAAATAAATCCCCAAAAGGTCGGAAACGCACTCGTAACTCCTCCATTATTGCGAATGTCTATGGGTAACGCTGATTGCTTAATTGATTACCATCAGGTAATCCGTCTGCTGTTTTGCCATCCTATCATATAAAAAAATGGCACATACATATTCATACTGATCTAAAGAATGCTTCTATCATAGAGTTTACTCTATGATTTAATAATAGGAAAGAAATGCCTGCAGCAACTATTAGTGTTTTTACGAATATACGGAATCCACAGTGTATTAGCGCAGTCCACGCCTAATACTTACTAGTTTTTAAGTAGGATAAAAGTGGTTACGAAGAATTCAACTCTTTTTTTATCTTTCTAATTTTAATCTACTGAAAAAATATTGTTTTGAAGTTGATAAAAGGTTGAATATTATTTCCGAAAAAAAAAATCTTGAGATCCCCTTTCGATTAAGGATTTGACTGCTGACAAAAACTGTTGAAGGCTAACCCTTCGCTACCGTCGGACAGCATTGTCCGACATGGCGTTCTAAGTGTTAATGAATGAAGGAATTTTTATTTAATTATATACACACATAGCATTAATCTTCGCTGCGAGTTCATATTGTTCAATACAAAATCATCATCAGCCTAAAAGTGCCCTTATTGAAATTATAAGTTCAGGTTTCCTCACAATGTTTGCCTTCACCGTATGTAAGTGGTGTCTAAATAGCCATAGAAGTACATGTAACTCGGAAAAGTGCCAGGTTTCGAATAAGCATGAAGCGAAGAAGCGGGCTACTTAACTTCCGGGCCACCACGATCTCATATAAAATATAAAGACGAAACGAATATACTTGAATTGCTTTCTACGAAAAAGGGAGATAAAGAAAGAGAGCGAAGGAGAGGGGAGGAGAAAGAGACAGAGAGATAGCAAAAAATGTTGTTAAAACTTTTCATCTTAATTTTTTCCCTTTTTGTCTGTCCTTATTTATACTTTTCATTGTTTTACGACGGTTATCCAACTGTTCATATCAATCATATGTAATCAATCAGAAGTTAGTTACTCCTTTGATCGCAATACAATTTGAGCACTTGTTTATTTGCGATAGCGATTCCAATACCAGTTCTAACCTTACCTAATGCACCATTCTGGTAACAACTCAGTTCATGACAATCCCTTTACCATTTAACTTACAGTCTGAAATAGAATTTTTTTAAACACACGACTTCTCAATGTGTCTCAGGAACGAGAAGTAATTTTGATGATTTGAAAACCATCAAGTGACTTCTCCTGCAACGGTCGGGATGGAATGTCAGACTCTTACTGACTAAAAACTCCTCCGTTCCTTCTCCTGCTCTAGGCCGAGGCCGCGGTACCTCATTGCGCTTACCCCACAACCCCGGCTGAACATCAACCCTAAAGAACCCCGTCTGTGAACTTAACTTGTTTCATGCGACATGTACTCCATTCAGGTCGACTCATTTATGCCAAAGCATGGATCTCCCACACTAATACAGCGACTCATATAGTGTATAGATTGTTCAGCACATTATATTTAACCTTGACAGTTTTAGAAAACTCTTCGGTGACATTGAAATAAAGTGTAGGCGCCGTTAAATTGACAATTTACCAGTATTCGTGAATAAGGAAGTTGGAACGTATCATTACCCAATCATTTAATAAATAATTACTTCAATAATAAGGATGAATTCGCCAAAAAAACACGTCAACATCTGCTAAGGAGGACGAAACAACGACCTTCAAAGTGACTGGACAATCTCTACACTACATGAGTCGCTGTTTACATGTCAACATTAGCTCATGACGATACCAGCGTACGTGTGTCACTGGACAGTGAACCTCGCTACCATCAGTTGACTGGACAATCTCTACACTACATGAGTCGCTGTTTACATGTCAACATTAGCTCATGACGATACCAGCGTACGTGTGTCACTGAACAGTGAACCTCGCTACCATCAGTTGACTGGACAATCTCTACACTACATGAGTCGCTGATTACATGTCAACATTAGCTCATGACGATACCAGCGTACGTGTGTCACTGAACAGTGAACCTCGCTACCATCAGTTGACTGGACAATCTCTACACTACATGAGTCGCTGTTTACATGTCAACATTAGCTCATGACGATACCAGCGTAAGTGTGTCACTGGACAGTGAACCTCGCTACCATCAGTTGACTGGACAATCTCTACACTACATGAGTCGCTGTTCACATGTCAACATTAGCTCATGACGATACCAGCGTACGTGTGTCACTGGACAGTGAACCTCGCTACCATCAGTTGACTAGACAATCTCTACACTACAGAGTCGCTGTTTAATTACTATACTTTACGTAATTAAAGTAATAATATGACACTACATAGTAAAAAATAAAGTCGCTTTCTCTGTCCCTATATCCCTATGTACGCTTAAATCTTTAAAACTACGCAACGGATTTTGTTGCGGTTTTTTAGTAGGTAGAGAGATTGAAGAGGAAGGTTTATATGATTGTATAATAATATCCATTAAATAGTGGAGAAATTTAATATAAGCATTGCCTCCATACGAAACTGAGGCGGATCGCTAGTCTAAGAATAAACCTAACTTATAATAATTCCACTTAATTGTTATTCGGATGAGTCGATAATCCGTAAATTGAAGTTCTATCATTGAGATATCCGATATCTGAACTGAAGTCACTGTTTCAGGTGACCATGGCTTTGGGAACGATCTGGGATATTACCGAGCGTAAATCATAAGCTATAATGACAAGACCTCACTGATTCTAGTTGTGTTTGATGTATAGAATGTATGTATTCATCATCAGCCTAAAGTGCCCACTGCTGGCCAAAGGCCTCTTCTCACACGGAGAAGGTTTGAGCATTAACCACCACGCTTGCTCAATGCGAGTTGGCGATTTCAAACTTATAATTAAAAATTATAAGTCCAGATTTCCTCGCAATTTTTACCTTCACCGTATGACAGTGGTGTCTAAATGATCATAGAAAGTACATATAACTCGGAAAAAGTCACATTGCTACTTGCTAAGTTTCGCACTCACACATGCTCATGCATGAGAAGCGGGCTCCTTAACCTCCGGGCCACCACGATACTGAATAGAATGTATTAGCAGTGACAATTCAAGCTTTTTGAATTTCTTTGCATACAAAGACCTTCTGCTAGGTTGACCGACGACAGCCAATAGAACACCACAGACGGGGCCCTATAGGGCTGATGTTCAGCCGGAGTTGCGGGGTAAGCGCAATGAGGCACCGCGGCCTCGGGCCAGAGCAGGAGAAGGAGCGGGGGGGTTTTTAGTCAGTAAGAGTCTGACACTCTCTCTCGCCTTGCCCTGGGGGGGAGAAGTCATTTCATGATTTTCACCATACAAAAAAAAGTTGGACTGACGACCTCATCAGAGCCAAGTTGTCGTTCGACGTGGTGGACTAAGGGAGGCCTTTGTTCAGCAGTAGACGTCTTCTAGCCGAGTTAAAAGTGTGTTGCAGTCTAGGAATAAGGAGGGAAAAGGATTGAGCCTTCAATAACCTCACTCACATGGTGAAACACAGCGTAAGCATTATAACACGCCGGTATACTGTGACGCCGTGGTATCATATGTATAAATTACTTTTTTTAAGTAAAAGTAAAAATAAATCGTGTTTAAATTTTTATCCCAAAATTTTGGTCACTCTACTTGCTAAGCTGAGAGATCAGTTACTGCGTCTCGCTCTAATTATCGCTGTCTCGCTCTAACACTTAAAGTCCTTTAGGGACAGATGGACGGACAGGAGCCGCATGGAGTCGCATTATTATAGCAAACTATTTTTTATTATAATTATCATTTGTATTAAAAATAGAGATAGAAATATACATTTCAACATTGTTTTTGGTCGTGTGAGTGACATTCATCTAGTTTTTTATAGTACATATTTTTTAAAGTGCTGTTTTATGGTCAATTTGACATAATACATTTATTATTTCATTGTTATCCTTAAATTCCGAATAACAAACAAGATTTCGGCAACGCCCTTGTAGTATGACTCCTTTGGTATTGCTGCGTTGATTCCAAGCCTATGAAAAAACGCATTTTAAGTAATATTAAGTTAGTTTTTTAGTTAGTTTAGGTACTTCTGCTTTATTTGTAATTTATTTCATCTCACACATCTCACATTTTTAAGTGTGGGAGAGCCATGCTTCGGACCGAATGGGTCGGCTCGACCGGAGTGATACCACGGCCTCACAGAAGACCGGCGTGCAACAACCACAGCGTTATGTTTCGCCGTGTGAATGAGGTTACCGGAGGCCCAATCCTTCCCCGCCCCCAATCCCTAAATCTCCAAATCCTTAACCCGTAAAAGGTCGGCAACGCACTCGTAACTCCTCCGTTGCGGGTGTCCATGGGCGGCGCTGATTGCTTTCCATCAAGTAATCCGTCTGCTCGTTTGCCGACCAACTACCTACATAAAAAAACTCATTTTTCTTCTAAAGTTTATTTAGTTTTAAGTCGCTATTTATTTAAGTTTAGTTTTAAGATTGCCTTTTATTCTTTTTGGCATGCGGTGTTTACCTTTAAGTAATGTTTGCATTGTACCTTATAGATTAATTGTAATTACTGTTGTTGCATGCTTTGATGTACAACATTGTTGGTAGACCTAATAGGCATTGATAACTTACCACAATATAATCCGATCAATTTTTCCGAGCTACGACATAATTTTTTTTAAAGATTATTGTATATCGTCTAAAACAAAGAGATTGGTTGATGGGCGGGATTTTTTGCAAGAATGGAAATAGTCAAATTACTTCCCCCTGCCCAAGGTTTTTTTTGTGAGGGGGAAAATCATCAAATGACTTCTCCCGCCCAGGGCCGGGCGGTAGGGAGTGTCAGTCTCTTACTGACTAAAAACCCCCCTGTCCCTTCTCCTGCTCTGGGCCGAGGTTGCGGTGCCTCATTGCGCTTACCCCGCAACCCGGCTGAACATCAGCCCTTTAGAGCCCCGTCTGTGGTGGTCTATTGGCTCTTTGAGGCGGGCGCGGAACGCTACGCGCCGTACGCTCGGGGAAGAAAGAAGTGCCCAAGGTCAGGTGTGAAAGAGTGCCAGACTCTTAATATAGGTAGGTTTTTTTTATTTATTTCCCAAATATATCTTTTTCTCTAAATCGTCTGTACTTAACTAATTTTTTATTCCTATTTTACAAATAAATTACTTTAAGGTGTATAATGAAGATATCATACATTTATTAATTCATTCATTCGTTCATTAATTTCCGCCCTGCATTATATGTATATGTACGATTTGGCCAATTGTTTTCTGCTCGTACCACCTGCCTGCGACGCCGATCGTAATCGAACAAGGAAGTCCGAATAGGATTTACATGAACATAGGAAGTACCTAAATAATGTTAAAAGGCCTTTCCATCATCATCATCGGCCTAATTATGTCCACTGCTGGACATAGGCTCGATGTTCAGCTCTTCTCATCCAACCACTGCCAGACAGCGGATATCGTCAGTCCACCTAGCTGGAGGGCGCCCTACACTACGTTTGCCTAGACGTGTTCTCCACTCTAGAACACGTCTACCCCAACGGTCATCGGTTCTTCGACAAATGTGACCTGTCTACTGCCACTTGAATTTGCTAATCCTTTGCGCTATGTCGAGAATTTTAGTTCTTGATATTTTTTTATGTAATAGCACGGCAAACTACCAGGCGGATACCCTGATGGTAAGCAATCAGCGCCAACGGGAAAAGACGAGTGCGTATCCGACCCATTGGAGAGGGATTGGGGGAGGGTAAGGATTGGGCCTCCGGTAACCTCAATCACACAGCTAAAAATAGCGCTATGGTTGCTTTACGGCGGTTTTCTGTGAGGCCGTGGTATCACGCCGGTCGAACTGACCCGTTCGTGTCAAAGCATGGCTCTCCCACACTTATTATAAAATTCAAACTAATATTATAAATGGGAAAAGTAACTCTGTTTGTCTTTTCTTCACGGCTAAACTACTGAACCTATTGGTGTGGTACAGACATAGTTTGGAATTCGAAAAAGGACATAGGATGGTTATTAAACCAAAAATCTCCAGGAAATCACTATTCCACGCGAACAAAGTCGCGGGCAAAAGGTAGTTCTACATAATATTTAATACCTTTCATATGTCGACTTAAAACAATTTCCATACAGAATTATGTCCTTCATTTTCCCCTATAAATAAAAAACACCCTACCACCCGTACTCAATAGAATTCTGACGCCGTCAGTTATTTAATAAAGCGACGCTCCCACGCTAGAGCGCGCCACGCACAGACTATGCGATCACCAGGAATTTCCCGATCAATATTCGGACTTCATACACCCTGTACATAAATATGGTATATTTATAACACCCTGTATACGGCTGGGTTATATTTAACACACCCTGTTTATGAATGTGGAACAGGAATTTGAACACTCTGTATGTGTAGAGTGAAATATTTTGTGTTCATTGATTCTGATATATTTTTATATTGAAAAAAAAAAACAAATTATTTTTCTCACATGAAGGCAGCGTTTTTTAATATACCTAAAGAAAATTCATTCAATCATATTTGATTGTAAAGCTGGTTGTAAAAGAGTAACCATGGAGTTTCTTGCTGGTTCTTCTCCATAGAAATCTACACTTTGGAACGAGCAAATAGCTTCACTAGAGGACTGACCGACAGACTGAAAATTTGTATCTGTAAATCTTTGGTTAAAGTTCAAAAGTGCCTGAAATGGTGTAAATAAAATAAAATATTTGACCTCGACTATATTATGTAACTTATTCGTTTTTGGGGCGATAAATCCATCAATTTAGGATTCATTTTTAGAAAATGTTATGAAACCTACTTAATCATTATAAATCACCAATTCCAAATCGGTGGTTTCCAACTAGTCAAATTCAATTCCTTTAATTGAAATGTCGGAAACGCAAATTTCCAATGAATATAATCAAGTTTACTAGAAAAAAATTTATACTAAGCATATGCGGCCTCTCAGACAACCAGCGTGAAATAACCACAGCGTTGTGTTTCGCCGTGTGAGTGAGGTTGCCGGAGGTCCACTCCTTCCCCTATTTTGTTGCTTATCATAAGGTACCTAATCCGCATGATCGTTTGAAAAAAAATGGAAAATTAATGAAAAGTATGATTACCTAAGTATATTTTAATAATTCATTGTATTTAAAAGTCATAATTTTTTGACCTAGGAAACTACCAAATTGTCCTTAAAATGTAGGACAAGTATCCGTAATATCATTACATCGCACACAAAGACTATCTTTCCATAAAAATAATTTCGCACACAAAAGGAATTCTAATATATTCCCGACTATTCGGGGTGAAATTGGACGTGTCTGCCGCAGTTACGGGAAATATAAGGGGATGATAATTGGACCGCCTTAGGGGATAGACTTGACGTCGCAGAGTAGTCGATAGGTAGAAAACGATTCTTGAAATATTTTATTTATATTTCAACACGCTTTTGTTATGTCGACCTGTAAAGACCTTTATAATAAAACTAGCTTTTGCACGCGACTTTGTTCGCGTGGAATAGTGACTTACTGCAGATTTTTGGTTTAAAAACTACCCTATGTACTTTCTCGAGTTTCAAACTACGTCTGTTCCAAATTTCACACAAATAGGTTCAGTAATTTAGGCGTGAAGAAAAGACAGACAGTCAGACAGACAGTTAGTTACCTTCGCATTAATATTAGTTTGGATGTAAGAATCTAAATTACACATTGGTTATTCTAAAAAAAACGTTGCCTTACTTTAGGATTTTCTCCTGTGTTGTGGGTGCGTTTACAAACATACCATTTCACATACACATCACACCCAGACCCGGAACAACAATTTGTGGATCACACAAAGTGTTGTTCCGTGCGGGAATCGAACCCGCGACACGTTGCACAGCAGTCAGTTGCCCAGCCACCACGCCAACCGTGCAATCAAAAACCGTGTTATCATAAAACTTGGCAATTACAAGTAGATTGCCAGCTTAGTTTATAATAAATATAAATTGACATGTAAAAGTGCCTTTGTATGGCCTATTTGCAAAAATTAATTTACTGTCTCATTAAATGACACTACATTATTAAGTATATGTATTGTATTATGGAGCTTGGTTTTATGATGGAATAAGGAAGTGGATGATGAAACCTTGTACTGAATACAAGTTTCTAGAATTTGATAGTTTTACACTCAGTTTCCGAAAGGCCGATCAATGTTAAACTCAATTTAATCTCTTGTCAAGTCATCTGATTGATTGACTGAATTATCAACAACCAATCAGATGACTTGACAAGAGATTTAACAGGAGATTAGTTATTTTAGCGTTGACAAACCTTTCAGAAACCGGGTGTTAGACACGTAAATTTATATTGATGATTACAGGGCGTATGATTAAGAACAGTGTTTCAATAGTTTTTATTTTAATGCTTGATGAAATTTATTCAGTCAAAAAATTAGTCAGTCGGTTTTTTGTTTGATTTTTTTTAGTTCATTTCATACCTAAACCGGAGTCCTAATACTCACCTACTCGACCCCGGCTATCCTCCTTCTTTGGCATTATGAGTGTCCATGGGCAACGCCACTTGCTTAACATCAGGTTATCCGTCTACTCGCTTGCCGACCTATGCCATAAAAAAAATAATAAAAAAATAAGCCTTTATTTCTGAGTACCAATTAATTCTTAATTATCACAATTTTTTATCTGTATGTTTATTCTCAGTTTGTCGACATAAGCCTCCTCTAATAGTTTCCATGTATCCCTATCCCTCGCAACTCTCATCCACAATAGCCCCACAGTTCCTTTTAAGTCGTCTTCCCATCGTCTTGATTGTCGACCTTTGCTCCTTTTCCCATCCCTCGGGTACCATTCACTTATTGTTTTTGTCCATTTCCCATTTCTATCTCTTAACATATATAAAAATAATGTGTAATTTAATCTGTATGTAAAGCATTGTCCCATCTTACATGAATAAACTTACTCTGCGACAATAGGGGAGGTCAAATACTAAGGATAATGCTGAGCACTTTAACTCAGTGGAGTTTACATGGAGACCTACAATATTAATATTTATTATTTTAGAACAAGTTTTTTCACCACCTTTGTGTGCAGTACAAGGGTACAAAGTACCCCATGTATTATTCCAGACTATGATATATCTGTGTGTCAAATTTTATTCAGATTCATTCAGAAGTTTTTATGTAAAATAGTGAAGGTTTTAAATTAAAATAAATTTTGTGTGTATTTTATACGATCTCTTTAATATAATAAAAGTAACTATTATAAATTTTAAATTTAAAACACCCCCGACATAAAAATCTAAATTTTAAAAAATTCATAAAAAAGTAATATTTAGAAGAACACGTTGGGGACGGATCCATACATTTTATTATCAACCACATATTTCTATTTTGTTGGGGGTCTAATAGTTTTTTTATTTTATACTTTAATATCATTTCCTCTCAATTAAGTCATCTACATTCATTTTCAGTGCGCTTTCATTTGAGACCCCACTCGAGTATATTTGCAGACTTTCGGTGTTTTCGTCAAACATGTCTAAGAACACTCGCACGTAAGTCACCTTTAATACAAAAAAAAAACTAAATTGAAATCGCTTCACCTGTTCAGGCTCCAGTATGCTACAGACAGAGAGACACTTCAAACTTGTAACACCCCTCTTTTTGCGTCGGGGGTTAAAAAGACATACCAAGATTGTTTACCTTTACTTAAACACCTAAACCGATAGACCAAAGTAGACAACTATTCAAATTCAATATTTATTTCATACTGTCAACATGATATGCAAGTTTCTATGTAGGCGTCATTGTTTTATACGTCGAATGTAAAAATGTTATTCATTGAAAAGTTATGATAAATGTAATAAATGAAACTGTTTTTTTTAGCATAAGATTGTTATGTAAAGTTGTGTGGTTTTATTCATTATTCGTTCATTATGGTTAAATTTTTTGACGCGAGAATTTTCTCAAAAATGAACGTCGCTACAAGTCGGCTACGATTTTGCTACGCCGTAGCAAAATACTACGGCGTAGCACATTCGTAGTAGTTCTGAAAAAAATCTTTTTTCAATGTTGTATTCATCCAGTTCCGTATTTTATAGCTTAGCATTATAATAATTCCAATCCGATACTTAAACCTACAAAATGTAGGTTGAAATACTGTCGTACCTATTAGATTTTTTTATCAATTTCTCATCTCTCGGCATGTGAACCCGCAATAAAACATTCAACAGGCGACCGACGCGACATGGGTAGATCGCGCGAACAAATTGAAAATTCACTTATTAATTTAATTTTATTTCGATATCCTATTGAAATTCTGTAAAAATGCCGACTGGAATATATTAGTCTATACACCTTTTTTGTGGGGTATAATCATTGAAATCGAATGACTTTTCCCACTCAGGGTTGAGCGAGAACGGGTGTTGAACTCTTACTGGCTAAAAACCATCCTTCTCCAACTCCAGGCTGAAGCTGCGGTTCATTTACGCTTGGACCCACGACCCCAGCTAAGCATTGGCCATGTTTAACCCCATCCGCTAGTAGTAGTCTTTTGGCTCTTCGAGGCGAGCGCGGAACGCTTCGCGTCACCGTCAGCTGATATTTTTTGTAGCAGCAGCAGTGAATATTTTTTGTATTGTATCTAAGTGTTACATGAATTCTCATTTTACTCTGAAAGGATCAACTGTATAATTTTTTTATATGATAATTCGTATACGGATTACCTGATGGTAAGCAATCATCGCCGCCCATGGACACCCGCAACACCAGAGGAGACGAAAGCTACAAGTACGTTGCCGGCCACAAGACCCTCAAAACGGGGTGATTAGGGAGTTGAACATTGTTATCATGCCTTTAATCCTCATTCTGGAAAAGAATTGTACCTCCGGTAACCTCACTCACACGGCGAAACACAACGCTGTTATTTCGCAACACATACCAGGGGCCCTATAGGGCTGATGTTCAGCCGGATTTACGGGGTAAGCGCAATGAGATGAGAAGGAACGGGGTTTTAGTCAGTAAGAGTCTGACACTCTTTCACCATACCCTGGGCGGGAGAAGTCATTTGATGATTTTTCCCTGACAAAAAAAGAGCTATTTCGCGGCGGTGTTCTGTGAAGGCCGTGGCGACACTTCAGTGGTGCTGGCACATTTGTGTGACGAAAGCATGACTCTCCTGGAATTGTCACCATCATTACGACCATCAAAATTTTAAGAATGTTTTATGAGCTTTGTTAAAAAGGCTCTCTTAACCCTGTCTCCTTTGGTGTTATGAGACTCCTAAGACGGTTCTGGTTGCTTACCATCAGAAAGTCCACTCGTTGCCTCTCTATTAAACAATTTAATTGATACTCTTAAAGATCTTAAGTACACAAATATTTACAACTAGCAGCCCGCCCCCGCTTCGCACGGGTCCAGCTATGTCGCTATCAAAGGGTCACTTTTTCCTAATCTTCCCCTCTACTTTTCTAATATTTTCTTTGATAAAAACCTTTTCCTGACAATAACAAATACAACAAAAAAAGAATTAGCAAAATTGGTCCAGGCGTTGTTGAGTTATGCGCTTACAACACATTTTGCGATCCATTTTTATATATAAGATAAATAAACAGTTAACAAGTCAATTTATCATAAAGTTCTGCCGCCTGGTCTCTGTCTAATGTGACATAATTATGTTAAATATAATGTTCCTTAGGTCTCAACATTTTTGTTTATTTGTTTTAATAAAAACGTTGCCTCCAAACTAGGATTTTCTCCTGTGTCGTGGGTGCGTTTACAAACATACAATGTCACATACACATCACACCCAGACTCAAGGAACAACAATTTGTGGATAACACAAAGAGTTGTTCCATGCGGAAATCGAAACTCGCGACACGTTGCGCGGCAACCAGTTGCCCACTGCCCCATCCGTGCAGTCAATCCACGTCTCGTGAAAATATATACTTACATAGTCTGGCCATAAATACTGTTACAATTAAAAAAAAAACAAATATAACATTTGAATTTGCAATCTGTCATTTTTATATAATTTTTCATTGTGTTTTCTTATTTTGGCGCCAATAAATTGTTCAATATTTTGCGATATTAAAATGGAGTGGGGTGATAAAGAGAACCGAATCGCTGTGCATTGCATTACACAAAGTGGGTATGGAGCCAAATGCAATTTTTTAAACACTCCACACGCTTGGCTTTAGTCAAATGTTTGTGTACCGGGCTATCGATAGGTACAATGAGACCTTCTCTGTTTGTAACAGAAAAAGATCTGGCCGTCCACGTAGTGTTCATACGAAAAAGGTGGTCAAAGCAGTAAGGGAAAGAATTCGAAGAAATCCTGTCCGAAAGCAAAAGATTTTATCTCGGGAGATGAAGATAGCACTTAGAACCATGTCGCGTATTTTAAAAGACGACTTAGGACTTGCAGCCTATAAGAGACGTACTGGACATTTTTTAAATGATAATTTATAAAAGAATAGGGTGATAAAATCTCTATTTATGCTCAAAGCTCTAAGGAAGCTTCTCAATTAGTCGATAGAGTGCAACGTGGGCATTATCCGACTTCAGTGATGGTTTGGTGGGGTGTTAGCTATGAAGGAGTGACTGAGCATCACATGACATCGGCACAATTGTATCAAAATACCATTCTTGTGAAGGTAGTTAACAACACCATGTTCAATAACCAACAATGGTCCTTCCAGCAAGACTCGGCGCCGGGTCATAAAGCTCGGTCCACGCAGTCTTGGTTGGAAACGAACGTTTCCGACTTCATCAGAGCTGAAGACTGGCCGTCGTCTAGTCCCGATCTTAATCCGCTGGATTATGATTTATGGTCAGTTTTAGAGAGTAGGGCTTGCTCTAAACGTCATGATAATCTGGACTCCCTAAAACAATCCATACGATTGGCAGTGAAGAATTTTCCTATGGAAAGAGTGCGTGCTTCTATTGATAACTGGCCTTAACGTTTAACACATTCAGTGCCCCCGACGCGTATGTGCGTGCGAGGAAACGCACATACGCGTCGGGGGCACTGAATGTGTTAAAGGACTGTATTGCAGCCAATGGAGACCACTTCGAATAAGCTTTTTATGTTTTAAATTGTTTTATATTTATGTATTAAACTTACATACTGTAAAAGTAATAAATGTTATTTGCAATAGAAAAAATATTTTTTTTTATTTATATATTATATATTAGACGTAAATAAAACACAATTCAATATTCTCAGTATATTTATAATTTACTTATTAATATAATTATATTTATCTAAATAAGTACGATGTTAAACATAATCGAAACTAACGACATCTGTGTTACAAAATTGTTACTAAAGAAATGTATATATCTCCGTCTCCTTCTTACTACTCAGGAAAGAAAAGGATAGAAATAGTTTTCTTTACGAATTGTTACTACAGGTTAGATTATTCTTTTACCGCCAAATTCTTCGACATGAACAAAATAGTGACCGTCCAGTTTAACAAAATAATATAATACATTTTAAAAGTACTAAAATAAAGCAAATTAGTGTCTAAAGGGGGCCCCCCCTTTAGACACTAATTTGCTTTATTTCATAAAATCGTGTTTGTAAATAAATACAGATCAATACTCAATATAACACATCTTTCGACGGAGTATTTATAATGTAAAATCCATTTTCCCCGAGTTAGTCTTTGTTATGAGTTCCAAATAATAGATGGCGCCCCTATTGGAATTACCGCGCACAAATATTACTTATAAAAACCGTTTGATTGAAGGAAATATCCGTCAAACTTTAAATAATTTAACTATCAAAGCAGTCTTTAATAATTATTCCAATATTATTGACCTGTATTTTGGGTAGATAAGCCTTCAGCTAACAAACTTACTGGTTCTAATAAAATAGGTTTTCAAGTAGGTCACAGAATGACCAACAGATGTCGTTAATGACTCTAAAGTTTTTTTTTTCAGTTATCCCTGGAATGCGAAAGCGTAACCTTCCCCAAAGCTGTGGGGTTTGTTTAGATCCACTTCATTTTCACGGTACTGAAACGAAAAAAATTTTTATTACAACCTTGAAATAAGCCATCAACAGCCCATAGTAGTCTACCGCTGATAAGGCTAAGCCCTACCTCTACATCATCAACTTATAACTGCCTCCTGTTTAGAAAAGACCTTCAAAGTTCAGCCTAGGTTGTCCAGGTTTCCTCACGATGTTTTTCTTCACCGTTTGTCAGTGGTGTCTTAATAATCTTAGAAAGAACATAATAACTCACATTGGAATTGAGCAGGCTTCGAACCCGCACCAGTATACTTAAGGGCTACAATCCTCCCCACCCCCAATCCCCTAATCCCCAAAAAGCCAACAAACACACTTGTGAATCCCTTCGTTTTGCAAGTGTCCATGTCAGGCGCCGATTTAACATCAGGTGATTCTGTGGCAATATCCGATAAAAAAATGAATAATAATGTTAGAAGATTTGGCCCTACCTGTCCATCATCTTCCCCTGCAGCCTGCGGCCTCCAGTTTGATCCATAGTACTGGGTATTGGGCTGCCTCTGCTCAGCATTGGGACCCTAGGACAAGAAAATAGCCATATAATTGTTTCCTGTAACCTTACTTAGATACATGACATGCACAAAAAGAGTAACGACGGAGTTTATTTTTCATTCTTCTATACCAATCTACATGTCCGAATGCGCATCTAGCTTCTTTGACAATTTTGAAGTTTCCAAAAGTGCCCGTTCTGGCAATAATTAAAATACGCGGCCGCGACTGTGGCCGGTGCAATACCCTAGTTCGCCATCCGACCATAAACAGACCCAAGCAGCCAGTTGCCCAGCCATTGTGTCAATTGTGGAGCCAATTCAGTGCAGGCCTGCTTAGTCTCCGGCTTACCTGGTTCTGTCCCCATTGCTGTTGTGGTTCAGGTCTCTGCTGATTGTACTGCTGCTGAAGGGTATACTGCTGACGCTGTTGAGCATAGGCCTGCTGGTAGTATTGGTCTGAAAAGAGAAAAGGATCTAATTAAAATTCTCATATATTCGAACCAACTTAAAAATAAACCAAAGAATCTGTATGTGAAACTGATTTGAAAAGAGTATCCATTGAGTTTGTTGCTCGTTCTTCTTCATCGGAATCTAAACTTTAGAACGAGCAAATAGCTTCACTAAGAGGACTGGCCGATAGACTGACACTTTATATCTTTAAAATTTTGTTTGACGTTCAAAAATGCCTGTATGGGTCTAATTGAAATAAATGATTTTGACTTTGACTTTGATTTGAAAAGAGTATCCATTGAGTTTGTTGCTCGTTCTTCTCCAACGGAATCTACACTTTGGAACGAGCGAATAGCTTCACTACGAGGACTGATCGATAGACTGACACTTTTTATCTTTAAGCTTTGTTTGACGTTCAAAAGTGGGGTGAAGGGTGCAGTTAGTGCTTTGAAATTGAAATATTGACATCATCTTCTACCATCCCTTCTCGTTTAGAGAACACAGAGTAAAGTTCCCTAAGATCGGAAAAGGAGGATCCTCGAGCAGGCGAGGAGTCAGCCTGGCGGGCTACTGCCCAAATTCTGTACGTTGGGCTTTTCTATCCGTGTAGCTAACGGACCCTTCGCAATTCCAGAAGAGTCACAAGTACGTTGTTGATTTTGGAAAACGAAGTACGCTCGGCTCTTGAATGTTTGAAGGTCGTATCGCTTCAGAAATAGAGCCGGCGGAAGTTCAGTCCAAAGTTTTGCTGTGCAAGGCAGAACGTCTGGCGAAAATCGCGCAGTTTTTGAAATAATTATATATGCTATAACTACAATCTATTTAAGGGCGGCGGTTCATGGATCGGAAGATATGGAACTCACCTCCGGTTGCTGGAGGTACCGGCTCAGGACTCTTGGGTAAATGGCTTCCTTCTAGGATCTGCGAAAACATATTTATATTAGTTTAACGAAACATGAGATCAGGGTTTAAGGATCTAGTTGCCTGGAGGACATTTCTCATGGGCATTTTGAAACCTGACAATACCAAAGTCACTTTATCCAAGTTATATGTACTTTCTATGATTATTTAGACACCACTGACACACGGTGAAGAAAAAAAACATCGTGAGGAAACCTGGACTTGTTATTCCTAATGATAAGTTTGAAATCGCCAATCCGCCTTGAGCAAGCGTGGTGGTTAATGCTCTAACCTTCTTCGTGTGAGAAGAGGCTTTTCGTCAGATCCCGTCCCATCGACTTCAGAAAGTAAAGGAACAGTGAAAGCACTTGTGTTTGCATACAAATTTGTGTACCTTCTCCCGTGTAGTGAGCTAGACTAGTTGGACATAGCGGTCATCTATGATGACCGTCTTTCCTAAAGGCTTCGTAAAGTCTGCATAGCCGTAATGTTTTAATGCGATTTTTCGGCAAACGAGCAGACGGACCACCTGATGGTAAGCAATCGAAGCCACCCATGGACAGTCGCAACACTAAAAGAGTTACAAGTACGTTAACGACCTTTTGTGCTATGATGGCGAGATTGGCACTTCGGTAACGGTTTTGAACCCTCATGCATCAGAAGCTGGCGCCTTAACCTCCAGGCCACCATGATATACACTGTAAGGGTCTAATTGAAATAAATGATATTGGCGTTTTACCTGGAACCCATCCTTCCCAGCCCTATACTTCAACTTGACGAGCTGTCCACTGGGATCCTTGTACTGGTAAGCTCCAACCCTGGAACCATCAGGCTCTATCTGTTCTCCAGCTGCCAGGCCGTTATCTGATGCATACTCGAAGCGGAACGCACCGTCTAGGGTGTGATAGGAAAAAGAAAAAACATTTTTTTTTATTTTGTTAACAACGTTGCCTCACACTAGGATTTTCTCCTGGATATATTTTGGCTTCACGTGAGGTAATAATTATAATTACCAGAAGACAAAGACTGTTTGTGATGAAGTATAGCAGCTTGCTGCTCCTTCGTCAGGCCATACGGGAGACGCCAGGGTTCAGGTTTGGGCAGGATGGCACCACGATCTAGAAACAACAAGAAGATTTGGATTTCCTATTGCATACAAACAAGCAGAGTGATTACCTGATGGTAAGCAATCGGCATCGTTTATGTACACCCGCTACACCAAAGTAGTTATAAGTGCGTTGACGGCCATTTGGGGATTAGGTTTTCGGATATTTAAGGATAAGCGAAGGATTGAGCCTCCGGTAAGCTCTCCCAGGGAGAGCCAAGCTTCGGCACGAATGGGTCGGCTCGACCGGAGTGATACCACGGCCTCACAGAATACCGGCGTAAAACAACCCAGCGTTGTGTTTCGCCGCGTGAATGAGGTTACCGGAGGGCCAATCCCTCCCCTTCACCTATCCCTTCCCGTTCCTTTTATCTGCAACCCTTATCCCCAAAAGGCCGGCAACGCACTCGTAATTCATTTGGTGTTGCTGCGGGTGTCCATGGGCGGCGCCGATTGCTTACCATCAGGTAATCCGTCTGCTCGTTTGCCGACTTATACCATAAAAAAACCTCTCTCACACGACGAAACACAATGCTGTGGTGGTTTCACGCCGATTTTCTGTCAGGCTATCACTCCGGTCAAGCCGACCCATTCGTACGGAAGCTTGGCTCGCCAACACTTTAATCGGTGAGTCATATGCACTCGCAACAGCAGAGGACTTGCAAGTGCGATGCCCAAAAGAGATTTGAGGATTGGGAGATCAACTAATCAATAAAAACATCAACAACTAGTGTGGGAGAGCCATGCTTCGGCACGAATGGGTCGGCTCGACCGGAGCGATACCAAGGCCTCACAGAAAACCGGCGTAAAACAACCCAGCGTTGTGTTTCGCCGTGTGAGTGAGGTTACCGGAGGCCCAATCCTTCCCCTTCTCAATCCCTCCCCAGTTCCTAAATCTCCAAATCCCTAAAAGGTTGGCAACGCACTCCTAACTCCTCCGTTGCGGGTGTCCATGGGCGGCGCTGATTACTTACCATTAGGTGATCCGTCTGCTCGTTTGCCGACCTATTACATAAATAAAAAAACAAAAAAACATCCTGTGCAACCATGTACGTGTTGCTAGTTTCCATACCCCCCCAGGATATCAGGGCCTCTGGAGATCTCACTCATGTTTTTTGCTTTGTTCTTGTATTTTTCTTGTCAATGGTCAGCACGGATTGCTTACCATCAGGTAATCCGTTAACTCTTTTAGCGCCCAATCAAAAATGTCATCATACCTTGCTCATCTCTCCACTGTTCCTTAACTGGTGCTGGTTTCCAAGGGTCTACCACCGTCGTACTTTGGGCGTGGACATCGTTCCGAGCTGGAGAGAACAGTGCCCGGTGATAGGGATCCACCTAATAACACACGTCATTAAATACTTTTCATAATATAAGCAAAGTAATTCGTTAAAATATTTGATAACTTTACGGGGACATATTTATGACGCCTAAAATACTGTCCCGCAAAATCGACAGTCCCGCTACTACCTTCCGAAAACCGCTGCAACTCTTGGGGCCCGAGTCTACTATTTTCAAAGTGTTGTCATTCCTACACGATTCCATTGTCATTTTGCTAAAAGTTCGTAATCTGTTAATTCAAAATGGCTGATCATTGGCGTTCGGCGATGTCGTAATAGAATTATAGTACGAGATGTCTTGTAACGAATTATAAACAATAACTGCACATTAATATTGTAAACGTAAATCATTGAATAAAGGAACTGTTCTTTTTTTATTAATTTACCCCATTATGTCAAATATTCATTTGTCATTATGTACGAGATTACCGTTCTAAAGAATTATTTCAATGAAGTGGCATTAATTGATCATTGGTAAGTCATAATGACGCTATCGTTTTAGTAGATTACCAAACTTGTCAAAATCAACAATTTTGAAACCAATGATCTACTATTCTGACACTATTGTACTTAATAGCAGACTCGAGGCCCTACTGTACACCAGGATCTACAGTAGATACAACCATGGAAACACCGAAACACTGAAGTCCGGGACATTAATGGGACTGTCTTGGATCCCGCAACGAAATAAATCAGAAGATATAATTTGAGGATTTTCTACCAATCGCTAACACGCCAAATTTGCCAATGATGCTACTAAAATTTATCTAAAATTTGTACTAGGAGCAAGGATATGTCTATACACTAAACCCAGCCTAGACTGGATAGCATTAACGCCAGTCAATGGGCTTAGATCAATCTGTGATTTAAAATTTACACAGCATAGTTTACCACAAAAACTATCAAGCCCAAAAATCTTCAAAACTACTAAACCGATTTTCATGAAATTTAGTATTTCTACGCAGTTTAATTAAGACTAGATTTCTACCTAATAAGATAGGTCATATAACTATCGATAGGTTTTAATAACCTATATTTTAGAATATCTTACTTCGTGCTTGTTACTCCATGGTAATGCCAGCGGTTGAAAAAGCGCGGGTTCGACCTGTCACAATACAATTAATTATCACGTTTCTAATTCTAATGAGAAGCAAGTTAAGATGTGAAAAGAAAAAAGTCAAATTTTAGGTTAGGTTAGGTTAGAATAATAAAGAAAAAATAAAACAGATCTACTTTTAATTATTATTTTTTTGTGTTGAAACGGCAAGCGAGCAGACGGATAAGCAATCAGCGCCGCTCATGGACACCCACAACAACTTACAGAGGAATTACGAATGCGTTGCCTACCTTGTGGCATTAGGGATTTAGAGATTTGGGGAGGGGTTAGTATTGGGCTATTGGGTAGATTATCCCCTCAGCTGTTGAACGGACTCCAGGAGTCCTCTGTCAAAAAGCGCGGATCTGTGTACAGCACTCCAGGAGTCCGCTGCGACCCGTCGCTTTATTTTATCGTTTATTGATGTAATTTTGTACCTTTCCTGCTCTAACTTTCACAAAGTGTATGAAAAAGAACAAGAACTATGCATAAATTCACATTTTAACTCTCTAGAACGCACGTGTGACAGATACTAGACGTTTAAAAAGTAGTCTCCTAAATGAGGCGTTTTTTTAAAGTCATATGTATTTAAGTGAAGAAAATTAAAGTTTTTAAAAATCATTGTTTATTTTTGCTATTGTAACGACTTTTGTACCAAACTGGGAAAATCCCGGAACCACGGCTTTTCTACGAATACTTGGTTAGTTTTAACGTAAGTACTATACGATGGTATTTGGCCGGTCCTTTTTTATTCGCCACATTTTAGACTAAGCGACTTGGCATTTATAAAAAAACCACACTTCAAGTTACGCTGTACCTAGTTTATATAAGTGTGGGAGAGCCATGCTTCGGCACGAATGGGTCGGCTCGACCGGAGTAATACCACGGCCTCACAAAAAACCGGCGTGAAACAACCACAGCGTTGTGTTTCGCCGTGTGAGTGAGGTTACCGGAGGCCCAATTCTTCCCCTCCTCCAATCCCTCCTCAATCCCTAAATCTCCAAACCCCTAATCCCTGAAAGGTTGGCAACGCACTTGCAACTCCTTGCGGGTGTCCATAGGCGGCGCTGATTGCTTACCATCAGGTAATCCGTCAGCTCGTTTGCCGACATATTATATATATAAAAAAAAAACACACAAAATTTACAAACTCTATTTGACTCTATTGAAATGGTGTGTCCATTTCAATAAAAAATTACCTAGGTAATAGAGTTTACAACAAGCAAGTACTGAATCTGAGCTAGGGCTACACAACTGCGCGGTTTCCCTAGGGAATGGCAATATCGACCCTGTTACAGTGGCAAGTTGGGGCGGATCCGGAGATCACAATTATATCAGTACGCCTTACAAGCAGACAGACTAACCAGACGGATTAACCTGGTGGTAAGCTAAGGACTCTGTCCATGGACACCTATAGCAAAGAAGAAGTTACGAGTGCCGACCTTTTCGGGATTTGGAGATTTAGGAACTGAGATTGATTGAATCCAAGGTAACCTCACTGACACGGAAAACACAACACTGTGGTTGCTTCACGCCGGTTTTCTGTGAGGCCGTGGTATCACTCCGGTCGAGCCGACCCATTCGTGCCGAAGCATGGCTCTCCCACACTTAATCTTTAACAAAATCCATGCACCGTTTCATTCCAATTACTAATCGTATCAACTTTCAACACGACTCACTATCACTTCAAGGATAATTTCACATTAATTAGAATCTAATTACACAATAATTGGTGCTCGGATGACTGCGTTATAAGTGCGGCGTCACACGTGACCAAACATCTAGTGTATTGCAGCGCTCCAATTGAGGTTAAGCAACACTAGTCCAGGTCAAATTATTGATGGTTAATTGTTTGAACGAATTGGTAATGAGGAAAGATTGGTTCGTTTGTTAAGTGGTTAGGAGTGTCAGTTGTGGTGTGTCTGAAGTGTGGTGTGTGTTTAAGTGTGGGAGAGCCATGCTTCGGCACGAATGGGTCGGCTCGACCGGAGTGATACCACGGCCTCACAGAAAACCGGCGTGAAACAACCACAGTGTTGTGTTTCACCGTGTGAGTGAGGTTACCGAAGGGCCAAATTTTTCCCCTTCCCAATCCCTCCCTAGTTCCTAAATCTCCAAATCCCTAATCCCTAAAAGGTCGGCAACGCACTCGTAACTCCTCCGTTGCGAGTGTCCATGGGCGGCGCTGATTGCTTATCATCAGGTAATCCGTGGGCTCGTTTGCCGACCTATTACATAAAAAAAAACTACTAGCTAATGTCGCGCGGTATCATTCGATACTCAACTTCTAAAGATCCTTTTTTTGGTGAGGGGAAAATCATCAAATTACTTCTCCCGGGCGGGAGGGAGTGTCAGACCCTTACTGACTAAAAAGTACCGTTCCATCTCTTGCTCAGAGCCGAGGCCGCGGTGCCTCATTGCGCTTACCCCGCAACCCCGGCTGAACATCAGCCCTGTAGGGCCCCGTCTGTGGTGGTCTATTGGATCTTTGAGGCGCGCGCGGAACGCTACGGGCCGTTCGATCGGGTCTAGTTCTGGTCGGGCGGCGAGCTACCCTTACTCGCCGTCGGCCCGCGCTTACATTGGGCGGAGATCGTCTCTCGATTCCCCACGACCTTTTATAGATAGTAGCGTTGCGATGTTTTGAGGAACATCGTAGCTATCTTACATTGAAAGAATTTTGGAAATCGACTAGCTGTTTAAATCCTACATAGATACATCCGAAATGCAAGTTTATTTTTTAAAATTGCAAATTCCTCTTTTTAATATTAGTATATAGAAGTGAAAAAACGCAATTTTTTAAGTATGTATAGATATTTTTTACTCTTTTACATTAAAACTTGTTAACGGATCTGAATATTTGACACAGATATATAAGAGTCTGGAATAACACACAGGTTAGTTGTTTCCATATTGAAATTGTAGATGGCGCGCTATACAACTTCTTGCTTAGGCAGTCGCCACTTCAAAGCACGGCTACTGAACGTCTACTTTTGACGATAGATTGATTTCAAATTATAGCGTGTCGTCACGATTTAGTAGCGTAGCGAGCTGTCACTGATAAACTTAAACTCGTTCTAGGGCTGATTTTCAATGGTTAGATAAAAGTTACCTGGGGAATGATTATGATGCTGTCGCGTCAGAATGTTTGTATAAGACAGTGATAGCAACAATTTTATTCCTCAGATAACATTTATCTGACTATTGAAAAATCAGCCCTCATCCAAGTATTGTTTTGTTAAACGACTAATAAATAAAAAAATACATGTCCAATGTTTTTTCTTTGTCCGTCTGAAGGACTGAAAAGATTTTTAATTTTGTTATTATACCTATTGTTGTGTTATCCGACAATGCAATGCAATCACTACATAGTATAAAACAAAGTCGCTTTCTCTGTCCCTATATCCCTATGTAAGCTTAAATCTTTATAACTACGCAACGGATTTTGATGCGGTTTTTAATAGATAGAGTCATTGAAGAGAAAGGTTTATATGTATAATGACATCCATTAAATGATGGAGAAATTTAGTATCATCTTTGCACCTGTGCGAAGCCGGGGCAGGTCGCTAGTCCAATCTAACATTATAAATGCGAAAATAACTCTGTCTGTCTGTCTTTTCTTCAAGCCTTGACTACTGAACCTATTTGTGTGAAATTTAGTACAGACATAGTTTGGAACTCGAGAAAGGACATAGGATAAGAAGGACATTAGTTTTTAAACGAAAACATCTGCAGGAAGTCACCTTTTCACGCGAACAAAGTCGCGGGCAAAAGCTAGTGTTAGAATAATATTTTTTTTAAACGTTGCCCCACATTATGATTTTCTCCTGTGTCGTAGGTGCTGTTACAAACATACAATTTCACATACACAAGACACCCAGACCCGGAACCACAATTTGTGGATCACACAAAGAGTTGTTCCGTGCGGGAATCGAACCCGCGACACGTTGCACGGCAGCCAGTTGCCCAGCCACCGCACTAACCGTGCAGTCAAAAGTATAATAATGAATAGGTAACTTACTTGTCTAAAAGTCTGTGGGGCGTAATATCCGTTGTTTTGAGCTCGAACAACAGCAGCCAGAAGGAAACACCAGAAACATATTAACTGTAAACAAAAAATATATTTAAATATAAAAATAAGACTTACTTTTTTATGTGATAAGTCGGCAAACGAGCTGACGGATTACCTGAAGAATAACATCGTGAGAAAACCTGCACGTCGATTCTATAAAATTTGTTTGATTTTGAATCTTGTTCGAGTGCGAGGTGACGGGGTAATTAAATTTTAGAATGCCACTTTTAACGTCATCTCATACTTTATCTATCAAAATGTTGCTGTCAATTTAGTTCAACTCGCAAGTGTAGCGCTAGTGTACTACTCCTCACGGCGGATTCAGATTCGAAGTTTAGAATGAAGTCTTACAGAATCACACCCCAGGACTTGTAAAATCTAATTAGATGTTTAGAATCACCAATCCGCATTTAGCAAGCGTGGTGATTAATACTCTAACCTTCTCCGTGTGAGAAGAGGCCTTTGCTCAGCAGTGGGTACTAATAGGCTGATGATGATGACTTAACTACACGACCTATCAGGTTTTCATTTGACTCATTATTGTTCAGGGTATGATGGGACTGACATAAGCTAAGCGTGAAAAAACTTATAAATAGAAATTGAGAAAAAAACGTATTAGGTACCTAATCGTCATCACATCTGCTTCTTTGCCAACCTATGTCAGCAGTGTGATTCTGTAAGACTTTATTCTAAACTTCGAATCTGAATCCGCTGTGACTAGTAGTACACTAGCGCTACACTTGCGAGTTGAACTAAATTGACTACAACATTTTGATAGATAAAGTATGAGATGACGTTAAAAGTGACATTCTAAAATTTAATTTCCCCGTCACTTCAACGCTCACTTCGCACTCGAACACGATTCGAATTTAAACAAATTTTATAGACCCGACGTGCAGTACCATGTTGATGTGGGAAAATCATCAAATAAGTATTCCGTCGCCTAAGGTGTGGTGAGAGCGAGTGTCAGACTCTTACTGACTAAAAACCCCTCCGTTCCTTCTCCTTCTTTAGGCTGTAGGCGCGGTGCCTTATTGCGCTTAACCCGTATCCCTAACAGGTTTATTTACACCTGTGTTTCAGGCTATCAAGAAAGAGAGAAAGAAAAATAATATATTTGGCATGAACAATAAGAAAAAAAAATTGCAAAGATATGTACAATAATAAGAAATAATTATAATACAACACTAAATTAATGTACCAAACAAACTAATACAACAATGTTGAGTTTAGGAACTAAAATATTTCTTAAAATATAAAATAATATTTAAAAAAAAGTGCTTAAACAACTAAAAATTTTGACATAACAGCATATACCCATGCCAAAAGGGTTGCCATCTCAGTATAAGTTGGGCTCAATAAGAACCCAACACTGGTTTTCAGTTGACAACCTTGCAGTGACGTACGGACGGAAGCAACAAGACTTAGAATAATTAAAAAAAGCATAATAAAAAAAGATAAAAAAAATATAAAAAGTTGGATATTGTTTTAAAATAATAATAATAATTATGAAATTATTATTCAAGACAAATCAAGGCCAAGGAAGGCAAGATAAATAATTTTAATAATTCTTTTTACGTTGCCCCACACTATGATTTTCTCCTGTGTCGTGAGTGCGTTTACAAACATACCTACACGTATGAACGAAGCCACCACCGGCACCCAAAAAAAAAACCTATTTTAATAGGAAAAGTAAAAACCTGGCTTATTTTTTCATTTCTTTGCATTTAATACCGTACTAGTTGTGTCTCGCGATTTCACTCGCTTAATTTATTGCCTAAGTTCACCAAAGATAATAAAATGAAACGAGCTTCCCATCAGTGAAAGAATTTTTCAAATCGTAAGTAAAGTATGTTCGGAGCATATTCAATTCAAACAAAAAAAATAATTAAAATAAAGATTGTAAATTCACAGCTAAAAACTCCTTATGTATAGGTATATTAACATCAAAAAAAAACTTGATCAAATATTAAAATAAATGAAATGAATTTTTTGCTAGCAATGCAAGTATAGAAATGTGGTTTTGAGTACAAAAGTACAGTGATGGATCCAGCAAATTGTAACGTGTAGCTTGCAAAAAAATATTACCTAACAATAATAACTAAACAGTTTCCCAAATTAATAACGACACAAAAAACATTAGAAAATTTGAAAAAAGAGAAACAGTTTTTTCATGACAATCCAAACTTCCAAACTAATATTATAAATGCGACAGTAACTCTGTCTTTTCTTCACGCTGTAGTACTGAACCTATTCGTGTGAAATTTGGTACAGGACATGGCTTGGAACTTGATAAGGGACATAGGATAGTTTTTAAAACAAAAAACTGCATAAAGTCACCATTCCACGCGCACGAAGTCGCGGGCAAAAGCTAGCAAATTATATACAAAAAAAAAACAAACCAACCTTTAATAATTTTTTTCGAAATTCAATTTTGACACAAACCATAAACAATAGAGGTAAATGTCAAAAAAAAACTTGAAAAACTGTTTTTTTTTTCTCTCTCTCTAGCAGGTATTGTTTAGGTAATATTGGAGTTACACTCACCCGCATTTTAGAAACAGCTGTAGCGTCTTCACTGGGCGAAGGGTAAACTGTAAATGAAAACAAAGCAGTTAAACTAGCACATATATACATATGTTTCATAAGCCAATCGGTCGAGCAAGACGTTATTTGATCGACTTGATAACAAACTAAAAATATTGTAACAATTAAGTGAAGGAAACAATATTTAAAAAATACCTTTTCTTGATTAACTCTTTAATCAAGGTATTTCTAGACACAATAGGTGTGCGAACGCCGGCGTTCGCTTGGAGTTTGATGATGATGATGAATTAAGGAAAATGAATAAATGACTTCTCCCGATCTGGGCGGGGCGAGAGGTAGTTGAGCGAGCGCCGGCGTTTGCTTGGACTTTGATGAATTAAGGGAAATGAATAAATGACTTCTTCTGATTTGGGTGGGGCGAGGGGTCGTTAAGCGAGCGCCGGCGTTCGCTTGGAGTTTTTATAAATTATGGAAAATAAATAAATGACTTCTCCTGATTTGGGTGGGGCGAGGGGTCGTTAAGCGAGCGCCGGCGTTCGCTTGGACTTTGATGAATTACGGAAAATGAATAAATGACTTCACCCGATCTAGGTGGGTCGAGAGGTAGCTGAGCGAGCGCCGGCGTTCGCTTGGACTTTGGCGAATGAAGGAAAATGAATAAATGACTTCTCCCAATCTGGGTGGGGCGAGGGGTCGTTAAGCGAGCGCCGGCGTTCGCTTGGAGCTTTTATGAATGAAGGAAAATGAATAACTGACTTTTCCCGATCTGGGTGGGGCGAGAGGTAGCTGAGCGAGCGCCGGCGTTCGCTTGGGTGTGATGAAATAAGGGAAATGAATAAATGACTTGATGAGTGTCAGACTCTTACTGACTAAAAAACCACCCCGTCCCTCCTCTTATTCCAAGTCCAGCGCTTACAACCCAGAAAAATACTGAATAATCCAAACTTAATATTATAAATGCGAAAGTAACTCTGTCTGACTTTTCTTCACGCCTAAACTACTGAACCGATTTCTGTGAAATTTCGTAGGTACAGACATAGTTTGGAACTCGAGAAAGGACATAGGATAGTTTTTATACCAAAAATCTGCAGGAAGTCACTATTCCACGCGAACGGAGTCGCGGGAAAAAGCCAGTAACTTATATGTGAATCTACACTGCAAATATCTACACACTTAAAAAAATTACAGCATTTTTTTTATTAAAAAACTAGCGGCCCGCCCCCGCTTCGCACGGGTCCAACTATCTCGCTATTAAAGGGTCACTTTCCTAATCGTCCCCTCTACTTTTCATATATTTTCTTTGATAAGAACCTTCTCCTGACAATAACAAACACAACAAAAAAATAATTACCGAAATTGGTCCGGGTGTTGTTGAGTTATGCGCTTACCAACACATTTTGCAATCCATTTTTATAGCGGCCCGCCCCCGCTTCGCACGAGTCCTACTATCTCGCTAACAACGAAAGGGTCACTTTTCCCTAATCGTCCCCTCTACTTTTCATATATTTTCTTTGATAAGAACCTTCTCCTGACAATAACAAACACAACAAAAAAAGAATTAACAAAATTGGTCCAGGCGTTGTTGAGTTATGCACTTAACAACACATTTTGCGATCCATTTTTATATATAAGACACATGGTAGGAACGTTGGCCTACACTAGGATTTTCTCCTGTGTCGTAAGTGCGTTTACAAACATACAATGTCACATACACATCACATACAGACTCACGGAACAACAATTTGTGGATCACACAAAGAGTTGTTCCGTGAGGGATTCGAAACTACGACAAAGTCACAGTCGGTTGCCCAGCCACCGCGTTAATATTACAATTCTTTCGTTACGAAGGTGGATAAACACTTTAGCATTTTTTTTTTATGTAATAGGTCGGCAAACGAGCAGACAGATTACCTGATGGTAAGCAATCAGCGCCGCTCATGGACACCCGCAACAGAGGAGTTACGAGTGCGTTGCTGACCTTTTAGGGATTAGGGATTTGGAGATTTATTAACTGGGGAGGGATTAGGGAAGGGGAAGGATTGGGCCTCCGGTAACCTCACTCACACGGCGAAACACAACACTGGTTATTTCACGCCGGTTTTCTGTGAGGCCATGGTATCACTCCGGTCGAGCCGACCATTTCGTGCCGAAGCATGGCTCTCCCACACTTAAATAGTTATAAACATTAACTTATATAGTTATAAACATTAGCCAAGGTTGTAGATTATGCAGTAGAAGGAACGAGATGGTTTTTAGTCAGTAAGAGTCAGACGGAGCAAGACGGAAGAAGTCATATGTTTTTTTTTATGAGGGGAAAATCATCAAATGACTGCTCCCGCCCAGAGCCGGGCGGGAGGGAGTGTCAGACTCTTACTGACTAAAAACCCCCCTGTTCCTTCTCCTGCTCTGGGCCGAGTCGCGGTGCCTCATTGCGCTTACTCCGCAACCCCGGCTGAACATCAGCCCTTTAGGGCCCCGTCTGTGGTGGTCTATTGGCTCTTTGAGGAGCGCGCGGAACGCTACGCGCCGTACGCTCGGGCCTGGTTCTGGTCGGGCGGCGAGCTGCCCTTACTCGCCAACCGAGAAGTCATATGATAACATCCCCCACAAAAATACTTACCCTATTTTAATAACAGATCAATGACACAACCTCTTGTTATCAAAATAACATTTATACACAAACACGTTGAAAAAAAAATTTACAAAAATAATTTTATTCGAACGAAACCGTAGCATAGTTTTTTTGTAAACTAACTCTGTCAATACTTATACACAATCACTGTCCTTTTTCACATATAATAACAAATTATTTCAACGGAAAAACTAATGGAAATACGCTTTTTACTTTGCTCCTAGACCGCTCTTGATTTAACACAAGATATTCAGTTCTCAGATAAGATCATTAGCAACTATAGGTTGGTTAGAATACCCAACAAGATATGGCTTCGTGACAACTCTACAAATTAATATAACAATAACTTCAATTCAGAATTTTTATTTTCTATAATAACTTACTGGTTTACTGAAGAAAATCTACGGTATTTTCTTCAAGAAGCGAAGAAATGCATTAAAGGCTTAGACATAGGATTGTACATGTTGTAGTTAAAGTAGGAAAAGTAGTTAATATTAAGACTTTCCAATAAAAGACCAAGATGGAGGATTGCGAGCAGACGCATTACCTAATAGGAAGCAATTGGTATATAAAATACAGTTTAGAATTATTGACATATATTTTAGCAAAGTTAAAAACAAAAGAAGCGTAAGTTACGTTAAGTGTGGGAGAGCCATGCTTCGGCACGAATGGGTCGGCTCCACCGGCTGTGGCGACTCTGTGATGCCACGGCTTCACAGAAAACCAGTGTGAAACAACCACGGCATTTTGTTTGGAGGCCCAATCTACCCCTCCCTCAATCCCTGCCCAATCACTAAATCTCCAAATCCCCAATCCCCAAAAGGTCGGCAACGCACTCGTAACTACTCTATTGTTGCCGTCTGCTCGTTTGCCGAACTACAGCATAAAATAAAAACAAAATGAAATTGATATTTTGTGGGGTTTCTCAAAAAATACTTATTCAGAATATTTTTTGAGGTTATGTTTTATTCTTGTGACATTTGTCGGCAAACGACCCATGTGTCGGTTTACTTGATGGTAAGCAATCAGCGCCGCCCATGGACTCGTAATACCAAAAGAGTGTGTTGCTGGTCTTTTGTGAGTCGTTAGGGGTTTAAGGATAGGGAATTTAAGGAGGATGGAGGGAGGATTAGGCTTCCCGTATCCAAACTGATAATGATAAACCAAAGGCGTCAACGTAACAGATTTAGTTACGACACGTACGTTGTCGGCCTATTGGAGATTTGGGTTTCGGATATTTAGGGATTGGGGAACGGAGGAAGAGTAAGTAACACACAAAGTGAAACACAACAATGTGGTTGTTTCACGCCAATTTTCTGTGACGTCGTGGTATCACTTCAGTGCGGACCTAAGCCGAAGCATGGAGTTCTCCCACACTTAAATTATTCCACAAATGAATATGAGCCAGGTCTGCTATTTTTTTTCATGCATTTTGGATTTTTTTAAGGTGAATAGATCATCAAGGATTCATTAATTTTGAGAAGTTTTAATAACTACTGATTATATTTGAGTATTGTCCAGTGGAGCCGAATCAACACGCTGCAAGACATTCTTAAAGCCAGTCAAAAAGACCGAATGTATGTCCATTTCACTCTTTTAATCAAGAGTAAGAGAGAAAGACGTATCAGTGTGAACATCGTTCATACGCTACGATTGTAGTCAACTCGTAAACGTACATCGTCTGGTGGCTATGGAAACTCATACTAAGGGCACTGCACGTCGATTCTATAAAATTTGTTTGATTTTGAATCTTGTTGACTGTGAAGTGGGCGTCGAAGTGACGAAAAAATTACAATAAAATGCCACTTTTAACGTCGTCTCATACTTTATCTATCAAAATGTTGCGGTCAATTTAGTTCAACTCGCAAGTGTAGCGCTAGTGTACTACTACTCACAGCGGATTCAGATTCGAAGTTTAGAATTAAGTCTGACAGAATCACACTGCTGATCAGCTAGTATTTTTAAAACATATCCTTGAAGACTCGATTTTGACTTTGGGAAAAACCGAAGATTTAGGTACCGTCTAACTTTAACGGTAACATAAATAAATATATTAATATCATCATCATTATTTTCATTGATTGTGTATTGTTATACAATAATTAATGAATAGAGTGAATGGATAATTATATGCGTCATATTTGAAGTAGGTAAGTATGTGATTTCAAATGAATTCTATCCCTGAAGCGATGAAAAAGAAAAAAAAATGTTATGACATAGGTCGGCAATCGAGCAGACGGATTACCTGATGGTAGCTAACGCCGCCCATGGACACTAAAAGAGTTACGAGTGCGTTGCCGGCCTTTTGGTAATAAGTGTTTTAGATGTTCAAGGAGGAATGCAGGGAATGGAAGCATTATGCCAATTCATAATTCTCGCCAAATCACACTAACGAAGCCACCGTAAGCGCGGGTCTGCGAACGGAGTAAGGGTAACTCGCCGTCCGACCAGAACCAGACTCGAGCGTACGGCGCGTAGCGTTCCGCGCGCGCCTCAAAGAGCCAATAGACCACCAAAGACGGGCCCTATAGGTCCGGTGCAATGAGGCACCGCGACCTCGGCCCAGAGCAGGAGAAGGAACAGGTTGGTTTTTAGTCAGTAAGAGTCTGACACTCCCTCCTGCCCGGCCCTGGGCGGGAGAAGTCATTTGATGATTTTCCCCTTAAAAAAAACAGACCATCACTACTACACTACCTTTCAACTTATCGCGGGTTCAATTCCCGCAAGGGACCATGCTTCGTGTAAGCCACAAATTGTTGTTTTGTATGTGAAATTGTATGTATGTAAACGCACCCATTTCGTCATCCGTTGATTATTGTCATCTATGCTTTGCGTCGTCAAATCATTTGTGACGTCATTCATTTTTTTTACCGACATAGATCGGCAAACGAGCAGACGGATTACCTGATGGTAAGCAATCAGCGCCGCCCATGGACACTCACAACAATGGACGAGTTACGAATGCGTTTCTGACCTTTTGAGGATTTAGGGAGGAATGGGGGATAGTATACGGATTACCTGATGGTAAGCAATCAGCGCTACCAATGCGCCCTAATGGAGTTATCTATGAGTGCGTTGCTAACCATTAGGGGGATTGGGATTCCGAGGATTAAGGGAAGGATGGGGATAATACGGAATACCTGATGGTAAGCAATCAGCGCCGCCCATGGATTCCAATAATAATGGACGAGTTACGAGTGCGTTTCTGACCTTGTGAGGATTAGGGTTTTGGAGGTTTAGGGATTGAGGGACAGAAATGTTAGGGGTCTCCGCTAACCTAACTCACACGGCGAAACACAACGCTGTGGTTGTTATATGCCGGTTTTCTGTGAGGCCGTGCTATCACTCCGGTCGAGCCGACCCATTCGTTCCGAAGCTTGGCTCTTCCACACTTAAAATTTGTACCGATACACTAAAAGCATTTTTATTTAAAATTATAAGTACCTTACCTATACTGCGCTTATAATCACGCGATCAATATTCCAGTCATTAATTAAAACATTGATTTACAGTCATTAAAAAAATAGTCCATTTTCTTAGATAACTAAATGGACTACTTATTGTAATTTTTTAATTATGTTTACGTGGGCTCTTAGTTCCTGTTGGTAAAGAGATTGATAGCTCATTTTAAAAGGTTTTTTGTGATAGATCGGCAAACGAGCAGACGGATTACCTGATGGTAAGCAATCAGCGTCGCTCATGGATACCCGTAACAATAGAGGAGTTATGAGTACGTTGGGATGGGGGAGGGGAAAGATTGGGCCTCTGATAACCTAACTTACACGGCTAAACACAACGCTGTGATTGTTTCACGCTGGTGTTCTGTGAGGCCGTGGTATCACGCCGGTCGAGCCGACCCATTCGCGCCGAAGAATGGCTATCTCACACTTAAATGCAAGAATGTTTCTGTTTTCGTAAGCGCTACCTCACTCTTGGTTGTAGTGGCCAAGGCTGCATACGTATACGTTTTTTTTCTGGCCTCCCCACTTTGTGAGATGTTGTGGGATTTTATTTAAGTATAGATTAAAACCTCATTTATGCTATATGTGTACAAATTCACGCTGAAAAAACAATTTTACTTTAAAATAATAACACTTATAATAGATTTGCTTAAGTGACCATACCCTTCAAAATGCTAAACAATTCATGTTCAATCTCCTTTCTTGGCCTGATAATGCAGTTTGATATTGAGACAAACTCCACAGGTGCTACCTCTTAGAACCGCTGCAACTCCAGTGCACCAGGATCTATAGAAGACAACCATGAAAACACCGAAACATGAATGACTGTCTTAGATCCCGCAGCGAAATAAATCAGATGAATTTGAGAAGAGGATTTAAATGTGAGAGAGCCATTCGTCGGCACGAATAGTTCGGGTCGACTGAAGTGATACCACGGCCTCACAGAAAACCGGCGTGAAACAACCACAGCGTTGCACCAAGCGAGATAGGTTACCTGAGGCACAATCCATCTCCCTCCCCCCCCATCCCCAATCCTTAAATTCTTAATAACCCACAAAAGGCCAGCAACGCACTTGTAGTTAGTCATTTGGTTCTATGAGTGTAGGTTTTTTTTGTGAGGGGAAAATCATCAAATGACTTCTCCCGCCCAGGGCCGGGCAGGAGGGAGTGTCAGACTCTTACTGACTAAAAACCCCCCTGTTCCTTCTCCTGCTCTGTGCCGAGGTCGCGGTACCTCATTGCGCTTACCCCGCAACCCCGGCTGAACATCAGCCCTTTAGGGCCCCGTCTGTGGTGGTCGAATGGCTCTGTGAGGCGCGCGCGGAACGCTACGCGCCGTACGCTCGGGTCTGGTTCTGGACGGGCGGCGAGCTGCCCTTACTCGCCGACCGCAGGCCCGTGCACTATGAGTGTAGGTACCTATGGATATGGGCGGCGCAGATTGCCTATAGATAATACATCGAGTAATCCGTCTGATCGTTCCCCGTCCTTATACTATTTGTAAACCTCAAATAATATTAGGAGAACCTGCACGTCGATTCTATAAAATTTGTTTGATTTTGAATCGTGTTCCAGTGCGAAGTGAGCGTCGAAGTGACGGGTAAATTAAATTTTTGAATGCCATTTTTAACGTCATTTCATACTTTATCTTTCAAAATGATGCTGTCAATTTAGTTCAACTCGCAAGTGTAGCGCTAGTGTACTACTACTCACAGCGGATTCAGATTCGAAGTTTAGAATGAAGTCTTACAGAATCACACTGCTGGAATGATCTTTAGGAAAAACCCCACAAAATAACAATTTGTTTTTAACTTAGCTTTACCGAATGTACGGTCTAGAAACAAAAGTGCAATTGCATTTTACTAATGCGAAAATATGTAAAACTTATTTATAATACAATTCAAAAATCTAAAAATCTGTTGTTAATTACTTTACAATCTATGCAACTAATTAATCAGTAAAGAAATCTCTGACCATCAACTATAAAAAGAATTTATACACTTTAGCACTTTTGACCCCCACTGTACCTATGTAAATAAACCTTACCTATGTCAAATTTTCACTACTATACTGTTTTTTTTTACTTGCAATAAACTAGTGCTTGACTGCGATCCCACCTGATGGTAAGCAGTGATGCAATCGTTGATAGTAAGGCGCACTAATTTATTAAGAGCCTATTCACTCTAGCCTTGAAGACACCTAAATTATATTCGGACGGAAAGACTGCAGCTGGTAAACTGTTCCAATCACTCGCTCGATATACGCGGTATAAATGACGAGGCAAAAAGCTTAGTCCGGACCGCAGGTGTCTCAACAGCGTAAGGGTGGATATTCGCCGTACGCCGGGATGTCCGAAGGTGAAATTGGGATGGCGGAATCAAATCGTGCAATTCCTGAGCACACTCTCGAAAATGCATCCTGTAGAAAACCGCAAGGCTGGCTACTCTGCGCCTGTGCTCGAGACTTTGAAGATTGGACCCAACCAAATCTGGATCACCAATCAGCCTCTTTGCACGCCTTTCCACTGAATCCAAAGCTGCTAGGTGGCATATTGTGCCAAAAAAGAGCATAAACGAGTGCCATAGTAGTTTGCCCATTCATTATTATTGCGTGTATCGAATAGGTATTGGATTGAACAAGTAACACGGTCAAAGCAGTAACGAAACGTACTAATTAGGCCATTACATAATTGTGTGCTACTAACTTTACACATACCGGTAGACATTTAACAAGTTACCAATATAAACAGACCCTTAAATGTTAGGAAAATAAGTGTGAGAGAGCCATGCTTCGGCACGAATGGGTCGGCTCGACCGGAGTGATACCACGGCCTCACAGAAAACCGGCGTGAAACAACCAAAACGTTGTGTTTCGCCGTGTTAGTGAGGTTACTGGAAGCCCAATCCTTCCCCCATTCTTAATCTGACTGCACGGTTGGTGCGGTGGCTGGGCAACTGGCTGCTGTGCAACGTGTCGCGGGTTCGATTCCCGCACGGAACAACTCTTTGTGAGATCCACAAATTGTTGTCCGGGTCTGGGTGTCATGTGTATGTGAAATTGTATGTTTGTAACCACACCCACGACACAGGAGAAAATCCTAGTATGGGGCAAAGTTTTTAATAAAAAAAATTGAAAAAAAAAATAATCCTCAAAACCCTTATCTTAAATCTCTTATAACCCACAAGAGGCCGGCAACGCACTTGTAGCAACTCCTTTGGTATTACGAGTGCCCATGGGCGGCGCTGATTGCTTACCATCATTTAATCCGTCTGCTCATTTGCCGACCCATGAAATATTAAAAATAAATACAAATACAGGCAGATATAGACTGGTTTTATTATCCCAGTTTGCAGTCGAGTAGTTTTTGTTTCATCTATACTAATATTATAAAGAGGTAAAATTTTTAAGTTTGTATGTAGGGGGTAATCTTTGGAACCGCTGGTCGGATTGCCAGAAATTCTTTCACTGATAGATAGCTACAATATTCCTGAGTGCTATAGGCTATAAAACATCACACTACGAGTAAATGGAGGCGAGCAGCGTTTGAAACCGCGATAGTTATAATATAAGTGTCTTATATAACAACTGTATTTTATGATTTTCGTGGAAGTCCGGAAATAAAGGCGCTCGCTCCTCATGCATGAGGATGCGAAACAATGCGATTTTCCGAGTTATCACTAGGTAATAAGAAAGAAAGAAAGAAAGTACATAGTATAAAACAAAGTCGCTTTCTCTGTCTCTATATCCCTATGTAAGCTTAAATCTTTGAAACTACGCAACGGATTTTGTGATGTGGTTTTAATAGATAAAATATAATAATTGATTGAAGAGGGAGGTTTGTAGTTATATTAATATCCATTAAATAGTGTAGAAATTTAGACCTTAATTTATGCCGGAATTTCGAGTTAAGCGCAATGAGTAACCGCAGCCTTGGCTTAGAGTAGGAGAAGGAAACCCAGGGCGAAAGCAGTCATTTGATGATTTTTCACCTCAAAAAAGAAACTTAGGAAGTTAGGAAGTGTGGGACAGCCATGCTTCGGCACAAATGTGGGTCGGCTTGACCGGAATGATACCACGGTCTCACAGAAAACCTGCTTAAAACACCCACAGCGTTGTGTTTCGACGTGTGAGTGAGGTTACCGGAGGCCCAATACTTCCCCAATCCCTAAATCTATAAAACCCCAATTCCTAAATCTCAAAAACTCTAATACCTAAAAGGTCGGTAACACACTCGTAACTCCTCCGTGCAGGTGTCCATGGGCGGCGCTGATTGCTTACCATCAGGTAATACGTCAGCTAGATTGCCGACCTACATGACACACACTTAGTGACACCTTGTGCTATCACCATCATTATCATCATCATCAGCCGGAAGACGTCCACTGCTGAACAAAGGCCTCCCTCTTAGCCCTCCACGTCACACAACTCGCCACCTGCATCCATTGGATCCCCGCGACTGTGATCATGTCATCGGGCCTGTCCACGCTACGTTTTTCGATCCGTAGTCATATATGCTGTACTTCCATCATCAGCCTTTAAGTGCCCACTGCTGAGCAAAGGCCTCTTCTCACACGGAGAAGGTTTGAGCATTAATCACCACGCTTGCTCAAGTCCGATTGGTGATTTCAAACTTAAAATTAGAAATTATATGTCCAGGTTTCCCCACGATGTTTTCCTTCACCGTATGTCAGTGGTGTCTAAATAATCGTAGATTCACAAAAAATGTCAACAGAAAATGTCTCATTGGTATTTGCCAGGTTTCGAAACCGCACCCTCATGCATGAGAAGCGGGCGCCTTAACCTCCAGACGACAACTTAACGTAAAATTGACAAGAAATAAAACATTGATTAATGTGAAAGTGATTATTCGATGCTAGCAATTATCGATTACGAAGTTGTAATCGATTCGTTTAGTATCGCTTATAAATAATTCACATCCTGCATAGCTTCCGTTGTAGGTACTACTATATACATGGTGATATAATATTATTAGGTCAGAAACTAGGCGAGGTTCTTTAATAAAGTATTTTTTATATGATTCGATGGCAGACAAGCTGATTAATTACCTGATGGCAAGCAATCAGCGCCGCCCATGGACACACTAGAGAGACGGAATTGCAGGTGAGTTGCTGATCTTTTGACGGGGTGTTGCGGATTTAGGGACTGGGGGAGGGGAAGGATTTGGCCTCCAGTAACCTCACTTACACGGTGAAACACAAGGCGTTGGTCTTGTCACGCCGGTTTTTTGTGAAACTGTGGTATTACTCCGGTCTAGCCGGCACTTTCGTGCCAAAGCGTGGCTGAATGGTGAGACACTTAATTAATAATGATGACGATAATTATCAAATACGGTCGTATCGTGTCGGTCGTGTCGTGTCGGTCGTGTCGTGTCAGTCGTGTCGGTCGTATCGGTCGTGTCTGTCGTATCAGTTATGTTCGTGTCTGCCGTTGCCGTCGGTCTTGTCCGTAGGTTGTTCCGGTCGTGCGGGTCGTTTTTTTTTGTAAGGGGAAAATCATCTAATGACTTTTCCCGCCCAGGGCCGGGCGGGAGGGAGTGTCAGACTCTTACTGACTAAAAACCGTCCTGTTCCTTCGCCTGCTCTGGGCCGAGGTTGCGGTGCCTCATTGCGCTTACCCCGCAACCCCAGCTGAACATCAGCCCTATAGGGCGTTGTATCGGTTGAATCGATCGTGTTGGTGGAATGCCAGCCAAGCGCATGGCTGATCCACCCGAGCGAAGCAGGGGTGCGTCGGTCGTGTCTGTCGTGTCAAGTCGGCAGTGTCAGTCGTATCGGTCGCGCCAGTCGTCTCTGTCATGTCAGTCGTGTCGGTCTTGTCGGTCGTGTCGTATCGGCAGTGTCAGTCGTGTTAGTCGCGTCTGTTGTCTCTGTCATGTCAGTCGTCTCGGCCTTGTCGGTCGTATCGTTCGTGTCGTGTCGGTCGTGTCAGTCGTATCGATCGCTTCGGTCGTGTCGGGTCGTGTTGGGTGTTGGTTGTGTCGTTGCAGTCGTGTCGGCGTGTTGGTCGTATCGTGTCTTGTTTGTTGTGGCTATCGTGTCGTGTCGGTTGTGGCAATCGTGTCGTGTCGGTTGAGCCGATCGTGTCATGTCCGTTATAGGTCGTGTCGATCGTGTCACATCCGTCGTGCCGATCGTGTCATATCCGTCATATCGGTTGGGTCGTGTCGTGTCGATAATGTCATGTCCGTCGTATCGGCAGTGTCCTGAAATTTAACCTTTCTCATGACTTTTTGTTTGACATAAGACCTAGTCGTTTGATATAGGTACCTAAAGACACAATCTTTCTCAATCTTTGACATTGACATTTTACTTTGAATTTGACATTTGTTTTGAATTTGACATTGACATTTGCTTTGACTTTGATATTTTGCTTTGACTATAGCATTTTACTACGGTATTCCAAATTGTGATCTATTATGAGCAAACCAGTGTAAGAACTTATTTATTTCTGGCGTACTATCAATCAGAGTCACCATTAGTACGTGTTTTGTCATTTCGTATGCTTAATACTCAATACTCAATACTCAATACTTTATTGCTTTCCACATGTATTCTTAGGTGGTAGTACTTATAAATAGTTCATATGGACCCTGTCGGGCACAGCAAAGTAAGTGGGATAGGAGAGAGGAAGCTCTTATCGGCTATGTTACTTATTATTGTTGACTAATGCCCGTTTTCACCAACAGCCCCTAAACAGTCACCTTACTAAGGGCCACTTAACTTAGGGGACCGTTCAAATCATCCCTTAACCTAAATTTTGTTTCACTGTCCTAAGTGTCACCTAACTAAGAGCCCCCTAATTAGGTGACGTTTAGTGTTGAGGAACTATGCAAACAGTTATCGATAAATGAATCGATTAGACAATTCTATTGTTATTTTCGTAAATACAACAACCTTAAAACAAGTAATTAACTTTTCTAACTTCAATTTATTTCGAAAAGAAGAGTCTTGAACTGGTGAATGTTAGATTAGTAACAAAAAGTTGTGTTTTTATTTTTTGGCTGTATGTTGAATGCCATAGCTTACAAAGACGCGGTGCCGGTGACATTTTGATGCCACTATCCAGTGACAGTTTCATTTCAATCATTTCGTGTATTTTCAAAAAATACCAAATTTTTATTAATTACAATGGCAGAAAAGAGGAAACGTGGTCAAAATTTTTCACTTGAAGATAAAGAATGTTGTTTATCCTGGCTAGCGTGTCACCACATCAGTTATTAATAATTTTGCAGTACTTATTGTTTGCATACTAATAGACATACTGCTTTTTCTATTCCGGAATAGTTCGGCATCATCTCCTCCTATAATTTATCACATAAATAAATGTAAACAAGTTTCTAGTTAATACAATCAAAAGACTTTTGAATATCATTATTAGAGACATCATAGAAAGACGATAGGTGTGCGAACGACGGTGTTCGCTGGAGGCTCAATAAATATGACACAAAGATCTGCCGTATCTGTATGTGTGCGTGTCTATCCATCTTATTAAATCATGTATTATTTCATAGGAGATTCAGTAATAAATGGTTACTCGTAAGGACCTGTGTTTCTCTAAACGCCCAACCTTATAATTGAATTTTTATGTATGTACAGTCTATACATCCTAAAACATTTGGAAATCGAGCTATTCTGTAAAATTCTTCTTTTACTATTTGTTGTTTTTCTTCGGTGTCTGGAAATTGTATGAATTCGCTTTGCCACGACCCACGATAGCGTCAGACACTCTTTTTATAATTCTACTGCAAGTAGATACACTGATGGGATTGAGATCTGCTACAGATAATAATTGATTGCCTGTTGCATAAAATCTAAGGGCACACAGTAATTGGTTAATCGGTGCCAGAGATTTATTTCTTTAAATACAAGTAAGGTTGAGCAGGGAACCTGTATCTTATGAAAAAGTCTTTTTCATCATATTTTTCAAAATCTTTCGATCTTTCACGATAAATACGAGGTCGTCTAAGATACAAATGTCGGTTACTTAACAATTCCATATCTTCAATTGCTTAAAATCTTCAAATAAATAGTGGTTATTATCAATTTTTATTATTTTTTATCTTATTCAGTAGGATAAAATACTGTTTGGTGATTCGCAAAACAACCTAACACTATGTGTCACTTAAACGTTACGGGGTCGTCAATTCATCCCCTAAATTATAAGGAACCCCTAATGATATAGGTGACACTTAAACGTTGGTGAAAACAAAACTCGCGATAAGTGTCCCTTATATTGGCTTAAGGGACACTTAAATTTTAGGGGCTGTTGGTGAAAACGGGCATAAGACTAAGGTTATATAGGCAAGTAAGTTATGTATATTTATGTTTAATTTTTTTTTTTTTATTATTTATTGATACACTTAATCTACACTGTAAGTGTGTGTGTGGTGTGTGTGTGTGTGTGTGTGTGTGTGTGGTGTGTGTGTGTGTGTGTGTGTGTGTGTGTGTGTGTGTGTGTGTGCTTAGTAGAAGAGGCTTAACTTAGAAAGAAGGTATTTGAATTCTGAATATTATGTTTAAATCATAAGGTTCAATTTAGAAATACCCTCCTTTATGAGTTAGAGTTTTCTATTAAACATTGTCTTTTCTTTTTCTGTTTTCGGGACTTTTTCATTTCATAATGGGCAGGCATTTGACCGCTATCACGCCTGGGGATAAGCGGTGATGCGACCTACGATGGAGCACGTCTACCCATAAGCAACCTATTCACTCGGACCTTGAAGACACTCAGGTTATACCCTTCGGGGAACACAGACTCCGTCAAAGAATTACACTCCTGGTTGATATTAAAATTAAAACGAATATATTATTAAAACTGTTCTTTATTTATCGATTTAATCGTTACATTTTACAAAAATATCAACAATTGTTACATCTTACATTAATAACATTGGATTTACATAAGGTACTTGCCACGGCCAGCCGTTGGATGGGTGACCGGCTTAACAAAAACGTTAAACGTTTATACCTTGATCGAAATTATTGAATAGTTGAGTTTTTTTTAAACGTTGCCCCACATTACGATTTTCTCCTGTGTCGTGGGTTTCCAAACATACAATTCCACATGCACATGACACCCAGACCCGGAACAACAATTTGTGGATCACACAAAGAGTTGTTCCGTGCGGTAATCGAACCCGCGACACGTTGCGCGGCAGTCAATTGCCCAGCCACCGCATCAACCGTGCAGTGATATATTAACTGCATCACAGTTCCAGGTCTGGGATTTAATTTTGAGAGAAGAAAATCATCACCTGACTTCTCCCGTCCAGGGCGGGAGGGACAGCAGAAAAGTTGCTGCAAGAAAACTGTTTTCTGTTTTTTTTGCTAATTCAAATAATCAGACACCCAAGGAGTCATATCTTGTGTATATTTCACTGGTGGAAGATCGTATGGTATAACTAGACGGTGTCTTGCATTCTGCTGAAGAGGGAAATAATCTTCTTTTATCTGTAATGAGAATTAAATTGAGTTGGTATGTTAAAATAAGGTCATACTTACGTGAATTAAAGTTTTACGAATTTAAAGTCATAGGTAGGCCAACGAGCAGACGGATTACCTGATGGCAAGCAATCAGCGCCGCCCATAGACACCCGCAACAACAGAGGAGTTAAGAGCGCATTGCCGACCTTTTGGGAGTAGGGATTTGGAGATTTAAGGATTGGGGGAGGGGAAGGATTGAGCATCCGGTAACCTCACTCACACGGCGAAACACAACGCTGTGGTTGTTTCATGTTGGTTATGTGTGAGGCCGAGGTATCACTCCGGTCGAGCCGACCCATTCGTGCCGAAGCATGGCTCTCCCACACTTGAAGCTACTCTTATTGATGAGCAGCTTGCGCGTCACGGCATATCTCGTAGAGCTTTTCTCAGTTAAATTCTTATGATAGATACAATTTAGAAATATTAAGTGTGCAAAAGCCGTGCTTCGGTACGAATTGGTCGTCTCATCCGGAGAGACCACGGCCTCACAGAAAACCGGCATGGAACAACCACAGCGTTGTGTTTCGCCGAGTGAGTGAGGTTACCGGAGGCTCAATCCTTCTTCTCCCACAATCCTAAACCCCCAAAAGGTCGGCAACGCACTCGTAACTCCTCCGTTGTGGCGCTGAATGCTTACCATCAGGTAATCCGTTTACTCCTTTGACGACCTATCACATAAAAAATGATCGAACTAATTTAGAGATGGGTAGTAACAGGTGAAACACGATATCTGTTATCACCGTTACATAAAAATAACAGATCTAAATATCTGTTATTAAATAACAGCCTGTTATTTTTGAACAATTTCAATTGAATATATTCTTTCTTAATTTCGATTTAACGTTGGAAATCGAATAAATAATAAGTAACAATTCCATATGTCGAAATAAATAATAGGTGTGTCTCTTTTTAGCAAAAGTCGATCTTTAATGAGGAAAAGAGAAAATGAATATTAACATGTATGTAACGAAGTACTCGAATGTGTGTAAGGACTGATACAATGAATATCAGTAATAACCCCAGTATCAGTGCCGTTTGCCTGTTATTAAAATAACAGATGATATAAGTTGGTAGGAACAACAGATATTTACAAATACCAAGTAGCAACTTGGTATTTGTAAATATCTGTTACTTTTATCTGTTACGATAAATATGCCTCACTCCTACTAATTATTTTGTTATAGAAACTGAAAACCTTTGCTCAGTACTTTTCTCCAGTTATAGACATTATTATCGAAAAAAAAAATCACTTACCACGAATTGAGGCAAAAACAAGACGCCAGCTTCATAACTCATGATCCTTAGGGCTCCATTTCCTTTGTTCACCTGTCCCCAAGCCGCCTTACTGATATTTGCCGACGTTAGGAGGTAAAACGCGGCTTTACCATTATGGAATCGCGTATACGACTTTATATGCGGCATAGCGCGATTCCTGCACGTCGATTTAGCTTGCCACTGGCTGCAAAATAGAAAAAAAATGCTAACTTTAAAACTTTTTATTAAGTATAACTTTCGTGAGACATTCGTAATTAATTATTATGTTTTCGGCTTACTCACGTAATAATTTGACGCGATACTCGACTAGTTTCAAGCCATTCTAGAGGCTCATATTCATGAGCAGCATTCCGCGACACGCGACTCGGCGACAGTACAGTCGCTTGGCTTGAAACTAGTCGAGTATGTCGTCAAATTATTACGTGAGTAAGCCGAAAACATAATGATTAACTTTGAAAACTATCGCGTTTCATAATTACAACTTATAATTTATGCGGGTATTAACGCGAAAAGTATTAATTGAAATACCTTGATAGGGTTGACGTTTCGACCTGGTTACACAGGTCGTGGTCACAAGCTGACTGAAGATGCTATGAGCAGACGGATTACCTGATGGTAAGCAATCAGCGTCGCCCATAGACACCCGCAACGGAGGAGTTACGAGTGCGTTGCCGACCTTTTAGGGATTAGGGATTTGGAGATTTAGGGATTGGGCAAGGGTCCGGGAAGGGGAAAGATTGGGCCTCCGGTAACCTCACAAACAACACAACTCTGTGGTTGTTTCACGCCGATTTTCTGTGAGGCCGTGGTATCACTCCGGTCGAGCCGACCCATTCGAGCTCCTTGAATTCGGACGATGTATCTTCATGCCAATTAAGCCAAAACGTCAAGCCTACCAAGGTATTTCAATTAATACTTTTCGCGTTAATACCCACGTAATTATATTATGTTTTAAAAAAATGTAGTCGAAAAATAAGCAAACGGACCACCTCGGGATAGGCAATCGTCCCAAATGGGTCGGTTAGACCGGAGTGATACCACGGCCTCATAGAACACCGGCGTGAAACAACCACAGCGTTGTGTGAGTCGCCCAATCCTTCCCCACTCCCAATTCCCTAAATCTCCAAATCCCTAATCACCAAAAGGTCGGCGACGCACTTGTAATACCTCTGTTGCGAGTGTCCATGGGCGGCGCTGATTGCTTACCATCAGGTAATCCGAATGCTCATTAGCCGTACTATCCCATAAACAATTCGGTACACTTGAGTTACTAATAATACCAGGAACTGTCTTTTCTGATTTAATAACGTGGGTGACTCAAGAATTGGCTAGTTTTCAAGGTCAAAAATAAATTAATTCAACGTTTTAATTCAATAAAGGGTTGAAAAACAACTATAGGTAAGTACTTTTATAAATCTGTCGATGCACTATAGTAAACATATTTTCGATATTTTTTAGCTATGTTTTAAAGAAATAAGTGCTTAAGCTATTTGACGCTAAAATACTATGACGTCATATATGTTTAGTTTCATATAAATTTCATAGAAAAGTTAAAGTAATTGTACACATTTGGATAACAGTATTAAATTTGATTAGTTAAAAACTACCTTAGGTATTGGTTTAAACTCAGCTATGATGAGTCCGCCAAGGGTAATAATAATAATAATTTGTGAAAGCTTAAAAAGATAAAGCAAGTAAATATCTTGACTGCACGGCTGGTGCGGTGGCTGAGCAACTGGCTGCCGTGCAACGTGTCGCGGATTCGATTCCCGCACGGAACCACTCTGTGTGATCCACAAATTGTTATTCAGGGTCTGGGTGTCATGTGTATGTGAAATTGTATGTTTGTAACGCACCCACGACACAGGAGAAAATCCTAATGTGGAGCAAGGTTTTTAAAAAAAAAAGAAAAAAGAAAAGATATCTTGATTTAGCTCATGAGATTGTCGACATACGGGATGTAGACTCAGCAATCATTGTGCCGATAGTCGTGTCTGCTAATGGTCTCATGGCTGAAAGCCTTGATAGACACCTAAGCAGGCTTACGTTAGATGGTTGGGTCAAGAATCTGATGCAGAAAGCTGTACTTCTAGACACGGCGCGCATTGTCCGGAGATTCCTTTCTCTGGAGCCCTGACCACCGGTTGCTTGGAACCTCCCGTAACCGATAGGATACTGCTTTTTATATTTTTAAGTGATTTTCTTTTTTTTTTGTTTCGTGAAAATATTGATAAATGTAAAAATGTGTCGAGTATAGGTTTGATTGCGTGGCATGTTTTTTCCGTTTTTTGCATGTGGGCGGGAGGTTGGGACCTTTGCTGCATGTGCATATGCATGATTGCATAGGAGTGGGATTGCATCCTGCAACAAGCCTGGATTTTCGTCGCGGAATTAAAACTAAATATTGTTCCTAATATTTAATGTCATGGATTTCCACAAAATAACGCCTAATTCTATAAATTATGTTAAAATCAAGTTTAAAAATAAATAATAATTTATTAATGCTAAGGATACTTACTACAAAAAGCTATTCAACCATGGCTGCTTGGCATGCGCATCCCCCGCGTACGGCAGACATCCCCCACCGAGAAGGTTGTCGTGCGACTGGCGGACATTCTCTGCGAATATCACGAAACGACTTTGACATTTGACATTGATAGTTTGCTAGAACTTTGACATTGACATTATACTTTGAAATTTAACTTTGACTATCACTTTGACATTTAACTTTGACTTTCACTTTGACATTTAACTTTGACTTTCACTTTGACATTTAACTTTTACTTTCACTTTGACATTCAATTTGCTTTACTTTCACTTAGATATTAACAGTTTGCTTAGATTTCGACGTCGGTATTTTATTTCGACTGACATTTGAATTTGACTTTGACGTTGATATTGAACTTTTACTTCGACACTCAACTGTGACTTTCGCTTTGACATTGTACATAGTTTTGCTTAGAACTTCACTTTGATAATTATCAAGTTGCATTTACTTAGATATAATATAAATAATAATTTAATACATATTTTACTTCGACTGACATTTTACTTTGAAATTTGGTATTGGGTCGGCTCGACCGGAGTGATACCACGGCCTCACAGAAAATCGGCGTGAAATAACCACTGCGTTGTGTTTCGCCGTGTGAGTGAGGTTACCGGAGGCCCAATCCTTCCCCTTCCCCAATCCCTAAACCTCCAAATCCCTAATCCCTAAAAGGTCGGCAACGCACTCGTAACTCCTCCGTTGCGAGTGTCCATGGGCGGCGCTAATTGCTTACCATCAGGTAATCCGCCAGCACGTTTGCCGACCTATTACATAAAAAAAAAAACCTACTTAAAACTTTTACATGACTATTTTTCAATTTATTTTTGCAATTTCACATTTCGTTTTTGACATAAGACCTTGCCATTTGACATACCTAAAGACGGGTACACTATCCTCAATTCCGGCGGTGTTGATAACAATTGCGACTGATTCTTGATCTTTGTGAAATTGTGCAGGAAGTCTCCGGTCAACCATAGCTGTAAGCAAATAGCGAACATTTTACGTAACGAAACCTCGCACTTATTATACTTCTAAAGTCCGGTCGCGGAGCAGGAAGAAATTCGTACAATGACCTCTTTACCTACTGACAGTGGTTACAAACATTTTAGTATAAAGTGCAGTTTATAATATTTGAAGGAGAAAAAAAATACTAGCTTATTAAATAAATTATTTCTTTATTGTTAATTTTAATAACAAAAGAGAAAGAGAACTAACAAATAACAACAAACTAAGAGCGATCACTAACGCATCCCGAGATGGAATGTCGTTCGTTAAAAAATTATGAATTATGTCAAGTAAGCCATGTCATGACTCAAGGCCAACCAAAAACTACAACCACAAACAAACAAAAACCGACCTTACATTAGTAGGTTAAAGCTTCACAATCGCTGAGTGCCGCGGTCATTGGATTTGTGCGAGCGAGACGCATCATATTTACGCGAGAGTGACAGAGACAGGTAATAACAGGCCATTGTACGAATTTCTTCCTGCTCCGCGACCGGACTTTATTGTGTCTCGAATTACCACGATTGAAACGTTGATAGCTGTGTAGCTATCAACCTATAAGGTCTTTAATAAAAGGAAAAGTGTCTTTGTATTTGTTTGCGTTGCAATTTTTGAGGCACGCTTCGGCATTGCATTCCAAATCCCAATTACCAAAAGGCCGGCAACGCACTTGTAAGTCGTTTAATGTTGCGAGTGTGTATATGCGCCGCTGATTGCTTACCATCAGGTCATAGTATAAAGAGAAGCGAAGTAACGCGGTTTGTATGTATGCGCCATAGTATCTAGGCGTCGACGCACGCACACTGTAACAAAATCTCGACCCGTTTCTCAGTGCGCCAGTCGGGGCTAACACTGCACGGGGTTCGCACGTCATTTTTTTTCGGCACCGCTAAATCAAAACAAGTCTGATAATCGCAGAACGTATTGCTGTGTGTTTAGGTGTCTTAACAATATGGTCCTTTATGTGCAAAAATACTACATTAGGCCTAAAAAAAATACAATGAGAAAATAATGTTAACACTAGCTCTTAGTCTATGTTACCGCCTGTGCCATCTACCGAAACGCACATAAAAAGTCATCATCATCATCATCATCATCAGCCTATAAGTGCCCACTGCTGAGCAAAGGCCTCTTCTCACACAGAGAAGGTTCGAGCATTAATCACCACGCTTGCTCAAAGCGGGTTGGCGATTTCAGACTTATAATTATAAATTATAAGTCCAGGTTTCCCAACGATTTTTACCTTCACCGTATGTCAGTGGTGTCTAAATATTCATAGAAAGTACATATAGATAACTTGCATAAAGTGACATTGGTACTTGCCAGGTTTCGAACCCACACCCTCGTGCATGAGAAGCGGGCGCCTTAAACACACATTACATAAAGAGTCACACCTCACAAACTCTGTATCCAGACAATACAAGTAAAAAATACAACTTCCCGAACCTTGCCAATTTTGTAGGCACTGAATTAAATTTTTACTTAAAGTGACAACCCTAAGACAGTTGGCAATTATATCGCGGATTGGGCCAGTACTACCCTTCTCTTTATACAATGATCAGGTAGTCCGTCTGCTTGTTCAAAGGTATCCCAAACAAAAACAAAAAGCTGATCGTACCTTAGGTTCCTTCCCGTAACTTCCAATACTACTGGCTTGAGCGATTAAAGGCCAATTTTTGGTCTCTTCCGGAGGAATACAACAGTGCTGCCTCAAAAGAGACCCCACGCGAGTCATACCCCAGTCGAGGTCAAAATGTGACCCCGGTACTGATGCTACTAGGAATACGCTGTAATATAAAAGAGCAAATTTTGACTTTTGACATTTGACTTTGACGTTTGACATGTCACTTCACTTTGATATCGACTTCAACATTAAGAATTGACATCAACTTTGACTTTTGACTTCAACTTTGTCATTAGATATTACGTTTTCAACTCGTCCTTTGACTTTGACATTAAACTTTTCACTATGACGATAATATTTCACTTCAGCTTTAACATAACACTTTTTCATTTGACCCGTTGACTTTAGCTTTGACATTTATTTCGACAATTGAATTGAACATTGTCATTTGACTTTTCCTTTACTAAAATACATTTGAATTCGCTTCATTCGATCGTAGCGTGATGTTTTATAGCTTATAGCACTCAGGACCATTGTAGCTATCTATCAGTGAAATAATTTTGGCAATCCGACCAGTGGTTCCTAAGGTTACCCCCTACATACAAACTTGCAAACATACAAACTTACAAATTTTACCTCTTTATAATATTAGTACAGAAGTATAGATAAAGCTGGTGTTCCAAATAAATGAAATTAGACATAACAAGTTTAAGTGTGGGAGAGCCACCCTTCGGCACGAATGGGTCGGCTCGACCGGAGTGATACCACGGCCTCACTGAAAACCGGCGTGAAATAACCACTGTGTTGTGTTTCGCCGTGTGAGTGAGGTTACCGGAGGCCCAATCCTTCCCCTTCCCCAATCCCTAAATCTCCAAATCCCTAATCCCTAAAAGATCGGCAACGCACTCGTAACTCCTCCGTTGCGAGTGTCCATAGGCGGCGCTGATTGCTTACCATCAGGTAATACGTCTGCTCGTTTGCCGACCTATTACATAAAAAAATAATAACTTTAATATTTGACTTCAACTTTGAGTTTGACTCGAGACTTTAACTTTGACATTTGACTTTTGACATTAAAAACTGCCTAAAAACAGTGAGTTCAAGTGTTTAATGATAAAAATAAAATTTAAACTTACTTAATATGACTGAAATTGCATCTTTTCACTCGGTCCACGTAAAACGCTAGATTAGGTAGGTGATAATTATTTAAATATCTAAGCAGGCTTTTTTTGAACATCGTCGGGGATTCGCCTTCGTGGGGCATCGAATCCGCCGGCAATTCTGGACAGGACGGACTGAACCATAAGCTATAGGAAATAGAAATAAAGAAATTTAAATACATTAAAAACCATTGCCCCACACTAGGATAATCTCCTGTATCGTGGGTGCGTTTACAAACATACAATTTTATATACACATCACGCTGAGGCCCGGAACAACAAAGAGTTGTTCCGTGCGGGAATCGAGCCCGCGACACGTTGCGCGGCAACTAGTTGCCAAGCCACCGCGCCAACCGTGCAGTCTACATTTGTATAACAACTGAATACTTTTTAGTGAAATAATTTCAAGTGTGGGAGAGCCAAGCTTCGGCATGTATAGGTCGGCTCGACCGGAGTGATACCACGGCCTCACAGAAAACCGGCGTGAAACAACCCACAGCGTTGTGTTTCGCCATGTGAGTGAGGTTACCGGAGGCCCAATCCCGCCCCTTCCCCTATCCCTTCCCGATCCTTATATCCGCAACCCCTATCCCCAAAAGGCCGGCAACGCACTCGTAACTCCTTTGGTGTTGCGGGTGTCCATGAGCGGCGCTGATTGCTTACCATCAGGTAATCCGTCTGTTCACGGTGGTGGTTCACGTCGTGGACTAACGGAGAGAGGCCTTTGTTCCCTAGTGGACGTTTTCTGATTGATGATATTTTTTATTATGATATAAGTCGGCAAACGAGCCGACGGTTTACCTGATGTTAAGCAATCAGCGCCGCCTATGGACACCTGCCACAACAGAGGAGTTACGAGTGCGTTGCCGACCTTTGGGGATTAGGGATTTAGAGATTTAGGGATGGGGAAGGGAAGCATTGGTCCTCTAGTAACCTCACTCACACGGCGAAACACAACGCTGTGGTTATTTCACGCCGGTTTTCTATGAGGCCGTGGTATAACTACGGTCCAGCCGACCCATTCGTGATTTTCGTGACTCACCCTTGCGTCCGATTTTCCCAATCATCCAAGTACAAATTAGCTGTAGAAATTACGACTCGAAGGGAACCATCTTCATAGCACAGGATCATCATTTTTCTAAAACAATTATAAAATTATTAAGTACTACAGGTCGACCGTGGCTTCGCCCGCATGGATGTCGATTGTACACTATTTCAAGATTTTCTATAAAAAAAATCTCTCCATACAAACCTTCTCTGGACTTCCACGAATAATTCAAGACCAAAATTAGCCAAATCGGTAAAGGGATTGTTGAGTTATAACATTACAACTAAAAGTGGCAATGATTTATATATATATATACATAGTTTGGAATTGGAACTCGAGAAAGGACATAGGATAGTTTTAATACCAAAAATCTGCAGGAAGTCACTATTCCACGCGAATGGAGTCGCGAGCAAATGCTAGACCTAACTAAAACTAACTGCTGCTAACCTATATATAAAAAAGATGTTATTATAAATTATTCTATTATTTATCAATTATAAAGAGTAAATGTATGAGCAAGGATTAAAAACCTTTAAGACAAAACCATAGGAACTACAGAATTGATTGATGTTATATTTACGTGTGATGTTTCCCGAAAGGGGTCGACATGGTCACTTGGTGCGCAGTCACCTGTGGTTTTTTCTGACTAATATTCTTCAACTCAGAACATTCTTCTCCGTATAGAATTGTTAATTTTTTCTCACTGAAATATAAACACGTTATGTAAGTATAACAATAATGTATTAGTGTAATTGTATATGTCGTGGTGGCCCGGAGGTTAAGGAGCCCCCTTCTCATGCATGAGGGTGTGAGTTCAAAACCTGGCAAGTACTAATGTGACTATTTCCGAGTTATATGTACTTTCTATGATTATTTACCACCACTGACATACGGTGAAGGTAAACATCGTGAGGAAACCTGGACTTATAATTTCTAATTATAAGTTTGAAATCGCGCATTGAGCAAGCGTGGTGATTAATGCTCTAACCTTCTCCGTATGAGAAGAGGCCTTTGCTCAGCAGTGGGCACTTATAGGCTGATGATGACGATTAGTGTAATTGTAAAACGAATTGTGGGAGAGCCATGCTTCGGCACGAATGGGTCGGCTCGACCGGAGTGACACAGAAAACCGGCGGGAAACTACCACAGCGTTATGTTTCGCCGTGTGAGTGAGGTTACCGGAGACCCAATCCTTCCCCTCCCCAATCCCCAAATTTCCCAAATCCCCAAAAGGTCGGCAACGCACTCGTACCTCCTCTGTTGTTGCGGGTGTCCATGGGCGGCGCTGATTGCTTACCATCAGGTAATCCGTCTGACCTATGACATATAAAAAGGGACAAATAATATTAAAAAAGGCTTACCTATATCCAGCAAAGTAATACTGCGCCAAGAGCCATCCAATTTCCACCATAAAATTGATTTGTAGAGAGCATTTTAGTTCACCCAAGCTCCTATCTAGGATTTCTAGAAAAAAATAAATCTTATATATAAAATTGGTCCTAGGTCAAAAATAAATTAATTCGACGTTTCAATTTCAATACAATAAAATATTGAAAAATAACTATACTTTTATTCATCGATCGATCGATAAACTAAAAGTTTTAGATTGTTTTAGCTAATTATTTAGAAATAAGTACCTAAGCTATTTGACGCAAAAATGTTATGACGTCATAACTCAGTTTTTAATAAAAATTTCATAGAAAGGTATCGTTTTTGACATTTGGATAAAAGTATTGAATTTGACTAGTTGGAAACTACCGTATTCTCGGGTCACAGTTTTCGTTGCCACACTCCTCTGAAACGGCTTGACCGATATTGATGAAATTTTTGTGCTTATCCGGTATCTATGACAATCGGCCAACATGTATTGTTCATCCCCCTAAATGGTAGGGGTAGTTCACCTCAAATTTTTTTTTTATTTTTTAGACTAACAGACGGTTTCCGAAAGTCCGATCAATGTTAAAATCAATTTAATCTCTTGTCAAGTCATCTGATTGGTTGACTGAATTATCAACAACCAATCAGATGACTTGACAAGAGATTCAACAGGAGATTAGTTAATTTTAGCGTTGACAAGCCTTTCAGAAACCGGGTGTTAATTTTTAATTTATATTTTTCTATGATACAACATATAAAAATACATACAATCCTCAATTTTCACCCTTCTACGATCAACCCTTATTTTTGAATAGCCATTTTAGTAATTTAATCATTTTTCCTCTCAGTACAGGTGTCACTTCTGACTAGGGTTGCCACCCGTACTTTATAATAAAGTATTGTACTCTATTACATATAATTGTACTCTATACTTTATGAGAACAATCAAGTACACGAAAATACTTTATTTTGTATGTATTGATTTTTTGGGATTTTGAAAAGTCTGTGATGAACAGCGAGATGAAGAGATAAAAGAAACAAAGCGTCTCTGAATTTAATAAAGACTGTAAAGATGTTTTAGTAGAGATACTTATTTAATGCAAACTGCAAAAAGCAATAAAAAATATGTTTTGAAATATAAAAATAAAGAAAAATAAATTGTACTTTATCTTGATCCCATGTACTTTTTTTTCTTACCTATAATAACCAATGTACTTTATTAACTATAAAAAAAGGTGGTAACCCTACTTCTGACCCAGTAATTGCGACCGTGCGAAGGGACGGGCGGCTAATACAATATAACAATATAAATAAATATTACTTTATAATTATAAACACAGAAAAGCGGCGTGAAACAACCACAGCGTTGTTGTGGTTACCGGAGGCCCAATCCTTTTTGACCTCCCTAAATCTCCGAACCCTAATCCCCAAAAGGAGGGCAACGCTCAAAACCTCAAAACTCCTCTAGTTTTGGCGGCGGTAACTGTGGGAGAGGCCAGAGGCCCAATCCTTCTTACTATCCTCCAGGCCCTCCCTAATCCCTAAATCTCCGAAACCCTAATCCCCAAAAGATCGGCAAAGCACTCGTAACTCCTCCGTGCCGATTGCTTACTATCAGGTAATCCGTCTGCTCGTTTGCCGACCTAACAAATAAAGTTAAAAACTCACCTAGAAATGTAATGGAATATGGCTGGTTGTGTGTTTCTTTTGCATCTTTGATAGTTGTATAGAACACGTAGTAGGGGGCGCTGGCGTCGTGTTTGGCGGCCATATTGCCTTTGGGGCGGACCACAGATAAATAATCTTCGGCGCGACGGGTAGGTGGCACTATGGGGCGATAGTCACTGTCTGAAAAATAAAAAAAAATAATATAAAAAAATCTACCTAGCGACCCGTCCCAGCTTCGCACGGATACAATGCTGATACTAAATTTCTCCACTATTTAATGGATGTTATTATACATATAAACCTTCCTATTCAATCAATCTATCTATTAAAAAACCGCATCAAAATCCGTTGCGTAGTTTTGAAGATTGAAGCATACATAGGGATATAGGGACAGAGAAAGCGACTTTGTTTTATACTATGTAGTGATAATGATATCTTCATTATAATATAAATTCAATTTGCACTTCAGTCTAAGTAGCACGGGCCGGCTATGCTAACACCAAAAATATACTGCTGAATATACACTGATACTGCTGAACCAAACGACCAAACAATTTAGATTTAAAATATTAATAGTTTTAGAAATGGGATGGTTTCTTCGTCAGTAAAAGACAGACACTAGGTAGAGGAGCTCCTTAGCGGTTCTGATAATAAAACTGGAGGCGAACCGCTTCGTGTGTGTGGGTGGGATATCCGCCATGAAGCGATGACGTTTTGCCGATTGTCTGGTGGTACAATGGTAGAAAAGACTAGGGGGAAAAGTCGTGTAGCTCTCCCGAAGATAAGCTGCACGGTTGGCGCGGTGGCTGGGCAACTGGCTTTTGAATGACTCTTTGTGTGATCCACAAATTGTTGTTCCGTAAGTCTGGGTGTGATGTGTATGTCATATTGTATGTTTATCAACGCACCCACGACACAGGAGAAAATAACAGTGTGGAACAACATTCTATAAAAAAAGCCATACTTCGGCACGAATGTATCGGCTCGACCGGAGTAATACCACGGCCTCACAGAAAACCGGCGTGAAACAACCACAGCGTTGTGTTTCGCCGGGTGAGTGAGGTTAGCGGAAGCCCAATCTCTCCCAATCCTTAACCCCTAAAGGTCGGCAACGCACTCGTAACTCCTCTGTTATAGCGGCTGTCAGTATGCGACACTGATTGCTTACCATCAGGTAATCCGTCTGCTCGTTTTTCTAACCTATTACATATACAAAAGAATTTTTCCATACCTTTAACACTTTCTTTACTGCTAGAAGTATTCTGACTCCCTCCTTCTCTGCTTCTAGAAGATTGAGAAGAATTATAACTGCATTCCCCACTCCTGCTACTTGACGGTGTGGATCCTATATTCCTGCTAGAAGGAGACCTGTCCTTCTGTTTCGCTTCTTTTAATTTCTCTTCTTTTTTTCTATCTTCTGTGTTGTTCTGTGTGGTTTCTGTACTGTAAAAATGATATATGAAAGATGAAGTGTGGTAAAATTTAAAACCTTTTAGATATTTTTGTGAGAAATGTCATCTTACTAATTAATATAATTTAAAAGCGAAAGTTACGATGTTTGGATGTTTGTTACTCAATCACGCTAAAACTGCTGGACGGATCTGGATGAAATTTGGCACAGGCATATTTGATACACTCCGGAATAGGACGTAGGCTACTTTTTATCAACGTACCACGCGGGCGAAGCCGCGGGCGGAAGCTAGTAAAATATAAGTTTCTTTTAAATTTTTATGGAATTCATTTCAACTTGCACACTTATTGTAAAAAAATTTTGAAACTACGTTAACATTGTATGATTGAGATTACTGGACGCCCCCCTCCCACTTCCCATCCTTAAACAACAAACAACTGCTATGAAAGGAACGACAAAATTATATTCTTTTTTTATGTAATAGGTCGGCAAACGAGCAGACGGATTACCTGATGGTAAGCAATCAACGCCGCCCATAGACACCCGCAACGGAGGAGTTACGAGTGCGTTGCTTACTTTTAGGGATTAGGGTTTTGGAGTTTTAGGGGTTGGGCGACATTCCGGGCGTCGGGGATCGAGAGATGATCTCCGGCCACCGTAAGCGAGGGTCTGCGGACGGCGAGTAAGGGTAGCTCGCCGCCCGACCAGAACCAGGCCCGAGCGTACGGCGCGTAGCGTTCCGCGCGCGCCTCAAAGAGCCAATAGACCACCACAGACGGGGCCCTATAGGGCTGATGTTCAGCCGGGGTTGCGGGGTAAGCGCAATGAGGCACCGCGACCTCGGCCCAGAGCAGGAGAAGGAACGGGGGGCTTTAGTCAGAGAGTCTGACACTCTGTCTCGCCTTAGCCTGGACAGGAGAAGCCATTAGACGATTTTGCCCGGACAAAAAAAAACGGCGAAACACAACGCTGTGGTTGTTTAACGCCGAGTGTAAAGGTTCACATACCTGCTACCAGCTTCACTGTCAAAATTCCTGCCGTATGCGTAAATCTGTTTGTGGACCATCATCTTCAACTGGTCCACATACATCTGTCTCTGCCCGGACAGCTTTGACGGGATCGGAAACTCTCCGGTACCAGTGTACGAATCTAATATTGATTCCACTGAAAAATAATATTAATTTACTATATAATTTTTTTTTATGTAATAGGTAGGCAAACGAGCAGACGGATTACCTGATGGTAAGCAATCAGCGCCGCCCATGGACACCCGCAACGGAGGAGTTACGAGTGCGTTGCCGACCTTTTAGGGATTAGGGATTTGGAGATATAGGGATTGAGAAGGGATTGGGGAAGGGAAAGGATCGGGTCTCCGGTAACCTCACTCACACGGCGAAACACAACGCAGTGGTTGTTTCACGCCGGTTTTCTGTGAGGCCGTGGTATCACTCCGGTCGAGCTGACCCATTCGTGCCGAAGCATGGCTCTCCCACACTTGAAGCTACTCTTATTGATGAGCAGCGTGCGTGTCACGGCCTCACAGAAAACCGGCGTCAAAAAACACTTACGTTGTGTTTCGCCGTGTGAGTGAAGTTACCAGAGGCCCGAATCTTCCCACCTTCCCCATCCTCAATCCTCAAATCCCCTTTTCATAAATCCCTAATAAGCCACAAGAGGCCGGCAAAGGATTTTTAGTAACTCCTGTGGTACTACGCGTGTCCATGGGCGGCGCTGATTGCTTACCATCAGGTAATATGTCTGCTTGTTTGCCTACCAATGAAATAAAAAAGAACTTATCTCTGCATTGTTCTCACATAAGGGTACAGTAATGTACAGTAACTGTTAAACAATAAAAAAGTGTGACGATGGAGTTTCTTGCTCATTCTTCTCCATTCGAATCTACAATTTGGAACCAGCACCTAGCTTCACTGACGAACAGACTGACACCCCCTGTTTCCGAAAGGCCGATCAATGTTAAAATCAATTTAATCTCTTGTCAAGTCATCTGATTGGTTGACTGAATTATTAACAACCAATCAGATGACTTGACAAAAGATTTTTTTTGATTAGTTAATTTTAACGTTGACTAGCCTTTCAGAAACCGGCTGACAGACTACTATTCTATTTTGAAGTTTCAAAAGTACCTATTTATGGTTTAGTTGAAGTAAATGATTTTGACTTTGACTTTCACTGTGTTAGATATGGATTGGAGAAATAAAAGGGTTTCAATTAATTGTAAAAGTTTCAGATTGGCATTGCCCAACCAGGATTAGGGTCAAATTGTAATAATTTACTGCTTTCCAGCTAGGAATGGTACTTGCAACTTCATTGTGCTTGCGACCACAACCTGTGCAACCGGGTTGAAACATCAAGCCTTCCATTCCAGGGTATTTAAATTATTAGTTTTCCTGTTATTACCTGCTCTGTTGTACAGATTATTATGGAGCAGGAGTTCTTAATGGAAAGGTTTTAGTTAGAAAGAGTTTTGACACCCTCTCGTCAGACCCAGGGCAGTTTGTATGACATAGAAGCAAGTTTTAGTCAGCCAGGGCAATAAGAGACCGGATAAAGACTACAGATTATTTATGGTTCTTTTTCCTCTTAAAAAAAAAAAAAAGTTGCCCCACATTAGGATTTTCTCCTGTGTCGTGGGTGCGTACAACAATCTGTGGATCACACAAAGAGTTGTTCCGTGCGGGAATCGAACCCGCGACACGTTGCGTGGCAGCCAGTTGCCGAGCCACCGCGTCAACCGTGCAGACTTAATCGTCGGATTCACAGAAAAGGCAAACAGTTTAGCATTTATGGTGATGCTTGAGCTTGAAACTACAGGTTCCAAACCTAACAAATATCAATGTGACTCTCTAAGTTATCTGTGCTTTCTCCCCTTTATTATAAAAAAGATTTTTCTAAGGTCTAGTTTTAAACCATTGAGTCAGGTTTTGTATATTGAATCCTATTCTCACTTACATTCAATTTGAAATACATAAACTGGCTCAATGGTTTAGACCTAGGCTAAAGAAAAGGCTTGTTTAGTAATAAGGCTGTCTTACTTTATTTAGAGCAGATTTTTCAATAGTCAGATAAATGTTATCTGAGGAATAAAATGTTGCTGTCACTGTTTTATACAAAGCCATGCGTATAAATGTGGATGGATGGAGAGGGAGAGGAAGACCAAAGAAAATATGGGCGGATTGTGTGAGATATGGAAGACAGAGGAGTTAGTGATAGTGTGACGAGTGACAGGACAGAATGGAAGAAAAAAACATATTGCGCCGACCCCAAATAAAACGAGACAAGGGCAGGAAGACGATGTCTAATACAAACATTCTGACGTGACAGCATCATAATAATTCCACAGATAACTTTTATCTAACCATTGACAAATCAGCCCTTAGACCCTTATAGTTTTTATGTTAACATTTCCTCCTATAAATCACTAATCCACATTGAGGAAGCATGGTGATTGATGCTCAATCCTTCTTCTTGTGAGAAGATGCCTTTGCTCAGCAGTAAACACTTAAAGGCTGATATGATGATGATGAAAATAAATGTAAATACAAAATTCCAGCTCAATGTCTTAAAGGCATCTGCTTCTTCCTAGATTCCGCTTCTCAAACATTTATACATAGACACAAACCAAGTTAAATATAGGTTTCTAACTTTAATAAAAACTTCGTTTCCATATGTCATAACGAAGTATGTTTTGAATAATTTTTACTTACAATGAGCATGGCTATACTCTCTGAAGTGTATAGGATTTAGTCTGAAGCATTTCTCAGCGTACGGACATTCAGATTTCGGCCTTTTTGCATTAATACCGCTATCTGTAATAAAAGATAAGTTTGTAACAAAATTATAACGTTTAACATGAAAATATTAAGAAGAATCTGATCAAAAATAACTTATCTGTACCTTCCATGTTATCTCTCCGTTTGTTCGGTGTACTCATATCGGTATTTTGAGTTAGTTTTAATACCTTATTTTCAAAATAAAGTCGTCAAAATAGGTAAGTTTTACGATAACTTTCAAATTCTATTTGACAATTTGGGTTTAGGTGATGACAGAAGCATGCTTTTGACGTTAAATAATGTGTTTAGAACTGTGCCAAGGGTCGATTGTATCGATGTAATAAATAACGACAAAATTCGGTTTTACTTCTTGCATTTTAGAATACTTGGAAAATCTATTTTCTTTTAAGTGTTCTATTTCTGTTGTAAAGTTATTACCTGTGTCGGGTTATATTAGTAAAAATTAAAAAATAAACCTATACATTTTCTAAATATGAAATAGATATTTTTAAATTATCTACATCGATACGGTATTTCATCGGTTTTCCCTTTTCGCTGCTCGAATCTTGTTTTAATCGATATAACAATACATCCCTGATAGCCGGCTTTTCACAAATTACTTTATTTAGGTACGACAAAAATAAAAAATAATCTGCGATTACAGCTTTCAATTAATTTTTCTGATTAATAACTCAGGTAAGACTTGTTTGTTTCTCAAAATAGGTACCTGAATTCAGGAAACAAGAATTTATTTTCTAAATATTATCTCCATTGATTTTCTTTTGTTTCCGTATTTATAGGTACTTACAGCAAAAATATACATGATTTTATATTTGCGCGATGTCTCTCAAGTTCAATGATCTCTTATTAATTCTAAATACGAAAATTTCGAAACACACGATGTTTATGTAGATATAACGGATGCATAAAAATGTCTCAAATCATAGGTAGTCAGCATTTTATAATTAATTAATTGAAACTAACTTATAAAGTTTGATAAACACCCTTTCATAAAATATTCTATAATTATGGGTTCTGTCAACTGAATTCTTGAATACTTTAGTAGTTTTAATAAAACTAATACAAAATTGACATACCATAAGTGACTTGTATTAAAAAAAAATATAAAATACACATAACAAACGCTAATGCTATTCAATTAAATACTACTAGATACTTGCTGTTTCTTTTTTATTATAAATAGTTAAAAATGCTGTACCGGGTAAGTTTGGGTTACTTTGACCCTGCGGGGTAACTTTGATCCAAACCCCTTAACCAAAAATAACTGACAACCAAAAGTATATTTCGAAAATTTGGATCAAAGTTACCACCCAGGGTCAAAGTAACCCAAACTTACGGTACTTATAGTGAGAAAAGAGTCAGATATTTTAGTTTAGATTTTTCATATTTAAAAACTGATTTAACGCCTCAAACTATAGATAAACTCTCATATTTATAACAGAATCTAATAACCTATTATTATCAAGAAAACATTGTAATTACTGATCCATAGACCTATTAACACACCGCTCTAGACACAGTTAAAAAAAATTAAATAACATAAAATGTTTCTTCTTTCAGTTAAAATGATAAATAACGAAAACTATGCAACGTGCCCCTATGATGCATCACACCGAGTAGCCCGTTCCAGGCTCCAGCACCATCTAATCAAATGTCAGAAGAACTATCCTCCTTTGGAAATATGTCCGTTCAACGCTACCCATCGTTACCCAGCCCATTTGATGAAAGATCACTATAAAACATGTCCGAATAAGATAGAAAAGGAACAAACGCTTGTTTTAACCAGCAATAATGGTACCGTTGGAGCAAAACGCACTCCGATACAGCTGATGCAGAAGGATTATCTACCAGAGCAGGATCCGGAGAATGAATGCTGGGATGATTAAGTTAGTTTTATATTATATTGTTTATATTTCGTTTGTAGAGGTCCTTGTGGTATGCAGAAGTATGTGAATGTCTTCTAGACGTCCATCTATGTTGAATTTACATTCAAGTTGGATTTATATTTACTTGCAAAATGTAGTTGAGTTTCCGACATTGATATGTCACATAATAATATGAATGAGTGCTAAGTTTTATTAAAACGAATTCAGTGGAAACCCATGATTCCAGAATTGATTCCTGATTTCCATTTTGTTTTGTGTAGGTACTTAATCAGTAAAATATTTTTTTTTTATTTCAAGTTTCACAATTTGGGCTCTCTACAAATAGATCTGCCAAAAGTTTTAGTTCTTAAGAATATATTAAGTAATTATAAGTGCTTAATTATAATGATTTATGTGTCGCAAAATGTCGTTGAAATGACAAAAAAAAATTGGTTTTAGAAACCTTTAATTTAAATAAGTAACTGTAAAATGGAGTGAATAAAATTCGAATAGGTACTAGGAAAATTCACCGATATATCCATTCTCCCCTTTCATAGTATATCTATCAAATTCTAACCACCCCATTTTACGGCAGGTATCTTGTTACCTAAATAGTTTTAAGTTGTCCGTCTGTTGGTTAAGACCTCAGATTATAAAACAAAAGGCAAATAGTCCATGCAAAACACTAAAGTGAAGCCACCAAAGCCAATACAAACAAATTCATAAGCGAATACAAACTCGAGTCAGTACGTCACGAAGCGTCGCAGCGTTAGTACCTCACAGATAATAAATATATTTATATTTTTGAGAATAACGCCGACTTGTATTATTAAGAATTGAATTTTTTTCGCAAGAATAACAATGATAGAAGATGAAGTGTCTTTTCATAGATAAATATTGATTATTAATTTGAGTTGACCGTTATTCGAAGCATATTTAATTGAGAAAATAGGCACTACGTTTCCCGCTTTCACATTTCTATTATACAGCCATCTCTTTCTAGAACCTCACTTCCATACATTTCTAGGCAATGATGTATAAAACTAATACGTCATTGTTTCTAGGTCCATCTGCCATTTCGTTTTATAATCTGAGGTTTACACGTAGATTTTTTGTAATTGGAATAAGTTTTATTTTAGTGTCTGTTCTTTATATTAATATAAAACATTAGACTCGATTTTTTCTTTTCTCTATTTTATTTAGTAATGGACATTCGGTCACTATCACGCCTGGGGGTAAGCGATGATGCGACCTACGATGGAGCACGTCTACCCATAAGCAACCTATTCACTCGGGCCTTGAAGACACCCAGGTTATACCCTTCGGGGAACACAGACTCCGGCAAAGAATTCCACTCCTTAGCGGTTCTGATTATAAAACTGGAGGCGAACCGCTTCGTGTGTGTGGGTGGGATATCCACCATGAAGCGATGACGTTTTGCCGATTGTCTGGTAGTACGATGGTGGAAAGGACTAGGCGTGATTAAATCGTGCAGCTCTTCCGAACATTCTTCAAAATGCATCCAGAATGCTTGCAATTTAGCGCTTGTGGTAGAGGCTTTGATATCAGGCCTCCACTAGCACATCGTCGTTGAAAAGCCTCTTCGCACGCCTCCTCCCAAATTGATACGCTCTTTGCCCCAAAATAGAATTAGGCTGGACCCGTACCTATATGTTGCTGCTCCGGTGGCCATGTGCGAAGGCATGCGCCTTCGTACAAGGTCATCATTGTGAACGAATTTTTGACCTAACACTCAACAAATACCATCGAGCAGCCACCATATTCGCCAGATACGGGTCCAGCCGAATTCTATCTTTTTCCTGAACTCAAATTACCACTTCATGACACCCGTTTACAATCAGCAGAAGACAAAGGAGAATATCGTAATGCATAGGTAATATCTTTTAACCATTATTCTCTTTGCTCTTCAGGTATAATGAGTTTTGATAATAAAGTAGGCGGAGGAAATTTTATATTTCCCACGGTACACCCAGGTGAACCAAGGTGAACAGTAGGAAAAAAAAACTTCCCGCTGCACACCTTGGTGGTCTCACAAGGTGTACGGTGGGCAAAGAGCGAATTGATAAATCTCTTTTTGACCTATCCATTATCAGTCTATTAGTATTACAGTTCTCACACGGAGAAAATTTGAGCACGCTTGCTCAAGGAGGATTGGCGATTTCAAACCTTTTAATTAGAAATTATAAGTTTAGGTTTTCTCACGATGTTTTCCTTTTGTAGCGTAGTGTTATGCGCATATTTTTTATGAAAGTCAATTTCTAGGATTGCGCGTGAATCAAGCGTTTTTGTTTTTATCATACGAGGGTCAAACTGAAAGTTCATAGAAAATCTAAAACTAATTATATTAGCCAGTTACTTATTAGTTTTATTAAGTATATCTTTTCAAAATATTGTCCATTCACATCAATACACCGCTGCATGCGATGGAACCATTGGGAAAAGCACTTTGCCCACTCGTCCTTAGGGGTCTCATCAATGGCATCGCGATACGCAGCCACCGCTTCTTCAGCTTTCATAAACCGCTTTCCTTTAAGTTTTTCTTTAATTTTTGAAAATAAATACAAATCACAAGGCGCGATGTCGCGGCTATACGGCGGGTAAACCAGTCATTCAACGTTTGATGTCGCCAAATAGTTGATCGTTCGCTTGGCGGTGTGCGACGAGGCGTTGTCGTGGTGCAGGAGGATCCTACTGCGAGGTTGTTTCTCTAGAACTTATTCAAGACAAGTGGTAAACAATTGGTAATGTACCATTCTGCAGAAACATTTCAAAGTTTTTTGATCCTCTAACACAATTGTTGCGAAATGACCTTCCAAAGAACGAGGCTACCATTTTTTTCCTGCACTTCGATTTCTCTTCACTTTAGTTGGCAACTCCTAGAAAAGAAACACCCACTGAGCAGATTGTCTTTTGGTTTCAGGATCATAACTGACAGTAAAACCCAGCTTTCGTCACCTGGGGTGTGATTCTGTAAGACTTCATTCTAAACTTCGAATCTGAATCCGCCGTGAGTAGCAGTACACTAGCGCTACACTTGCGACTTGAACTAAATTGACCGCAACATATTGATAGATAAAGTATGAGATGAAGTAAAAAGTGGCATTCTAAAATTTAAATACCCCGTCACTTTGACGCTCACTTCGCACTCGAACAAGATTCAAAATCAAACAAATTTTATAGAATCGACGTGCTGGTTAGTATGTCGAAATGACAACGAAGTCATAAAAAAAAATCATTGCACGAAAATTTTCTCGTGTTACCTATATTAATGTTGACGTGACATAGACAATTTTTAATTTTCAAATGACAAATGAATGCAATATTTTACTCAGTAATATTGGCTAACACCCGGTTTCTGAAAGGCTTGTCAACGCTAAAATTAACTAATCTCCTGTTAAATCTCTTGTCAAGTCATCTGATTGGTCGTTGATAATTCAGTCCAAAGAGTATGTAACCACTACGTTTAATTCAGTCAACCAATCAGATGACTTGACAAGAGATTAAATTGATTTTAACATTGATCGGCCTTTCGGAAACCGGGTGTAAGAGTTCTATTTTCAAATTTTAGAATTATTTTTTTATTATATTGTTTATAAGTGGCCAGTCTAAGAACTTTCAGTTTGACCCTTGTAATAAGACGGGGTTGCGGGTCGAGTACTATAGGTAATGTTTCACGGGGCCGGCCTGAGGGTGCAGTTTCATTGAGGCGGAGCGGAGAAGAGCTGTGCCGCGATTCACCAATCACATGGCTTGAAATCCACATAATGATGGATAAAGCAGGAAAAAAACTGAATGGTTTTTAATCATTAGGAGTCTGACACCCCGCCCGGTGTGCGCTGGGAGGGAGAAGTCATTTAATGATTTCACCCCCTCAAAAAAGGGGATAGTTTGTATCTTGAGTCGCCCAAATAACCTTCATATTAATCTAATTCTATACTTCTATACTAATATTAACCTAAAGAGGTAAAATTTGTAAGTTTTTATGTAGGGGGTAATCTTCGGAACCGCTGGTCGGATGCTATAGGCTATAAAACTTCACGCTACAATCAAATGGAGCCGACTGAGCAGCGAGTGAAACCCCGCGGGCGTAGCTAGTTAAGTACTTATTTATTATATATTCGTTTTTCATTTATTTATCTGAAGTCTAATGTTTATAAACGTGGCTCGCATAACTGTTACTTTCCGCCCAACCCTTTGAAGGCTAAAAAGCAGAGGAGTTACGAGTGCGTTGCCCACCTTTTGGGAGATTTAGGGATTGGGGAAGGCAAGTATTGGGCATCCGGTAACCTCACTCACACGGCGAAACAATGCTGTGGTTGTTTCACGCCGATTTTCTGTGAAGTCGTGGTATCACTCCGGTCGAGCCGACCCATTCGTGCCAATTCGTGCAAAGTTAGTATGTGTAATTTTGACAAAAAGTATAATAAAATGGGCTACAATGGGCAAAGCTTATCGATGACTAAAACGTTGATAATAAATTATCTACATTTCCGATAATATTAGATAGCAGAGCTGAAACGAAAATATTTAGTGCTTTCCTATAAGCCAATCAAATAACTGCATAATACGTAATTATCTATACCTAATTTCATTTTCAATTTATTAAGTAGTTTTTTACACTTTATTCCAAGTGACATTTCGTTGACACATTTATTTTTTTAAGTTATTTTTTTTATTCGGTATTCGCGTTTTGTTTTTTCGTTAAGTACGTGTTGTTCGATAAGTATTCGTTATTACAAAAATACTTTTGTAGATAATTGGATTGAAGTTTTATCGGATTTTTAGATTAATATAATATATTTTTGTTACACAAGTGGTGTGGTGATAATTCTAATGAATGAGTAAACTGTTATTTTATGTGAAAGATGTTAATTTTGGGGCTTAAGGCGTAATAATACCTATTAAATTGTAAGTACCTATTTAAGTTTTTATTAGAATAAGGAGGCATATACATAAGTAGACTACTTATCAACTGAACGTCATCGACGATCATCGACAGTCATGATTAATACTGGTTGGCTGGGATACCGGCTACCGTGCGACGTGTCGCGGGTTCGATTTCCGTACGGAACAATATTATAGATGATCCATAAAATGTTGATCTCTCAGTCTAGGTGTGTCAGTATGATGTGTATTGGAAATACAGTTTAAGTACCCACCAGACAAGAGAAAATCCTACTATAGTGAACCGTTTATCTTTTTAAATGAATCATATCTTTTTATTGTATGGAAATCCTACTAATATTATAAACGTGAAAGCAAGCACAAATAAGCACGAAACGATGTTACTCTCTCACATAGACTAAAAAAAAAACTACTGAACGGATCCGAATGAAATTTAGCACAGAGATAGATTATAGTCTGAAATCACACATGGGCTTCTTTTGACCGTGGTATTGTGGACAGTCGCTGGTAGAAACTCTTCCAGGTTAAGCTGTTCTAGGATATGCTTAAAGACCCGGCAGAACGAGATCATGATCGACTGGGAAATTTGTTTGCAGCCGTATGCACCTTTTCTATGCTTTAGGACGGCAAACGAGCTGACGGATTACCTGATGGTAAGCAATCAGTGCCGCCCATGGACACTGGCAACTCGTCCTTTTGGCAATAAGGATTAAGAAGGGATAGGGGAGGGAAAGGATTGGGCCTCCGGTAACCTCACTCACACGGCGAAACACAACGCTGTGGTTGTTTCACGCTGGTTTTCTGTGAGGCCGACCTATTCGTGCAACAAACATGGCTCTCCCACACAACTGTTTTTGTAACATCAATGTCTAGAACGTACCTAATGCTTACATTAGATATTCAAATATACGGCGAGTAAGGGTAGCTCGCCACCCGACCAGAACCAGACCTGAGGAACGGCGCGTAGCGTTCCCCGCACGCCTCAAAGAGCCAATAGACCACCACAGACGGGGCCCTATAGGGCTGATGTTCAGCCGGTGTTGTGGGGTAAGCGCAATGAGGCACCGCGACCTCGGCCCAAAGCAGCAGAAGGAACAGGGGGGTTTTTAGTCCGTAAGAGTCTGACACTCCCTCTGAGAAGTCATTCGATTTTCCCGTCACAAAAAAAGACATTCAAATATAATATTTGGAAATAATTGGCTGTTCAGATATTGTGAAACATATCCTTACAGTCAGGAAAGCGGGTAAAAGCGCAATAAGGTACGTCATCCCCTGCCTGGAGCAGGAGAAGGAACAGGGGGGTTTTTAGTCAGTAAGAGTCTGACACTCTCTCTCGCATTAGCCAGAGCTGGAGAAGTCATATGATGTATTTGCCCCCTCTTAAATTAAATTATTTACTTAAGACCAGTACGTCGAATCTATAAAATTTGTTTGATTTTAAATCTTTTTCGAATGTGAAGTGAGTGTCGAAGTGGTACAGAAATTACATTAAAGAATGCCACTTTTACCGTCATCTCATACTTTATCTATCAAAATGTTGCTGTCAATTTAGTTCAACTCGCAAGTGTAGCGCTAGTGTACTACTACTCACAGCGGATTCAGATTCGAAGTTTAGAATGAAGTCTTACAGAATCACACTGCAGAGGTTCATAGGGTAGAAAACATTAATTAATATTTTAATATTTATCAATTATTGACATGGACAGCAGGACGCACATGTCTACTTGACCAATGTCCAATAAACGGTCCATCAATTTTGTCTGCCAGTATAGCTAATCTACTGTTAGGATTGTTCCTCAATCACATCATCATGGATGCACATCGCTTGCGTATAATGGCATAAAAGTCATCTATTATGGCTTCCGCAAACTTTCCAGATGTGCTACACCATCGATAAAAGTATCTTGTTATGGTAGACTTCTACATAGATCTATTCTAAAGACGCAATCCAAACTAATATTACTAATGCGAAAGTAACTCTGTCTGTCTGTCTGTCTTTTCTCTACGCCTAAACTACTCCTGATTTATGTGATGTTTGGTACATATCTACATAGTTTGGAACTCGAGAAAGGACATAGGATAGTTTTTTAAATCCCATGAATCGGAAACTATGTGCGTAAAAGCAAAAATATGCTGAAGTTACTATTCCACGAGAACGAAGTCGCGGGCGAAAGCTAGTAAAGAATATTTTTAATCAGAATAGTAGCAATTTCTGGGCGGTTCTGGGCCGATTCTCGTTGCAATTTGAGTTTAATTTCGATAAAATCAGGCTAAAACTTTATTACTGATTCGACCAGTTCTAGTTCTTCCAGATCTTCATAGAAAGCGATATACATGATGATATACATACAGAATCGAGGCGTGGACACTGAAATTGGGACTGATCCACCAATTTAATTATTATAACATATAAATATATTAAGACAACACCGTCGCAATCTCCCAAAACTGCTGGAATTCCTGTAAGCCAGAATCTACAATAAATACAATATAGCCTTGGGGATTGATAAATTAAAATCGAAAGCGTAATGATTAATGCTCAAACATTCTCCATTTTTTATGTAATAGTTCGGCAAACGAGCAGATTGATTACGTACTCCTAGTAGTTACGATTGCATTGCCGACCTTTTAGGGATTAAGGATTTGGTGATTTAAGGTTTGGGGAAGATGAAGGATTGGGCCTCCGGGGACCTCACTCACACGGCGAAATACAATGCTGTCGTTGTTTCACGCCGGTTTTTCGGTTTACGGAGCCGACCCATTCGTGCCGAAGGGTGGTTCTCCCACATTTCTCCATGCGAAAAGAGGCCTTTGCTCAGCAGTGAAATTTGACGACGTGTGTCTATGTATATCACACACACAGACGTCTCGTCACTCTTTAAAAATATAAACACAACGGTTGAATTTCGCTAAATGGGCTGTCTCATTCTGACTAATACCGAAGTAATAGCGTCAAAGAAACCGAGCGTATAAGAATACTTGCATGATGCTTCGCCAATTCCAAATTCTCAAATCCACTAGTCCCCAGAAGGTCGGCAAATTATTTCTTCCAACTCTTCTAATGTAGATGGCACTGAGTGCTAGCCGTCAGGTGATTTGTCAGCTCCTTTGCCTCCCTTTTTTGAGGAGGAAAAGCGTCCATTGGCTTATCGCACCCTGAATTGGGCGACTCTTATCTACTGTCTGAAAACCTCCTCGTTCCTTCTCCTGCTATAGGCCAAGGCTGCGGTGCCACATTGCGCTTACCCCGCAACTCCGGCTAAACATCAGCCCTATAGGGCCCCGTCTGTAGTGGTCTATTGGCTCTTTGAAGCACGCGCGGAACCCTACGCTCCGCAAGTTCGGGTCTGGTTCGCCTAATTTTCGCCCGTAAAAATCTTATTGGTGAAAATTTTCTGTTACCTACAATTTTACTTCTGTCTTCTTTTATGTAATGTTATCTTTCATTACATAGGTGTGACATCGTTATTTAAAAATAGAAACCTAAACTAATCAGTTAAGAAGACATACAATACCTACTTAAGTATGACGATTTTTCTTTTTTGATAAGAAAAAAAATGCAAGTTTCTACTGATTAGCTACCTATTCCGAAATTAAAGGTGCAAGGTCGATTTTAGGCGTTTTTTTTACGCATTGTTGTCTGTCCAGTCAAATCTTTTATCTATACTATTAAAGAGGTAAAATTTGTAAGTTTGTATGTAGGGGGTAATCTTTGGAATCGCTGGTCGGATTACCAAAATTCTTTCACTGATAGATACCTACAATGTTCCTGAGTGCGCTATGAAACTTCACGCACGATTAAATGGAGCCTAGCAGCGGGTGAAGTCGCGCGAGAGTAGCTAGTCAAGTATAATTTATACCCTTTAGCACTCGGGAACATTGCAGCTATCTATCAGTGAAAGAATTTTGACAATCTGACCAGCGGTTCCAAAGATACACCCTACATTCAAACTTTTAAATACCTCTTTATAATATTAGCATAAATATGAGGTATACATTGAATTCACCAGTACCAAAAAGTGTTGACCGGAGGTGAAGGCACCGTCGCATGCATGAGATTTCGAAAAAAGAAAATACTAATGTGAATTTTTTCGAGTTATATGTACTTTCTATGATTATTTAGACACCACTGGCATACGGTGAAGGTAAACATCGTGAGGAAACCTGGACTTACAATTTCTAATCATAAATTTGAAATCGCCAAACCGCCTTGAGCAAGCGTGGTGGTTAATGCTCAAACCTTCTGCGAGAGAAGAGGCCTTTGCTCAGCAGTGGGCACTTATAAGCTGATGATGAATAATATAGAATTTAAAACATGCTCTCTGTCTATCCTTTTAAGAAACTATTGTGATATAATACAACAATTAAAATTCGATTACAGCCCTAGTACATACTTGACGATATCTCTGCATTATTTTATCATTTTGATAACATATTGATAACAAGCAATGGATCAGGAACACAGCATATTACTAAAATATTTCATCAAAGAAGATCGTCCTATGTAAGTGGTTTTTATTATTATAATAATGTATTAAAATTATCATAAGTTTTTTACTCAAAACTTTCTTATTACTAGACACCACTGACATCTGGTGGAGGATCATCGAACTGATCACTACATAGTATAAAACAAAGTCGCTTTCTCTGTCCCTATATCCCTATGTATGCTTAAATCTTTAAAACTACGCAACGGATTTTGTTGCGGTTTTTTTAACAGATACAGTGATTGAAGTGGAGGGTTTTATAAGTATCATAATATCCATTAAATAGTAGAGAAACTAAGTAAACAGCATTGCATTACAAAGCCGAGGCAAGTCGCTAGTTTATTATAAGTTTGAAATCGCCATTCCGCCTTGAGCAAGCGTTGTGATTAATGCTCCAACCTTCTCCGTGTGAGAAGAGGCCTTTGCTCAGCAGTGGGCACTTATAAGCTGATGATGTAGTGGGATAAAAAGTTTGTGAAAACATATTAACAAAAATATTTATCGAACTATTTACGAGGAACTCGAATAGATTCGAGCCACTCAAGGGGCTTATATTCATAAGTATCATTGCGCTACGTTCGCTTAGACACTCGTGAAACAATGAAAAAATGACAGTTTCATCTATCTTAGAGCTGATTTTTCAATAGTCAGATAAATGTTAAGTATCTGAGGAATAAAATTGTTGCTGTCACTGTCTTATACAAACATTGTGACGCGACAGCATCATAATTATTCCCCAGGTAACTTTATCTAACCATTGAAAAATCAAAAAACAAGTCTTTATTAGGCGTGTAGACAAGTCCCTGAGCTACACATTTTTGGATTTAGAGTGACGTCATACAGCTTAGGATTTATGGTCATTCAAACTAAATGTGTACACACAATGTATACACAACAACTGTTCATTCCATTGAAGATATTATCTGCTTCAAAAATTAATTGCAATATCCATTCATCCATTTCACGAAACATTCCAACATACATACATTCAAATTTAAATAATAGCTTTTAATAGCAAAATAACTTCGTTTTTCAGCTCAAAAACAAATATGTCGGACACGCCAATAATCAAAATCGAAAAAGAATATCGAAATCCTCCAAACATCGAATCCGAGGTACCAGGGACGCATGAAATTCGAGGAGCTAACAAAAATATCGATACCAATAACAGTACCGATGAATATAACGAAATAACAGTTACCGAAGCAGAATTCACTCTTTCGCCGGTAATAACAGTTACAAAAAACGAATCCACATTTACGAAAGGCGATTTGAAATTACAAAAAGTAACTGTTGAGGAAGATATTTCGGTGAGTTACAAGCATTTGTTCAAAAAGAATATTACGCCAGGCAAAAGTGTTGTAACTAGTATTCAAAAACTTGAATATAATTATTGAAATGTGTTATTTTTGTTTATTTTTTCTCTAATACCCTTTTTCCCGTGTTAAAATAGATAATATAGAGTATATGTGGCTTATTTTTACTTAGGGGGAAGAAACATCAAATGCCTTTTCTCGCCCATAGTGTCAGACTCTTACTGTCTAAAAACCCCCCTCTTCCTTCTCCTGCTCTGGGCCAAGGTCGCGGTGCCTCATTTCGCTTGCCCCACAACCCCAGCTGTAACCTTGGAAGGCTTGACGTTCCGACTTGGTTGACCAAGTCGTGGTCGCAAGCAGACTGATCCAGTGTAATTATATTAAGTTTTAGTCAGTAAGAGACTGCTCCTCTCGCCTTACTCAGGGCTAGGAAAGTAATCTGATTATTTTCACCCCACAACAAAAATAAAAGCCACACATTATATTCTTTTTTTCTGTCAGCCAGACTTGCTGTTACAAACGCAATTATCTACCGCGGTTTTGACGTGTAAAAGTGCCGTTTTATGGCCAATTTGCAAAAATAAATTCATTGTTTCATTGTTTGGTTTCTTGATCCTTTTATTATCATATTGTTATGGTTGACAATTCAAACCAAAATCATTTGTTTCAACTAGACCTACAAGTGTTCTTGAAGAACAGAACCTTTATTAATAATAAAGGCAGACACGAAAGCAGGCAGAAACAATATAACATAATATAATCACGCAGGTATTAACGCGAAAAGTAATTATTTAAATACTTTGGAATCTTTTTTTATTGTGAGGAGAAAATCATCAAATGACTTCTCCCGCCCATAGTGTTAGACTCTTACTGACAAAAAACCCCCCAGTTCCTTCTCCTGCTCTGGGCCGAGGTCGCGGTGACTCATTTCGCTTACCCCACAACCCCGGCTGAAACTTTGGAAAGCTTGACGTTCCGACCTAGTTGCACAGGTCGTAGTCGCAAGCAGACTGATCCAGTGTAATTATATTATGTTAACATGAAATGCAAAAGTTTTTAAGTAAGGATGAAACAGGATAACTTTAGTATTAAAGAATAGGTCGGTATTACTAAGTCATCATCATTATCATCAGCCCACTGCTGAGCAAAGGCCTCTTCTCACATGGAGGTTTGAGCATTAATCACAACGCTTGCTTAAGGCGGATTGGCAATTATAAGTCCAGGCTTTCTCACGACGTTTTCCTGCACCGTATGTCAGTGTACTGAGCAGGCCTGGGTACTGAGGACAATTCTAAATCAATTTACAGTTTTCATCCAGAAATCTTAGCCAAAATTAAACAGTCAGCAGCTTATACCCAAAAAGATAGTGACAATATCATCATCAGACTGATTCCGCCCATTTTGGTTGTCTGTAGTGGTGTCTAAAGTGTCTAAACAGACTTAGAGAGTACACCATATTATGGCTTAGGAACAGAAACATTTATTAGGCGGCATAAGGCAGGCTCACAGCTTATGTATACAAAGTGGTTTAAAGTATTGGTTATAGGCAGTAGGTCATATACACTAGCCAGTTACGAGCTAACCAACATTCTAAAAATTAGGCGTTTATAGGTACAATCAAAATATGTAGAAATTAAAACTAGAACTAATTAAATTAAATTAACATAGGTAAGACGACAGTATTAATCATATAAAAGTTTTAACTAAATAAATTAAAAAATAAAATTTGATATGGGCTACCATTTATAAATTTAGTATTATGCTACATGAATGTATAATGTAGTTATTATTTTAGACATTTTAGATAGGAGGAGTATACAAAAATTCGGATTATTGTTTAATGGACTCGAATATTTTTGATTTAAATACATTAATGGTGTCGTGTAATATATAGATTTCTGGTACAATACTTGCGATTTGGTTGAATTGCCTGGTATTTTTGGTATTTTGGTATCATGGTTTCGTACACATAGGTATTTTCCAGATTTCGTACTCGTACCTTAAGCTCCGGGCCAAGACAGCAGTTAATAGTAACAAGACTAAACAATTGAATCACTGCCTATCTCTCTCCTCTCTCTCTAACTCCCAGGGACCGAAATCCTTTCTTACTTCTTACTAATAGTATAAATGTGAAAGTCACATTGTTTGTATATTTGTTACTCAATCACGCCAAAACGGTTGGACGGATCTGGGTAAATTTGGGACAGGTATATGATACACTCCGGAATAGGACATGGCTACTTTTTATCAACATATCACGCTGACGAAACCACGGGCGAAAGCTATTAAGTCATAAAATATTTATCCTGCGCCGTGGGTGCGTTTACAAACATACCAATTAACATACACATCACAACCAGACCCGAAGCAACGATTTGTGTATCATAGTGAACGTGCGGAAATCGAAAAAAGATTTTAACTATCTATGAATCACAAAATGTGTTGGTAAGCGCATTACTCAACAACGTCTGCACCATTTCTGCCAATTCTTTTGTTGTTGCATTTAGTACAGTCAGGAGAAGGTTCTTATCAGAAAAATATATTAGATTAGCTAGTCTCGCGCGGTTTCACCCGCTGCTCGGCTCCATTTAATAGTAGCGTGATGTTTTATAGCCTATAGCACTCAGGAACATTGTAGCTATATATATCAGTGAAAAAATTTTGGAAATCCGACCAGCGGTTCCAAAGATTATCCCCTACATACAAACTTACAAAGGACATGGCCAACTTTTGTATGGGCGTTTGCATAGTTATTGAATTCAATGTACATCAATGATTTTTGGTGTTTACATTTGTGAATATTATTAAATTAAATTGCAAAAAATAAAACACATGAAGAACTCGTAATTATAACAAACAAGACGAAAATAGTTTCACTAAACCTTTAGTCAGATTACTGGCCATAAGTGCACGAAATAAGATTTTGCTTTTAAAAACCATGGCGTTTTAATAATTTATTTATTTATTTATAAAATAAAACAAAATAATATGTATAATAAAATAAAACTACGTAATAATTCACTTTTATATTTTTATTATAAAGTGTATTTTATTATGTTTGTGTATGGAATGTACGTTTCTTTAATATATGTTGTGTATAATTGGGTAATAATATGCTAGTACTTTCCATTTGAAGCGGCCTGCTTAAAACAGGTGGTAATGGTGGTGGCTCTGGTGGGCTAACCACTTGAATATAAGGGGCTACTGCATTGTTGTCCGAACCCAATTCCTGCAAGTTTCGTGATAAGTCCTGCACTGTCTGTCTATTTGCCCGCATACAGCACACATGACAAACATAGTTGCTTCTTGAGGTCTGAAAATAAACCCCAGTTAGAATAAACACATGTTTTCAAGATTTATGTTATTGTACAGTGAGAAGTATTATGTTACCACATGCCTATTTTAAAGAAGTCTATGCAAACATGGAAAATACATAAAGATAGATATTATAATCACACATACCTACTATGAGTACTTTTTTTATAGATTAATATAGATAAATACAAGTACATATATAAAACAATGAATAAAAACAAAATGCTTACCACATTAATAGTATTTTGCGATATTAGGCCAGCTAGCAATGGAGAGTCCATACTGACATTATGGTGTCTTATTTTTCGAACCGATTTTCCACAACCAAGGCAAGCCATGTTATGCCCCAGTAGTTCTCATGTTCACCAGTCTCAGTATTCAATAATAAGAAGCGTGGTTGACAAATGAATGTCCCCAGAGGCAACTAAAAAAAAGATGCACTATTTAAAATCGCATACCATGATAAAACATAAAAAAACAGACTAAGTATTATATATTCCGACTTCATACCTGGGTTTGAGCTGGTTAACCAACGTGAAAGTTTTGTTTGATGGTGTGCAGAAAGCGAGGATATAAGACGCCTCTGCAGCCTTTGTACGCCTATTCCGCAGTTGATGACCCTCATCGTAATCCACAAAACAAATCCAAAACGCAAAACAGTTACCCCAGTATTATTAGCAAGGTTAACAAAAACACGCTGACAAAAGTGCCAAACACGTTCCGTTTCGTTTAAGTTTTTTTTTTGGTGAATTGGATAAAAATAAAACATAACATTATCATAATATGAGTATATTTTAAAATGCAACTAAAACCAATGAATACAGTTTCGTATGAATAAAATGTTCCTAGTGTAATGCATTTGTCGATCATATCACACGTTTTCTACGAGTGTAGTTTAAGACACGTGGTTTGGAATTGGAACGTCTTTTTATTTATCTTTCTCTATGGACTATTATGGCGAAACTTGACAAACGAAGTTGATTTTGTTGCATTACTTTTACATTTTTTTAATAATAATTGTCAGGTCTGGAGAGGCTAAAAACTACGTAATAATTCATATTTCTATTTGTATTTTACAGTGTATTAATTTTGTTCGTGTACGTGGAATGTACTTTTTTGGCCATGTCCTTTTACCTCTTTATAATATTAGTATAGACATAGAAAAGTAGAGGTGAAAATTTGAGAAAAAGTGACCAATTCGTTGTTAGCGAAATAGTTTTTTTATGTAGGTCATACATACTTAATATATTATTATGTCGGCAAACGAGCTGATGGATTACCTGATGGTCATCAACGGAGGAGCTATGAGTGCGTTGCCAACCTTTTGGTGATTAGGTATTTAGAGATTTTGGGATTGGGGAGGGATTGGGACCTCCGGCACTCACACGGTGAACATAGCGCTGTGGTTGTCTCACACCAGTTTTTGCTGTGAGGCCGTGGTAGCACTCCGGTCGAGCCGACCCATTCGTGCCGAAGCATGGCTCTCATAAAGTGAATAAAAAATTAATAAAACGGATGCACCAATTAAACAATAAATACTGCATAGTTTATCGAGTTTTGATACTTTATCTAGAGATTATCAGTGTGACACGTATGATAACCACGATGATAACGATATAATAGCATTCGAAGTGCAAAATGACGGTGACGGTGAGCACCGGTAGCTATTCGCCTGACATGCACGTCGATTCTTTAAAATTCGTTTGATTTTGAATCTTGTTCGAGTGTGAAGTGAGCGTCGAAGTGACGGGGAAATTACATTATAGAATGCCACTTTTAACATCATCTCATACTTTATCTATCAAAATGTTGCTGTCAATTTAGTTCAACTCGCAAGTGTAGCGCTAGTGTACTACTACTCACAGCGGATTCAGATTCGAAATTTAGAATGAGTCTTACAGAATCACGTGCCAATCAAGTGTGGGAGAGCCATGCTTCGGCACGAAAGGGTCGGCTCGACCGGAGTGATACCATGGCCTCACAGAAGACCGGCGTGAAACAACCACAGCGTTGTGTTTCGCCGTGTGAGTGAGGTTACCGGAGGCCCAATCCTTCCCCTCCCCCAATCCCTAAATCTCCAAATCGCTAATACCTAAAAGGTCGGCAACGCACTCGTAACTCCTCCGTTGCGGGAGTCTATGGGCGGCGCTGATTGCTTACCATCAGGTAAACCGTCTGCTCGTTTGCCGACCAATTACATAAAAAAAACACACTTATAATTTCTAATTTTAAGTTTGAAATCGAAATCCGCTTTGAGTTAGCATAGTGATTAGTGGTCTTTTTTGCTAGGCCAGTGGGCTTATAGGCTGGTGATGATGATGATGATGATGATGACGGCAGCAAACGAGATGAATAAACACCAGATTTTAAGCGATCGATAATCGCAACACCAGATACGTTGCTATGGATTTGGCCTTTAGAGATGTGTGTCGTTTCAATAGTAGATACCTATTTATGGTTTAGTTGGAATAAATGATCTTGACTTTGACTTTGACTTTGTGGGGGCAAAGTTCGAGACTCCGGTAACCTCACTTGCACGGCGAAACACAACGCAAGCGTAATTTCACGTAGCCTGATGGAGTGTCTCATTAGTCTTTTTTGTGGGAGGAAAACCATCTCATGATTTCTCCCGAGGGCCGAGAGAGACTATCAGACTCTTACTGATTAAAGACTTCGCTTCCTTCTATGAGTCTGTCCGTCAATGCTCATGACATCCGAAATGTATTGAAAATAACGTAAAATTTCATTTATTTTTTTTTTTACTTTGCCCCACACTAGGATTTTCTCCTGTGTAGTGGATGCATTTACAAACATATAATGTCACACACACCTCACACCCAGACGCGGAACAACAATTTGTGGATCACACAAAGAGTTGTTCCGTGCGGGAATCGAAGCCATGACACGTTGCGCCGCAGCCAGTTGCCCAGCCACCGCGCCAACCGTGTAGTCTTTAAAAAAAATCTGATAAAAATCTCAAATTAGAATAAGAATAGAGTCCTGTTGTGACTCTGACTTGAAACTTGTAGACCTTTTCTCAATTAATTCAAATGAGAAAGCATATTATAAAAGAAAGTCGTGTTAGTTACACTGTTTATAACTCAAGAACGGCTGAACCGATTTTGTTGAGAATTGGTAGGGAGGTAGCTAAGAAATGGGAGAAGGAAAGGGTAGAGTAGGTAAGGTAGGTTAGGTAGGTAAGGCAGATCGTGTAGGTTGTCAAAAAAAGCGTTAGCTGCCACGTTTCACAATAGTATATTTCATTAATAGTACGGAATGGCTGTCATTGCAAAGAATTCCGACAAATGTTGACAGTCGGAACGAGTTAAAAGGGAAAAAGACTTACATAAATACGTACTATACTATACTATAAATATATACATACATACTATATATCTATACTAATATTATAAAGAGGTAAAATTTGTAAGTTTGTATGTAGGGGGTAATCTTTGGAACCGCTGGTCGGATTTCCAAAATTCTTTCACTGATAGTAGCTACAATGTTCCTGAGTGCTATAGGCTATAAAACATCACGCTACGATTAAATGGAGCTGAGCTAGTACAGCAATAATATAATTACATATACAACTTAAAAGTATACATATTTTGCTATTTGATGTCATGATCACGATACCTCTGCCAACCTCTTCAAAAGTAACCCCCGAACCTTTTGCTTGACCGCCCAACGATTCGAATATGTGTCTGTCAATAACGAGAGACTGTAAATTCTTATTTATATTGCAGGTTGTCGTGAAGAATGGTAACTACCAAACTGCTGATGATATTGAAAACTTGAGTTCGGGAGATCACACAGATTCCATTGGCTCCGGAAGAGATTTAGTAACTGACAATATGGATGGCGAAGGTAAATAATTGTTACTTTTACAATTTTTATATATTTTTAGGTAGAATTTATTATATTAGGCAAATCCTTTACGAGGAGATGAGACGGCAGTATCTATTGAATGTGTTTCATTATACTTAAATAACATAGTGTGGTAAATTTTTCATATAAATCACACGGTATAGTAACCTTTTTTGTGATAGCAAACACAGCTTTATTTCAAACTATATATAGGTACACGTATTTTCAATTTGAGAAGTATCATAGGATTAATGTTGATATGTCTAATCATAAAACTAAAATATATTTTCCAGAAAAGAGTCACGAGGAGAAGAAATCCAAGATTCCTTTGTCGCGGCTGAGGCAGGTCGTGGAGAGAGTTAAGCAAGAGAGACAAGCGCAGAAAGAGAAAAATAAGGTTAGTATGAAACGTTGCGTTGAGTTAAGCTGAAGACTGACATGACAGACCTACACAGTTGGCGCGGTGGCTGGGCAACTGCTGCCGCGTAACATGTCGCGGATCCGATTCCCGCACGGAACAACTCTTTGTGGGATCTACAAATTGTTGTTCCGTGAGTCTGGTTGTGATTTATATGTGTAATCTAATGTATTTCCCATATTCAATGCCCAAATCCCCAATCTTTAAGTCCCTAACAACCGACAAAAAGACGGCAACGTGCTTGTTCTACTTTGGTGTTCTACTAGCATAAAATGTCACTGGCGAAAGTGTGGGAGAGCCATGCTTCGGCACGAATAGGTCGGCTCGACCGGAGTGATACCCCGGCCTCACAGAAAACCGTCGTGAAACAACCACAGAGCGTTGTGTTTCGCCGTGTGACTGAGGTTAGCGGAGGCCTAATTCTTCCCCTCCCCCAAGCCCTCCTCAATCCCTAAATCTCCAAATCCGTAATCCCTAAAAGGTCGGCAACGCACTCGTAATTCATCCGTTGCGGGTGTCCATGGGCGACACTGTTTGCTTGCCATCAGGTAATACGCCTGATATCCATCCATCCTATTACATAAATTTAAAAAAATTCACCCTTGTACATATTTGTTTAATAAAAAATCCCAATTTTCATTTCCAGCCACGCAGATCATCAATTCCAAAACTGAAAGACCCGAAAAAAGTGAAAAGGGACACTTCACTGAAATTCGAGCCGCAAGTCGACGATGAATTTGAAAAACTATACGAAGAAATAGTTGATGATAAACCTATAGAAGTCGAAGTGAAACTACCAGTAGTCTCAATAGACGACCCTGAGAAGATTGAAACGAAATTCGAAGAACTCATACACGCTTACGATGAAGAAGAAGAAGTTATAGAACAAGTTGAAAAGCCAAGCATTTCAAAAGTGTCTAAAATACCAGCGCTAATAAAAAAAGATGATAGTCCCAGTTTGAAAGCTTTAATGGAGAGGGTTAAAGAAGTCAGCGCTGCAGAAACTAAGTTAAAAGATGGTGGGTTTAAAGTCACAGCTTCTAATATAAGAACTAAAAGATTCTCCAGAGGTAACTCTGATTTAAGCAGAGATGAACAACGCGCCAATTCAATAGACGGGATTGATGTTAAGAACGACGATAATGTTTTTGATATAGATAAAGCTCATGGTACTGAAAAAGATGCCAATATTGGTAAAACTGACAAAAAAGGGATGAAAACAAGATCAATTCGTAGCAAATCTGAACTTATAGAACAGCATCGGCAAACTAAACTAAGAGAAGATTTAAGAAGAAAGCAGAAGCAACTAAGAAATGGCGTTGAAGATCCAGTAATAGTTGATAAAGTTTGTAATACTAATGACAATATTGACGATTTAAATGCCGTGCTCATTAAAACAGAGAGAATAGTTCGTAACATTTCAAGGGAAATTAACGACGATAAACATAATATTACAAGTACTGAGACAGTAACTACCGAAGAATTGAACGATGGAGGTAAAAGAACGGTAACTACAAAAACCACTGAGACTTTCGAAGAAGGTGCCCCAGTCGTACATCAAGAAATCATTCGTAACATCAGCCGTGAGCATACTGAAAATCCTAAACTTACAACTGAAGATAAAAACAAGACTACATCTAGAGGTACTTCCACAGGCATTCCTGTTAAAACTGAACGATTCACCCGAGGTATAAGTCGTGAAATGGGCAACTTTAAGCAGAGCATCCAACGAAAAATTACCCCACCTAAAGAAAACCTTGAAACTACAGATAACAAAGTAGAAAATAAACCAGCAGTTAAGAAAGAAACAATGAGAGTGGAACAAATAGAAAAAGAAGGTATCAAAGTTGGTATACCAGTGTTCACTAAGGTTACTAGAAGTTATTCTAAAGGTAGGATACAGAATGTGGAAATGACAAGAACTATTGAATGGAAGCCAACTGATGTGATAACAAACAAAGCTTATACACGGAGTGTTAGTGAAAAAGTTACCAAAAAGGAACTAAAAGACACAAAAACAAACTCCGAAGCTGAAACTAATGAAAATAATCCTAAAAATGGTGTCGATGAAGATACTACAAGAGATACAGCAAAGGAAAATAACACAAAAGAAACCGTCAAAGAAGCAGCAGTTAATAAAACGATAAGAAAAGTGACTGAGTTCAAAACAGAGGAACAAGTTACTAATGAAGAAAGAACTACATTTACTCTTAGTAGAAGTGTAGACTTGAGTTTAGAAAACGATTTTAAAACAGCCAGAGCAATAGGAACTCAAATGAGTATTGACGGACAAAATATTGACCGAGACTACAAAATAGGTAAAGATGCGAGCACTAAAATTAGTGTTATTAATGAAATAAATGATTCTAAAGATCTAAAACCTTCCCGAGAGATAGGCACGCAAATGAGTGTGGATATTTCTAAAGTACAAGAAGAAAAACACGAAGAAATTAATAAAGGACAAATCGATACTGAGAAGAGTGAGACGAAAGATAATAAATTACATGTGAAAGAAAAGGATAGTGACGTCTCTACTAGTGTAACACCAGTTACTAATTTGAAAGGTAATGTGAATAGATTAAAGGAAAATTTGGTTCAAGATAAGGAAATTGTTTCGAAGAAAGATAAAGAAGAAGAGTTGCCTAAGAAGAAATCTGTTCTATCAAAGATTGCTATGTTTGAGGTAAGTGGGATTGTAAAATAATTATTGTCTTTATTTTTCTTTAAGTTGAGTGTTAAAAATTATGCAAAATTCTATTAAAAAAACGCTAAGATAATCAAGTTACTTAATTAAAAGTCAAAGTATTTGGAAATGAGGTTTGTGAGAAAAAAATGGACGCGTCCAAATTTGTCAGATGCGCTCATGCTCCAGTCAGGAGCAAGTTACGAACTGTACGTAGCGAACTCCTCACAAATAGCACGCGAGCTCATTCACCATATTTAGACGGCCCAATATTTATAAAACAGCTAACTACAATTAATTAATATACGTCGATAATGTTAATCACGACAATCTTTACTTATTTCAGCGCCTCGAAAGAGATCCAATAGAACTACCGCTGCGCAAGTTAAAATGCAAATATGTTCCACCAACTAGAACCACATACCAAGCTGAAGAAGACAAAGAAGTTAAAAATATAACCACTGAAGAACCAAAAGCAGATTTACAATCAGAACCTACTACTAACGAAGATAAAGTTGAAATTAGCGTGACTTACGACGCTGTCGCTTATACCAACGAACCTATTATAGTTAAAGAATATTTAAAATCAGAATACAATGAAAATCTTTTAAAAGATAATAAAGAAAAAACAACAGCTAATACTGAAGAAGATACAACCAAATCCGATGATTTAGAATATACAGCACCAGTAACTGCTATACCTGAAATCGTGAATTTAGATCCTAACGAAATTCAAATTGAGATACCTAAAACACCAGAACCTAGAAAAGATACAGAAATGCCAACTATATTCCCACCGAGAAGAGATTACGAAGCTGATATAGGTAGAACGAGACCAGGAAAGCTTAATCTAAATAATTGGACAAGTCAAGTTGAAATAAATAAAAGCACAGTTGACAAAGTAGCTGTTTTTAAAGAAGAACAAATACAAGAAATAGTTCAAACGTTACCTGCTATTGATATCAAAGCGTATGCAAGTCAAGTCTCGATAAGCAAAGAATTACCGAGAAATTTTGACATTGATGAGGGCGAAAGGAATGAAGGCAATGAAAATTCTGCCAAAATGCTGTATAACAAGGTTGAAATTCAATGTGAAAGCGCTCAAACTTTACCAGAAGTAATTGACGTTACTCCTGTTAGTAATATTGAAATTACTGATAATGAAAATGAAATAGGTGAAGCAAGTCTGCCGCCAGCTCATGAATCACCGGAATATCTTCTAAAAACTAAGACAAAACCAGGTAAACTAGACCTCAGTTCATGGAAAAATCGGGTAGAAGAAAGCAGAATTCATATTGGTAAGGATATTAAAAATAAACCCAAAAGTATTGATACTACACTGGAAGCTTCAGAAATGAAAGCTTTTAGACCCAGACGAATCAGTGATACAGTACCGCTGATAGACCGCCCTAACAACGCTGATAATAAGAATGATATTCCTAAAGCAGATTCTGAAAGTCAAATTACAAATGAAATAGTAGTTGATACTTATCAGTACGCAGTAAGTGAATCAGATGTGCCAGCTGACGAATTACATTCTTCATCTTCTGAATCTAATTATGCAAAAAGCCACAGAAGTAGGGATAGGTATGGAATGCCGATGGTCATATCAAAAAATCGAAAAAATGTTGAAGAACCGAAACGTACTCCAGGTAAACTAGATCTCAATCAATGGAAAAGTCAAGTAGAAGCTAATAGAGGTATTGTTGATAAGGATATTAAGAAAAAACCTAAAAAGGCTGAAATTATTACTGAAGCACCAGGTAAGAAAGTCTTCAAGCCCTATCCTAATACCAGTGGTGATCTTAATGCCCCTAAAAATAAAGATGAAAATTCTATAACAGACACTGAACATAAATCCGAGATTCAAGTAGAAATAGCAACGATTTTACCTGAAATCGTCGCAGCTGAATCCATAGAAGCAAAGGCTGAATCAGCAAAACCTTTTATAGCATTAATTGATGTAAACAGACACGTAACAACATACGTACCTAATGAAAAAACTATCAATACAGAAGAACAACCCAACATTCTCAATGGGAAAATCGACCTTGAGACAGGGTATACTTACGAAAGTAAATCTGAAATTGGCATGAATGAATCAGATACTGTACTCTTTGTAGAAGAGAATGTGACTACTCTGCCAGCAATCATCACCTTTGAAACCGACGACATTAAGGTTGAAAGTCCGAAACCCGGTAAACTTAATTTGAAAGCTTGGGAAGATCAAGTTGAAGCAAATAAAGTGCTTGTTGACAAAATAGAAGTCGTAAGAAATGAACATCTCGAAGACGTGGCTAAAACATTGACAGGGAAAGTCGAGTTTGTAACTTTTGAAAATGTGGGCGAAGCTAGAATGTTTCAAGCGACAGCAGAGCTTAACACAGACAATAATAAATTTGAAATAACTGAAGCAGCCGATGATTTAGAAGCTGATATCGATGTAGAAGTTAAAGCAAACGAACCGGTAGTAGCTAATTTGAATTATTTCATTCCACGCCAAGCTTCAAGAGAAGATCAACTTAATAATAAAGAAGATAAGGCTCAAACTCTTAATGAACTAGTATCCGAGTCACTCAGCGACCCAGAACTTGTTGATGAACCAGTTGAGAAATCAAATTTCGATAAAGACTCGGTCATTGGAAGCGTCAAAAAGAAACTATACTTTCTTTCTGGCATAAGTAGAGTTCAGAATCCCGTAATACGCGAAGACTCAAGGGAAAACGACGGTACAAGAATCGGTGATGACTCAAACACAGATGAATTGGAAACTAGACTATATGTCGAAAGTGATTTAGGTTCAAATTCGAATGCAGCTAGCATAGAAGATATAAAAGCACACTCAAGTAAAGTAACAAACGAATATAAAACTTCAACTCCACCAAACACAGCTCAAATAGAAACAGCTGACATAAAAGATCGTTCAAGCGAAAACGTATTTCATTTCGACGTAACAAGAGTTGAAAATAGAATGACAAGAAGCGTTTATGCTGAAGGAGAACTTAAAAATTCTACAGAAGATATGAAAAGGGCTAAATCATTGGCTGAATTGGATTTAGGTGACGTCGTACAAGGAAAAGTTAAGAGAATTCTAAGTAGAATTAATTCAGTTGATTTCGGAAGGCGTGAAAGCATCAAAACAGCTATAAGCATCAAGGAAATGCCAAAGAAGATGACGGTGCTGGAGAAAATTGCACTCTTTGAGGTAAGTCATATATTTCATATTTATTTACTTGGATGCCATATTGTTATAAAGGGCTTTTTTGGGAGTAGAAAATCATCAAATGGCTTCTCCCACCCAGGGTGAGTGTCAGACTCTTACTGACTAAAAACTCCCCCGTGCCTTGTCCTGCTCTAGGCCGAGGCCGCGGTGCCTCATTGCGCTTACCGCCGTCTCAATGTGAAAAGGACTTAAAGATATGATACCCGTTTGGGCACAGCAAAAGAAGGCATAACCAAGTTTAATTATACAATTAGGTACAAAACTAGGTATTGTTTTTTTGTTTGTTTTTTTACAAAAACGTTGCCCCACACTAGGATTTTCTTCCTTGTCGTGGGTGCGTTTAAAAACATAAAATTTCACATGACACCCAGACCCGGAGCAACAATTTGTGGATCACGCAATGACTTGTTCCGTGCAGGAATCGAACCTCCGACACGTTGCACAGCCGCCAGTTGCCCGGCCACCGCACCAACCGTGCAGTCAACGTATTCCTAATACCTATTATATTAGGTATTTACATTATTTCGTAGTTTATCGATTAGATTATCTTTTTATCATCAAATTATTCTTTGACGCTTCTAAGCAAATGCTACACATTTCCTTAGAAGACGTTTTTGCAATTTGTTTGAAAACATATTTATATATCTACGCGTTTTTTTTTCGTTTCTTAGAGTTTCTGCTTACTGTAGATTTCTATACACATGATTAGTTGACTTGATGAGTGTATTTGTAATCGGAAAGTGATAATGATTTTGTAATCGGAAAGTGATAACGATTTTGTAATCGGATAACACCTGCAACACCAGAGGAGCCACAGGCTTTGCCGGCTTTTTAAGAAGGAGTACGCTCGTTTCGTGAAGCTATGAAGGTCGTATCGGTTCAGAATACCGCCGCTGAAAGATCATTCCAAAGTTTTACTGTCGAGGGAAACATTTTTGTGTAAGCACACAGTTCTACTCGTAGTCAAAGTCAAATCATTAAATTTAAATACACCACTACAGGTGCTTTTGCACCCCCTGCGACTTTACTTTCACTCTGGAAAATCTCTGGTAACAGCGTGATTACAATTTGCAATCACGCTGTTACCAGAGTTTTTCCAGAGTGTTTTTGTGCCTTTTTTACAAAATTTTTCCAGAGCAAAATCAGTGTGGTTTCAGAGTGTTTTCAGAGACAAAATAGAGTGAATTCAAGCTGAATTCAGAGTGATTTAAAAATGTTTTCGATATGATTTCACAGTAGTTTCAAAACAGTACCAGATTAAATTCACTGTAAAACATTTTTGTTGGTGGTTTAAGGTGCTGCTCCTCTTCCTTGAGCATGCCTCGGCACGGTAAACTAATCACATGTTCGTAGCCGCTGGTTGACACCTAGCATCAAACTGTATGATGGTATCTGTTTGTTGTGGTACATTTCTCTGTACACATTAATGTCAGCTAGCACACGATCATTTGATAGCGCGTAGGCACGAACCATATCCTAATATTCTTCATTTGAATACTGGGACGAAACTATTACACTTCACATACTACTTAAGTGTGGGAGAGCCATGCTTCGGCACGAATGGGTCGGCTCGACCGGAGTGATACCACGGCCTCACAGAAAACCGGCGTGAAATAACCACAGCGTTGTGTTTCGCCGTGTGAGTGAGGTTACCGGAGGCCCAATCCTTCCCCTTCCCCAATCCCTCCTCAATCCCTAAATCTCCAAATCCCTAATCCCTAAAAGGTCGGCAACGCACTCGTAACTCCTCCGTTGCGAGTGTCCATGGGCGGCGCTGATTGCTTACCATCAGGTAATCCGTCTGCTCGTTTGCCGACCTATAACATAAAAAAAAAAACCTAACACTAGAAAATGCACTTTACGTAAATTTGGTAAACGGGGGTGTTTACACAATGCGGAAGCGGCGGCGCGTTCGCATAGACTGGCGGTCAGCGGACCGGGGGCGCGCGCAGGGTGCGTGCGAGCTGGTAGCTACATGTTCGGCACAGTCGGCGACTTAACAAAGGAAAGGGGCGGGGCTTGCGCGCTCGCTTCCTTAGCGACAGGAGCGGCACGTGTTTGGCGCGTAATTATGTAGGCATTTTACTATCTCCGAGTTCGCTTTGCGCTCTGTGTTCATGAACACTGTATTTTATTGGACAATTAGATGAAAAATTAAGGTTATAGTTTTTTACATATTTGGGACGAGAATCGAATACTGACGGGTGGTCAGTATTCGGTCCTTCAATAAGTCCGTCGTTCAAATTTACATACTGTATATAAAAGCAGTATGTATATAGTAATGCCTCTTGCCGTGGGGACACGTCGCCACGCTATATTATAGTATGTTATAGTATGTTATTCAAGTTAAGGTGTACGAACTTAGATTTTTCTAGAATAAAAATTAAAAATTCAAGTCTTTTGGTATAATATATAGATTTTTGATTTTACTATGGATTTACTATGGATCCACTATGGACTCACTATGGTTCTACTTTGGGACCACTTTGGTTCATTCTGAATATACTCTGGATCGAATCTGAAAACACTTCGATTTTTCTCTGAAAAAAGGGCACAAAACCTCTCTGGAAACACGTTGGGCGCAGTCTGTTTTCACTTTGACTCTGTTTTCAGAGTGTTTCCAGAGTGAGCTGAAGGTCGCAAGGGACCTTAAAAAGAACAAAATAAATATCAAAAAAAGGACATTGCTCTGCGTTCCTTCGGTGTTGGCCATGGAGCCAAGAACATAGGAAAATCATGTATCAAAACTTCTATACGGTCCTATTTTTATAGCGGACTAGCTGCAGATTAGATATATCTCAAAAAAGAATAATATTTTGAGGTTATAATTTAACCATAATTTAACGAGTAACTTTAAGTGAGGGAGAGCCAAGCTTCGGCACGAATGGGTCGGCTCAACCGGAAAGATACCACGGCCTCACAGAACAACGTGAAACAACCCACAGTGTTGTGTTTCGCCGTGTTACCGGAGGCCCAATACCTCTCCTATTCAGTTTTTTCTCATCTTAAAAAAATAATTGGCCAAATTGGTCCAGGCGTTGTGAAGTTATGCGCTCACCAACACATTTTGCGATTCATTTTTATATTATAGATCTACCGTATATCAGTAGTGTCTAAAATTAAATAATCTAAAAGCTACATATAACTCGAAAAGACTCTTGAAAGTTTGACACTTAACTTTCTTGATCATTTAGACACCACTGACATACGGTGAAGGAAAACATCGTGAGGAAACCTGCACGTCGATTCTATAAAATTTGTTTGATTTTGAATCGTAATAATTAAATTTTAGAATGTCACATTTAACGTCATCTCATACTTTATCTATCAAAATGTTGCTGTCAATTTAGTTCAACTCGCAAGTGTAGCGCTAGTGTACTATATTATATTATATTATATATCTGTATTATATTACTACTCACAGCGGATTCAGATTCAAATTTTAGAATGAAGTCTTACAGAATCACACTACTGGACTTAGAACTTCTAATTGTAAGTTTGAAATCGTCAACCCACCTTCAGCAAGCGTGGTGGTTAATGCACAAACCTTCTCCTTGTGTGAAACTGATTGAAGAGGAAGGTTTATATGTATAATAACATCCATTAAATAGTGGAGAAATTTAGTATCAGCATTGCACCCGTGCAAAGCCGGGGCCGGTCGCTATCTACATAGTTATTATATAAAGAAAATTACATAAAAGTTCACCTTGACGTAATGTTTTTGAAAATCTTATGAATTGACCGATAATGACAATTCTTTATAATAATAATAACAACATGTCCTAAATACGTCAGATAACATTATAATATCAGCGATAAATTATCATCTCCCAATCTTTACATTTTACTAGCTATCCGACCCGGCTTTGCACGAGTTACATTAGTCAAGGTTTAAGAATGATCCCTAATATTATAAAAGAAAAATGTAGCCTAAGTTGCTCAGGATGAATGTAGTTTTCAATGGTGAAAATTTTTGGAAATTAGTTTAGTAGTTTCTGGGTTTATCAATTTTTTTACTACCCTGTAATGTCCCACTGCTGGTTAAAGGTCTTCCCATCTCGCTTCCACACCTTCCGATCCTTCGACCGTGTCCTCCAGTCTCGACGATAGGCGTCTAGATCGTCACGCCATCTTTTCCGGGGCCTACCCCGCCTGTGGCCTCCATCCTAAGGTGTCCACTGGATGACAATACTGACCCATCTCTCCGGATGCATTCGGCTCACGTGTCCGGTCCAGTCCCATTTTAATTTTGCCGCCTTTTGGCCCACATCGGCGACTCCTGTTCTGGAACGTATCACGGTATTCCGTATGCGATCGGTCCGTTTTATGCCTTACAGGCTACATTCCATTCCTTTGGGGAACCCTGAGCCTGGACTTCTGACACTTGGTGAGAGACCAAATTTGCGCACCGTAAGTTAGGACAGACATAGACCGTAAGTTAGGTTAATCTATTACAAATTTATAAACATACATACACACAAGATTATTTTTTCCTCTTTGTAATATTATTAACGTAGCTCTCACATATATATGTTTAAAAAGACTAGGTTTAGTGTTATTTATTTCGAAGCTTGTGCTCGGGTGAGTACGATAGGTTTTTCTTTTCGATAACCTTATGGATATGTCCATTTTTTATAGGATAGGTTATATCATATAACCTATCATATACATATAACTTATATGTATATACGAGTTGACGAATTACCTGATGGTAAGCAATCAGCGCCGCCCATTGACATCTGCAACACCATAGGACTTACGATTACGTTGGCCAACGTTTATACGTTTACGTTTACCAAAAGGCTGGCTTTTGGGATTTCGAATATTTAAGGATTGCGAAGGGATGGGGGAAGGGAGAGTGAATGGGCCTCCGGTAACCTCACTCACACGGCGAAACACAACGCTGTGGTTGTTTCACACCGGTTTTCTGTGAGGCCGTGGTGGTCGAGCCGACCCATTCGGTGGCTCTCCCACAATTTTGTGTTCCCATCTTTTAAAAATTAATCCAAATCTGTCATAATCTCATAAACCATTGACACGTATGTATATTACAAAGTAATTAAACGCCATTTTCGTCCAAACTAGGCCCTAATTTACATTAAAATTAAGGTCAAACGAACGAAAAATTACACCACACGTACTTTGCTAACATATTTTTGAAGTAAACGCAGTCATTAGGCTAAATACTCCGATTATTCTATTCTAATATAATAAAGAGAAGTGTTTATTTGTTTGTTTGTGTTGAAAAAAGGTTTTAATGTAAAACTGCACCAAACTTAATGGTGGTAGTGATTAATGCTCTAACCTTCTCCGTGTGAGAAGAGGCCTTTGCTCAGCAGTGGGCACTTATAGGCTGATGATGATGGCAGCAAACGATCTGACGAATTACTATACCTACATCACATCATAAAATGTATAAGTGCCCACTGCTGAGCAAAGGTCTCTTCTTACGTGGAGAATGATGATTGATCGCGGTACCTTATAAAATCGCAACCCTGGCCGAATATCGGCCCTGTAGGGCCCCGTCTGTGGTGGTCTATTGGCTCTTTGAGGTGAGCGCGGAACGCTACGCGCCGTACGCTCGGGTCTGGTTCTGGTCGGGCGGTGAGCTATGTTTGCTCGTCGTCCTCAGATCCACGCTCGTCTGGAGATCGTCACTCGATCCTCGACGCCCGGAATGTTGCATATTGCCAAGGCTGTAGAAGGAATAGGGGAGCTCAGCCCAAGCAGGGCATAGTGCCACGGTATGCTCATGTAAGTGCTGCTTTATGGCCTACTAGCTTTTGCCCGCTACTCCGTTCGCGTGGAATAAAGACTTCCTGCAGATTTTTGGTATAAAAACTATCCTATGTCCTTTCTCGAGTTCCAAACTATGTCTATACCACACAGAAATCAGGTTCAGTAGTTTAGGCGTGAAGAAAAGACAGACAGACAGAGTTATTTTCGCATTTATAATATTAGCTTAGATAGTGCGGAAAGTATGGAATGGATTTACAAAAAAAAATATTCGCCGTTTCATCGTTTCATTGTTACCATTGGGTAAAAGGCCGGCTAGGTTGCGAAATCCCAAAAACCGCCAAAAAACACGGCACAATTTTTTTTTTTTTTTTTTTTTTTTTTTTAAACGTTGCCCCACACTAGGGTTTTCTCCTGTGTCGTGGGTGCGGTTACAAACATACAATTTCACATGCACATGACACCCAGACCCGGAACAACAATTTGTGGATCACACAAAGAGTTGTTCCGTGCGGGAATCGAACCCGCGACACGTTGCACGGCAGCCAGTTGCCCAGCCACCGCACCAACCGTGCAGTCGAATTTATCATTACGTGACACACACAAGCGAAGTCCTTCGCGGGAAACTAGTCAAAACCTACGACAAAAGGTACTGTGTATATATAAAGAGACACAGATACAACAAAAATCATTCATAAATAGAATAGTCTGGTCGCGTCAGTTCGCGGGTTTTTTGCTTCACAAACAAATTGATTGAACAAAAAACTATTACTTACATACATACATACTTACGTACTCATAACTAAATATTTGTTTAAAATTATATGGTTCCGTTTCAAAGTGGGTCAATGACGAGTGGATATTGAAAAAAAGCAGGTACTTCTACAAGTTTCGCGCGTAAAAATCATTATTGACATGGAGAATAGACAAGTGGAGTGTTTAGAAAAAGTACGAATTAAATTTTATTAAAAAAAAATAATATTAATGTGATATTGTAGATAGAACAGTTTAATTTTTTTTAATTATGGTTGCTTGAGTGTTTTTGACGTTTCCAATGAGGTTAGCAACATTTATTTAAAAAATTTAAACCTATTAATATGTCAATTAAATATTTAAAAAAATTACACAATATTTTTATTTTGTCGTGTAAGAAAAAGCATTGTCTGAGATCAAATTAATTTTATTTGAAGAATGCGCCTCTATAAGAAGCATACTAAATCGTGCGTGACGTCACATGATATTTCGAAATTAGAAATAAAAAATGAGTGGCAATATTAGTAAAAAATTGTCCTTTTATTTTATTCGATTCGTTTCAAAATTATAGTTTCTATAAGTTAAACATTTTAAAAATAGAAATGCTTTATGAGTTTTTTACTTTTTAGACCTGGAACAAAGATTTAAAAATGACTGATTTTTGTTGTTTAAATATTTGTATACAAGCTTTTACCAGCGACTCCGTTCGCGTGGTATAGTGACTTCTTGCAGATATTTGGTATAAAAACTAACCCATGTCCTTTCTCGAATTCCAAACTATGTCTGTACCAAATTTCACAGAAATCGGTTTAGTAGTTTAAGCGAAATTAATTACCGATTTCGTTTTCTCCTTCTCTAAGTTTTTTTTTTATTTTCCGATTTATTCTGCGGGATCCAAGACAGAATGTACCCTTCTTTCTGTTTTTTTCTTTTTTTAAAAAACGTTGCCCTACACTAAGATTTTCTCCTGTATCGTGCTTGCGGTAATTATTTATGACTTCAGTGTATGGAGAATGCGACTTTTTGAGGTTATTTGAAGGTTTTGTGTCAAAAAACACCACCTAATTAAAAAAAATAACATAGGACTTGCTTTCGTGAATTGTCTAAGAAAACCTCTAAGTACTAGTTTACAGGCACACGTTACACGTCTCTGTTAATTAAGGTCGAAAATTGATTTGCATTCATAGATTTTCGCACGGAACCGTAACTTTTTGAGTACTCCTAAAATTTATAATCCTTGACACGTAAGATTCATAATAAATCAATAGATAGTCTACGCTCTTTAGCTTATTCTTCGCCGACCATCCAACCAAACGGCGATCGTTTGGATAACAAAAAAAAAACACAAAATTTTGACAAATTTTCTTTAATAAATCGGTTTGTGAATTTTTATCTTTTCTTTTTTTTGATATTTTCATTTGTTTTTTTTTCTCGTATCGTAAATTATGAGACTCATTATTGTTCTGTTTTTAGTGACGTGCTCAATTAAGATGGTAAGTCGATTTATAATAATAAATAATATTGTTTGAAAATAGAGTGATTTAGTTTTATTTTTTATTTTTTATTGCATGATCTAGATTGAGGAAGGTTTTTTAGATAGACGTAGAAAAAAATGATAGATATTTTATAGTACTTATTTTTTTTTTACTAACGCGGGTATATTTTTATATATTTTAGTTAAATATGTTATGATTGTAAAATTAACCTTTAAATCGTGGTAATTCGAGACACAATAAGTGTGAACGCCGGCGCTCGCTTGCGGTTTTATGAATCAATGTAAACTACATGATAGTCCAGTAATCGTGGTAAATTAGGTACCTAATTAAATATATTTCACGGTATAAAAATGGTTTAAAGGAGGTTTAACCGCATTAATTAATATCTTTTATTTTAGTACGCGTTACTGGTTTCCTATAAAAACCTTTACGGCCTTATTACAAAACAAGGTTTTTCTTTAGTATTTTAACTAGTTTTTGTATTTCAAATTGAAGGTAGGTGAGAAAATTCAAAATACAAAATCTGACTCAATGGTTTAAATAGACTACTCAAATCAAATCAAATCAAATCGTTTATTTTGCAAAGAATATGGGTACAAAATAAGATGTTAGATTTATACATAGTTCCAACACATTGTACCTTACGGCATGCAAAAGAAAAAGAAAAGTTTTAAAGTTATTAGGTTCTATACAAACAAATAAAAATTTAATAAAAGGCAACAGTTACTTAAATTATAATAGAAAATATATATATATAATATATTATATATATATAACATTATTATAGACTATCGTCATTCAGAAAATCTTGAATTGAGTAATAGCATTTATCTATAAGTAGTGACGTGAGCCTTTTACTACTTACTTGTTTTGTTAAATTCCAAAATCATGGAAACGATTGAACAGATTCTAATGAAATTTAGTACTTGTCTTAATCTCATTATACATCTCGTTTAAAACCTTAGGAAGCAAATTTTCGCAAAGATAAGTTAAAGTTTATTTTTGGTTGTTTTGTTTTAGAGTAGTTTTTTTTTTGGTCTATGCAAGTTCCTTGTAAAGGAATTCGTCTGACCTGTTTTTCTGAAAATAATAGACTTAATAACATATTTCTAGGCAAAAAAAAAACATTTTTTTTAATGCCAGTAGTAATTTTTTTTAATTTTTTTTTTCATTTTTTTTTTTTTTTTTGTTATAAATTAGTCTAAAATTATGTAACTTTCGAATTGCATGAATTTAATAAAATTTTAATTGGGTATCCGGTGACTTCCAGTATTCTGTAAGGCCGTGGTATCACTCCGGTCGAGCTGGCTCATTCGTGCCGAAGCATGGCTCTCCCACACTTATTTTATATGTAGCTGTGTTTGATTTCTTTTTAATAATTTCTAGTGCATGTTTGCATAAAATATAGTTTGCATTTGTTTTCTTTTTTAATACGTGCATTAATTTAATATAGTCATACGAACGTATCAACTTTATAACTGATTTATAGATTATTTAGACTAGATTTTAATTTAATATAGGTACAGCTCATTATTTTTAACGAGGAACATATACAAGGAGCCGATTCTGGTTGTCATATAAAACAACTTTTTCAATAAGACCAATATGGAAAACTCAAAAAAAATAATTTCTCATGCAAAATAATCAATCAGCTGTTTTGATTTGTATGGGGAAATAAATTTGTTGTTGATATTTCGATATTTGTGCCATGGAAAATGTTGTTGTAACTCCCCCCCTCCACTCCCCCAATCCCTAAATCTCCAAATCCCTAATCCCCAAAAGATCGGCTACGCACTCGTACCTCCTCTTTTGCGGGTGTCCATGGGCGGCGCTGATTGCTTACCATCAGCTAATCCGTATGCAGGTTTGCCGCCCTATTACATAATATTACAAAAATTGAGCACCAAAATTGACTCCTTAAATATGTCCATCGTTCATATTAACATTCTGTAAGTATAATAACAGTGGTTTGTAGACCTCAGTTTAAAAGGTTCAGGTGTGAGAGCGCCCGGTCTCCGTCTAATGTTGTCCTTTAGTCAGCTCTTCCGACATCATCATCATCCACATCATCAATCATCATCATCATCATCAGCAGGGCGAAGACAGTCCGCTGTTGGACTGTAGGCCTCCTCTACATAAGAAGGATACTCCATACTTTATCACCAACTTTGGCAATGTAATGGTCAGAAGATAAAAGGTTGTGAGTTAAGCAATTACATACCGCGGCTTCGGCCTAAAGCAGGAACGGGGTTGTTTTTAGTCAGTAAGAGTCTGAGACTCCCTTTCGCCTCACTTCGTCGGCAGCCTATAAGTGCCCACTGCTGAGCAAAGGCCTCTTCTCACACGGAGAAGGTTTGAGCATTAACCACCACGCTTGCTCAATGCGGGTTACTTCGCCTCACTTAAGGCGGGCGAAGGGTGACATTCGTTACTCAAAAAACGTTTTCTGAAATCGGAAAAGGAGAATCCTCAGACTAGGTGAGGTGATATTGGCTTACGAGCTACTACCAATCCTGGCCCATAGTAGGGAAAGGGATGGGGTGGTTTTTAGTCAGTAAGAGTCTGACACTCCCTCTCGCAACGAAATCATTAAATGATTGTTATTCTTTACGTGAAAGGAAGGTTATTTTTTATGACATAGGTCGGCAAACGAGCAGACGAATTACCTGATGGTAAGCAATCAGCGCCGCTCATGGACACCTGTAACACCAGAAGAATTAAGAATGTGTTGTCAACCTTTTGGGATTAGGATTCCGGAGATATTTGATTTCAAGAGGGGAAGGATTCTCCAAGTACGCCGGTTTCCCCTTATCCCCAAAAGATCGGCAACGCACTGGTAACTCTTCTGATGTTGCAGGTCTCCATGGGCGGCGTTGATTGCTTACCATCAGGTAATCAGATATTGTATATTTAAAAAAACACGATAGACGGATAGATATTACCTGATGGTAAGCAATCAGCGCCGCCCATGGAAACTTGCAACATCTGTGGAGTTACCAGTGCGTTGCCGACCTTTTGGGAATTGAGGAAGTGGAGATTAGGTAGGGAATGGGGGAGGGGAAAGATTGGGCCTCCGGTAACCTTACTCACACGGCGAAACACAACTCTGTGTTTGATTCACGGTTTGATTCACGCCGGTTTTCTGTGAGGCCGTGGTAGTACTTTTGTAATTGTAATGTTATACCTCAACAATGACTTTACCGATTTGGCTTAGTATTGAATTATTCGTGGAAGTCCAGACAAAGGGACGTAAAGAGATTGTACTAAGAGAAAAATAAAAAAAAAACCCTGAAAATTTGTAAAATCGACATGCACGCAGTCGGATCGCGGGCCACCGGTAGTAGTATTATAAATTTTGTATACCTATCGCTAAAGAAAATTGGTAAAACATGACACAATTACTTTATATCGCAATTCATTTGTTTAACATGCGACGGTAATATTTATCTAAACAATGTTTTAAGTAAATATTATGACACTACAATATTATTTACATACTTGTTACATCAACTCACTTCGCTTCCTGAAAAGATCAACGATCTAAGAATGTATGTGACTAGCTACTCTCACGCGGTTTCACCCGCTGCTCTGCTCCATTTGATCGTAGCGTGATGTTTTATAGTCTATATTGTAGCTATCTATCAGTGAAAAGAATTTTGGCAATCCGACCAGCGGTTCCAAAGATTACCCCCGACATACAAACTTACACATTTTACCTCTTTATTATATTAAATAGATATAAACTAGCCGTCCGCCCCCACTTCGTATGGGACCAACGATCTCATTCACAACGAAAGGGTCGTGGTCCCGATTTTCCATCTTTACTTTTTTAATATTTTCTTTGATAAGAACCTTCTTCTGACTGTAATGAATACAACAAAAAAAGAATTGTCAAAATTGGTCCAGGCGTTCTTGAGTTATGCGCTTACCAAAACATTTTACGCTTCAATCAATACTAATATTATAAAGAGGTAAAATTTGTAAGTCTGTATGTCCGGGGTAATCTTTGGAACCGTTGGTCGGATTTCCAAAATTCTTTCACTGATAGATAGCTACAATGTTCCCGAGTGCTAGAGGCTATAAAACATCGCGCTACGATCAAAAGGAGCCGAGCAGCGGCTGAAACCGCGGGAGAGTAGCTAGTTTTTTTTTATTCATATATACTCGTAAATTACGAAATCATTCAAAGGTTGATGACCGAACAACCTTCGTTTCTACAAAAATACTCATCCTAATGACTTTGAATCGCTGACGCAATGACTCTATTACCTAAATGATTATTTCCGGGTTTTTTTTTGTTGACATAACATTATGAGGATTCTTAGTAAATATTGTTATTAGTTTGTTTTGATCAAATACAAAAATCTCTACCTACTTATAATTTGTAGTCAAATGTCCATGCAAAAACTACTGGTATAAAATGGCTTTTTTGTGAAGAAAAAATCAAAATCAAAGTCAAAGTCAAAATCATTTATTCCAACTAAACCATAAAAGTACCTAACTTTTGAAACGTTAACTTCGAATCTGTATCCACTGTGCGTAGTAATACACTAGCGCTACACTTGCGAGTTGAACTAAATTGACAGCAACATATTGATAGATAAAGTATGAGATGACGTTAAAAGTGGCATTCTATTATCGACGTTCACTTCACACTCGAACAAGATTCAAAATAAAAAAAAATATAGAATCGACGTGCTAGACTCAAGTTCACAGACGGGGCCCTATAGGGCTGATGTTCAGCCGGGGTTGCAGGGTAAACGCAATGAGGTACCGCAGCGTCGGCCCAGAGCAGGAGAAGGAACGGGAGGTTTTAGTCAGTAAGAGTCTGACACTCTCTCTTGCCTTACCCTGGGCGACAGAAGTAATTAACGGTAAAACGGGGTGATTAGAAAATAGAATTTGAGGGGTGAATACACGAAAGGGGTGAATAGAAGTTGGCGAAATATTCCTTGTATCTATTCACCCCTCTTCCGTGTCTATTTACCCCTCGAATTCTATTCACCCCGTTTTACAGTAGATGATTTTCTCTCGACAAAATAAAATCTGCTTCAGCCATACCGTTTTTATAGCTAAAGCGCCACTGGCGTATACATTGTTTGAATAGAACAGGAATGCTCCAAATCCAAATTAATATTATAAATGCGAAAGTAACTCTGTCTGTCTCTCTGTCTTTTCTTCACGCCTAAACTACTGAACCGATTTCTGTGAAATTTGGTACAGGCATAGTTTGGAACTCGAGAAAGTACATAGGATAGTTTCTTTCTATGCCAAAAATCTGCAGGAAGTCACTAATTCACTATTCCAGCAAAAGCTAGTCTTTTTATATATGGCAATGACATATCATCATCATTGTTATCATCATCATCATCATCATCAAGAGCAGCTGGAGGATAAGGAAATAATGGCCCAAACAATTCTCAATATAAATGATCTCCGGTACCTCGATTACTGTCAGATGCTAAAATCAGTCGGGTTGTCTTTTCCGTAAGCTTAGTTGTAACTAAAATTAGAAACTTAAACACCAACTTAGTTTGAACGAGAAAAATTTTGAACGAGAGACATATTATTCAAGAACCCGATTCTGGTGGTCAAATAAAAAAAATTTTTCAATAAGACCATTACGGAAATCTCAAAAAGACTTTAACTTCTCCATGCAAAATAATCAATGAGCTGTTGCGAGTTGTATAGGGAAATAAATTAACTTTTAACATTTCAATATTGGTTCCATTAAAACAGTTGTTGTTATTAAGCATCAAAATCGACTCCTTCAATATCTCCCTCTTTCAAAATACCACCCTGAATCTATTCGCTAATATTGCGTGTGCCACAGAATACGCTGATTTTCGGCACCGGAATGTTGAAAATGGACAACGAACAGACGGATCACCTGTTGGTAAGCAATCAGCACGACCCATGGACATCCGCAACACCAAAGGATTAACAAATGCGTTGCTGGCTTTCGAAGGGCAGGAATTTATCGCAAGCTGTTTCTAGAAGACCTCAATATAACCCTCATTAAGCTGAACACCATCTAATTGTTATCCTTTCTCAAAACTTACAGGGTAAATTAACGTCTCCCCTACCGGAACCCCCGACCGAGTCGACAGCAACGGATAACCCAGAACCGGTGCCCGGGATATCCGAAGAAGCTTATTTGCAGAGGATACGAGAACTCCAAACATCAAAAGTGCATTTTGGCAAGATTGATAATATGAATTCTATAGCGCTGAGTGATGGAACTAAAATTCCAGTGCTCGCTGTGGGGACAGCTTTGGTGAGTATTATTCATATTATTTTTTATGTGATATGTCGGCAAACGAGCAGACGGATTACCTGATGGTAAGCTATCAACGCCGCCCATGGATAGCAACAGAGGAGTTACGAGTGCTTTGCCGACATATTGGGGATAAGGAATTGGGGGAGGGGAAGGATTGGGCTCCCAGTAACCTCACTCACACGGCGAAACACAACGCTGTGGTTGTTTCACATCGGTTTTCTGTGAGGCCGTGGTATCACTCCGTTCGAGCCGATCCATTCGTTCCGAAGAATTCATAGTATTTATTTGCGATTCACAATGCATTAAACAGGTGTTACTAGAAAACTTAGAGCTAAGTATAATTGTGGACCCTGTAGGGCACAGCCAAATAGACAACTTAACAATCGAAGGCGAAGTATTAGGCCTCCGATAACCTCACTTTGGCGATACACAACGCTCTGAAATGTTTTTAAGACGTTTAAAGAACCACTGCCAAACAAAATGATCTTAATTTTAATTTATTTTAACTCCAGGGCCTACTTAGCAATATTGTCGATACATTTTGAGCTCGAAACTGTCGTACATTTTGGGCCAGTAACTGTGCGTAGTCTTAGGGGTGGAGTGTAGAAGAACTACACTATTACGGGCAATATGAGAAGCAAAAAAATTGGACTCAATCAAAATTTCGAAGATTTTTTTTATTCGGCCGTTTTTTGCAGTTTCTGGTTATCCATAGAAACCATTTAGGATCTGAGAAGTATGGCATTTTTTATTGTTTTTTGTCATGGGAAAATCATCATATTATTTTTCCCGCCCAGGGTTAGGCGAGAGAGAGTGTCAGACTCCTACTGACTAAAACCCCCCCCGTACCTTCTCCTGGTCTGAGCCGAGGCCGCGGTGACTCATTGCGTTGAATCCGCAACCCCGGCTGGAGAAGTATGTCCCTGTGACGCACCGTTTCCGAGTTATGGGCTTTTAAATTTTTATTATTTTCTATAAAACGATTTTTATTTAAAAATGGTAGATTCGGTGAGATGGTTTTTGAAAAAGATGTTGTTACTCAAAAGTCATGCCATAGGTAAAAATAATGCAAAAACTTCGAAAAAAATAAAACATCTAGTCCTTGCTCCACATAGCCCCTAAAGCTACACTCCAACAACATATTTTGTTATTAACATATATATATGAGTTTGTAAAATATATTGTAGGTTATATTAATATCCCAATAAATCTGTCACTAAATTTCCGATACAAAAAAAGTATGAGATTTTTTTTGTAACATATTATTTTTTTCTATGCAGACGGTAAGTGAACTGCGCCGCTCATGAACAAGAACAAAGGTCGTTGCGAGGCTGTTTGGGGGGGATAGACCTGGTACCCTCACTGAGACAGAACGCTATGTTTGTGTCACACCGGTGAACTGTGAGGGCGTGGTATCACTCCCAGCCGTGACAGCAGTGCCGAAACATGGCTTTCTTTTATCCTGATCTTGTTTTCTGCTATTGGGCAATTTCTTAATCTTCTTAGGAAGCTCCTGCTTGATCTTCTTTGCTTTCTTTATTTGAAACTAGCGATTCGCTCCGGCTTCGCACGGTCGCAATGCTTATACTAAACTTCTCTTCTATTTAATGGATGTTATTATACATATAACCCTTCATCTTCAATCACTCTTTCTGTTAAAAAATCGCATCAAAATCCGTTGCGAAGTTTTAAAGATTTAAGCATAAATAAGGATATAGGGACAGAGAATGCGACTTTGTTTTATACTATGATGATGAAGTAATATTGCATGGTTCGCGTGGGGCACGGAACAACTCTTTGTGTGATCCACAAAATCTACAAATTGTAGTTCTGTGAGTTTGGGTGTAATGTGTATGTGAAATTGTACGTATTTAAACGCAGCCGCGACCTGCTAATGGTCATAATTCTGACATACCTCTTCCGCATACACATTCATCAATTTCTTCATGCATGCTCTTTGATTCAAGGTGTTATAAAGGTTTCATCCCATATTTCGTTTGTAGATGGACCCGCGGCTCTTAAAACATGTGATAGGCGCAGCAATTGACATGGGTTACCGTGCTATAGACACGGCATATATTTACGGCAATGAGAAGGCGGTCGGCGAAGCTATTCAAGCTAAGATCGATGATGGCACTGTGACGCGGTAAGTTTAATTGACTAAAGAGCATTTAGGTCGCAAGGGTTTTCTTAATACAAAATTTTAATCCCAAGACAAAGGAAACTTTTATGAGGTACGGCGTAAAAATGAGCAGATGGATTACCTGATGGTAAGCAATCGGCGCGAAATGAGTTACGAGTACGTTGCTGGGGATAAGAGTTTTGAAGATTTAGGGATTGGGAAAGGATTGGGCCTCCGGTAATCTCACGCACACGGCGAGAAACAACGCTGTGGTTCTTTCGCGTCAGTTTTCTCTGATATTGCGGTTTCACGCAGGTCGAACCGACCCATTCGTGCCGAAAATTGGGAAACTGCTGAACCGATTCTAATAAACTTGGCACTCATACGTAATATATTATGGTACATACCTTATACACAAACTTCGTAGCAACTGCTAGTACTCGTAATATTAAATAATTAGCTTAAAAAAATCTGTCTGACAAGACCTAAATCTCTTGTGGCGCCATCTATTAAGAGAAAAACACGATAATTTTTTTTTTATGTAATAAGTCGGCAAACGAGCAGACGGATCACCTGATGGTAAGCAATCAGCGCCGCCCATGGACACCCGCAACGGAGGAGTTACGAGTGCGTTGCCGATCTTTTAGGGATTAGGGATTTGGAGATTTAGGGATTGAGGAGGGATTGGGGGAGGGGAAGAATCGGTCCTCCGGTAACCTCACTCACACGGCGAAACACAATGCCGTGGTTATTTCAAGCCGGTTTTCTGTGAGGCCGTGGTATCACTCCGGTCGAGCCGACCCATTCGTGCCGAAGCATGGCTCTCCAACAATTATAATATATCTCAATTTCTTCATTCAGGGAGCAGCTGTTTATTATGGGCAAGTTATGGAGTACATTCCACAGGACTGACCTGGTGGAGACAGCCTGCAAGAACTCCTTGGAAGCCCTGGGTATCACATACTTTGATCTCTACATGATCCATAACCCAATGTCTTTTAAGGTGAGTTACGTATTTTCTTCATTGGTCAAGGATTTTTTCCTTGTAGAAGGAGAAAAAGGGGAGATCATCTCTTAATACTTCCCTTCCCGTACCTATCGTGCTAAATGTCACATAGCTCACTAAGCGTAGTAGCTACAGCTGTGTGCAGTCTGTCACACACTTAGAACTAATCACAGCAGTGTGACTCTGTAAGACTTCATTCTAAACTTCGAATCTGAATCCGCTGTGAGTAGTAGTACACTAGCGCTACACTTGCGAGTTGAACTAAATTGACAGCAACATTTTGATAGATAAAGTATGAGATGACGTTAAATATGGCATTCTAAAATTTAATTTCTCTGTCACTTGGACGCTCACTTCGCACTCGAACACGATCCAAAATCAAACAAATTTTATAGAATCGACGTGCAGGTGTTCTAATACAAAGTAAAAAGGCGATGACGTATGCGACCGAAAACTTTTAATTTCATTATTGAATTCTTCCTTCTTTTGTTACGGGATGGCAGACGGATTGCCTGATGATAAGCTATCGCCTCCTCCTATGGACACCCACATCCGCAAATGCGTTACTAGTGCATTGCCGGCCTTTCGGAGATTAGGGATTGGGATTGAAGGCATCGGGGAGGGGAAGGATTGGGCCTCCGGTAACCTCACTCAAGTGGCGAAACACAACGCAGTGGTTATTTCACGCCGGTTTTCTGTGAGGCCGTGGTATCACTCCGGTCGAGCTGACCCATTCGTGCCCAAGCCTAGCTCTCCCACAATTACTACACGTGTGTTATAACACATTTAAAGTATTTTTATAATAGTAAATAAATAATTATTTTTATTCTCGAAGTATTTAGCGTAGTGACTGCGTTTAGTTAAAAAAATGTTAGCAAAGTACGTATATTATAGTGTATTTTTCGCTGGTTTGACCTTAATTTCAATGTAAATTCTAATAAAATCTTCAAGTGTGGGAGAGCCATGCTTTGGCACGAATGGGTCGGCTCGACCGGAGTGATACCACGGCCTCACAGAAAACCGGCGTGAAATAACCACTGCGTTGTGTTTCGCCACTTGAGTGAGGTTACCGGAGGCCCAATCCTTCCCCTTCCCCAATCCCTCCTCAATCCCTAAATCTCCAAATCCCTAATCCCTAAAAGGTCGGCAACGCACTCGTTACTCCTCCGTTGCGAGTGTCCATGGGCGCCGCTGATTGCTTACCATCAGGTAATCAGTCGGCTCGTATGCCGACCTATTACATAAAAAAAAATCCATGACTCCATTATTTACCACAATCGCATGACCTATTCTAGACGTGATTTAAACTCTTCTTAGACGAAAAATAACAATTTGAGAAAACAGTTAGAGAGAGAAAGAGACAAAAAAATATAGGGTTCGCGCTTTACTTAAACTGCCCATGGTCATGATCAGTGTTTTAAGCCGATCTGAGTCATTAAAAATCATCCATTGTGGGTGAGGCAAAAGGGAGAGACGTGTCAGACTCTTACTGACTAAAACTACCATGTTCCTTCTCCTCCAGGCCCCTGCCAATCATTGCACTTGGACCCTCAACCCTGGTATACAATAAATCCATACTCATATGTATTTTACCATTTTTGCAAACAGGAAGGCCCAGATCCAATTCCGAAAATCGCATCAGTAGTCCAGTTCTCCGAATACGACTATTTGGACGCCTGGTTTGGCATGGAAGGCCTGGTCAGCAAAGGTCTGGCGAAGAGTATTGGAGTCAGCAATTTCAACTCCGTTCAGCTGTTAAGGATCTTGGAGAAGGGGAAGATAGCGCCAGTTATCAACCAGGTGAGATTAATCAAGCGCTTACTGCAAAACGAAAGGCTTTTTGAAGGGCGAAATCATCCGCACTAGGTGGAATGAGAGGGATTGTTAGACTCATTTAAAGCCACAGCGTAACTTCATCTTCTCCGAGCCGGAGCCTCGGTACATTACCGCGCTTGCATCCCCAACCCTGACTGAAGATCAGCTCTCTGATGGCTCTTTTGTTTGAGCTTTATTTGTTTGCATTAGGTACATTTATTACATACTATACACGGAATTTTAATTCCATTCCAGATTTGACAATTTCAGTGTTACAACGTTATGACACGTAATAAATAGTGACGTTGCGAAATTATTCGATGTGGAAATCGAATATTTCTGAATCGATTCCTCTCGTTTATAAATTTACACTCGTAAACTAAGTTTATTAGGAAATAAAATATTTCTGAACCGATAATTTAGTTTTGACAATTAATTAACGATCTGTGACTTTTCTTTTGTATTTGTGTGTGAAATTAATAAAAAATATGGTCATGAAGGAACATGACAAATAAAACAGAAATTTTATAAATTGTAGCCGTTATCGCTATCGCTATCGCTGCCGCGCTGTTACTTTCTCTAACATTTATTATGAATTGTGTCTGTGATTTTTATCGTCAATTAATATATCTTGCTTACTCATTTTTTCCTCTTCTTTGACAACATGGAATACGCATTTAGACCATTCGGTAGCCGTAATTTTTTGAATGCCTCCCTGAAACTGATTCATAGATTGTTTATCGATTTTTGTGTTCATCACTACACTGTTATATGTGGTATCATTATTTGACAAAATGACAGTAGGTCATGTCAAATCAGGAATCGAATTAAAATTCTGACTATAGCTACTGCCGTGCGTTTTCGCCCGCTGCTCGACTCCTATTGGTCCTAAGGTATTGTTTCATAGCCAACAGCCTTCAGGAACATAGTAGCTATTTATCATTGAAAGAATTTTTGAAATCCGACCAATGTTTCCAAATATTACCCCCTACAGAGAAACTTGCGAATTTTACCTCTTTATAATAATAGGTCTTTAACTATGAAATTGCCGTTTTGCATGAAAAAAATTAAACGAATTTTTTTATTTGAAATGCGATGAAAATGTAACACTAATCAATAAACAAATGACTACTCTTGGAAAAAGAATCCCATGTTTTTAAAACAAAATTAACATTAACAAAAACTATTTTGATTTGAAATGGCCAGTACTGCAGAACGGCAATTTCATAGGTAAAGACCTATTATTAGTTTAGATTGATGAGACCTTCGCAAACTCTCACCCATATGTGTTACATATATGTATGATGATGAAGACCAGAGATGTCAAAGGGATGAATTCATCGACGCATCATAGCCTATGATAGCTTGTTTTAAGTAAGTAAGTAAGTAAGTAAGTATATTTATTTGTTTAAACATGGTATACATACATTGCATGCAAGATATTACAGTAGAAAGAAAGTTCAAACATGTTCAGCCGCGTGTCGTGGCGTACAAATAGTTGAATGGCGTACAATTGCTGGGTTTCAAACCGGGACTACACTTATTAAATTCACATGATAAAATTGCTATTAAAATCTTAATACATTATCAATTCAATTCAATTATCAATTCTATTCAATGTCAAGTTAGTTATTAGTTAAATTCAATGTCAATACAATATCAATTCAATGTCAATTTAATTATCAATAAAAATTATTTTATACAATAAAATATATTAAATGACATAATAATCAAGAAAAATTATCCTCTTTCATAAATTCAGAAATAGTATAATAAGATCTCTCTATTAATAATTTTCTTAATTTCAATTTTAGGCCAGATACATCCAATAATCTCCATGACTTGGGTAATTTATTAAATATGGTAGGAGCCATGCAAAAAATACTCTTATGCAAAAGAGCAGTTTTACCGCCGCGAACACAAAGCAGAGTATTGTCACGTCTATTCCTTGGCACAGCATCAGACAAACGTTGGAATAAGTTAGGATGACTTACAGTGAACATTACCGTTTCCAAAATGTATAATGAGGGTAATGTCAATATTCTATGCTCTTTAAAATAAGATTTGCAGCTGTCTGTTGTTTGAAGTCTAAACATCGATCTGATACATCTTTTTTGGGCCCGAAACGCTACTTCATTGTCCGTACTATTTCCCCAGAAAATTATACCGTATCTTAAAATGGATTCAGCCAATCCATAGTACGCAGTAATTAGTGCATCTGCATTGAGAACCGCTGCTAGTTGTTTCAAAGCGTAGGCTACACTACTTATTTTCTTACTCAGAGCTTCTATTTGGGGCTTCCAACACAACTTAGCATCAATAATAAGACCCAGAAATTTTGTTGTGTCAGTTGCATTTATATTAATATTATTATACTGAACATTAGGATTGGTAGCTGTATATGTACGCTGTCCGAAATGAATTACATTAGTCTTTTTTAAATTAATGATTAAATTATTATTATTAAGCCAATTTATGATAGATATAAGAGAATTATTAATGTCATGTTCATACGTACTTTTGTCATTACAAGCTATAGTCACAGTGCAATCGTCAGCAAAAAGTGTCATTGGTTTGTCAACAGCTTTAGGCAAGTCATTTATATATAAAGTGAACATCGGAGGGCCCACCACACTGCCCTGCGGTACTCCGTATATTACTTCTCGTTCCTCAGATCTTACAATTATCTCACGTTTGTTGCAAATTTGATATATTTCGGTAACCTGCTTACGTTTATGAAGATATGATTTTATTAATTCTAAGACGTTACCCCTGATACCATACGCTTCAAGTTTCTCTGCTAGGGAATTGTAATGCACACAATCAAAAGCCTGTGTCATGTCACAGAAAATGGCGCATACAGGTGTCCTCTTATCTATGTTTAGCATTACATTATGTAGAAAATCATAAATAGCCAGATTTATACTTTTGTTTTTGCGAAATCCCTTTTGTTCGTCAGCTAAAATGTGATATTTTTCTAAATAGTGGTTGATTTCTCCCGATATATATTTTTCGAAGACTTTGGATAACACTGGTATAATCGCAATCGGTCTATAGTTTAACATCAATTCGTGATTTTCCTTCTTATAAAGCGGTTTTACTATAGATTTTTTTAATGAATCAGGAAAAGTGCCTGCGCTTATACAAAGATTGATAATAAAACATAAGTGTGTAGATATTATCAATGCAACTGCTTTTAATATTTTTGTGGCAATACCATCATAGCCAACGCTGTACGTGTTTCTAAGTTTCATTATAATAAAGTATATGTCATGTGGTGTAGACGGAGCCATAAACATAGACTGTGCTCTGCTATCGATCAGTGACCTTGAGTTCGTTCCTGCGTTACTTGTTGGCTGGATTTTATCGATAAAATAATTATTGAATGCATTGGCTATGTCCTTCTGCTGAGTGATTTTTTTATTTTCAGAATTGATGCAAGTAATACAAGTTCTCAAGTTTTGACTTTTGGACTTATTGATGATTTGCCATGTGGTTTTTGATTTATTATTTGACGTTTTAATATTGTAAGTGTTTTGAGCCTTTTTAGTTAAATTAATAACTTTTTTAAGTAATCTTGAATAATTTTTGAATTTAACTCTGTTATATTGATTTGGTTTTAACCTGTATTTCCATAGAAGATTCCTTTTATTTTTGCTACAGATCTTAATCCCACGTGATACCCAAGCGGGTTTTTTAACTATGTTAACGGTAACAATTTTATTAGGGAAACACAAATCATAAAATAATTTGAAGGTTTCTATAAAACAGTTGTAAGCTGCATTAGGATCTTCCATCTCATACATATCGAAGAAGGAGAGACTGTCTAAACAAGATTTGAATTTTTCTATATTTTCTGGACTGTAATCTCGTGTAACTTTGCGATAATATTTATGAGCATCCTTTTTTCGTACGGGACACTTTAAAAGCTGTGCTGTGTGGTCGGATAGCGCGAACTCCACTACTTCAATCTTACAACGTTTACCAAAATCATGAGCAAAATTGTCAATACATGTTTGGCTCGCAGTCCGAGTAGGTTGCCTTAATGCTAGTTGTAAATTCGAGTTTAAGAGAATACATTCAAATTCGGTTGATTGCTTAGTTTTCTTTAAAATGTCAATGTTGTAATCACCAGCTATTACTATATTCTTACACCGTTGTTTGGATAAATATTTTAAAAGAATTTCAAGTTTATCAAAGAAGTCATTTATGTTTTTTGAGTTCGGAACTCTATAAATACACACAAATATAATATTATAATCAGTCAATTTAACTGCACAACATTCAAATATGCTTTGTGATGACATTTTTGTTATGGTGGGCAATTCCTTCCATTGTAGATCACGCTTAACAAGGATACATGCACCTCCTCGCTTACTCGCCTTTCTACTATAACATGCCGCTAAAGTGTAGTTAGGTATGTGTAACTGATTCTCACTGCCAGCCACCATGAAATGCTCAGAAATGCATATTACGTCTACATCAATATCTGTTAAGTTATTTTTTATTTATTTAGTAATTGGCAGACATTTGACCACTATCACGCCTGGTGGTAAGCTATGATGCGACCCACTAAGGAGCACGCCTACCTATAAGTAACCTATTCACTCGGGCCTTGAAGACACCCAGGTATACCCTTCGGGGAACACAGACTCCGGCAAAGAATTCCACTCCTTAGCGGTTCTGATAATAAAACTGGAGGCGAACCGCTTCGTGCGTGTAGGTGGGATATCCACCATGAAGCGATGACGTTTTGCCGATTGTCTGGTGGTGCGATGGTGGAAAGGTCTAGGGTCGTGCAGCTCCTTTGAATGTCCCATTTTTTTATATTTTATTATTTTATTTTCAGGTGGAGTGCCACCCATACTTGACTCAGCAACGCCTCGATGCATTTTGTAAAGAAAAGGACATTAGGCTTAGTTGCTATGGCGTATTAGGATCTAAGGTAAGGAGTTATGTTTAAGTGTGGGAGATTCATGCTTCGGCACAAATGGGCCGTCTCGACCACGGTCTCACAGAAAATCAACGTGAAACAACCACAGCTTTGTGTTTCGCCGTGTGAATGAGGTTACCGTAGGCCCAATCCTTCCCCTCCCCAATCCCTCCTCAATCCCTAAATCTCCAACTCCCTAATCCCTTAAAGGTCGGCAACGCACTCGTAACTCCTCCGTTGCGGGTGTCCATGGGCGGTGCTGATTGCTTACCATCAGGTAATCCGTCTGCTCGTTTGCCGAGCTATAACCTACATAAAAAAAAATTCATGCGTCGCCACGACTGGGCCGGCTCGACTGTTGTTATTCCACTAAATGATATTATTTTTAGCTTTTTTATATAGGTGGTATTTTACATTAAAGATAAAGATAATTTTAGTAGCCAAAACTACTATAGATATTCAGTATTGTTCGTATCCACATGCTTAACCATCCAAATCCAAACTAATATTATAAACGCGAAAGTTACTTTGTCTGTCTGTCTTTTCTTCACGCCTAAACAACGTGTCCGATGTCTATGATATTTGGTACAGACATAGTTTGGAACTCGAGAAAGGACATGGGATAGTTTTTTTTTTCACCAAAAATCTACAGGAAGTCACTATTACACGCGAACGAAGTCGCTGACAATAGCTAGTTAATTAATCAGGGGATTTGCTTACATTTTAACTAAGTATAAATCTTAATTATTCGAAGCTTTATATAATATACCACCAACAATACTGAAATTCACACTTCAAATAAATATTAGGTTATCAATGGAGAAAAATCAAAAGCGGTTAAAAATCCTAATTTGTAATTATTCAATTCTATTCTAGGGCACACCAGTGGAGTACAAAAACTCTACCTTCGCCGTGATCGATGACCCTTTGGTCAAGGTAATGGCATCCGGACTTGGAGTTAGCCCTGCACAACTCCTTATAAGGTAAGTGCATCCGACGTTTTCTGGAGTCGTAACCACATCTTCGTATTTTTGGCCCCATTAAAGTCTGTGTTTTTCTTCTCATGCATGAGGGTGTTCGAAACCTGGCACGTACCAATGTGACTTTTTCCGAGTTATATGTACTTTCTATGATTATTGAGACACCACTGACATACGGTGAAGGTCTACCTTCACCATAAGTCAGACATAAGTCCAGGTTTCCTCACGATGTCTACATCGTGAGGAAACCTGGACTTAGCTAATTATCAGTTTTAAATCGCCAACCCTTCTTCTTACTTCTCTGTATGAGAAGAAGCCTTTGCTCAGCAGTGGGCACTTATAGGTTGATGATGAAGTCTGTGTTTTGGACATTACGGCTAAAATGGATAGATAGGCGATCCTAATCCAAAATCGGTCAATCGATTTAGATTTTTAACAGAACTATGCTACTATTTTTTTTGGGAGGGGAAAGTCATCAAATGTCTTTGCACGCCCAGGGTAAGGCGAGAGAGAGTGTCAGACTCTTACTGACTAAAAACTTCTTCGTTTCTTCTCCTACTCCAGGCCTAACCGTGGTAAAAATCGTGGGAAAATCGGCCCTATTATGGCCCTGTCTGTAGAGGTCCATTGGCTCTTAGTGGTCATTCATAAGGTGCGTCACACGTAAAAGGAGGGGTGGACAGGAGTAGACAAAGTGTGACATGAGTTGGGAAGCTAAGTTTCAAGTGGGCTCAAAATATCATGAAATTTATGTGGCGAGCTTTATAAATGACCCCTTAGAGAGAATAATCCGACTTAATATTTGTACTTTTTCTACTTTTTCCGAGTTATATGTTCCTTCTATGATTATTTAGACACCACTGACATACGGTGAAGGTAAACATCGTGAGGAAACCTGAACTTATAATTTCTAATTATAAGTTTGAATTCGCCAATCCGCTTTCAGCAAGCGTGGTGATTAATGCTCAAACCTTCTCCGTATGAGAAGAGGCCTTTGCTCAGCAGTGGGCAGTTATAGGCTGATGATGAAGTCTGTGTTTTGGATATTACGACCAAAATGGATAGATAGGCGAAAATCAGTTAATCGATTTAGATTTTTAACAGAACTATGCTACTATTTTTTTTTGGGTGGGGAAAGTCATCAAATGTCTTTGCACGCCCAGGGTAAGGCGAGAGAGAGTGTCAGACTCTTACTGACTAAAAACTTCTTCGTTTCTTCTCCTACTCCAGGCCTAACCGTGGTAAAAATCGTGGGAAAATCGGCCCTATTTTGGCCCCATCTGTAGAGGTCCATTGGTTCTTGGTCATTGATCATCCATAAGGTGCGTCACACGTAAAAGGAGGTGGTGGGGGGGGCACATAACGTGACATGGGTTAGGAAGCTAAGTTTCAAGTGGGCTCAAAAGATCATGAAATTCTTGTGGCGAACTATATAGATAGCCCCTTAGAGAGAATAATCCGACTTAATATTTGTACTTTTTCTACTTTTTCCGAGTTATATGTTCCTTCTATGATTATTTAGACACCACTGACATACGGTGAAGAAAAACATTGTGAGGAAACCTGGACTTATAATTTCTAATTATAAGATTGAATTCGCCAATCCGCTTTCAGCAAGCGTGGTGATTAATGCTCAAACCTTCTCCGTATGAGAAGAGCCCTTTGCTCAGCAGTGGGCACTTATAGGCTGATGATGATGAAATCGAAAATTTGTAAATGTGGATGAACATTTGTTACTCTTTCACGTAAAACTTTCGAACGGATCTGAAAGAAATTTGACGCCCAACGTGGGCCTACTTTTTAGCCTGGTACTGTGGACGAAACCGCTGGCATACGTTTATATTATAATATCTTTCTCTCTTCCAGATACCAGATTGACAGCGGCCACAACGTTGTGGTGAAAGCATCCTGTGCCAACCATTTGTGGGACAATCTTCAAGCGCTCACATTCGAATTGGATAAGACACAGATCGAGGCTCTAAACGCCTTGAATAAAAATAAAAGGACCTTCATTTTTAAAGGGTAAATATACAGTATTCTTTTCCTAAAATCACCATACAAGTAATGTCCAATTAAAAAAATTTATACTCACTATTAATGAAATGTATTCATAGAGGTAATCTGACCGAGAACTAAAGTAGTCGTTATAGCCCAGAAGTTTAACCTGAAGTGGTAATGGGCAGGTCACATTTGTCGAAGAACCTATGATCGTTGGGGTAAACGTGTTCTAGAGTGGAGACCTTGCTAGGCAAACGTAGTGTAGGGCGCCCTCCAGCTAGGTGGACTGACGATATCCTGTGGCTGGCAGTGGTTGGATGAGAAGAGCTGAACATCGAGCTCAGCAGCGTGCTATTGGGGAGGCCTATGTCTAGCAGTCGACGAAATCAGGCTGATGATATGGATCTTTCTCTGCAGACTGGGTGATGTTGGCTAACCATTTTTGGAAATAAACTATAAATTGATTTAGATATTCTCCTCAGTACCCAGGCCCGTACTTTCTATGGTTATTTAGACACCACTGGCATACGGTGAAGGAAAACATCGTGAGGAAACCTGGACTTATAATTTCTAATTATAAGTTTGAAATCACCAACCCGCATTGAGTAAGCGTGGTGATTAATGCTCAAATCCTCTCCGTGTGAGAAAATGGCTGATGATGCGACCCAGGCCCGGTGCGTGTCAAAAGGCTTGATTCCAATAATACAGATTAAATAAAATAATATTAACAAAATCCTTTTTTATTTCAGAATGGGCGAGACACACAAGAATTATCCTTTCTTGGAGCCGTTTTAACAATATTTATTTTTGACAAAAAAACCGAATTATTAAATCAATTAATTTCTAAAATAGGTAATGAAATGAAAATAATAATATTGAATTAAAATGTTAATTACTGACCATAGTTCTATATAGTGACATGTAAAATAAAAACTTGGATGTTTTATAGTAAAAAATGAGAGTAAGAACTCAATTTGCCAGTCAGATAGTAAATATTGACTCAGTACGGATATGTACAGTAGCTATTGTTATTGTAACACTAATACCTGGTTTCCAAAAGGCCGATCAATGTTAAAATCAATTTAATCTCATGTCAAGTCATCTGATTGGTTGACTGAATTATCAACAACCAATCAGATGACTTGACAAGAGATTTAACAGGAGATTAGTTAATTTTAGCGTTGACAAGCCTTTCAGAAACCGGGTGTAAATACGGCATTTGAAAACTAATCAAATAATCGAATCGATCAGAAAAGTATCGTTTTTGACATTTGGATAAAAGTATTGAATTTGACTAGTTGGAAACTACCGTATTGTACGTATCGAAGCCACATCTTGGGTAACCATTGAACCTAACCAACCTATACCTAGTTACTTTCTCGCCGTACTAAATAAATATTTATTTTCTTCTGCATATTAAAAAAACTAAGTTCATAACCTACGCATATTTTAATAGACCATCATTTTTATCAAATATGGTGAGAAAACTTTTGATAATGAACTTATAACTCTTCATCATCGATAAAATTCGCTTCTTCTGGTGTTGCGGATGTCCATGGGCGGCTTAATTGCTTACCATCAGGTAATCCGTTTGCTCGTTTGCCTATTGGCTATGTGCAAAGCGAGTAGTGGCGGACAGATAAAGACCGCAGCGCACAACACGGCAGAAATTGAAAACAAATGCGGACGATCAGCTGTCGGTTTTTATTATTATATTCATTTCACAGTAAAAGCTTAAATAATGTGAACAATAATATTTTAACCTCTGGTTTTATTTATATTTGCAAAGAAAATTATAATGTTTACATTGTTATTATTTGACAGCTTCCGCAAATGTTGTAAACGCTACGCGTCGCCACTGTCGCGCACATAGCCAATACAATTAACCACCAATTTGACTAGCATTAACTGTTAGTCCAAGGTTGATGCGCGTCAATACTATAAATATATAATAGATTCATCATCATTAGATTTCTCACCGAATTGTACTAAATGCGTAGATCATTAGCTCCATATAAATGATTTTCCCCTTCCCAATCTCTAAATATCCGAAACCTTTATCCGTAAAAGGCCAGCAACGAACTCGTAACTCCTTTGATGTTGTGAGTGTCCATGGGCGGCGGTGTTTGCTTACCATCAGGTATTCCGTCTGCTCATTAAAAAAAGAATTTTATTTTTTGACATTATACTACCTACTAATTTGTGAAGATTTTTTGCAAAAAATCCTTCTACTTTTATCACAAATCAAATTTTGACATTCAAAATTAGATTTAAAATGTATATTTTTGAGACAGTTTCTTTTTACATCCTTGACTAAGTAATCTTAGAATTTTTTATAAGAAAATTGTATTCCATTTATTTCTATTTCAATCAATATTTTGATATCTTTTTAGACCCTAAAATGTTAAGGGGACATCGTAATTAAGGATATTATTAGTGTAACCATAATTTTTATGTAAAAAATATTAAATTATAAATAAAATACATTTTTATTAATAAGAAAACATAGTTTTATTTCTTAACAATATACAATTCATTTTAAAGGCACACAATTATTAAAATTAAATTAAATTATTATACTTTTGGCGCTGGTTTCTTTAATAATCCTGTAACAAAAAAATGACAACATTAGCTCATGACGATACCAGCGTACGTGTGTCACTGGACAGTGAACCTCGCTACCATCTGTTGACTGGACAATCTCTACACTACATGAGTCGCTGTTTACATGTCAACATTAGCTCATGACGATACCAGCGTACGTGTGTCACTGGACAGTGAACCTCGCTACCATCAGTTGACTGGACAATCTCTACACTACATGAGTCGCTGTTTACATGTCAACATTAGCTCATGACGATACCAGCGTACGTGTGTCACTGGACAGTGAACCTCGCTACCATCTGTTGACTGGACAATCTCTACACTACATGAGTCGCTGTTTACATGTCAACATTAGCTCATGACGATACCAGCGTACGTGTGTCACTGGACAGTGAACCTCGCTACCATCTGTTGACTGGACAATCTCTACACTACATGAGTCGCTGTTTACATGTCAACATTAGCTCATGACGATACCAGCGTACGTGTGTCACTGGACAGTGAACCTCGCTACCATCTGTTGACTGGACAATCTCTACACTACATGAGTCGCTGTTTACATGTCAACATTAGCTCATGACGATACCAGCGTACGTGTGTCACTGGACAGTGAACCTCGCTACCATCTGTTGACTGGACAATCTCTACACTACATGAGTCGCTGTTTACATGTCAACATTAGCTCATGACGATACCAGCGTACGTGTGTCACTGGACAGTGAACCTCGCTACCATCTGTTGACTGGACAATCTCTACACTACATGAGTCGCTGTTTACATGTCAACATTAGCTCATGACGATACCAGCGTACGTGTGTCACTGGACAGTGAACCTCGCTACCATCAGTAGACTGGACAATGTCTTAAAAAAGTATACTTACTTGGTATATTTGTAGTTTTAATCATTTTTTGTTTGGCTTCTTGAGGTAACATCTTGAACTTCATTGGATTTTTTCCTGTAAATATAAAAATGACTATTGGATCATCATTATTAGGCGAAAGGATGCTAACTCTCTTCTGTCTTAAAACAGTTCGAAGAAATATTTACACGCTTTTTTAGGAAAAGAAAACTGCATGTGCGTTTAATGCATAACGCGCAGTTACGTTGGGTCACTAAGGGTGTAAAAATCTCTAGCAAGATGAAACGGTTTTTATGTACTGGTAAAGGGAATAGTCAAAATGACACCGTGATGGACTACAGACAAAAATACATAGCTCTATACAGAAAAGTGATAAATATGGCCAAAAAGTTATCTGTACAATCTAAATTAGCGAACTCTACTAACATTTCAAAAGATGCTTGGAAAGTGGTAAACAAACATAGGAATAAGATTGTGAAGAATAATAAAAAAAATATCCTAAAATTCAACAACAAGATTGTATCAGAACCGTCAGAAATTGTAAATATCTTATCCCAGCAATTCCAATTTAATTCATCAGCCAGTGCTAGTACAGGGGCTGCCATGGATTTTCTACGGAGGAGCGCAAAAAGAGTAGCTAATGACCTGATCCTGGACCCTGTCACTCCCCGTGAGATATTTAACATAGTGAAAAACATGGATGACAAAAAATCTTGTGGCTATGACGACATAAACACATCAGTTATAAAGGACAATATAGATATACTAGCGATACCTCTCAGCATGTTTTACAATAAATGTTTTGATGAGGGGATCTTTCCAGATCAACTGAAGGTAGCCAAAATAATACCAATACACAAAAAAGGTTCTAAAACAGATCCAAAGATGTACAGACCTATCTCATTACTGCCTACACACTCAAAAATCTTTGAAAAGCTGATTAAGTCTAGATTACTCAGACATTTCTGCCAAAATGGGGTGTTAAGTAGGAAACAATTTGGCTATCAGAAAAACGTCGGGACACAAGACGCAATATCGACTTTGATTAAGGACGTAGTGAGAAGATTGGATGACAAACAGAGAGTAGCTGGGCTTTTCTTAGACTTAAGTTTAGCATTTGATACAGTGGATCATAAACTGCTGCTTGAAAAACTGGAACACTACGGTGTCAGGGGTAGAGTAATGGCCCTTCTTTCATCCTACTTGAAGAACAGAAAGATGTTTGTGGAAATTAAAGCAGAAACATTAAGGACAGTTTCCTCTGGCAGGAACTGTCTTACTGAAGAAACTTTCAGATCCCAATTGTCCCCAGTGCACATTGGCGTACCACAGGGATCCATACTGGGTCCGATATTCTTTATCGTGTTTGTTAATGACCTGGTACAACATATGATGGAAAATGCTGCGGGATCTATTCAACTTGTAGTGTTTGCCGATGATACTAACGCCGTTGTTTCTGCTGACAATATAAGCAACCTTAATACAATTGTTAATCAAACATTAGATATTTTTCACAGTTGGTTTGCTGTTAACGGTCTTAAAATTAACGCCAGTAAAACTAACGTAATGCTATTTCGATCTACTTCCAAAAATAAGGATAGCATTCAGTGCGAGATTAATGGAGAAAAGGTAAATGTGGTAGAAGTAGTTAAGTTTCTGGGAGTTTATATTGATAGCCAGTTGAAGTGGAAGGAAGAGCTAAATTACGTTGAGAAAGCGATTAGCCCTGCCTGTTATGTGCTTAGAAGTCTCAGAAACGACGTAACCATAAAACACTTGAAAATGGTGTATTACGCATTGGTGGAGTCAAGGCTAAGGTACAGCATACTTTTCTGGGGTGGAAGTTATGACTACAATATACAAAAAGCATTTGTAATACAGAAAAGAGCAATCAGGACTATGGTTAGAATACAACAGCAAGAATCATGTAAGCCTCATTTCACTGACTTAAATATATTGACAGTCCCAAGTTTGTACGTTTTGGTTTTACTTACTCATTTGTCAAAGTACATTTTTGAATATGAGACTGAAGAAGAAAGGCTCCGAAGGGAGAGTACAAGAAGGAAGGATCTCCAGTTACAGCAAGTGACTCATCTGAATGTTGCAAAGCATAGTTCCTTCCATAAGTCATTAAAACTGTTTAATAGACTGCCGACAGAAATAAAAGGTCTTGTTTATAAAAGCGAGTTTCACAATAAGCTTAAACAGTTCTTGTTGAAAAAGTGTCTGTATCATATTGACGAATTATAATGTTGACATTGTTGATGACATTTTTTATATTTTATTAATGATATATGATTTTAATAAATTTAATTTATAAAATTTTGATAGTATCATGATATTTTACCTTAATAATAATTGTTACGGCCAATTATTGCATGTATAATTCTTTGTTGTTTATATTCGAACACAATGTAATAATTGTTAATGAATAAATAAATAAAAAAACTTCCTAAGTTTGGATTGACCATAGTCACTATGCTTGTCAATTAGCTTAGTGATCGCGGTTCAGTTTTTAGGAGGTCCATAGATTAAGTGAGGTGCCAAATTATAAATTCGAATATCCCAAAGCATATTTGTAAAAAATGGAAAATTAACCCTTTCTGTGTCGGGCACGCTACCATAGCAGCGGTAAGACCCCTCTTTGAGGAGTGGCTTGAGAGACGCCAAGGCGTCCTCACCTTCCGTCTGACGCAGGTGCTTACCGGGCACGGCAGCTTCGGTAGGTTCCTGTTTCGGATTCAGCGGGAGGAAACGCCCGAGTGTCGTCATTGTGAGGACCACCTAGAGGATACGGTGGAGCATACGGTAGCGGTATGCCCTGCCTGGGCTGAGCACCGCCGTATCCTCAGGGAAGTGATCGGCGGCGGCGACCTCTCGCGCCCGGCCTTAGTCGAGGCCATGGTGCGGAGTGAGAGGAACTGGGACGCCGTCTCCTCCTTTTGTGAAGCAGTCATGCTCGCAAAGAGAGAGGCGGCCCGTGTGAGGGAGCAATCCTCCTCCTCACGCCCCAGCAGCCGCAACTGGCGACACTACGGGCGTCGGGGATCGAGGGACGATCTCCGGCCACCGTAAGTACGGGCCTGCGGTCGGCGAGTAAGGGCAGCTCGCCGCCCGACCAGAACCAGGCCCGAGCGTACGGCGCGTAGCGTTCCGCGCGCGCCTCAAAGAGCCAATAGACCACCACAGACGGGGCCCTAAAGGGCTGATGTTCAGCCGGGGTTGCGGGGTAAGCGCAATGAGGTACCGCGACCTCGGCACAGAGCAGGAGAAGGAACAGGGGGGGTTTTTAGTCAGTAAGAGTCTGACACTCCCTCCTGCCCGGCCCTGGGCGGGAGAAGTCATTTGATGATTTTCCCCTCACAAAAAAAAAAACCCTTTCTGTGTGACTTCAAACTTATTACTAGAAATTATCATTGTTTTCCTTCACAGTATGTGGTGTCTAAATAATCATATAAGGTAAGGTCGCGAAACGCAGTTTTTCTAACTTTCTTTGCAAATTCACCTCGGTAACGGCTTTAATTATTTCGATAGATTTCGGGGTTAATTAACTAAGGGCTGGCTTTTCAATGGTTAGATAAAAGTTACCTGGGGAATAATTATGATGCTGTCGCGTCAGAATGTTTGTATAAGACAGTGACAGCAACAATTTTATTCATCAGGTAACATTTATCTGACTGTTCAAAACCAACCCTAAATGTAAACAAATTAGGCATGTTTTATGTTTACAATGAAAAAATGAATTTATTTTTGCAAATAGGCCATAAAACAGCAACTTTTACAGGTCAAATTATATGTAAAAAAAACTAGATGAAGCCGGCATTTCCTATCTGACTACTCTGAGAAGAAATGGCGAAACAAACTCAAAGGTCCGTCTCTTTTAAAATACACAAAAATTGTGAGAACCGTGCAGTTTCATTCTTTAGTGGTCTTTTGAGGAAAGAACCACACCAGGTTAAGTGGACCCGTCCTGACGTTCACATTTAGATTAGGTATTTACCTAAATCGATGTTAGCTAATAAACTGAATTTAAATAATCTTTGTATGTACTTTATACGAGCTCTTTAATATAAAAAGACATACCGACATTGTTTACCTTTAGTTAACTATCTAATCTAAACCGATAGACATATATTTTAAGTGTGGGAGAGCCATGCTTCGGCACGAATGGGTCGGCTCGACCGGAGTGATACCACGGCCTCACAGAAAACCGGCGTGAAATAACCACTGCGTTGTGTTTAGCCGTGTAAGTGAGGTTACCGGAGGCCCAATCCTTCCCCTCCCCCAATCCCTCCTCAATCCCTAAATCTCCAAATCCCTAATCCCTAAAAGGTCGGCAACGCACTCGTAACTCCTCCGTTGCGAGTGTCCATGGGCAGCGCTGATTGCTTACCATCAGGTAATCCGTCTGCTCGTTTGCCGACCTATTACATCAAAAAAAATAGGTATTTTCAGAAATTACTAAAAAAAAAAAACTTACTAGGACTTATTCTTAGCAAATTGTTCTTCGAAGACCCTTGGCTGATCGGGGATAATTTCTTCTGCGGTATTTTCGAAGTTTTCCCAGCTTCTGTATTGCCAGCGTTTAAAGCCTTAGTTTTGCCAATCGGTAAAGACTTTTTCAAACTCATTCGGTGCGATGCTAATGGCTTTGTAATTTTATTACTGCTTAGACTATTTCTAATATTCTTTGTAGGAAGTGGTTTTTTCGTGATTTTTTCAGAAACTGCTTCTTTTATATGAGATATTTTGTCTTTAGAGTTCAAATTTACAGCGTTTTTCTCGTAACTGTAAGGACATTATTGATTTTCGTTTTTGAGTTCATTTTGTCAGGTTTTTGAGGTAGATTCTGTTTCGATTTTGACTGTTCAGTAGTTCTTGTGACCGCTTGTGTCTTGTTTTCGGTTGTATTAGTAGTTTTTTGTACATTATTCTTAATTTGATTATCGCTTTTCGGTTTTTTCTCTTGTGCGTTATTATTTTTATTTTTAATGTCATTTTTTACTGGTTTCGTGTCATTTTTTGATGTTTTCCCATCATTTCCAGCATTCGCTGCTTCAATTTTATTATTAGTATTTATATTTTCTTTATTTTTAAGTTTTTTCTTGTCCATATTATCAGAATTTTTATTTTGTTGCTCATTTTCGTCAGTTTTCGAAGCTATTTTCTTGTTGGAGTTTTTTTTTACTTCAACTTCAGTTTTTCCGTCTTTGGTTAGTTTAGTTTTTACTGCATCATCTGTTTTAGGATTGTTATTATCTATAGTTTTTGCGTTTTGAGTTTTGACTTTGTTATTTGCAGGTTTTGTGTCTGTATTAATAGTTTCTTTATTATTTTTTGTATTTGATTTAACATTGGTTTCTATACTAACCGGTGCTTTCACATTTTTAGGTTTCGTTTTAGTATTAGCTTCTTTAGCTTCAATTACGATATCATTTTTTGGATCCCCATCTCCTTTATTTTCCAAATCCATTGGAGATTTATTTTTTGGGTTACCATTGGCATTTTTTGGTTTATTACCATCTGCGTTTTTAACATTCTTCTCATTAACAACATTTTTCCTAGCATTAGCAACTTCTTTGCTCTCAGAAGCTTTCACGTTTTTAGCGTTAGAATTTGTATTTTTAGGTTTAGCATCATCTTTATCATTTTTCGCTTTAGTATTTTCTACTGCTTTGTCTGAATCCTTTGTATTTTTATTTTTAGTGACTGCATTAGTGTTTTTTGCTTTTTTGTCGTTCGTAACAGCATTTTCTTTGACGGTCTTAGTGTTAGCTGTCCCAACATCGTTTTTTTCTATATCTTTGTTGGTTTTATTGTTTGTACTTTTAATAACAGCATTATTATTATTAATTTTAGCTTCAATACCATCAGTTTCCTTAGCATTAGATTTTTTATTTACAACGCTTTCTTTAGTATTTTTAACACTAGAACCTTTATCATCGATAACTTTTCTTTTCTTCCCAATTTCTACCATTTCATCATCAGCGTTTGCATCATTTTGACCACTAGCAACTTTATTAACATCATTTATTTTCCGTTTTTTATTACCTTCAGTAGCAACATCAGAATTTTTAGCTCTCTTAACGTTATCAGATGAATTTATATTAGCTACATCATTTTGATTATCATTTTTCATCTTTTTGGCTGAAGAATCTTTATCTTCATCAGCCAAATTCCTTTTAACAGCATTATTATCTGAATTATCTTTAACTTTCTGCTTTCCTTTCTTAGGAAGAGACTTTGGTGGAGCCATTACTTCGCTGTCTCTTTTCTCTATATCGTTGTCTCTTTCTGTCGTTTTAGACTCAAGATCTGAATCCTCGACTGGGCCTCTAGCTTCTAGACATGTCGCGATGATTTTAGCTAGTAATAAAGTCCGTTCGTCTGTCTGTATTGTTGGGTCTAATAGTTGTTTGTGGGCTTGTGTTATTATTTTGATGTAGGATTCCTCTGCAATGAAAATATAAATATAAAAATGAAATCACTACATAGTATAAACAAAGTCGCTTTCTCTGTGTCGTGTGCTTTAAACATAAATTATGCAACGAATTTTGACGGGGCTTTTTTAATAGATAGAGCGATCGAAGAGGAATGTTTATATGTATAGTTGAGAAATTTGGTATCAGCTGCAAATTTATGGCAGCCCGGTTTAGGTTGGCCGGTTAGCTGCAAAGTATTGGCGGTCCCGCTCTGGTGTTGTGGGTGTCTATAGCTTTACGTGCTCAAGGCGTATGAGTAAGGTTACCGGAAGCCTACTAAGCCCCCCCTAATTCTCTCTAATCCTCAAATCCGTAATCCCCATAACCAACAAGGCATTTGAACTCCTCTGGTGTTCCAGGAGTCCATACTCTTTGCTTACCATCAGATGATCCGTTTAGTTATTTGCAGCTCCATTAATAAAACACAGGGGATAGGTTGTGCTTCTACCTAGCAACTTTATGGTGATCAGACTCACCCATATACTCCAAATCGAACTTCATCTTGTGATGGAAAGGTGCGACCGGCGACCACTTGTTCTCCAGCCTCCAAGATACTTCTAGGAGACCAGCGCATTTCAGGATGAAGCCTCCTTCAGGCTGTAATGATAACACGTTAGATGAAAGATCATCATCATCATCATCATCATCATCATCATCATCATCATCATCATCATCATCATCATCATCATCATCATCATCATCATCATCATCATCATCATCATCATCATCATCATCATCATCATCATCATCATCATCATCATCATCATCATCATCATCATCATCATCATCATCATCATCATCATCATCATCATCATCATCATCATCATCATCATCATCATCATCATCATCATCATCATCATCATCATCATCATCATCATCATCATCATCATCATCATCATCATCAAATAAAAGCGCGTTATGCGCGTAACCTCATTACAAAATTTTTACTTTTTAAAGGTATCTTATGTTTTTTGTGTAGGGGGTTTATTTTTTAATTTTTATATATTAAAAACTTACATGGGGCTCCATAAATAGGGAGTTAGCGTATTTATTAGCTAACCGAGCGAGGGTCGTGCGCCTGGAGCGGTACCCCTCGGCATAACTGCGCAGCACCTGAAACAATGACATAATACCAAGATTGAATATACGGTGTGTTATGTTGAACCACGGTCTGGGGTTGCGGGTTAAGCGCAATGAGTCACCGCGGCCTCGGCCCAGAGCAGAAGGAACGGGGGTTTTTAGAAAGTAAGAGTCTGACACTCTCATTTTTTTTGTCGGGAGAAAATCAGAAAAGTCATTTGATGATTTTCTCCCGACAAAAAAAAGGTTGAACAACGATATTGAAGGAGCCGATTTAGGATCTCAATTACAACAACTTTTTCATGTGATATCCATCCACACATCATTTTTCTTTTTTGATATTTTTTCGAATATTTTGTCAAATTAGTAATGCATTTTTTTTTTTTTGAGACAAAGTCATTCTTTTAAAACTGCTGCAACCCGTGTAAGCAGGTATCTACTGTAGTTACAGGGCGCTCGTTATTGTGTTACGTTGCTGATCTTTTGGAGATTAGAGATTTGGAGATTTAGGGCTTGGGGGAGAGAGAGGAAAGATTAGGCCTCCGGTAACTTCACTCACACACAACGCTGTGATTGTTTCACACTGGTTTTCTGTGATGCCGTGGTATCACTCTGGTCAAGCCGACCCATTCGTGCCAGAATGGCCCTCCCACACTTGCTAATGATGATCAATATCCTCACCTCCACAGCATCACTGGGCACCTTCAAGCTTTGCAGCACAGACTTGGAGAGCTCCAGTTCATGGGAACCCTTCACTGGTACAACTCGGAGACCACGGTACGAGGTGGGGGCGAATTTGTATGCCTGAAATTAAAAGAAGCTGGTTTAGAAATAAAGAAATTCTATATTTATTTATGTAAGATATTTCAGAAGTTATTCGCGAATTAATGGACAATGCCACCGGTTATGGCTTACACGAAGATGAACCTTTTTTTTTTGAGGAAAAAATCATCAAATGACTTCTCCAGCCCCAGGGTAAGGCGAAAGAGAGCCATCATCATCAGCCTATAAGTGCCCACTGCTGAGCAAAAGCCTCTTCTCATACGGAGAAGGTTAGAGCATTAATCACCACGCTTGCTCAATGCAGGTTGGCGATTTCAAACTTATAATTAGAAATTATAAGTCTAATTATAAGGTAACCATGACTTATAATTAGAAATTACTATGTTTGTAATCACGATGTTTTTCTTCACCGTATGTCAGTGGTGTCTAAATAATCATAGAAAGTACATATAACTCGGAAAAAGTCACATTGGTACTTGCCAGGTTTCGAAACTGCACCCACATGCATAAGAAGCGGGCACATTAACCTCCGGGCCACCACGACATTTCAGAGAGAGAGTGTCAGACTCTTACTGACAGCCGTTTTAAGCCGAGGCCGCGGTGCCTTATTGTGCTTACCTCGCAACCCCAGCTGATCAGATGAACTTACGAACGTATAAACATATTGAAACAGACATTGTTAATTACTATATTTTTCCCGCGACTCCGTTCGCGTGGAATAGTGACTTCCTGCAGATTTTTGCTTCAAAAACGAGTTCCAAACTATTACTGTACTAAATTTCACAGAAATCGGTTCAGTAGTTTAGGCGTGAAGACGGAACACGGAACAACTCTTTGTGTGATCCACAGATTGTTGTTCCGGGTCTGGGTGTGATGTACAGGGTGTCCGGTAAAGAATGGATAACCTTAAAATGCCTTTTAGTATATCCTTTGGCCATTCAGAAAAAACAACGAAAAGGAAAGTATCATAGGTAGTACCTAAATTATTATGTCTTGAAGTAAAAGAACTGGGGCTACAGGTAATGCAAAATGATCCTTTAAAATTAACGTTCATTACATAACTGCATAACCACGATGATTAAAAACATTGCTTTAAAAATAAATTTTGCACGAATTGTCTACAATAAAAATTTGCAAGTTTTTTATAAAATGTTTATTTTCGTATTTTTTTTTTTTTTGTATGATATACTTAAAGGTATTTCAAGGGTATCCATTCTTTACCGGCGACCTGTATACATGAATTTTGTTTGTAAACGCACCCACGACACAGGAGAAAATCCAAGTGTGGGGCAACATTTAAAAAAAAAAGGATAGATAGAGAAGATAGTATAGATTTATTGACATTTTAGTAATACTTACAGGAGTATGCATGTAAAATGTAATGGTGAAGGGTATGAGGTCTATGCTGCACTCCGCAGTCACCTCCTTCCAAGTTCCAGGCTCCGTTATCGGTGGCTCACTGAAATTATATTAAAAAAAAAATGTGTTATTCATCAGTTTAAGTGTGGGAGAGCCAAGCTTCGGCACGAATGGGTCGGCTCGACCGGAGTGATACCACGGCCTCACAGAATACCGGCGTGAAACAACCCACAGCGTTTTGTTTCGATGTGTGAGTGAGGTTACCGGAGGCCCAATCCCTCCCCTTCCCTTATCCCTTCCCAATCCTTATATCCGCAACCCGGCCGGCAAGCACTCGTAACTCCTTTGGTGTAGCGACTGTCCATGGGCGGCGCCGATTGCTTACCATCAGGTAATCAGTCTGCTCGTTTACCGACTTAAACCATAAAAAAAGTCCCTTAGCTCCGGCGTTCGCGCTCTTATTGTTCTTATATTATGTCTCCAATTACCACGATTGAAAAGTTAAAATAACTGTATAAATTTTATTGTCACCAGACTAAATATTAAAGAATCTTACAACTAATATTACTAATATCATATGCGGTTCTGACCCGGAGATACCTCTCAAAAGTGGTTTTTTCCATGCAAAATTTTGGTCCTTTCTAAGGTTATTTAGACACAACTGACAAATATGGTGAAGGAAAACATAGTGAGGAAACATGGCTTATAATATTTTATCATAAGTTTGGAACTCCCAATCTGTCTTAGGCCTAAAACATACACAAGCGACGTAAGGCAGCAGGCGTGGAACAGGCGTGGCGCGAATTATACTGTAGCGGCGCGGCGCAGACACGCCGTTTCGTTGCCTGCGTCGCTTCAGAATAATTCAAAAACGTCGCCTGCATACATTTTGTATGAAATCGTTTTGAAGCGGCGCACGCCTTCGCCACGCCTGTTCCACGCCTGCTGCCTGCCATATAAAAAGATGACTTTACACAAAAATCAGATACATACTTAAAAGCAAGTGAGGATAAAACAGTAATATTAATTTACAGCAGAATTTAGTGGTTGTAATATAAAAAAATGTGAATATTTGCAAGTTTGTTTTATATTGTTTTTTTTTTTTATTGCAGCAAACGAGTTGACGGATTACCTGATGGTAAGCAATCCGCGCCGCCCATAGACACCCGCAACACCAAAGGAGTTACGAGTGCGTTGCCGGCCTTTTAGGGATAGGGGTTGCGGATATAACGATCGGGAAGGGGAGGGATTGGTCCTCCGGTAACCTCACTCACACGGCGAAACACAACACTGTGGGTTGTTTCACGCCGGTTTTCTGTGAGGCCGTGGTATCACTCCGGTCGAGCCGACCTATTTGTGCTGAAGCTTGGCTCTTCCACACTTATTTTGTTTTTTGTTTGTTACTCTTTCACATTATTCCTATCCACAGTTTCCCAGCCACCATCTCAACCGTACATACAGTCAAATATTTAAATATTAACTTACCCTTCAATTTTAGGCTCTTCGACCAGCAGTTCCACTTCAGACTGCAATACAGTCAAACTTGTTAGCTCTTGAGTTGCATGAAGACATGTTTTCAGTAACGCCTGTTTCAGTTTCAACTCGCTTATTGACGGACCTGTGTCCACTGCAAACGGGAATTCATCTTCCGAGTCTGAACTGCAATGATAAAACAGAAAATCAGATAAAAATATAAGTACATATTAAAAAATATACATATTTATTTATTTATTTATAAACACACATGCACATGTCCATATGTGTATGCACCATTACCATGTTTTGTAGTAAATAGGGTCATTCTTGTTTTATTTTATTTATTTTATATGTCATGCACAGTGGCCAGAAAGGTGGACCTAAAGCCTTAAGCATTCTTTACCAGTCAAGCCTTGGGTGATGCAAAGAAGTAAGCAAATAAACTCAATTTCATTTGTATTTTAACATAATTTCATTTATAGGTACAATGTGTTTTGTATTTTTTTTATAATCAATATCCAACAATATAACATGCATGTCAAACATGGAAATACAGTGTTGCTGTAAAGAACAAAATTATCACATGCCAGGGAATGGAGCGCAGCATGTTCCATATAAAAAAAAAAAACAGAATTCATCACTCAAAAATCAGAGAAGCAAAATCCAATATCATATGCACTTAGACTAAAGTGGAAATGGGCTGAACGTGTAGCAAGGTTGCAGGACAATAGATGGACAAAAATAATAACAACATGGAAAGGACCAATAGGAAAAAGAGGAAGACCGCACACACAATGGGAGAACGATATCCTACGTGCAGCTGGAGTACGCTGGCTAGATACAGCAAACGATCGAGAAACATGGCAGTCTCTGGAGGAGGCCTTCACTTCAGGGGTTCATAATAAACTAAATGAAAAATATATTTTTGTTGGAAATGTAAACTTTTTGTTTTTAAACTGGGAAATATAAGGCTTTCTTATTTTTTTTTATTTTCTTTTTTTTTATTTATTATCCAACAATGATGTATCACTCCTATTTCTTTACCACTCAAAAGTAGACTGGCAGAGAATACCTAAAATGTTAACTTTGAAATTTTTAAACCGCCAGGGTTGCGGGGTAAGCACAATGAGGCACTGGGGCCTCGGCTCAGACTGTTTTAAGTCAGTAAAGGTAGTCAGTAGTGCTATAAATACTTAAATAAATATAACTTGGTAAACAAGATATTAACAATGATCATTTAAGGTGTTGAGGAGTTCAGTCAACTTATGGTTTTAATCTATAATACAAAAATTTGTTGGTCAGCGCATAACTTAACAACACCTGCTGGACCAATAAAATTGTACCAATTCTTTTTTTTAGTATGTTTCTAATTTTCAGGAGAAGGTTCTTATTAAAGAAATTTTTAGAAAAGTAGTGGGCAGAACTGGGAAGAAATTCTTTCATGAACTATATACTATAACATGAACCTAGCAAATTGACTTCAATCATAAAAGATTTTTTTTATACATTTAGTGTTATTAAAAAAGAATCTGTCATGATTCTAATCTTCTTTTCTCAAATAAAACTGAATAGCTAAAAATGTTTGTAAGCGCTAATTTCGAGAATAGCTGAGCCGATATCACGGAGGTTCTTATTAAAGAGAATTCGGAAATAAAGTTGAAGGGAAACAAGCGACCCATTTGTCATTCTTCATTAGCATTATAGTTGAAACCATGTACAACATATGGACTTCATTATAATAAACTAGAGATCCGCCCCGGCTTCGCACGGTTACGATGCTGATACTAAATATTGTTTTAAAAATTTAGGCATACATAGAGATACAGGCACAGAAAGCGACTTCGTTTAATACTAGGTGGTGATCAAAACTTAACAAATTCCATATATTTACAAACATACCTGTCGGAATCATCGTAAAAGCTGATATTTTTATGATTGACACGAAACTCATCGATAGTTTTCTCGTAGTATTTAATTTCATCTTCTATCTTATCTTTATAAGCTAACAGAGCCTTTTTCTTCTCATTTATCACATTACTATGAGACATTTTCACTTTTTAAGTCAAAATTAATTCAAAACAACTAATCAACAGTCCACCATCTTCCAACGAAGTTTTTCAAATTTATTTGTTTTTTAATAGTGTTGCCATTCGTAAACTTAACCCGTGAATACCAGCGCCTAACAGATTTGTGATTTTACGGTTTTTCTTCTGAAATTTAAATGATGGATTAATGAGCACTAAAATTAGTTTTATATATTTAATAGACATTCAATAAATCATATATTCGTTGATTTTAATTATTTATCATCGCTCAAAATAACTAAACAAAAACCGAACTTTTTAAAATTCTAAGCACAATGGAAACAGTTACAAAACGGGACATCAAAATGACATTTAGTTAAATCGGATACAAACCCAAATTTCACATTATTATTTTCCAACACAAAACAAATTAACTGCTGAATTATTAAGACCACATTCAGTATGAACAAATAAGGCACATTTACTAAAACAAAATCAGCACCTCAACTTATTATAAAAAATATTATTGCAAAAATATTTTTGCACATGACGTAATTCTAATTAGAATCCGAACGATGATATTATCGAAACTTATTACTTGTCAAAGTGAACAGACACAGTGGCCTGTAAATGTTAATTTAATAAAAAAATATTGTAATAAAAACGCAATAATGATACTAGATCTAGTGCAATATTAATAATTAAACTATACAATTAAATCCTAAAGGAACTCTAGGCGTAAGTAATGCGAATTCCACCAAAAACAACTGGATACGACGAAACGAATTTAAAAAGTCGTGTTTAAATTAAAATAAATATAGTAAACATGCGTACACGGGGTTCATAGTTCAAGTTTGTGTGTGTTGTGAGACATTTGAAGTCCTTAATTTGTTAAAAGGACTTTATTAAAGAAAATTCTGTGATAATCGCAATCGGAGAGGATCGTGGAAATAATTGAAAATGGGTCAAACTGGCAGCGCTGTGCCTGGTAAGTAATGTTAATTTATGCTCTAAATAACAACGAGAACGTTCTAATTGGTTTCTAACTGGAACAAAAAAGGTTTTACTGATTATAACCTCTTTTTGTGAGTGTAATTTTTAATGTTTACCTTATTGCTACATTCCGTTTATAATTACGCGAGGGAACATGATTCACGTTGTGTTTTTAAGGTGAATGTATCGGAGGATCTATGTTTTGTAAGAAGGTGGATGTTTAAAAAGTTCTGATAAGATATTTTTTGAAAAAAAGAATGTTTCTTAGTAGAGTAAACTTTATAAAATAGATGGCTAGTAAGAACTATTTGCAGTCTACAGATTAACATGCCTAGGATATACCTCAATGGTTTTTGTAGGTCTGCATAGTGAGTTAACTAATTTTTAATTGATATAATGTTAGATGAACAATAAAAATCCTGGGTCTTGAGTTTCTTCTTTTTGCACCATAACCTTTTTTTTGATCCAGCTGGATCAAAAAAACTGAGGTACATAATTACTGTATGTTCCTATATGGAATCTCTTCCTGCAGTCCTTTAAAGAACAAATGAAAGAGACATAAGAAGAAGAAAGAAAGAAAGAAGAAAGAAAAACCATTTATTAGGCCACAACATATAAAAGGAATACAGGTACACACACACAAAAAGCCCATAGTGCGTCACAGCGCAAAAGGCTGGAGCTCAGCTGACACTGTGTGACAATATAAAACAAGAGGCGAGAAGAAATTTGGGAATCAAATCAGTGGTTCCAAAGATTACCTCCTACATACAAACTTACAAATTTTACCTCTTTATAATATTAGTATAGATAATATATAAATATGGTTATAACGATTATGTTTCTTATAACTAACTAAATAAATTTTTATTATAACTTTCGTGAGACATTCTAAATTATAACGTGAGTAAGCTAAAAACATAATACATAAATAAATGTTTTATAATCAATCTGGTCAGGGCCAGAATCCATGGTTGTTGTTGATTGCTTATCATCAGGTAATCTATCAGCTTAGTTTGGTGTCCCTTCAGAAAGAAAACAATTATAATTTATTATATTTAATTATGTGAATACATTATTGATCAAAGTACATTACAAAAAAAAACTAGAAAAAATTACAACATTCATAAACAGTTTGACATATTTATTTTAGATATGGTGAACACCCAGTAAATTCTTAAAACAAATTTAGAAACCTTATTCCTTCTTACTAGTATTATAAAGAGGTAAAATTTGTAAGTTTGTATGTAAGGTATGTAAACTTTGGAACCGCTGGTCTGAAAATTCTTTCTCTGATAGATAGCTACAATGTTCCTGAGTGCTATAGTAGGCTATATAATATTATAAATGATTTGCGTATTTTAGTCGAACTATGTATTATGCACTCCTTTTAAATATAAAACTGCAAAGCCGCAGGCAGAAATTAGTCTTTTAATATGGTAGTTGCTAAGTTAGTGCCGGGGTCGCGGGTCCGCAATGAGACACCGCGGCCTCGGCCTACAGCAGGAAAAGGAATGGGGGGGTTTTTAGTCAGTAAGAGTCTGACACTCTCTCTTGCCTTACCCTGGGCGGGAGAAGTAACTTTTACAACCCTTATTTCACACTCCTATTACTGCTCCAACCCCAGTTTATTTATTTTATGACTAAATTTTTTTATAAGTATTGAATTTGACCTACTAATTGTTAAGTAGACAGATAATCATCAAATAAAAACAAAGCTATGGAAGTGATTTCATTGTTAACTTGTATTCTGTAACTGGGTTAGTTATATAGCTATAGTTATATATGTCACCGGAAAATAACAAGATCCGTAAGTTTATCATTTTACTAGGAAGTTTATAAACTTTCGTAAGATTCTAAACGGGAGATAAATTGTAATATTTTACGTCCACATTTTCGTAAATTTATCAATTTCCGAGTTTTTTATTATTTTACGAGTGAGTTCAGTAAGTTTATCAATTTACGAAAATGTGGACGTAAAATATTACAATTTATCTCCCGTTTAGAATCTTACGAAAGTTTATAAACTTCCTAGTAAAATGATAAACTTACGGATCTTGTTATTTTCCGGTGACATATTTAATTTAATGATAATTGCAAACATAGGTACTTTGATATTCAAGGGTAAATTTATGTAGTTAAAGAAAATGTACCGTATGTATTATGTTTTAAAGTGTAGTTTACATTAAAACAAGAATGATGCCATGTTCCTTGTTCATTTTTTTTTTATAAATTCGACTTTATCGTGATTGCTGTAGAGTTGATTGTCTTTAAACACAGTAACTTATGATTTAAATTATATTATTAAAGGCATTTTTGAATAAATATTATATATTTAAGGATTTAAAAAGTGTCAGTCTGTCAGTTAGTCTTTTTATAAAGCTATTATCTACTCTCGCGCGGTTTCACCCGCTGCTCGGCTTTATTTTCTCCTAGCGTGATGATTTATAGCCTATAGCACTCAGGAACATTGTAGCTATCTATCAGTAAAAGAATTTCGGAAATACGACCAGCGGTCCCAAAGATTACCCCCTACATACAAACTTACAAATTTTACCTCTTTATAATATTAGTATAGATTTGCTCATTACATTTTTGCTCTGGGTAAGGCGAGAGAGAGTGTTAGACTCTTACTGACTAAAAACCACCCTTCCTTCTTCTCCTCCAGGCTGCGGTACATTAGACGGCTTACTCCCGCAACCCCACTCCTAAACCCTTTGGGGGTACGGGCGTCCATTTGCGGAGCTGATTGCGTGTGTTCCATCTGCTCATTTTACCCCCTTTTTTTAAGAATGGGCAGTCGTCAAATGGCTTATCTCGCCCTCTAAGCAGTGTCAGACTGTTACTGTAGGTCCTGTCCCGAGCCGAGGCCGCGTTACAAAATTCCGTTTGCCCTGCAACACCGGCCCGGCCGAAATAGTTTTTTAAACATAAGATTTTCTTCTGTATGGTCTCAACGAGTTGCCAAGCCAATCCGCCATTGTGCAATCCATAAAAAAAATATAATGATATATTCACTTCTATTTTACGCTCCGGTGGAAGATCATCTCAATGATGTACCTTTTTTAATGTTAATTGCATGGATTACCTGATGGTAAGCAATCAGCGCCGCCCGTGGACGCTCGCAACAACGGAGAAGTTACGAGTCCGTTGCCGAGCTTTTGGTATTAGAGATAGGGAGAAAGATTGGGCCTCCGATAACCTCATTCGCACGACGAAATACAACGTGGTGGTTGTTTCACGCCGGTTTTCTGTAAAGTCGTAGTATCACTTCGGTACAGCCGACCTATTCGTGCCGAAGCATGGTTCTCCCACACTTGTAATTGTATGTACCTGACCGTACCTACATTAGAAATATTTGACTCAAAAGGTCCTAAAGTTATGACGTCACAATAGAATCAGCTGATCAAGTGTGCGTCGGCCATTTTCCCATCAGCTGATTGAGCAGATTATATTGAATGTAGGTACACAGGTAATAAAAATAATTTGCGGTTTGTTCGAAAAAAAAAATCGAATTGTACAATTTTTGTAAAGAGTTTTTATATGTATTGTGCCTTTTAGATATTATTATGTTGGTAATAATAACTTTGGCAATGTTTTAGGTACGGGTTCCTTATACTTAATACTATATTTATTTTCTATGCAATTAAAAATTTATCGTAAAGTCTTTTGTAAGTGCATATATCAATAACGACAGCACTAATTTAGCTTTTTTTGTTGTGTTTGTTACCGTCACCAAGAATGATAAGCGCGTCCAAACAAAAAAAAATCTTAAGCTTTTTAAAAGAAAAGACAACAGGACGATGAAGGCTATTTTTTTAATTATTATTTGTCCCTTTTTATCTTTTACCCGAGTTTACCCCCATTAATTGTGAAACTGATTTAAAAAGAGTATTCATGGAGTTTCTTGCTCGTTTTTCTCCATAGGAATCTACACTTAGGAACGAGCAAACAGCTTCACTAGAAGACTGACTGACAGACTGACAGCTTTTTATCTTTTTTCAGTGTTTTTAGCATTTGTGCCGGATGCTGACTCCCACACTTAAACTTTAAAGATTTCCTTAAACCATTGACGATCCCTAATTTTTACATAAATATTGTACCTCTGCATTTAATAATAATTTCTGTATGCCCACATATAAGGTGTAAAATCCTTTACCAAGAACTTTATTATGAATACTATCAAGAGAAATTAAACTTAGGTACTAAAGAATAAGGTTTATTATGCTTTGAAACTGATATAAAAGGTCCATTTCGCATTACAATTTTGCACAATGCAAATATGTATGCACGTGCGCTTTCGAAGCGGAATTTGAAAAAAGAACAGGTACAACGACTCCTTCACAGCTGATTCAGTCAGCTGTTTGCTATTTGACATGCGATTTTTAGCCCTATCTTCTACTTTTTAAGGTTGGTATTTTTTTGTTAGCAAGAATTATTATTACGAAATAAGATATTTTGTTTTAAAATAATGATTCTTATTTTGTAGGTCTTAAAATAGTTTTTCAATTACCTTCATATAGGTATATATTTCTTAAATTATTAATTGAGAAAAGCTTTAGCTAGAGGTCAGAGTGTCAGACTCTTACTGACTAAAAACCTCATTCGTTCCTTCTCCTGCTCTAGGCCGAGGTCACGGTGCCTCAATGCGCTTACCCCGCAACCCCGGCTGAACATCAGCCCTATAGGGCTACGTCTGTGGTGGTCTATTGGCTGTTTGAGGCGCGCGCGAAACGCTACGCGCCGTACGCTCGGGTCTGGTTCTGGTCCCCATACTCGCCGTCCGCAGACCCGCGCTTACAGTGCTGCTGCGGCGGTTTCATTGAGATAGAAAATACACATAGAGGCGCCGTATTATTTTAGAAGTATACATGCTTATTCAAATATGAGTGAACAGGAGTTGATTTTAGTCAGTAACGGTCTGTCACGAAAAGGGCCGGAGATGACATTAGATGATTTCCCATAAAAAATACCGTTAATCAGCTGGCTAATCCCTAAAACTATACCTACGTAGAACTTATACTCAAATTGTATCGATACTCGTTAAATACTTAGTCGGCACAACCCTAGCAACGGCAGCTATCTTATGCGAAATTTCGGATTGTAGGTATGCACCTTTTTTCGTAGGTATTTCCAGTCCTTATATTTCCTATGTCAATGGGCGGCTTGGACATTAGGAAGAGGATAGCTCCCTCACGCGCTCCACCTTCTTTGCGAGTATAACAGCTTCAGAGAAAGAGGAGACGGCTTCCAAATACCTCTCGCTCCGGTCACCGCTTAGGTACCATTGCTTTAAGAAATCAATAAAAGGAATTGTCAAAACCTTTTTTTGCTTAACCTTATGTATTCTTATTGTGCAAATACGGTTACCTGTGGATGACAATGACAATCAGCTGATGGGACCCTTATGGGAATGTTTATGGGACCCAAAGGCTATTGAAATCAGCTGATGAGCTCCTGGGATCTATCCGAGTTGCGTTAGAGATGTTATTAAAGTTAAGAGTTTCCAAATTTATAATTGGGTAGTTTCCTAGGTCAAAAATAAATTAATTCGACGTTTCAATACCTACAATAAAATATTGAAAAATAACTATCTATACTTTTATTCGTAGATCGATCGATACCTACACTGAATTTTAGATATTTATTACTCAAGTATTTTTTAAGAAATAAGTAAGCTATTTGACTCAAAAACTATGACGTCATAACTCAGTGTTTCATACAAATTTCATAGAAAAGTATTGTTTTTGAAATTTGGATAAAAGTATTGAATTTGACTAGTTGGAAACTACCGTATTGTAGCGACTTTGTTCGCGTGTAATAGTGACTTCCTGCAGATTTTTTGATATCAAAACTATCCTATGTCCTTTCTCGAGTGCCACACTATGTCTGTACCAAATTTCGCACAAATCGGTTCAATAGTTTAGGCGTGAAGAAAAGACAGACAGACAGAGTTTTTAAAATCCTGGGATGTATACATTACTTTTTTAACGCGTGCGAAACTAGATTAATATATGTATGTAAGTACATATATCTTTAGCAATATCCTTCTTCAAGAAATAATAACAAAAGAAAGTCTCGTACAAAGGCTTGGATTTTTTGCTGAACTTCTAAAATGTAAGGCAAGTACCTACACTTATTATGCAAGATCCAACGCTACCTGTGATGACAATCAGCTGATGGTATCCATATGGGATTGTTATAACACGGAGGTACCCAAAGACTTTCTATTCAAATCAGCTGACGGCGAATTTATCGCTCTCTTGTACATCAAACACAGGTACTTGGTTGTAAGCCGTTATTAATATTAATCGTAAAAAGTTATAAGTAAAAAATCGTAAATTATAGCTGGTTTCCACCCCAGGTTTCAATCGTAAAAAAGTAGCCTTTGTTTTTTTCTAGGGTATCACCTATTGAAATACCAAGTTTTAACAGAATCGGTTCAGCAGTTTTCGAGTTAAATAATAACAAATATCCCTACAAATTTGACGTCATAGTATTTTTGCGTCAAGTACTATGATGTCATCATATCGTTGTGTTTCGCCGTGTGAGTGAGGTTACCGGAGACCCAATCTCCTACTCGTATCTCTTCTCAGTCTTTAAAAACTTGAAACCTTTGGTGTAGCGGGTGTCCATGGGCGGCACTGATTGCTTACCATCAGGTTATCCGTCAGCTCGTTTGCCGACCTATTCTATAAAAAAAATAGCTAAGAAACTTATTTCTTAAAAATCTGCTAAAAATATCAAAAATTTACTGTATCGACGGATCGATGAGTAAAAGGACCTATGCTTATTTTTCAAAATTTTATTGTATTAAAACGCCAAATTAATTTATTTTTGAGTTTGAACTAAGCAACTACCCAATTGTACTGCTTGTGCAAAGTCAGGTATAGAAGAAAAAAAAAATCTATTGATCTTCGTTGACAATGGACTCAGCTGATCTTGACGAATGGTCCTTCATTCAAAATCAGCTGATTGTACGAATGTGTCTTATACCTGAGATCACCCTTACAAGCGTATCTGTATTTAAATATCGTCACGCCTTTCCCCCATTGAGATAGGCTGAGACAAAATAATGCAAAATGTCCTGAAGATAAACCTACATTAATGCCCGGTTTCCGAAAGCCCGATCAATGTTAAAATCAACTAACTAAGTGTCAAGTCTCTTGTCAAGTCATCTGATTGGTTGTTGATAATTCAGTCAACCAATCAGGTGACTCGACAAGATATTAAATTGATTTTAACATTGATCGGCCTTTCGGAAACCGGGTGTAAGTGTGGGAGATACATATCTTCAGCAGGAATGGATCGGCTCCATCGGTATGATACGACGGCCCCACAGATAACGGCATGAAACAACCACAGCGTTGTGTTTCGCCGTGTGAATAAAGTTACCAGAAGCCCAATCCTTCACCTCCCCTAATCCTAAAATCTCCAAATTCCTGATCCCCAAACTGTTGGCAACGCGTGGGTGTCCATGGGCGGAGCCGATTGCTTACCATTAGGTAATCCGTATGCTCCTATGACGAATTATGCCATAAATAAACTCATTTCTTGTATGTGCCTTATTCCTTGATCCTTGATAGAGTCATTATTGTGCTTATTTGCACTTAATTAAACCCTTAGTCGACTCTAATAATATCTACAAGTGTACGAGAGCTATGCTTCAGCACAAATGGGTCGGCTCGACCGGAGTGATACCACAGAGATAATTGGCGTGCACCACAGCGTTGTTTTTCGCCGTGTAAGTGAGAGGCCGGAGGCCCAATCCTTCACTGCACTCGTAACTCTTCCGTTGTTGCCGATGTCCATGGGCGGCGCTGATTGCTTACCATCAGGTAACACGTCTGCTCGTTTTTCATCCTATCACATTAAAAAATCTGCGCTAAGGACAAGGTGACAAACCCATTTATTCCTCTTTGATATTTAACTATTTTAAATGACAAGACACTGAAACAATACAAAAACAACTAGCTTTTTTTGTATCGGGTTGGAAAATCCTCATGGAGACCCATCGCCCTCGGGGAAGGGCGAAGGGTACTGTCAGACTCTTACTGACTAAAAACCAACCCGGTGTTCCTTCACTTACCCTTGTGTCGTAGGGGTGGGTATCGCCGAAGCATTCGTCGCAACCCCTCGACGGGTATTGGCCCGCCAGATGGTTTGGCGCGCCCAAATACAACTAGCTACTCTTACGCGGTTTCACCCGCTGCTCGGCTCCGTTTGATCGTAGCGTGATGTTATATAGCCTATAGCACTCAGGAACATTGTAGCTATCTATCAGTGAAAGAATTTTAGCATTCCGACCAGCGGTTCCAAAGATCACCCCCTACATACAAACTTACAAATGTTACCTCTTTATAATAGTATGAAGTGACATTCGGAATATCAAATACTATTTTTTGTTATTGTCTATCAGGCTTTTTCTCTTATCAACATCTTTGATCCACAATATATGATTAAAAAATGAATTTTCTTCATAATGGCTTAAGTTCTAGGAGCCACCAGAAAATGTTCCCTGGCCAAAAATTTGTAAGTACTTAAATTTTCTTCCTGATCAAAGGGCTTAGGTACTTACCTACTAGAGCTACCAGAAAATGTTCCCTCGCCAAAAATTTGTAAGTACTTACGACATACTCAATAATATTTGAAAAGCTATTAAAAAGCAATTAATCTTGTTTTAGACCCTTCATCTCATGTTCATATTTTGTTAAAGGGCATCCTTCAGTGGTCAATTGTCCGGTCTCCTTTTCTTAAACCTCTTTGGCATTATGGATTTTTATTGTGCAATGTGACTGACTACCTGTTATCGAAACAGCTGATGGTTTTTTTTCTAAATCAGCTGTGATTTGTCCGCCATGTTTTTTTTAAGTTGCCTCACCAATTCTTCTTGTGTTCCAAGTTTAGTGCCCTTGGGAGCTGATTGGTATTTTTCTAGACTAATATTATAAAGAGTTATTGTAAGTTTGTATGTAGGGGGTAATCTTTGGAACCGCTGGTCGGATTGCCAAAATTCTTTCACTGATAGATAGCTACAATATTCGTGAGTGCTATAGGCTATGAGACATCACGGTTATTTAGCAGACGGATTACCTGATGGTAAGCAAGCAACGCCGCCCATGGACACTCGCAACAATAGAGGAGCTACGAGTGCGTTGCCAATCTTTTGGGGATTAGGGATTCGAAATGAGGAAGTATTAAGCCCACACTAACCTCACTCACATGGCGAAACACAACGCTGTGGTTGTTTCACGCCGGTTTTCTGTGAGGCCGTGGTATCACTCCGGTCGAGCCGACCCATTCGTGCCGAAGCATGGATCTTTCACAGCTGTAAATGGACTCCGCTATTGTTGCCGGTGTTCATGGGCGGCGCTGATGACAATCAGTGATACAGAAATCGTGAATCTTTCGAGCGAGAAAGAGGGATGGAGCTATTAAAGGTGTATAGCCCCATCCCTCTTTCTCGCCCGGAAGACCACGTCATGGTAAGCCCTCTGGTAATCCGTCTGCTCGTTTGTCCTTCCAATTCAAGGTTAAAAATTATTGTCAAAACTTACCCAGATAATTTACAAAGACTATAATTAAAACTATGCGTTACCAAAAAAGAACGTACATCCTGAATAAAAAATCTCATACTTACCTTTTTCTAATCGATTAAAAAGGTACAACTCTTTTATAAAGACTCCCACGCACCATGACTATTGAAATAAAGCTCACCTATTCATAATTCGGATGAATGCGATCCCTTTGCCTCTCCCACGGATTTTTAAATAAAAAGTTAACGTTCGTTCGTTATGGTACAGTTATTTTGGTACAAGGTTATAATTTAAATATTGACTTAAATGTAGAAGACGTATGCTGGCTCGACCGGAGTGATACCACGGCCTCACGGAAAAACGACGTGCAACACTTACGTGTGAGTGAGGTTAACGTCATTTAATAATTCCCTCACATCATCAATCTTCAAATCCCCTATCCTTATAACCCACCAGATGCCGGCTACAGCACTTGTAGCAACTCCTTTGGTATTACGAGTGTCCATGGGCGGCGCTGATTGCTTACCATCAGGTAATCCGTCAGCCCGTTTTCCGACCAATGACATAATAAAACAACTATTAAAGACGGTTCCCTGCTTCTTTCGGTTCGGATGTTTAACATCATCGGTGTCAGTCTTATGTTTTATTAGTGAACCGCTATGGCATACATGGTATCTGTCGCCCGATTCTTTCCTAACTTTTCTGAAATATTCTTTAATAGGAACCTTCTCCTGACAATATCATACTTTCGATAGAATGTATGGTTGATCCAGTGGCCGGGCAACTGGCTGCTGTGCAACGTGTTGCGGGTTCCGCACAGTGTTGTTATGTGTGGGAATTTGTGTATGTTTGTAAACGTACCCATGATAAAGGAGAATATAATAGAGTGGAGTAACCTTTTTTTTTTAAAAAAAAAATCATTAAAAAGTCATATTATAAATGCGAAAGTAACTCTGTCTGTCTATCTGTGTCTTTTCTTCACGCCTAAACTACTGAACCGACTTCTGTGAAATTTGGCACAGACATGGTTTGGAACTCGAGAATGGACATAGGATAGGTTTTATCCCAAAAATCCTCAGTTAGTCACTATTCCACAGGCGAAGACAAAGCTAGTAATTTAAATAAAATAAAAAAAAAAGGTATCTTAATCCTAATTACATATTACCCGATTCGTTTTTATATTTATAGATGTAAGGTCTTGGTACTCATTTGTTTCCTGCTACAAAGCAGTTTTGCAAAGAAGGATTCAGAGCGCCTGAGGGAACTATCCTCTTCACGCCACACCCTGGGTTTTTTTTGTGAGGGGAAAATCATCAAATGACTTCTCCCGCCCAGGGCCGGACGGGAGGGAGTGTCAGACTCTTACTGACTAAAAACCCCCCTGTTCCTTCTCCTGCTCTGGGCCGAGGTCGCGGTGCCTCATTGCGCTTACCCCGCAATCCCGGCTGAGCCACACCCTGGGTGAGAGATGAAATTTGATGATTTTCTTCCCTCAAAAAAGGGACATGTTGTACTACGGTCGGCCTTATCGCTTAGTTAGAGCGACGTTCTCCAGGCAACCCTCTAATTTAAATTAAAAACACGAAGATTTTTAGTTAGTTACTTGACCCAGTTGAAAAAAGCAAAAGCCTTATTAGCCATCGCATTTTGCCAATCGACCAACGATCAAAGTTTTTCTCAAAAAAAACCTAGACTGAAAAAAAAACCAGGTTGAAAGACCTCGTTCCCCCTCCGTACACACATCTGACCTACCATATGATTATAAACAGAAGCCGTAATTCAAATTTCGAACATCTCATGAACTTCCGGCACATATGCGCACGCGCATCTGTCATTACTATTGATGTATTCGATATTTGAATTGCTGTTTATCACCTTTTCGGATGCACCTTTTCGTATTAAATTGTATTTGTTGTAGATTGCAACTTTGGTCTATTGGTTTTAAGAGCAACTGTCAATTCAAACACGCGCCTTCAAAAAAAAGTTTAATGTTTTAGTTTTTACTACAGTGTACTTTCTCGCTGTCTCTATGGCTCTGTGTGTACACTCAAGTGTGGGAGAGCCATGCTTCGGCACGAATGGGTCGGCCGGCCGGAGTGATACCACGGCCTCACAGATAACCGGCGTGAAACAACCACAGCGTTGTGTTTCACCGTGTAAGTGAGCTTGCCGGAGGCCCAATCTTTTCCTCTCCAATCCCTTAATCTTTAAATCCCTAATCCCTTAGGTCGGCAACGCACTCGTAACTCCAGTGTCCATGGCGCGGGTGTCCATGGGCGGCGCTGATTGTTTATTATCAGGTTATACGTCTGCTCGTTTGCCTACCTTTTAAATAATAATAAAAAACAGGCTTCTTTTGATAGGGGGAGAATCATCAAATGGCTTCTCTCTCTCTCTGATGGAGGCAAGAGGCAGTGTTAGACTCTTACTGGCTAAAAACCACCCATTCCTTCTCCTGCTCTGGGCCGAGGTCGCGGCGCTTGCACATTAGGTATTGAATATTATGATAACAAAACATACATAACAGTTATGCATGTTTTGTTCATAATTTTTGAATATATCAATATACTCCCCGGCTTCGCAAGGGTGCAATTCTGCAACTTAATTCCTCCACTATTTAATGGATGTTATTATACATGTAAACCTTCCTCTTCAATCACTCGATCTATTAAAAAACCGCATCAAAATCCGTTGCGTAGTTGTAAAGATTTAAGCGTACATAGGGATATAGGGACAGAGAAAGCGACTTTGTTTTATACTATGTAGTGATATACTATATATTTTAATGGAGTTTCTTGTTCGATCTTCTCTATTTGAATCTACACTTGCGAATGAGCTTCCAGCTTTACTGACGAACAGACTGAAGCGGCCAATCTATACTAATATTATAGATATCTATACTAAGTTTGTATGTAGGGGGTAATCTTTGAAACCGCTGTTCGGATTGCCAAAATTCTTTCACTGATAGATAGCTACAATGTTCCTGATTGCTATAGGCTAATAAAACATTACGCTACGATTAAATGGAGCCGAGTAGCGGGTGAAACCGCGCGAGAGTATCTAGTTATTATATATACTTAGACTAGTTAATCTCACGCAATTTCACCCGTTGCTCGGCTCTTATAGCCTTCCTCGATAATTGGACTAACGAATACAAAAACAATTGTTCAATTCGAAGCCAGCGGTTCCGGAGAGTAGCGCGTTCATACAAGCAAACAATTACACCCTACAGCTTTAAAATATCAGTATAGATAGTCAAACATCTCAATAGTATACATTCTTGACGATTTTGAAGCCGAAATACCTCAATAATACTTTGCTTAACCGACTAAAAAATGTGCACATATTAATAGGGACAGCTGTCGTAAAATATTTAATACCAACTGTCATCTCTGGTCTGGTTACTGACTTGGTACGACCTGAAGTTGGTTCCATACCTACCATATTAACTTTACTGCTTACAATAGCGGTTCTCAAAGTTTAAGGGCCTCACCTTTATTTGGAAGCGTTACTGTTTTTATGTAAATGTTAAAAATATTATGTGTACTAGCTTTCGACGGCGTAGTATGTTGATAAATAGCGGCCTATGTGTTAATCCAAGCTATCACGTATCTAAATACCAAATATCAACCAAATGGGTCCAGCAGTTTATGCGTGAAGTATATCCCTACATTCCCTAATATTATTAATATTAAAAATGCGGAAGTGTGTTCACATTTATAATATTAGTAGAATTTTTATAATTTAGCACAAATGGGTAGTTTAGCCAAAAAATCGTGCTGATACAATATTTTCGTTACCTTTAAATTTAATTTACCTTTAAATGCTTGGCAACGTATTCGTAACTCGTCTCAGCTGTTGATGACGGATTTCGGGGCCATAGGTAGTGTTGACTACGAACAGGTGACCTTTCCGGTATCCAAAAAGAATCATTGAATGACTACAATAAATTTGTGTATACTTAAATTACCAGATGACATTAAAAATGAACGAAAATGTCTTAATAAATACCTATATATTATTAAATAAATTAAAAAAGCTTATTCTATAAGTTGTAAGCCTACTTATCTGAAAAGAATTATCAGTTGAAAATTTATATTTATTCCCCTCTTCCTAATTTATTTTTATTGTTATGCCGCACGGAGCCCACACTGCTCCTAAACGAATGTACGTATTTCCTTATGTAATTAACCCTACCAACCCACATTGTGAAAAAAATCTTTGTCACTTAATTAATACGAGTATAAGTTACTAAAATTCTGGCCCAGCTAAATATTTGAGCACCACAGCCCAACGAAAAGGCCATGCAAGGACGCGTTCGAACTTCGAAAAAAGTTTGAATAAAAAAAATGGCCGACATCTGTCAGATAGGCACGCGCCGGCGCGTGGCAACAGCCAATAGGAGAGCTTGGCAACTTAAAATGTTTTTCAATGCTGGCAATATGGCGCTTTTAACTTTATTTTTTTTCTTAAAGAAATTTGACATTTCGCTGGGTTTTTGACCCGAGACACGGGGGCGATGGTAAGTTTTTAATTGGTTATTTTTGGAATTTGCACCTCATTCCTATTCAGTGCAGTTACTTGACCTTCTATAAAACTATGACCTCTTAGTTCGTTTCGGTGCTTTTTTTCCTGAAAATAGCCAGAAAATCTTTTTGTTTTGCTACATAAAATCATAGGCCCATATTAGAAGCGGCTGTAGTACCCAGTGTTCTCAGCCAATAGACCACCACAGACGGGGCCCTAAAGGGCTGATGTTCAGCCGGGGTTGCGGGGTAAGCGCAATGAGGCACCGCGACCTCGGCCCAGAGCAGGAGAAGGAACAGGGCGGTTTTTAATAAGTAAGAGTCTGACACTCCCTCCCGCTCGGCCCTGGGCGTGAGAAGTCATTTGATGATTTTCCCCTCACAAAAAAAAACCCAGTGTTCTCCATTTCTCCGTCTCTGACATAGCGAAAACACAGCCTTGGTGGAATCCCAAACATCCAGGAGGATTAAGGAATTAGGGCAAGATTGTGCCTCATGTAACCTCACTCACAGTTTGAAATACAATCCAATCGTTTTCAGTCAGGCCGTTGGTATCACCCGACCCATTCGTGCCGAAGCGAACTTTGACCGTATTTCAGACATTCAATACAGAACATCCTAATCCAACAAAGCTAAGTTATGATTATCTGTCCAGTCGTTCTCGAGATGTGAATGCTAAAACTAACCGACATTACTTGAATTGTTTTATTTTATTTTGTTTTAATGTAATCATGGACTGAATGTTCTTTGTTATAAATATAGATTTTGTTTCGTTGTCTTTCGAAGTTTATTTTCTTGTTTTATTTTTCAACAATTAAACAAAAGAGGCCTTTGCTTAGCAGTGGACGGAAGTGGCCTGATGATGATGATGATAATGATGATGATAAAAATGAGACATGTAACGTTATATTTAGCTTTCTATTTTCATGAAATGAAATATTTGTTTTACACTTATTTTGCCCGCGACTCCGTTCGCGCATAAAACTATCCTATGTCTTTTCTCGAGTTCCAAACTATGTCTGTACCAAATTTCACAGAAATCGGTTCAGTAGTTTAGGCGTGTAGAAAAGACAGACAGAAAGAGTTACTTTCGCATTTAGAATATTAGTTTGGATGATAGTAGGTCAATTTGCAAAATTGAATTCATTGTTTTTTCTAAAAAAACCAAATCGATTTTTAAACCCCGACGGAAAAATAGGAGTTTATAAGTTTGACGTGTCAGTCTGTCTGTCTGTGGCATTCTGGAGCCTGAACAGATGAAGCGACATCAATTTAGTTTTTTTATTGTATTAAAGGTGACTTACGTGCGAGTCTTCATAGACATGAAAATCGGTTGAGCCGTTTAGAAGTATTTGGGGGGGTAAGGGTAAGTGGGTAAGGATAAACGAAAGCCTGAAAATATCCTCGAGTGGGGTCTCAAATGAAAGCGCACTGAAAGGGAATGTTGATGACTTAATCGAGAATGCTCTTAGCAATATAAAATATCTACAAATCGTAAAAAATAGTAGATAATAAAAAAATCGAAGTGGTCCCCAAACGCGACAGTAGTTTTTTTGTCGGGGGTTTTTACATTTTTTATTTATTTTTTTTAATCAAAAGAGATGCCCATGTAAATCCTTTTCATCTTAAACGAATTAAAATCATCCATCTTACCATAGCACCTGCTTTCATATTGTCACAAGCAGTGATGTCATCACATAATGGGATCAGTTTAATCTCTCCAATTAAACAATAATGAATCATGTCATAAGGTTAATAGTTTCCTTCGGCAAAGGAAGCTGTGGCTGGTGTTAGGGTCCATCCTAATTGAATACGAGTGTTAATTGTAAATAAATTTCCTATCTCTACTAATATTATAAAGAGGTAAAATTTGTAAGTTTGTATGTTTGTATCAACATCATCATCAGCCTGATGTCGTCCACTGCTAGACGTAGGCCTCCCCAATAGCACGCCACTGAGCTCGATGTTCAGCTCTTCTCATCCAACCACTGCCAGCCACCCTGCGGATGCCGTCAGTCCACCTAGCTGGAGGGCGCCCTACACTACGTTTGCCCAGACGTGGTCTCCACATGTTTGTATGTAGGGGGTAATCTTTGGAACCACTGGTCGGATTACAAAAATTCTTTCACTGATAGATAGCTACAATGTTCCCGAGTGCCATAGGCTATAAAACCACCCGCTACAATCAAATAGTTTTTTATATGTCTATAGAATGTATGGCATGGTTATTCAAGATGGATGTTAGCTTAAGCACTAATCAGACGGCATGATTCATCGTGCCTTAAGTCCCTGATATTTTTTATGGGATAGGTCTGCAAACGAGCTGACGGGTTACCTGATGGTATGCAATCGGCGCCGCCCGTGGACCCGCAACAGAAGAGTTACGAGTGCGTAGCCGACCTTTTAGGGATTATGACCTTTTGGACATTTAGGTATTAGAGCGGGATTGAGGGACGGGAAGGACTGGGCCTCCGGTAACCTCACTCACACGAAACACAACGCTGTGGTTGTTTCACGCCGGTTTTCTGTGAGGCCGTGGTATCACTCCGGTCGAGCCGACCCATTCGTGCCGTGTGCACTCGTTTGCTGATTTATTACGTAAAAAAATGACAAAAACACGACCAGACTCCCAACACAAAAGAAAAACCCTTTACTACCCCGAACATCAAACCTCACACCTCTAGCTCGCCACAGATAATTAAAACGATAACATAACAGTACTCAACAATGGAACAAAGGTCACCCATACCTTAATCCTAATCTATTAAAAAAAAAATACTTGACAGATGCGAAAGAAATTAGTGGGAGGGGCTTAAAGACGCATGCGCACAACGCAAGGTGCGTCGGCGCATCTGGCAATTCGCAATGTGGCTCGCGACGACATATTTTGTGTTGATAATAAAAATAATAATATTGAACTTTCTACTTAGTCTAGTCTAGGGTGATTCTTGGTTCTTTGTCTTTTAAGGGGCCTTTGGTTATCTATGACTAATATTATAAATGCGAAAGTAACTCTATTTTTCAGTCTGTCTTTTCTACACGCTTAAACTACTGAACCTTGTGTGAAATTTGGTACAGACATAGTTTGGAACTCGAGAAAGGACATAGGATAGTTTTTAAATTAAAAAATCTGCAGGAAGTCACTATTCCACGCGAACTAAGTTAGTCTACTAGTAGGTATATTTAATTAAGTCGGGTTTTCCTTCCTGCCGCTGTAACTCCAGAACGCACGAACCGATTTCCACGGTTTTGAATACGTTGGAAAGGTCTCGGGCTCCGTGAGGTTTATAGTTAAGAAATATCAGGAAAATTTTCATCAGAAAAGCGGGAACTTGAAAAAATGTAAAATGACATCTACACAGGCGGAGCCGCGGACGATCCCTAGTTTATACTGATATTATAAAGAGGTAATATTTGTACATTTGTATATAGGGGTAATCTTTGGAACCGCTACCGCGCTGGGCGGATTTCCAAAATTCTTGCACTGATAGATATTTACAATGTTCCTGAGTGCTATATGCTATAAAATATCACGTTACAATTAAATGGAGCCGAGCAGCGCATGAAACCGCGCGAGAGTAGCTAGTAAATAATATTTGGATTTTAAAATACAATACAATATTACAAATTATTGCTTTCACACTTTCTTTCATACGTTACAATTGATTGAAATTGGAAAACTTGATATCCTATTTTTAATCGATTTTAAGATATCTACTATCGAGAAAAAAAAGACGTGTCTCAATCTCAACACACAATCCCGTACAAAATTCATAGAAGAAAATTTGCGATTGTGATTGATATCGAAAGTTCTTAAAAATTTTTTAATGGACAAGATTGTCAAGTACACAATTAAAATAAAAAATAAAATAAATTTATTGAAAAACATAGATCACACTTTATACAGCAAGCTCAATTTTGTACATTTACTTATTATATATATAATTAGGATGATATAGAAAGAAAAATGAAAAGTGCCTAAGGACACCTCAAATAGATTTATTTGGCGAAAGTACCTATTTACACTCATCATCATCAGCCTATAAGTGCCTAATGCTGATCAAGTGTTCTTCAAGCTAAACCTGTGGTTCAGGTTAACTTGGTACATAATAGAATTATTGTTCGATGGACGACATTACGCTAATCATATGATATAAATATTATTGACTTAGCAAGGACAAGGTATTCTTCTAAAATTACGTTACTTACTAAGCTATTAAGGTTTATTTAATTGCAAACTTTACAGAAAATAACAAATTGATGATAATAGGAATAACAATACCGATACCGATAGGAATAATAATAGTCAGCTAAATGTTATCTGTGGAAAAAAAATACTGCCTTAGACAAATATTCTAACGCAACAGCATCATAATTATTTCCCAGATAACTTTTATCTAACCATTGAAAAATCATCCCTTATAGGGATAAATTAAAACGGATATTTAAAAAAAAACTTTGCCTTTGGCAGAAACTCAATACAACTTATGTCAAAAATCTAAATCCGAAACGACCGACACGTTAATAATTTTGAATTTAGAACTGTTACTGTTTTTTATTAAAGCTGTTCGAAATTCAAAATTTCTGGCTAAGCATCTACATCTCTGTTGTTCTTGACCAAAGAGGTAGCCTACAAAGAGTTTAATATTGGCGTTACAATAAAAAAATATTATCCACCGAACCTATTAACACCTTTATAACTGAACAAAGAGCTTCAAGTACCTACTTACTACATACTTCTAAATGTCATTTGAAATTAACTTTTCACCGACCATCCCTTTGTCCCCTACATCTGCCTGATCTGAAAATACCTATCTGTTGACATTCTCCCACTACTTAACATCTATCTCTCTCTAATGTTGCCAAAAGAAAGAGAAGACGTAAGGGCTGTAGATGCGCACGCAGCTTTCCCAGAGCCCTTGCTTCGCGTTGAACGTGCATCGCTCGTCACTCCGCCGCCGGATCGCGTCGCGCGTGGACGTGTGACGTCCAAACTTAGTTCGTAAAGTGCGTTATGGATATCGCGAGTTCGTAATTAATTCGTTACTCAATCGTGCGTTATTTTCAATTATCGTGTACTCTTAATTTTTACGGTGTTAAAAATAATTATGATATAATATTTTCTTTTGTTATCGACGGTTTATATTGGATTTGTAACCTTTTCGATGATGGGCGTTAGTGGTTGTATGAGCGTGAGGCAGGCTAGGGGCTCCTGTCACTGCCCCGCGTGCCCTAGGGCTTCGGGCCATGGGGTACAAATGCCCCCTCAAACGCTCGTACTTCCCCCTATGGCCTTAGAGCCAGAAACAACCCCTGTTAAGGATAAAAAGGGATCGAAAATGAAGGTCCTCAAGAAAATTAAGAAAAAAATCGGATTGGGTGAGTTTTTAACGGTTTTTTTATCTATTTTTAAATGTTGATAACAATTAATTTCGATATACCCCCAGGTATATCGAAATTAATTGTTTTTAAAGTATTTTTTAATTTTATTCGTTTGTAAATCGGCTTTAATATTAGTGTTATGCTTTTTATGGTCTATTTGTACGAATATGGTCGTTATAACATACGGTATGATATGGCTTGGATTTCTAACGGTCCCTAAATTTACGTTAAAACGATTTTAATCTACTTACTTATAAAGGTACCCTCATGATTTTGTTAAAGTAATACTTTGCCATTTTCTTTGTGAGTCGCTTTGAGTTTGTTAATTTTTTATTTCTTAGTTTTCATATAATTATTGAGTAAATGTGTTCTGTCTATGTTTTCAAGTGTATATGTGTGTATTGACAACGAAATGCCAAGTATGTTTGCTAAGCTAATATTCTGTTGACTATTTTAATATTTGAACTTAACATCATGGGTTATAGACATTTTTACATTGCTTTTAAATGTAGCTATTTTTTGGACAGTTATTTTCTGAATCCCTTGTAAAACCTAAGACTACAAACTCCATTTTTTTTTGCTTTCCCTGCATTACAAGGGTAACCAGTAGGCTATGTGTTATCCTAGACTATAATCTATTTCTGTGTCAAATTTCGTTTAGATCCGTTCAGTAGTTTTCACGTGAAAGAGTAACAAACACACATCCATCCGTAATTACTAACTTTTGCGTTTTTAATTGCGACTTTGTTCGCCTGGAATAGAAGTGAATTCCTGCAGACTTTTGGTTTAAAAACTATCTTATGTCCTTTCTCGAGTTCCAAAATATGTCTGTACCAAATTTAACACAAATAGGTCCAGTAGTTTAGGCGTGAAGAAAAGTCAGACAGAGTTACTTTCGCATTTATAATATTAGTTTGGATTGGATCATTTTCTTTTTTTTTCAAGTTAATTCTAACCTTTTTATACTTTAAACAATTATGGAAAAGTAATAAAAATCAACAGCCATATCGCTACATGAATTGTAATCACAGAAACTGAGATTGGTAAAAAAACTTTTTGCCTACAAAATTGGCTGGGCTGTTTTTTGTTACAGTTTTTTTTCTGATTCTTTTATTAGGCGTGCTTGATGACTAATAGATTTGAATGCGATGGAAGCTTAAGTGCGTTATTGAGTCTCTTTGGTGTTACCGTGGTTGTAGATGCAAAAATGTGCAGCTCCGGCTTGATGCATGAGAAGGAACGGAGTGATTTATAGTCAGTAAGAGTCTGACACTCCCTCTCGCCTTAACCAGGGCAGGAGAAGTCAGAAACCCCATGGTTATCCCTGTTCATACGGTTCATATGTAATTTACCAAACCCCAAGCGAACGCCGGCGTTCGTGCTCCTATTGTCTTGATGTTGGGTCTCTAATAACCAAGATTGAAAGTTCAACTTTTTTGGTACCTAGTATAATAAAATCTATTTTTATATTTGACACAAATAAGGCGATTTTAGAACATTTTGTGTTTTGTTTTTTTTCTTTACAAAAATATGGCTGTAGCGCGTGCCATCTGCCTCTAATGATTAGACCGAATACAAGTTTTTCAATCACTTGTTTTTTTATTGTTTCTAATTTATTAGCCACCTGTTCTTTGGCACCTTGCTTTGTGATTAAAAATTGGTCCAAGTACCTAATGTTTTGGTATACTTACACCCGGTTTCTGAAAGGCTTGTCAACGCTAAAATTAACTAATCTCCTGTTAAATATCTTGTCAAGTCATCTGATTGGTTGTTGATAATTCAGTCAACCAATCAGATGACTTGACAAGAGATTAAATTGATTTTAACATTGATCGGCCTTTCGGAAACCGGGGGTTAGTATTATTGTCGTTATCAAACTTATAAAGCTTAAGAGTTTCTTTGTTCGCATGCACGCACTAGTCTCAAGAACTCCTGTTTCGATTTGAAAAATATTTTTTGTTGAAAAATCAATTTACCGAGGAAAGGTTATAGGCAGTACGTACACAGAATGCTAAGGAAGATTTTTGGTCAGTGGGTCATCTTAGGGGCGGATTTTTGGAAGCATGCTCAGGTGGAAATATGACCTGATATAGGGCGCAGGTAGATTGGTGGATATCACTTCCAATCGGCTGATATACATGAAATTGCGGGCTTGTCACTGATAAGTGATGATGATGATGATGATTATGATAATGAGGAAAGAAAAGCTCCAAAATAGATATCACGGATAAACCCAGACGAAAAATCTGCTAAATTTTATTGTCATGTTTTCCTCAACACTTTTTTAGCTAAATATTTTCCTCTTCATATCACGTTGCATTATATTGCATCATGTTTTCTTATGTTAATTATATATTCGGCAAGAACTTGTATGTCCTGTCGTGGTGATAGTCTAGATTCATTTGATATCATAACTTAATTATGCAGTTACCCCAGGTGTCTGAATAGCTGATTTTTTTATGTAATTGATCGGCTAACAAGCAGACGGATTACCTGATGATAAGTAATCAGCGCCGCCCATGGAATCCCGCAACAGAGGAGTTATGAATGTGTTGCCGACCTATTAGGGATTTGGAGGCTTAGGGATTGAGGAGGGATTGGGGGTGGGGAAGGATTGGGCCTCCGGTAACCTCACTCACACGGCGAAACACAACGCTGTGGTTGTTTCACGCCGCTCTTCTGCGAGGCCGTGGTATCACTCCGGTCGAGCCGACCCATTCGTGCCGAAGCATGGCTCTCCCACACTTAAACAACATGACTTAGGGACAACGTTAGACATAGACGGAGCAGCAGCTTTCTCTGATAGACCTGAACCTTTAAAACTGTGATTTTCAAGACTCCGAACAGCAGAGTATATGGTAAACCATTTTTTGGGTCTATTAGTGCAACGATGGACTCTCATATGCTGTTGTTTTGATCTGAAATTACAATACAATCTTTTCACATTGTGAAGTTGTTTGTGTTATCAGAATTACAATTTTTACATCATCTTCAAGAGGTCACTTTAACAGATGTACCATTCACCGAGTTTTACATATTGTAACCTTTTTCTCGATTATTATCATTGTGAAATAATTAGCGACCAGTCCTGGCCTGCACGGGGGCAATGCGGGTACTAAATTTCTCCTCTTTTAAATGGATCTTGTTATACATATGAACCTTCCTCTTAAATGACTCTGTCTATTAAAAAGCCGCATCAAAATCCGTTGCGTAGTTTTAAAGATTTAAGCGTACATAGGGATATAGGGAATTAGGGACAGAGAAAGCGACTTTGTTTTATTTGGCGATTGAAAAGTCTTCTCAAATTAGCATAATCCTAGCTTTATTTTTTTGTACTTTTTTTTGACAAAACCAATTTCAATTTTGTAGACAATAGATTCATTGGACACCAGATGTTTCCATACTCTGTTCCGCCATTACATCCGTAAACCTGGTCCCTATTTCCGGCGTACCACGGACAATAGACCAGATGTGTTAGGAACTCAATGGTCTTAACAAAATTTTCGACTGGGAATCGGGAAGCTTGCATCTGGTGTTGGTGTATTTTTTTTTCTTGCAAAATTTTAGTGCCGTGGTAATTACTTTTTTTTTTTGTTTTTGCCTTAGTCGGGTTTCGAAACAATTGTTCATAGTTTTGAAACAGATGTTTTTAATACTTTTGTTTTAATTTACTTTGATTTTACATGTGTTGCTTTGTTTTGTTTTTTTTTTTGTTTTTTTTAAGGTTTGCTTTGGTGTCCGTTGTCTTTCAACGCGTTTTAATTATTTTTTGAGAAACTAATACGCAGTCCGCGATTTTAGGCATTGTTTCTCTATTTAATGAGCACAAAATCTGAATTTACACGTTTGTCAGTAATAGTAGTATCCACAAAACTAAAAAAATAAGTCGCTCTTTTATTGGATTGCGACTCCTAATGTGAATGGTTCAAAAAACATTCGCGAATCAATACTTGCCCCTCAAATTATTTCTTATCCTTATCCTCAAATTCGGAACTTCCAAAACCGATGTTCACCATCAGGTGATCCGACGGCACTTCTAAAGTACGCCTAGTATTGTAAATATCCATGGGCGGCGCTTATTGCTTACCATCAGGTAATCCGTCTGCTCGTTTGCTTCCCCAATACATAAACCCCCTTATTATAAAACAAGGTTTATCTTTAGTCCAGGTTTAAACCATTGAATCGGGTTTTGAATTTTGAAACTTATTGTCATCTACCTTCAATTGAAATACGAAAACTGGCTCAATGGCTTAGTCCTAGACTAAAGTAAAACCTTGTTTCGTAATAAGGCCGAAAGAGATTACGATCCTTCCATACTTCGATACGTAATTTAAAAGTAATAACCAACTATACAGGATGTGTTAAAAACAATACAGTTGCGGTTTTCGTCAGATCTTTCGTTTCGTCCGGTGTAGAGCGTGTTTCATAGTCGTGAGCGATGCGTGGTCAAAATTACACCTCTTGAGTAGAGTTCGTGACTCTTGCATGGAGTTTTTATACAAATTATCCTTCGACGGACTAAGCTTTTGTATTGGAGAGCTTTATAATGGATATTATGTTATTGTTTTGAAGTTTCTTGGCTGTTCAAGTGTTATTTTTTTGATAGTTTTGCGGCGGCTAAAGCCTTTGATTTTAAGGCACTTTTGAAAGTAAGAGAAGGATCAAAAATGTCAGTCTGTTGGTCAGTCCTCTAGTGAAGCTATTTGCTCGTTCCAAAGTGTAGATTCTTATGGAGAAGAACGAGCAAGCAACTCCATGGTTAAGAGTTAATAGCACGATGTTTTCTAAGTCATGTTATGGCTTATACTTTGTCTATCTTTAACTTATATTCATCGAAATCGGTTCAGTAGTTTAGGAGTTGAGGAAGATACAAAAAAAAACTTTCTCGATAATAAATTATTATTTTAAAATATCATAATTCCTCACAGGAAACCGACATCGCCCATCCTGTTTTAATTATTTTCCCATCGTATTCGTATTGTTATCAGATAATTTTTATTATTCATTTTTATTTGTGCTTTACTAATTCGTCATGTATGTGAAACTGATTTAAAAAGAGTAACCAACCATGGAGTTTCTAGCTCGTTCTTCTCCATAGGAATCTACACTTTGGAACGAGCAAATTGCTTCATTAAGAGGACCGACACACTGACACTATCTTTAATGTTCAAAAGTGCCTGTAAGGGTCTAATTGAATTAAATGATATATATTGTCCTGTCAACTAAAGGTATCCGAAATTGATATGAGGATTAGAGGAGTTAAAAATGGGTGATAAGATTTGGGCCTCTGTTAACCTCACTTACACCGTGAGAGTGTTGCTTCGCGCCGCTTTTCTTTGAGGCAGTTCTATCACTCCGGTCGAGCCAACCCATTCGTGCTGAAGCTTGGCTCTCCTACACTTTATTTAAGCAGGTGTTACGCCAATGTCTATCTTACGGTGTATACCCAAAGATTACAGTAAAAATAAGAGTGTACTGATAAATATTTCCCAAAAACGCACTATCTCTAGTTAGCTCAGATGGCTAAATATTTCGGAAGTCCTTATCGCTGTTGCATATGTCCTATATGCGTCTCTTTCTTGCATACACAATGTGTATCTTGCATCCCACTCGCACTTATTTACAAACGACAACAGCTGTTTCGCAACGGGATCTTAGTGGCGTGCGCCTGCGCACATACTAGGGGTGCCACCGAGTTATTTTTAGGTTTCATTATTTTGTATCGAAGTTAAATGTTTGGCTATTTTCGTATTTATCTTGAGATAATGAAAATGACTAACGTATTGTTATTTTGAAGTAACTAAGCTTTTAGAAATACCAGATAGTTGGGCTCAGAATATTTTTGGCACTATTTTTTATTATATTATAACAATGGGCAAATAGATACATAACTTTTTTAATTTCTGTAATTATTTTTATTACAACTTCTTAACAGTCTAACTAACTTTAATAATTCCCTTTAACTATAAACTCGACCTTAAAATTCCTGCCTAGCAACAACAGAAAGGACCAAAAGTTTTTTTCACGTTCTTTTCTTATGTTGCCAACCCTGCTATTATATCAGTCAGCTGCTTACTACACCGTTTCGTTTTCATGCGACATTCAAAGACCAGCTGGGCCTTATGTGCCTTTTTTTAGAAACCCGACCTTCCAAAGACCTTTTGGTCCTTGTGTAGAAAAAAAAAGGATACATGTATTAATAATTTTGCGCGTAACACGCTTAAAGGGATCTGTTCTACGACCTCTAAATGTAAAAAATTGTGTATAAGGCGAAAATTTTTGTTGAAGTCACGTAAAATTGTATAGGTACTATTAGAAGCTTTTGGGATTTGATATTCCTTCGAGATGAAAGTTTTTTGACGGACTGTGATTTCATTTGTTTATCTGGACTAAGTCTCAGTTCTATAGATGCTTACTTATATGATCTGTGGAGAAAATGGCGATTAATTAGAAGCACAGTTTTAGGACACTTTGGTAAATTATTGTAATCTTTGATGCTGTAAAGGACCTCGCTACTATCATTTGACTGGACAATATCTACATGTCAACGGCGATACCAGCGTACGCGTGTTACTGGACAGTGAACCTCGCTACCATCAGTTGACTGGACAATCTCTACATAAGCTATCATTTTACACAATATCACATATTGAAATCCATTTCTGTCCATTGAGAATTGGCCAACAATAAGCATCAATACAATTTTGAATTGAGAAAAGAATACCAAACAGCTGTTTGTGACCGTTGGATGCGAGATAGAGATGCAAGATACACGTCTTTGTTAGCGAGACAAGGACAGTTGTACAACAGATGATCGCCCAGGTGATTTTAGAAGTTTTTATAGCAAAAGGTGTGTTTATGAAATTGTTCGGAGAGTTTTTGTTAAGACGAATGTGCTCTCTAGGTATATTTTGTACAGAAACATCAGCTGTCCCGTATAATTTTTAGAGTGTATCCGACCCTTGGATTTCGTAAGAAATTCGTCTAAGAAATTGCCAAGATTTCTTTTTTTTTGGGGTAAAATTTTATCGTCGCCCGCACCTTTCTATGTGATGGGTTTTTGATAAAATTGTGGTTTATTTATTTCATGATAAATGGTATACCTTTGTATTGAAATATGTTGAGTCGTTTTTGCTAAAACGCGTAGAGAATTGGTCGATTTTTTCTCTCAATTTTAAGTGCAATAATAGTATTTTCCGTGTATTTATTATTATTAATACACGTCTGACCTATTCAAATATCAAATGACAAATGGTGACATTTAATTAAAGTATCATTCTATTCGGTATTTGAAATTTACGAAGATGTCCGATTGGACGGCGAGTAAAGCCGAAATCGTCAACTAATGATCGTGGGAACACTACGGGAATGCTCGACCAACCGAACCACTCTGAATAGCGTTCGAAATATTTGAAATTCGAATTAGAAACATTTGTACGTTATTTATTGCGTATCTCTGTGTCTATGGCAGACGCTACCGTTTTAATTTGAAAGGGAAAAATATGAGTAAATATGTAAGTTTGTTACTATCTCAGAAACCGCTCAATGTTTTTAAATGTAATTTAGCATGGTCAAAAACCACTAAAAAGTGAAGATCTTATCAGAATCTTATTGTAAAAGAAAACAGTTAAAAATAACGGTATGTGCTTAGTGAAACAAATCGATTTAACTCATCTTTTAGCCAATTTATTTCTCGGTACAAACTTGTACCGTGACTATTTGGCCTACAGTTACTAGTAAAACACAATCTCTTTCGATTTATACTAGCCTGGTACTTTTACTCAAAGAAAATTTTGATGGACGAAAAATTTTTTTTCAAAATCGGTTTTTGACCAGTTCTTGGACCTTGATGGTTGTTGGAAGCCACTCCAGGTCGATGTGAAAAGCCTTTAAGGGGGGAGGAGGGGAGGTAAAATTTTATATGAAGATGACGTATAAACATAATATTATTATTGTTCTATTAAAGAGAATCTCTGTAAGTTTCTGTTATCCTAGTCATCAGCAGTCTGATTCGGTCCACTGCTGGACATAGGCCCCCCCAATATCACGCCACTGAGCTCGATGTTCGATCGATGTTCAGCTCATCTCATCCAACCACTGCCAGTCTTACGGATATCGTCAGTCCACCTAGCTGGAGGGCGCTCTACACTACGTTTGCTTAGACGTGGTCTCCACTCTAGAACATATCTACCCCAACGGTCATTGGTTCTTCGACAAATGACCGGCCCACTGTCATTTCACTTCTTAATCCTTTATGCTATCCTAGTACTTCAAAGAACAAAATTTGGTTCAATTTTGTCAAATTAATTTTGTTTTATACTAATTATCCCTGTGTATTATGATTGTGAATGCTTTCTTAGTTCTGGATTGTTAGGGGAAAATACATTTTTTTTTTATAAAAATCAGTATATCTTCATCTGCAACCGATGACGCCTAACATTTTCAACCCTATCTCTAAATTGTGAAGGTTGATAATCGTTTAACATACCAGTATAGCTTTACCTGCTGCCTCTAATACTTTTCCGTAACCAAGGCAGATGGGCTTTGTAAACCAGTCCCAAGTACCAAAGACTGTGAGGAACATCGCGATCACCTCTCACGACCTTATAACCCTCCCTCCTCTTTCGTACTGTTACAAGTTTCGTTGATAGACCACACACAAACAAACACACAGCTTAAAACGCATGACTTCCTTTTGTGTGAAGTCGGTGTTTTTGTTTTTGAACTTATTAGTATAAGCTGAAGCCTTCTCCGTGTGAGAAGAGGCCTTTGCTCAGCAGTTAGCACTTATAGGCTGATGATTTGATGTGATTAGGCCTGATTTTCGTAACCTGATCTAAATATAAAGTTTTATTTTTTTTATTATAGCTGTCTAGGTTTTTGTTTGGCGTTCTAATCACCACATAGTATAAAACAAAGTCGCTTTCTCTGTCCCTGTATCCCGCACAAATCGGTTCAGTAGTTTAGGCGTGAAGAAAAGACAGACAGACAATGTTACTTTCGCATTTATAATATTAGACCAATTTGCGTACAATACGCTCCTAAAAATAGGTAGTCTTCCGTATTTTTTATGCTAATTTCTTTTTACAGTTGCATTTCCTTATAAAGTGCGAATATTGTTGTTTATGTACCTATTTGTATTCTATTATGTCATTCTAATATCCCGGAAGCGACGCCATTTTGAAAAAGCGGGAGCGTGAACAATTATTTACTATTCATACACTGTTGTCTCTGATCGCACTTGACAACGTATGAATGGTGTTCAAATATGCACCTTATCTTCTTCAAGTAAAAGCATAATTTGAAATGTCTTGACCGTAATTAGAATGTGTGAGTAATAAACTGTTGTGATTCAACAAGACTCTGCTTTAGTTCAAGTTATTTCTAAATTAAATCTTATTGTTTATAGCATAAGGTTAATTTTTCCTAAATATATCATAAGCGGAATTCGGTAATGTAACGCAATATTAGAAATGTTGTTACGAAAACAAAACACGTTCCTTATTGCTCTAAAGATAAAGTTCATATTTGTTTGAAGAAAATTTCTCGGAGCGCAAAACCCAAGTTTGTTTCTAAATTACGTTTCCATTCCCACGGTCGAAATTTGAAATTTTGTGTTCTTTTTTTTCTCGAATAAAAGGTGTAGTAGTTCAGAAAGAGTTTTGTATACGTGTTATTTTTTTTTCTTGTAATTGGCAAAGGGTTGATTTTATACAGCCTGTCCTGTCAAATTGATTTTGACAGAAGCGAATAGAGGGATATTTTTGCTCGTTTTCCTTAGCCAGGTGGTTTTAAAAGCAAGGTGTATTAGCGGGAACGGGAACTGGTCTTTCAGAAGTTTACCTTTAAACACCTTTACTGGACCATTGTGATAATGTTGAGAATCGACAGGTGTAGTTTTTATTGACTTAAAAATTGTTATAGTCAATATGTAGTGTATGTGAAACTTGTTATAGGAACCGTGTGTGTATAGAGAAAAGGAGTAAGCAGGTGCGTTAATAACATATAGTTTTGAGAAGAAATGTTATTCAAATTTGCTTCTAAAACAATATATAAGTGTAGGACTACATTCTAAAACATCATAAAACAGTGTGTGTACTTAGAAAAAAGTCAGTTTCGAAGCCAGTATATCTCACAGTCATCAGCCCAAAATGACCCTTGATTCCGTAGAAATAAAGGTCAGTCTCCGAAATTACGTTTTACGTGCGGATCTTTTGTGTTTTATTCGAATCACGAGCTGCGCAGACGCAGCTAATGATCAAAAGCACGCAGTGATCTATAGTGTGGAGCGGTGAGCTGTTTACGTGAGATGATTTCGAAAAAAAAAACTCATTTTTTGGCTTTTTATGATTTTTGTGTCAGTTTTATAATCAGAACCGCTAAGGAGTGGAATTCTTTGCCGGAGTCTGTGTTCCCCGAAGGGTATAACCTGGGTGTCTTCAAGGCCCGAGTGAATAGGTTGCGTATGGGTAGGCGTGCTCCATCGTTTACCACTAGGCGCGATAGTAGCCAAATGACTGCCTATTACTAAAAAACAAAATTCCTAATCTATTAAGGAGGGTATGATACACCCACGTGAAGAGCAGCGATAGCAAAAACACATTCGTCACTGCGTTATTCATGATTCATTAACAAAGAAAAGATTTCGTAATCCATTGCTTTGTTACAATGGTCGGGGTAAGTCATTTGTTAAGAAAGGGAACAATGGATTGTAAATGAAGTTCTTAGTAAGTATTTGTTATTTTTATGATTCATTTACTAGCTATTCAGCACGGTATTCTCCCGTGTGACTTTACCAGATCACCATCATCTATACTAATATTATAAAGAGGTAAAATTTGTAAGTTTGTATGTAGGGGGTAATCTTTGGAACCGCTGGTCCAAAATTCTTTCTCTGATAGATAGCTACAATGTTCCTGAGTGCTATAGGCTATAAAACATCTCGCTACGATTAAATGGAGCCCAGCAGCGGGTGAAACCGCGCGAGCATAGCTAGTTATACATATAAACCTTCTTCTTCAATCACTCTATCCATTAAAAACCTCATCAAAATCTTGCGTAGTTTTAAAGATTTAAGCGTACATAGGGATATAGGGACAGAGAAAGCGACTTTGTTTTATACTATGTTCTTAAAATTAAGGTATTAATTTCTACAAATATAATAGGTCGATCCAGTAATAATTACAATATTGATAGTATCCGATATTAAAGAAATAATAGGCGCAAATACACTTTCACCGAAATATATATCTATTATATTATCGATACAGTATCAATACCAAGTACCAAATGTCCGACTTGAACGAAAGGTGATATTCCCACGATTCGTGTGACTGTGCGAGCGAGAGGTCCGACGTTAGAAAGGGACGGTGTTGATTGCGACATGGTTACAACAAGACGGTACTTCGGATTCTTAGATGAGTCAAGTTAAGCAACTTTGTTTGATGTTTTATGATGGTGGTTTTTTTGTTTCATGGTGGGATTGGCAGTCAAAGGGTTTGGTCGATCTGTCCCTTATAAAGTTCAGTCGTCGAAATTTCAGTCAAATTTTTTTTTTTGCATATTAAGGTAGGTAATTTTGGTCGGGGTTGCGGGTTAAGTGCAATGAGTCACCGCGACCTCGGCCCAGAGCAGGAGAAAGAACGGGGGATTTTTAGTCAGTAAGAGTCTGACACTCTGTTATTGTATTGAAACGTCGAATTAACTTATTTTTGACCTAGGAAACTACCCAATTTTGTGGACTAACTCTAAAGTATAGAATGCTTAACTTTTTCTAAAAAAAACTGTTTGAAATGTTTATTGATATTCGATTTGATAAGGTTAGCCAAGAGACATCCACTGTTACATAAGCCCATCCCCCTCCCTCCAGTTATATTCAAATCGGCCGATTTTCATTAAAAAATTTGAATATCGAAAAGAAAACTTTATGGTTTAAAAATTTTTGCAATAACTAAAAAGGTAGTTTTGGTATAGACATCGGCAAATTCTTTTTTCAAATCTAAATCATGTTTATTCTCACGTTGATATCTACAATTCTACATAGATAAATGATTGGTGTCTATAAAAAAAATTTACAAGCAAACATTTGGTCATTACCAAATAATTCGTGATATTCTTACTAATATTATAAATGCGAAAGTTATGTTTGTCTTCTTGGCGCATTTCGCGGTACTATAGTTTTTATATCAATAATCTACAGGAAGTCACTATCCCACGCGAACGGAGTCGCGGGCAAAAGCTAGTAATACTATAAAAGCAATAAAAAAACTAAATTATATTTCCGAAGAACAGTTCATTTCAAAAAAAACTTAATAACACACCCAAGTACAAGTCCAAGAACATAATAAGTACTCAAAACAGGATTTAAAAAGCAAAAGTTAAAACCTAGATCCTCTATTATGCTTCACTTAACGGTAAAACTAAAAAAAGAATGTAAACGCATAATAGGCTGAACAAGTGCACTTCCCACGCGTTGTGAAGAAAAAAAATTAAGAAAAAAAAATGTCAGATATCCTGTCTCACGCTACTGACAGATCGGTGTTGCAAGCCGCAACGTGTAATGTTGCTATATTTATTTGAATCGTAGATAGTTGACCTTGAGTTGATTGAGTATCTCTGTCACTGATTAATAAGGAAACTGTATGACGGATTTTGATTGAATTCAACGCGTCGGTCTAGCGTCACCTGGATTCATTTTGCGTGAGACATTACGAATGTGCTTTTTCAAAATTCGTAATTTTTTTTTTTTTTTTTGGAAGTTAGTTCTTTTTTAGACTCTTTAATATGGTTACATGTTCGGCTATAGTTTGGTCTTATATTAGGTACCATCATCATCGTCAGCCGCACTTCCACTGCTAAACAAAGGCCTAGCTTTGTTTTCTCTCAATATTATAACTGTCTAAAAATGGCTACCTATCATCGTACCTTGTAGTGTTTTGACGATTAACAACAATTTTTTTAAAAACATTATATCAAAGCCTCCTAACCTACACAAAATTAAAACTAATTATAGTACAAACTAGACGTAAGCTTTATAGCCACAAACAGTAGTAAAAATAAAAAAAAAACAACTTGTCCCAGTCAAAACATATCAATGATATTCCCACGCTTAATTACAGACAATGCTACTGAAAGTAAAATTAAAACTATAATACATGCAAAATAAAAATGACGACTAAAAAACTACTCGTCGTGTTCCCATCGGATGAGGTACCGTTATAATGGGACATCTCCTGTCTTTATTTAGAGATCCTTGATCGATTAAACTAGTTTACTTTACGAAGGTTCTGTACAAATTATTGTACATGCCCACTGGCCATTTGATACCCTATTTAGTCTTGCTCAAGGTTTATTATCATTAAATTAGCATAAGTATAAATTTGGTCTAGATTTGTATTTTTTTTTGTTGAAATGGCATCAAAATTAAATAATCTGGGTTGGGCAATTGTAATAATAATTTGCCCACCTCTTAAAATTATTTTATAAACAAAATGAGCCAAAAATCAAACGATTTTCGTCACATTTTTTTTCTAAAGAACTGTCTCTTAAGTCCGTCTCACGCTTGACACAACCGCTAACGCACTAGGTTACAATTACAATTAAAAAAATAACTTCTTATACAAGTCCCATGAGAAACGGGTACGTTTAATTGATAAGCAATCTTATCTTGAAGCGATAAAATACAATTTTCTATAAGATATACACTTTAAGTAATCTCGGAGCTCTCAATGGCATTGTTAAAAACTCGTTTGTGTCGCGTTATACTCGGTAACTGCTGTAACTTTTTTGATGAGTCACACGCGATCCTGTTGTTGGACTAATGTTCTATGCACGTACTCATCGAAGCTCGGTATTATGATAAAGCCTAATCGATTATCCTTATATGTCAAAAAAATAATCATAAAACAAAAATTTAGGCTTTAATTTCGTTTCTAATGTTCTAAGAACGATATCATGGCGGGATGTGGAAGATACGCTAACGGTTTTTTTTGGGAATATCATCAAATGACTTCTCCTGCCCTGTGTCAGACTCTTACTGACTAAAAGCCACCCGTTCCTTCTCTCGCTCCGAGTTCGCCCGCAGTTAATCATTACACTATCCGTTCTATAGAACTGCTTACAACATAACATAACCTCATACACTAAAGTAACTCACAAAACGTGATCTTATAGTAGTAGATCGTTAACCGTGGGAAATGCACCGTCTACGCATTGTAAAATAACTATTACTTAATCAATAGTTAGATTTATTATACTTGTAATGATTATTAATTGTGATTAGGGTATTATAAGACCGTCTCACATGCTTTTCGAAGTATTAAATGTACCTACTACTGTTCAAATCTTAACGGTATTTCTTGTTTTCCTATCCTTGAAAGGAATTTTTTGGAAAGTTTTGTTATGACTGAGCAAATTTTTTATAGTAGACTTAGCGACTTAGAGAATTAGCGCAGCCTATGGACAGTGAAAACTCTTAACACCAAAGGAGTTTAACTCCTTTTGGGGTTTAAGGATTAAGGGATTTGGATTAGGAATCCGGTGACCTCACACATACTTCGAAACAAAATACAGTTGTACATTGGTACTTACAGTATTATACGTCGGTTTTCTGTGAAGCCGTGGGTATCCTTAGACGAGTCGGTCCATTCCTGCCGAAGCATGGTTCTCCCACACTTGGCACTCCATTTACTTATCTTTACAAATATACGTGGAAACTGATATTATTCTTTAAATATCTTTCTTATATCAGAGTTGAATTTTATGTGTAATTAATTAGGAATAGCCCGCTACCATTAATTAAAAGATTTGAACTCTTGAAGAGTTTATCAGACGAGCAAACCTGAAACGATAGGTTATTACAGCATTAATGCCTAAAAAACAAAACTATAAAACTGAATTTATCTTTAGTCGATTATGTAGAAATGTTCGTGCTTCAATACTTGTAGTGGCCTAAATAATAGCTACAATCCGTTTTCGCTTGATTTAATTACAATTAACATAAAACATGACGTTAAAAAAGGCGCCAAACCTACTACCATAGAAACAAAATGGCAGTTTAACCAAACGTCAAAAAATACCTCCGTTCCACGAACAATAAATTATTATTCTTGTTACACATTCATTTCGTTATCGAATTACGAAAAATCAATTATATATTTTTTTTTTTATAATTCGGAACCGTTTCTGAGCGAGACTAAATGAATGAAATTGAATTAAAATGTTTTAGAAAAAAAACCGGAGCGTGAAAATTGACGCTATGTCTGTCCGTCATGCTGGATAAGTCTATAGGTCTCTGACCTGGCTGTGTTCCTTCATGCCGTTGCCTGCTACGAGCCGAGTTAGAAAAAAAAAGAGCACGAAGTTTAGATTGTTTGAAATTCCTTTGCGCGATGAGATTATGGGCGAATTTGTTTCTTCATCTAGAAAGATGATTTCAACAAAAAAATTGCAACAGAACCAACTTTATTGAACCTTAAACTTTTTAACGAATCGATGCTTTATATGGATTAAATATTATTATTATTATAAGCCGTAGAAAAAAGGGGTCATAACAGTTCCTATCTAAGTTTTTAGTCCCAAGTTCTTTGTTTCCATATCATTACTAACAGCTTGGATAATGCCTTTGTTTAGAAGCGAACGTCTTTCGTCCGACAATAGCATGTTTGTTACCTCTTTACACAAAAACTGCTCAGTAAATAAAGATGAAATTTCCTTTAAAAATAGCTTAATATCTACACCAAAACAAAGTAAAATTTGACCCTTAATACCGAATGAAACCTCACTCCTAACAAGGTTACAAAACTCCATAATGATCGTAAAAAAACTTTCATTACTATATTCCGTTCTTGTCTGACATACAGCTATCTCTTTCTGTCGTCACGCTAGACTGGTGCACATGCGTTCACTTGGTCACGGTTGCTGATTCTGTGTAACATGCAAACGAAATCTATGGAGGTAGGATATTGTAACTGTCTGAATTAGCCGTGGAACTAACATAATATAATATAGGTAGTTTTTTCTCTAACTTCCTCGCTGACTCGATAACCTAGCCGTCAGCAGATTTTGCAGATGTTTTCTTACTATTGAATGTAGGAAAGCCATGCTTCGGACCTTCAGACTGGAGTGATACCATGGCCTAACGGAAAACCGTCATGAAATAATCACAGCGTTATGTTTAGCCGTGTGAGTGATCATCGATCGGCAACGCTCTCGTAACTCTTGTAGTGTTGCGGGTTTACATGGTGCAGATTGCCTACCATCAGGTAATCCGTCTGCTCCTGCTGAACTATCGCATAAAAAAATCATCTACAACCTTATAAAGAAATCAGAGTGATTGCGTAAGATTCTTTCAAATCAATGTGGCTAGAAAGAGTCAGAAGTTTCTTTGGTTGATCAACTAATGCTTAATCTTTTTTCAGTCATTTCAATATTAATAAATAATGATAAAATCAATCATTCTTCGTCAGATTTGTTTTAATAAAGGTTCTTGTACTCGTGTCTTGGTATAAACAACACACGATGATTGTAATCGAGAAACTACCCAATCCATACGCGATATCTATAAGTAAATATTAAAACGAAACAGTATCTATTGTCCTTAAAAATGAGATTAATATAATCTCCAAACAAACTAAATAACGTTACATCACACACAAAACACTTTCCCTCCATTTTTAAACAACGCGGGGGCGGCCATCTTTGAAAATAAATAATGTACGCGTGGGGCATAGACCACGGACAAATGCGCTGCAGATGGCCCCGTTCCACGGGGATTTCTTGACAGTATTTTGTATTGAATTTATGGTTATTCTTATTATATGTATGTCACTTAAACCCCAATGGAGAAAAGTGTTTTTTTTTATAAGATGAAACTGTCATTCATTCAATTTTAATGTCAATATAGATGTGTATGAAGACCCTCTCTGTTTTCTTTTTTTTTTGCAAATAATGTTGCCCAACACTGATATCTTCGTTAGATTTCCAAATTGTGTTAGTTTAAGTGTGGGAGAGCCATGCTTTAGTACGCATGGGTCGGCTCGACCCTAGTGATACCACGGCCTCACAGAAAACCGACGTGAAACAACCACAGCGTTGTGTTTCGCCGTTTAAGTAAGATCCCATCCTTCACCTTCCCCAATTCCTAATCCTCAAAACGTCGGCAATGTTTTCGTAACTCTTCCGCTGTTGCGGGTATCCTATCACATAAAAAAGGTCCTTCGATAGCACTCAAATTTCATTTTTATCCAATATCAATTTAAGTGCTTTTTGGTTTACAATTCTCATCCTGTCTCGATCTTGTTCGCATAAAATTTGTTAATCAGACATCGCCATTCCACTGACCTAATCAATAGTATTTAAAGACGTAAGACTAGTCAAACCTCTCACTTCCGAGAGAGATGCAGGATGATACACAGACCACAACTAGTCGGTTTTATAAGTAATAAAATGACTTTCCCAACAGTATTGAGTATCCGAAGGCGCGGCCAGGATGTTCAGCGTCAGGTTTTAAAGGAAGTCCCACTTGTTATAAAAGTTATACGGTTACTTTTTTCCATGGAGGTTTATACGGATTATTTTTTTTTTTATGTAATAGGTCGGCAAACTAGCAGACGGATTACCTAATGGTAAGCAATCAGCGCCGCCCATGGACACTCGCAACGGAGGAGTTACGAGTGCGTTGCCGACCTTTTGGGGATTTGGGATTTGGAGATTTAGGGATTGAGGAGGGATTGGGGAAGGGGAAGGATTGGGCCTCCGGTAACCTCACTCACACGGCGAAACACAACGCAGTGGTTATTTCACGCCGGTTTTCTGTGAGGCCGTGGTATCACTCCGGTCGAGCCGACCCATTCGTGCCGAAGCATGGCTCTCCCACACTTTCTTTTGTCTTGTTTTTGTGAAATATTATGCAATACCTTAACCTCATATTTGTATTTTAAGACGAAGGATTTGTTATACCACCTCTTTAAAGATGCTAGCGACCTGTACCAGCTTCGCACGGGTAAAATGCTGATACAAATTTTCTCCACTATTTAATGGATGTTATCATACATAAAAACTTACCTCTTCAATTAACTCATTAAAATCCGTTGCGTTGTTTTAAAGATTTAAGCGTATTTGGATGTAGGGACAGAAAAAGCGACTTTGTTTTATACTATGTAGTGATATTTAGATTTCTAGACATTCTGAAACAGGATCTAATGATGGCGTCTATGTATGTATGCAGACTATAATCATTCAAATCCATTTGTGTAGTTTTTACATTAAATCGTAACAAACTTCGATATCATTCATACAATATTTCACATTTATTTTGTAATAAAATTGCAGTAAAGAAATAATTAAAATAAAGAAAAAGCGCCAAAAAAATAACCTTATCCTCGTAATATAGGTTAGAAAGCGTTTCAAAGATGGCTGCCGTTGTACACCCGAGGGATGTTACTCGATTTATTTTTAATAAGGGTTACAGATGGCCAGGCTTACACCCACGCCCTTCTGTTTACGAAAATCCTATTATACTTGGATTAAAGCTTTTTGAGAATGAAATATGTATACATAATAGTCTTTAGTTCATTCTTTATTGGCAAGGTTAAGGTTTTATTTTTGTTAAGTGAATCTTATTGATAAGTTTACAGAGATCTTTAGATTTCTGTGCTCGTTAATAACCTATAATCAGTTAATATAAAATGTCTCGACAGATTTAGTTTTTTATAGAAAAAAAAATGTAACCAGAAGGCCTGAAACAGGAATGAGAAGGGACGTCGCAGTTTTTACTTTTTTAGCCAGTAACAGTCTGACATTCCCTCTCGCTATACCCTAGGCGAGAGATCATTGGTTGATTTTCGTTCCTCAAATAAAAAACCTACAAAGAATTCGTCTAGTCCCCAGTCCAGTTCTCCTCTATCTAAACTTTAATATGTACTTACTATGACGCTTCAAAGACCCAATAGACCACTACAGATGGAGTCTAACAGGGCTGATGTTCAGCCGAAGTTGCGGGATAAGCGCAATGAGGCACCGCGGCCTCGGCCTATGGCAGGCAGGAGAAGGAACGGGATGGTTTTTAGTCAGTAAGAGTCACACGTCTCTCAAAAAAAATGTACAATGACGTCATTCCGTATGTTTGTTTGCACGCGCATACCATTGTGTAGATAGAAAATCAACAGTAACGTCACGAGGCATTATACTGGGATTTGTTTGTCTACGTCATTGCCTTTATGACGATATCTGGTGGAATTCATAACATTAATGTTAACTGAAATTCTTATTTCTTTTACCTCATGGTAAGCAATCAGCGCCGCCCATAGACACTCGTAGTACCAAAGGAGTTACTACAAGTGCCTTACTGTCCTCTTGTGGGTTACTGGACACTAGCTTCCGCTCGCGGCATCGTCCGTTTTGTATCTTGATAAAAAATAGCCTATGTCAAATTTCATACATCCTCTCATCTCCAGCCGTTTTGGCGTGATTGAGTAACAAACATACAAACTTACAAACATCGTAACTTTCGTATTTTTTATATTACAGTAAGATTTGAGGGTTAACGATGGGAAAAATTGGGCTTCCGATAACCTCACTCCAAACACAACGCTGTGGTTGTTTCACGCCGGTTTTCTGGGAGGCCATAGTATCCAGTCGAGCCGACCCATTCGTGCCGAAGCATGGCTCTATGTAGATTTCCTTCAACAACAAAAATCCATCCGTCTATTTGTACGTATGTAAAAAGGAACTTACAAAATTAATGACCACTATAATTGTTTCTAGTAGTTCCTATAATATGCAGGATGCGCAAGAGCATTCGTGTGGATCTCCTCTTTTAGGGTAACGCTCAGGGGAGTCACGGTGTTAGATTTTCTCTTTTTTTTTAACTGTTATTAGGGTTGGTGGACCGTGGCTTTGGTGTTAGATAGAAAGAGATGGGTATTGTAGATGGAAAAGGATAGCGATAGTGGTATTGTTTTGTAATGCATGCAACCTGATGCTTATTGGTTTTTAGTGTATTCAGGTGTTTTAGTTGAGTGTAGTTTAGTTTTTAATTACATAACTTTGCCTTACTGGGCAGATTTAATTCGTCAAAAATTTTCGTCATATATCGGAGTTTCCTATTTATAGGATTTGGAGATTTAGAGATTGGTGGTTATAGGTTATAGGTTATAGGTGGTTATAGGTAACATTGCTCGCACGGCAAAACACAACGCTGTGGTTGTTTCACGCCGGTATTCTGTGAGGCCGTCGTATCAGTCCGATTGTGTCGACCCATTCGTGCGATTCTTTAACAAAACACAGTTACATTTTATTCTCAATACTACGCAGACAAACCCACACCAAAACGCTAGTGTTCAATCGATTAAGGCGCTACCAAACAAAACGATAGCCAATAAATTAACCGTTGCAACTGTCATGCGCCCGCGCAAATGTCACCTTTTACGTCACCGAATCTTCCTAGTGTAATCTCGTACTAAGATTAGCAGTTTGACGTCATAGATGCACTAGATCTGAAATAGTACGTACGACTCGATTTGTTTATCGATTGTTCTTTTTTTAAATCGAATATTTGATCGATAATAGGTAGAAGAGATTCTCGAAAAATTTGGCGTTTTTAAAAAGACGGTATTTGGAAATTTATGGGGGTCTTTTTCAATCCTACCTACATTACAAATTTAATGTGAGAATGTATGGTTTTACGTGAAAACGACTGGACCGATTTCGTTGAAATTTGGTATGTTGGTAGTACATAGGTGATACTCGATTAACGTGTAGGCTTTTTATCAATATACCAAGCAGGAGAAGCTGTGAGAGGAAGCTCGTTGTGTATATATTTTTGGCAGAAATGAATTGTAATAACAAACTTGTTCCATGAGTCTTGGTTTGATGTGTATGTGAAATTGTTAGTAGTAGGAAATAGGCATAGTGTGAAGCGACTGAAAAAGAAAAAAAGACATTTATTGTCCATTTTCAGCTGTATTCTCGGGTAATTTTGTTACTTAACAAAGTCCTAAGCGAGTTTTCTATCGCTACTAAGGCGTAAGTAATCATTAAGATGTGTCCAAGTACACCAGTGTTTAAAATCTAATTCAAAGCTTACATAGATCCGAATACAAACACTTCTGAGTCCTCAAAATAGAACTGTCCGCCAGACTGTCTGTCAGTGAAGCTATGCTCGTTCAGCGATGTAGATTCCTTTGGAGAAGAAAGAGCAAGAAACTCCTTGGTTAGTCTTTTTTTGCGTACAATCTCGTATGTGGCTGTTGACAGAGTAAAAACTTTTGTTTCGAACAATATTCTTTTTAGTTTGAACGCTGTAATGAAGGAAGTATTTTTAGGATAGGTATTAATAAATATACTGAAGTATACTAGCCTAAAAAAGACTCTATGGGAATTCAAACAGGAAAGGGTCTTATTGCGAAAATCCAAATACAATCGCGTAATAAATTACACATTGAAGTTGAGAACAAAAAACATCTGTTTCACCCAAAATCGAGGGAAACGAAAGATATTTTGAGAGTTTAAACCAGGTGGTACGGGCGTTCGGAAGTGGAAAAAAATATAGAGGGGTGGATCTAAGGATCATATCCGCCGGAACAATCCGATTTTATCTACGGTAAGTTTTTGAGGAAAGTGTAATAGGACACTTGGTTTCTGAAGTGGTTTGATTGGCAGTTTACAGAGTAAGTCTTTTATTATGTGGCTTTTGAAGTGTCTGCATCATGATTAGCCTTTTGCCTTTTGAGCAAAGGCCTCTTCGCAAACGGAGAAGGTTTGAGCATTAACCGCCAGGTTTGCTCAAAGCGGATTGTTGATTTCAAATTTTGAATTAGGAATTATGAGTTCAGGTTTTCTAACGATGTTTTTTTTTTCTTTTAGTTGCTAGTGTTATAATTAAATAATACGTCTTGTTGATTCTAAATTCAGTCAAATTGATTGGCTATTGTTTTTTCGGTCCGAAAAATTGTGGCACTTATTTAATATTTTTAAATCCAAAATGTCTTGCATGTTGCTTCGTAATGTTTGCGATGCATAGTCAGGTTTTTGGATTCACATCCGAGTGTGACATTTCAAAGTTTAAAAGTGTCGAAGCATACATTTTCGCTTTACCGGTAATCGGTTAAGAAATAATTTCATATTAGGAGACTCATTAGTGAAGTAAGGTACTAATATTTTTCACGTTAATTTTCCTGAAATGTTCGCTTATTGTTTACAGTAAAATAAATAAATCTATCCACTATTAAATGGATGTTATTATACATATCAAACTTACTTTTCAATCACTCTGTCTTGTATAAAAAGTTCATCAAAATCCGTTGCGTAGTTTTAAAGATTTAAGCCTACATACTGAATGATATAGGGACAGAGAAAGCGACAATGCTTTATACTCTGTTCTATTCTTATGAAATAGCAAAAAAAGTCGAGCTACTTTTAGCCCAAAAAAGTTTTCTAATAAGATGGAAATGTCTTTCTTTTTGATTTCTAAACAGCCCAAAATATCCGCAACACCGTCCCTTTTCGAATATAAAAAACTCATTACTATTTATATAAAATAAATGACCCTTCCTTTAAAAGTAACTTTGATCCCCTTTCTTATTAATAGGCTGACCCAAATACCTACAGCTCTGCATACCCTCTGTACACCCCAATCGTACATCTGTGTTTATTATCACATGTTCTCAAGGGTATCTGTAATAAAATGGCCATTGTTCGATCCAAGTTGTAAGGGGCAGAGTGCTTGGGGAGCGAAATTCTTTGCGATCAAAATTGTTGCCACTTGGCACCGGAGTTAGGAGCGTTCAATAATCCCTTTCTGATAATGGAATTGGATCGCTTTTCGCGATATATTTTTGTTTATGCTTGCTTCATTTGGTCTGGGGTTGTTGTTTTTTTTTTATGTCTGATGAGTTTAGGGCTGTTGGGCTGAAGAATTGGATAGGTTTTGTTAGTTAAAAATAAATTACTTTGACTATTGAAAAATTATCACAATTATGACCTTCACAAACCTTCAAGAAACGAGCGTACTTACTTTTATATGTCCGACTAGCTACTCTCGCACGGTTTCACCCGCTGCTCAGCTCCATTTGATCGTAGCGTGATGTTTTATAGCCTATAGCACTCAGGAACATTGTAGCTGTCTATCAGTGAAAGAATTTTGGCAATCCGACCAGCGGTTCCAAAGAATACCCCCTACATACAAACTTACAAATTTTACCGCTTTATAATATTAGTATAGATAACGCGCCTCTTGAGTCTGTGACTCCTCTGGTGTTACAGGTGTCCATGGGCGGCGCTGATCGCTTACCATCAGGTGATCCGTCTGCTCGTTTGTGTCTTAGACCATAAAAAACACTAATATATTGATTTTGCGATATAGGGAGCTTCACTAGAGGACAGACGGACAGACTGACACGTCTAAAGTTAAAGCTCTTCAAATACTTTTTTTTTTGCTTCACGTTCTAAACTGCCTACTGTGGTCTAATTGCAATAAATGATTTAGACTTTGACTTTGAGGTATGCGTATTCCTAATTTTAAGGCAATTTTTCCAGCAATAAGTATTCTATTTGACACAAAAAAAACGTGACGTGACTGCACATGATACCGCAAGAAAATCAGGGACAACCGACGATTTTTACAATTAGGAAAGACTATAGCATTCAATTCTTTTTTTCAAGGGAAAGAAAACTGTCGATTGTGACAATTCCAAAAGAGTATTGAATTTGATTAATTGTCTCAAGTACTTCCACAATTGTGGGACAGACATTTAAAAATGACATTTTATTATCATTACACGAAAAATTATTCGCTAAATTGAACGCGCTCGTGTCACGTTACGTCACTTCCTGTGTAAACGGATGTGACACGTGCTCGCCCCCCTAGCTTGTCTATGGTTTAAGTATTATTTGATAGGGGTCGCGTTCAAAGTATTGTTTAATTCTTTTTTTTGTGACTTGATTTCTCTTTTTTTTTTTTGTTTTGTGATATTCGGTTGAGCTAGGATGTGTTTTGAAAATGACTTACTTGAATTAACTCTACTAGTTTTAAGTCACAATGGGTCTTCTTATTAATTTGCAGTATGCTAGTATGTCCCACATAATAGTTACTATACAAATGTCGTTACAATGTTAGTTCTAATTGGAAATGGAAGGACTGGGCCTCCGGTAATCTCCCTCCTCACACGGCGAGACACAAGACTGTGGTTTTTTCAAGCTGGTCGTCTGTGAGGCCGTGGTACCACTCTGGTCGAGCCGACCCATTCGTGCTGAAGCATGGCTCTCCCACATTTATCATTTAAACACTTAGGATAATACAAATTTAATTTTTACCTTTATAAATTGAGATTATAGGTAACTATAAAGGTTCTTATTTACATACTTATAGATTTAAAACCGCTTTCATTGTTAATACAAATATCTCAATGCACTCCTGCTACATAAAAAAACCATTTAATTAAGTAGTCCCGCTCCAAAATTGTAATTAAAGAAAATATCCCTTGAGCATCGGCTGCGCTAACGCAAGCTGCGCACTGCGCACATCTGCTGCGCAGGTGACGCGACGCCATTTTGAAGTTATTGCCGAGGGTTGTTATAATGGCTGGTCGAAGGGGAGCCGACAAGAAATGCATTGTCATTCTAGTTGCTTATACTTACATATTTTTCAAGAAATTACTTTACTATACTGAGTTTTTAGATTCTGAGGTATTTTTTTTTAGTTCTTTGGGTAAATTTTAGTGGTGCACTGTCCTAACATACATTGGGAAATTGATTTTAAAAGAGTAACGATGGAGTTTCTTCCTCGTTCTTCTCCATAGGAATCTATACTTTGGAACGAGCAAATTGCTTCACTAAGACTGACATTTTTTATCGTTATATCTTTGTTTTACGCACGTTTAAAAGTGTCTATAGTTACATAAATGATTAGAATTTATCTTCTAATGTTATCTATACTAATATTATAAAAAGAGGTAAAATTTGTAAGTTTGTATGTAGGGGGTAATCTTGGGAACCGCTAGTCAGATCGCCAGAATTCTTTCACTGATAGATAGCTACAATGTTCCTGAGTGCTATAGGCTATATAAGTAACATCACGCAACGATCAAATGGAGCTGAGCAGCGGGTGAAACCGCGTGAGAGTAGCTAGTTTGTGATAAAACCATAGTTTTGTTAGAAAGGTACTAACTACTTTTAGGTTAAAGTAATGATAATTATGAATATACATTACGAAATAATAGTGTAACGTGTAAAAGCTACAAAATCTTTTAACGAAGTAATTGGTTCTTTTGGTACCTCATCATCATCAGCCTATAAGTGCCCACTGCTGAGCAAAGGCCTCTTCTCACACGGAGAAGGTTAGAGCATTAATCACCACGCTTGCTCAATGCGGGTTGGCGATTTCAAACTTATAATTATAAATTATAAGTCCAGGTTTCCTCACGATGTTTACCTTCACCGTATGTCAGTGGTGTCTAAATAATCATAGAAAGTACATATAACTCTGAAAAAGTCACATTGGTACTTGCCAGGTTTCGAACCCACACCCTCATGCATGAGAAGCGGGCGCCTTAACCTCCGGGCCACCACGACTACTTTTGGTACCTGAATTGGTGTAAATATTTTTCTATTATACGCTCGAGTTATGCGTTTCAAATTGTTCGTTCGTTTGCGTGTTCTGTTGTTTATAGGTTAACTAGCGATCTGCCCCGGCTTCGCACGTGTGGTTTCCTAAACCTTACGATGTTTTCCTTCAGTGGATGTCTGAATAAACTCGGAAAAACCGCACCTTCTAACATGAAAAGCCTTAATTTACGGCCCACCGCAACTTCTCTCTGCCAACTCTTAAAATTAAATAATCTCCAGCTACCCAGAACTCCAGAACTAAACTCTCATTTCTCTTGTTACAGCACCTCGGACATCATGCACAGGAGGAACACCGAACAACCTTCCGCCCCTGGGATTCCATTCCGTCCACGGCGAAAACGTCAGGGTCTCAAGGGACGGTTCCATGGCTCGTCGTGTGGAGTCCTTCTGCAAGGGGGTCGCCTTCAGTGCTAGACCTGTCAGGGTTAATGAGAAGGTAGGTTTTTGGTCTGGTTTGAAGTAGTAAGCAGTTTTAAAGAAATGTTACACTTTACTGTCTTTTATAAGACAATATCGAAAAAACATTGTGTTTCGGTTAGATCTGTGCTCGATACCACGTTAATAGATTCATATTTGATCCATTATTTCAGTAAACAGTTGATTGGCATTTAATTTAAATCTTAGAAGTAATACCTTCCTTACTTTCTCCTAATATAGTTGAATATGAGCTAGCGATTATAATCATTAGTGTTGAAGAGGAACAGCAATATAAAAAAACGCATCTCTCCATTTCCAGGTGTGCCTACGCTTCGTCGAGATTTCAAACAGTTGGAGCGGAGTTATCAGATTCGGGTTCACAAACCATGACCCCGCCACCCTCGCGCATGCCCTCCCAAAATACGCCTGCCCCGACCTCACGAACAAACCAGGCAATTGGGCCAAAGCTCTCGGCGAAAGATTCTGCGAAAAAGACAATATTCTCTACTATTACGTCAATTCTTCGGGAGACGTTCATTTCGGTGTGAACGGGCAAGATAAGGGGCTGTTCTTCTCAGGAGTCGATACGCGAAGCCCTCTATGGGCCCTAGTAGATGTTTACGGGAACTGCACAGCTGTTCAATTTGCTGATCCACGAGCCCCAAGTCAGAGAAGGCATAGTCCGGTTGAGGAAGATAGACTAGTAGGAAGCATGAGGTCTTTAACCATGGAGGAACCTCTCCCGCCTCCAAGATACCAAAATCCCTTAGTACCACTCAGTCTACACAGAACTAAAGGAAGAAATGTCCAGTTTATTAACGACAGGGGTATTGCGGCAAGAGCTGATGCAGAGTTCTGCCAAGGATACGTCTTCACAGCTCGTCCTATGCGTCCAGGACAAACTATTGTAGTCCAAATCCTTGCTACGGAAGCAGCGTACGCTGGCAGCTTAGCTATCGGTCTTACTTCTTGCGATCCAGCGACCTTAAGACCATGTGACTTACCTGATGATGCAGAATTACTTCTCGATCGTCCAGAATATTGGGTGGTAAGACGGGACGCTGCGAATGGTCTTCGGAGAGGAGACGAACTAGCTGTGACCCTCACGTTAGATGGAGAGGTCCGCGTCAGCAGGAATGGATCCACTCCGGTCACAGTTATGCATGTAGACCATACTCTAAGGTTATGGGCATTTGTCGACATCTATGGAGCTACGCAGAAAGTGAGGATGCTCAGTACTCAAGTCGTTCAGCAAGCTCAAACTCCTCCACAGCAATTGAGGGTTTTAACAGGATCTGCGCCTATTAATACGGGGGCCGGTGGCACTGTCCTAGTAGTTAGTCTGCCACCTCAGAATGGAAGCCAGAATGCAAATAATCAACAGAGCTTGACCCTCGCGAGTGCGCATTATATTGAGGTAGGTTGAAACAATTTATTACTTTTTTAAATATGTGATGAAGAATTTTCGCTATGTTATAAGTCCCATAGAAATATACGGAAGCTATCCTATAACAATATGCAATAAAGCACCACGGCCCTGGCCTGGAGCAGAAGAAGGAACGGGGTGGTTTTTTGTCAGTAAGAGTCTGACAATCCCTCTCGCCTCACCCTGGGCTAAAGAACTCTCTCTTTGATGATTTTTCCCTTAAAAAAAGCTTCTAACAATATACCTGCAAAGCTTCAAGGCACTAATCATTTCTATTCTTCTTTCCAGCCCATCCAAACGACATCACAGCTCTGTCTCACAGGACTACCAATCAACCAACCGACAACCTGCAACTATCAACCACAACCACAACCGTCCCGGCCTCGGCCAGACAACCAGTGCTCATCAACCAGCCAAAACAACCTGAACGAGCAAGCACAACTCCCCAACGGTCACTCAGAACCCCTAAGACTCGCAGATAGATTGCAAAATGGTCCGTCGACCAGTAGGCATCAACCACTCTATTCCGTTATTGGCGAAGGTGGGGCAACCGGGAATCTGACCGGAACGGAATGCACAATTTGCTACGAAAACCCTATAGATTCTGTGCTCTATATGTGTGGGCATATGTGCATGTGTTATAGGTGCGCAGTCCAACAGTGGAGAGGTAAAGGCGGTGGACAATGTCCCCTATGCAGAGCGCAAATTAAGGACGTCATCCGAACATATAAATCCTGATATGTTAGTTGCCAAATTCAATGTTTTAATCCAAAAATTTGTATATATCAGGTTAGTAAGGTTAGATAAACAGATTCTAGTACTGAAACGAAAATGGGGTGATATTGATACCAAGGTCATCTGTTTCGTTGGTAGAGTTTCAGTGCAAGAAGTTTCTGTTTAGAAATTAATATATGATTAATAATAATAATAATATATACATATAATGCGTTTCTGGTTATTTATTTTGCGGCGGATGTAATTTTTGGAGATATGATTGCATTGTACACATTTTTGGCGATACAGCGTAACAAGAAATTTTGATTTTAAACTCTATATCTTTATAAAAGTTTTGGGATTCGTTTGGTGAATGAATTATTGGTATTGGTTGACCTGCTGGCCAAGTCTGGACTTTACTTGACTTATAATTGTTAATATTTAATACAAAAATAACGGACTTTCGTATGATTTTGGTCTCTTATGACGGTTAAAACACTTTTTACGATATTTCGTCTCGCTTCGTCTGATAGGTTTATTAAAATATTCGATTTGTATTTTTCTTGCAGTAAAGTCTGTCCTGTCATCCTTATTAACTTGAAACTATACATATTTCTTCTGACTCAATTAATACAATACATGTTAATTAAACCAAGTGACTGTTCTGAAATGCCATAGGAAATTCATCCTTATTTACTTTAAAGTAAGTATACATATTCCGTCTGACTCAATAAATAATTATGGTAATAAGAGCTGATTTTTCAACGGTTAGATAAAAGTTACATGTGGAATAATTATGATGCAGTCGCTTCAGAATGTTTATTTAAGACAGTGACAGTAACAATTTTATTCGTCAGATAACATTTATCGGATTTTGAAAAATCAGCCCTTAAACTACTTTAAAAAAAACATGATTATTAGGAACCGGGACTTAACATTTTAGAGATATTTTTTATGGATTTAGAGTGACGGCATACAGCTTAGCATTTATTGTCAAGCAAACTAAACGAGTATACAGAAGTTCGGCTCAATCGGTTGAAGATATCTGCTTAAAAATTTAGTTGCAAGATTCCATTTTACAAACCTACAATCATCGCGAAGGCGCGCGTTTTCGTCCGAATTCGCTCGTACAATCATCGGGAAGTCGCGCGTTTTCGTCCGAATTCGCTCGTAAAATCATCGCGAAGGCGCGCGCTTTCGTCCAAATTCACTCGTCGCACGCCGCAGTTAGACTTGGAAGGAATATGTATAATACCCTCCGGATATAAGGTTGATTTTTCTGTGACTTTTCATTATTGACGCTGTAGTGATATTTGACTTTTTGCCAACATGAATTGACTCTTATTGACCAATGATTAATGTGATTAGTTTTGAACGTCAAAATAAGTGACTATACATGAAACAGACGTTTTTCCTAGTATTCAAAGACGTTAAAATTTATCAAAGAAAACTTATTTTGAAAAAAGAACTTTTAAAATATTTTATTCTTCTAAAAACAAACCAACATAATTTTTTCACTTATCCTATGTCTTATTGCTAAAGGAATAGGAATCAAAATTGATTTTTTGTAGTTTTTTTTTTTAATTCGGCCCCAATTAGTATTTAGAGCGAGGCTATGTGGTATTGTAAATATTGTAGGTATTTTAAGTATAGGATCTATATAATAATATTAAATATACAATATATTCTAAACCGTCTGTCTGATCCGTTAATGTCAAATGTGTCAATGTCAAACACCATGTGATTGTCAAAATAATTTATTGATTTTTTTTCTAATTTTTGGTTGTAGAACATCTTTTCAGTATATTCGGATCGGATAGAGGTTTTTTTTTAAAAATTGTGTAAATAATTCGAAAGAAACTTTGCCTTAAACTTTGTGTCCGTTTGGATTAAAAAAAAAATAACGAGATTTTCGAAAGACGGTTATTATAATTTATTTTCCAAAATTAACGTCTTGTTGTTATGTAAAATGGATAATTAGGAATTTGGACATACATAATTAAATAATTTGTTTTTGTAATTATTAGCGTATTTAAAAATATACTTACACCATTTTATTTTATTATAGAAATATTGGTACTTTTTTCACCAAAGTAACATAACAACGTTATTTGAAAAAATATTGAAATCACCGATAGATGTCGCTCATCATTTTTCCCAATAAATTTTAGTAACAAAACCTCTCCATAGATGGCGGTCATCTAAATTTATTCAATAGGGCACAAAACTTTAAGAAACATAAAGGATAAACGATTATATGTACGTCCATGACACTATTATAGGCATTTAATAATTATTAATTATTGTAATCATATCATAATCTTTAATTATTAACGTGTGATTGGTCTGCAAATGATGATGATTGTCCAGTTAACTGATGGTAGCGAGGTTCACTGTCCAGTGACACACGTACGCTGGTATCGTCATGAGCTAATGTTGACATGTAAACAGCGACTCATGTAGTGTAGAGATTGTCCAGTCAACAGATGGTAGCGAGGTTAACCGTCAAAGCTGCAACTGTCATCATCATATTACGGGCTAAAAAGTCCAAAGACAGTCTACTATTGAAGCCAGTTAATAAATAAATAATAACATTTCTATAACGTTAAACTATCAAAAAAAAAAAACAGTTGTATTCTATTTAAAATATGGACGTTCCGAAAATTTGATGTTTTCTTAGTAAAAACCGCTGCGGTCGGTCTCTGTTCTTCACAATACCCAGGATTATTAAGGGTGGTGAGAAATTAATATTTTAAATAGAATATAAGTGTAAAAATAATGCTAGATGTTCTTATTATTCTAAAAGAAAACGGGAGTTCCTAAAAACGCCTCCAAACTATTTTCCTTATAAAATACGTACGATCGGGAATTTAGCTTAAATGAAGCCGGTAGATCTACCAAAGCTACCAAGCTGTATTGCCAGTGTTAAATTTCATTGATTGTCGGTAGAAAATCTTGTGGACGCGTTTTTCAATTTTCATAACGACAATAGTTTTACTAAGCTTTAAATGAAGGATGTTTTTTTTTTTGAAGTTAGTGTTGCTTAGTTAGTCAGTCTAGTTAGATACAGTTCAATTTTAAATAATGTATATATGGTTCTTGGTAGGTGCCTTTCGATACTAATAGTTTTGTATCGCTGTACACAATAAACGAGATATATATCAATCTCGGAATCATCGTCTGATGATCATGATCGATTATTGAAGATGTAAAATCGCTGTGTAGTGTGAAGCGATGGCCCAATAATAAAATCAAATAGACCTTTTTTAAAACTTGAGAATTGCTAAATATTGTATTGTAAATGTCTTGTTTGACTTTGAAGACATTAAAATTCTGCCTATCCAATGTTTATCATTCCTATAATGCTCAATCGTATGAAGCAATTATTCACATATCATTTTTATCATATTGTATGTCTACTTTTTGTGTTAAATATCCGTGTGGAATACCTTTAGAACTATTCTCAACGTACGTGTATATTGATTACTGGAAGTTGTTGATTTTGTTCAAGAGATGGCGCTAGTGCGCTTAGGTTTTAACCTTATCCTATTAATTGGTCAAAAAATAAGGTTTTTTATGACCTTTATATGAGAATGATTTCCAGTAGTCAATATAAGTGAAGTAATGAAAATGGTTCTAAGTTAACGTAATCACAGTAAATGCATTTATTTGTAAACAAAACATATCTTTTTCGTCTTCAGTTAATTTTGTACTGAAAACTCTTTTCTATGACTCTTTTTTTCTAACTTTTTTTTTCAAGTTTGACAGATCAGTCGATTTTTTAAACTTCGAATTCATTTTCAAAACCTTTTTTGTAAATAGTTTGACCATTCCTTGATTACCACAATTAAAACCAAACGTTAAGCCAGTTTCGTTCTTTTTTAAATAATTTAATTAATGCAATTAACTTTAATTATGTCTTTAACTGATTTTTGTGTATTATTGTACAACCGTGTATCATCACATTAGGTAACACTCTTATGTTTTATGTAATAAGAATGATTTTCTAATATCAATGTGTTACTGCTCCGATTTGCAGTTGATGGGCGCTGTGTTCAATTGTCAATTTATAGATGCCAAAATGCAGAATGCTATCCCCACAAACAGATTTCAACCTTAACACCATAGATATTGAAGTTAAAACTCGTCGAACGCAGCGCTAATCTTATTTATTAACTCATAAGACATTTTTTTTTATAATAAATAATAATTTAATACCAAAACAAGGTGACCAGTTTGAAAAAAATAAGCAAAACAGACTATTAAAGCCAAATCTTTTAGTATTTAGTGGAAAATTTGTATATAAAGTATGAATGAGTGTTTTAATGTAAAACTGGGAGAGTTTATATTATGTAAAAGTAATTGGAAAATTGACGAAATGTTTGTGTATTGCTGGCACTTTGATTGTCTTAAAGATGTTACGTTAATATGCAAATATTTTGTCGTTATTTTGTCTCTGTTACTCTAATTTTCCGACCAAAATTAATAATGTGTTAATTCCGAGGCAAATTTAATAAATACTACACATTAAAAAACCAATATAGTCGATTGACAGTTTTTTGCGCGGGAAATGTCATTCATTTCAAATCAAATTCTTTTTTTTTTCTAATTCTTTCTCAGTTCTACATTAATGAATGCGGCCAAGTGCTATGTGATATCGTGTTTTTTTTTTTTAATATTTTCCAAAACTTGGTCATGTACAGCATTGTCGTCTAGTCTTTAGTAATTTATTTTTCTTTTTTTTATTATTATTATTATTTTGTGAATCAAGCACTCAGTAATGATGTTGGAGATTAGATTAAGTTTGAAATAAAAATGGTTATCGAACATTTTTATGTGTTTTTATTACCCTTGCAAAACTACTAAAAAATTTAAAGAACAAGAAAATACTGATGGTATAAAATTTATACTATTATCATAAAGAGGAAAGTGTTCTTGGACTTATTTGAAAAATTCTTTTACTCTTGGTAAGCCATACTAAACCCTATGAACATAGTCTATAAACTACGCAAATTACAAAGCAAATTTACAATAAATCTTATTATTTTTATCTTAATGCTCACTTAAAAAGCGACCCTCACAGTGAGTGTAATATGCTTACAAGCATTCTTAATTTAAAAACGAATCAAAATCTGCTTAGACAGTAATATGTTTTATTATTGAAACGGATAAGTAGTTTTATTTGATACTAGCAACACTTTACTATTAGCTTCTACTAGCGTCATCTAGTAACAAGGTGTAGAACTACGTAGGGCATTTGCTAAAGATTATAATTTCATTTATACTTTGCATGACTCATTTATAATAATTAATTACGCTACTTAGATTAGCAATGATCATAAATTCTAATTAATATAAAAAATATGACGTATAGACTGAAACTCTTATAATATTTTTCTGAACGATAAATAAATACGACGCTTCATATTGAAAAATTGGTCCAATCGTGGTACGTTTAACTGTTACATTGTAAACTAATCAATATAATCCTTATCGTAACGAAATAAAGCATTAATTTCAACAACAACAAAATACAATGCAATATCCAATGCGCGTACGTGAAGCTTGAAGTAGTGTTGTATAAGCGGTATTTATTGTGTACACAATCGATTGTGAACAAACCGATTTGTAATTATTAAATCGGCAATCGTTATTAGGGTAGATGAAAATGAAATATGGTATGGTATCATATAGAAAACAAATAAGTACATGTAGTTTACTTATATTGAATTGCAGTCATTTGTCATTTATTTAACCCGGCATCGTCATCGTCATCATCTTAATAATCTAGCCATTACTTTACTTTGCAATCAACTTAATAAAATAGGCCATTTAATAATTTACTTTCGATCAAAATACGTATCTATTTAAGTAAAAATTACGAATCATTAATATTATGAATAAATGAGTTTCATTAAAATAATTGAAAACACTTTTTAATTAATGTATTGTATTTCATTTGAACAAGAAACAAATACAAGATAGAATATTTTAATGAGAATAATTTAAACTAACATTAATGATGTTAGTTTAGCAACGAATTAAAAATAAGTAATTTTACCAACTAAAAGAATCGATAATCGAAATGTTACCAAAGACGAATGAGTCATCGCATTCAACAATCGGTTCGACGAACGAAACGCGGCGTGCTCCCGTCACTACACAAAGAGAACTTGTTATTATTATACGGATGTACCATAACCTTTTATTTTCATGTTTCGATATAATTTTAACTAAGAAACAACAAAAATCAAAGTGAAACGCCATTAATGTGAACTAAATAACATCTTTACGGCCTGTGGTGTGTGTAAAAACAGCAAAAGGTCAGTGTTTCATTCAAAATAAGTACATATTAATATAATTAGATCAAACCGATGTATGCCCGTATGCTGTTATTTCATGAGAAGTCTTATTGTTTCTTGCATTTATGAATTACAACGCCATTTTGTAGCCCCTACAAGCTATTTATGTGTTAATTTCGCGAAGTTTTGTGTTAATATATCGGAGTATTAGACTTGTGGTGTTATGATTATTCTGTGTTGATTTTTTACGAAGCGTCTTTTTCTGAACGTGTGTTTGTGGATAAATGTTTGTATTTTACTGTTTTCTGTACGATTTGGTTTGTTTTATGCTTGTCTCTGTAGTATTTTGTATATGAGCCACGCTTTAAAATTTAATTGACACGGAACTTAATATGTATGATTCATAATTTCGTAACATTTTTCTATGAAACCGCTATCCGTCGCCGTGAATAAGTTGTTTGTAAAAAAAACAATGGCAGGAAACTACTTTCATTTAACATCGATCTAAATGTTCACTTTATACGTATTACTGTTACATACGTTCACTTTAAATATTTATTTTCGAAACATAACAAAATAATGTTTAGCCACCATGATTTTCGCGCAAAAAAAATCGGAAGACGGAACGTGTGAATTTGAAAATAGAATAATTTACCCTACCTTTTGAAACTTTTTTTATTCATTCAACATGCAACCTCCTTTTTGATTTAATAAAAATATAGTTAATAGTTATAGAATTCTTAACACATGGAGTTTAATTATTAATCATTAGTAAATGTGGCTAAATAGCCTAATTAAGTAATGTACATAGCTAATTAATTATTAAAATACATGTAATAATGAAATGACTGCGATTAATTTACTTAAAATCATAATTATTAAGATGGATAGTAGTGAGATGGCTAATGAACAAGACAGTTGTGTGTGCATAAAATAGTGATCAATTGATAAAAATATTATTGGCTAAAAATGAGTGAACAAAAAGATATTGGCAGACATTTACATGCAGATCAGGTACTTAAACATTTAATTTTTGACTTGGATTTTTTTGATTTCACACATAAAACCTCTTTACATAGTATGGAAAATAAAATTGTCCCTGGTGTATGAATATTATAAGTGTGGGATATCCATGCTTATAAGAAAACCTGGATGTACAATGTCTAAAATATATGTTTCGAGCAACATTGTGATTAATACTCAAACCTTCTCCGTGTGAGTAGAGGCCTTTGCTGCACAATGGGCACTTATAGGCTGATGATGATGTTTTTGATTAGTTGTTTTTAGGGAAATAAATAAGGGCACAAGTTTTTCTTTAAGTTTTAATACTTATAATAATATTTGGGTTGATATAAACATTATACCTACTTATGTATAAAACATCACTTTTTCTGTCCCTTTATCCCTATGTATGCTTAAATCTTTAAAACTATGCATTGGATTTTGATGCGGTTTGTTTAATAGATAGAGTGATTGAAGAGGAAGGTTTATATGTGTAACTATAACTCTCACGTGGTTTCACCCGCTGCTATATAGCCTATAGCACCCAGGAACATTGTAGCTATCTATCAGTGAAACAATTTTGGCAATCCGACCAGCGAGCGGTTCCAAAGATTACCCCCTACATACAAGCTTACAAATTTTACCTCTTTATAATATTAGTATAGATATCATCCATTAAATAGTGGATAAATTTAGTTAGCATTGCAACCAAGCAACAAGGAAGTGGGTTTCTAGTATGATATAAGTGAAGTTTTGTATTTGAATTGATTTAGGTATGCATGTTTTTTATTACAAGGCTTTTTGCCATTTTTTAAAATGAAAAAACATTGCCCCACACTTTGAATTCCTCCTGTGTCATGGGTGCGTTTATAAACATACAAATTCTCATACACATGACACCCCAACCCGAAACAACAATTTGTGGATTACACAAAGTGTTGTTCCGTGCGAGCCAGTTGCCCAGCCACTGCGCCAACCGTGCAGTCAGTCAGTCTATTTTAGCAAGCTGAACTCACCCATTGTACTTGCAAAAAATATAATACATAAAGCATAATAATTATACAAACAACTGTTCATATAAACGCAATATAGTTTCGGTGCTGCACCCTGGAACAGGTGAAAGAAAGGATGGTTTTTACTTTTTAGCTAGTATGAGTCTGACAGTCCTTTGCCATTCTTTTTGTCTAGTAAAATTAATTTAAGTAATGACTTCTCCCGCCCTGTGTGTGGCGTGAATGAGTGAGTGACAGACTCTTACCGACTAAAAAGCACCCTGTTCCTTCTCCTGCTCATGATCACGACCGTGGCACTTTATTACGCTTACACACACAACCCGGGCTGAATCTACTATCACCTATCAATTTTACTAGAAATCCCAACCAAATATAAACTTTAAATTTACAGATGTTCTGCGTCCAAGAAAAAGAAAGAGCATCGTTCTCATCAGACAAAGATCCTTTGAGCATGACCCAAACAGACTCCGAGGATGAGGAACCGGAGGCAAAGAGGCTAAAATACTCCCCGTTAAACCTCCAAGTATACCAGATACCAACGTTCAACACACCGAAGTCACTATCCATATACCCAACGAATACATTACCTAATTTTGTTAATAACCCCCTAAATCTAGCCAATCCGCTGTCCTTCGCTACAACGAGACCTCAAAACGGTGAAGCTTTGGTCAAAAATCTGCACAACAGATATTCTTTGCCGGCCAAGTTGACTATAACTCCAGTTGTGAACGGTGAGGTGGTACGGTATAAGAAGAATGGTGAAGTGGCCAAGAAAAGAGGCCCCCCCAAGGGGTACAAGAGGAAACCGAAGCCAGAGAAGCTGGAATTGTCGCAGAGTTTTAATGGGACTTTGCAGGTAATTATTATTATTGATTATTTAAAAAGTAGAATTTTTTTTATTTTTATTTAATAGGTCGGCAAACGATCAGACGGATTACCTGATGGTAAGCAATCAGCGCCGCCCATGGACACTCGCAACGGAGGAGTTACAAGTGCGTTGCCGACCTTTTAGGGATTAGGGATTTGGAGATTTAGGGGTTAAGGAGGGATTGGGGGAGGGGAAGGATTGGGCCTCCGGTAACCTCACTCACACGGCGATACACAACGCTGTGGTTGTTTCGCGCCGGTTTATTGTGAGTTCGTGGCATCATTCCGGTAAAACCAACAGAGTATTGCAGAGCACTTAAAGTATAGCATAACTATGCTATACTTTAAGTGTGGAGAGCCATACTTCGGCACGAATGTGTCAGCTCGATCGGATTTATACCACGGCCTCACAGAAAACCGGTGTGAAACAACCACAGCGTTCTGTTTCGCCGTGTTAGGTTACCGGAGCCCCTATCCTTCTTCCATTTACCCGTTAATCCCCAAATCTCCTATACTTAAATCCCAAATACCAACAAAAAGGCCGGCAACACTCTTAAAATAATTCCTTTGGTGTAACGAGTGTCCATGGGCGGCGCTGATTGCTTACCATCAACTCGTTGACAACGAAAAATTGATGATGATAAAAACGTCTTTTTCCAGTCAACTACACTACAGACTCAGAACACGATACTATCCAGCCTCCTTGCTGCGAACAACACGACTATAACTGGTGTCTCCGTGCCAGCTCCTGTACTGCCCACCCCAGAACCCGTGGAAGAGATTAAAGTGCCTGAAGGTAAGCTAAAATATTTTTTTTATGTAATAGATCGGCAAACGAGCAGACGGGTTACCTGATGGTAAGCAATCAGCGCCGGAGTTACGAGTGCGTTGCCGACCTTTTGGGGATTAGGGATTTGGAGATTTAGGGATTGAGGAGGGATTGGGGGAGGGGAAGGATTGGGCCTCCGGTAACCTCACCTACAAGGCGAAACACGACGCTGTGGTTGTTTCACGCCGGTTTTCTGTGAGGCCGTGGTATCACTCCTATCGAGCCGACCCATTCGTGCCGAAGCTTGGCTCTCCCACACTTAATAATGTGAAATAGGTCGGCAAACGACCCGACGGATTACCTGATGGTTAGCAGTAGTGTAGTAGTTGGTTTAGAAACCTGGCAAGTACCAATGTCACTTTTTCCGAGTTATATGTACTTTCAATGATTATTTAGACACCACTGACATACGGTGAAGGTAAACATCGTGATGAAACCTGGACTTATAATTTCTAATCATAAGTTTGAAATCGCCAACCCGCAGTTATCGATGCTCTAACCTTCTCCGAATGAGAAGAGGCCTTTATTCAGCAGTGGGCACTTATAGGCTGATGATGATGATGACTGAGTTGGTACCACTAAAATCTCCCCTCACATCCGTATGAAATATGGTTAGATTAATGCCCGGTTTCCGAAAGCCCGATCAATGTTTAAATCAACTAACTAGGTGTCAAATCTCTTGTCAAGTCATCTGATTGGTGTTTATAATTCAGTCAACCAATCAGATGACTTGACAAGAGATTAAATTGATTTTAACATTGATCGGCCTTTCGGAAACCGGGTGTAAGGCAATAGTGTTAGAAAAAAAAAATAAAAAAAAAAAAAGTCGTAGTAAAATGCATTTAAATGTCAATGTTTAAATAATTAAAGTATTATGTCAAGTTAAACCATTATATTATATTCCATAAATATTATTCAATAGCATGTACCTACGTGATTAATCAATACATTCAACTTTAAATTCCTATTTCCAGGTACAGAGCTGGTGGAACTGCTCCTAGACCCCGAGGATTGGTTTCCGACGGAGCCATACAAGATGGTCTTCAGCCGCAAGAAGAATCCGAAATGGAAAAACTTTCCTTACCAGTGTGAACATTGTTTTAAAGTAAGTTTTATTTCTTTTATTTCTTAATCTTGATTTTTACATTTAAAAAAAAAAAAGAAAATCGCTTAAAAATATAAAAAGCAGTATCCCACCGGTTACGGAGGTTTCCAAGCAACCGGTGGTCAGGGCTCCAGAGAAAAGAATCTCCGGACAATGCGCGCCGTGTCTAGAAGTACAACTTTCTGCATCAGGTTCTTGACCCAACCATCTAACGTGAGCCTGCTTAGGTGTCTATCAAGGCTTTTAGCCATGAGACCATTGGCAGACACGACTATCGGCACAATGATTGCTGAGTCTACATCCCACATGTCGACAATCTCATGAGCTAAATCAAGATATTTACTTGCTTTATCTTTTTCAGCTTTCACAAGATTCTCGTCATGTGGGATTGTTATATTAAGTTTTATTATTATTAATTTGTTAATTTATTGATAACTAGCTAGCTTCTCTCGCGCTGCTCGGCTTCATTTGTTCGTAGCGTGATGTTTTATAGCCTATAGCACTCAGGAACATTGTAGCTATCTATCAGTAAAAGAATTTTAGAAATCTGACCAGCGGTGTGATTCTGTAAGACTTTATTATAAACTTCGAATCTGAATCCGCGGTGAGTAGTAGTACACTAGCGCTACACTTGCGAGTTGAACTAAATCGGCATCATTTTGAAAGATAAAGTATGAAAGGACGTTAAAAGTGACATTCTAAAATTTAATTTCCCCGTCACTTCAACGCTCACTTCGCACTCGAACACGATTCGAAATTAAACAAATTTTTTAGAATCGTCGTGCTGCGGTTCCAAAGATTACCCCCTACATACAAACTTACCGTGTGTGTAAGGTTACTGGAGTTCCCTTGAAGCTTGGCTCTCCCACATTGTTGATTATTTACCACATTATGTAACTTATTAATCAAATTTTTTTTCAGGGTTACCGCGTAGCGTCGACCCTTATAACTCACGCGGCAGAGCGCCATGGCTGTGTGCCTAAAGACTTCGCGATCCCTTGCCCGTGCTGCCCCCATGTGTCGACGCGCAGGAAACATCATAAGAAGCATTTGGAAACCCATGAAAGCCGTCGGCATAGGATATTCTGTCTCTATTGTTTACCACCGCGTGAGTATTTGTTTTATGTAGCATGGGCCCAATAGGGCTGATGGTCACCCGGGGTCGCGGGTCAAGCGCAGTACGGTACCGTGGCCTCAGCTTAGAGCAGGAGAAGGAGAAGGAATGGGGTTGGAGTTTAGTCAGTAAGATGTGTGGGTGATCTAAAAAACTACCCAATTATGCATTCATCATTCTTCTTTATTTATTTTAAAACTTGATTTTTACATTTTTAAATATTTTCATAAAACAAAAAAAAAACACTTAAAAATATAAAAAGCAGTATCCCACCGGTTACGGGAGGGTTCCAAACAACCGGTGGTCAGGGTTCCAGAGAAAGGAATCTCCGGACAATGCGCGCCGTGTCTAGAAGTACAGCTTTCTGCATCAGATTCTTGACCCAACCATCTAACGTAAGCCTGCTTAGGTGTTTATCAAGGCTTTTAGCCATGAGACCATTGGCAGACACGACTATCGGCACAATGATTGCTGAGTCTACATCCCACATGTCGACAATCTCATGAGCTAAATCAAGATATTTACTTGCTTTATCTTTTTCAGCTTTCACAAGATTCTCGTCATGTGGAATTGTTATATCAATTATCATTGTGCGACGGCTAGATCGATCTATCATCACAATGTCAGGTTTGTTGGCTACAATTGTCCTATCAGTGATGATAGTTCGATCCCAATACAGTGTGACATCTCCATTCTCGAGAACTGGGTCAGGCAGATACTTATAGTACGGCACTTCAGATTCAACAAGTTTGTATTTTAAAGCAAGTTGCTGGTGGATAATCCTGGCCACGAGGTTGTGTCTATGCAAGTACTCTCCATTAGCTAGGTGAGAACAACCCGAAATTATATGTCGGATGGATTCCCCTGGGCGATGACATGCCCGACAAATGTCAGCCGTACCATCCTTTATAATATATTTTCGATAATTGTTCGTCAGCATAACTTCGTCCATAATTGCACAGACAAAACCTTCTGTTTCACCAAATAAGTTGCCGAAACGTAGCCAGGATACGGACGCTAAAAAGTCTACCTCTGGCCTATGTAAAGCCCTATAGTAGCGTCCGTGCAGCTCTTTGCTTTGCCATACATCCTTACGGTCCTTAGTGCTTAGTACTACAGGTTTTCTCCAATTCTCGTTAGCTAAGGAGAGCGCAGTAAGTCCTTTGTCCACAGCGACAACATCTTGGTGCATCCCCACTTCCATTTTTAAGAAGTAGTTTCGGAGACTGCACACTTCACTGTTGTGGAGGGCTTTGGCATTTAAAAAGCCTCTTCCTCCACATTTCCGTGGAATGTACAGTCTCATTACCGATGATCGTGGGTGATGCATCCGATGCTCAGTCAGCAATGAACGGACTTTTCTATCCAGGGTATCTAATTCCGTTTGAGTCCACTTGAGTATGCCAAAGGAGTACATCAGTACTGGCATGACCCAACCGTTGTAGGCACGCACCTTGTTACCGCCCGATAAAAGACTGTTTAGAACTTTCCTCAGGCGGCCAAAGAAACGTTCCCGCAACGTTTGCTTCATGACGGCAGTATCGATGCCCAACGCTTCTGACATACCCAAGTATTTATAGCTCTCGGATGGCGAAAGGGACCTGAAGTTTGTGGAATCAGATATTTGTGTTCCATCCGATTCCACAATCTCCCCTCTCTTTACATGCATGACTGCACATTTGTCCACACCAAATTCCATCCCAATGGCGTTACTGAACATTTCAGTCAGATTCAGTAACCTCATTAGATGTGAATTGTTGGGGGCAAAGAGCTTTAAGTCATCCATGTAAAGTAGATGGGATACAACTTGTCCCCCTCTCCTTAACCGATATCCTAACCCTGAGCCTTCCAGCAAAGTGCTTAAAGGATTCAGGGCTAAGCAAAACCATAACGGACTCAAACTGTCACCCTGGAATATACCACGCTCTATCTTAATGGGTTCGTCACTCTCAAAGATCTGTCCGCATCCTGGATAGCGAAGGACTGTTTTCCACTGATTCATACATGACCTCAAGAAGGTGCACAGAGTTGGGTCGACGTTGTACAACTCCAACACCCTCATGAGCCACGTATGTGGAATGGAGTCATATGCCTTCTTGTAGTCTATCCAGCATGTGGACAAATTCTTGTGAAACCTACGAACCTGCTGGCAAATGGATATGTCAATGAGGAGAAGCTCCTTGGTACCACGGGACCCATTTCTACATCCATTTTGAGAGCTAGACATGATATTATTGTCTTCAATATGCTTATTAAGTTTTGCTCTCAAAATGGATGTAAGGAGTTTATAAATCGTCGGCAGACACGTAATCGGTCTATAATTTTTAGGTTCCGTGGTGCAACCAGATTTATGGAGCAGGTGGGTAAGTCCTGTTGTAAAGAATTGGGGCAAAGACCCAGACTCCAATGCTGATTGGAATTGAGTCGCCAAGCGACTATGCGAACTCATAAACCATTTAATCCAAAAGTTATGCAGCCCGTCCGGGCCTGGAGCTTTCCAGTTAGCCAACGGGTAGGCTGCATTTGATACGTCTTCGGTGCTAATCTTAATAGAGTTCATTTGTGGTATCAGTTCGCATTTTCCCTTGACCTCCTCAATCCAATCACCCTCGGTGTGATCAACAGGTGCCGACCAAATGCTGCGCCAGAATGTCTTCGTGGCGCTAAAATCTGGTAGGCACGTGTCAGTCCTAGCCTGTTCTTTTTGCTCCCAATTTCTATACACCCACCTTTGATCCCTTTGGAATGCGCGATTCTGGGTATACCGCTCTGCTCGTCTTTTATATCGGCGAATGCGGTTTGCCCATGCATAAATCTTCTGTTTCAGGAAGTCAACACGCTCCGTGATGTGCGATGCGTAATTCTGAGGCGAAATTGCAGTCCCTGAAAACGCTCTCTTCACGAATCGCATTATCCTCGGGCGAGTGTTGCCCTCCCTGAAACAGATCAATTTGGCAATAAGTGTTCTGACCTCGCCAATACGCCGTTCAATCCTGCACTGCCAAGCAGGTACAGCTGGTTTTGGTCGTGTGGCTCTATTGTAGTTGTCTGGTAATTTGACATTTGCCACACGACAAGCCGCTATAGCTGCACAATACAGAATTGAGTGCGTATCAACGAGATCTTTGCTGTTGTCCAAATATGTTGGTAGTTGTGAATCCAGAGCGCACATGATCGCTTTATTCTTTTTATGCATAGGCAAACGAGGCAAACGCGGTTTCAAATATGCGTGTCGATATTCCTGAATCGCACCCTCCAAAGCTCTCCTCAATTCATCACTGCATATGTGAGTACTTACTTCTGTAGTCCTATCATCATTCGGCACATCAGTAGAGTTTGGTTGTAACCCTTCTGTAGTTTGTGATGGCGGAATGATGACGCGGCTCCTTAGTACTTCACTTCGCAGTCGATCAAGTACGACATCTTCCAGCATTCGATTCCGCTGGATGACTCGTACCTGATCCGATAATCGTTGTGCAGATACGTTGACGGATGGTTCGAGCACCTGAAACAGAGCAAGCATTCTGACACGGTACGCAGTCAGGTTATTTCCTCCCTCTGTTGCCCCAAAGTATGCGCGCATAACATTTTCATTTATGGATGTAGTCCATTTCATGCGCGACACACTACCACCGGGCGCTGGGACCCCTCCCGAGGCCGATGGGCCTCGTGGTCCTAAGCTACTCGGTGGCCGACGTTCTCTCCTGCGACGTGGAGGTGGTGGCGACGTTGGCGGGGAGAAGAACTCGTCGCTGGAACTTGATACCACTGCGGTCGTCGGTCGTATCCTTGTATCTGGATCCGGTGCCGACGATGGTGGGGTGGAGCTGGGCGGCGAGGTCGGAGATGGCGGGCGTGTCCTTTGTGATGCAGCTCTTGCTTTAGCTCTCGTCAACATTGTTTAGTAGTGTAGTGTGTAGTATTTTTATTTATATTTATACAGATTTTCTTCTTGACATTTGTCATCACATATGTCATTTTCGTGAATTTATTTATAATTTTTGTATTTTATATTTTTAGGTAAGTACCAAATAGTTAGGTAATTATTTAAACTTTCATAATATGTAAATTTGAGTCCGATAAAACGTAAAAAGTATAAGATCCAAAATAAACAGTATAAGATATTATATTATGTATTAAAAATTTCACAACTTGTTGACAGTCAGTGTTGCCGCATTTATTTTTTTTTTATATTATTATTATTATCATTAACTAGAACCCACCTCTGCTTCTCACGGGTCTAACTATCTCGTTAACAATGAAAGGGTCCGTTTTCCCCAATTTTCCCCTTTACTTTTTTAATATTTTATTTCATAAGAACCTTCTCCTGACAATAATAAATACCAAACAAAAGGATTTGGCAAAATTTGTCCAGCCGTTTTTGATTTATGCGTTTTGCGATTCATTTTTTATTATAGATTTACACCTTTTTCTAATTACAGATGATCCTTCAGAGCCTTTCGTCAAAGAACCACTGAAATATCCCTTCGACAAATACCCTCAATTCTGGTATGCCTCCGAGGAGTCCCTACGGCTTCACAAGAAGAGGAAGCACCCTTACTCCGGCATGTTCAACGTCAGCTGGTTCGGTACCTGGCGAGACACAATACCTAACAGCTAAAACAAGGTATTTTAGTAGCTTTTTAAACCCCCCACACTGGCAACACTCAGTATTTTTTTACACAATTTAGTAGTTTTTATTTTACATACAACTGGCAACTCTTTTTTGTATAGGTTAGTGATTTTTGTGATTATTTTAATTTTAGAACAGTATTGTTTTAATTTTTTTTAAGTAGGTGGTATGTATGTAAGAATTTTTGAGGATGGCAATATAGCGTGGTAGGATTTTTTTGTGATCGTAAGAAAAGAAATTCCAAATCAAGTGATATCATATTATGGTAACATTCTAACATTATTCGTAATTTTGTTGGCAACATTAATTTTAAGATCTTTTACAATATAATTTTAATAAGACTGGCTTTACTATGTATAAGAATTGATACATATTATTATATATTTTATCCTTCAGATTAAAATTTCCAAATTATAATATCCGTCACACACAACTTCGGACAGACTTTCGGTAGGGTCCAATCCCACTTATCCAAAATGAGGAAATTCTACCTTAACACTTAAGAAATTTTAAAACCGATTTTTAATTAATTAAATTATTTATTTCGTTTCTGCTAAACAATTTGCAGATTTAGGGCTGATTTTTCAATAGTCAGTTATCTAAATGTTATCTGAGGAATAAAATTGTTGCTGTACCTGTCTTATACAAACATTGTGACGCGACAGCATCATAATTATTCCCCAGGTAACTTTTATCTAACCATTGAAAAATCATCCCTACATTTATTGATTTTATGATTGATTTTTTAATTTAATTTCTATACACAGTGTCTTAAGTTGAACAAGGATGATATTTAAGGACCCGATTGTGGTCCTCAAATTAAATAAGGTTTTCCATAAGACTCACAGAAAACCGGCGTGAAACAACCACAGCGTTGTGTTTCGCCGTGTGAGTGAGGTTACCGGAGGCCCAATCCTTCCCCTCCCCCAATCCCTTAATCTGCAAATCCCTAATCCCTAAAATGTCGACAACGCACTCGTAACTCCTCCGTTACGGGTGTCCATGGGCGGCACTGATTGCTTACCATCAGGTAATCCGTCTGCTCGTTTGCCGAGCTATATATATATTTCTCCATGCAAAATAATCAATTAGAAGTTTTGATATGTATGGGTAAAAAAATATATTTTTGATATTTCGATATTGGTTCCATGGAAAAAGTTGTTGTAATTGAGAACCAAATTCGGCTCCTTAAATAACTCCTCCGTTAAATTAACACACTGTATAATTCTAACAGACTAATTAAATTATACTAAGGGTGGATTTTTTTTATTATAACTTTCGTGAGACATTCTAAATAACACATCCAGGTAACTTTTATCTAACCATTGAAAAATCAGCTCTTAATAAAAGAAATTCGGTTTTAACTTATTGAATTGATTTTTTATTATTTGAATTGATATTGTTTAACTGTTTGGTTAGACAATATCTCTGAAATGTATATATATAATAAAGGTTTTAGATCTTTTTTCATATAAAGCTTATGAACTTCTGTAAGTTTATTATATTGATTAGATTTGATTGATTGATTTGATATTTTGGACTTGACAGCTTGTATCAACCAGTACTACTACCAGATCTTAAGAACAATAACATAACAAGAAAAAGCCTTTTATTTTTTATTTTTAATATTTTGAACGCCATTTTCGGTAATAGACGAGAAACGAAAAAAATAGCTATTTAGCCAATGTCGAACATAGCCGATCAGAAAACATTATAATTAAGTATATTTGATTTTTCGGCTACAGCAGACGACAGTAGCGATCGAATAGTAAATAACAAAAATCCTAACAATATGTGTTCATTTTTTCACTCTGGCAACTTTTATAACAAACAAAGTAGATTATTAAATAAATGTTGCCAACATTTGGTAGGCCAGTTAATCATAAAATATTATAATAACGTAGTATTATTTTATATGACACTATTTATCCGTATTTTACGATGTTAACTAAGAAACTAATGCATTTACTGTATAATTAATTAGGCAGCTATCATTAGTGTTTAAATTTATTTTAAGATAAATCTACCAGTTTTTGGAGAGCCATGCTTTGGCACGAATGGGTCGGCTCGACCGGAGTGATACCACGGCCTCACAGAAAACCGGCGTGAAACAACCACAGCGTTGTGGCAGCCCAATCCTTCCCCTTCCCCTATATTCAATTCGAACCAGCAGTTCCTGGGTTAATCTCACACAAAGAAAACAAAACTCTCCACTTTTATTAAATACTAGTTCCAACCCGCGGATTGGCACGCGAATAACAGTATATGTATCCCGGGTTTTTAAAAACAGCAGCGTGTGAAGCGATAGCTCGACTGAAATACGCAAATCAAGTAACATTTATAGCAGCAGTGTTGGGCATTAATAAATTAATTTGTCAATTATCTTGTTAATTGATTAAAAAAGTAATTGCAATTAAAAGTATCGGTCAGTTAACGATTATTATTAGATTGAATAAGTTAATTTTCTACCGGCTTTATATTATACAGCGGTATTTTTAATTGTTACTTTTTAATTAAAATTAACAAAACAATTGAAAATTAATTAATTGTTAATTGTAATTTTTCACAATTACAAGTGATAAATTGTTAGTTGTTGTGCTTTCATTTAACAGTTAATTAATTCTTCTTGCAATTAAAATTTACCCAACACTGTTTATAGCCTACTAGCTATTCTCGCGCGGTTTTATCCGTTGCTTGGTTCTATTTAATCCTAGCGTGATGTTTTATAGCCTATAGCACTCAGGAACATTGTAGCTATCTATCAGTGAAAGAATTTTGGCGATCTGACCAGCGCGAGCGGTTCCAAAGATTACCCCCTACATACAAACTTACAAATATTACTTCTTTATAATATCATCATCATCATCAGCCTATAAGTGCCCACTGCTGAGCAAAGGCCTCTTCTCATACGGAGAAAGCTCGATCATTAATCACCACGCTTGCTCGATTTCAAACTTATAATTAGAAATTATAAGTCCAGGTTTCCTCACGATGTTTACTTCACCGCATGTCAATGGTGTCTAAATAATCATAGAAAGTACATATAACTCGGAGTTACATTGGTACTTGCCAGGTTTCGAACCCTTCTGCATGAGAAGCGGGCACCGTAACCTCGGGGCTACCACGACAATTTCTTTATTTAAGTATGGATATTTTTAACTGGTAGATTTATCTTAGAATAAAAATAATTTAGTGCCTTCTAAGAATGGCTATGGTAACTGTTAGTTTAAATTTGTTTAAAGTTCATTTAAGTAATATTAAAACGCCTTTTGCCGGAAGGTATAGTCAGAGAGATCTACACAATAGTCTATAGATTTAGGTAATTAACTTGTTCTTAACAATCTTGGCATGTCTTTTTCCTTTGCCCTCGACTTTGTTCGCGTGTAACTGACTTACTGCAGATTTTTGGTTAAAAAACTATCCTATGTCCTTTCTCGAGTTCCAAACTATGTCTGTACCAAATTTCACACGAATAGGGTTAGTAGTTGAGGCGTGAAGAAAAGACAGACAGACAGAGTTACTTTCGCATTTTTTTAAATTAAACGTTACCCCACATTAGGATTTTCTCCTGTGTCGTGGGTGCGTTTACAAACATACTATTTCACATACACATCACACCCAGACCCGGAACAACAATTTGTGGATCACACAAAGAGTTGTTCCGTGCGGGAATCGAACCCGCGAACCGTTGTACGGCAACCAGTGGCCCAGCCACCGCACCAAACGTGCAGGCATTTTCAATATTAGTTTGGATAGTCTTAAAATTGTATTTAAAAACGTTTACAATCAGCTATTTACGAAAATCCATGTTAGCTAATAAACTGAATTTAAATAATCTCTGTATGTACTTTATACGAGCTCTTTAATATAAAAAGACATACCAACATTGTTTACCTTTAGTTAACCACCTAAATCTATAGGCCATTATTCTTCAGATTAAATATCTAGGCAGAAAAACTTTAGAATAGTCTTCCGGCAGTGGTATTGCTAAACCGATACGACCTTCAAACCTTCAAGAAACGAGCGTACTCTTTCTTAAAAGGCCGGCAACGCGCCTGTGACTCCTCTGGTGTTTCACGTGTCCATGGGCGACACCGATTGCTTACCATCAGGTGATCCGTCTGCTCGTTTGCCTCCTTATAAAAAGAGACTCAGTTTCAGTCAACGTGGTGAGATTCTTAAGCTAATATAAGAATGAAATAGCGTGACTAGAGAATCGAACCTGTATCCTAACGATTACAACACCAGCTCGTGTTTTAACAATACGCAATAAAAGTAATTGTAACGAGATTCTCTTTATATGTATAACTAGCTACTCTCGAGCGGTTTCACCCGGTGCTCGGCTTCATTTAATCGTAGCGTGATGTTTTATAGCCTATAGCACCAAGGAACATTGTAGCTATCTATCAGTGAAGAATTTTGACAATCCGACCAGCGGTTCCAAATATAAGTAGATATAAACTTACAAACTTAAAAATTTTACCTCTGTATAATATTAGTATAGATAATTGTATTAGCATTGTCAAAATGCCTAACTCGGTAATCGAACTTGAAAACATACACAATCAAGTGTTTGAACCCCTCCTTACCTTCTTCCGGCATAATAAAAAGGCCCTTTGATATTGATTTTGACGTTTGACAATCAAAAAAACTTAGATGAACTATAAACAAAGTATGGGTCTTACAACCCAATCCGCCTGTCCACCCTTTCTTAGTGTAAGTCGCTATAGTGCACCAATGTAAAATGGCATGTATTTTTATATAAATATAGACATCCTAGAATATCTAAATTAATGAGGAAAATAACAAAAAAAAAACAAACAGAAATAGGTACTATAATAATATTATGTACAAAAAAATATTCCTAGTATTTTTGTAGCTAAACAGTTAATTCGTCAGCGTATGAACATTTATTGTAACGCAATAGTCTCTCAATGACGTCACGTAGTCTCACATTGACAAGACAGTAGTCTCACGGTGACATTTCTTTTAAACTACAAGTCTTTCTATCACAATTATCACTTCATTTGTCTTATATTGACATCACAGCCTGTCAAGGATGTCACAAAAGCATCGCCAAAGTCTCGCTATGATATCATAATTGTCACATTGGTATTTCACTGACATCACAATAATCTAGTCTCACAGTGACAATTTACACTAGAAGTCCTTTAATCACAATTTTTTACTCATAGATATCCATTACTTTTACAGTGACATCACAGTATTCTAAGGACGTCACAAAAATATCACTACAATTAATCTGTGATATCTTAGATGCACCATAGTCACCTACGGACATCACAGAAATCTTACAGTGACATCACAATAGTCTTAAAAACATTAAGCTATGGCGTTTAAAGACATGCAATAATCACACAATGGGCTTTTATTGAACAATGACAACGTAACAGTCTCACAGTGACACCAAAATAGTCTCACAGTGACACCAAAACAGTCTCACATTGACTACACAGCAGTCTCAAAAGTCTTTTAGAGACAGACTAGATATAAATTTTTATACGCTGATAATTAACTCAACGCATTTATTAGCGTAGACGGTATAAGCACATTTAGGTCGATTCGGGACTTAAGGTTTCTGCCCAGTACTGTTGTAGAAAGGCGTGAAGATATGGCATCTTAATCTGAATATTATTATAAAAGCGAAAGTTTGTAAGTACGGATGGACGTTTGTTACTCTTTCATGTAAAACTACTGAATGGATCTGTACGAAATTTGGCACAGAGATAGATTATAGTCTGGAATAACATATAGGCTTTTGACTTAGTATACTGTGAATGAAGCTGAAGGCAAAAGTTAGTTTGTTAGAGAGAGGTTTTTACTTTGACCTAGCGTAGTACAAAGTAGTATTGTAATATGTGTTACTACTAGCTTTTGCCCGCGACTTTGTTCGCGTGGAATAGTGACTTCCTGCAGATTTTTGGTATAAAAACTATCCTATGTCCTTTCTCGAGTTCCAAACTATGTCTGTACCAAATTTCACAGAAATTCGTTCAGTAGTTTAGGCGTGGAGAAAAGACAGAGTTATTTAATTTCGAATTTATAATATTAGTACTAGCAACTCTCGCGCGGTTTTACCCGCTGCTCGGCTCCATTTGATCGTAGCCCGATGTTTTATAGCCTATAGCACTCAGTAACATTGTAGCTACCTATAAGTGAAAGAATTTTGGCAATCCGACCAGCGGTTCCAAAGATTACCCCCTACATACAAACTTACAAATTTTACCTCTTTATAATATTAGTATAGATAATTATAGGTTCTAATAGAACCGAATAGAAAACGCAGAACTGATAAAAAGTGAGCTTTACATTTAATTTTTTTATCTCTACTAACACCCCTTTATAAACGTTAACTCAAAAAAAACCCTAACTTTTAAAACACCCTTTACCAGCCGTCACACCTTTCTACAACACCCTGTGTTAATAACCAGCCCAAAATCGTATCCCCTATCACAGTACAGACCAAAATATAAAACAGTATTAGTGTAGGCCTTAAGTTATATATAAATACCTACGTATCTAGATTTAAAAAATGTATATTTTGTAATCCAAGTGTCAAAGTTAAGCAAGGTTTGGAAATGGATGGGTGGCTTTTAAAGTAGTTCGAAGGAAACCGTACGTTATAAGGCCGGTTGTAGTAATTCTTTTTGGTGGTATCGAGTGAGGTTAGTGGCCTAATCTTTTCCTCTTATCTCCAATCTGCCATCTCAAATCATAGAGCTTAGGGGTTCTTAAGAGAGATTTGCGTAAAACGGCCATTTAGATCAGATGTTTAGATAGCCACCTTATCCCAATTAATATGAAAAGCAATATAAAGTATTTTAAAGCATGCATAATACAACTTTAGGAAGATACACCTGTTCCTAGACTTCATAGATAATCTAAGAATTGTAGAATTGAAATGTAGAGAATAAACTAATTTTAAGTGTTTGAGAGCCATGCTTCGGCACGAATGGGTCGGCTCGACCGGAGTAATACCACGGTCTCATAGAAAACCGGCGTGAATTAACCACAGCGTTGTGTTTTGCCGTGTGAGTGTGGTTACCGGACGCCCAATCCTTAAATATCCAAAACCCTTATCCCTAAAAGGGGACAACGCACTCGTAACTCCTCTGATTTCCTCCTAATTGCTTATCATCAGGTAATCCGTTTACTCGTTTGCCGACCTACAACGGAGGAGTTACGAGTGCGTTGCCGACCTTTTAGAGATTATTAGGGCTTTGGAGATTTAGGGATTGGGCCCTAGGGATTTTCGCTCGTTATTAGCAAGAGAGAGTGTCAGACTCTTACTGACTAAAAACCCCCCAGTTCCTTCTCCTGCTCTGGGCCGAGGCCGCGGTAAACTATCGCGCTTGAACTTGGAGAATTTGTTTATTCTCTACATTTAAACTTTAGCGCGTATATGTGCCTCTATTTTCATAAGTGTAGCCTTCAGAAATAGCCTTTTCTGTTAATAAATATAACATAAAGTACTGATTTAGGAAAATAGTGCTTATGACGTAGCTTTACTACACATTATCCAATATTATAAGTAATAAGTCTAGATCCGTATTTTAGTACCGAACCGTGTTTTTTTTAAGAAGTCTTTTTCATATTGCTCGAGACTTGATCCTGAAAAAAATGAGATTCCACAAAAAAAACATTTTTAAACTGATATTTTATAATACTTACTTAAAAAAAATAGTATTTTTGTCATCAAATTCTTGAACAAAATATAAAATGCTATAATAATATATGCCACGGGCTTAACGTGATGCAATTATAAAGAAAGTTCGTACCCTGAAGTCAAAATTAACATCATTTATTTTAATTAGACCCTTACAGGCACTTTTGAACGTCAAACAAAGCTTAAAGATTTAAAAGTGTCAGTCTGTCGACCAGTCCTCTTAGTGAAGCTATTTGCTCGTTCCAAAGTGTAGATTCCGATGGAGAAGAACGAGTAAGAAACTCCTTTGTTGGCTATACACTCGCGCAGTTTCACCAGCTACTCTGTTCCTACAGATCGTAGCGTAGTATAGCCTTTCTCGATAAGTGGACTAACAAACAAAAGAAAAATTGTTCAGTTTGAACCAGTAATTCCGGATATTAGTGCGTTCAAACAAACAAACAAACAAACAAACTCTTCAACTTCATAATATTAGTATAGATATCAGGCTAGGTCATTCGTTGATTGGTTTATAACGCTAGTTGGATACGGCATACATATTAAAGATCTTAAATTAGGCCAAAATCGATGTGAATAGTTTTTAAAACTAAATAGAGGCAAGTTTTTTTTTCCGCTGCAAAATAGGAGTGCGTTGTGCTTTTATCGTTTTGTGATCATGACGTACGGGCTTAGTCAAAAATAAAATTGTATCGAGATTTTAACTTTACAAAATACACTTTCCTTGTTTTTATAATAACTATCGTGAGACATACTAAATTAACTAAAATTCGCGAGTTACTCACGTGTATATATTGAGAAAAGCTCTACTAGTTTCGAACCACAGAGGGGTTCTTCCTCATGAGCAGCGTGCGCGGACGCGGCGACGTCGCGCAGCCTACTGAGACTGCCGTCATTCATAAATACACGTGAGCAACCCGCGATTTTTAGTTAATTTATACTTTCCTTCATTGATTTTCACGATGTAGTTGTTCTTTTATAATTTTCGAGTAAACATCGTAAAAAAATTAACTATTTACTCACTTGTTTGAAGAGGAAGGTTTACATGTATAATATCATCCATTAAATAGTGGAGAAATTTAGTATCAGCGTTGCACCCGTGCGCAGCCGGGGCGGGTCGCTAGTTTTAAATAAGAAACGTTATGTTTCTTCGTCAAATAGAGTATTTATTTCTGAAATTAATCTTAAGGGCTGATTTTTCAATAGTATATCAATCAGATAAATGTTATATGAAGAATAACATTGTTGCTTTCGCTGTCTTATACAAACATTGTGACGCGACAGCATCATAATTATTCCCCGGGTAACTTTTATCTAACCATTGAAAATCAGCCGTAAGTTAAGTATATTGTCAAATCAATGAAGAAAAGTATGGTTATATTTTAATTATTCATTGTATTGAAAAATCAAAATAGGTAATTTATTTTTGGCCTAGGACCAATGGGACTAGACTTTAATGTAGCTAGTATTGTTTTATATCACATCGTTTTTGGTCTAATTATAGACCTCTTGACAAATATTATCTAACAATCTATTTTTAATACTTACCTACATATATGAAAAACGCAAATTTTCATTTTTGAATTTCCAAAAGATTTTCAGTTACACATGTTAATTTTTTTACAACTTATAAGCTTTTTTAGTAGCATATAAACTTTTGAAATATCGAAAGTGACCATTTGCGATTGTAACGCCATCTACCTTGGTCGAATTTTGACAGGAACTTGTGCTGTCAACGGTAAAAATCTACTCAGCTTATGAATATTGACATAATTGAATGAAAAAATTTACCCAATCATAATAATTAATGTAAAATTATACGTAGCTTGTAGTAAACATTATATTATAATAATGAAATTATCCCACTGATAAAATAAAATAGTATTTTTGTGAGAAAATATGTGTAGAACATACCTATTACGGGTGTATAATACTCCGACGTAGTTTAAGATCAACCGTTTTTTTTTGTGTTTAATTTGTAAAAATATACTTAATTAAATACCAATCTAGAATTAGTATGTACTATTATAATGATAATAATGAAAATGAAATGAAATAATGAATTTTGTACAAGTGATTTTTTCTGTAAATATATCGCATTTTTTATATAAAATTTGTTTTAGTTTCTTTTTCCACAGCCTTTTTTTATCCTTCTTGTCAAGTTTTTAGATTCCTTCCTATCCTATGCTGTGAGTGTCTTTTTTATGTAATAAGTCGGCAAACGAGCAGACGGCTTACCTGATGGTAAGCAATCAGCGCCGCCCGCAACGGAGGAGTTACGAGTGCGTTTTCGGCCTTTTAGGGATTTGGAGATTTAGGGATTGGGGAAAGGTCCGGGAAGGGGAAGGATTTGGCCTCCGGTAACCTCACTCACACGGTGAAACACAACGCTGTGGTTGTTTCACGCCGGTTTTCTGTGAGGCCGTGGTATCACTCCGGTCGAGCCGACCCATTCGTGCCGAAGCATGGCTCTCCCACACTTAAAAAGATGACATTTTTTAAGGGAGAAAGATCATCTCTGCTCCCACCCTAGGTGGGGAGAGAGGAAATGTCAGACTCTTACTGACTAAGGGTCACACGTCATAAGTGCCACCTGGCATCCACCCTGCACGGCCGTCGCACGATGTCGACATGTGGACATCGCTATATCAGTAATAAACATCTTAACCCTCATGGTGAACCAGTGGATCTCAAGTCGTAAACCAGTGGACGTCGCATCCACAAATTTTTGAGTAGTCTGTAAGTATTTGGCACGAGGACAGAGCGCGGTCCACTCGATACCCTTGCGTTAGCAACGCCAAGTCAACGCAAGGTGAGCACTCGAGGAGCGAGTTGTCACCGAGTGGACCACCCGCCCGTCCGTGTAGGCCTTAAAACCGAGGGGATCTGTTGTCGTTACGGAGTTGATGTAGTGAGTGCAAGTCCATACAAGACCATAAGTATATATTTTTTTTATGTAATAGTCTGATGGTAAGTGTTCGGGCCGTCTTCAAGTCATCGCTGACGTCACGCTGCGGGGAAGGCGGTGCACGCATGCCGAGCGCGGGGACACTCGCTATATAATTCGCACAAGGAACGCACGCACATCGTCATAATTTTTTCTTAAATATTTTTTATGTAAATTTAAGCATTAAACACGTCAAATCTTAAATCTTCATTATTATTTGTTCAACCCGTGAACAAAAGTGGCGACCGTGACAGGACTTGAATATTAAATCGTCAATATCAAATCAGACTAAGACTTAGTTTGAACTATAACGGAATATCGGTAACGACGCAACGGGATCGAGACGAGGAAGGTGGCTGCCGGGTGTTCTTCGGCTGCATTTCTGAATCAGGGGAGTGCTCTTTCCTTCATTCCTTTTATCCAATAGTCCTCCTTTTATCTGTGTTTAAGTGTGAAATTCCGAGATTGCATTAAAAGAACTTAGTGGATTTCAATTCGCGAGTTTCACTTATTTGCTTCTGCGCTAATCCGCTGCAGTGTGCATCATACGCTTAATCGTGGTGTTTAGCTATACTTTATGCTTCCAATCGCACAGCGCAACGAGTGGTTCCATAATTATAATCGCCGTCTTAATTGCTACTGTGCATAATAAGTAGGTACCTACCTACATGTAAATAGTCATAATTCTGTGCGTGCCGCTTCTTAAATACATAATTACAGCTAAACATTCATTTCAACAACTAACGTATGCGTTTTCTTCCGTACGACAGCCAATTTCTTTGCTTAAAAATCACGAATTTATTTGTGACTATACCCACGTTCTCAAATCTTAAGCTAATTCCTTTGTTTCACGATTAATCCTTTTTCTAGCCACTTTTCATGCCCTAAAATTATCTAAGTCGACATCGTAAAAAAATATTATCGTAAATAAAAATAGGTATTGACGACAAGTGGCCGAACAATTCCAGGAAATCGGCGGCTCACGTGCGGTGCGCGTGACCTTCACTCGACCGGCCGGCTGGAGCGCAGGTGCACCGCCCGCCAGCTGTTGCATCGTACAGCTACGCGAATTGGATCGTCGCATAATCAACATTGTGGTTTGATGAACATTTATTATCTTAACTAATTTGTTTATTTGCCCTTAACAATGCCTTCTGGAAGTGATGAAGGTCAAGAAAACGCGTCGGTAAACGTAACCTTAAAGGAATTAATTAGTTTGAGAGGTACTAAAAAAGGTCAATTAACTAAGTTCAATAATTTCGTAACTACTTTGTCTGAAATTCCTGTTCAAACCGTTACTAGTAAACAAAATAAAGAACTAATTGTTCGGTTGAGTAAAATAGAAGGTATTATTCATGAATTCGATGAAATTCAAACCAAAATCGAATTAATGACTGAGGACCCTAAACAACTTATTGAGCGAGATTTATTCGAAGATTTTTATTATTCTAGTATAGCGTCAGCGCAGGAAGTTGCTGAGTCATATTCGAAAGCTAATCCTAATCAAGGCATTGACGTAACTAGTCAACCTTCTTATAAATCTGCGAACACGGTGTGCAATCATAATATGAACAATATTAAGCTACCCACAATTAATTTATCAACCTTTGATGGCAATTATCTCAAATGGCTTGAATTTAGAGACACTTTCGACGCCTTAATAAACTCCAATGAATCAATTTCTGACATAAATAAATTTCATTATTTGAGATCATCTTTGGTAGGCAGCGCGACTGTAGTCATTAAATCAATTGAATTTACTGCTCAAAATTATAAAATAGCATGGGAATTGTTATGCGCTCGTTACGATAATAAGAAAATTTTGATAAATAATCATTTGAAGTCTTTATTTGATTTCGAACCGATAACTCGTGAGTCACACAGGGCTATTCTATTTATGATTGATCATATACTTAAAAACTTGAGATCGCTTGAGACTTTAGGTCTACCCACTAAAAATTGGGACGTTCTTATCATCTACATTATGTCTACGAAATTGGATTCAGTTACTTTATCCAAATGGGAAGAACATAAAAACAGTTTTACAGACTACCCTTCTTTGGATGAATTTATTAAATTTATACGTAATCGGGCAGACATTCTTGAGACTATGTTTGTTAACAAAAATGACAAAACAAATCATAAAAATTCTTCTTCACAAAAGGAAATAAATAGGTCCGATAGTGACACTAATCAAAAAAAATTATTTCATCAAAGGAAAAGTTTTGTCGCTTCTGCTAATAGCAAGACCACCAAACACAATAATAAAAATGACCACCATACATGTCCGTATTGTAATCAACAGCATAGGATTGTGGAGTGTACCACATTTAAAGACTTGTCGCCACAAGTCAGATCAAGTGAAGCCATAAAACTTAATCTTTGTTTGAACTGCTTGAGGAGAGGCCACGCGGTAAAAGACTGTCGCTTAGATGGAAATTGTCGTGTTTGCCAACAAAGACATAATTCTTTGCTACATGTGGATCAAGACAATGATAGTAATCAAACAATCTTAAAGTCATTATCAATTTCGATGCCAGCCCAGTCATCAGGTCAAGTTCTTCTAGGTACTGCGGTGGTGCAAGTGGTAGATCCTAGAACTAAAAATACTTATCTTGCCCGTGCGTTGCTCGATGCAGGCAGTCAATCATCATTCATTACAGAAAACCTAAAGAATACAATGAACTTAACAACTCAAAACACTAGTTTTTGCATCACCGGTATCAACAATGCTCCGGTACATTTATCGAACAGCTGCGAAGTGATAGTTCAGTCATTGATCGGTCCCTTTGTCGCTCACCTTAAGTGTTTAGTGATGCCTAAAATAACTGGTCACTTACCTAACATTCCTGTGGATATTTTGCGTCTTAATCTACCCGAGAACATAAAGTTAGCCGATCCTAATTTTAGTCAACCATCAGAAGTCGATCTTCTTTTAGGTGCAGAAGTATTTTTTGAGGCCATTTCTCCCAACAAACTTAAAATGGGGGCGGGGATGCCCATCCTCCAAGATACTCAATTCGGTTGGATTGTGGCGGGACCTCTTAATATGCCAACAGGTTCCCTTAATAAATCGGAGATAAAAAATACCGTCTGTAACTTTACTAAAGAAATAAATAATAACTTAACGAAATTCTGGAATATCGAGGAGGTTTCTACTTCAAAGCTACCTTTATCACCTCATGATGAGTTCTGCGAACAACATTTTGTTGAGAATACTATCCGTTTGGAAGATGGTAGATTTTCGGTTAAAATGCCATTTCTTGAGAATCCTGAAACCGCGCTTGGCGAGTCTTATTACATGGCTGAAAAGCGATTATTAAATATTGAGAAGAAATTAATGAAAAATTCAAGCTTAAGAGAACAATATCATAATTTTATGAAGGAGTATGAGGACCTTGGCCACCTAACCAAAATAGAAAGGCCATCTTTCGGTTATTTTATACCTCATCATGCGGTGATACGGGACACAAGCGAGACTACAAAACTCCGGGTCGTCTTTGATGCGTCAGCAAAAACTACATCTAAAAAATCTTTAAATGATATCCTAGCGATAGGCCCCACAGTTCAAGACGAATTATTTGACATTTTAGTTCGATTTCGTCAACATAAATATGTTCTGTGTGGTGACATAACAAAAATGTATAGGCAAATCATGATAGACAAGTCTCAAAGACATTTACAGCTTATCTTGTGGCGCGATGATGAGTCAAGGCCTATTAACATTTTACAGCTTAACACTGTCACATACGGTACCGCTGCCGCACCGTTTTTAAGCACAAGATGCCTTCGGCAATTAGCAGATGATTGCACAGATCCTATGATATCAGAAGTCATAAAACATGACTTCTATGTTGACGATCTGTTAACTGGTTGTTCCAACCAAAATGACTTACTACACATTCATAAAGGTGTGACAGACACGTTAGCTTCCGCTTGTTTTCCCATTCACAAATTCCGCACTAATTGTCCTCAGATATTCACATCTTCAACGGAAAGTAAATCCCTAGATCTTGATAAGGAATCTAATGTCTTAGGAGTTCTGTGGGTTCCAAACACAGACTCACTTAAATTTAGCATAAATATAGATACACAAACACCGACAAAAAGAATTATTCTGTCTAATACGTGCAAAATATTTGACCCTCTCGGCCTTCTGAGCGCTTGCACAATCACTTTAAAGCTATTGTTGCAAAAATTGTGGAAACTGAAATTAGGGTGGGATGATCCCGTCCCACATGATATTAAAAGGTTATGGGAAAAGGTAACAAGCCATCTTAACCTTTTTCTTTCAGTATCAGTTCCAAGGTACGCAATGTGCTCTTCACCTGTTAAAACTGAACTCCATTGCTTCGTGGACGCCTCCCAAGACGCCTACGCAGCGTGTGTGTACATACGTTCGCTCGATGCTGATGACGTCATTACTATTAGACTTTTGTGTACTAAAACTCGTGTGGCACCTTTGAAACCTGTGACAATTCCGCGACTTGAATTGTGTGCGGCACTACTGGGTGCTCGCCTCATGAATAAAGTCAGTAACGCACTTCGTTGCAAAAATAACAATAAACACTTTTGGTCTGATTCAACCATCACATTAGGTTGGATTAAAACTCAGCCTAAATTATTAAAGGCGTTCGTTTGCAACCGTGTTCATGAAATACACGAGCTTACCGAAAGAAACTCTTGGAAATACGTCCCGACTGATCTTAATCCCGCGGACTTGGCTTCAAGGGGGGTAGCACCTAGTGTACTCATAAATTCTTCCTTGTGGTGGGAAGGCCCGTCCTTTCTCTTAAACTCTGCATCGAAATGGCCTTCTTATCCAAACATAAAAGTAGACTTACCAGAAATAAAGGTTCATAATACTCAAGAAATAAAGTTATATAATCATAAATTCATTAACTTTGATAATTATTCAAGTGCTATAAGACTCAAAAGAGTCTATGCTTATGTTTTTCGATTTGTCAGTAACTGTAAAACTTCAATTAAAAACAAGTCACCGTTAAACAAGGATGAACTACAAAATTCTCTTAATTTTCTCATAAAAATGGCTCAGCGAGAATCTTTCTCACATGAAATCGATACTTTATCTAAAGGCAAGTCCCTTAAGCCCAAATCTCATATTTTAAATTTATCTCCATTTATTGATAATATCGGTGTGTTGAGAGTGGGCGGTCGACTCAAAAACGCTGCTATTAAATATGAGAAAAAACATCCAGCGTTGCTAGATTCAAAACATCATTTTACAAAAATCTTAATGACAGCTGATCACCTGCGTCTCGGTCACGCCGGTCCTCAACTTTTACTTTGCTCTTTTAGAGAACAGTTTTGGCCTATAGGCGGCAGAACTTTAGCCAGACGTATAGTTCGTAATTGCATAATATGCAAAAGGTTTAAAGCAAAAACTATAAATCCATATTTTGGTGATCTGCCTTCGAGCAGAGTTACTGAATTTTATCCATTTCAGATCTGCGGAACTGACTTCGCTGGCCCCTTCATGATTTCCAGCAAAAAGGGTCGCGGCAATAGTGTATCTAAAAGCTATTTGTGTATATTTATTTGTTTTGCTTCAAAAGCAGTGCATCTCGAAACAGTCAGCGATCTCAGCTCCGCAGCCTTCATTGCTTGCCTTAGACGATTCATTTCCAGAAGAGGAAAACCTACTCATATTTACTGCGATAATGGAAAAAACTTTGTAGGGGCAAGAAACGAATTAGGTAGGATGCTGCGATCTGGTCTGCGTTCTGTTCATGATTTTACTAGCAATGAGGGCATTAACTTTGTGTTCAATCCACCTTATTCTCCTACTTTCGGTGGGCTATGGGAAGCTGGCGTGAAGAGTGCTAAACACCACCTTAAGCGTATTGCAGGAAATACTAGTCTTACTTTCGAGGAGTTGAGTACGCTTTTTACACAGATAGAAGCGATCCTCAACTCCCGACCTCTTACTCCCTTATCACCTGACCCCAACGATCTTTCTCCTTTAACCCCAGGGCACTTCCTGATCGGGCGGCCGCTGACATCACTGCCAGCACCTTCAGGCGAGATCAAGAAGCCCAAGAACCGATACATCTTAATTGAAAACTTAAAACAACAATTTTGGACACGATGGAAGCAAGAATATTTATCTGAGCTGCAACAGCGTACGAAATGTCGCCTGCATCAGCAGAATTTACAAATCGGGGACCTGGTAGTGTTCAAGGAAGAAGGCCTTCCACCTCTCAAGTGGAAGATGGGTCGTGTCCAACAAGTATACCCGGGCTCTGACGGTGTAGTCAGGGTCGCCGATTTCAAAACATATCGAGGAACGGAGCGACGCGCTGTTAACAAGGTGTGTCCGCTCCTAACTAACCAAGAAGAGGAGGCTGAATAGAATCTTGAAAGTCGTTGCTCCTTTCAAGGGGGGCAGGATGTTCGGGCCGTCTTCAAGTCATCGCTGACGTCACGCTGCGGGGAAGGCGGTGCACGCATGCCGAGCGCGGGGACACTCGCTATATAATTCGCACAAGGAACGCACGCACATCGTCATAATTTTTTCTTAAATATTTTTTATGTAAATTTAAGCATTAAACACGTCAAATCTTAAATCTTCATTATTATTTGTTCAACCCGTGAACAGTAAGTAATCAGCGCCGCCCATGGACACCCGCAACGGAGGAGTTACGAGTGCGTTGCCGACCTTTTAGGGATGAGAGATTTGGAGATTTAGAGATTGGGGGTGGAGAAGGATTGGGCCTCCGGTAACCTCACTCACACGGTGAAACACAACGCTGTGGTTGTTTCACGCCGGTTTTCTGTGAGGCCGTGGTATCACTCCGGTTGAGCCGACCCATTCGTGCCGAAGCATGGTTCTCCCACATAATATAAAGAATACTAGCCGCAGGAGGCGAGGCGGTGCGGAATGGGTGCTGTGTAGGTCTGATGAGCTGTGACCTTCAAAACTACTCCGTTTCTTCTGCTTCGAGCCGACCGTGGTATAAATATTATGACGCTTCCACCAAAATTTGACAGAGATCAGGAAACAGCGCTTACCGGTAAACCTGGACCTGAAAATGCCTTGACAGACCTTGACAGGCGTGAATGACGCCTGTCAAGGTAGAAGGCATTTTTCGAGGATTCGCTCGCTTCTCATGCATGAGAATGCAATAGCTGGCAGGTTGAGAATTTTTCCGAGTAATATAGGTAAGTTTTTTCTTGTCACCGTTACGGACGGTAAAAGAAAATTGTAAGTTTCACAGTCTTGTCATCTTCATCACCTAATATTTACGACTAGCTTTTGTCCGCGACTTCGTTCGCGTAGAATAGTGACTTCCTGCAGATTTAGGTATAAAAACTATCTTATGTCCTTTTCGAGTTCAAAAGTATGTCTTTACCAAATTTCACACGAATAGGTTCAGTAGTTTAGGCGTAAAGAAAAGATAGACAGACAGACAGACATTTATAATATGAGTTTGGATTCGTAGTTTTTTATGTTTATAAAAACATGACAGTGTGAATGGATAGTAGGTATTTTTATTTTATAAAATCATTCTTTAGGTCGCCACAGAAAAGGGGCTAGCAGAATCTGTCTTGTCCACATCAAAATTAGGTCTTGCCTCGCTACTGAACGTAGGATGATGCTACGAAGTTAATGTCGTGAGAGCATATACAAGAACATATAAATCATCAGTGCCGAGTGGCTCTAAAACGCTGTACCTTAATACTTAAAACTTCGACTGAAAAGAGACTTTTGGTCAGCAGTGAGGATTTATAGGCTGATGATGATGAAACCTTACCGGTTAAACTGCAAGCCTACCTACAGAGTGTACAGGTTATCAAACATAATTCTTTTAAACAACCCTCCATCCAAGGTCAAATTGAAAAGTATTCTGTCTTACTCCTGAAGAAAACCGACTTTCCAATGCAGTGCGATTTTTTTTATTATCACGTTACGGTAATTGGTACGTTTATGATGCTTGAAGCTGCGATTGGCTGGCTCCAAGTTAATCAACCAATCAGGGTGCTAAACGGTGAATATACCTAACCAGGCAATATTTTCATCACTACATAGTATAAAACAAAATTGATTTCTCTGTCGTAATTTCGCCGCTATCACGCCTGGTGGTAGGCGATGATGCGACCTACGATGGAGCACGCCTACCTATAAGTAACCTATTCACTCGGGCCTTGAAGACACCCAGGTTGTAGGTATGTATGCTTAAACCTTTATAACTACGCAACGGATTTTGATGCAGATTTCTTTAATAGATAGAGTGATTGAAGAGGAATGTTCATATGTGTAATACCATCCATTAAATAGTGGAGAAATTTAATATCAGCGTTGCATCCGTGCTAAGGACGGGTCGCTAGTCTATACTAATAGATATTATAAAGAGGTAAAATTTGTAAGTTTGTATGTAGGGGGTAATCTTTGGAACCGCTGGTCGGATTGCCAAAATTCTTTCACTGATAGATAGCTACAATGTTCCTGAGTGCGGTGGGCTACAAAACATCACGTTACGATTAAATGGAGCTGAACAGCGGGTGAAACCGGGTGAGAGTAGCTAGTAGGAAATAAAACAAAATAATGAAAATGTATAATATTATATATTAAAATTCCATCACATATACACTGTACAAACAAACAGATAAGTACATTAAGGGCCCCTTATTCGAAATTTACGTTTCTAGATCGAGTTGTTTTCAGAGAAATCACCATATTTAAATCCTCAAAAAAATATATAGTATAGATACATCTTTGATGTAGTGACTTTTTTGGTTAAAAACACATTATTAAACATTTTGCTAGATAAAAAAGAAAACTGAAGTCAAGTCGATTTTGAAAGTATTTTAAGTTTTATGAGACTTGGGAGAACGCAACTTTTATGAAAATTTTATATTTTATTTACTAATCGGGTTTGACAGGGATATTTTTGGATAAATTTATAACAAGGCAAATTATTTTTTTAATATAAAATAAATACTTGAAAACGGCACGCGCGCACCGCGCCAGTGTCCTGCCGGACGTCATCGAGGGAGGACCTATGCAACTTTTGCTCGCGACCACGAATTGTCAATGCCGCGCGCGGAAATAAATGTTTTGTATTATAAGTAATTAAAATGGCGAATAGAAAAAACAAAATTAAGAAAAAAAGGGTATCTGAAGTGAAGAAAATCCGAAAATGTATTGCGTAAGTACTTATTCCATAAATACGTCACAATATACCTAATTACTGCTCTACACAGACCAGTGAAGTCAGTATGACTAGAATTTGAAATCTAAAATGGAAACATTCTTATACCTTTACAAAGTGCAGTCTTGCATTCTGGTCAAATTCAAGGAGGTGTAAGTAGGTACTTAGGTATGTTGTGTTTTGTTTTTATTATTACATTCTTTTATTATGTTTATGAAAATTTGAAAGAAATTGAACATGGCCATCGGTCACTACTTGTACTTACTAGGTAAGTACTTAGAGCACGGTTTATGGTCGCGCTGCGTTTAGTAGGTAGAAATCGCGCCGGCGACGGCGCGCGGTACGGCTCCAATACAAGGTTCGGATAGCGCTCGCAACGGGGTGTGTTTGTAACTACGTCATGCGTCATAATAATGAACAATATTTTTATTTTTAAATTATTATAATAATATCATAAAGATATATATTTTTTATGTCCGTGTTCTACTCATTGGAAATATGATGTTATTAAATTAATTTTTATTATTATATTAATTTTGTTTTTCTGTCTTTTTAACCTTTTTATTGTTTTTTGTGTTGTATTTTTGTTTTTTTTTCTGGCTTTCATGTCTGATGCCGAATAAATGTATTTTCTTTCTTTCTTTCTTTAATTCAATTATATTTTCTCCGAGCGATGTGCTCTGCCCACTGCCACTTAAGTTTGGCGATTCTTCGAGCTATGTCGGCAACCCTGGTTCTCTTGCGTATATCATCATTTCTGATGCAATCACGCAAGGAAACTCCAAGCATAGCCCTTTCCATTGGCCTTTGGGTGACTTTAAGCCTTCTGATCAGGCCCATCGTAAGCGACCACGTTTTAGAGCCCTATGTCATCACTGGCAACACGCACTGGTCATAGACTTTCGTCTTGAGACACTGTGGTATGTTGGATGAGAAGATAGGTACCGCGCAGCTTCCCGAACGCCGCCCAGCCGAGTCGGATTCGACGATTTACCTCCTCGAAGTTAGACCTACTCAACTGGATGGTCTGTCCTAGGTAAACGTAATCGTTCACCTCACCTCAGTAGAGGTCATCGAGCATTGTACTGAGCTCCTCCGTAGTCTCAGCCATGACTACTATATCAGATGGCCGATGGGGCCGAAAGGTTCTGGAGTGGTGATCGCGCACCGGAAGGCGAAGTGTTGGAAGGCCTCCCACCAGGTGGACTGATGATCTGATGAGGGCTGCAGGAGTCCGATGGATGCGGGACGCACTGGACCGGTCTTTGTGGCGACGCTTGGGGGAGCCGAGAGACATCCACTGCTGGACATATCCAGCAGTGGACGTCTCTCGGCTGAAATGAAGATGATGATGAATTATATTTTATTAAATCAGTGATTGTTAGTTTTTTTTTTAAATATGTAATGAAATTTATTCCATTCCAGTGCTCTGAGACCACGTACCGGAAAAGGTACTTTGATGTCCAAAACAAGTACCGATGGGCACACTAAAGAGGGACAGTATGCGTAAGTACATTATATACATATTACATAATATACTATGGCGGAGCAGTGTTATCCACCCGCTACAAATTTGACGTTATCTCCCGTCGCGCTTTAGTTTTCTTACTTATCACATGTCTTATGTATCCTATTATGGGATGTAACATGGCAGTAAATATTTTTTTTGATCAAGTTTATTTCAGTGACTTTGAAACCAAATCCGTTTCATTACGTTAATGATATTCCATTGTTGCAGAAAAACTAGGGATGACGAAGATAATTCCATGATTGTTGTATCTGAAAATCAAGAAGACAAACTTCAAAGGATAACTAGAAATGAAAAAGATGATTCCATTATTGTTGAAACTGAAAATCAAGAAGAAGAAGATTACTATAACGTTGAACCTGAAATTCAAGAAGACCAGTTCCAAAAAGTGACAGGACGACGCGTTATTGATATCAATTATTTATTTAGTCAATTACAAGAAAAAGCACGTCACAACAACTTGTTCGACTGCAAACTGGGAAATTTTCAGCTAGTTAGTGAAAAAAGGATTGGCTTAATTTCAGTATTTAAATTTGAATGTAATATTTGTAAACAACTTTGCTTTATAAATTCCGAAAAGACTGAGTCAAAAGTTAATGTAAATATCGCAGCCACCACAGGCATGGTAGCAACAGGGATTGGCTACTCACAATTCGAAGAGCTTTTTTCTGCAATGAACATTCCTGTATTTTCTACAAATTATTACAATCAACTCCAGGATAAAGTATACGAATGTTGTGAAAAAACAGCAGCCGCATCGATGCAAGATGCTGCAGAAGAAGAAAAGAAATTGGCTATCGCAGAAGGTCGCACCAAAAATGGCATACCAGTAATTGATGTTTACGTGGACGCTTCTTGGTGTGCAAGATCGTATGGATCGAATTATAAAGCTGCATCTGGTACTGCAGCAATTATCGGTAGAAAAACCGGTAAAATAATTTTTCTGGCTGTAAAAAATAAATATTGCCTCGTGTGCGCACGCGCAGAGAACAAAAATGTCGCTCCTAACGAGCACAAATGTTTTAAAAACTTCCATGGTTCGTCTTGTTCAATGGAGGGCCAAATAATTGCAGAGGGTTTCAAACTTTCCATTCCCATGTATGGAATAATTTATAAAAGAATGATTGCAGACGGAGACGCCTCGACATACGCAAAGGTACTAAAAGAAAATCCATATAAAGACCAAAATATTACAGTAGAGAAAATTGAATGCAGAAATCACATATTGAGAAATTTATGCAAAAAATTACGTAGTCTAGTTTCAGAAACCAAATACCTTTTAGCTCACCGAAAAACTTTAACAGATGTGAAAATTATGTCCATGAGGAAAGCAATAGTAAGGTCAGTTATACACCATAATAAAAATCTAAAGGACGATGCTGTAACTATTCTTCACAGTGATATAATCAATTCTGTAGCGCATGCATACGGCGATCACAGGATGTGTCAGGATTACAACTGTGACAAAGAAAAACTGTATAGCGACGGACTGAAAACCATTCGAAATTCAACATTTCTGTTCCGGATAAATTCGATTATTTCTAATGTGGCAGTAAAATCACGAAGTTTAATAGAGAACGTAAATACAAATCTTGTCGAATGTTTCAACAATGTCATTGCGAAGTTTATAGGAGGAAAGCGAATTAATTTCGCCTTGAAACGGGGCTATCAAGCAAGGTGTAATGCTGCGGTGGTAAAATTTAATGAAAAGTCAGCAATATCGTTTATAAAAAACACATTAAGAAATAATAATCGACCAGAAGAGGGATTAGCTGAAGTTGTGGAAAGGAAAAGAGAAGAAGCCCAGAAAAGAAAAAACAACTCTGAACGTCCAGCTAAAAGGAAAATCAGGAAATTGGCAGACACTAAAAAGAAACAAAATGACTATGGCCCCGCTAGTTTAGACCCAGATATGTCCCTGTCTGAACTAGAAGTAGCTAAAGAAGAATTTCTAAAAAACTTAGAAATTCTTACTGCTGACAAGGACGCGATTGAGCGTAATACAATATTACAAAGAGACAGTAGCGAATGGCTAGAAATCCGAAAAAATCTTATTACTGCCTCTAATTTCGGTCCTATTTGCAAAAGGCAAGTATCAAAAGATACCGCACCATTAGTAAAAAATATATTGTATAAAACAAATTTAGGCCGTGTTGCATCCATTGCTTACGGTATTGAAAATGAGCAGCAAGCATTGCACAAGATACAACAACAAGAAAACGTATCTATTGAGCCCTGTGGTCTGTTTATAGATATAGATTTCCCATTCATTGGTGTTACGCCAGATGGGCTCATTGGAACTGACACTCTGGTAGAAGTCAAATGTCCTTTTTCAGCATCAAAAATTGGCATGAAAAAAGCTATAGAAGAAAATAAAATACAAATATTAAAATTTAATAAAAAAACGCGCACTACATCAATTAATAAAAATAGTAATTGGTTTTACAGGGACAGTTGCATGTGGCAAGACGACGGCAATGTTTACTTGGAATTTGGGCCGGAGAAAAAGAGCCAGTCCACATCGAAATAATTGAAAGAGATGACGTATTTTGGAAATCTAAAATGCAGTCCAAATTAATACGATTTTACCATAAATGCCTACTCCCTGAAATCGTGAACCCCAGACATACGCGTGGTATGAGCATAAGAAGTCTGACACTTGAAGAGAACAAATCATCCGAAAATAAGGAAAATGAGGAATCTCTAACGCAAGACAATCCTGATTTGCTATCAGGTCCTAGTTCCCAATTCGCAGGGGAGTGCCACAAGGATTGTGGCTTTGACCCTCTTAGAGGAGACTCGCGCCCAGCATTGAGGAATGTATCGGTCGATGAAACTGAACCTGGACCTAGCACACGACCACTAAATTTTTATGAATTTTAATTTTTATAATACATAAATATTTTATTTTTTATTTTATTATATTATAATTAATCATATTAGTCTTTCATTATATTACCCACCAAATATTCTACAACCATTCTTTAAGTTCTACAGAATGATCATCGCCTGCCTTTTCATTCACGAGACTGTTTTATCAGAATACCGTGGCCCTGGAACGCAAAAGGCAACGGAAGAATAAGGGTGGATTTTAGTCAGTACAAGTCTTACAGTTCCACCCAGAGCGACAGAACTCATTTGATGATTTTACCGAGCAATAAAAAAAGTCATACATTTATAACAATATACCTAAGTGTATTAGTGTTAACAGTCAATAGTGCAGTGGACAGCACATCGAGCTATACGTTTTTGTTGCAAACAAACTATTATTACCAGCACGCCAATTATATTTGAACTACTGATTTATTTATCTATACTATGCGTGCGCGCCCGCCGCCACAGGTCACCAGAGTTCATATCGCGACGGCTCCTGTGTAACGCGGGCGCAAGCCGTCTCGGTGCGTAAAATGCCTAAAGTTTCGGAATAAGGGGCCCTTAAGTTTTAATTACAAAAACATTTTTATGGTAGGTTCACACGCTTGCTGAGACTTGGCAAATTTCCACAAGCTTCAAGCCTTAAACACTCTCCAATGTGTAAATATGTCGCAAACGCTTGTCACAAATTTCTTTTAACCTGTGTCCAAAAGTCAACACCGGACTCGATCGCCGACAAGCTAATGGCAGCTCATGCAAGCCACGCCAAAAAACACACGTTTGTGTTTGCGGATACTTGCCAAGCGTGTATGTTGAATTGAAAAGAAAATCATACAATTTATTGTTTCATAATATCAACTATCTTTGTAATAAACCAATATTTATTTTCTTATCTGGATTCTAAATAACTTTGGTAACTGTTATTTACTAACTAAATATATTATTTGTAGGAACATTTTATAAATACTTCAACTAATAGGTAGGTCGCCATCCGACCAGAACCACAGACACGAGCGTATGGCGCGTGAGGAAACCCTTTTTTTTTGGAAAATCATCAAATGACTTCTCCCGCCCAGGATAAGGCGAGAGTGTGTGTCAGACTCTTACTGACTAAAAACCCTCCCGTTCCTTCTCCCGCTCTGGGCCGAGGTCGCGGTGCCTCATTGGGCTTACCCCGCAACCCCGGCTGCGTGAGGAAACCTGGACTTATAATTTCTAATTATAAGTTTGAAATCGCCAATCCGCCTTGAGCAAGCGCTGTGCTTAAACCATCTACGTGTGAGAAGAGGCCTTTGCTCAGCAGTGGGCAAGTATAGGCTGATGATGATTAACAAACATGTTTTTTCAAATGCCTGGACAAACCAGCTCTATTCGAAGACGCGAAACAGCAAACGCCACAAGTATAGGGCTTCGCCCCAGTGTGGAGCCTCAAATGAGACTCAAAATACTGTTTAACATGAGTCCGGTATCCACAGTCACAATTCAAATTCTTGGTAGTACCATAATGGTCAATTAGGGATTGCAGATCCGTGCCAGAAAAGCCACATTCCGAACACTTATATGGATTACCTGTATCATGTATGTGCATATGAATTTTCATACTAGCTGGATTTTTATTAAAATACAAACACTTTGGACACTTTTCATAACCGTCTGGTATTACAGTGTTGTTAATATAGGCGACCGTTTTGATTTTTATACAGTTGTGTTTTGAGAATATCTCCCTGTCCATAGTTCGGAAGGCGCAGGATTTGCAATTGTATACAGCTTTTAATTGGGTTATTTTTATTGACTGATTTCGCTTCTTCTTTTGTTTTGATTTGGTGTGATTTTGTAGTTTGGTGTTTATGCTAAAATAGAAAAGTTTATAATTAAAAAATCGGTAACAAATAGGTAACTTTCGCACCCCTCACAGAAAACCGGCGTGAAACAACCACAGCGTTGTGTTTCGCCGTGTGAGTGAGGTTACCGGAGGCCTAATCCTTCCCCTTCCCTTAATCCTTCCTCAATCCCCAAATCTCCTAATCTCTAAAAGGTCGGCAACGCACTCGTAACTCCTCCGTTGCGGGTGTCCATGGGCAGCGCTGATTGCTTACCATCAGGTAATCCGTCTGCTCGTTTACATAGACAAAAAATCACCAATGAAGTGTGTGAGAACCATGCTTCAGCACGAATGGGTAACTCTTGTGGTGTTACAGGTAACCATGGGCGGCGCTGATTGCTTACCATCAGGTATTCCGTCTGCTCGTTTGGCTATCCCAATAAGAACTATTGAAAGAAAACTGGTGATTAATGACAGTCAAGCCAAGCTGCAGCACGAATGGTTCTACTCGGTCGGAGTGACACCACGGCCTCACAGAAAACCGGCGTGAAACAACCACAGCGTTTTATTTCGACGTGTGAGTGAGTAAGTTACCGGCCCAAACTTTTGTCTGCTCCCATCCTTTTCCAATCCCAAAATTTCCGATATCCTCGTCTCGGAAATGCCGGCAACGAAATTCGTAGTGTCCATGGGCGGCGCCGATTGCTTACCATCAGGTAATCTGTTTAGCTGTTTGCCGTACTTTTTTATGACATAATACCGGTCTGCTGACCTGTGTTACCGAAAAAAAAACACGTGGGCTTGGCTTTGTCGTCGGTTTTTTTTTTGTCAGTGGAAAATCATCCAATGATTTCCCGCCCAGGGTAAGGCGAGAGAGACTGTCAGACTCTTACTGACTAAAACCCCCCGTTTCTTCTTCTGCTCTGGGCCGAGGTCGCGGTGCCTCATTGCGGTTACCCCGCAACCCTGGCTATTGTCGTCGGCCTCGAAGATAGGTGTTGGATTGACTCAAGTTGCTTTTCTAAACATACTATGCAATCTAAGCTGCAAAAGCTTGAATACAAAAACTTACTAATAATCATGTTCACTCAAATGATTTAAACCTTTGGCAAATATGTGTCTTTCAAAAATTTCCTCTTCACCAATTTCTTTATTTCTTGTTTTATTATTAAAGTCCGAACTATCTTCTGTAGATACATCCATCTCGCTGTTTATAATAAAATCTGAAATTATTAAAAAATGATTAAATTACTTACAAATTGAATTTTTCAGAGATGCCAGTTAAAAGGATCGAGGCTTAATTCAAGATCAGATAAAGTGTGCAATGCTAAAAAAACAAAGTTTGTTTTGAGTGAGGTTACTGGAGGCCCATTCCTTCCCCTCCCTCAATTAAAATGTTGGCAACACACTCATAACTCCTCTGTCGTTGTGGGTGACGATGAATGGCAAAACTTGTACAATTGTGCCTGGTTTATGGTGATTGACTGACCACTCAAGGCATTATACCTTGACAATAAAGTGCACATTACTGATGTAAAGTCTAGTTTGAAGAAATAAAGGTAATTTTTAAAAAGAGGTTTAAAAATTAAAAATATTTTTTAAACTTTTTTTCACATCTGTATGTTTAAACAAGCAATTGTATTCATCAATCTTTGTATCCAGATCTTGGTAACAGCTTCAACAATTTCAATGAAATTTTGTATAATATGATTCTTATGGGGAATGGGCTCCATCAACCTAGGGTATCATTTTCAGAAAATATGTAAGTATAAGCAAAATTAAAATGCCGAGCAAAGCTCTGTAAGGCAGGGACCAATTATTATGTTGGTTTATGTACAGTAATGTTTTTAAGCATAAAAAGTAGGCAGTAAAATTCTATAGCCTGTATTTTCAGGTAATAACATAGTATAATAATGGCTGAACAAGATATCAAAGATATGGAAAATATTTTAAACATAAACTCCCAATTCAAAGATTTCAATTTTAAAAACCTCAGCACAAATTTACTATTTCAAATTGACTGTCGCCATTCTTGTATGCAAGGCAACATTATAGGGCTTGTTTTTACAAGAAAAGTAGGTACATTGGTAGTTATTATCGTAAGGCAATCGTCATAGCAATATATGCTCGAAACTATAATAATTTAACATCTAACACATTATATACGCTGTCTTTACTGTATATCTGCATTTTCAAAATGCATTGTGTAGTTAAAATGTTAATTTCAATTAATACTTCGCATTCGCGCCTTCCTTGACGAATTTTGTTGAAAATGTATCAAATGTTTACAAAACAATGGATTTATTCTATAGAAATGGACTTAAAAACTTACCTTAAGCCAAAGCTAAAGGAACATTAGATTATTGAAGGAAATAAAGAGGAATATTTTATCTAAAAAAATACAATTTTCGTATAAATTCAATATCCCGTGTTGACATTGCAGAATCGCATGAAAACATTGGATTTTTGAGAATGTCAACTTTGATGTTTGTATTGGACTGTCAAGACGAACATTTTTATGTTGTCAATTTACAAAAGTTCCTACCAATTTAGTAGAATCCAAACTACCTAATATTATATGCTGTGCGAAAGTAACTCTGTCTGTCTGTCTGTCTTTTCTTCACGCCTAAACCACTAAATCTATTTGTGTGCAATTTGGTATAGACATAGGTTGGAACTCGAAAAAGGACATAGGATAGTTTTAAAACCAAAAATCTGCAGAAAGTCACTATACCACGCGAACAAAGGTGCGGACAAAAGCTAGTACTTTATAAACTTATTATAAATGATATTTTTGTCTTCTAATGCATTCGTGATTCTATATAATAATATGTATAAGAAGGGTATGATTCAGCAACATTGATTGTTCTTGGAAATTATAATAAATACCCCTGTTTTGTTTGTTACATATTTACCATGTTTTTTTCGACCTTTCTTTAAGTATCTGAAGTTTTTCTTTTACGTTTATGCTTAAATACCATTGGGAGTAGAGAGATAAGCTAAATTTGCGGGTAAAATTTAGTTTAATAAATAATAAAAAAAAAACATAACGAAAATATCTTTAATTTCCAAAATAAAAATACATTTCTTATTATACCTATCGATTCACTTTAATTACAGCATTATAAAAATAGAAGGATCATTCTGAACACATAATACCCAACAATTCTCTCACACAGCTAGCAGCAGCAGCTAGCGTTATTCTCACGTTTAAGCAACATAAATACTATCGACTTATATATTTAAATAAACGTTTTTGTTATACATATTATACCATATCATATCATATAAAAATGTACCTACATAACCTATCTCTTTTAAGTGTACTTCACATAAGTTTTATTAATCTAAAAAACTAACTTCCAAAAAAAAATCTATTAAAAATAACAAAATCTTCACAGATCGATTACCTCTAAGCTTAGTTTTAATAGTTTTGTAGTTAATTTTAGAGAAATAGGTAAGTATCATATTTGACGCCAAAACTTACAAAATTAGGTACAATTTTAGTAGATATTCTCAACAAATTACATTATATCGTTATAGACATTAATTGAAAAAAAAGCGTTATTGAATAGTATCACACAAATATGTTGCAACTACAACTTCATATTGTTTTTTCAACAACAGCATTATGTTTCACCGTGTGAGTGAGGTTACCGGAGGCCAAATGATTCCCCTTCATACCACAATGTCCACAATACGGTAGTTTCCAACTAGTCAAATTCAATACTTTTATACAAATGTCAAAAACGGTACTTTTCTATGAAATTTGTATGAAAAACTGAGGTATGACGTCATAACAGTTTTGCGTCAAATAGCTTACTTATTTCTGAATAATGAGCTAAAAAAATCTAAAACTTTGTATATCGATCGATTGATGAATTAAAGTATAGTTATTTTTCAATATTTTATTGTATTAAAACGTCGAATTAATTTATTTTTGACCTAGGACACTACCCAATTCCTAAATCTCCAAAATCCTAATCCCCAAAAAGGCCATTGATTGCTTACCACCACTTTATTGATATGCTCGTCTGCCATAATACGTAACAAAAATAACTTAGGTACTTTACACTCTAAGGACATATGTTTTCAATAATTAAAATAAATATCTCATACCTTCAAGCAAAGACTGACATTAGTCATGTCAGTCTTAATTTTCTTTTCTACACTTGCACGCTAAATATATTTATTATATTAGGAACATTTACAATAATATATGTAACTACATACATCTTAAATACATTCGTACACTAAGTAAAGATGGGAAAATATTACCTAGTCGTGTCGCGTCAGAAAATAATCGATTTCATACATTTACTAAGGTTTAATGTCTGAGGGGGGGAATTCGAAATGTATCTTTTCTGATCCTGGGTGGAATGACAAAGAGTGACAGACTCTTACTGACTTAAGACTACTCCGACCCTTCTTCTGCTCCATGTCAGTGCAGTCAGGCAGTGGTAGTTAATGTGCTTGCCTTAACTTGCTTAACTGTAGCTGGCATTCATTCTGGATAGAGATTAACTTACGTGGCGTGTCGCATCACTCGCGTCCTGACAAATGTATAAAACCGAGGCGTTCTGAAGCGACATGACGCAGTAATGCATTTTCATATCTAATATATAGGTATGTGTAATCTTAACAAAACATTGTTTATGTAAGTAAACCTGTGAACCTACAATTCAAGATTTGGTTACTTAATTAATCCAACAATACATGTCGGATAGATTAAGAAAAAAATAAATTAATATTAATATGGAGAATCCTAGATGGTGAAGGTAAACATCGAGAGGAAACACGAACTTATAAGTTTAGTCAAACCTTCTCCATTTGAGAAATATTCCTTTTATAAAATTCGAACACTATTTTATTAGTTAGACTTATAATATTAAAATAATTGTATGAAACTGATATTAGATAATTATAGAGGAAATAAATCGTATCCCAATGGTTTGGGTGTTTTTATCGAGAGCAAATAAAAATGTTCTTCTTCTTCTTAAGCGGACATTTTAGCGGCAGCAGCTGCAGCAGCGGCGGCTGCCTTCTTCTTGACAGCGAGGGCAGTCCTCTGTTTTGCTTGTATCTTCATTTTCTGACTCTTTGACAGTTTTCGTTTCTTCTGCTCGTTACTGGCAGCTGTGGAAATAAAGACATTGTTTAATACTCTCCAATTTTAAACATTAAATCACTAAATAAAATCTTGCACGTATTCTTTCTGTCATAGAAATAAATAGATTCACAATGGGATCTACTCCGGTAATAGGAGACGAGTATTTTTTATGAAATAGAGCTGCAAACGAGATTTCTCATCATCTGATAATACGCAATCGAAGCCACTCATCGTAAACATAGTCACACAAGTCACAACTGCATTGGCGATTGAGGGTAATTGGAAGCAGATGAGGGTAGGGTGAGGTTTCTAATAACTCACACAGCGAAACAGTGTTGTATCACACCAGCTTTCTGTGAGACCGTGGTATCACTCAGTTGATCCAACCCATTCAAGACTAAACATGGCTCAATAAAACTTACATACACAATATATTCTTAGAGGCGAAGCTTGAGGACGAGAGCTATTTTTACCAAATATCTAACATAAACTTATACTATTTCAGTGTACCACTAGTTTCCTAAAGATTTGTTACACAGAACACGTCGTAAAATTCAACTAAAGGTACGGCGAACAACATACACTCATGTTTAAAGTGCTTCTCGCTGTGAACGATTGGTTACCGTGTGAATATAGCTGCCATTTCGCTGCGCCTAATAAGTTATGCTACATAAATGTCTCAACACTGTTTCGTGGTTTCAGCGAAATCTTGAAAATGGATTTGAGCTCAGTGCAAAAATAACTAACAAATATATTTTTACCTATTTGAGAGAATACAAATGATCCGAATTTACCGCCTCAAAAAAATAATTATTACTTGGTACTTTTCTAGTTTTGGCTAATCTCCCTTTATCCCTATAGATACCTATTATGCTTAAATTTGAAGTGTGGGAGAGCCAAGCTTCAGCACAAGTGCGTCGGCACAACCAGAATGATACCGCGGCCCTCTGCTTCGTAGAAAACCGGTGTAAAACAACCACAGCATTGTGTTTCAACGTGTGAGTGAGGTTACCGGAGGCCCAACAACTAAAGTAATATACAAACCAGCAGCTAATAGCTGTCTATTAGCGGCAGTGCGCGCTAGATCTCCGAGCGTGTTCGCTAATGCCGCCGCAAACCGACCGCAGTCAGTCCGCGCGGCCGTGTGAGCGCGTAGCGCAAGTGTTGCCAATCTGTAAAATGACAAAAACTACTGTAAATATTTTTTCTGAATATAAAAATTGATTTTAGTACACATTTATTTATCTATACTATACTAATATTAACGTCGTCGTAATCGTTTTGTTATTACTGTTAGTTGGATGAACGTGCTAATCTCTGGAATCGAATTGAACAATACTTTTTGTGTTTGTTAGTCAATTTATCGAGGAAGGTGATAGGCTACTAGCTACTCTCGCGCGGTTTCACCCGCTGCTCGGCTCCATTTAATCGTAGCGTGATGTTTTATAGCCTATAGCTCTCAGGAATATTGTAGCTATCTATCAGTGAAAGAATTTTGGCAATCCGAACAGCGGTTCCAAAGATTACCCCCTGCATACAAACTTACAAATTTTACCTCTTTATAATATTAGTATAGATAAAACATCAACCTACGATCTGTAGAAGTTGAGCAGTGGGTAAAACCGTGCGAGAGTAGCTAGTATACACATGAACATTCGAAAACATTCTTAAAATAATCAGTTGACCAATAAAAAATACAAAATACTTCTAATTGTTTATTTTTTAAAAACATCTTTCAGTCAGTCTAAGGAATATATCCCAAGATTCAATATGGTAATTGAAGAATTATACCCATTATATTCCCTTCTTCAATCAAGTTCTATCCATCTATTTAGCAAACTATCTATACCTATATGTAATACCTACTAGCTGCCCACAGTTTTGCCAGCGTGGTATGTTGATATAATAAGGTAGTTTCCAACTAGTCAAATTCAATACTTTTATCCAAATGTCAAAACGATACTTTTCTATTAAATTTGTATGAAGAACTGAGCTATGACGTCATAACATTTTTGCGTCAAATAGCTTACTTATTTCACAATAATTAGCTAAAAAAATCTAAAACTTGGTGTATCGATCGATCGATGAATAAAAGTAAGTATAGTTATTTTTCAATATTTTATAGTATTGAAACGTCGAATTAATTTATTTTTTACCTAGGAAACTATCCAATCCTATGTGTTAATCCAGAGTATCACATATCTATATGTATAGCAAATTTCAACCAAAACAGACCAGACGTTTATGCTTGAAAGAATAACAAACAGATATGACTGCACGGTTGGCGCGGTGGCTGGGCAACTTGCTGGCGCGCAACGTGTTGCGGGTTGGATTCCCGCATGGAACAACTCTTTTATGATCCACAAATTGTTGTTCCGTGAGTCTGGGTGTGATGTGTATGTGAAATTGTATGTTTGTAAACGCACCCACGACACAGGAGAAAATCCTAGTGTTGGGCAACTTTTTAAATAAAAAAATAAAATAGATCCACATATTTAAACCAACTTTCACACTTATAATATTAGTGGAAAGTATGATAAACTGTAGGGCAGAATGAGCAAGGTTTAATTCAACTTAAATCAGCACGGTTGGCACCCCGTCGGGGGGTTGCGACGAATGCTTCGGCGATACCCGCCCCTCCGACACATGGGTTATTGGACCGGGTTGGTTTTTAGTCAGTAAGAGTCTGACAGTACCTTCTCCCTTACCCGAGGGCGGTGGGTCTCCATGAGGATTTTCCAACCCGACATCAAAAAAAAAAAGCACGTTTGGCACTGTGGTTGGGCAACTGGCTGCCGCGCAATGTGTCGCGGGTTCCATTCCCGCACGGAATAACTGGTCTAAATAATGGGTCTGAGTGTGGTGTGTATGTGACATTGTGCGTTTGTTAATGAACTCAAGACACAGGAGGGAATGGGAGTATGGGGCAACGTTTTAAAAACAAATCCTCACCTGCCAGCCAGATCCTGCTGATCCAAATCGAGGTCGCAGGCAACATTTGTCATATTCTTCCCCTTCAGCGGCAGCTGGAACCAACGAGACTGTGCGATAATATTGTCATTACTCATTCAATTCATTGATTTACAAATAAAGATAGATATTTTTATTTCGCCAATATGGGTACAGTTAAAGATGATATATACAATTATAGGTCAATTAAATTCTTAGGTCAGTTAAAGATGATATATACATTACAATAAAGCAATTTCATTTTATTAAATCTAGATACTTCTATACTAATATTATAAAGATTTCTCCCGCGGTTTCTCCCGCTGCTCGGCTACATTTAATCGTAGCGCCATATTTTATAGCCTATAGTACTCAGGCACATTGTAGCTATCTATCAGTGAAAGAATTTTGAAAATCCGACCAGCGGTTCCAAATATTACCCCTTACATACAAACTTAAAAATTTTACCTCTTTATAATATTAGGATAGATATCCGATAGTTTCGGTTACGGAGGAGGTTACCCTAACAGCCCTGGTACTACATAAACAATTATAAACGCTTCGCTGTTATTGGAAACGCGAATGTATTTACTGATTAACTGTTTGACGCATGCAAAGCCACTAACGATTTCAATTCCCAACTTCCACTAAGTTCGAAGTGAAAACAATTTTCGATGTTATTTTAAGAACGTTTCTGAAGTGAATGTTGATTTGTTTATGTTTTCAATGTGTCCTTGCTATCGAGGGATTGGAGGTTAAGGCCGCTTCTCATGCATGAGGGTTCGAAACTTGACAAGTACCAATGTGCCTTTTTCCGTGTTATATGTAGTTTCCATGGAGTAACCATGGAGTTTCTTGCTGGTTTTTCTCCATCGGAATCTACACTTTGGAACGAGCAAATAGCTTCACTAAGAGGACAGACCGACAGACTGACACTATTTTTTTTTTAATTTTGTTTGACGTTCAAAATTGCCTGTAAAGGTCTAATTGGAATAAATGATTTTTGACTTGACTTTGACTTGACTTTCTATGATTATTTAGACACCACTGACATATGGTGAAGGAACACATCGTGATTCGTGAGGAAACCTGGACTTATAATTTCCTACTATAACTTTGAAATCGTCAATCCGCCTTGCGCAAGCGAGGTGCTCAAATTTTCTTCGTTTGAGAAGAGGCCTTTGCTCAGCAGTGGACACTTATAGGCTGATGATATGTGTATCGAGGGTTAAATCCCGAAAGTTTGTATGTATGGATTGACATTTCTTACTCCTTTACTCCTACTAATTTCAATCACATTGGCCAAGTAGGTAAAGCGATGGGGTAGGGCAGTAACAGAAAAAAATAAATTCACATTTCTTATTACTTTCCGACCGCGGCATAGACGGTGTGTAATATTTAAATACCGAATTTCAACCAAATCAAAGGTCTAAAATTTTTTGCATCAAGTCATAATAAACATTGGGGCTGGCAGTGGGTGCCCAACCGCTGGGTCAGCTGCACGTCGATTCTATAAAATTTGTTTGATTTTGAATCGTGTTCGAGTGCGTAGTGAGCGTCGAAGTGACGGGGAAATTAAAAATTTAGAATGCCACTTTTAACGTCATCTCATACTTTATCTATCAAAATGTTGCTGTCAATTTAGTTCAACTCGCAAGTGTAGCGCTAGTGTACTGCTGAAAGCGGATTCAGATTCGAAGTTTAGAATGAAGTCTTACAGAATCACACTGCTGGTTTTCTGTGAGGCCGTGGTATCACTCAGGTGGAGCCGACCCATTCGTGCCGAAGCATGGCTCTCCCACACAAATTAGTAGGATGTGGTTCGGATACTTTAATGTAAACAAATAAATAGAATATCAGGTCACGAATCGAATAAACAGATAATAGTATTGTCCCACTGCCCAATTTCGATCACCGTCAGACGTCCGATTCCAAGGACACGACGGAAATAATTTTCTCCAATGTAGGACAGAAACAGAATGTCTAACTCAACTAAATATTGCGGCGTTGCGGAGTTTTTACCGACTTCAAAAAAGGAGGAGGTACTAGGTTTTGTATGTTCACCGATTATAAACATCCGCCATTTATGAACCGATTTCCAAAATTCTTATTTTGTTTGAAAGGTTATATTCCCGAGAGGGTCCCATTTTCACGAGGTCAGGATCTAATGATGGAATCCTAGGGAAAACGAGGAGAAATTTCGAAAATCGTAGGGGCGAGTAGTGCTTTTGCATGATTTTTTATTAGGGAAAAAACCCCGTTCCTTTCTGCTCTTGTCCCGGAATCCCGTTTCAACATTGACCCTGTTTCGCCCCATCCGTGATGGTCTATTGAGTCATTCAGGCGGGCGCGGATCGATATGCACCGTACGTTAGGGTCTGGATCCTGTCGGCCAGCAAGCTACACTTGCTCGCTCGTTACTCCGTCCTTAGACCCACGTTTACGGTGCCAGAGATAGTTGCCGGCCCAGCCTGGAGCAGGAGAAGGAACGGGGGTATTTTTAGTCAGTAAGAGTCTGACAATCCCTCTCACTCACCCCACAAAGGACAGCAGTCTCTCGACGATATCCCCTTTGCTAATTTATAGTATCTGGGAGTCAGACCCGAAAGCCGAAAGCGTTACTATAGCACATCAGTCGAGAATGGTGGAGGCAGAATCATTTTTCAATAGTTATGATTTGAGTTTTGATATATAAATGCCATATCAGACGGGATTGTGGGTCAAATCTATCGGGCTAAAATCATCTAATGACCTGATGATTACGACCTCTTAGCAGTACGGGCCACTGACACCCCGAGTGAAAATATCGTGGCGCCTACTTGAGGGAAGCGATATCAAGTGTTACATTTGATCTGCACGTCGATTCTATAACATTTGTTTGATTTTGAATCGTGTTCGAGTGCGAAGTGAGCGTCGAAGTGACGGGGAAATTACATTAAAGAATGCCACTTTTAACGTCATCTCATACTTTATCTATCAAAATGTTGCTGTCAATTTAGTTCAACTTGCAAGTGTAGCGCTAGTGTACTACTACTCACGGCGGATTCAGATTCGAAGTTTAGAATGAAGTCTTACAGAATCACACTGCTGATCCCAAGTAAAATAAAAAATTGCCTATGCACAGAACGTAGAGTACAGTTCTGAGGGTGTTTTGTACTAGGAGAGGCAAGAGACTCCAACTTCAGACCTTGGCGCCCCCCAGAATTTGTCGACCTGGGACATCGCCCCATCACGCCCCCCCCCCCCCCAACGACGGCACTGCCTCTTAGCCAACAGAAATGTCTGTTCTATCATTGAGAAGTGTTCGCAAATGAACAATTATTTACCTTAAAGCTTTGAGGGCATATGCCGAATAAATATCTGTCTAGCGTCTGTTTCAGCTCGTCTGCAAACACAAGCGCCGCTCCCTCATTCATCTGTGAACAAACAAATAAACATTTTAAGTACACACTAGTAGATAATTTAGGTGTTTGGAGTACCTATTAACTTCAAAGTTCAAGAAAGCCAAAGCCACCCCCAAGAAAAAATATACAGTGCTATGGTGGAAAAAATTCAGCGAAAATTTGCGAGGTACTTATACAAACGACAGTATGGGTATTATCCATTTCTATACCCTTACTTATTTGTATCGGGACTGGTTAGTATTGACACTTTACTACTCAGACGCGATCTATCAATGTTAATGCACTATTACTTCTTGCTTATAAATAAGATCGACAATGCACCCGTACGTGAATGCATTTATTTCTATGTCCCTGACAAATACATGCGTAGTGGCAGACGGCAACATAGACTACTGTCGTGTCCACCTAGTTGGCCTCTCCTCCAGATGCACAACAGCCCTACTGCTCGAGCCGTATCATTAATAAATAGCTTTCTACAGAATACTCCGGATGCAGACATATTTTTTGATGCTCCTTATGTCATAAAGAAAATGTTCTACCCTTTTCTGAATAGTTTTATGAAATAATTTATGATTTTTTGTCTTTGTTAATTGTATAATAATAAAATATATATTTTATTATTGCATTGTAATCTTAGCTATTTTTCTGTAAGCTTAGTATAGATATAAGCGTTTTGGTGTTACTGTAAGCTTGTATTCTTATGAATAAATGAATTTAAATGAAAAAGCCATAATGGGCGAATTGGCTGTGCAACCGCCTGTTCTACTGTGTAATAAGGTGCAGCTACAGTATTTTTTTCATTGTGATCCTACGATATATACAAAATGAAAACCTCTAAATATTTTTGGCACTGCACCAACAGTTTTTTTTTATGTAATAGGTCGGTACACGAGCAGACGGATTACCTGATGGTCAATCAGCGCCGCCCATGGCCACTCGCAATAATAGAGGAGTTGCGAGTGCGTTGCCGACTTTTTGAGGATTAGGGATAAGAAGAAGCCTTTGTTCAATAGTGGGCACTTATAAGCTGATGATGTGATTTTCGACTACGAAGTTCTAACCTAAGGCAATTTGGTTTTTAGGCAATCCCTTCACTGTTTAATTTACAGCGTTTTTTATTTTGTTAGGGAACAATCATCCAATGACTTTTCCACACTTTTAAGAGACAGTCTCAGACTCTTACTGACTAAAAACCCCCCCGTTCCTTCTCCTGCTCTGGGCCGAGGTCGCGGTGCCTCATTGCGCTTACCCCGCAACCCCGGCTGCACATCAGCCCTATTAGGCCCCGTCAGTGGTGGTCTATTGGCTCTTTGAGGCGCGCGCGGAACGCTACGCACCGTACGCTCGGGTCTGGTTCTAGTCGGGTGGCGAGCTACCCTTTTTATCGTACAGCCCTTTTAACCAAACGACTTGTCATTCAGCGTTCGATGGCTAATTCAACGGGTACAGATTTCGCTTTAAGCTATAAACCTTACGGCGACGTGTTTTGCTTCTAATTGGGACTATGTATATTGCAGTTTCATTAGGCTATTACTGAATTATTTCACTGCATTTCAGCATACTAAGTAATTAGTTGTTTGATAATTATAGGTTTTAAGACTTTGTGCTAATTGCAGCGGAGGTATTTTTGTGCAGTCAAGCAAGTTATTTGGTACGCAAGTGAGAAAATTATGGTTTAGATCTCATGCATGAGAAGCGGGCTGCTTAACCTCCGGGCCACCACGACATTACAAGTACTTCCTTATCTATACTAATATTATAAAGAGGTAAAATTTGTGCGTTTGTATGTAGGGGGTAATCTTTGGAACCGCTGGTCGGATTGCCAAAATTCTTTCACTGATAGATACCTAGCTACAATGTTCCTGAGTGCTTTAAGCTATAAGACATCACGCTACGATCAAATGGAGCCGAGCAGCGAAAGAAAAGCTAGTCTGTATTATATCACGGGAGTACAACAGAACCGGCTTCATCTAGTTTTCACATATAAATTGACGTGTAAAAGTGCCGTTTTATGGCCTATTTGCAAAAATAAATTCATTGTTTCATTGTTTCTATACCCCTTTGAACATTAAAAACTATAGCAAAACCCACGATATAACATCCCGACTTCAAATAAAAGGGATGTTATGCGTTGCGTCATAGATTTCATAACACACATACCTACATACAGTACAGAAATATTAACTTTTCCCATGTCTAACCTTTGTAGTTAGTTTTCAACGTAAACATTAGTTCTCTTTGTAATTCGCTGTTTGTTTGATTTTTGTAATTATCATTGAGATAAAAGGCTTATTTATTATTACATTTCTGAGTTCTTTTTTATTTCATTTTTGTGATGATTCTGTTCGAATTAACGGAGTTTTTACTCCGTATTATGCTTACATCCTGCTAATATTACCTACTATTGCGAAAAGTTACGACAAGGATGTATGCAACAAGAAATTTCAAATCACGAGTTTACACTGAACAAGCGTGGTGGTTAATGCTCAAACCTTCTTCGTATGAGAAGAGGCTTTTGCTCAGCAGTGGACTAACAGGCTGATGATTTGAGGTTTACTGGATTAAGATAGAAGAAGAACGATATCGGATGGTAAGCAGTAAGAGTCCAGGTTTCCTCACGATGTTTTCCTTCACCGTATGTCAGTGGTGTCTAAATAATCTTAGAAAGTACATATAACTCGAAAAAAGTCACATTGGTACTTGCCAGGTTTCGAATCCGTACAAACGACGTTTTTCAACAATATTTTTATAAAAAAAAAATAGTTGATTGTATAATGAGTTCGCGATAGGGACCTACCTACACTAAAAGCGTTTAAAATTCTTTTCTACACACAAAATAAACATGTCGGCTATTTTCGTGTGTGTTTTCATATATTTATAGTTCACAACAAAGTGTTTTGTGCGCCATTCTTCAGGTTATTATTAGTGTGAATCATCGTGTTTGGTTTTAGTTTTAAACGAAAATGGATTCGTTAATTGGATGTTGATTGGCATAACTTTGGCAGATATATTGTACTGGTTTAGGTCCGAAAACAACTTTTTTTGAGTGGACAAAATCATTGAATTACTTCCTTCGCCTTAATGTGAGATTTTTTTTTGTGAGGGGAAAATCATCAAATGACTTCTCCCGCCCGGCCCTGGGCGGGAAAAGTCATTTGTTAGGCGCAATGAAGCACCGCGACCTCGGCACAGAGCAGGAGAAGGAACAGGGGGGTTTTTAGTCAGTAAGAGTCTGACACTCCCTCCTGCCCGGCCCTGGGCGGGAGAAGTCATTTGATGATTTTCCCCTCACAAAAAAAAAGTCAATACACCAATATGATTGTTCGTAAAGTGAAATGTAGCAATATTTCGTAGCCGAATACAATGTTTAAATTATAACATCCGTTAGATTATTACCAGAGAACACACAACAAAGAAAGTGCCAAAACTTTTTTAAAATTATTACAATCTTCGTAAAAATTCAAAACAAAATATTATTGTATAATAATTCTATAAAAATTCAACATTGGTAGAAAATAATAGCTGACAGGTGGTCACACTGACTTAATTTTTTTATAACAAATCTAGTGCCCAGCCAAGGCACACACACATACAGTCATAGACAATATTTTTTTGAAATAGGTTTTATTTTAATATGACTATTTCTATTTCTTGAGCTACATTTTTATAACGTCTACGTTTTAAGTGTTTCAGAGGCTGTTAGTTATCCATCATTGTCTACAAAGTGTGTATTGAGGAAATGTATGTAAAATAAACGGTAATATTTAAAATAAATAGTGCGTAGGTAGCGCCATCTATCATATCAATGCGTTTTAGCGTTTCGCGACCCATTGCCAACAAGCGCTTCGTTGAAAGTGCATTTAATAAATAACTAGCTTTTGCCCGCGACTTTGTTCGTGTGGAATAGTGACTTCCTGCAGTCCTTTGGTTTAAAAACTATCCTATGTCCTTTCTCGAGTTCCAAACAATGTATGTTCTAAATTTCACACAAATAGGTTCAGTAGTTTCGGTGTGCATTAAAGACAGACAGACAGACAGAGTTACTTTGGCCTTTATAATATTAGTTTGGATTTGGATATTCAGATGTTTCTTACGAGGTAAACTGTTACTACGTTACGTGTTGGCCTCACAGAAAACCGGCGTGAAACAGGAGGCCCAATCCCTCACCCTCTCTCCATCCTAATCCTTAAATATCCGTAACCCATATACCCTAAAAGGCCGGTGTTGCGGGTGCCCATGGGCGGCGCCGATTGCTTACCATCAGGTAATCGTCCGTCTGCTTGTTTGCCGACCTAAACTATAAAAAAAGGTTTTTGAAAAATGCAGGACTGATTACATGTTCGATCTCTAAGGTCGTTTTTGACGTATTTTAATAGATTGAAGAAAAAACAAACAATCTCTGCATCATCAGCTACTTTGGCCAAAAGACTGCCTGTCCACTACACTTTACTCCAGTATCCCGTCTCACAAATATTGTTTCTCGTCAACTTTTAAAACTTATTTCATCATCATCAGCTTTTAAGTGCCCACTGCGGAACAAAGGCCTCTCGCACACGGAGAAGGTTTTAGCATTAATCATAACGCTTGCTCAAGCCGGCAATTTCAAAATTAAAATGAGAAATCGCAAATCAGGTTTCCTATCTATGTTTTCCTTCACCGTAAGCCTTTCGTATCCTTCTTACAAGGAGAAGATTAGAGCATTAATCACCACGCTTGCTCAAAACGGGTTAGCGATTTCAAACTTATAATTAGAAATTATAAGTCAAGGTTTCCCCACGATGTATATCAATGATGTCTTCTTTATCTTTTTTTAAACCTTTTAGCACCGACCATCTGACAGTTCCGATTATAAACTCAAAGGTTAAAAACATATAATAAAGTCCAGACAAAGATGATCTTGTAAATATTTACGTACGGTACCTATTGATAGGTAGGTACTTTTATAACGACAGTTTCGTTCTTGATATCAAAGAGCAACGCCCTTGCGATCTCTAATTTCGTCTTTATTAAAGTTGTTGATGAGTTTCAAAATATTTAAGGATGGCAACACACTTTATGCCTACTTCAGATGGTATTTTTTATTTGTAAGAAGAGAAAAGACATCAAATATAATGACCTCTCTCGATCTGGGTGAGACTAGAGGGAGTGTCAGACTCTTACTGACTAAAAACCATCCGGTTCCTTCTCCTGCTCTAGGCCGAGGCTTATTGCGCTTGACCCCGACTGACCTTTGGCAAGCGAGTTCAAAGTCCAAAAGATTCAGATTTAACAGTCACCTTGTTTTAATCAAACGAAGTTCTTGTAGGGGTTTAGAATAGTACCTAATAATGTGTAGTATCTATCCAAATAGTTGTACCTAATAGGAACTATCTAGTAGTTTTTCACATTAAGCTAGATATTTTATATTATAGTATTAGTAGTTAGGTATTAGTCCAATGGTGTCCTGTAGACAATTCTTTAAAAAATTGAAAGTGCTCCCGATAACATGCCTCTACATTTATGAAGTTGGGGTATTCGTTAAAAAACATGGTAGGTTATTCGAGAAAGTTAGCGAAACCAGAAAGTATTTGTCCAGAGACCCGAGTAAGTTGGTTCTTCCTATGATGTCGACTACTTTGTTTAAAAGGAACTGTTATTGTATGGCTATCCAAATATTTAACAAGCTACCTAAAACTGTAAGGGACCTACCACTGTGTAAATTTAAGAATGTGCTCAAGAAATGGCTTTTAGAGAAATGTTTCTATTCTATGGCCGAGTATATGGCTCATAAGGAAGAAACTGTTTAGGCTAGGTACCATAAATTCTTAATATTGTATTGTTAGTTTTTAAGACTTTAAATTGTTATTTGTTTTTAAGTTTTTCTTGTTGATAAATATCCTTTTTATTTATATTTGTATGCCGATGCTACGGCGAAACATGCAGAACTTATAAGAAATGTTACATCTATGTACCCCGTGTTTCATACAAATAAAGAAATAATAATGACAGAAATAATAATATAATATAGGTAAGTACCTAAATAAATAAAGACTCTAGAGAAAAAGTCCAATAAACACAGTTTTGACGATGCAAACATTTTATCTCGGATAAACAATAACACAGACATGAAACAAACAAACAAACTATCAATAATTTTAACGTAAACAACAAGAAAAATTCTGATTTATACATACCTATGTAAGAAATATTAATAATTTCCAAAAAATACGTAAAAAAACGTCAAATTAATTTCCCCGCCAATTTCATTAACCACAGACCTTGACAAGTTTATATTGGATTTTATAAATATATTACGCACAGGTAGGTATAATTCATACAGCCAATAAACGATAACCCGCCACTCGATAATGTTCGTACGAAAGTTTGAATTGGATCTGTGCCAAAATGGCGCGAAAATAAATGCGCGTCCATTAGAAAATTGTAATGGCCGTCTGTTTAGTAAAATTTTGATGTTCATGAGACCAATAATTGACAATTCCGAGGTTATTTCGATTTTAAACAGAAAAAGTGAATCAATTAAGACGTTTTCTTTGTAGGTAGGTATTTGCAAAATGAATTGTTTTGACTTTTACCCATTGTAATGTTGAAAAAAAACGCACTCCATTAATTAATTTGTATTATTTGTCTTTTTAAACGTAAGTAGGTAATTAGTTTTCGTATTTGACTAGTATTTGTGAGAAATAGGTAAGATTGTTATTGTAAATACGGTGGTAGGTAAACAAATTATGACGTAGGCTTTAATTGAAGTTTTCAAAACAACATACATATTGATTACTGAATTTTTATAAAATCTTTTTTCACCAGCTTTTGGCTTTTGGCTTTTGAGATACCAGTTCAAAATCATAACTTAAAATGTGATTTTTGCATTTATTAGAATCTAGCAGCGACCCGTCCCGGCTTCGCATGGGTAGGTACATTACGCTAATACTAAACTTTTCCAGTATTTAATGGATGTTATTATACCTCTTACCTACACACATATAGACCTTCCTCTTTAATCATTCTATTGATTAAAAAAACGCATAATAATCCGTTGCGTAGTTTAAAAGATTAAAGCATACATAGGGATATAGGGACGGAGAAAGTGACTTTGTTTTATACTGTAGTGATACTTAATAATTATCGAGAATTTAGAATAAAAACAAGGATATAGGGACGGAGAAAGTGACTGTTTTATACTGTAGTGATACTTAATAATTATGGACAAAATAATGTCGATTTAAAATGCAAACGGCGTCAAATTTAAATCAAGGCTCAAAAATCTTCGAAATAACTTTGAATCTATAATTATCCACAGACCATGTTATTTGTGTTTATGTTATCTATGGATACATGTATGTAGGTTTGTAACCATCTAGATTTCGTCTATGGCCCAATTTTTTTTTCGCGTCTGTCTGCGCTTCCGATAAAGTTTTGTTAGTTATTTATTTTCGCACTTTGACGTAGTGTTTTGTTTTTGTCTAACGCTAATGACAGGTCTTGTTAATGATATGACTGGAAAAAAACGTATAGACGGTAGATTCGGTTCAAGAATACCTGCCTAATCCATACTTACATATATAAAGAGGTAAAATTTGTAAGTTTGTATGTAGGGGGTAATTTTTGGATGCAACAGATCCTAGATGTTTTATAGCCTATAGCCTTCCTCAATAAATGGACTAACACGACACAAAAAGAATTGTTCAATTCGAACTAGCAGTTCCGGAGATTAATGCGTTCAAACAAACAAATGAACTCTTCAGCTTTAAAATATTATTAGTATAGATAGATTGCTGACTCGGAGGCTGTTAAAATATATTCATTGTAGTGTTTGTTGAACGATTTCATTATTCAGATACGAGGGCTGCCAAAACACTTGATTTGATCGATTGTATCGAAGCCAGAGACATGCGGGAGCCTTGGTTTTATGCAATCGTAACGCTACACATTTCAATAGCTTCCAATTTTCCGTTTTTTGTGTGTGTTGGGGGGGGGGGGGGGAATCATCAAACGACTTGCGTATATTTTATATATTTGCGTATATATAGATATTATTAGTGAATTATAAAACAAAGAATATTTTTTAAAAAAGAGTAACGATGGAGTTTCTTTCTCGTCCTTCTCCATTCGAATCTACAATTTGGAACGAGCACCTAGCTTCACAGACTACAAACCCTCCCGTTCCATCCCTGCTACAGGCCGAAGCCGCGGTATCTCATTGTCTTGCAGCCAATTTTACTTTCCAACTTCATTCGTTAGAGTTGATTTCGATTTTGTGAAGTTTTAATGAAGTGATTTTTATGGCTTCAAAAGTTGAAAAGTTTTTTTGCCTCATGGAGCCCCTTCGCTAGTGGAAAATCCTCATGTAGCCCTTTCGCTTGGCGACACGAAGGTTACATAATGTCAGACTTTTACTGACCAAAAACCAAACTTGGTAACTCGCACGCTTTCTCACACGGAATCAAATTCGTCCGCAGCTCTCGCAACTCGTGAATTCGTGATAGCCTTTGCATTCCTTGAAAAACAAAATGTTTTTTTTTTTCATTTCGGACCAGCAGTTCCTGAGATAAGTGTGTTAAAGCAAAGATACAAATTTAGCTTTGGAATTTATGTGGTATACAGAAAAAATGTCGCGCGCGCCTCAAAGACCCAATAGACCACCACAAATGGGGGCCTAACATGGCCAATGCTTATTAAACTGACACAATAATACCTACTGTACTTAAATGCAACTACACCTGCTACAACAAACAATCAAACTATATAACAAAGATATCACGAATGTGTTGTCGACCTTAGGTTTATTATCATATAATTTTCTTCAAGAAACCCTGCTCCTATTAAAATAACAAATTAACCCCCGGTTTCCGAAAGGCCGATCAATGTTAAAATCTATTTAATCTCTTGTCAAGTCATCTGATTGGTTGATTGAATTATCAACAACCAATCAGACGATTTGACAAGAGATTTAACAGGAGATTAGTTAATTTTAGCGTTGACAAGCCTTTCAGAAACCGGGTGTAAGTCAATCAACAAAGAACAATCTAGAATAACCTATTCATAAAATAAAAAAACAGAGCGGGAAACTTTATGGTCGTTTTATTTTTAGCTTTTTATTATCTATGTATGCGGTGACGTTATCCCACAGATTATTAATTCGCTCGTTAAATGTCTTTTAGCAATTTTTATGTGAAAATTTATAGCATAGTGTTCTGTGTTGGACAATTAATATTTTTATTTAAAACATATGCTTTACGCAGTATCCTTGCTAAACCTGGATTTTAAGACTTAGTAATTTCGGTAAGTGCGTCAGTGGAACACACAGCCAACTCGAGCTAAGAATACTCCATGTGACTCTATTACTATAATATTCCAAAAATAACAATCAAATTTACTTTTTGGCGGCCTGTACCTACAAACTCTCATTTAATCTGTGTTAATGTAATTAAAGATCCATAAATCGGTTTCTTTGGCTGAATGCGCGAGTCTTTGGTTTATTTTATATTTCGTTTATGTGTATGGAGCAAAGTAAATGGTTTATTCAGATTTGTAGAGTATGGAATCGATATAAAACACTTCCACATGGTTGCTAAGTTACTTGGTTAATTTTTGTTAAAGTTATAACAAGACATTTTAGGTGTGTTAACTAGGTAAATAGATATCACTAGCTTTTGCTCGCGACTCCGTTCGCGTGGAATAGTGACCTATGCCCTTTTGTCGAGTTCCACACTATGTCTGTACCTACCTTATTTCACAGAAATCGGTTCAGTAGTTTAGGCGTGAAGAAAAGACAGACAGAGTTACTTTCGCATTTATAATATTATAGTTTGGATGATTATTTATTTTATGAATAGTAAAGTTTGTTTACAAACGTATTTTACTAGACAACATTATGATTCATATGAAGGCACCGGGAGGTTCGTACAAACATCAACATCCCGATCATCGTCTTCATAGTCCATCGCTAGGCGTAGGATTTTATAATCAGACCGAATAAATTACAAAAATAACGGACGTCGGTGATCCGTCTCAGATGACAGTCACAGCGCTCGCTCTCTATTAATTTATTAAGTAATTAAGAGCAATTTTTTTTAATAGCGTTGCCCTACGCTAGGATTTTCTCCTGTGTCGTGGGTGCGTTTACAAACATACAATTTCACATACCTACATACACACCCAGAGCCAGGAATAGAACCCGCGACACGTTACGCGACAGCCAGTTGCCCAGCCACAAACAAATCAAGTAAAAATGTGTGGAAATTGGGTAGTTTCCTAGGTAAAAAATAAATTAATTCGACATCAACCAATACAATAAGATATTGAAAGATAACTATACTTTTATTCATCGATCGATCGATACACTGAATTTTAGATTTTTTTACGTAAGTACTTAATTATTAAGAAATAGGTAAACTATTTGACACTAAAATACTATAACGTCATAACTCAGTGTTTCATACAAATTTCATAGAAAAGTATCGTTTATGACAATTGGATAAAAGCATTGAATTTGACTATAGTCAGAATTTTAATTCGATTCCTGATTTGACATGATGTACTGTCATTTTGTGAAATAATGGTACCACATATAACAGTGTAGTGATGAACACAAAAATCGATAAACAATCAGAGAATCAGTTTCAGGAAGGCATTCAAATAATTACGGCTACCGAATGGTCTAAATGCGTATCCCATGTTGTCAAACAAGAGGAAAAAATGAGTAAGCTAGATATGTTAATTGACAATAAATGTCACAGATTTTTAATTCATAATAAATGTTACAGAAAGTAGCAGCGATAGCCATAGCGATGACGGCGACAATTTATAAAATGACTGTTTTATTTGTCATGTTCCTTCAAGATCACATTTTTTATTGATTTCACACACAATTACAAAAGAAAAGTCTCAGATCGTTAATTAATTGTCAAAACTAAATTATCGGTTCAGAAATATTTTATTTCCTGGTAAACTTAGTTTACGAGAGTAAATTTATAAACGAGAGGAATCGATTCAGGAATATTCGATTTCCACATCGAATAATTTCGCAACGTCACTATTTAGTACGTTTCATAACGTTGCAACACTGAAATTGTCAAATCTGGAATGGAATTAAAATTCCGAGTATAGTTGGAAACTCCCGTATTACAGAACCTATTTGGTACTCAAATGTATTTTTTATTGTAACAAAGTCGTTTTCTCTGTCCCTATAAGCCTATGTATGCTTAAATCTTTAATACTACGTTACGGATATTGATGCGGTTTTTTCTCGTTCTCCATAGACACACTTTGGAATGAGCAAATAGTTACATTAGAGAACTGACAGTCCGCGACTCGAGTCGACCGTGATCTCGGAAACGGCCCTAACAATTTCGCTGAAATTTGGGATATGGGGCGGTTTCGAACAAACAATTAATCAATCTAGCTCAGTTTTATGCCTGATGAAACGCGTATTTTCGATTTTTCTCTTTCGCAATATTTCACAAATTTCGCGAGGCTTGTTATAGCGGCTATGGCGTTTTAGGAGTGAGAGCAGGGTTTCTTCTTTTTCTTGTTGTTATTGAAACTCGGAGTCAGTCGTGATTTGGAATGATTTAATCGGCCAAGTGTCCCTACTTATATTTACATGTCTTATGGCTAACTTACACGCTATCACACATACGTATATGTAATTAACCAATAGCAGCGCGCGTTTATCATAAGGCTCGACAGAGCGGCTGCGCGCATGCGCCGTCGCGGTCGCCGTTCGTCGCGATGTCGCGAGGCTATAATAGGGCGCGTGCCGCGTGATGCGTCCTTTCGCTCCGGTGCCGCCGACGACTTCAGACGTGTCCACTTGTCCAGTGTCCACCTGTGCCGTGGACCGTAACTTCGTGTCTTCGTGTTCTCCGAGCTTCGCTTCTGCTTGCTTGCCTGCTTATTTGCTTGCTCACTATATCTCGTTTCTGAGCAGAAGTCAAAAACGTTTTAAAACGTCTTTTTCAAGACGAGTTTCTGTCAGCAGAAGTCACAAACGTTACAAGCGTCTTTTTCAAGACGAGTTTCTGTCAGAAGTCTAAAACGTTTGCAACGCCTTTTTCAAGGCGGCCTGTTTCACTGTTTCTGATAACAGAAAGTCATAAACGAAGGTATTGTTTGGTTGTTCACGGAGGTATGGTAACGGTAATCTGGTTCTTCAAGGAGGTACGGTAATGGTAATCTGGTAATAGGTATGAGGTGTGGTGGTTATGCCGTAGACTGTAGGTATGTATGCCGCTATAGCGTAGTCGATAATGATGACCATACCATTTCTTCTTTCTATATAACCACTTGAGTCCAAACTTCCAAACTAATATTATAAATGTGGAGGTAGCTCTGTCTGCCTGTCTGTCTTTTCTTCACGCCGTGACGAAAGAGTTTTTGACGTGTAAAAGTGCCGTTTTATGGCCAATTTGCAAAAATAAATTCATTGTTTCATTGATCATAGGATAGTTTTTATACCAAAAATCTGCAGTAAGTCGCTTTTCGACACTAACAGAGTCGCGGGCAAAAGCTAGTATTAATAAACTACAAAATCATGAGCAATGGTTAACACGCCGTTTCGCTTGCAGTATTTAAAATAAGATTTACAGTCCTAAACTACATGGTTTACGGTTTAAAATATTTCTGTTTTGTGCTAAAATAAATAAGTAGGTAATAACTATTCTCTTCTACTTACAACTATGTATGTTTGTTGTCCAAAGGCTAGGACCGCGTCTTTTTTATGACGGATTACCAGGGCCTCGAGTCTGCTATTACAATAGTGTCAGAATAGTAGATCCATTGGTTTCAAAATTGTTGATTTTGACAAGTTTGGTAATCTACACGGTAGCGTCATTATGACTTTCCAATGCCACATCATTGAAATAATTTTTTAGAACGGTAATCTCGTACATAATGACAAATGAATATTCGACATAATGCAGTAAATTAATAAAAAAAATGTCAGTTCCTTAATTCAATGATTTACGTTTAGAATATTAATGTGCAGTTATTGATTACAATTCGTTACAAGACATCTCGTACAATAATTCTATTACGACATCGCCGAACGCCAATGATCAGCCATTTTTGAATTAACAGATTACGAACTTTTAGCAAAATGACAATGGAATCGTGTAGGAATGACAACACTTTGAAAATAGTAGACTCGGGCCCATGGTAAGCAATCGGCTCCGTCCATGGACACTCGTCACATTTAAGGAGTTGTTAGTGCGCTGCAGACCTTTTGAGGATAAGGGTTTCGGATGTTTAAGGATGGGAAGGGAAAGGATTGGGCCTCCGGTAACCTCACTCACACGGCGAAACACAACGCTGTGGTTATTCCACGCCGGTTTTCTGTGAGGCCGTGGTATCACTCCGGTCGAGCCGACCCATTCGTGCCGAAGCATGGCTCTCTCACAAATAAGTATGCTTGTATCTGATTCGCCTAGCTATCACATGTTTCGAATTTCTAACGAGCCTTCTGTTTCCAATCTGCTCAATGAAAAATGTATGAATCATATTTTTATGTTTAGTAAAAAATGTTTGTAAACGCATACATAGTTAAATCATATATTAATGGTTTTCAAATAAAGCTTGGCTTTCCCACACTTGTAACAATGGCGCCTGTGACTCCTCTGGTGTTCCAGGTGTCCATGGGCGGCGCTGATCACTTACCATCAGGTAATCCGGCTGCTCGTTTGCCTCTTATCTAAATATATAAAACTCAAAGGTGACTGATATAGTGCTCTATCAACGCACAGCCCAAACCACTGGGCGGATCGAACTGAAATTTGGCATGCAGGTAGATGTTATGACGTAGGCATCCGCTAAGAAAGGATTTTGATGAAATTCCACCTATAAGGGGATAAAATAGGGGATGAAAGTTTGTATAAATCTTAAGACTTTCGACTGATTGAGCTCAAATTAAAGATTGATGAAGATGAGGCCTTAATTTTTAACACACGCTAAACAAAAGTAAAGCTGCAAAAACTATACCTAGGAAATTAATAATAATATTTCTTAACGCGAACGAAGTAAATTACTAATTGATCTGGCAATAAACGAAATTTCAAATTGGTCTCGAGTCTACTGTAACTGTAGGTACTAGGTGACTCGAGTCTAGTGTAATAGAGCAGTTTTTAATAGGCAGGGGAAGAAAATTGTCATTTCCAATAATTAAAACGCAATTTTAAACAAAATTTCCATCTTTGATCACCGCTTTTTAACTTTCTCTAGGCATAAGTATACGAATATTTCAAAACCAGAATTAAATATCTCTCTGAATAACATACAGTTTTTTTATTCTTGAATTAAACTCTCTCCACCATATGGGCAGTTAACTTGCACTACTGTAATTTAAACGACGCTAGCGCCATCTACTATTATTAAATGACAGTAGTAACTAAACAATGAAACAATGAATTTATTTTTGCAAATAGACCATAAAACGGCACTTTTACATATCAAATAAGTTATTAAGTAAAAAACAAGTTACTTAAAAGATGGCGTTCAGGTATTTAACGCAATTGTAACAAATTATTATGGCGCAGATAAATGACAATTTAGGCGTAGTATATTCTCTTAATACCCTTTTTTTGACAAGAGAAAATCATCTAATATAAAATCCCGCTCTAGGTCGGGCCAGCGTCAGACACTAACTATAACTAACCTATAAATGTAGATTACCACACACCACACCTAAATATTAAGGCCAAAACTCCAATGAATTGGAACGAATATTCGTAGATATGTGTATTTAAATGTATCATTTAATAAGCACAGGGATATAAATAAACATTTCCCGCGCACATGCTACATGTCACCAAATTCCGAAGCTGGTTGATACTGACAATAATTATTACCTGTAGTATAGTAGTATATCTTTTCACGTGATCTAGATTTCATCTATACTAATATTATAAAGAGGCAAAGAGGAAAGTTTGTATGTAGGGAGTAATTTTTGAAACCGCTGGTCGGATTGCCAAATTCTTTCACTGATAGATAGCTACAATGTTCCTGACTGCTATAGGCTATAAAACATCACGCTACGATCAAATAGAGCCGAGCAGCGGGTGAAACTGCGCGAGAGTAGCTATAGTTATATATTTTATTAACTATTTATTGATAAGAAATAATTGAAAAGCTTTTTTGTGAGGAGCAAATCATTGAATGACTTCTCCCGCTCAGGAACGGGCGGGAGGAAGTGTCAGATTCTTACTGACTAAAAAAATGGTCTAGGCGTTTTTGAGTTATGCGCTTACCAACACATTTTGCATTTTTATATATATAATTACATTGCACCGATATCTTAATTAATAGCTTTTTGTAAGGGGGGTCGGGCAACTATTATGATTCTTACCGACTGAAAACCTCTTCGTTCCTTCTCCTGCTCTGTGCCGAGGTCGCGGTGCCTCATTGCGCTTACCCCGCAACCCCGGCTGAACATCAGCCCTATAGGGCCCCGTCTGTGGTGGTCTATTGGCTCTTTGAGGCGCGCTCAAAGAGCCAGTTCTGGTCGGGCGGCGAGCTACACTTGCTCGCCGTCTCTGGACCGGTTTGGTTCAAATTTAGTATGTATATAGGTGATTCTACTTTGAAACATATTTTATATGTGATAGGACGCCAAACGAGCAGATGGATTACCCTATGGTAAGCAATCGGCGCCAACAACGGAGGAGTTACGAGTGCGTTGCGCACTTTTGGGGAATTGGGAAATGGAAATTTAGGGATTGGGGAGAAAAAGGACCAATGATAAACTCACTCACACGGCGAAACACAACGATGTGGTTGTCTCACGCCGATTTCTGTTAGTAGGCCGTGGTATCACTACCCATTCGTGCCGCATCTTGGCTCTCCAATAATTTTATTTATACCATACGTACCTAACTTGTTATCTAACTGACAGATTAATTGCAGTAGGAATGAACCTATTAGCAGCTGTCAGTCTGTCACTCACTTCCGAACAACTCAGTTGATAATTTAGGTTTTAAATGAACTGAGAATATTCGAATGTTTTTTTTTTACATAACGATTTTAGGTATGAGAGAGCTATGCACAAAAACAGGTTGACGGGACCGGTGAAGTTACTGGCTAGAAACCTCCTGCATGCCCTAAACGAGACAAATACAATAATTAGTCTGAAATGTCAAACATTTTTTTTATTTCCGAACGAAATATCACTTTGTGAGGTTATAATATATTTTTTTAATTTGTCTATAAAATACGAATAAGTAAGTAGTTAGAATATAATGAAGTCTTAAATATACTTACCTAGTATTTTTTATTTATGAACGAATCAACGAAATTGAGAAACACTGGTTGAACGAAAGGAGGTGTGATTTTTTAAACATATATAGTCTTTGGCGAAAGAAACTACCCAAATAAGAAAAGTAAAGTTTGTAAGTACGTATGGATAATTGATAGTCTTTCACGTAAAACCTATTGAACGGATCTCCATGAAATTTGACTAGGTACTTTTTACTACTGACAGAACCTAGGAGTTTTAAACTTAAATAAATAAAAATAAATTCCAAAATTTCCTTTCATCATAACAAAAACGTAAAAGGTTGAATTGATGTTGCTATTTTTGTTAATTTGATGTGTTTTTCATTGTGATCATTGACAAAATCGTTACATAGTATAAAACAAAGTCGCTTTCTCTGTCCCTATTTGAACTATCTGTCTCTAACTATCTATCTGTACTATAAAGAGGAAAGTTTTTATGTAGGGGGTAATCTTTGGAACCGCTGGCCGGATTCCCAAAATTCTTTCACTGATAGATAGGTACTACTATACTTCTTGAGTGCTATAGGCTATAAAACATCACGCTACGATAAAATGGAGCAGCGGGTGAAACCGCGCGAGAGTAGCTAGTATATTATAAAGAGGTAAAGGTAAGTTTGTATGTAGGGGGTAATCTTTGGAACTGCTGGCCGGATTGCCAAAATTCTTTCACTGATAGATAGCTACAATGTTCCTGAGTGTTTGCCTGAGGATATAAAACAACACGCTACGATAAAAAGAAGCCGAGCAGCGATTGAAACCGCGCGAGAGTAGCTTCTAGGAAACATATATGTGCGCTCAATTCTACGCAACAGATTTTAAAGGATAAAGTGATTAAAATTGAATAACATCTGTGAAATAGTGGAGAAATTTAGCATCGGCATTGTACCCGTGCGATGCCGGGGCTAGTCGCCAATGATAAATAATGTTTTTTTTTTTATGTGATAGGTCGGCAAACGAGCATACGGATTACCTGATGGTAAGCAATCAGCGCCGCCTATTCACTATCACAGCCGCCGCAACAAAGAAGGAGTTACGTGTGCTTTGCCGACCTTTTATGGATTGGGATTTTAGGGATTGGGAAGGGATTGGGGTAGGAGAAGGATTGGGCCTCCGATAACCTCAGTCACACGGCGAAACACAACGTTGTGGTTGTTTCACGCCGGTTTTCTGTAACGCCGTGGTATCACTCCGTGGTATAATAATATATGTTTATTTGTTGTAAAACGGTAAAATAAATTTCATATGAAATAAAATGCGAAGTGAAGCAACCGGTGCCGGCGGGTAAGTACTTATTACAAAATATATAAAAAAAAGAATGTTAGAATGATATATGTATGTAAGTACCTATTCTGAGTGCAATTTTGACGTTTGCAAATACTGTAAACAATCAAATTTTGATTGGCATTTAATAAACAAATGTCTTCATTCGAAAATTTACAGTAAGTATACCAAATTACTAACCGAAGATGTGGGAGAGCGAATGATCTAGCTCGACCGGAGTGATACAACGGCCTCACAGGAAACCGGCGTGAAACAACTACAGCGTATTTGTTTGTTTCGTTTTGTAGTTTGTTTCGACGTTTGAATGATGTTACTGGAGGTCTTATCTCTTTGCCTCCGCCCATATAAATCTCCGAAACCCAAATGCTGGCAATGCACTCGTAATGCATAAAATAATGAGGTCTCCATAAAAAAAAAGTTCATCTATTTATTGTAACAGTTTTATACTAGTCGCCCTCCCGTGCGAAGAGCGCACGGTTAAACAATTATTATCCCCTACTTTTCTAAAATTTTCTTTCACAATAACCTTCTCCTAACGATTATAAACACAACAAAAAAGTAAGTATTGACAAAATTGGTCCAGGCGTTTTAGAGTTTTGCGCTTACCAACATATTTTGCGATTAATTTTTATGAATATAGATAGGCGGCCCCGATCGCTTTTTTATGAGGGGAAAATCATCAAATGACTTCTCTGGGCCGAGGCCGCGGTGTCTTATTGCGCTTACCCCGCAACCCCGGCTGTACATCAGCCCTATAGCGCCCCGTCTGTAGAGGGAGCCTAACTTATAGCTTATTTCTTGTTTCTCTTTCAGTTTTCACCTAGTTTTATAAAGGGAGTGGAAGATGCAAGGTGACTCGTTTTATCAGTTGGATTATACAATAGACGAATACATTTATATTTATAAATATTTGATATTTCGACAGAGCACGTTATAAAAATTATGAAGTTGCTTCTGTCGCGTTGGCGTTCGTTATTGCCTCGTAAATTAGGTTTATTCCAAGTAAAAAAAGAATGATATATTAAAATTTATTGTCTTTAGAATACTTATTTTTGTATTTAAAAACTTGTGTGTTTTTTAATTAGATGTTCTATTTGTTTTAATAAGTTATTTATGCATTTAAATTATCGATTTTTGTGTGTAAAGTTTTACTAAAGAGGATTTTTAACAGTCAGAACTTTTTTTATATTACCTATTTAATATCTGTACAGTTTCTAGAATACTCTATGACGTCTATAATAATTTTATTAAATGATATGTCATTAAAATTCTTCTTGCGCGCCAAAATAATCAAAATGGCGCACAAGATTGCGTATTTAGCTTATAATTACTTTTTATTTTAGTAGTTTTGATATTGAGTGATTTTTAATTTAATGTTAAAAATATACAATTATTTACCTTTTTAGGAGTTTTCACTTCGGCTGGTTGTTCATTCGTTTTGTTTTCATTGATTTTGGCTCGACATTCAACGCACATATAAATTAAAAATATAAGCACTGATATTCTAACTGTACTAAACGATTCCATATTTAATTTGTTAAATTTAAAACTGTCCAAATTATGCACAATATTTTATAAGTTTTCAATAACGAATAAATATATTAATCAGGAAAAAACACGTTTAATTTTTACGAAATTAAAAGTTTGACGTATAGTTATTTAAATTTGACAAAATAATGTCAAATCGTTATCGCGGACTCCAGGCGACTGGAGGATTTGTACAGACTGCAAGTCGGATCTATAATTAGCGAATCGATCGGGCGGGTTCACTCGAACTGTGATATTTTTCGCTACCAAAATGAATTTTGTTACTTATGCATGCGGTGTTTTCTATTAAATAAGTATTATGTAAATAATAATTGATATTATTTATATATATTACCTCACGATCTTAAGTTTACAATATTTTTTTTTTTTTGATAAATACGTCTTCTTTTTGAAGACGGAATGTCATCAAGTGACTCCTCTCGCCCAGGGTAAGGGGTGTCAGACTCTTACTGTCTAAAAACCACCCATTTCTTTCTCCTGCTCTAGGCCGAGACCTTATTGCGCTTGCTTTTTACTAGACAAAAGTAGAAAATGAATGAATTTTAGATATTTGAATGCAATAAAATATTTAATAAAAATCACGCTTTTAGTAATTTCTTTAATGATATAGGTAGGTACTATAGGTACCTACCTATTTATATTCTACTAGCTTTTGCCCGCGACTCTGTTTGTGAACCTATTTGTGTTTGGAACAAACATAGTTTGAAAACTCGAGAAAGGACGTAGTATAGTTATTAAACCAAAAATCTGCAGGAAGTCACTATTCCACGCGAACAAAGTAGCAGGCAAGAGCTTGTACTCATACATTTTTAAAATATTACGATGTCACATCGTCCTATTTCATACAAGATTCATAAACAATGATGTTTTTACTTTTTTTTAGGTGATAGAGCGGCAAACAAGCTTGCGGCCTTCCTGATGGTAAGCAATCGGCGCCGCCCATGGATTCCGGCAACACCAAAATATTATAAAAAATAACACTGGGTTATTTAAGACTTTTCTCCTTTCTCCAGACATACAAATCCACATACACATCACTCTTAATCTCTGAGCAACAATTTGTGGATCACGCAAATTATCTGTCTCATGCGGGAATCGAATATTCGGCACACCGTGCAGCAGCCGATTGCCTAATCATTGCACGCACTGTGCAATCAAGGTAATAATATCTACATATTATTACCTTGATTGCACTATGATATTTTTACCATGGTGCAATCATCAAATCTATGTAGGTATAACCTCTTCACTACATAGTATAAAACAAAGTCGCTTTCTCTGTCCCTATGTATCCTTAAATCTTTAAAACTACGCAACGGATTTTGATGCGATTATTTTAACAAAAGTAGAATTACTAGTTAATCTGCGGTTTCACCCGCTGCTCGGCTCCTAAAGTCGCTTTCTATGCCCCTATATCCCTATGTATGCTTAAATCTTTGAAACTACGCAACGGATTTTGATGCGATTTTTTTAAATATAGAATGACTAGTTAGGTACTTTCGCGCGGTTTCACCCGCTGCTCGGCTCCTAAAGATAGTAGCGTGATGTTTTATAGCTTATAGCCTCCCTCAATAAATGGACTAACAAACACTAAAATAATCATTCAAATCGAACCAGTAGTTCCGGAGAATAGCGTCTTCAAACAAACTCTCCAGCTTTATAATAAGTACCTATAGATGTATAGATTGAGTGCCTGATTGATTATGAGGCTATTCGTTGTGTGCGCGATGACAGCGCCCCTAGTGGATGCAACTATTCAGGACTTGTCATCTGTCAAATCATGTCAACTAGGTGATAAGATATTGATTTTCGACTAGTTTTTCAAAGAAATTGAAAAAAATAGTGTAAAAAGTGAGTGGGTATATTATACCAAGCGATTTTCTTCCTCGTGAAAAATATGGATATTATAATACGTACGGGATTTTAATTTTAATTCTTTTTACAGCAGCTACCTATCCATTTTTGTCTTTGCTGTAATGTAATGTCCACTTTGATGTTAGAAACGAATAAAACTTGCACGAACTGTTTTTCCCATTGTTTTAACAATTTACGACACAGCACACTATGACCCATATTGCAAATTTTTACGTTTTTTTCTTTTTTTTTTTTTTTTTTAATTTAATAAGTAGGCAAACGAGCTGACGGATTACCTGACCGTAAGCAATCAACGCCGCCCATGGACACCCGCAACGGAGGAGTTACGAGTGCGTTGCCGACCTTTTAGGGATTAGGGATTTGGAGATTTAGGGATTGGGGAAGGGTCCGGGAAGGGGAAGGATTGGGCCTCATAATATTTTGAGCCTCATAATTTCCTTTATAATTTTACTTAAAATTATAAAGGAAATTATGAAAATAAAGCAATTTGACACATGACAGTCCAGAATTAATTCACATTTCTGCCAAGTCGTGCGCTACGATCGATTTGCCGTTCCCCACCACCCACTTCGCACATAGCAAATATGAGGCTAATCATGACGGTCAAAGTAAGATCGTTTTAAACTTACTTCCTTACTTCAGTGTGGGTAAGCGAAAGAGCTATATAAGTTTATAGCTCTGTCTCTTACCCACACTGAAGTAAGTTTAAAACTGTCTTACTTTGACCGTCATGGTTACCCCCCTGAAATTTCTACCATATTTTTTACAGGATCTCTTAGCTTATGAACTAACGAGCAGAGAGATCGTGATGGTAAGCAAAGCGCTGTGCCCCAAGATATAGGTACTCACGTCAGAGGAGTTCTAAATGTTTTGATTGCCCATTTCTCTGAACTCTGGACCTTTGGGACAGCACCCTCAATTACAAGGCCCCTCAAAACGTTGTGGAAGTGTCACGCTGGTGTAGCTACTGTGAGGCCGTGGTATCACTCCAGTCGAGATGACACAGCAGAGCCGACGAAATCACGAGAGACTTTCTCCAACATTCTACTGTCGAAGTATAAAATAAACTTTTGGAAAAACAAATCATAGGATTTGGCTAGACCGATTCAAGTTTTAAAAGTTTATAAAATGTTAAACTGATTGATTTTGTCAGTTTATTTAGCTGTGCGTTAGCCAAGGTAAATAGTATGGATGTGTCCACAATGAGAAAGTCAATTATTATGTTGTACACGCGACGCGGAATGCTACTCATGAATATGGGCCTCAAGCATGGCTTGAAACTAGTCGAGTATCTCGTCAAATTATTACGTGAGTAAGCCGAAAACATAATAAATAATTTAGAATGCCTCACGAAAGTTATAATAAAAAATAAGAAAGTCAATTCAATGCGGCTAATATATTTTTTTACCAACAGATGGCGTTAATACAAAAAGATATCAGTTTGTCCAATCAGCGTGTAATTTTTTTAGATTAAATGGGGCCGAGCAGCCGTGTGAAACCGTGCTAGACTAACTAGTTATGTATAAAAACATTTCTCTCTAGTCTCTCTTCAAGATCAAGGCTCTTTTTATAGTCGCCATTTTAATCTTCTCTGTGAACAGACCTTAACACTGACGCCATTCGGCAGATAAAAACAATATTATTTCTGTTTTGTCTATAAAACAATACGCCATTAATAAAACATCGATGAAATCACCCGGTTTATTGGTTTGAATACGGCTTCAGATCAACAAGGTTTAAAAATATAAGTCTTGTTAGTTTGTGGGAACGGACGGGAATCCGTACCTAACAAAATCTGTTTAACAATCATTAAAAATATTTAAAAAGTAAAAAGATGGCGAGGGGCAAAACAAATAAAATACGGTTAGATTTTTTTATGTAATAGGTCGGCAAACGAGCAAACGGATTACCTGATGGTAAGCAATCAGCGCCGCCCATGGACAATCGCAACGGAGGAGTTACGAGTGCGTTGCCGACCTTTTAGGGATTAGGGATTTGGAGATTTGGGGATTGAGGAAGGATTGGGCCTCCGGTAACCTCACTCACACGGCAAAACACAACGCTGTGGTTATTTCACGCCGGTTTTCTGTAAGGCCGTGGTATCACTCCGGTCGAGTCGACCCATTCGTGCCGAAGCATGGCTCTCCCACACTTAAGATTGTGTTAAGGATGATAAAAAAAACATAATATTGATTTTTTATGTGTAGTAAAGGTCGGCAAACGAGCATACGGATTACCTGATGGGACGCAATCAGCGCCGCCCATGGACACTCATAGTAAGGAGTTACTGCAACTGCTTTGCTGGCCTATTATGGGTTATTAGGGATTTAACAATAAGAGATTTAAGGATAAAGGAGAGGAGTGGGGAGGAAGACAATTTGGGCTTCAGGTAACCTCATACACGGTGAAACACAATTTAAGTTACTTCACGCCGGTTTTCTGTGAGGCAGTGGTATCACTCCGGTCGACACATTCGCGCCGAAGCATGGCTCCGTTGTTGCGTGTGTCCATGGGCGGCGCTGATTGCTTACCATCAGGTATTCCGTCAACTAGTTTCCCGTCCTATCACAATACATAAAAAAAAATATAATGATGATTATATTGATAAATAACAAACAAGAATAACTAAAACTAATAAATATAAGTATATAAGTAAAGTTTTATGTACTTTATGTATGTTTATATAAACCTATGTTATACTACTCTATTTCGCTTGCTTCTTGCATCTACTACTGGATTCTCTGCATCACCACACAGTAATAAGGTTATTAATCTGGTTCACCAAAACATTCAAGGCTTTATGAGTAAAGAATTGGAAATAGAGTTATTTTTAAATTGTAATAATGTGGATATTTTGTGTATTACTGAACATTGGCTAAAACCCCATCAGCTCATGTTCAATTTTGGTAAGCACCAGATTGGTAGCTCGTTCAGCAGAGAAAACGCTATACATGGTGGGTCACTTATACTGATAAGTAACCAGCTCAAATTCAAAGATCGTAAAGATATAGTTAGTTACTCTGTTGAGCGTACTGTTGAAATAGCCTGTGTGGAATTAGAGCGGTTTATTGTATTAAGCGTGTATAGACCACCTTCTGGTTTGTATGACTGTTTTGAAACAGTAATGGATGAAGTTCTAAGTAAACTTACAAATTCAAAGAAATCCATCATTACATGTGGTGATTTTAATATAAATTTATTAGAAAAATGTAGTTTAAGCACAAAAATTGTAAGTTTATTTTCTTCATACAACCTTGCGAATTTGTTTCTGGAGCCAACTAGGATAACACCCACTAGTGCCACTTGCCTGGACAATATTTATACTGACATTGTGCCAGTTAACAAAGAAATAATTTCAGTACTTGATTCCGATCACTGTGGTCAGTTAATTTCTTTAACAAAAGAAATAAATATAGTATCAAAACAATTTATCACAGTTAATCCGAAGACTAAAAGACGCATTGAATTTTTCAAAGCTAAACTCAGCAACAAATTGCCTTTGTTGTTGAATTATAAGAATTCTAGCACTTTATATGATAAGTTTTTTAAAATGTACCTAACAGAGTTTAAGTCTACTTTTTCAGATAAAACTATACCAGCTAATAGCAATGCGTCTTTCGGTGATTGGGCAACCACTGGTATCTATAAGAGTAGAAAGCGCCTCTATGAGCTTTATAATGAGCGGACATATATTAACACTGTTGAATTCAGTGAATATGTAAAAAACTATTCTAAATTATTCAAAAAGGTTTGCTCTATTGCTAAATCATTATTCTTAAGCTCTAAGATAAAGAACAGTACCAATGTTATCAAAGACACTTGGAATATTATCAACAGTGAGGCAGGAAGGTCTAAAAAGAGAATAAATCAACATAGTCTTGTAATTGATAATAAGTTAATAAAAGCGGATGTAGAAATTGCAACTGCTTTTGAAAATTTCTTTTCCGACATTCCTGTATCCACTACTAAGTCACTGAATTCATCTCCCACTGTTGCAGAGTCTTTACTCAAAAAACATGTTGTAGCTTGCGATTCAGGGTTTTCCTTCGAGCACATAGATAACAAGGAAATTGTTAAAATCTTTAATACTTTGAATAACAAAAAGACTGCAGATCTATGGGGCAATTCTGTGTATATTACAAGCTCTGTAATAACTATTGTAGCACCTGTATTAGCTCAAATCTTTAATAACTGTATTGACTGTGGTGTGTTTCCTGATCTTATGAAATGTAGTAAAATAATTCCATTATTTAAATCAGGTAGTACTTCTGACCCCACTAACTTTAGACCTATTTCAGTGCTACCTACGTTCAGTAAAATTTTTGAAAAAATTATTTTAGATCAAATGCAAAGATTTTTTAATAGAAATAAATTATTACATGCGAAACAGTTCGGATTTACAAGGGGTCGTTCAACAACTGATGCCGGTGTTGAACTTCTTAATCACATTTACGACGCGTGGGAGGACTCAAGCGACGCTTTGGGAATATTTTGTGATTTATCCAAGGCGTTCGATTGTGTGCTTCATGATACACTGATCAGGAAGCTATCCCATTACGGAATAAGAGGTGCATCTCTGGACCTTCTTACCTCATACCTGAGTAATAGGGTTCAGAGAGTTGAAGTAAACGGAGTGGTTTCTGCCGGGTCTGTTGTGAAGATGGGTGTTCCGCAGGGTTCTATTCTCGGCCCGTTTTTATTTCTTATCTATATTAATGACTTGCCTTACCTTGTAAGGGATAAACACGAGATAGTGCTGTTTGCTGATGATACCTCACTATTATTCAAACTCAGACGACGACAATTAGTTATTGACAATGTAAACAGTGCTCTCTCAGAAATAGTTCACTGGTTTGGTGTTAATAACTTATTACTTAACGAAACTAAAACTAAATGTATTAAATTCACAACACCAAATGTTAAACAGGTAAAAACCAGTGTGCTTGTCAAGGGCGAGGAGTTGAGTCCTGTGGATACAACTGTCTTTTTAGGTATAACCCTGGACGCTAAGCTCCAGTGGGGCCCTCATATAGATGGCTTGTCGAAGAAGCTCAGTTCTGCAGCATATGCCGTTAAAAAAATTAGAAATTTAACAGATGTAGATACAGCGCGGTTAGTTTATTTTAGTTATTTCCACAGCATCATGTCATACGGTATTTTGTTGTGGGGGAATGCTGCTGACATTCAGTCTATTTTTGTTCTGCAGAAAAGGGCTATTCGATCAATCTATAATCTTAGTCCGAGGCATTCGCTCAGAGAATTATTTAAGGAAACTAAGATAATGACGGTTGCCTCACAATATATTTATGAAAATGTAATTCACGCTCATAAAAACAAAAGCTTATTTAAGAAGCATAGTGATATACATAATATTAACACGAGGGGGAAAAACAAATATGTTGTCCCTGCCTCCAGGCTTCAGAAAATAACTAGTTCGTTTAGATGTCAATGTATACGCTTTTACAATAAAATTCCTAGCGATATTCAAAATTTGAGCCTCAATAAATTTAAAAGTGTAATAAAGGCTAAACTTTGCTGTAAAGCATTTTATAAAATAAAAGACTACTTAGAGGATAGTCAGGCATGGGAATGAGCCGCTGTAATGTCTGCACAGGTCATGTTGACATGTTTGTAACATAAGTTACACTTTTATATACAATTTGACATTACGTTTATTTTTTATACAATGACATAATCACCTATTGTGACATTTTATTTTTTATTTGACATTTTTTTTATTTATTTATTGACATTTTTATTATTTTATATTATTGTTAGTGTAAGGACCGTGTGAGACTTGCCGTGCTTTTTGATTACCAGTTATCTGCGTTCTGACAGTTTGAGTACTTGCGCGACCCACCCAAATGTTCTTTAGACCGGTATTGTTCGTCGGACAACTCAGCAGCACTAGCTATACTGGTTGCAAACTGACACTTGCGTGCCTGTCTTCAGAACGGGTCCACTTAAACTGGTGTGGTTCTTTCCTCAAAAGACCACTACAGAATGAACTTGCACGATTCTCTCACATTATGTTATTTTTACATTGTCTGGACTTGAAAAGAGACTGACCTCAGAGTTTGTTTCGGCATTTCTTCTCAGAGTAGTCAGATAGGAAATGCCGGCTTCATCTAGTTTTTCACATATAAATTGACGTGTAAAAGTGCCGTTTTATGGCCTATTTGCAAAAATAAATTCATTGTTTCATTGTTTCACCCAAAGGTCGACTGGTAGAGAATGCTCAATGCATTAAGTCCGCCTTATGTAAATACAAATTGTGCATGAAGTATAAATAAATAAAATAAAAATAAAAATAACACTGGAATAATCTCCGCGATACTATGATTCATAAGTTGTTAATTACTTACATATGACAGTTTCGTAAATGCCCATTTCCTTTTCATGTTGTATTTTGATAATATTTTATGAAGATTTATCGATATGAGAGATTTCTCTGTACGATTATTTATTACCCAAAATATGTTTTTTTAGCTCATTATATTTAATTTAGTTCGACATTGGTGTCGTACGCAAGTCATCATCATCATCAGCCTATAAGTGCCCACTGCTGAGCAAAGGCCTCTTCTCATACAGTGAAGGTTAGAGCATTAATCACCACGCTTGCTCAATGCGGGTTGGCGATTTCAAACTATAATTAGAAATTATAAGTCCAGGTTTGCTCACGATGTTTACCTTCACCGTATGTCAGTGGTGTCTAAATAATCATAGAAAGTACATATAACTCGGAAAAAGTCCTACTGGTACTTGCTAGGCTTGCTAGGTTGCATGAGAAACGGGCTCCTTAACCTCCGAGCCACCTCGACATTATACGAAGGTATTCAGGAATAATTTAAGGTCTACTCGGGTAAATGACAAATAGTGTCTACTTTATTACACTTTTTTATGGTATAAGTCGGCAAACGAGCAGACGGATTACCTGATGGTAAGCAATCGACGCCGCCCATGGACACCCGCAACACTAAAGGAGTTACGAGTGCGTTGCCGGCCTTTTGGGGATAGGGGTTGCAGATATAAGGATCGGGAAAGGATAGGGGAAGGAAACGGATTGGGCCTCCGGTAACCTCACTCACACGGCGAAACACAACAGTGTGGGTTATTTCACACCGGTTTTCTCTGAGGTCGTGGTATCACTCCGGTCGAGCCGACCCATTTGTGCTGAAACTTGGCTCTCTCACACTTGGCTACATACATGTTGTGTGTCTTTACTTAATCAGTGAGCAAATACCTCTTCTCACACGGAAAAGGTTTGATCAATAACCACCACGCTTGCTCAAGGCGGATTGGCGATTTCAAACTTATTTAATTAGAAATTATAAGTCCATGTTTCTTCCTTCCTTCAGTCTGTAGCGACATCTATCGCACAACATTGACAACAGCACCAATCACGTGCAAGAGTCTGCATCGCGCTATAAGAGTTTTCTACACAATTAGCACCGATACAGATATCCCGACAACAACCGTCGGGCAGTAGCCCACCAGACACGAACATCTCGCCTGGTCGGAGGATCCTCCCTTTTCAATGGAGGATGAGGAACTTTCCACCCGGTTCTCCCATACCTCTAAAAGTCCTTCGCCGTATAGTAAGTCAGTGTCTAAATTTAGTATCAGCATTGCTACCCGCACGAAGCTATGGCGGGTATCTAGTTTAATATCTTCTACATACATAAAAATTTCGTGTCACGTGTTTGTCCGCGATGGACTCCTCCCCTCCTTGATTTGCATTCCATGTGCATTTCGATCCAACTTGAAAGATAGGATAGTTTATATCTCAATTTATAGTCACGCCCGAGCGTAGGGCGCGTAGCGTTCTGCGCGCGCCTCAAACAGCCAATAGACCACTACAGACGGGCCCCTATAGGGCTGATGTTCAGCCGGGGTTGCGGGGTAAACGCAATGAGGCACCGCGACCTCGGCTCCAGAGCAGGAGAAGGAACAGGGGGGTTTTTAGTCAGTAAGAGTCTGACACTCCCTCCCGCCCGGTCCTGGGCGGGAGAAGTAATTTGATGATTTTCCCCTCACAAAAAAAAATTGTCACAATATTATTTACCTTAGCCACAGCAACGCGTGGCTGTGTCTGCTAGTATCTTCTTATATATAAAAATGGATCGCAAAATGTGTTGGTAAGCGCATAACTCAACAACGCCTGGACCAATTTTGCTAATTCTTTTTTTGTTGTGTTTGTTATTGTCAGGAGAAGGTTCTTATCAATATAGAAAATATTAGAAAAGTAGAGGGGAAGATTAAGAAAAGTGACCCTTTAATAGCGAAATATTTAGACCCGTGCGAAGCGGGGGCGGGCCGCTAGTAAGTATATGTACTTATTTAAAGGATAAAATATAACGTCAATTTATCTATTGGAAGATATTGTCGATCCCGTTTAAATTATAATTTACTAGCTTTTGCCTGCGACTTTGTTCGCGTGTAATAGTGACTTCATGCAGATTTTTGGTTTAAAAACTATCCTATGTCCTTTCTCGAGTTCCAAACTATGTCTGTACCAAATTTCACACAAATAGGTTCAGTAGTTTAGGTGTGAAGAAAAGACAGACAGATAGACAGAGTTCCTTTCGCATTTATAATTTTATAATTTGAAAGTTTGGATGTAACAAATTAATTCAATATGTCTTTGTAGAAGAAGCTGACAGTTGAAATCGAATTAATGGTGGAATTAATATTTATTTTGTAAACTAAATCGCATAAGAATATATGGTTCAGAGATATTTATCGTCTACTCATTAATTAGGTAAATAAATTGCATTGTACGGCTAGCCATAGTTATAGCTATATTATAACATGCATCTGTTCTTTTTGGTAAATGTACCATAGACGCCCGCTTCTCATGCATAAGGGCGCGAAACCTGGCCTAATCATGACCTACGATTATTTAGACACCACTGACATACGGTGAAAGAAAATATCGTAACTTGGACCTTGCAATTTCTTAATTATTTTAAGTTTGAAATCGCCAATCCATCTTGAGTTTAAGTGTAGATTTTTTTTATGAGATAAGTCGGTAAACCAGCAGACCGATTACCTGATGTTAAGCAATTGGGGCCGCCGTTAGACACCCGCAACGACAAAGGAGTTCCGAGTGCGTTCCTAACCCTTTGGGGAAAAGTGATTTGGCGGTATTCGGCCTTCGGTAACCTAACTCACACGGAGAAACACAACACAGCCTTTCAGAAACCGGGTGTACACTTACACCCGGTTTCTGAAAGGCTTGTCAACGCTAAAATAACTAATCTCCTGTTAAATCTCTTGTCAAGTCATCTGATTGGTTGACTGAATTATCAACAACCAAGATTAAATTGATTTTAACATTGATCGGACTTTCGGAAACCGTGTGTTAACTGCTTAATGTTCAAACCTTCTCCGTGTGAGAAGAGGCCTTTGCTCAGCAGTGGGCACTTATAAGCTGATGATGTGATTTGATGTATTGTGCACTAGCTAATCTAGCGTGGTGACTTGGTTGATTGGCTTTTGTTTATTGTACCGTGTTTTTGGTAGTTTTTAATAACCTTTCTCGATAATTGGAGCATCTAACAAAAGAATTGCCAGTCTGGGATTCTTTTTCCTACTTACTTAGCTCACTTACGGAAGGTATGTTACAACCACAGCGTTGTGTTTCGCCGTGTGAGTGAGGTTACCGGTGATCCTTCCTCTCCCCATTCCAAAATCTCCGAAATCTTTACCCCTGAAACGCCGGAAACATACTTGCTATTCTTCTGGTGGCGTGATGATAACGGGCAGCGTCACTTGCTTACCATCAGGTAATCTGTCTGCTGGTCTGCCGACCTAAAATCCATAAAACCACACATAAAAAGGTACCTAAAGACAAAAAGATGATGTCTGGATAAGCGCCATTTTTTGCGCCATGTAGGTACTTTTACTCCTTGATCATTTTCACTCTCTCAGGTAGATATATTTGAACACAGATTTTCACCAAAAATCATACAGTAACTAGAAAATTTCCATCAAGGAAAACCCGAAGCCTATTTTTCTTAGCTTCCCAAAACAGTATTTGTAAGTCTAAATATATTTCGCGCGTAAAATGCGATCATTAAAGTCAAATTTAAGGTTATGTATTTAGCTTTTTATGTGGCAGCAAACTATCAAATCTTGACGAGGCACAGACGTGTCTGCGTTCAGCCTAGATGTAAACTACTTATTGTGATAGTTTCGCAAAAGCTGTTTTCAGTACTAATTTAATTTGCACTGATTTAGAATTCTCTTGCATTTAAAAATAACATTGTTGTGCAATCTTACTGCGATGTGTAAAGTTTTATTTCGTCGTATAAAAAATTATGATTATTAGTAAAATATACACCTAAGTATAATTATAAAACCCTCCTACCTGATACGTTGAGTTATCATTTAATTTGTATTATCCAAACAAGTACAATAATACATATGCATAAATAAAATTTAGGAATAACAAATTTAAGCAATTAAAAGTTATATATAAAAGAATATTTAAGTTAGGAACAAAACGCAATTGTACATAGCCTTTTTTCTTTTTTTGACGGAAACCCATAGCCCGCACTTTTGAAGAAAACTGGCACTGTATTTATTTTTCTACCCAATAGATGGCGCAAAAAGCGCACCCAAGTCAAAAATAATATTTTTACTTGAAACCAACATGTTTATTTTTATTTTCAAATGCAAGTTGTAGCAATAAAATGTATTTAAACGTATCTAATTGAGTAATGTAAATAAATTACGTTGAGACTCACAGGCGGGAGCCGTAGTTGGCTGAATGCCAGTTTTACGAGTGTCTCAGATTTTGCCGCCATCCGCTTACCTAAACTTTTTTTTAAAAGTTGCTCATTCTTTATGACATGACTTACGATTTTTTTTTTATATTATGTACCTATTATATAAAAATAAACATAACTTTTATATTTTTAATATTAAACGATGAATAAAATGCCGTGATTCATACGCACTAGAAAATTATAAGTGTAAAAATACCTATGTAATGTTTGTTGACATTTATATTATGGAACAATCGAGACTGAGCTGTTTAAGTTTTATGGCTTAGTTAGAAAGAAAATGAGTTGATGGAACACCAGCGCCGCCCCTTTGCAGATAATCTTACAGCCCCTTACTATACTCGCAACAAGAATTAGAAAAGTAGGCTCTTTCCCTTGTTTTATTTATAATAATGTTAAAAAGAAATAATTTGCAAGTTTGTACGTAGAGGGTAATGTTTGGAACTGCTGGTCGGGTTTCCAAAACTCTTTTACTGATAGATAGCTAATGTTCCTGAGTACTATTGGCTAAAATATCATCCTTCGACCACAACTTTCACCGAGAAGCGGGTGAAACCACGTGACAGAAACTAGTTTAAGTACCTACATATATACAGTTGTATATTCAGAGTGGTAAATAATGCCAACGGTATTAAGTCTATGTACGAATATTTGTGTGCATAAAGTTTAATAAAATAAAGTATTGGAGGGCTCGAATCTTACAGCATCTTCTAATTGTCATCCTATACTTTTTTTATTGCTTATCTTAATTTAGTAAAATAGATACCGATAGAAGTAGACAAAAAGGCACCATTTATAACCATTACATACTCATAACAGCGTAACTGTTTCTGAGTCCATTCACCACCTGTCGTCGGTCCATTTCCATCCACTAATGGGACTTTTCTTTTAGCGATGGGCAAATCATCATCTTTGGACTTTTGTGGAGTGTCAGACTTACTGATACACAAGTCAAGTCAACAAGTGTGGGAGAGCCAAGCTTCGGCACGAATGGGTCGGCTCGACTGGAGTGATACCACGGCCTCACAGAAACCGGCGTGAAACAACCACAGCGTTGTGTTTCGCCGTGCGAGTGAGGTTACTGGAGGACCAATCCTTCCCCTCCCGAATCCATAATTCCCAGAAGGTCGGCAACGCACTCGTAACTCCTTCGTTGCACGCCGTACGCTAGGGCCTGGTTTTGGTCAGGCGGCGAGCTACGCTTACTCGCCGTCCGCCTATGGCCGTAGATCATGTCTCGGTCCACTGCTGGGCGAAGGTTCTATGTCAATGTGTGCGAATTCTAAAGTCACTTTTGAACGTCAAAGGCGCTTTTGAACGTTAAAACGAACAGTCTTCAATACACTGAAGTTGGTCTTCACATCTCGAATCCAACCACTGCCAGCCGCACAGCGAATATCGTCGCTTCCCCAAGTTGGAGGGCTCTCTTAGAATGCAGTCAAAACGAAACTTCTATAGGTACTGCTTTTGTTCGATTTGGAACTGGCGAAGGAGACCCTTTTTTGAAGAGAGAAATGATCAAATTCACTTCTCACCCTGGGGCGAGAGGGAGTGTCAGACTCTTACTGACTAAAAACTACCCCGTCCCTTCTCCGGCTTAGAGCAGGGACCGTGGTATACTGTTGTGCTTGAAACCACATAACCTTGACTAAATTTTATCACAAACATTTTTTATTAAAATGAAAAAAACTACAAAAATTCTTTTTTAAAAATGAAGAAAAATCTGAATTTTATTTGCTCACACCAATTCGCAGATAGATAATAAGCTATGAAGAATGAAAATAGAGTCGAAAATGTAAGCGAAAAATACTCTGATTAATGTGTTAGATCTCAATGAAATACTGGAATGGAAGGCTGGAATGTCTCTATTGTATGCAAAAATACATTTTCTAACATTTCAATAAAGTAGGATGGAATTATTGCATTAATGTTTGAACGCTGACGATTGGCTTTAATCTCATAAGATCCGTAACGTTTCACGCCTACAGATTTCTGCATGCGGTTTTGTCTGCATATTTAAAAAGAAAGAACATCATTTATTTAGGCCAGACTAAAGGAGTAATCATCATCACTGTTAAACAAAGGCATCTTCTTACACGGAGAAGGTTTGAGCAATGTAGCTCAAGGCGGATTGGTGATTGCAAACTTCTTATACTTATTCGAAATTACAAGTCCAGGTTTCCTCAAGACTTTTTTCTTCACCGTATATCAGTGGTGTCTTAATGACCTTAGAAAGTACTTTGATTCGGAAAAAGTCACATTGTTACTTGGTACTTGCCATGTTTCAAAGCGGCATTTATATGCATGAGAAGCGAATGTCTTAAACTCCGGGCCACCAAGTAGACTTTGACATCAAACAAGATAAAAATTAAAACTGTTTGCTCGTTCCAAAGTGTAGATTCCAATGGAGAAAAACGAGCAGGAAATTTCATGGTAACAGGTCTGTGTTATTCCAGAGTATAATTCTATCTCTGTGTCAAATTTCATTCAGATCGGTTCAGTACTTTTCACGTGACAGAGTTACAATTACAAAAATCCATCCGTACTACCAAACTTTCACGTTTATTATATTAGTAAGTAAAAGTGATGACCGGTGATTTAAATAATGATTTATCAACTATGTCCTTTACAAAAAAAAAACCGAATGTTTGAGACACTCTTTCATTACAGAGAAATATTTTTGTTCATAAACATAACATCATGTAAAAATTTTTTGATTTCATAAAACGACTTTGAGAATTGTCGGTACGTAAGTACTTTTTCTGCCGCCTGGCGGCGCTACGTATGCGTTAGGTCCTGTAGGTCCATGAAGCTTTATGGTCCATGGTATATGTTTTTTTTTGCTTTACGATTAGGTTCAAACAGCTGTCAGAAATAGATTCTTACAGCCGGTTTCCGAGAGGCCGATCAATGTTAAAATCAATTTAATCTCTTGTCAAGTCATCTGATTGGTTGACTGAATTATCAACAACCAATCAGATGGCTTGACAAGAGATTTAACAGGAGATTAGTTAATTTTAGCGTTGACAAGCCTTTCAGAAACCTGGTGTTAGCGAACGTATAATTTTTTAATGAAATATGTATTTGGAAATATTGTTGTTTTTATTACAGATTACAAATCAGTCTGTTGCTATTATTTATGGTTTAGAAAGAAAATGAGAAGATGGAACACTAGCGCCGCACCTTAGCAGATTATTTATTCTTTACTAGCTTTTGCCCGCGTTTCGCGTGGAATTATGACTTCCTGCAAAAAACTATCCTATGTCCTTTCTCAAGTTACAAACTATATTTGTACCAAATTTCACAGAAATCGATTCAGTAGTTTAGGCATGAAGAATGGTCAGACAGACAGAGTTACTTTCGCTTTTATAATATTAGTTTGGATGCAAACCTTCCTCTTCAATCATTCCATCTAAGTAATAAAAAAACGCATCAAAATCCGTTGCGTAGTTTTAAAGATTTAAGCATAAATAAGGATACAGGGACAGAGAAAGCGACTTTGGTTTATAGTATGTAGCGATTTACACAACGATCTGTATTTTCGATAAATCTTGGAATAATGTCAAAATACAACACAGAAAGGAAATGAATATTTACGAACTGTCAAATGTAATTAATAATGTATGAATCATAGTGTCACGTCTAGCGTTTAGATCCAAACTAATATTATAAATGCGAAAGTAACTCTGTCTGTCTGTCTTTTCTTCACGCCTAAACTGCTGAACCTATTTGTGTGAGGTCAGTTTACTGTGAGGCCGTGGTGTCATTCGGGTCGAGCCGCGCCATTCGTGCCGAACCATGGCTCCCCCATTTTAAATTATCATCATCATCATCAAAAATCATCAGCCTTTAAGTGCCCACTACTGAGCAAATGCCTCTTCTCACACGGAGAAGGTTTGAGGAGAAGGTTGCTTCATGCGGATTGGCGATTTCAAACTTATAATTACAAATTATAAGTCCAGATTTCCTCACGTTGTTTAACTTTACCGAATGTAAGTGGTGTCAAAATAATCATAGAAGTTTTAAATGATGTATAGAAGAATTGGAATATTTCTTGGCGACATTTTAGTTACTTGTTTATCACGCACCAGTCCTTTTACACCCACTGCTAGACATGGACATCTTGTCTATTAGCAATTTTTCTGATGAGAGGAAAATCATTTTGTACGCTATCGAGCCCAGTGTGATTCTGTAAGACTTCATTCTAAACTTCGAATCTGAATCCGCCGTAAGTAGTAGTACACTAGCGCTACACTTGCGAGTTGAACTAAATTGACAGCATCATTTTGAAAGATAAAGTATGAAATGACGTTAATAAAAGTGGCATTCAAAAATTTAATTTACCCGTCACTTCGACGCTCACTTCGCACTCGAACACGATTCAAATTCAAACAAATTTTATAGAATCGACGTGCAGGACGGGGCTAGAGAGAGTGTCCTTCTCCTGCTCCGTGGCTTCCGCGACACATTATTGCGTTTGCACCCAGCTGGACGTTGACCCTTGAAGTTGATTGCCTAAGTGATCGTGACGCACTACCTACTAAGGCCTGGATCTATTTTTTATGTGATAGGTTGGCAAACGAGCAAGCGCATTACCTTATGGTAAGCAATAAGCGCTGCTCATGGATATGCAACAGATTTTTGTGATTTGGATATTTAGATTCTGATTGGAAGGCGACTTTCCACAGTTCGCCGACAGCAGAACTTCACGCATAACGGTACCTCCCTGAACTGGACCTTTAGCTCTACGCAATACGCATTCAACCGCTTCTAATGACTGAGCTCATCCGAATCACTACCATATCAAGCCAGTATGACGATAGTCAAAATAAGAAACTAATAATCGAGGTTCGAGGAGGTTATAAAGCCTATAAGGTGCTGGGCTTGATCTCTCACTAGGTTTAATCTGCCTTGTAACGAAAAACTGCTCTTTTTTAATGGTGGATTATCTTCTTTTCGGCGGCAAAATAGTAGATGGTAAGCAATCGACGCCGCCCATGGGTAGTACACCAGCAACAAATGTGGTAGATCTTAAAGCAGCCGCAGGTTCCTTGCCTACCTAAGAGACGACGGCTATGCATATTCGGCGCTGATAGGTTACAATCAGGATCACCTGATTAACCATAATTAATTTAATTATGAATGATTAATTAATTTCTCTATGCGTCTAACTAACCGAAAATTGAAGTGTAATATTTTAACGAGACACGTAACGCCATCTAGTATTAAATATAAAGACTATTTGAATTCATTTAAGTTTCTTACCGTTAGATGGAAGTACTAGTGGAAGAATAATATACGACACATAAAATTAATACTAGAAAATTGCTAAATATGTGTTTGTGTAGATAGACCCTATCTAGTATGGTCACTTTTCCTAGCCGTCGAACATAATTACGTCATACCATTATCCTATCTCGTCATTTATACTGCGTACATCGAGGGATTGGAACAGTTTGCCGGCTGCAGTCTTTCCGTCCGAATACAATTTAGGTGTCTTCAAGGCTAGAGTGAATAGGCTCTTAATAAATTAGTGCGCCTTACCATCAACGATTGCATCACTGCTTAACATCAGGTGGAATCGCAGTCAAGCACTAGTTTAATGCAAGTAAAAAAAAAACCCCGAATGCTCTAGGGAGAAGTCCCCGTTCCTTATCTCCAGCTTGTCGGAGTGAACGATGACGAGGAACAGCTCTCCCACCACTGCTTTGCCTTCATTGGCCGTCCAGAGTGGAGTCGCGAGAGTAGTGATCCTGCTCGGAGGGTAGAAGCTGTTCTTAAGCGGCGAGTGGGCCGGGGATATAGGATACTTAGGCAGATGCAGATTGTCAGAGTACAAAGCTGGTGGCAGTTTCTTCACGCTTCAGCCAACCACATTTCCGTTGTCCCTCTGTTGCTATTACTAGCAACCATTCCCGGGGGCCCGGTCGGTGAGTTCGTGAGTCATAGCTGCCATTTTAAAAAATTACATTATTTCGGCAGGTGCCATAGTCTTTCCATAGTTCCCATCGTACCAGTCCATAACAACTCACACCCTTATGCCTTGTTTCCATTCTCCCCAATAGTCCTACACTAACCGGGGACTGTCCTTGGGTGTATTTCCATAGTGCATACAGATATAGTCGCCGGTTTGTGTCCCATTTCATTTAGAATTAAGTTGTCTAAAGGCCCTCTGCGCTTTTGGCTCCGACCTCGTACGCCTCCCAAACGACCGGGACCCTGTGATCCAGTGATTGGTAAAGATACAAGAAATAAAATGTTGATTTTAAAATTACTAAATGCGGGTGTGAGTCGTATCAATTATTCTCAGTTTTCAGAGCCGTCATAAACCTCATATAATACCTCTCGTACCAAAACTAAAATGTTTTTTACTTTGGTGATTGAACTCCATGCCCTTCAAATACGCCGGCAAACTTGCCTCCGATTCTTTACCATCAGGTGACTTGCATTATGTCATCCACTTTTCATCAGCTTTATCCTTGTAATGGTGTTTGAATTGTCCCACCAAGCCATGTATCAAGTATGGGAGAGTAATGCTTCGACACGAATGCGTGGGGTCGACCGGAACACGGCCTCATAAAAAAGTAGCAGCCGCGTTTGCGACTTGTCGACCATAATAAAAACTGCTCAGAGCAACATTAGGGAAATAAAACAACAAAAATTACAATAATCACCTATATTTCGTTTAAATACATAATTTATAGATGGAATAACGTTGCCAGTTCAAAAAAACATACAATTTTCTAAACTAGCAACACTTTTCAAGATGGCGACGATCACTATTAACTTATAATCTAGCACTTAGTCCCTTCGCGTTCATTTCTTGGGGGCAACCATTTCTTCCAGGGCTTTGATTTCAGCTGAAAAACAGAAAAAAAATGTATTAAAATAACATGTCAAGTAACCTAACTAAGCGCGCGCCTCAAAGAGCCAATAGAGCACCATAGATGGGGCTCTATAGGGCTGATGTTCATCCGGGGTTGCGGGGCAAGCAATCCGGGAAGGAACGAAGGGTTTTAAATAAGTAAGAGTCTGACACTCTCTCTCGCCTTACCCTGGGCGGGAGAGGTAATTTTTTGAAGAAAAAAAAAGTAACTTCTACTACGGGCTTATAGAAAACCGGCGTGAAACAACCACAGCGTGTTTCGCCGTGTGAGTGAGGTTACCCAGGGCAAGTCTTTCGTGCCTCCCAATGCCTCTCCAGTCCCAATCAAAACCCTAATCCCAAAAGGTCGGTAACGCATTCACCACTCCTCTGATGCTACCTCGGGTGTCCATGAACATCTATTGCTTAACATCAGGCAAACGTTTGCTCGCTTAGCCCTATCACATAAAAATCACCTATTTGGGAGCAAGTAGAATACATACATGCTAGCTAATCTCGCGCGGTTTCACCCGCTGCTCGGCTCCATTTAATCGTAGCGTGATGTTTTATAGCCTATAGCACTCAGGAACATTGTAGCTATCTATCAGTGAAAGAATTTTGGCAATCCGACCACCGGTTACAAAGAATACCCCTACATACAAACTTACAAACTTTAAAATTTTACCTCTTTATAATATTAGTATAGAAGTATAGATTATTATATTCTCCCCAAGAGTGTGGTAAAAACTGACCTAAATTGAAATAAATTTGTTAATAGGTTGCGAAACTCTCAAAGCGCTGTTTGGCTTGTCATGGTTCTCAATGACTATGAGCTCTTAGCGTGCCTTGAAAATAGACGGGGCACATTGTTAACCAATTACGGGTGAGTTAGCCGATCGAACTATTCATATTATAGTTTTGTTATATGGTGTTAAAGATCATGAAATTTCTATTTTATTACAGGATCGAAAACTAGCGATATTATTAAAGGTTAAGGGAAGGTATGATTGAGAGGTTTTTCTAGGCAATGGAGTCAAAAAGAAGAAAATATTTTTATAGCCCCACACTAAGACTTTTCTCCTGTATCGTGAGTACGTTTACAAACATACAATGTCACATACACACCAACCCAGACCCACGGAACAACAATTTGTGGACCACACAAAGAATTGTTCCGTGTAGGAATAGAAACCGCGACACGATGCGCGGCAGTCTAGATAAAAATTGCGTAAATTAAGTCAATGAATTAAAGTGGTTTATATTTATATCTATTTTTTATGGAAACAAGCAGACGGATCACCTGATGGTAAGTGATCAGCACCGCCCATGGACACCTGCAACTCCAGAGGAGTCACAGGCTTTGCCGGCCTTTTAAGAAAGAGTATGCTTGTTTCTTGGTAGTATATTTTTGTTTCGAAGACTTTTTTCTTAGTTGAAAATACAACTGTGATGTAATATGATCATAACATCAAATATCATACTTATTTATTTTTAATTAACGAATAAAAATACAAATATTATGTATGTATATCGCAAAATTAATGATATAAGCCATGATTGTTTTACAGTATTTTTATGGTTTAGAAACCTTCTGGATCCCATATCTTGTAGTGGCTAAAGCAACTAACTTCTATTTATTCAATACTAGCCACATGCTCTCCAATTTTAGTACCATAGTTCATAGTCTACTCGCTTTTGCCCGCTACTCCGTTCGCATGGAATAGTGACTTTCTGCAGATTTTTGCTATAAAAACTATCCTATGTCCTTTCTCAAGTTCCAAACTATGTCTGTACCAAATTTCACAGAAATCGGTTCAGTAGTTTAAGCATGAAGAAAAGACCGACATACATAGTTACTTTCACACTGTCGTTTCGGAGCCTAATCAACACAAACGAATAAATAATCAAAGCTTTCCTCTTTGTAATAAAATTATAGAAATATAGACCAAAATGATTAATCATGGACATACCAGCCGCGGCGATCGCCTTCTCCTTCTTCAGCTTTTCGTCTCTGATAACCTTCTCCTTGGCTTCGATTTCACGGAACTTAGCCTCCTTCTTGGACAGCCTGTTCTGGTGGAATGCTCCGTACAGGATACCAGCACCGAGGAACGACCAACGGCCGAACTGGAATTATTTATTAGAATATTCGTACAGTTTAATTGCATATTGGGCCCACCTTAGCTTCATATGGGAGCTATTATACATATTAAACCATCCTCTTCAATCAGTCTATGTTGTTAAAAAAACATCTCTACTCAAACAAGGCAGGTAAGAAGTGGGACCTTTACGTAGAAATAAATATTGATTCCAATTATAAATTATATAAATTTCTTTTTAATCAAAAAACGACATTGCCTACATTTAAAAAAAAAGCAGGTTTAGTCAGTGAGTATCATTAGCAACTTATTAACTAAACTATGATTGAAACACATGGCTATCAATTACTAAAATCTTTGAAATAAATAATCTAATACTCTCAGGTTACAAATCTAATGAATAGTAGTAGTTCTATTATCCATAAATTTAAATGTTTAAAATACTGTAGACTGCAGCTGAGCTGAAAGATCAGAGCTAATGTTACGAGTTACGATTCTGTCGAAACAAATTATTTGCCATAAGCCATCCTTATATTACAAAACAGAAGGTAGTTAGATAAATATTTTTGCAAAACTACCTCAAAATCTTAGGTAAAAAAATTAACCAGTGGTCAGAAATCCAATGACAAGGTTACATGAAAATAAAACCTTTTTGTTACTAAACGTTCTCTAGTTGAAATATTAAAAAAAAATAAAGTGATTAGCCTTTTTGAAGAAAATTAAGTTTTCAAATAATAAAATCATATTTGAAAATGGAATTTCTGTTCGAAAACACTGTGTTACATAATGGTAAGTTTTGTATGGAAAAATATTTTATGTAATATTTATTGTAATTACCCTGATGAGTGGCGATACTCGCACTGGAGGTCCGTAGGGAAGCTCAGACATTTTGGTTTAATTCTATCTGGGACTCGAAAATCCAAACAGGATTTATTGAAAAATCCCAAGATTCGATTTGCCGTAGAGGTTATAAACTAGGTGGGGTTGTCAAAGTCGAAAAACAGAAAAAATAAACTGTCAAAAATGCTAAAGTCTTTGAATTGCTTAGAAAATATTAAAATAATACATTTATTGGGGTATATAAATTTTAATATAGAAATAATTTCGAATTTTTGATAAAAACTGTTCTTGTTACATTAAAATAAATGTTACAAAAACTCGTTTGTGGAAAAACCAAACGTACGTTTTCAAAATGTTGAGCTACAGTTTCTCTTTCAATTAAGCTTCTCTATCATTATTTTGTACTTATTGTAAAATTTTGTTCATAAAATCCAATGGAGGTAGATTTTATATCGCACTATTTTGTCAGGTTTGCCCTACGAAATTGTAAAAACTAAACGCGCATTGATAACATTTTGACAGTCCTAGAATGAATGAACTATGAACCCGGTGACTTTTCATTCGTTATCAAATCACTCAAATACACTCAATTAAATCAATCAATCAGTCTTCAAAATGGCGTTAATCATGTCGTTCGTGTCCGTTGCTATATCTATATTGTATACGCCGTTATTACTTTTAATATTGTGCATAATATTTCTCGCTTCAATAGGAAAATCTTTGGGTGTGCGCAGATTGTACGTGAACATACTGCTGAAACTTTTCGAGGTACGTAAATATATTTTTTATTAAAAATTTAAATTAAAACACAATTTTTCCTTCGTGAATAAACACGTGAGGTCAATAAAAAATATTTTATTTATTTATTGTCTCTACTTACCTCTATTGATCTGAATATTTCATAGGTTATTGTCCTTATGTGTTATATTTTAACATATGACTCATCTTCAGACGTGGATTGCAGTGTAATCGTCAATAATAAGAGATATCGGGATTATTTCCTATAATGACGTTTTAAAATTGCTGGGCCGGATTTACGACCGATACTTATCTTATGTACCGGCTATGTAATACTTAGTTGTCAAGTATTTTGCTTGCCATGTGTACGAGTTTCGACCACATAACATAGAATTCCCATTCCTCCTTATAAATAATAAAAACTGACGAAATCTTGACGAGTTATTAAAAAAAAATCGAACATAATCCAACTTAAAAACTTACTAATCTTGCCTAAATGAAAGGAAGGAAAGGTTAGAATCGTTGAAACTTAATCAGAAATTTAGTTGTAAAATGATAAACTCATACAGACCTATCAAATCCATTAAAAGTACTGTTATGTGACCTTTTTGCTACATTTTTAGTCTGTGGTATCTTGCCTCCAATTTGGTCTTGTTTATTGACACTTTCTATTTCATTTCTTATTGAGAATATTAAAAATATGCCTAGAAGTATGATTTTTCTCTAATCACTGTTTTCCTTCCATCCCATAAACTTACAAATAAACCATCTTGGCATGCCTTTTTATATAAAAGTTGTCTTAAAATTATATGTAAAAATGTTGGCTATAAGGTACATATTTACCTAAATCGATGTTAGCTAATAAACTGAATTGAAATAATCTTTGCATGTATTTTATACAACCTCTTTAATTTAAAAAGATATACCAACATTGTTTACCTTTAGTTAACCACCTAAAGCCATAGGTAGACTATAAAAGAGGACCAACCAATCACTCTGGCTTCTTGCCTGCCAAAGGCTTTAATCATATGAGTTACCAGTCCTCCCCTGCTTACTTTCCAACTGTTAAATTAATGTACTAATGTTTATGAAAGTTTGTGAGTGTAAATAAATGGAGTTTGTTGCAGAGATAGATTATAGTCTAGCTTAACACATAACACTATTTTTGTCTCTGCTTCTATAGGCAAAGCTGGTTAATATGTAACAAGGAAGGAGGTTAGTTTAGGAAGGATTATAATAGTATAATATTATATAATAAACAACACTCAATATCTCAATTATATTGAGTTGATTTTTTTATACTCAAAAATTATTTATTTCAACTTTTCTATAAAGTGAGATGTGTACTAAAAAATAATCATAATTTCAGTCAGTAATTTGACTTTATATTTTTTTGTAGCTAAGTTTTAAGGAATAAGTAGGACACTAGGATTTTTCACAGGTCATGTCACAGGTGCATTTTCAAACATACAAATTCACTTTCACACCCAGACCCGAAAAAACAATTTGTGGAACACACATTGTGTGTGACATCAATTAATCATAGTGCTTTAGTTATATAAAAATCATAGAAATATCATTTTTGACTAATAAATAAAAGTATTGAATTTGACTACTACCTATAGTTGGAAACTACCATATTATAAATTTTCTAACTATTGATTAGCAAGAACTCAATTGCCCTAGAACCAGATAACTAGAACTAGTTCAAAGTCTAAAGGTATTTGATAATTAGGTTAATTTAGTTACTCTTTCTTATCTTTGAGTGCTAAACACTTGATAAATATATAATGAACTATACATAAACTTTATGTACTTATTGTACCTACTTTTTTATGTTATTAAATACATGCTATTTTCTTTAACTTCTTACTCTGCTGAAAAAGTAGCTTACATGTTATTCCAGACTGTAATCTATTCTCTTTGCCTGAGTATAAGGGTTTCAAACCTGGCAAGTACCAATGTGACATTTTCTAAGTTTCCATACTTACTTTCTAAGTTTATGTATACACCAGTGACATAATGGTAAAAGAAAACATTGTGACGAAACCTCATTAAATCGCTTCTCCCGAGTGTCAGACTCTTGTTGACTAGAATACCCCCATACCTTCTCCAGCTCTAGGTCAAGGCCGCATAGCCTTATTGCTCCCAACCCCGGCTGAAAAGGTTTTATAATGTCTGTGTTTTCCTTGTCAAATATGTAATTTCTAATGTTACTTTCGAAGTTGTTTGTATAAGGATAGGAAGGCAAATATTTTTTTTTGTATATTAGACGCAATTTTATTTGCAAGACTGCACGGTTGGCGCAGTGGCTGGCCAACTGGCTGCTGTGCACCATATCGTATTTTGATTACTGCACTGTTTCGACTCTGGGTGGCTTGTGTATGTGAATTTTTATCTTTGAAAACTCACCCTCTACACAGGAGAAAATCGGTGAAGTGTGGGGCTATGTTATATTAAAAGAAAATAATATTTCATATATTTCAATGAAAATAATATTTCATTTAGACTTTTCCTAGACTTTCAAAAATATTTTCAGACTAATCTTGTCTTAATTGCTCCAGCAGTTTCAGAGTTTTAGCGAGACTTACAGTTATACATTTTTATATAGTTACTAAACATTTTGGCTTTGTTTCAATTAAATGTCTTTGTTTGTTTACACGGGCTAACATATAAACAAACTAATCTAAATATAGTTTTAATATATATAAACATTTGCTATGTCATTTTCTTACAAAAAAATAACAAAGGAGATGGCTTATCAACTAAATAAATTGAGTTTGCGTATGCTTCTTTGTTAACATGGCAATAAAGGTTTATAATGTACTAGCTACTCTGAAGAGATTCCACCCGCTGCTCGGCTCCATTTGATCGTAGCTTAATGTTTTACAGACTATAGCACCCAGGAACGTTGTAGCTATCTATCAGTGAAAGAATTTTGGAAATCCGACCAACGGTTCCAAATATTACCCTCTACATACAAACTAAAATTTTACCTTTTTATTTGTATGGTTGATGCAGTGGCTAGGTTTAGGGTTGTCAGATCCAGGCTGGTTATACCCTGGACATTTCTGAGCCTGGATAAAGTCTAAAGTCTATAGTTCGAGACTAAAGAGGAACAATCTTAATATTTTTAAGAAACTTACTTCAAATAATAATTCTCACAGAAAACCGGCGTGAAACAACCACAGCGTTGCGTTTCGCCGTGTGAGTGAGTGAGTTTTCTGGATGCCCCATCCTTCCCGTCCCCAATCCGTAAATTCCAAAACCCTGATCGCCAACGTCGTAACTCCTTCCTTGTTGCGTACTGGTGTCAATGGGCGGTGCTGATTGCTTACTATCAGGCAATCCGTCAGCACCTTTGTCGACCTATTACTTAAAAAAAAAATTACCTCCGCCCCTTTTCCAATAAAAAATACCCAACACCTGGGGTTTTTATCCAAATGCGATTGGATTAAAAGTATATTTCTTTTTTTTTATAGCTCTCACTCTGATAATGCCATTTTAATATCAAGAAGTTGATCCTCGCAATATATCCGTTGTATATCTTTTTATTATCTTCGTAAACCGATTAGTAGTGTGGTTGATAAAAACTTTGTTTCATTTAATTCCGACTCCAAAGTACTTGGGTGTTATTTTTATGTATTACATATATTTGTTGTAGGTAAAAGAAATGGCTGGATTATATGCGTTTTCTATGTATTTCTATTCTTTATGTGATAGGTCACCAAAGTGGCAGATGGATTACCTGATGGTAAGCAATCGGCGCCGCCCATGTACGGGTGTGTGGGCAACAACGGATGGGTTACGGGTGCGTTGCCGACCTTTTTGGGGATTAGGGAATTGGAGATTAAGGGATTGGGGAGAGGAAGGATAGGGCCACCTCACACGGCGAAACACAACGCTGTGGTGGTTTCACGCTGGTTTTCTGTGAGGCCGTGCTATCACTCCTCTCGAGCCAATCCATTCGTGCCTACTAACCTAAGAAAAGTTTCCCGTAATGTTTAGTCTGGATAGAGACCCTCCTCGATTTCGCATGGGTGCAATGCTGATACCAAATTTCTTTACTATTTAATGGATACATAATTATAAACCTTCCTCTTCAATCACTCTATCTATAGAAAACGCATTACAATCCATTGCGTGCTGATCAAAATTTTCTGACAATTTTCGGAACATCATCAGCCTATAAGTGCCCACTGCTGAGCTAAGGCCTCTTCTCACATGGAGAATGTTTGAGCAATTGCAAAATCACGCTTGCTCAAGGCGGATTGCTCCAGTAACCTCACTCACTCGGCGAAATACAATGTAAATGTTCTTTGACGCCGATACTATGCGAGGCCGTGGTGTCATTCAGCCGAAGAAAGAGGGATGGAGCTATACACCTTTTAAACCGCCATCCCTCTTTCTCGTCCGGAAGGTTGACACTTTAAGACGTCATGGTAGGCCCCCTGTTCATGCCGAACCATGGCTCTCACACACTTAAAAATGCCTTACAATGTCGTCTGTCTATGATGGCCACGGTCAACATGGTTGAGCGACTGGTTTTTGGCAACGTAATCAGTCCTAGTGTTTGTTCTGACGTAGACACTACAGTTGTGCAACAGAATCCTCACAAAATGTAGCTCCCTCTAAATTAATGTTCTGTTCAAATTATTTTAAATACCTTTAGGTTCATAACGACAACTTCCCAAAACGTTCACACTCCGAAAACCTCTACTTCCCAAAATTGTAATTCCCAAAATGTCTATTTCGCGTTTCGGTGAACTAAAAAGGATAGAAGTTGTGACGTCACCGCACAGCGCGCGCTGCTCATCAATATGAGTCCCGGTGTCACTTGAAATTAATCGAGCTTACCTCGATGACTTATTCGTATATTTTAATAATACAGCGTTTCAAGATAGTTATTATTCTGTTTTGTAATTACAGATATTTGAGCGGAGTCTCCTAATTTGTGTATGTGAGTTGTTTATGGGTTGGTTGTCATGGCAACCGAGAAATGTTTTTTTTAAACCACAGAGTAGTCACTGACAGACTTTGTGGGCAGATTGAATATTAGACTGATTAATGTTCTCATTTTGACTAGCATAAGTTTTAAGATAAAGAAAAAAACATTTTATGATTTTTATGAAAATATTGATACCTTTAATGTTATACACATATTATTATAAAGACTGCGGTAACTGCTTCCTGTTAGACAGATCGTACGACTCTTTGTTACCACACATTTAAAAAAATATCACTGTTTTACTAATAAATATGGCGGCTTCACAGTTTTCCCGCCAAATCTAGTCAAATTTATTCAATAACCGTATACCATAGCGGTAGAAAAAAAGTTCAGAAAAAAAAACAGAAATTATACTTTACTCTTTCTTACACGAACAGTGTTTATAAGGAAGAAAGAGACGGATATACCTACGAATGTCAGTTATTACTCTGAAATTAAATGTTGTTGCTTTACTGACAACTTAAGGGGATGCTTCTAGATTGCCCGCAGAGTTAAAAATTTCTTAAAGATTTTGCGAATACCGGGTAAGTTCGGGTTACTTTGATCCTGCGGGGTAACTTTGATCCAAACCCTTTAACCAATAATAACTGAGAACGAAACATATTTTAGTTTTTCATTGGTTCGAAAATTTGGATCAAAGTTACCTCCCAGGGTCAAAGTAAAGGTAATAGTTAGACATCGCATAGTATGACGATAAAACATAATATTAGCAATAATGAATTTATGTGCACAATTATACTTACCTTTTTAAACCATCTAAGTATACATATAATTTTGCTATTCAGAGCATTCAAATGGAAATAGTAAAAACTTGACGTTGGTGGTGTGGGTTTCCATGGCCGATGGCTTACCATCGGAGAATGAGTTTGCTCGTTTGCCGACCTGTCAAATAAAAAAAAAATAGGCTAAAAGATAGATCTGGGGATTGAATAAGGAGAGTGGAAGGATAGAGACTCCGGTAATCTCATTCACACGGCAAAATACAACCCAAACGTTGACTCGCGCCTGTTTTCTGTGAAGCCTTGTTAGTATCTCTCTCTGATAGAGCCGGCCCATTCACGCCGAAGCATGGCTCTTCCAAACTTAAAGATGACAAAGAAAGACCCTTTTAACAAATATAATTGTGTAAATAAACACACATAGTTACCGCTAATATATATTTTATCGTCATACTAATGCGATATTGAACTGGGTATTGCAAAAATAGTAAGAAAATTTTATTTTGTCGGGTACCGTGAAACATCCCCCCCAAGCATGCACGCTTTGGCGGTATACGGTAGCACGCCTGTGTTACTAAAGCTTGAATATGATATCAAAATAGCACTGTATGTTATGTTATATGTGAACAAAACGACGCACAAAAAGCTTTTGAAGGTATTAAATATATCTTCGTTTTTGGTGGTTGTTTGTAACAGAAATTCTTCGCGTCTGTCAGCGAAATTCTGAACGAATTTCGATTCGGTGTCTCCAATGATTGGTATGTACTATGTTTGATTTTTTTGATGTTATCCGCGGTTTTTAAATAAAACAAGACTCTAATCGATTATTGTAAAAAGAGTGGTGAGAATATACAACTTAAGAAAGTAATGATCATGGTTTTCTTTATGGTAAAGAAGGAAATCAAAGGATTATAAAACATAAGTGGCGTTAGGCAGGTCATATTTGTCGAAGAACCGATGACCGTTGGGGTAGACGTGTTCTAGAGTGGAGACCGCGTCTAGGCAAACGTAGTGTAGGGAACTGTCCAGCTAGGTGGACTGACGATATCTGCATGGTTGCGGCGTGGCGTGCTATTGGGAAGGTCTATGTCCAGCAATGGACGGTAATGGGCTGATGATGATGATATAAGAAGGAAATCTGCAAAAGGTTTAAGTAAAGCTTTTGGGAAGAAAGGACTAGGGAGTATAGATTTTTACTTTACCGAAAATGAAATAGCGCCTGGCCACCACCAGATCTGATCATCATATAAGCCAAAAGACGACGTCTTCTGCTAAGCATAGCTCTTCCTTAGTGACTTCCAAATTGGCTGGTTACAAGTAACCTGCATACGGTTTTCTCTTACTAGTTTTTCCTCATCCGTCCACCTTGTGAGTGATGTCAGCGTTCTTTTCTCCTGTTTCATATCTCAGTGTTGGTACTGAGTGTATCTTTTATGGGATATTCACGGGTATTCTGGTTTTTCAACAGATTCTTCCGCTCTCGAATGTTCTATTGTGATGGTAGATCCTTGTTCTTCAAGAGAGAAGTCAGCATTCGTCTTGTTATGTGGGCTCTTTATCTAGGCTATTGAATCATCCTACACCTATTATTTTGTGTGGGAAAAATCTAAAAATTTCTTCTTTGGGTAAGGCGAGAGGGAGTGTCAGACTCTTACTGACTAAAAACCCCCGTTCCTTCTACGGTATACTCTTGCCCTTGACCAACAATCTCGGCTGAACATCGTCCCTGTAGGGTTTCTTCTGTTGTGGTCTATTGGCTCAGTTATTAAAAGTAATTGCCTAAAAGTTGTCTAGATTGTATATATGTATGTACATAGATATCTAGTCTGTGCTATTTATTGCTTTATAGATTAGCATATATTACTTTACCATTAACGTTTATATTTGCTTATCAAAACGTGAGTTTTACATAATCTATTTATATGAGACTTGCGTCACTGAGTGGTTAACAGACTGCATCCACATCCACTGCTTGTGACTGTCCAACAAAAGTCAGCCATTTTCTACATAAGCTGATTCATCATCATCTTCTGCAATGGCGGATTGGAGAGATTACACATCAGCCTATAAGTGCCCATCGCTGAGCAAATGCTTATTCTCACACGGAAAACATTTGAGCATCACCACGCTTGCTTCAGATAAATTGGCAATTTCAAAGTTTAAAAACTGCCCTAGTACATAAATCGCTAAAAGTCCTTGTTCCCAAAACGCCGGCAACGCACTCGCCATTAGCTACTGGTGTCCATTGGCGGCGCTGATTGCTTACCTACCATCACGTAATCCGTCACCTCGTTTGTCGACGCATTACATAAAGATTTTTACTGGAACTATTGAACTAATATCAAGACTTAGTACAGTATGTATGGTGCAAAATCGGCTCCGGCTCTTATCTTCAGCGGAAGGAGAAGGGGTCTTGTCATGACAATCTTCCCTTCCATCACCAAACAGAATGCTCACTTTTTTATGTGCTGATGGGTCAGCAAACGGACAGGCGGTCTACCTGATGGTAAGCAATCAGCGCCTCCCTTGGACACCCGCAGCCACAGAGGAGTTATGAGTGCTTTGCTGACCTATTGGGGATAAGGGATTGGGGAGGGGAAGGATTAGGCCTTCTGTAACCTCATTCACACGGCGAAACACAACGCTGTGGTTGTTTCACGCCGGTTTTCTGTGAGGTCGCGGTATCACTCCGGTCGAGCCGACCCATTCGTGCCGAAGCATGCCTTTCTCACTTTTAAAAGAACTTTTTCTTTTTCACTTGCAGAAAATCAAATAATAAACTTTATTCTTTTACGTTAAAGTTGAAAATGTCTTAAGCAGTCTGTATTCTGTACGTAATATCTGATCTTAAGTGGGTTTAATTATTTATTATTGTTCGTATCTGTATGTCTGTACCGCGTGTATTTATGGCCTTTGGACGTATGACGTCATAATTTCGTTTTGTTTACGTTTTCATTTCCATACCTACGTTTCTGTGACGGATTCGGTGATGTAACTAGGTACCTACATACGCAATTGTTATGTTTTTATAGGCCAAATAGTAGGTAGGTATTTATAGAGAGTTATTTTTAGTTTCCTTTATCGATGTTTTTTTTTTGAGAAAATGTCTTTTTCGGATCACAATATTATCCAAGAGCAGGAGTAGGAACGGGGTTCCATTTACTGCTTCGGGTTTTAGTCAGTAAGTCTTTTTTTTGTCAGGGGAAAATCATCAAATGTCTTCTCCCGCCCAGGGTTAGGCGAGAGAGTGTCAGACTCTTACTGACTAAAACGCGTGGCCTCATTGCGCTTACCCTGCAAGCCCGGCTGAACATCAATGAAACAATGAATTTATTTTTGCAAATAGGCCATAAAACGGCACTTTTACACGTCAATTTATATGTGAAAAACTAGATGAAGCCGGCATTTCCTATCTGACTACTCTGAGAAGAAATGCCGAAACAAACTCAGAGGTCAGTCTCTTTTCATCAGCCCTATAGGGCCGCCCCGTCTGTGGTGGTCTATTGGCTCTTTGAGGCGCGCGCGGAACGCTACGCGCCGTAGGCTAGGCGCCGTACGCTCGGGTCTGGTTCTGGTTCTGGTCGGGCGACGAGCTAGTCAGTAAGAGTCTGAAATGCCATCTCGCCTTACCTTTCGCGAGAGAAGCCATGTGATAATTTTCACTCCACTAAAAAAGGTTTTCTAACGATGTTTTTCTTCACCGTATATCAGTGGTGTCTAATCTAACAGTCACATTAGTACTTGCCAGGTTTCGGACCCTCGTTCATTGGAAGCGGGTGCCTTAACCAACAAAATGTGGAAAAATAATAGATCTATAATTAAATTCACGTGTATCAAAATATTTTCCATCTATGTTGTCGTGTTTGTGATAAGTTAATGCACAGACCTGCGATAAACTATGTCTATCGGAGTATCAGGAAATAAGAAATCTGCCAGTATGTTTGTGCAAATATATTTTGATACAACTTTTCGTCTTAATTTTTTTTTTTTGGTATCAGTCGGCAAACTAGGAGACGGATTACCTGATGGTAAGCAATCGGTACCGCCCATGGACACCCCCAACACCAAAGGAGTTCGAGTGCGTTGCCGGCCTTTTGGGGATAGGGGTTGCGATTATAAGGATCGTGAAGGGATAGGGGAAGGGAAGGGATTGGGCCTCCGATAACCTCACTCACACGGCGAAACACAACAATGTGGGTTGTTTCATGCCGGTATTCTGTGAGGCCGTGGTATCACTCCGGTCGAGCCGACCCATTCGTGCCGAAGCTTGGCTCTCCCTCACTTAATCATTTCCGTCTTCTTCCCTTTTGCAACGCGAGATCAGGAATTGCTTTAAACTGCCAAACGAGCATACAGATTGCCTGATGGTAAGCTATCGGCGCCGCCCATGGACACCCGCAACGTTAAAGAAGTTACGAGTTCGTTGCTAGCCTTTTGGGGATTATGGGTACTTGTCAGGTTTCGAAACCGCATACTTAGGCTTACAGAGTAGGGGCAGGCGTTATGTTTCGCCGTCTGAGTGAGATTACCGTAGGCCAAATCAACAAATCCAAAAACCCCATGTGCGGCGCTGATTTCTTACCTTCAGGTAATCCTTCGTTTGCTGATCCATCAACCACTCAGATGTGTTTTCTCATCGTTATAAGTACACTAGCTTTTGCCCGCGACTCCGTTCGCGTGGAATAGTAACTTCCTGCAGATTTTTGGTATATAAACCTATCCTACGTCCTTTTTCGAGTTCCAAACTTGACTTTAAGTGTGGGAGAGCCATGCTTCGGCACGAATGGGTCGGCTCGACCGGAGTGATACCACGGCCTCACAGAAAACCGGCGTGAAATAACCACTGCGTTGTGTTTCGCCGTGTGAGTGAGGTTACCGGATGCCCAATCCTTCCCCTTCCCCGATCCCTCCTCAATCCCTAAATCTCCAAATCCCTAATCTCTTAAAGGTCGGCAACGCACTCGTAACTCCTCCGTTGCGAGTGTCCATGGGCGGCGCTGATTGCTTACCATCAGGTAATCCGTCTGCTCGTTTGCCGACCTATTACATATAAAAAAAAAACTATGTCTGTAGGTACTAAATTTCACAGAAATCGGTTCAGTAGTTTAGGCGTGAAGAAAAGACAGACAGAGTTACTTTCGCATTTATAATATTAGTTTGGATAATGATAAATTTGTTATCATGTACTTCCACTAATCGTTCTAATCGTGTCATTTGTTTGTGATGTGAGCGCAATCGATATTTTAAAGGTCGTCTCTGTCAGTCCGTAACTAGAATTGTCAGGAGGTCAACGCATGAGGATGTTGGAGTAATATTATCCTAATTAAAGTTTGTACGTTTCTTCGTTCGTCGATCGATTTGCCCTTTTTTCGAAGGGCGATTTTTCAATGATTTGTCGTGTCAAAAACTAATGAATTAAAGTATTGTTATTGGCGGCGGTACATCCGAACCATCAGGTGATCGCAATGAGGCACCGCGACCTTCGCCCAGAGCAGGAGAAGGAACATGGGGGTTTTTAGTCAGTAAGAGTCTGTCATTCCCTCTCGCCCAGCCCTGGGCGGGAGAAGTCATTTAATGATTTTTTTCCCCTCCCCAAAAAAAAAACCATCTGGTGATCCGTGTGCTCGTTTGCCTCCTATTCCATAAAAATCCAGTAATAAGGTTAAGAGCTGATTTTTCAATGGTTAGATAAAAGTTACCTGGGAAATAATTATGATGCTGTCGCGTCACAATGTTTGTATAAGACAGTGACAGCAACAATTTTAATCCTCAGACAACATTTATCTGACTTTTGAAAAATCAGCCCTAAATGATATAGTTATAACGAAACTGAAGCATTTTTCGACCGAAACGACCCACTTGTAACTCTCTTTTTCTTATTACTAAAAGCTAACTGTATAAAGTTTAATCTATACATATTTTTTTCCAATAAGTTTTTATTTTATTTTAGCTATTGCATCAATGAACTGAACTTACGAGTAATACGGATAAATAAACCAGTCATCCGTCATTGACCTTTGTCCTAACACGTGCCTCTGTTTAGTATGAATTTAAAATGATAACAAAGTAATAATATGGGGCTATAGTATAAAGGGACAAGATCAAAAGTCAAAGAATAGCTTAGAATAGAATAGGCCGTGTGCTTAGTAGAAATAAGTACACATTTCTTTTCCGCAAACGAGCAGACGGATTACCTGATGGTAAGCAATCAGCGCCACCCATGGACACTCGTAATACCTACTAAATGAGGGATTTTGATAGGGAATTTCAGGACTGAGAATGGGGGAAGGATTGGTCCTCCAGTAACCTCATTCACACGGCGAAACACAATGTAAGTGTTGCTTCACGCCGGTTTTTTGCGAGGCCGTGGTATCACTCCGGTCAAGCCGGCCGAAGCATGGCTCTCCCACACTTATAGTACTATAGTACGTCACAGCATAGTTAGTTTAACCATCTTTATGTTATACTAGCTACTTTTGCGCGGTTTCACCCGCTGCTCGTCACCATTTACTCGTAGCGTGATGTTTTATAGCCTATAGCACTCAGGAACATTGTAGCCATTCATCAGTGAAAAATTTTGAAATATTGACCAGCGGTTCCAATGATTACCCCCTATATACAAACTTACAAATTTTACCTCTTTATAATATTAGTATAGACTAGCGGACCGCCCCTGCTTCGCACGGGTAGATCCGACTATCCCGTCAGTCATTTGTTTTTTTAACAAACGGCCACAGCACCGAAAGGATTGTTAATTCCTGATATTCTCTTTTTACTTTTTTAAAGTTTTCTTTCGTTAAGAACCTTCACATAAAATAAAAATAACGAATATAACAAAAAAAAAAGAAGCAGCAAAATTGGTCCAGTCGTTTTTGAGTTATGCGCTTACAAACACATTTCGCGATTAATTTTTTTTTTTGTTTTTTTACTTGCTATAAACTAGTGCTTGACTGCGATCCCACCTGATGGTAAGCAGTGATGCAATCGTTGATGGTAAGGCGCACTAGTTTATTAAGAGCCTATTCACTCTAGCCTTGTAGTCACCTAAATAGTATTCAAAGTCAAAGTCAAAATCATTTATTCCAACTAAACCATAAATAGGTACTTTTGAAACGTCAAAATAGAAAAGTAGTTGTCAGTCTGTTCGTCAGTGAAGCTAGGTGCTCATCCCAAATTGTAGATTCGAATGGAAAAGAACGAGTTAGAAACTCCATTCGTTACTCTTTTTTTAAAAAAAAATTGTTTTCCAATTTCAATAATATACCATTTATAGTATAAATTAGTGTACCCTTATGTGAGAACAATTTCAGACGGAAAGACTGCAGCCGGCAAATAGTTCCAATCCCTCGCTCGATGTACGCGGTATAAATGACGAGGCAAAACGCTTAGTCATTTTTTTTTATTTTATACTAGCCCCGGCTACGGTTTCGTTGATGAAAAGCATAATATGTATTCATCTCATATTTTCATCTTTTTAAAAAAACGTTGCCCCACTTTAGGATTTTCTCCTGTGTTGTAGGTGCGTTTACAAACATACAATGTCACATACACATGACACCCAGACCCGAAACAACAATTTGTGGATCACACAAAGTGTTGTTCCGTGCGGGAATCGAACCCGCGACACGTTGCACGGCAGCCAGTTGCCTAGCCACCGCACCAACCGTGCAGTCAGTATTATCACCTATCTAAATACAATGCGTGAGAGAATGACAAACATACATCCATTCTCATAAACTTGCTCATTTATAATGTTAGTAGGATGGGATTTAAGTTATAACGCAACTTCGCATGTGTAGTTACAATTTGATGATGCCCATAAAAGCACACAAGTAATATTCTGGCCTGATTCTTTCATATTATTCAACGAGATGCCGTCAGCTATACTTATATACAATCTATACTAATATTATAAAGAGGTAAAATAAAATTTGTAAGTTTCTATGTAGGGGTAATCTTTAGAACCGCTAGTCGGATTGCCAAAATTCTTTCACTGATAGATAGCTACAATATTCTTGAGTGCTATAGGATATAAAACATCACGCTACGATTAAATGGAGCCGAGCAGCGGGTGAATAGCTAGTATCATATAAAAAAAAGAGTTAGAATATGTCTAATGTCTTGCCCGGTTCTAGATGGGGATTTTTTGTTAGGGGAAAATCATCAAATGACCTCCCGCCCTATGAAAGGCGAGAGAGAGTGTAAAAACCCGGTTTCTTCTCCGCCGAGGCCGCGACTCCATTCGCGTGGAATGGTGACTTGTTGCATGTCCTTCCTCGAGTTCCAAACTATGTCTATACTTACCAAATTTTACATGTGCCCACTTCCCTTAGCACCACATCATATTTTTTTGATGTAATATGTCGGCAAACGACCGTATGAGTTGCCTGATGGTAATCAATCAGCGCCGCCCATGGAAACCCACAACGGAGGAGTTACGAGTGCGTTGCCGACCTTTTAGGGATTAGGGATTTTGAGATTGGGGACGGGGAAGGATTGGGCCGCCGGTAACCTCACTCACACGGCGAAACACAACGCTGTGGTTGTTTCACGCCAGTTTTCTGTGAAGCCGTGGTATTGCTCCGGTCGAGTCGACCCATTCGTGCCGAAGCATGGCTCTCCCACACTTAAAGCATATTCCAGCATAAAGCTGGCCCTGTTGTTCTCGCTTCGGACACACTCCGCCACATGGTAAACGTCTTTAACCATGTCACTAAACACCCTAAAACATTCTTCAACCTTCAAGTGTCTGTCATGGATCCCGTTATAAATTAATTCGGTCCAAACAAAAGCCAGTGTACGCGTGTTTTTCCTTCTACGTATAAATAATTCAATTTGCTTATACATATTATATACTACTAGTAATTGCGTTACTTCAATATGAATGTAAAATTTTTTTTTTTTTTTTCGTTGCATGTAGATACCTAACAAATTCGACAAATATGCTTATATTCAAAGTTCGTAAACTTTGGACCGTTCTCGTAACTAGCATTTACCGCGGCGTCGTTTGCGCATAAAAACGTATGTTCAAATGTTTTTTTTGCAAATCTGTTCTTCCGCCCAAGGCGTGGTAAAAGGTAGAGTCAGACTCTCACTGACTCCCAGGATTTCGTAGCTAGCTCTTTTTACTGACTTCAAAAAAAGGAGGAGGTACTATGTTCGGCTGATTGTTTTTTTTTTAATTCCTTTGTTCTTGGCTTAAGGTACTAAATTCATCAATGCCGGATGCCGGCGTTTGGGCACCTATCGTTGTTCTATTGTGTCTTATATTAAATGGTTAATCTTTAGCTGAGGTTTGAAGAATTTCTTAGGATATTTTTTTATGAAATAGGGCGGCAAACGGCTAGCGGATTACCTGGAAGTAAGCAATTGGTACTACCGTCCATGGAGACCCGCTACGCATCTTTCCAGGGACATAAATGGCTGTCTTTGATCCCGCAACGAAATAAATCAGAAGCTATTATTATTTGAGGAGAAGAAAAAATTAAGTAGAAATGTATATAAACGTTTTTATTTACTTCTTTTATGTATGTATACATACATACGTTAATAATATTATGATAGTAATGAATGATTCTATTCTTACGGTAATGTAAAAAATGTTAGAGATTATTTTAAATGATGTTTCTCCTATTGTGTTCTTTCAATTGATATTTACTGGTATTTTTTATTAAGTCGTTGTTACGTATTGTGGTATACCAAAAGTAAGGTTGGTTGCATACATTTAGCTTTTTTTCAACACCAGCGTTTTATATTTAAATAATCAAATTAAGAACATTGTATTTTTTAAATATTTTTTTTTAATGAAACTGACGTGAAAATGGCTTTCGACCTTCTTGCATCTCTTTTGAGTTGCGGGTGTCCAAGGGTGACACCGATTGCTTGCCATTGGAAGGACTGTCTCATGACGTCAAATAATTTGGTTTTATTACTGTGGTGTAAGTTGTTGGTGCCATCTTTGGGTGTTTTAAAATCTATTTGACATCCTCAAATTATAAAAACCTTTCCCATTAAAAAGCGCCCCTGTTTTAACGAATCAATTATTAATAATGAGGTCCAGTCTGCAGTAGGTGCGGTGGTTTTTAGTCAGTAAGAGTCTGGACACGTCCTCACGCCCCATCTCAAGCAGCAAAAGTAACTTCATGTCCCACCTCCCCTCAAAACAAAACCTTAACAACGCCCCGTTTTTTACTGGCCCGACGAGGCCTCCATCGTTCACCAGGTGGCGTTATAATCGACTTTGGGAAACGCTGATTCAATATAATCGTGTACAACACGCCTTATGTCAAAGAAGTCGGCGTGAATTAGTGTCATTAACAATGTCACGGCAATAATTTACATAGACTGTGATCTACGCGTCACCGAGTGCGTTACGTAATGAAGTAATTTGAGCGAAATTAATATATGTAGGTATTATTATGTATTTAAAAATGGCCTACTAAGGTCATTGCTGGACATCTGGACATTCACTCTTATGTGTGTACCGCTACTTTTTTTTAGGTATTTTTTTTTGGTTTTTTCAAGTAATGAGTTTGATGTTCGTGTCACGTAATTTTATTAAAAGTTGTAAGTATAATACACAAAAACTTAATATTATTAGTCTTATTGTATGCAAGAATTTAGACACGTGGTTGAAGGTAAAACGTTTTGCGAGGACAAACGGCCGTCGAAGGGCTGGGATGGAGCGAGTGGGAGTGTCAGACTCCTTAGACTCAGTGTCCTTATCCTGCTGTGAGCCTAATCGTGATTCATTGCTCTTAAGTAGGAACGAGTTGGTTTTTAGTCAGTAAGTGTCTGAAGCTCCGTCTCGCTCCAGCCTTCGTTTTTTGTGAGGGGAGATTCATCAAACGAATTCTCTCGTCCAAGGTTAGGCGAGAGGGAGTGTCAGACTCTTACTGACTAAAACCGCCTCCGTTCCTTTTCCTGCTCCAGGACGCAGCAGCGGTACGTTATTATAACGCCAGCCTGACTCAACACTTGCCAAGAGAAATTATAAAATGACTTGCTACTCTTGCGTGGTTGCACCTGCTGCTCGGCTCCATTTGATCGTAGCGTGATGTTTTATAGCCTATAGCACTCAGGAATATTGCAGCTATCTATCAGTGAAAGAATTTTGGCAATCCGACCAGCGGTTCCAAAGATTACCCCCTACATACAAACTTACAAATTTTACCTCTTTATAATATTTGTATACATATAGATTTACAATGAGGTGTCTGATGGTTTTTTAAATTTCTAGTAGAATTAACCTTTAGTATTATTTTATTATTTTTCCCACAAAATATTAAAACAATGACGTTAAAACCGTCAATTGTTTTTGTCTTGTAACCTAAATATTTATTTGTCTGCGTTTAGTTGGTGCGAAAACGAAATAAATACTCTACGAAATGAATGTGTATATTTTATTGTATTACTTGCAATAAATTTACATATTTAATTATTTATGCTGTAAGGCGATTTATATTTGACTAAGTATACTTAATAGTTTTTGATTCCGTTTTATTTTTATTGTGGTTTTCAATTAAATACTTGGAATGGTTTTTTTGTCGAATTGTAATGCTGAGACTTCCGGAGCTTTTGCTGCGGTTGGGGGTTCATTCCTTTCGTGTTTTTTTTACGGATTACCTGATGGTAAGCAATCAGCGCCGCCCCTGGACACTCGAAACGGAGGAGTTACGAGTGCGCTGCCGACCTTTTAGGAATTAGGGATTTGGATATTTAGGGATTGGGGGAGGAGAAGGATTGGGCCTCCGGTAACCTCACTCACACGGCGAAACACAGCGCTGTGGTTTTTTCACGCCAGTTTTCTGTGAGGCCGTGGCCTTTTACAGTATCACTTCGGTCTCCGGTGGCTCTCCCACACCTGAGTGTTTAGCTTTCCTTTATGCCCTCATGTCCTGCTCAAAGAAGTAGGAGAAGGACACCGCTTCCCAGTGACTCTCACACTATGATCATAGCCAAGGGCTGATTTTGATCGCTTCCCTGATGACACAGCTGTGCTCAGCTCAATTAGGTCACCGCTACTGTACCCTCCGGGTGATATCTTTTAACCCGTTGAATGTCGGTTTATAAGACACAATATGCGTGGATCCACGTTTAAGATATACGAAAGGTTAAATCGTAATCTGTTCTTACGATATTGCAAGAAGAACACACAAGTAAATCGATACTTATATACAAACCCACATATACATTGTAATACATAATAATTTAAGTGTGGGAGAGCCATGCTTCGGCACATGGTCGGCTCGACCGGAGTGATACCACGGCCTCACAGAAAACCGGCGTGAAATAACCACTGCGTTGTGTTTCGCCGTGTGAGTGAGGTTACCGGAGGTCCAATCCTTCCCTTCCCCAATGCCTCCTCAATCCCTAATCCCTAGAAGGTCGGCAACGCACTCGTAACTCCTCCGTTGCGAGTGTCCATGGGCGCCGCTGATTGCTTACCATCAGGTAATCCGTCTGCCCGTTTGCCGACCTATTACATAAAAAAAAATACCGTAAAAACTTTCAACATAATAAGTCGGTTAGTTTATCCGTTAATAGTAAAACAGTTAAACACGCATCGTTTGGTTAAAACGACGTAATAAAGCGCTTGACCTTACTTAGACAAGGTGAGCTGCGTGCTGCGTGTGCGCATCGAGAGTTTCCTATCCTATACTTTTGTTGAGTAATGATATTGTTAGTTTTCTATGTGATTAATCGGCAAACGAGCATACGGATTACCTGATGGTAAGCTATCAGCACCACCCATTGATGCGAGTGCAGCAATAGAGGAGTTACGAGTGCGTTGCCGATTTTTTTGGGGATTAAGGATTGGGAGACGGGAAGGATTGGGTCTCCGGTAACCTTAATCACGGTGAAACACAACGCTGTGGTTGTTTCACGCCGGTTTTCTGTAAGGTTTTCCGATGAATGCCGAAGCATGCCTCTCCCACACTTAAATTTTATAGTTAGGACAAGTATATAAAATTTTTACTCTTCACATGGAGGAAACCTATATTAGTTAACTGGCTTTTGTCCGCGATTCCGTTCGCATTGAATTGTGACTACCTGCAGATTTTTTTTATATAAAAGCTATCCTGTGTCCTTTCTCGAGTTTCAAACTATGTCCGTACCAAATTTCACAGAAATCGGTTTAGTAGTTTAGGCCTGAAGAAAAGACAGAGAGACAGGGTTACTTTCGCATTTGTAATATTAGTATAGATTACTCCCTTACGTTATTTTAGAACCTTTTTTTCTCTCTTACAGTATGGCAGACAGCATATCGAAGTTGCTAAGATCAAAATACAACGAACAGACAGTTCTGATGAGGAGGACCTGCCCCCAGTGCCTGATGATAAACCCCCCTCAGCTATCATCAAGGAGAATGGAGTCAATGGTGAGTTTCTATCTCTAAAATGTTAATAACTAGCTAATCGCGTGCGGGTTTACCCGCTGCTCGCTTCCATTTGATAGTAGCGTGATGTTTTATAGCCTATAGCACTAGGAACATTGTAGAGGGAGCCTTTTTTGAGAGTTTTTTATGTAATAGGCTGGCAAAAGAACAGACGGATTACCTGATGGTAAGCAATCAGCGCCGCCCATGGACACCCGCAACGAGTACGTTGCCGACCTTTTAGGATTTAGGGTTTTGGAGATTTAAGGATTGGGGAGGGATCGGGGGAGGGGAAGGATTGGGCCTCCGGCCAAATGACTTCTGTCGCCCAGGGTAAAGTGAGAGAGAGTGTCAGACTGTTACTGATTAACCCACCTTAGCTCCGGAACCCCGGCAAAAGAATTTGCAGTCAAGGATGATTTTTCCTCCCTGCCTTCTACCAAAGAGAATCTCTCGACTTTGTCACCTGATGACGCGATGATTCAGTCAACCTCTACGTCAAAGTTTTTCTTAATAAATATTTAGGTAACTATACCTACGCATGTTTATGGAAATTGTACGAAAAAAAAACAATTGTTATAAAAATGAGGTAATATACGCCTCTTTGAAATACGTCATGAAATATGAAAAAAGTTGTTCGTCACGGCACGCGTGGCAAAGTCTAACATATAATGTGTTTATAAATATAATTGTCTAAATAATAGCGGTTAAACACGCATAAAAGTAAAAAATCCAAATAGTACATCATTTTTTGTAATAGGGAAATCATCAAATGACTTCTCCCGTCCAGGGTGAGGCGAGAGGGGCGTGTCAGACTCATACTGACTAAAAACCTCCCCGTTCCTTCTCCCGCTTTAAGCTGAGACCGTCGTACCGTATTGAGCTTGCCCCACAACCCCGGCTGAACATTACCCGTAGGGCCACGTCTGTAAGAAATCGTAAACCCTTGCAGACACTCGAACGTTAAGCAAAGAGTTCAATATCAAAAATGACAGTTTACCTCTCAGTTCTCTAGTGAAACTATGTGGTTGTTGCTTAGTAGTTAGGTCCCTGTGGAGAAGAACGAGCAAGAAACTCCATGGTTACTCTTTTTTCGTCCCTTCTCCTAGTCTAAGCCGGGCAGTTAAGTTATTGCGCACCCTTTGTCCAAGGTGGATCACCTATCTACATTTTGAACGAGGGACATATCCAAGGAGCCGATTTTGATGGTCAATTACAACAACTTTTTCCATGGGACCTTATATCTAAAACTCAAAAATAAATTTATTTCCCCATACAAAATCCAATAGCTGATTGGTCATTTTGCATGGAGAAGTAGTTTTTTTTACCAAAGTCAAAATCATTTATTTCAATTAGACCCATACAGGCACTTTTGAACGGCAAACAATATTTTTAAGATATAAAGTGTCAGTCTGTCGGTCAGTCCTCTTATGCCCGGTTCCTATAATTGAGAAACGATCCGTTTTAGTTACGAATAGTAGTTTTATATACGACTCGTAAGCTAAAACCGTTTCTATAACAAACGTCTCGTCGTGCAACTTACTGACGGTTTGCAACTAACGGATATCGGTAAGCGAATTGTATGGAGATCTATGGTGTCTGTGGTGTTCCTATAAATATCTTAACCGTCAGTAGACGGTCAAGATAACTATTCGTAATGTCATTTGGTCGTAATGCGTATACAACGACGATTCGTTAAATATAGGAACCGGGCATTAGTGAAGCTATTTATTTAAGGTTTCCATATTAGTCTTATAGAAAAAGTTGTTTTATTTAAGCACCAAGGCTAGAGTGTAATAGGCTCTTAATAAACTAGAGCGCCTTACCATCAACGATTGCATCACTGCTTACCATCAGGTGGGATCGTAGTCAAGCACTAGTTTATAGCAAGTAAAAAAAAGCACCAGAATCGGGTCCTTGATTCTTGATTTCCTCGTACACATAAGCATATTTTGAGTTGGCGTGTTCCACCTTAGACTCCAACATTGCTTTCCATCAGGCGTGATTGAGGTCAAACGCACGCAAATTAAAAATGTTAAGATTTCAACTAATTCGGTCCAACCGTTTTCGCGTGAAACACATACATACACAGAATCTTAGTTTAAAACAATGTAACTCTGTAGGAATATCGTTTGTCGTGTTTCGAACACAGAGTAATTTGCAATACAATTTAATCTGTCTTTGAAATCGTTTATGCAGTTGCGTCATTGTCATACGTTTACGTAAAATGTATGCAATTTGTAACAATTTATGCGATTTGAATGCTGTCGCACGGTTGTGTCGCGGGTCCGATCTTCGCACGGAACAACTCTGTTGTGATCCACAAATTGTTGTTCCGTAAGTCTGGGCGTGATGTGTATGTGGCATTGTATGTTTGTAAACGCACACACAACAGAGGGTCATCGAATGACTTCTCTGGCCCAGTATGAGGAGTTTTTTTTTTATGTAATTGGTCGGCAAACGAGCAGACGGATTACCTGATGGTAAGCAATCAGCGCCGCCCATGGACACCCGCAACGGAGGAGTTACGAGTGCGTTGCCGACCTTTTAGGGATTTGGAGATTTAGGGATTGAGGAGGGATTGGGGGCGGGGAAGGATTGGGCCTCCGGTAACCTCACTCACACGGCGAAACACAACGCTGTGGTTGTTTCACGTCGGTCTTCTGTGAGGCCGTGGTATCACTCCGGTCGAGCCGACCCATTCGTGCCAAACCGAACTCGTACTGACTAATCCCCTTTCCCCCTGTTCCTCTTCTGCTCCAGGCTGTGTCCTCGGTACCTTAATGTGTGGTATGTTGGACTCTCTACCCTGGGTAAAGTCGTAGTGTGGGTCCTTTTGGGACATATTTTTTTATTGTTTAAAACCTTTCGGGTTTCCATAAATTTTTACAAGACCAAAATCATGGAAACTGCTGAATCGATTTTAATGAAACTTTGTACTTACACGTGATAAATCAAGGTCTAAAATCTTAAGTATATTTTCAGGCACTTAATGCGTTTTTAATTACAAATTGTTATTAGCTACTATTGCGAGGTTTCACTCGCTGCTCACCTCCTATTGGTCGTAGCGTGATGTTTTAAAGCCTTATAGCCTTCCTTGATAAATGATACTCCATTTATCTACAAACAAATAATTTTTCGATCCAGTTTTTTTAAATAAGAGAATTAAAAATTTACAAGTTTATCTTACTAATATTATAAATGCTAAAGCTACGATGTTTGGATGTTTGATACTCAATAACGCCATAACGGCTGGACGGATCTGGATGAACTTTGGCACAGGCATAGGATACGCTCCGGAATAGGACATAAGCTACTTTTTATCAACGTACCACGCGGACGGAAGCTTGTCTATACTAATATTATAAAGAGGTAAAATTTGTAAGTTTGTGTTTTGTATGTTTGTAAGTTTGTATGTAGGGGGTAATCTTTTGACTGCACGGTTGTCGCGGTGGCTGGGCAACTGGCTACCGTGCGACGTGTCGCGGATTCAATTCCCGCACGAAACAAAACTTTGTGTGATCCACAAATTGTTGTTTCGGGTCTGGGGTCAGATGTGTTTGTAATATTGTATGTTTGTAAACGCACCCATGACACAGGTGAAAATCCTAGTGTGGGGCAACGTTATAAAAAAAAAATCTTTGGAACCGCTGGTCGGATTGCCAAAATTCTGTAACTGATAGATAGCTACAATGTTCCTGAGTGCTATAGGCTATATAACATCACGCTACGATTAAATGGAGCCGCGGGTGAAACCGCGCGAGACTAGCTAGTAAATTAAAAATTTATACTTTGCATACAGTAACGTGAAATGTATTGAGAATTTAAGATCCTCTAGCACTATCCATATTTTTTGTAAACATACATTTTTGTAAATAAATTATTTATATTTCCAAACAAACAATTAAATTCCTCAGCTTTTTAATCCATCAAACCCCAAACGAACGCCCAGCGTTCGCGCACATATTATTGTGTCTGATTTTACCACTATTGAAAGGTACTAGTAGACTTTATGATTTGTAAATTAAGTATGTTAGCTGGGGTTGTGGATGCAGAAATGTACCTACCGCAGCCCAGGCTTGAAGCAGGAGAAATCACGGGGTGCTTTTCAGTCAGTAAGAGTTTGACACTCCCTCTTCAGAGAAGTCATTTGACGATATTCTTCCTTGATTCCCTGGTCAAAAAAAAAGTAATAGCTAGTCTTCTGCTTTGCTTTCTCTTTTAAAATAACCCTATTTCTTTATTATGTTTTCGGCTTACTCACATAATTATTTGACGCTGCTGTCAGAAGCGCGACAGTCGCCGCGTCGTGTGTCGCGGAATGCTGCTCATGAATATGAGCCTCTTGCATGGCTTGAAACTAGTCGAGTTCCTAGTCAAATTATTACGTGAGTAAGCGGGAAACATAATAATTATCTAGTATATTATGTCTTACGAAAGTTATGATAAAAATAACCCTATTTCCTCCACCAGGTACAAAGATGACAGTGATAGAAAGGCAAGAGATACTTGGTCCTTCGCCGGAATTGAACTATAAAAGGAGCACCAGCCAGGAACGGGTGCAGAACGGGCCCAAAACCACCCAGGGTAATGGAGAGGTGAGTTCTTTGTTCTTCTGATGTGATGACCAAAATATATTTGGATAACGAGCAAACGGGATGTCTGATGGTCCGCCAACACCAGATAAGATTCAAGTGCCTTTAATGATAAGGGGGTTTTGGAGATTGATAACCTTACTCGCACTGAAACACAGCCTTTTGGGGATAAGGGTTTTAGAGATTGGCAACCTCACTCACACCGAAACACAGCCTTTTGGGGACACGGGGTTTTAGAGATTGGTAACCTCACTCACACCGAAACACAGCCTTTTGGGGATAAGGAGTTTTAGAGATTGGTAATCTCACACACACCGAAACACAGCCTTTTGGGGATAAGGGGGTTTAGAGATTGGTAATCCCACTCACACCGAAACACAGCCTTTTGGGGATAAGGGGGTTTAGAGATTGGTAATCCCACTCACACCGAAACACAGCCTTTTGGGGACAAGGGGTTTTAGAGATTGGTAACCTCACACACACCGAAACACAGCCTTTTGGGGATAAGGGGTTTTAGAGATTGGTAACCTCATACACACCGAAACACAGCCTTTTGGGGATAAGGGGTTTTAGAGATTGTTAATCTCACTCACACCGAAACAACGCTGTGGTTGTCACCTCCAGAATCCAGAGCCAAGCTTCGGCATGAAAGGGTCGTCTCGACCGGAGTGATACCACGCCCTCACAGAATACCGGCGTGAAACAACCCACAGCGTTGTGTTTTGCCGTGTGAGTGAGGTTAACGGATGCCCAATCCCTCCCCCTCCCCTTTTCCTTCCCGATCCTCATAACCCCAACCCCTATCCCCAAAAGGCCGGCAACGCACTCGTAACTCCTTTGGTGTTGCGGGTGCCCATAGGCGACGCCGATTGCTTACCATCAGGTAATCCGTCTGCTCGTTTGCCGACTTATACCATAAATAAAATAATTTTTAACAAAAAAAAACCGACTTCAAAAGTAAACTGAAAAGCAAAAAATAAATTTACTTTGTTCAAAGTAATACACACTTTCATTTAGTTAAATAGAAAACAATATTTAATAACTATTTTATAATCTTAAAGTCGGTGCCAAGTAAAACTATAACCGTGTAAAGATATTACTTACTAGTGATGTGCCGGATCGCTAAAAATGAAGATCCGCGGATACGGATCTGAATACGGATATTTAGTGTCAAGATCCGCGGATACGGATACGGATCTTCAATTTCTCATAAGATTAGTGTCGCCGGCCGCGCGCGGCCTTGAAAAGATAGTTGACGTCTCGCTCGCCGCAACGTCAGACACGACATGTTTTGACTTGCATTGCGCGGGTGTGGGTACATATTTATCTACACCTGCAACCAGCGTTCCAAGTGAATAATTTTTCAGTGCAGCAGGAATTGGGTAGTGTCCTAGGTCAAAAATAAATTAATTCGACGTTTTATTACAATAAAATATTGAAAAATAACTATACTTTTATTCATCGATCGATCGATACACTAAGTTTTAGATTTTTTTAGCTCATTATTCAGAAATAAGTAAGCTATTTGACGTAAAACTGTTATGACGTCATACCTCAGTTTTTCATACAAATTTCATAGAAAAGTACCGTTTTTGACATTTGGATAAAAGTATTGAATTTGACTAGTTGGAAACTACCGTATTGTTTATGATCCTCATCGTAACAGACTTTCGGGGGAAAAAGCTGCGAAGTTGCTATTTTTGAAATACAATTTACCCTTACTTAATTTTAATTATGATTAATATTTTTTTAAAGCTGCTCTAATTTTGTCTGTGATTACTTGCTCATGTAAGCTAATTTTTAAACTTTATGTGACACATAGTATTAATTTACTTTATTAGAATTAACATTTAATTTGATTTATTTTTGGTTTCCTCGTGATCTCATTCTTATAAAAGTGATTTATTACTTTCTATCGTATTGATCTCATAATTATAAACAGAAGGTTTAAGTTTTAGTTTTTTTTTATTGACATAAAAAATATCATTTTGGTATGTTATAACTTGCTGTTATATTGCTGAACCTAATTATATATAAAAGAAGTTTTCAGTTTAAGTTTTGTTTTGACCATGATTGTTATAAAAGGATATTATAACTTGATTTGATATTGACCTCATTTAATTATAGAAAACAATAATTGTGTTTTAGTTATTTCACTGTCCTAAAAGTAAAGTTTTAACTTGCTCTCATTATAAAAATCTATTATCTAAATGTTTGCAATATATAGGTGCAAAATATATGATTATTTAAAAAAACTAGCTGGATTTTTTTTATTTCTACCTGATGATTAACTGAAAAAGATCCGTAAAAGATCCGCGTGTAAAGTAACGGATACGGATACGGATACGGATTTTTATTTTTCCTCGGATATCCGCGGATACGGATACGGATACGGATATTCGGAACATCACTATTACTTACATAACTCTTGCTAATTTGATGATTAGTAGGTACCGATCAATATAATTTTCTAATACTGTTGTTGTTTGGTATATAGCATTTACTTGGCACCGACTTCAAAATTATAAAATAGTTATTAAATATTGTTTTCTATTTCACTCAATGAAAGTGTGTATTACTTTGAACAAAGTAAATTTATTTTTTGCTTTTTAGTTTACTTTTGAAGTCGGTTTTTTTTTTGTTAAAAATTATTTTATTTCACCATTTTAAGTGATAGGCAGAGAAAGCTAGGATGCTTCTTAAAAGAGAAGACGACGGCTACTTGAGACCGAAAATCACAGTAATGGTAGTCCTGAGTTAGACAGCTTTCAGTGCCGTAAATCGTTGAGGAATTCCCGCGAATGTCAATGACTTCCATTATCAGGTATACTGCAGACCTTCATTATACATAATCCATATAGGTGCAAAGTTCTCATCAATATAAATGAATTAAGTCCAAACACGAGGTAGTTACTGTAAACCGTTCAGGAGTTCCCTGAGCTGTCCATCGTTCTCAACATCAGAGAATGACAGTCACGACCAATCTTGGTGCAAAGTGCTCACCAATACGAATCATTCAAGCCTAAACACAAGGCAACTACTCCAAATAATCAAGGAGATCCCTCGACTGCCTCCCGGCTCCATCATCAGGTCGGGTTCGAACGTCGGCAAGTTGTAAATTTGTCAAAAGCCTACTTAAACCATATGCAAAAGCACCACTGGCCCCTACAATTTTTGAAAGTTCCCCTCGATTTCTCTGGACTTCCATCATCAGATCCTGATTTCCTTATCATGGGACCATTTTGGAACTATCTCCTTTCCAATAAAAAAAGAATTATCAAAATCGGTTCATAAATAACGGAGATATCGGCGAACAAACATAAAAAAAAAGCATATATACGGTCGAATTGAGAACCTCCTCCTTTTTTGGAAGTCGGTTAAAAAAGTGCAATTTTTACACAATCCAATTACATTTTAATGCTGCACTTATTTAATTTTATCTTTATTATCAGCATAGAAACAATTCGAGCTGGATTAGTTGTGTAGTGTTTCGTTATCAATAGCAGAAGCTTTATCATTGTACTTATCTTATCTACTTGTCCTGCCTCTTTGAGTTGGTCACTGCACTAAAAACCTTCACTTGTCCAGTCAATTTTTGTAAGGAGTAATAAAAACCGTCATAGATGATGCTCAAACTCTTACTGACTAAAAACACCCCCGTTCATTATCCGGCCTTGGTCATACCGCAGGATAATGATAACTCCTGGTGTCTCATTGCGCTTACCCCGCAACCCCGGCTGAACATCAGCCCTATAGGGCCCCGTCTGTGGTGGTCCATTGGCTCTTTAAGGAGCGCGCGGAGTTGCGGGGTAGGTGCAATAAGGCACCGCGACCTGAGCCCAGAGCAGGAGAAGGAACAGGGGGTTTTTAGTCAGTAAGAGTCTGACACTCCCTGAGAAGTCATTCGAAAGTCAATAATCATTTATTCCAATTAGAACGTAACAGGCACTTTTGAACGTCAAACAAAATTATGAAGATATCCTCAATCCTATAATCCCATATAACCCATAAGAGGCCGGCATCGCACTTGTAGGAACTCCTTTGATATTACGAGTGTCCATTTGCGGCGCTGATTGCTTACCATCAGGTAATTCGTCTGCTAGTTTGCCAAACTATGACGTTAAAAATAATCTGTATTTCGATAATTTCCAGAGCAACATGGAGTTCGACCTCTCAAATTGCCTGGACCTGGTGAAGGCTGGCATGGAGTCTATAATCGAAGACCAGGTCACGTCCGTCTTCGAAGCCGAAGAGTTGAGGAGCTGGAATTTGTTAACCAGAACTAACAGGTTTGTAGTTGAATTATGAAATCGTGTTTTTTAACATAAAAATTTGCAATAACTCCTAATAATTTTGTTACGTGTCATATACATAAGTGTGGGAGAGCCAAGCTTCGACACGAATAGGTCGACTCGACCGGAGTGATACCACAGCCTTACAGAAAACCGGTGTGAAACAACCACATTGCTGTTTCACCGTGTAAGTGAGGTTACCGAAGGTTCAATCCCTCCCCCAATCCCAAAATCTCCAAATCCCTAATCCCCTAAAGGTTGACAACGCACTCGGTACATCCACCGTTGATGCATGGGATAGGCGGCGCTGATCACTTACCATCAGTATCACAAAAAAAACCTAAATCTGTTCAGCAGTTTACTAGTAAAAGCGTAACAAACGAACATTCACCTTTTTAAAAAACGTATTTAAAGTGTCAACTTGGAAATAATCGCAGTTGACTGCACGATAATAAACAACCACCTATGGATATCTTGATGTTTAATAATATGTTTAATCCAGTTATCTACAAAGATTATGAATTATACTTAGTCGGGTCATAAGTTCTGTCACAAACTTTTGATGTAATAACTTATACGCCTTTTGACAATTATTTAAAAATTATATATGAAATGAAAGGTCATTAAATGTACAATATAATTTTATTTACATTATTCGAAATGCCCTCCCCCATTTTGAACACATGCCCTTAATCTACGCGGCCAGTCATCGATCGCTGCACGCACCACATTCATATCTATGTCTGCCGCTGCTTTAACCAGAGATGCTCGGAGAGACTCCAAATTCGGGTGAGGTTTAGCACAGACTTTTTCCTCCAAATATTGCCATATCTTGTAGTCCAGTGGGTTTAAATCTGGACTAGAAGAGGGCCAGTCTTCATGCCGGATGAAGTCAATTCCACGAGCGATCAACCAGTCTTGCGTACTTCGTGCCTTATGAGCCGGTGCAGAGTCCTGTTGGAATATCCAATGCCTGTTCCTGAACATTGTCTGAGAAAGAGGTTCCACTATGTTTGTTAGGACAGTATTTTGATAAACTTCGGCACTAGTTCTCACACCTTTTTCACAGAAAAACACCTCAGTTACGCCTGAATATGAGACTCCAAGCCAAACCATGAATGAGGAAGGGTAATGCCCACGCTGGACCCTCGCAATACGCGCGCTTGCTTCTTCACTGCTGTGGGCATACACCTTATCATTTTGTTTGTTAAAACTTTCTTCAATAGTAAAAATTTTTTCATCCGAAAAAAGAATTTCGCGGTATTTTTTTCCCGCGTACCGTCGTAGCAAAGCGCGGGATCTGTCTAGCCTAATTTTTTTTAAACGCTCGTTCAAAAAATGTCCTGTCTTTTTACGATAAGCTCGTAGTCCCAGGTCTTCATTTAGTACTCTTTCAACAGTGGTTCTGCTTAGCCCCATCTGCAGAGCTAGGATTTTTTGTTTACGTACGGGATTTCGTTCGATTCGCGCCTTCACTGCTTTGATGACCTTATGTGTCCGAACTGTGCGAGGTCGGCCGCTTCTCTTACGATCTTCGAAGCTTGACTCTTCGGTGTATCGTTTGATAGTACGATAAACAAACCGTAACGTTATTTTCAAATTTTGAAGAATATTGAAAATGTCTTTTGGCGCGTAACCACAGCGGTGCAACGCGATAACCGCGATTCTGTCTTCTTTATTCGACCACTCCATATTTAAAAATGAATAAAAAATAATTTCTTTTTTATTTTCTACAAGCGCGATAGTTCTATTTTTAAAATAAGTCGAAGAATTTCTGGCCAGTAATCGAAAATTAAAAATATAAGGTTTTGACAGAACTTATGACCCGACTAAGTATATATGTATTCTAGAATCTACTGTCTATATCTCTTCTTTCAAAAAATTTATATGATTATATAAGTTATTTATCTTTGACATTGAATTAGAGATCTTTCTTTCCCTCCCCAATCCTTAAATCCCCGAAAACTTAAACCTCAAATGCCAGCAAACACACTCCTAACTCCTAAAATAAATAAAGAAATATAAAAGGCCATGCTTCGGTACTGGCATCGGTTCGATTAGAGTAATACCTTTTTTATAATAACTATCGTGAGACATACTAAATTAACTAAAAATCGCGGGTTACGCTGCCGCTAGTCAGTAGGCTGCGCGACGTCGCCGCGTCTTCGCACGCTGCTCATGAGGAAGAACCCTTCTGTGGTTCGAAACTAGTAGAGCTTTTCTCAATATATACACGTGAGTAACCCGCGATTTTAGTTAATTTAGAGTAATACCACCTCCTCATAGGTAACCTTCCAACCAACCTAACCTACTCTAATCCCTAATTGATGGGCAAGGCACTTGAATAGTACAGTAGCCCTCTGGGCATGATGACCTTGGCTGTTCGCAGCATACTCTATGTGTCCAACAGCCAATCATCATCATCATCATCATCAGCCTGTTGTCGTCCACTGCTGGACATAGGCCTCCCCAATTGCACGCCACTGAGCTCGATGTTCAGCTCTTCTCATCCAACCACTGCGAGCCACCTTGCGGATGTCGTCAGTCATCAGTCAGCCAATCATGGATACCCACAATACCACTTTTAGTGGTTCGATAGGGATTTGTCGTCATAAATCACCCTCAAACCTATTGTAAGGCGATGGTATCACTCGCTCGCGTGGAAGTCGATTTTATTTTCTCTACGTAGATACATATAAACCTTTTCTGGACTTCTGGACGTTGAGTTATAAAATTACTTACAACAAAAAGTAGCATTGCTTTATATATATATTTATGTATATACAGGGTGTAAGGGACAGCCTTCCGCAAACTGATAGGGAGGATTCAGTATATCGTCTTAAGTTGACCGGTACATGAAATTATTTCAGGAACGTTATGGGAATCCAATTAAACCGATTTGTTTCATTACCTTACACGCAATGTATCGCTACCACCGCAAACGCACGCAGCGAACGGCAGCGCTTTTAGTATTATTACTTTACACTATGGGCAGCGCCGCGACCTTACCTTTCGGACAAACGGTCGCGCTTGCGCCACGTTTTAATAACAATAAATTATTATTTACAAGATAGCCGCATTACTTACAAAAGACAATGTAATAATCGCGCCACGTTTTAATAACAATAAATTATTATTTAAAAGATAGCTGCATTACTTACAAAAAAAAATCTAACAATCATAACATGGTAACTGATAAATGATAAAAAAAGAAAAATGCGTAGGTACCTTAGAATCGCTCCGGTTTCCGGCTCTGGAAAGCATTTGTGATGCGGTCTCGCATTTCGTACTCACTTGCACACGCACTCACAAACACTTTTTCTTTTACGTAACCCCACAAAAAGGGGTCCAAATGGGTTAGGTCTGGGGATCGTGCTGGCCACGGTTGCGGTCCAAACCTACTTAAACTACGTTTAAATAGGAAAGCACTGGTAAGTGGTAGCGTCTCCTTACGTTAGCGAACCAATTCCAAAATCCACGTAGGTATTGGTCTTCCGGCGCCTTTTTGTCTGGGAACAATGGGCTGGTTTTCTAGCAAGCGTTGATAGTCACCAGTAATTATCCTGAAGTCTGATGGATGGCGACGGTCAGGATACCTACACTACTACAACACATTATCATCTCCCCATAATCACGCGCGCTAAACGTACCTAGGTAGTAATTTCGCACAATTTCTAAAACAAAACTTCACTACACTTCACACACTACATAACTAATAAAACTTAACAACACTACTTATAACAAAACTTTTAAGCCCAATGCGCGAGCGATCCGTGCCGACACACGCTCGCGGTACACAAACAATAACATCGCAGCAAGGCACAATGGCGACTGCATGTGATGAGACACACACAAACATAAATCTGTTGTTGCCAATTACACGAAAATTACAAAATTTCGGGGTAAAAAATAAAAAATAATGCATGGTCGTAATTTATCATTCTGTTATTTTTTGTAGAGAAATGAATTGATTAAATCAATTTAATTCTAATTTCATTGTTTAGTTAATTTAGAATAATAAAAGTGCAGTGTGATAGAAAGCTGTGCTTCCATTCCAGGGAGATTGTGTTTAATTTCTGGCTCGACTATCAATTCATGGCTATTGTGAAGCCATGTAAAAATCTGTAAGTAGTTTAAAAACTAGCCAGTAATCGCTTAAAAAGAACAATCAATTAATAAATTAGGTAGTATTTGTAAATGCTTTAAAATTAAAACTAGACTAATCTTTATTTATTTCTTATTGTTTGTTGATTGAATTGATTAATGAAAATCTCATCAACGTAATTATGAATGCAAAGGAGTTCTCAAGTTTTAGATAAATTTCGCTAGTTCTAACATTTCCGTTTACTACCTGAGGTAACAAAAGTTAAAAATTGGCAACACTGGTTCAATCGGGCAAACATTGTGCAAAGAATCGGGGAGACGGGGAGACGCGGAGGCGGGGCGATAGAAAGGGACGCAGCTATTCTGTACGTTGGACGGGATCGTAGGTATTATACCTACGGCGCGCGGCGCGGCGATCGGCGCGGTGGGGCGCCGAGCCGCTGCGCCGTGACCGCGGTGCGGTGAGTTCAAACGACTCGCGCTAGGTAGAAATTGAACAGCTGATTTCATGCGTAGTTCTTTAGAGAATTCACACAACCATTGCGTATTTTTTTGTTTTAGCTGTGTTATTTACATTAATGTTATTCTTCATACATACAATGTAATTATACATTGAAATAGAGGTGTAGGAACTGAAAAAACGAAAAAAAAATTGAAAATTTTCCTGAAAGAATTTTCACTGGAATATGATTCAGAATAAGGAGCTGAATGCACCCTGTTAATTTGTGGAGGGCTGTCCCTTACACCCTGTAGATATACATTGAAGTAATAATTTTTTCTTTTATTTTCAGACAATACGAGTTTTTAACGTGGCGTCTCACAATTATATGGGCGATGGGTTTCGTAGTCCGGTACATGTTCCTTCTACCGCTCAGGATAATGATTTTCGTCATAGGGGTGAGTTTTACCAGTATAATCTACAAGACTTCCCTCCAAGAATACCATAGGAGCCTCCTGGACTAAGTCTCTTGATAACCGACGAAAAAAGTTGACGGTCTCCTGGACTATGTTTTTATAGTCATATAGTATATGTTAGGCAGCTCCGTAACCGTAACCGAAACTATCGGATATCCGTAATTGTGACCGAATCCGATATAAAAGTATCGGATAGGGGCGGAGCCTAATTGAGACACGTTATGTTTGAATTTTACTTTTGAAATTCCTTAAAATTTCAAATTATTTTACGTTTCAAGATATTTTTTTAAATCTTCTCTACGTATAAACCTTCTCTTGACTTCCACGAATAATTATTCAAGGCAAAAATTAGCCAAATCAATAAAGAAATTATTGTGTTATAACATTACAACGAAAAGTGGCATTGATCTATTATATAAAAATAAATCAAATCAAAAATGTGTTGGTAAGCGCATAACTCAAAAACGCCTGGACCAATTATGCCAAATCCTTTTTTTTGTATTTATTAATGTCAGGAGAAGGTTCTTATGAAAGAAAATATTAAGAAGTAGAGGGGGAAAAGGGACTCTTTGTTGTTAGCAAGATAGTAGAACCCGTGCGAAGCGGGGGTGGGCTGCTAGTTTTTATATAATTATATAGATTGACCTAGGGAACTACGGGAGCTACCCAATTGGGTAGTTTCCTAGGTCAAAAATAAATTAATTCGACGTTTCAATACAATAAAATATTGAAAAATAACTATACATTTATTCATCGATCGATCAATACACTAAATTTTATAGTCAGACTTTTAATTCGATTCCTGATTTGACATTGACCACTGTCATTTTGTGAAATAATGATACCACATATAACAGTGTAGTGATGAACACAAAAATCGATAAACAATCAGTGAATCAGGTTCAGGAAGGCATTCAAAAAATTACGGCTACCGAATGGTCTAAATGTGTATCCCATGTTTTCAAAGAAGAGGAAAAAATGAGTAAACTAGATATGTTAATTGACAATAAATATCAAAGACACAATTCATAATAAATGTTACATAGAGTTATGGCGATAGCGATAGCGATGACGGCGACAATTTATAAAATGTCTGTTTTATTAGTCACGTTAATTCATGATCACATTTTTTATTAATTTCACACACAATTACAAAAGAAAAGTCTCAGATCGTTAATTAATTGTCAAAACTAAATTATCGGTTCAGAAATATTTTATTTCCTGATAAACTTAGTTTACGAGAGTAAATTTATAAACGAGAGGAATCGATTCAGAAATATTCGATTTCCATATCGAATAATTTCGCAACGTCACTATTTATTACGTGTCATAACGTTGCAACACTGAAATTGTCAAATCTGGAATGGAATTAAAATTCCGAGTATAGATATTTTTAAGCTACTTTTTAATAAATAACCTATTTGGCGCAAAAAAAAACTATGACGTCATAACTCAGTGTTTCATAAAAATTTAATAGAAAAGTATCGTTTTTGACATTTGGATAAAAGTATTAAATTTGACTAGTTTGAAACTACCGTATTCTGGTTGCTCAAGAGACTTAGGTCTTGGAGACTCCTAAACTATTAATTTTTTTTTATCACCCAGTAATTTTATGTACGAAATTATGTATATTTAGAAGGGTTCTATTCCCGATACATTATCCCCTTTATTACAAAATAAGATTTATATGTATGTAGGTTTAAACCATTGTGACAGGTTCTGTATTTTGAATCCTATTCTCAGCTACCTTGAATTTGAAATACAAAAAAACTGGCTCAATGGTTTAGACCTAGGCTAAAGAAAAACCTTGTTTTGTTTAACCGAATATGTTTGGTCATATTCAAAATGTTATACTTAAACGTATTTTTTTAGTATTTTTTTTCTATATTTGTATGTATTTATATTTCTCTTTTTTTCTTTATTTGCTAATTTTCCTTTTTCTTTCATTTCTTACTAACGAATCTCTTCTTTCTTTATTTATTTTTAATGTAACTAAATTTTTTTTAATTCTATTTCTATTCAGCCATATTTTTATGAGGATTATAGATTGCAGTTTAGTCAAATTCTCATTAAGAAGTCGATTCCGATCACTATTTCTTAGATAGTTTAATATTTTCAAGTCTTATAGAATTTCACTTACAGTGCTGTCTTAAAGTTATAGCATGGAGTCTGATAAAGTTAAATCACTACATAGTATAAAACTAAGTCGCTTTCTCTGACCCTATGTACGCTTTGGAACTACGCAACGGATTATGCAGCATTTTTAACAGATGTGTGAGATTATTTATACAGCATTTTAACAGATAGTGTGATATTATATGAGAGTGATTGCAGAGGAAGGTTTATATAGTATAGTAACACCCATAAAATGGTGGAGAAATTTAGTGTCGACAATGCACCCGTGCAAAGCCAGAGATAGCGACGTTGTTTTTTACTATTTAGTGAATTATTAAATAGAAATGTTGAAATATTTTTTGACTCGATCAAGCATCCAATTTTTCCTACGGTGACCGATATCCAGTTAATAATTTTACTATGGTATGAAATGTAGCTCCTGCTAAGGCCTAAAATACACATTCCAGTTCAACAATTTAAAAATGCCATGTTATATTGACAAATTGGACTTTCCCATCAGGTTATAGTAATGGTTTTCTCAACATGGGTCGTGAGTTTAGTACCATTCGTTCGTCTCCGTAACAAACTTGGAAAGATCTCGTACAAAACCAGCATCCGGGTCATCATCAGGGGCCTTTCCATCCACGCAAGGTTCCATGATGAGCAGTACCGTCCACGAGCCAATGGATTCTGCGTTGCCAATCACACCAGCCCCATTGATGTGGGCGTTCTAAGCATCAAAACGTGTTTCTCTTTGGTAGGACGTTTTCTGGAATTTTCTGGGTGATAAGTTACGTCTGGGTAGTACATTGTGTCTGTTTTTGGTTATACGTTTGGGTAATTATAAGTTATCTGCCTGTATTACTGGATATAGAATGATGATGTAAACTCCATCATGTAAAATGTATCAATATTCTATCGAGTAAGACCATAAGACTGACCACAAAACTTCAAGATTGGAGTTTGCATATGTTGTATTTGGGTGGTACGTCTGGGTTAACCGTATGGACATTGTTGTTTCGTTTTAAGCCGGGTTATTAATTGTGACGAGTCTTGGGTGATTCATTGTGTCTGTTCATGTTTTGGGTAGAACGTCTCTGGAATGTAAGAATGGGTGATACCGCTGTCAATGTTGAGGTTTCTTTAATGGGATCAAGTGAAAAGTTAGATTTAGATGCGAGCTACTATTTGTTTGCGCATCAGATTGGTGTACCATAAGGTTTTGTTTGTATAATAACTGTAGCTACCTATAAAACTGAATGTCTTCTGGTTTGATTAATAATTATCTTTGAAGCGAACAGACCGTTACTGCATTATCACCGCCTGGGGAGCGCTAAAACGTTGATAACATCATCAGTCTGTATGTGGCCACTGCTGAGCAAAGGCCTCTTCTCACACGGAGAAGGTTTGAGCATTAACCACCAATCTTGCTCAAGGCGGATTGGAACATTACAATTAGAAATAATAAGTCCAGGTTTCCTCACGATGTTGGCCTTCATCGTATGTCAGTGGTATATAAATAATCATAGAAAGTATATATAACTCAGAAAAAGTCACATTGGTAGTTGCCAGGTGTCGAACTCGCACCCTCGTGCATGAGACGCGGGTGCCTTAACCTCCGGGCCACCACGACATAATAACGGTATGGACGTGTTTGGGTAATACGTCATAAATTGGGTGAAACATTTTATCTAGCGTTATGGATGAAATGGTCAAATTATGTATAATGGAACATGAAATATGGCTGTCTATCTGTCTGTCCGTCCTTCTCGCTTTGTGTTGTTCTCTTTTCTATTATTTATCTTTAACGCTTTTTCTTTCATTCTTTTATATATATATATATTTTATTAAAATTATGTATTTTTATGTTTATTATTGCTATAACTTTACTAATAACTAACTCATATAAATTGAGATGTTTAAACGTATACTGGGTTAGACGTTTGGGGTTCGAATCCCAAGTCCGGCTTAGTAATACTAAGAATATTCTCAAATATGGTTTATCGGTTTAAATGGTTAAACTAAAGGTAAACAATGTTGGTATGTCTTTTTATATTAAAGAGCTCGTATAAAGTACATACAAAGAGTATTTAAATTCAGTTTATTAGCTAACATCGATTTAGGTAAATAGCTGATTGTAAACATTTTTACACACAACTTTGAAATAAAAAGGCATTCCAAGATTATTTTCATTTTCTTAATTAATTAATTAAACCGATAGACTATAGCAACATTAATTGGCTCCCTAAGAAATATCTACAGTTCACTAGACCACCCTTCTCTATGTTCCCCTTCATCAAATATGTTGTCTTTTATAATGACCATTTGTGTTTGTCCAACAGCATACATAATATATGTGAATATTTTGATTGAAAATTTTATTTCGCGAGCATGCCAGCACGGAACAACTCTTTGTGTGATCCACAAACTGTTGTTCCGTGAGTCTGGGTGTGACGTGTATGTGACATTGTATGTTTGTAAACGCACCCATGACACGTGAAAGAATCCCAGGGCGGGGCAATATTTTAAAATATATTTTTTCGCGAAAAATTTTCAATCAAAAATTCGTCATGGAGTGTCATACCGCTTTTAGGTATGGTGGCTTATAGCTTGTACCGCCTGCATCGGGACCTTGCCAGACGGAAAAACGAAACAGCGCATCAACTATGCAGTCTCAGTTATGTGTTTCAACTTTCTATCACGTTGCATATCGGCCGTGATTACATATCACGATGCACATTATAAACCCAAAAATGGTATCTGTGTCGCCAACCACACAAGTCCAATCGATGCGCTAGTGCTGATGTGCGATAACTGTTATTCGTTGGTGAGTATTTTTATTTATTTTCTCTCGCGTAGTTTGTTTTTGAATCTTGTTACCTTGGCTAGTTTTGTAGATGGTTTTTTTGTGAGGGGAACATTATCAAGTGAGTTCTGACTAAATACATACCCGTTCCTTCTCCTGCTCTAAAAATGTATCGCAGCTCAGGCCTAAAGCAGGAGAAGGAGCAGGGTGATTTTTAGTCAGTAAGATTCTGACACTCCCTCTCGTCTCCATGAGAAGTTTTTCGATGGTTTTCCCTTCTCAAAAAAAGCCTAGACTGAATGGTCAAGAGTAAGGCCTGTAGGCCTACCATGACGTGTTAAAACGTCAATTTTCCGAGCGACAAAGAGGGATGGAGATATAAACGGTGTATAGCTCCATCCCTCTTACTCGCCCGAGAGATTGACGCTTTAAGACGTCATGGTATTCTATAGTTTATTCTGAGGTTTGAATTTGTTTCGAGTAACCTATAATCAGCAAAAGTATAGGTAGAGTAGATGCCTTAAAACTACTATAGCGCCATCTGTTATCTGTGACAGAGAAACAGTTTGACAAAAATCGATTGTTTTACATGTTATATTAATTTTATTGGGCAAACTGCATATTGCTACTTTAATTAATATTTTTGGGAAAATTTGTTTTTGTGAATTATTTGTTTTAAATGTTTTTGTGTTCGTCCTAGGGTTGTCATGTACTTGTTATCGGTTTTGTGTTGCATGTTATGGTTTTTTTTATGTTAAAGTTTCGGGTTCGAGTCCCAGGTTTGTTAATTTCTTTTTTTTTTTTATTACTATTAAATTTTTGGTATTGTGCTACATTACTTCTTATGGTATCACTGGCTCCTGGGTTCGATTCCCGTTCATAATATTATTTAAAAAAGGTAGGAAATATAGCAACTGGATATTATTATTACATGAAGTTATAGAAAATTGATAGCCAAATATGCTAGTATTACATGAAGTATTTTAAAATTAAAACCGAAACTTGGTATTACTTTAATAATGTAAACTCCAGCTGTATGTAAATTCGAGTAAGGCCCTGCAAACATAGCAAGGAACCTAGGTCCGAATCCCATAGGCTAGACGAAACATAAAGTGTTTTCGAAAGACATATCAACCCCAGCCCTATGTTCCTGGCAAAGTGCAATCATGTACCTTGGCTTTACTCAGAGCAGGAGAAGGAACGGGGGGGTTTTTAGTCAGTAAGTCTTGACATTTATCTAGAAAAAGCAAATCATTCAAAACAATCTTTATATCTTATACCAGCTACTGTCCCACGGTTTCACTCGCACAGCTCGACTTACATATCGTAGCGTGATGTTTTATAGCCTATAGCACTCAGGAACATTGTAGCTATCTATCAGTGAAACAATTTTGGTAATCCGACCAGCGGTTCCAATGATTACCCTCTACATACAAACTTACAAATTTTACATCTTTATAATATTAGTATAGATATGATATGTGTATCTCTATCTTTAATATAAATCGAAATATTTCAGATCGGTCAAAGACACAACGGTTTCCTAGGTATACTACAGAGGGCGCTCGCGAGGGCGTCCCCTCATATCTGGTTCGAGAGGTCAGAGGTCAAAGACAGGCATGCTGTTGCTAAAAGGTGAGTCATTCTTGACTGAAATCATCGTCAACGTCATCATCATCATTGTGACGCTTATTATTTATGTGTTAGGTCGGCTATCGAGCAGACGGACTACCTGATGGTAAGCAATCAGCGCCGCCCATTGACATCCGTAACTGAGGAGTTCAAGTGCGTTTCTGACCTTTTAGGGATTAGGAATTGGGGTAATTGGGGATTGGGGGAGGGTAAGGATTGGGTCTCCGGCAACATCACTCACACTGTGAAACACAACGCTGTGATTGTGCAGGTTTTCTGTGAGGCCGTAGTATCACTCCGGTCGAGCTGACCCATGGCTCTTCCATTCATGGAGATCGTTTTCTATATCATCATCATCAGCCTGATGTCGTCCACTGCTAGACATAGGCCTCCCCAATAGCACGCCACTGAGCTCGATGTTCAGCTCTTCTCATCCAACCACTGCCAGCCTTACGGATGTCGTCAGTCCACCTAGCTGGAGGGCTTCCGTGCGCGCCTCAAAGAGCCAATATACCACCACAGACGGGGCCCTATAGGGCTGATGTTCAGCCGGGGTTACGGGGTAAGCGCAATAAGGCACCGCGACCTCGGCCCAGAGCAGGAGAAGGAACAGGGGGGTTTTTCCCCTCACAGAAAAAACCCTACACTACATTGTGCCCTACACTAAATTTTCTAAATATTTAATAATTAATTTTCAGATTAAAAGAACATATATCTATACCGGACAACCCTCCGATCCTCATCTTCCCCGAGGGTACGTGCATCAATAACACTTCTGTCATGCAGTTCAAGAAGGGTAGCTTCGAAGTAGGAGGCACCATATACCCGGTCGCGATCAAGTAAGTGCTTAATTACATTGGTTTTCTTGTCACATAGCGAAGGAACGAACAAGATATGGCATGGGGGGGTTTTTAGTCAGTAAGAGTCTGACACTCCCTCTTACCTTAATCGGGGGGACCTGAAGTAATTTAATTACTATACACTAGCTACTCTCACGCGGTTTAACCGGCTGCTCGGCTCCATTTGATCGTAGCATGATGTTTTATAGCCTATAGCACTCAGGAACATTGTAGCTATCTATCAGTGAAAGAATTTTCGCAATTCGACCAGCGGTTCCAAAGATTACCCCCTACATACAAACTTACAAATTTTACCTCTTTATAATATTAGTATAGAGTAGTTTTTGCCCGCGACTCCGTTCGCGTGGAACAGTGACGTCCTGCAAATCCTATGTCCTTTCTCGTGTTCCAAACTATGTCTGTACCAAATTTCACAGAAATCGGTTCAGTAGTTTAGGCGTGAAGAAAACACACACACAGACAGAGTTACTTTCGCATTTATAATATTAGTTTGGATGAAGGCGCTCTAAATGCGCTTTCTTCGTCCCAACGTAAGCGTTAATCTCTAAAAGTACTCAAAAATAACCCCTCAACAGATACGACCCACGCTTCGGAGACGCATTCTGGAACAGCTCTCGATACGGTATGCTCCACTATCTCCTCAACATGATGACCTCGTGGGCCATCGTCTGCGACGTTTGGTACCTACCGGCTATGACGCGCGCCGCTGACGAATCCGCTGTGGACTTCGCGAATAGAGTCAAGGCTGTCATCGCGAGGCGGGGAGGTCTAGTCGACTTGATGTGGTAAGTGCAGCTGATAGAATTGCCTTTTAGCTAGTTAACCATCATTGTTCTATGTAATAAGTCGACAAACGAGCAGACGGATTACCTGATGGTAAGCAATCAGCGCCGCCCATGGACACCCGCAACGGAGGAGTTACAAATGCGTAGCCGACCTTTTAGGGATTAGGGTTATGGAGATTTTGGGATTGGGGAGGGATCGGAGGAGGGGAAGGATTGGGTGCCCGAAAACCTCACTCACATGGCGAAACACAACGCTGTGGTTGTTTCACTCCGGTCGAGCCGACCCATTCCTGCCGAAGCATGGCACTCCCACCTTTAAAAGCCATTCACCCAACAAAGCGGGGTTTTTTGGACAAGCCCTACTAAAACCGCTTCAACTCCGGCCACCTGCAACTGCAACCAGGATCTTCAGTAGATACGACCATTAAAAAACCGGAACACTGAAGTCCAGCGCGTTCCAAAGACGTGACTGTCTTGGATCCCGCAACAAAATGAACCAGAAGATTTTGTTTGAGGAGAGAAAATAACAAAATAGTTGCAGTTTTAGAACGTCAGTCTTGTTGGTGTATAGGAGTTGCAGTGGTTTTGGAAGGTTGTGGCGGGCTTGTCCCAAAAAAATGGCGCTGATCTGTCTGCCCATTTGCTGCCCTGGTTTCTGTCATGTCAAGTTTTTTTTATGTAATAGGTCAGCTAACGAGCAGACGGATTACCTGATGGTAAGCAATCAGCGCCGCCCATGGACACCCGTAACGGAGGAGTTAAGAGTGCTTTGCCGACCTTTTAGGGATTAGGGAGGGATCGGTGAAGGGAAAGGATTGGGCCTTAAGTCATTTGATAATTTTCCCCCTCACAAAAATAAAAATTGCTTAACTTTGTCTAACCTAAACTTCCTTTGTTACAGGGACGGTCAGCTAAAACGCATGAAACCCAAAAAGGAATGGAGAGAATTACAACAAGAAGAGATAAGCAAAAGATTAAAAGGAGAATAGTTATTTATTAAAAGTAGGTTTTAATGGACTGATCGACGCTGGGCGAGCCCAGCTACTCGTGTTAACACGACCCCCCACCGAGTTTGATATCTCTCATCACACAGAATTGTCAAAAACACTATTCTCATCAGCCTATAAGTGCCCACTGCTGAGCAAAGGTCTCTTCTCACACGGAGAAGGTTTGAGCATTAACCACCACGCTCGCTCAAGGCCATTTCAAACTTAAGAAATTATAAGTCCAGGTTTCCTCACGATGTTTTCCTTCACCGTATGCCAGTGGTGTCTCTAATAATAATTATATTGGTAATTGCCAGGTTTCGCACCCTCATGCATGAGAAGCGATGTTTTGTTGTACAGTAATAAAGTTAAACTATTACGAACATCGAAAAGTATTCTTGCGTAGACATAATGTATAGAAAATTACCTTTGAAAAACTTGTGTACAACGCCATATTTTAGTGGACACTCGAACTAAAACGAAGCATTTATGAATTACATGCATTTTTTTTTTTTATTTATGTTTAACTTAGGCTTATTTGCGTAACTGTTTGGCTCAGTAGTTCGGCTTGGTAAACTTGTTAAATCGATTCAGTTATTGTATAATATATGCTATTCTTGATTATAGGCCCCGTCGTGGCTTGAAAGTAGTCGGGTTACCCTGTCAAACATTTACGAGAATTAGCCAAGAAATGAAGTAATATAATACATATGTTATGTAACTATGATAGTTATAAATACAAATCAAAATAATATATTCAAAATAGAATAGTAGTCTGTCAGTCTGTTCGTCAGTGAAGCTAGGTGCTCGTTCCAAAGTGTAAAACAACGAGCATGAAACTCCAACATTCACGATATAGGTGAAATATAATAAAATTGTTATTTTGTATAGTAAAAATTATTTATTGATAATAATTATCATACAGAATTATTCTGTATGACCCATATACATAGTTAAGGAGGATATCAAATTCGGTAATACACACTCAGTTTCTGAAAGGCTTTTCTGATTAATATTCAACCGGCGTGAAACGACCACAGCGTTGTGTTTCGCCGTGTGAGTGAAGTTACCAGAGGCCCATTCCTTCCTCATTCCCAAAATCTCCAAATCCCTAATCCCTAACTCGTAACTCCTCCGTTGTTGAGGGTGTCCATGGGCAGCGCTGATTGCTTACCATCAGGTAATCCGTCTCATAAAAAAGGACACGCACGTTCTTATTAACAGCTTTCAAGTATTGATGAGCGTTTCAGAAACTGAGTGGTTAGTCTTTTTTAAAAAGTTCTTGTGAAGTTTGAAAGAGAAAGCAATATATTTTTGGATTGCTCAATGTTGAAGAATGTGTAATGGCTATACGAAATAAATGTTGTAATATATTCGATATGATAATTTTTTTGTTTTATTTTCTCACCTGCACGTCGATTCTATAAAATTTGTTTGATTTTGAATCTCGTTCGAGTGTGAAGTGGCGGGTAAATTACATTATAGAATGCCACTTTTAACGTCATCTCATAACTGGCGACACTACGGGCGTCGGGGATCAAGGGAAGATCTCCGGCCACCGTAAGCGCGGGTCTGCGGTCGGCGAGTAAGGGCAGCTCGCCGCCCGACCAGAACCAGGCCCGAGCGTACGGCGCGTAGCGTTCCGCGCGCGCCTCAAAGAGCCAATAGACCACCACAGACGGGGCCCTAAAGGGCTGATGTTCAGCCGGGGTGGAGAAGCGCAATGAGGCACCTCGACCTCGGCACAGAGCAGAAAAAGGAACAGGGGGGTTTTTAGTCAGTAAGAGTCTGACACTCCCTCCCGCCCGGCCCTGGGCGGGAGAAGTAATTTGATGACTTTCCCCTCACAAAAAAAAAACGTCATCTCATACTTTATCTATCAAAATGTTGCGGTCAATTTAGTTCAACTCGCAAGTGTAGCGCTAGTGTACTACTACTCATAGCGGATTCAAATTCGAAGTTTAGAATCAGAATCACCTATTCGGATAATTTTTATTTTTTTTCTCACCTGTTCCTGTCAATTTAGGCATTCGACGTTAGTTTTTTGACCATTGATATTGAATAAAATAATTTCCATACATGGGAATGGTGGGAGACATTCAAACTAATATTATAAATGCGAAAATAACTCTGTCTTTTCTTCACGCCTAAACTACTGAACCGATTTTTGTAAAATTTGGTACAGACATAGTTTGAGTCGAGAAAGGATATAGGATAGTTTTTATACCAAAAATCTGCAGGAAGTCACTATTCCACGCGAACGGAGTCGCGGGTAAAAGCTAGTTGTTTATTTGGTATTATGTTTTAAACAATTTCATAGATTTTTATAGCTTGTTGGAACTTTATGTAACATCTTTCTTATTTTTTGGTCTAAATTGACCAGACTAACCACTTTTTCCATTTGTCAAAGAATAAAGTTGCTTTGTAGGCACAGGAATCGACGAATTAACTAATGGTAGGTAACCTTTTAGGGTCCGTGATTTGAGGATTTACGGCTGGAGTACCTAACTATTGGGCCCTAAAAGAGTCTATTGGCTCTTTGAGGGACGCGAGACAATGTCTGGAGATCGTCACTCGATGCCCGACGCCGGGAGTGTGGTCTACTACGGCGACTGGGGCGTAAGGAAGATAGATGACTGCACGGTTGGCGCGGTGGCTGGACACTAAGCTGCCGCGCAACGTGTCTGCTCTACCCCTTTTTTGATGCGGCAAACTCATCGAATGACTTTAACCGCCCTTAGTTTGATTAGTGGAAATATTTCTCTGGTTGTGGGTCAGTCGCAGATATATACCGCGGCCCGACCCACAGTAAAAGAGGGAACAGGAGAAATAAAAAGAGGGATGTGTGGTTTTTAGCCAGTGAGAATCTGACACTACCTCTGGCCCCATCTATAGCCTCTCTATACATTTTTTCTTCTCAAATAATATCTTCTGATTTATATCGTTGCGAAATCCAAGACAGTCATACATGCACCAGGGACGCAGTGGACTTCAGTGTTCCGGTTTTTGCATGGTTGTGTCTACTGTAGATCCTGGTATAAAGGTGTTAGAGCGGTTTAGGAGGGTGTAGCGGGCTTGCCCTAATTTATTAAAAAAGGCCTCCCGTGGCCGGATATCGAAACATCGGCTCTATTAGGCGACATCTGTGGTAGTTTATGAGGTACTTGCCAAATGCGCTCATTAGCATAAAATCCACCTTCTGACCTACAATCACGGTCGCCAATGAACCACTACAATCCCGAAGTATTTGCAAAATGCGGTGGCTTGGGCAGGCCACGTCGCTCGTAGGATGGACCCGAAAAGTACTAGAGTGGCGACCAGAAAACGTAATATGGGCAGTCGGTTCACCTAAAGGGAGGCCCTTTAGGTGGACTGTCTGACGACATCGTCAGAGTCGCGGGGAGCCAATGGATGCAGGTGGCAACTTGTCGACGACGTGAAGGGCTAGGAGGGAGGTCTATGTTCAGTAGTGGACGTTTTCCGGCTGATGATGATGATGATGATGATATTAAATAGTGAAGTTTAGTATCAGCATAGCACACGTGTGACGCCAGGACCGGAGTTGAGTATAAGTGCTTACGAGTAGGTAGGTATGATTAAACATTAGTCATATTTCTAGGAAATCTACTTATAACTACCGAAATCGCTAACCTCAAATCACCATTAGAAAAAAAAGTTAACGTAATGTGTAAAAGCTTCGTCCAAAAAAACGTTGCGTCTTGTTGTGAAATTATGTCGCAATCAATGGTCGCAATAGGAAAAATGGTCTACTCAAATACGTTTTCCTTATTATTTTAAACACACTTTTCATAATCAGAATTCACTTTCTATTTCAATAAACGCAATAATGGCACCTTTTTTGTCAGGGGAAATCATCAAATGACTTCTCCCGCCCAGAGTGAGGCGAGAGAGTGTCAGACTCTTACTGGCTAAAAACCCCCCGTTCCCTCCTGCTCTGGGCCGAGGCCGCAGTGACTTATTGGGCTTCCCCGGCTGAACATCAGCCCTATAGAGCCCCGTCTGTGGTGGTCTATTGGCTCTTTGGGCCCGCGCGGTACGTTACCCGCCGTACACTACCCAGGGCGGATACTTAAATCATAATAATTTAAGTATCCGCCCATAATTTAAATATGACGATTATGACCAGAGAAAAAAAATGAAAACAAAAAAAAAGTTATGGCAAAGCTACATTTAAGGTATCTTGTAAGAAAATCGATTCAAATTAATATTAATTAATTAAAAGTTACAACCATATACTTAATACGGTAGTTTGTTACCTACATAACGTTGTGTTACGATACGATAGGAAGTAAGTACGTGAATCAATACTTAAATAATCTATAATATAAAAATGAATGGCAAAATGTGTTCGTAAGCGCATAACTCAACAACGCCTAGACCAGTTTTGCTAATTCTTTATTTGTTGTTTTTGTTATTGTCAGGGGAAGGTTCTTGTCAAAGAAAATATTAGAAAAGTAGAGGGGATGATTATGACAAAGTTACCCTTTTATAGCGAGATAGTTGGACCCGAGCGAAGCGGGGGCGGGCCGCTAGTCTTCTTATATATAAAAATAGATCGCAAAATGTGTTGGTAAGCGCATAACTCAACAACGCCTAGACCAATTTTGCTAATTCTTTTTTTGTTGTCTTTGTTATTGTCAGGAGAAGGTTCCTATCAAAGAAAATATTAGAAAAGTAGAGGGGAGGTGAAGATTAGGAAAAAGTGACCGTTTGATAGCGAGATAGTTGGACCCGTGTGAAGCGGGGGCGGGCAGCTAGTTTAAAATATAAGTTGATCAATAAAACTATTCCCTTTGAGAAAAGTAACAGCTGTTCTAATAACTAGAGAAATAAAACTTAATAACCCCAGTTTAAAGTAATCTGTGGTAATAACGAGTAGACAATTAAACTAGTGATGTCATTAATACTTGGTTAAAGGAGTACCTAATACACAAGTATTAAGTTTAGTGTTACAGTACTAAATACTCAATACAAGTTCATATAGTAGAATCGGACGATTGTCGGCTGTTAATATTATATTATATGTTTATAAGATCCACTACGATGGAGGGCTTTCAAGTGAAGTACATAATGGTCTGTTATTCTGTTAGGTACTTTATTATACGTATACAAGGACGTTAGATATTGATTGAAATATAAATAATAACACTTACACTTGTTTGTAAATTGAGAGCGAAATATTATATTAGGATTTTTTTTATTATTAGATCGGTAAATGGGCTGACGGATTACCTGATAGTACCTAAGCAATCAGCACCGCCCATGGACTTTTGGGGATTAGAGATTTGTATATTTAGGGATTAGGGGAAGGGAAAGATTGGGTCTCCGGTAGCCTCACTGACACGACGAAACACAACGCTGTGGTTGTTTCACGCCGGTTTTCTGTGAGGCCGTATCACTCTGGTCGTGCCGAAGCATGGCTCATTCACACTTTTGTGCTATAAGCTGGATATTTAAATCATGTAACACCGAGTTTTTACTAGTTATTTTATTTACGACTCCTATATAAGTAAGCCGTACGTTTACTTGCCCAAAGTAGTGCGCCCTCCAGCTAGATGGACTGAAGACATCCGCAGAGTGGCTGGCAGTAGTTGGAGGAGAAGAGCTGAACACCGAACTCAGTGGCGTGCGTCGTCCAGCAGTGAATAGAATCAGGTTAATGATGATGATTATATTAGTTAGCCTATTCCGAAATGCCAGGGTTATAGATCAGGCGCAATAATGTAGGTACTGCGGCCCCAGCCTGGAGCAGGACAAGAACCAGGCTGGTTTGTTATTCCAGTAAGAGTCTGACACTCCCTCACTCCCACCCAGGGCGAGAGCACTCACTTGAAGATTATAGGACTTCAAAAAACCTATATCTACGCAGATAAAAAAAGAAAAAGAGACTGACCTCTGAGTTTGTTTCGGCATTTCTTCTCAGAGTAGTCAGATAGGAAATGCCGGCTTCATCTAGTTTTTCACATAAATTGACGTGTAAAAGTGCCGTTTTATGGCCTATTTGCAAAAATAAATTCATTGTTTCATTGATATCGGGCACAATTCTAACTAAATCCGTGATGAACGTAACAAAAAATCGATGAGACACATTTACCAATTGTATTCCTAGGCCTAATCGTTGCCATCAATTATGTGTATACCTGTAATAGGCATTTATACCAGTAATGCTATTGTCATGTATCTTATATATTTCCTATGTTGCTGTGTACCTAATAAATAAATAGTCCACAGACAAAGTTGGCCGATCCAAAAAGCAAATAACATTTATCTCAAAAACCGCATCTCACACTTAAAGCCAACAAAACTACGCAATCACTATCAATAACATTACATATATAAATTAATTTATTTAATAACTAGCGTGATGGAGGTTTTATGGGGTCAAATGTTTAAATAGCAATCAATTTAAGAGATAAAGAATATGTGTTACATTTTTTTATCTTCAGTGAAAAGTTTTACTTTGTTGTTTTATTGTAAGCATAGGTAAGTCTCATGGCTGACGATACGGTATAAGTAACGTGTTATGTCAGAGAAATGGCAAAGGAACTCATAAAAATTAAATGTAACAAACATTTTTCACTGATTTTAGTTAGAGACTGTGTTATAATTAAGAGTTTTGAGACTCAACAGCACAATCTCTACTCGTTTGAAAATAAAAACCTTCTTTTATGTTATTGGATAGAACTATAAAGAACTTGGTAAATGGGAATTCATTGTCATCATCATCATCAGCCTATAAGTGCCAACAACTGAGCAAAAGAATTAGGCAACCACCACCACGCTAAGACAGATTGGCAATTTAAAACTTATCATTAGAATTATCTAGCAGTCCAGGTTTCCTCAAGATGTTTTTCTTCATCGTATATCAGTGGTGTCTAAATTAATTTAGACACGGCCACCACGACCCCTACATAGGAATTGGATTGTTGAAAATTTGATGAGACTTTACGCACTCTGGGATAGCATCATTCATGTCAAAATATATATAGCCATATAGAAAGCCATATACTTAAGCTGCTTTTAGACACTGAATATCCCAAAAAATACCTGTGGAAACCATTTTACATGTTCTTGCAAGGAAAATAACGGTATATAAGAAGTATCTAACTATTCAATTAAACAGACAATCGAACAAAACGCTCCGACAAACCGTGTATTATATAATAATGTTTATCAAATACACTCTGTGTAATAAATTGATAGCGTAGATAACCTAGCCTTGGTCGGCTGTTTATTCTACATACCGTCGCCTAGCCGAACGGACGTGTCAAAAATTCAAAATGGTGCGCGTTCCAACTGTAACTTTTAATAACGGACAGAAAATTCCCGCCATCGGAATTGGCACTTGGAAGGTAAGTAATTAATTTTTGTTTGTTTACTTTTTATTATTGATGCAGTTGATTTAATATTAGTTTAAGACAATTTTCTATTTTTTGGTCTTTTTTGGGACATGTTTTTACGATTTCAATTAAGCTTATTTATGATGTGAGGCTGCGAACGAGCGTACTGATAACCTGGATGATATCTAAGACCTCAACACATAAGGAGTTACAAGTGCACTGTTGCTTTTAGGGGTTGTTAGTTGATGGAGTTAGAATTGTGTTTGAAATAAAAGTGATAATCCAAAGTAATATTATAAATGCGAAAGTAACTCTGTCTGTCTTTTCTTTACGCCTGAACTACTGAACCGATTTCTATGAAATTTGGTACAGACATAATTTGGAACTCGAGAAAGAACATAGGATGATGGAGTTTTTATACTAAAACTCTGCAGGAAGTCACTATTCCACGCGAACGGAGTCGCGGGCAAAAGCTAGTTTTTATAAGTTTTTTTGTATTTTTTTAACAACTCTTATTTTAGATATATTTGTCCGTTACCATCTATTTTTTCCTACAATATTTGAGTGTGAAGTGTTTTAAATTAGGTATAGACTTTAACTTCTGTACCAAGAAAAAAAAATAGTTTTGAATATTAACTACATACTTACATAGACATAAGATACATACTAAACAGTAACAATACGAGATAATGCTTAGCTTAAATATAGATATGAGACGTTTAGGTAATGTCAAACGAAAGGAAACAATCATGTATGTGTGAAATTAAACGATCTGAATATAAAATCTACTATTTATTGTCTATTTTTAGACATCCGGCGTGCTTTTATAAAACAAAGATCGATCCAGATATTTTTATTATAGGTACTTAAGTTTTTAAGCTGAAGAGTTATCAATAATTCTTTAATTTTGTCATTAGAGTACCTAATAAACGGCATTCAAATCAAAAAACTTTGTGTTGAAGGGGAGGAGGAGGTCTCATTCAATTTGAAGCCTTATTTATAGTTAGATGATTTTATTTTAGTAAATAGGTAGAACTTAAAACAGAACTTTGCACATCATTATGAGAAAAAAAGAGTACCTATTAGGTGAAGCCAACATTTCCTATCTGGCTATTCTGTAAAAAAATGCCGAAACTAATTCATAGATAAAACTCTTTTTAGAGTCCAGTGATAGCTAGATAGTTGACTTGGAATTTTTTTTTTTTGTTTATTTATTCACAATATAGTTTTACATTATTAACTTACATCAATAATCGCCAAACTGTAAGACAGTTTGTTGGCGATAGTGTCGCTCTTATGTTTTACAATATTGTTAATTATTACTACTGTTAATATTATAGGTACATAAAAGATATCTTTAATTAATTTATTTTTATATTTAAGACAATACAATTAGAATGATGTGTTTCTGTAACATTATAAATAAATAAGTTTAGATGGCTTCTTAGCAACAATGGTCTTACATCTATAATTTTTCATAAAATTAATATGCTGTGGGAACTGTTCAAGTAGATACCTATTACTTAATTTCAACGTATTAAATTAGTTTTTTGTGTCATTCTTTGGGTAAAAACATTTCGCAAACGAGATTCTTATAGATAGGTAGTCAATGAAATAGATAAATGCATCGAGTTATCATTTAAATTGTAATTTCAATACACAACTGCACTTACATAACATTTATCAATTAGGTACGATATAGCGATCTTTCCCGGCTTCGCATGTGTGCAATGCGGATACTACATTTCTCTACTATTTAATGGATGTTATTATACCTACACATAAACTTTTTATCTTCGATCACTTTATCTACTAAAAAAACCGTAACAAAATAAGTCAAATCAAAATAAAATAAAAAATCATTTATTCCAATTAGAGGCAATTTTGAACGTCAAACAAAATTTTGAAGATATAGTGTCAGTCTGTCGGTCAGTCCTCTTAGTGAAGCTATTTGCTCGTTCCAAAATGTAGATTCCGATGGAGAAAAAAGAGCAAGAAACTCTATGGTTACTCTTTTTAAATCAGTTTCACATACTCTTTTTAAATCAGGTTCAATTATGTGACAACAGGCTAACACTAATATTTATTCAAATCCGTTGCATAAATACGAATATAGGGACAGAGAAAACGACTTTGTTTTATACTATGTGGTGAGACTAGAAGTTTTCTTCGCAGCACTATCCTAATATGGAACTAAGTTTAAAAATCCTACGTTAAAATTAAATCGCAGTAAATTCTTGATGACACTAATTATTGCTATTTTTAAATCGATATACAGTTCAGTGGGACTACAAGGAGTACTAATCTCTACTACTCTTACTACCTGTTATATTTGATACTACTATGTAGGTACATAATTTAAGGTACCACATATTGTGTACCTAGTTTATTTTTTATAACATGTAGGTAGGTATGTACCGACGTATGTAGTTCGATATAAGGTGCTAACGACGAAATTGTTTTTATTATTTAGTTATTATAACTTATGTAGTTACTTCCATTATTCGGCTTTTATTGGTCAAAGCTTTATGGTCATGTCACTCAAAATTTTATACAACTAAATAGAAAAATTCGAGCCCGTTCCAAAGATTTATGCGTTCAAACACTCTTGAACCATATATCTAATATTAATGTTAATACAAAATTCTTTCTCTTGAAGTAGTTTAAAAGCAATAATTTATGTCAAGTTTTATTAAATCATTTCCAGAGTATCCATGATTTTTTACTTTGTTGCCTTGCAGGTATAAAAACTCACGCGTTTATCTTGTTTCTGTTCTGTCACCAATTCTAAAACTACGCACCTAAAACTTATAAAGCCCCAAATACGATTTTATTCGCCGCGAATTCTCCTTTATGTCTTCTAACGATTGAAAACGGGTGCCACGAAGGGGTAATTTGAGTGTGGGAAAAAGAAAGAAGTCGGCTGGAGCCATATCTGGTGAATATGGTTGCTGCTCGATGGTGTTTGTTGAGTGTTTGGACAAAAAATCGTTTACAATGATGGCCTTGTGCGAAGGCGCATTATCGTGATGCAAAATCCAAGAATTTTCTTTCCACATTTCTGGCCGTTTTCGTCGAATTTGTTCTCTTAAACGCCGCATAACACTCAAATAATATTCTTTATTTACCGTTTGACCTTCGGGCAAGAATTCTGAGTGCACAACACCGCGATAGTCAAAGAAAACAGTCAACATGACTTTGACTTTTGATCGACTTTGACGTGGTTTTTTCGGTTTTGGTTCAGTTGGAAGGCGCCATTCCGTAGCTTGTTGACTAGTTTGCATGTCAAACTCGTAAACCCACGTCTCGTCACCAGTAACAATGCGTTTCATGAATGTTGGGTCGGTATTGACTCGTTCTAACATGTCCTCAGCGACTTTCATGCGATTTAGTTTTTGAAGAAAATTCAGGTCTTTTGGGACTAGCCGAGCGGCAACACGTTTCATACCCAAATTATTTGTTAAAATGGTACGGATCGACTCGTGAGATACAGAAAGTTCGGCGGCCATCTCTCTCAAACTTGAATGAGGATTTTCAGTCACTATTTCCTTCACTTTTGCGATGTTAACTTCAGTTGCAGACGTTGATGGCCTACCAGAACGAGGCAAATCTTCCATCACATCTCGACCGCTTTTGAACGCTTTGTACCACTCATAAGCACGTGTTTTTGATAAAGTCGATCACCGTAAGCCTTCTGTAACATTTTGAGTGCCTCCGAACACGAAATTTCGCTGGCGATGCAAAATTTAAGACAAACTCTTTGTTTGATGCTTTTGTCCATTATGAAATTCGCAATACACACTAGATATTATAAAACTAAAAACAGCACTGTTTTTAATATAAATAACAGATGCAACTGAAATTCCGCGCCAAAATGGAAAACAGTTATGCCAATCTAACAACAACAAAAAAAATTAAAATTCGAATTTGGAACCATAAAAAAAACATTCATTCCCGATACTTTGTTGACTGAATGTATATTGATTTGCTGACACATAATGACTAGTCAGATTCTTGTTAACCTTGACTTGTCAACTTGACTGTTGTATGTTTTAGGAATTAACGTTCCCATGGCAATAAAAAATACAATGTACAATTATGTGATTACGTATGTTTATATTTAGTTAGAAATATCTTTAAATAGGTATAAGATAAATGATATCGGTCAAACAGCAAATTGGTCAAGCACCACTGCAGTGTTGTTGGATTATTTCAAAACTTGTAGGTACTTCATATTTAGACCTAAACTGTGATTTGTGGATTTATTGAAAGGTATAGATTATTGAATGCTTCAGAATAGACAGTTAATATTTAAAATTTGACAAGTTTTAAAAACAATTGAGTTTGAACTTTCCCGCTTATCAATATTATTTCTACAATGAAGTATACATAATTATAATAATATGTAGACAATACTAGGCGGTATACTGCTTTTAAAATATGTAGGTATTATAATCTTAATATATAGATAGAATGAAATGCTGTTCCTTAGTCTCAGTAAATATTAAGAACTACTGGTTAGGCTAAGAATGGTCTTGAATTGTTCGAGCAAGGTCAGCTTGTCTATACTAATAAAAGAGGTAAAATGTGTAACTTTATATATATATAACTTTGTATATGTATAACGTTGGACAAACTGGTCGCATTTCTAAATTTCACTGATATATAGCTACAATGTTAATTAGTAAAACAGTGGGTGAAACAGCGTAGCAGTATCTAGTATAAAATAATACAATAGATACTATCACACCCCATCCCTAAAACCTTATACATGTCAAATTTTGGCGGGCTTTGTCAACTGTCCTTGATTCTGACATTTTTTTGTTGATGTCAATATTGTTTCAAATTATTGTCGATTCAATCTGACAGCCGGTATAACGCAGTGTATTTCTCGTTTTTTATAATATTCCAATTGGATTTAAGTAATAAAAACGATTAATATGGCTTCTAAAATGGTGAAAGTTAAATTCAACAACGGCCTTGAGATTCCCATCCTTGGAATTGGAACTTGGAAGGTAGGTAATTAACAAATTACTTACAATGTCAAATTGTAACTGTGTACAAAAAACATTTAAGTTAATTTGTATAATAAGCTTTATAAATGGCTATTAAAGCTTTCATAATGTTATGTTCCACGTTTATTGGTATAGAAAAACAATGTTTATTTGCTGTCTTCTGATTTGCGCATAAAATATTTCGGTGTTTTTTCGTAACTGTGGCATTCCCTATCTTTGCACACTGTACCTTGTACCATGGACACCCGCAACACTAAAGGAATTACGAGTGCGTTACCGGCTATTTGGGATAAAAGTTTTTAAGGATAAGGAAGAGATAGGGGACGGTAGGGATTGGGCTTCCGGTAACCTCATTCATACGGCGAAATTTGCTGTGGTTGTTTCACGCTGGTTTTCTGTGAGGCCGTGGTATCACTCCGATCGAGCCGACCCATTCGTGCCGAAGCTTGGCTCTCCCATACTTGCACAATGCAGAGATCAAGTAAAAACATTAAACAAATGATGGGATCAATTTCTCATAATTAAATTTTAATTCCTATATCATCTCGAACATTGCGCTTACATATGCATACTAGACAACAGTCCTCAAGAAACAATGGCCTATTCTATACCACAGCCTACCTGTATATCGGCGTGAATTAACACTTGTGCTATATTTAGCTATGATACATAAGTTTTAAGAGGTCCAATTTCATGTTCTTTTACTTTATTTTGATAAACAATTTATTTTTTATCAGATAACTCAATATTTTATGACAACTTAATATAACTAGCTTATAGTATGTCTATCATGTGTTTTATTTATCAATGTTTTTTTTATCATTTGGAAAACCACTCGCTGCTTGTCCCCATTAGATTATAGCATAATGTTTTATAGCCTATAGCACTCGGGAACATTGTAGCTATCAAAGAATTTTGGGAATCCGACCAGTGGTTCCTAAGATTACCCCCTACATACAAACTTACAGACTTACAACTTTTACCTCTTTATTTATAATTAATATTAGTATAGATAACATCCATTAAATAAGCAGATTAGGTCGCGGAAAGATATATGTTAGTGTGTAATATTATAATACTAGCGACTTGCCCCGGCTTCATATGGGTGTAATGCTGTTACTTAATTTCTTCACCATTTAATGGATGTTATTAAGTATAAAAACTTCATAAAAGTTGTGAGTGATGGTGGTTAAAAAAAGTAATTTAATTTGCTGTCTCTATATACCGTGATATGATACTGTGGCCTCAGTCTAGGGTAAAAGAAGGAACGGGGGGTTTTAGTCAGTAAGATTCTGACACTCTCTCCTCACCCTGGGTGACAAAAGTAATTTGTTGATATTCTCTTCAAAAAAAGAAAAAAATTGGTCGAACATGTATTTGACGCTACCCTCACTATATTTTATAACTACCTTGTATGTAACATATTTTATCATAATACAACAAATAAGTACTTATAACTAGTATCTTATCAGAAGTTTAAGCTCTTCAAAAAGTAGTTCATACGTGTATATTATGACTTGTATGATGAGTAAAAACTGGTTTTAACTGCAAATGTGAATGTTACAATACGCCTTTGTGCTCTTTTTCTTTTGTTTGAGTACCGACCGCAGTGATACCACGGCCTCACAGGAAACCGGCGTTAAACAACACTTGCAGCTCTCGCCAAACTTTGTGACCGCCCTGAATATAGTCGCGAGTCCGAACTTGCGCATGGTACAGTCGAGTTGGCAATACGTAATCAACCAATATTAGTATACAGGGTGTCCGGTAAAGAATGGATAACCTTAAAATGCCTTTTAGTATATCCTTTGGCCATTCAGAAAAAACAACGAAAAGGAAAGTATCATAGGTAGTACCTAAATTATTATGTCTTGAAGTAAAAGAACTGGAGCTAGAGGTAATACAAAATGATCCTTTAACATTTACGTTCATTACATTACTGCATAACCACGATGATTAAAAATTGCTTTAAAAATAAATTTTGCACGATTTGTCTATAATAAATTAATATGCAAGTTTTTTATAAAATATTCTTTTTTTCGGTTTTTTTTGTTAGTATATTTTTTGTAATGGCCATAAGATATACTTAAAGGTATTGCAAGTTTATACATTCTTTACCGAACACCCTGTATACGTAATCAACCAGTATTAAAAATGTTAGAAAACGAAAATTGGTTGATTACGTATTTTTATTATAACTTTCGTGAGACATTCTAAATTATTTATTATGTTTTCGGCTTACTCACGTAATAATTTGAGGAGATACTCGACTAGTTTCAAGCCATGCTAGAGGCCCATATTCATGAGCAGCATTCCGCGACACGCGACTCGGCGACCGTCGCGCTGCTACTGGCTACTCGAGTCTGCGCGCCCAACGCGCCCTCTGCCGTGATTCACGCGCACTTTCTTCTAGCCGTGGTGTTGGCAGCGACGGCGCGCGCGACACTGTTGGCACGCTAGACTCGCCCGCCTGCAGCTGCGTTGGTGTTGGGTTCGAATCCCGGGTCGCCGAGTCGCGTGTCGCGGAATGCTGCTCATGAATATGGGCCTCTAGCATGGCTTGATTGCGTATTGCCTACTCGACTGTACCATGCGCAAGTTCGGACTCCCGACTATATTCAGGGCGGTCACAAAGTTTAGCGCCGGCTGTACGTTGTGTTTCGCCGTGTGAGTGAGGTTAATCAATCCTCGATCCTTAATCCTCAAATGCCCTATCCTTAAATCCCTAATAACCCACAAGAAGCTTGAAACGCACTTGTAGTAACTCCTTTGGTATTACGAGTGTCCATGGGCGGCGCTGATTGCTTACCATCAGGTAATCCGCCTGCTCGTTTACCGACCTATGACATAAATAAGCGATTTCTGTCTAATTCTTGCTATAGGATCACATATTCCATAAAAATGAATTTAAAAATTTAAATTTGTTTTTTTGTTCACAGTCGAAGCCGGGCGAAGTTACTGAGGCTGTGAAAACGGCCATAGACGTTGGCTACAGACACATAGACTGCGCCTTTGTCTATGGCAATGAAAAGGAGGTTGGAGCTGCCATCTCTGCTAAAATCGCTGATGGTACTGTTAAGAGGTAAGGTCATAACTTATGGCATTCGTCACTGTTTTAGCAGCGGTAAGACCCTTCTTTGAGGAGTGGCTTGAGAGCCGCCACGGCTTCCTCACCTTCCGCCTGACGCAGATGCTTACCCGGCACGGCAGCTTCGGTAGGGTCCTCTTTCGGATCCGGAGGAAACGCCCGAGTGTCGTCATCGTGAGGACCACTCAGAGGAAGTGATTGGCGGCAGCGACCTCTCGCGGCCGGGCTTAGAGGCTATGATGCGGAGCGAGAGGAACTGAATAGCTCTTTCTGCGAAGCAGTGATGCTCGCAAAGATGGCGCGTGAGGGAACTATCGAGCGTACGGCGCGAAGCGTTCCGCGCGCGCCTCAAAGAGCCAATAGACCACCACAGACGGGGCCCTATAGGGCTGATGTTCAGCCGGGGTTGCGGGGTAAGCGCAATGAGGCACCGCGACCTCGGCCCAGAGAAGGAGAAGGAACAGAGGGGTTTTAATCAGTAAGAGTCTGTCATTCCATCACGCCATACCCTAAGCATAAGAAGTCATTTGATGAAACAATGAAACAATGAATTTATTTTTGCAAATAGGCCATAAAACGTCACTTTTACGCGTCAATTTATATGTGAAAAACTAGATGAAGCCGGCATTTCCTATCTGACTACTCTGAGAAGAAATGCCGAAACAAACTCAGAGATCAGTCTCTTTTCAAGTCCAGACAATGTAAAAATAACATAATGTGAGAGAACCGTGCAAGTTCATTCTGTAGTGGTCTTTTGAGGAAAGAACCACACCAGTTTAAGTGGACCCGTTCTGAAGACAGGCACGCAAGTGTAGCTAGTACCAACCAGTATAGCTAGTGCTGCTGAGTTGTCCGACGAACAATACCGATCAATACCGAATGACTTTTCCTACTCAAAAAAGTATAGTCACTTTTAATTGCAGCTGCATGGTTGGCGCGGTGGCTGGGCAACTGGCTGCCGCGCAATCCGTCGCGGGTTGATTCCCGCACGGATCAACTCCTTGTGTGATCCACAGATTGTTGTTCCTTGTCTGGGTGTGATGTGTCGGTTGTGAGGATAATGTAGAGCTGGAGAAGGAACTGGTAGCTTTTAGTCAGTAAGAGTCTGACACTACCTCTCGCGTCATCCAGGGCTGTAAAAGTCATCAAATTGTTCCTACCCGTTAAAATAAACCACTACCAACAGAATTTTCCTAGAGCCCCGACATTCGATTTTTAATCAAGACGCGCTTTTCGTATGTTGGATCAAATTCTCCTTATAGTAGGGGAGCCCATGAAGGAATTTCGGTAGTTACTCGAGCGCGTCAGATTAACATATGGGGAATATTTAGTAACCTATTGAATATACCCATTACATACTTGGCCATAGTCGTGGTATGCAAACCTGGCAAGTACCAATGTGACTTTTTCCGAGTTATATGTACTTTCTATGATTATTTAGACACCACTGACATACGGTAAAGGAAAACATCGTAAGGAAACCTGGACTTATAGTTTCTAATTGTAAGATTGAAATCGCCAATCCGCCTTGAGCAAGCGTGGTGATTAGTGCTCAAACCTTCTCCGTGTGAGAAGAGGCCTTTGCTCAGCAGTGGGCACTTATAGGCTGTTGATGATGATGATGATGATTACATACTTAATGTAAACAGAGGCGGGGGGGGGGGGGGATAACAATATAAAAAAATAACAAAATTCAGTCGTTTTCGTCAGATTAGGTGGGAAAAGGTAGGTGTCATGTCACAGAAAAGGCGTTTAAAAAATCTGCCGATTTCAGCAGCAATAGAGTTTTGAACGGGTCCCATTCATATCCCCTTAATTACCCAACCCCACCACGCAATTCGGCAGATTAAAATATTTTCACTGTCAGAAATACATGGAGAATATACATTATTAATATCTGTCACGCTCGTGCACTAAAACAAAAGTTACATCTCACAATTTTGGAAAATTATCATTCTCCCCTTCCCCTACCGGCGGAATGAAATGTCATTGAGACATTTTTTCTTTCTATCACCAAATCTTCAGAATCCAGTTACTACCTACGACGCTTGAGTAACTACAAATTTAGCATCCTGGGCTCCCCGACTATTAATGTTAATATTTAATTGCATCAGTATTCTAATTAATCACCTCCCAACAATACCAAACAATATTATGATTAACGGTGGAGTTTCAAATCAAATCAAATCATTTATTTGTTAACATAGGTTAATAAAATACAGATATTATAATGTTGTTGACACAGAGCGCTATGTTGTACCAGGAGGCGTACAAATTTAATATGGTGTGATAATATACATAATTGTGGAATAAAAAAATATAATTACTAAAATTTGAAAATCTTGTACAATTATTACACATTACAATTATTACATTACACAAAACAAATTACATGTCAGTTATTAATTACTCCAGATAAGTCAGAAAAATCAAAATAAATTCCATTTTAGAAAGAAATATGATAACATTAGAGTCTTGTTTAACAAAAAACAAAAATAGAATGTCAGTAAATTTCATAACAAGGAAGCTGCGTCCATACCCTCAACATTACACATTTCTTTCTCGTTCTTCTCCATTCGAATCTACAATTTGGAACGAGCACCTAGCTTCACTGACGAACAGAATGACAAACTACTATTCTATTTTGACGTTTCAAAAGTACCTATTTATGGTTTAGTTGGAATAAATGATTTTGACTCGAGAAAAAAAGTAAGTTATAGGTAGTTCACTGTTGAAAATTTGAAATGCTTCTTGAACGACAGTTGTATTATAAAGAGAATTTTTGACATTGGATCTGGTCTCTTCCAGAGAGGATCTGTTCGTCACCTCCAAGCTATGGAACACCTTCCATCGACCGGATCTCGTGAAGGGTGCACTCCTCAAAAGCCTGGAGAATCTCAACCTCAAATATTTGGACCTCTATCTGATACACTGGCCTCAAGCCTACAAGGTATGTCTTTTTTTATTATTTTATGTGATATCTTGGCAAACGAGGCGACGGATTACCTGATGGTAAGCAATCGGCGCCTTCCAAAGACACTCGCAATCACAAGAGGAGTTAAGTTGAAGGAGTGCGTTGGTGCCTTTTGGGGACAAGGGTTTCGGACAATTTGGGATGGGGGAGAGGAAGAATTGGGCCTCTGGTTACCTCACTCACACGATGAAACTACGCCGTGATTGTTTCGCATTGGTTTTCTGTGAGGCCATGCTTCGACACGAATAGGTCGGCTCGACCGGAGTGATACCATGGCCTCCGCCAGTGTTTCGCCGTTTGAATGAGGTCTCCGTTGGCCCTATCCTAACCCTCTCCTTATCCAAAAATCTCCAAAACCTTAATCTCAAAAAGTCGGCAACTCGTCGTAACCCCTGCATTGTTCCATGGGCAGCGCTGATTGCTTACCATCAGGTAATCCGCCCACTCGTTTGCCGACCTTAAGACCTTATAACCTTGTAGAAAAAAACTAAAAATTATTTATTTTCTCAACAGGAAGATGGCGAGTTGTTCCCTAAAACTGCTAATGATAGCATAGCGTTTTCTGATGTGGATTATGTGGATACATGGAAGGCCCTAGAACCTCTGGTCGGAGAAGGCCTTGTGAAGAGTATAGGAGTTTCAAATTTCAATTCCAAGCAAATTGCAAGACTTTTGGAGCATGCCAGCATCGTGCCTGTTACCAACCAGGTGAGTCGAAGGCCTAATTCATCATCATCATCAGCCTATAAGTGCCCACTGCTGAGCAAAGGCCTCTTCTCACACAGAGAAGATTTGTCACTCCCGTATTGGCCCGGACGTCAAGGCGCCCGCATCTTGTACGTAAACGTTCGGGTTCGAAACCTGGCAAAGGACCAATGTGACTTTTTGCGAGTTATATGTACTTTCTATGATTATTTAAACGCCACTGACATACGGTGAAGGTAAACATCGTGAGGAAACCTGGACTTATAATTTCTAATCATAAGTTTGAAATTGCCAATCGCTTTGAGCAAGCATTGTGCAAGTTAATGCTCAAAGCTTTGACTGCACGGTTGGCGCGGTGGCTGGGCAACTGGCTGCCGTGCGACGTGTCGCGAGTTCGATTCCCGCACGGAACAACACTTTGTGTGATCCACAAATTGTTGTTTCGGGTCTGGGTGTCATGTGTTTGTGAATTTGTATGTTTGTAAACGCACCCACGACTCAGGAAAAAATCCTAGTGTGAGACAACGTATACTTTTTTTTTAAAAAAAAAGCTTTTCTTTGTGAGAGTAGGTCTTAAAAATGATTAATAACTCACTGCCTTATAAAAGAACCGATCAAAATCCGTTGCGTAGTTTTAAAGATTTAAGCCTACATAGGGATATAGGGACAGAGAAAGCGACTTTGTTTTATACTATGTAGCGATATTATTTCCTCAGATCGAATGCCACCCATACTTGAATCAGAGACGTCTAAAAGATTTCTGCGAGGCGCGCAATATTAAAATCACTGCGTACTCTCCCCTGGGGTCTCCGGACAGACCCTGGGCCAAGCCAGACGACCCTAGCCTTTTGGAAGACCCCAAGCTTAAGGCTATCGCTGATAGACTAGGAAAAACTGTTGCACAAGTCTTGATTCGGTGAGTTTTGTTCTTTATTATGTATTTTTATGGCATAGGTCGGCGACCAAGCAGACGGATTACCTGATGGTAAGCAATCAGCGCCGCCCATAGACACCCGCAACGGAGGAGTTACGAGTGCGTTGCAGACCTTTTAGGGAATAGGGATTTGGAGATTTAGGGATTAAGGAGGGATTGGGGGAGGGGAAGGATTGGGCCTTCGGTAACCTCACTCACACGGCGAAATAGAACGCTGTAATTGTTTCATGTGTATTTATTATTGTTGTATTATTATTATTTTTTGCTTTTTATTGTACATTTCTTTGCTTTTTTTTCTTGATTGTTCATGCCAAATAAATTATAAATTATTTTTCTTTCTTTCTTTCTATTTTTTTCCTATGATATAGGTCGGCAAACTAGCCGATGGATTATCTGATGGTAAGCAATGGGCGACGCCCATGGACACTTATTACTAAAGGAGTTAAGTCGGCATCCGAGGTAATTCATATGATATTATAGTTGTTTAAAATACGCGCATCAGTATATAAGCCTATATAAACCCAGGAACATTGCAGCTACCTATCAGTGAAAGAATTTTAGCAATCCAATGAAACAATGAAACAATGAATTTATTTTTGCAAATAGGCCTTAAAACGGCACTTTTACACGTCAAATTATATGTGAAAAACTAGATGAAGCCGGCATTTCCTATCTGACTACTCTGAGAAGAAATGCCGAAACAAACTCAGAGGTCAGTCTCTTTTCAAGTCCAGACAATATAAAATAACATAATGTGAGAGAACCGTGCAAGTTCATTCTGTAGTGGTCTTTTGAGGAAAGAACCACACCAGTTTAAGTGGACCCGTTCTGAAGACAGGCACGCAAGTGTCAGTTTGCAACCATATAGCTAGTGCTGTTGAGTTGTCCGACGAACAATACCGATCAAAAGAACATTTGGGTGGGTCGCGCAAGTACTCAAACTGTCAGAACGCAGATGACTGGTGATAAAAAAGCACGACAAGTCTCACACGGTCCTTACACTAACAATAATATAAAATAATAAAAATGTCAACAAATAAATAAAAAAAAAAATGTCAAATAAAAAATAAAAATGTCACACTATGTGATCATGTCATTGTATAAAAAAATAAAATAAACGTAATGTCAAATTGTATATAAAAGTGTAACTTATGTTACAAACATGTCAACATGACCTGTGCAGACATTACAGCGGCTCATTCCCAAGCCTGACTATCCTCTAAGTAGTCTTTTATTTTATAAAATGCTTTACAGCAAAGTTTAGCCTTTATTACACTTTTAAATTTATTGAGGCTCAAATTTTGAATATCGCTAGGAATTTTATTGTAAAAGCGTATACATTGACACCTAAACGAACTACTTATTTTCTGAAGCCTGGAGGCAGGCACAACATATTTGTTTTTCCCCCTCGTGTTGATATTATGTATATCACTATATTTCTTAAGTAAGCTTTTGTTTTTATGAGCGTGAATTACATTTTCATAAATATATTGAGAGGCAACTGTCATTATTTTAGATTCCTTAAATAATTCTCTGAGCGAATGCCTCGGACTAAGATTATAGATTGATCGAATAGCCCTTTTCTGCAGAACAAAATCCGACCAGCGGTTCCAAAGATTACCCCCTACATACAAACTTACAAATTTTGCCTCTTTATTTTTTATGTGTTTTAACGGCAAACGATCAGACGGATTACCTGATGGTAAGCAATCAGTGTCACCCATGGACATCCGCAACAACGGTAGTGTTAACTAAGAGTGCGTTGCTGACCTTTTGGGGATTTCGAGTTTTTGGGATAGGGGCAGGTGAAGGCTTGAGCCTTCGTTAACCTCACCCACACGGCTACACACAACGCTGTGGTTGTTTCACGCCGGTTTTCTGTGAGGCCTTGGTATCGTTCCGGTCGAGCCGACCCATTCGTGCCGAAGCTTGGCTCTCCCACACTTGATTATCCCACATACATAACAGTTATAGATAAAGAAAAATTAATAACTTGTTTGTTCTTTCCTTTCACGGGACCACAGGGTCCCGGACCTTTGGAAGGCGTACGAGGAGCCGAAGCCAACTCGCAGAGGCCCGTTGAACAGTTTTGATCTAAATGTGATGGGACATCAGCCGGCAATTATCCCTGTTTGCACTATGAAAGTGCACCCAAGGACAATCACCGGTTGATGCAGGACTATTGTGAAATGTGGTAAAAATTGACAGGGTTATGAATATGGGTTGCTATGGACTGGTGGATATGTTAACTATAGAAATACTATGGCCCCTGCCCCTGACCAATATTGATACATACTGATCAACAAGCAGGGGGTGACTGGCAAACTGGGTCGGCTCGACCGGAGTGATACCACGGCCTCACAGAAAACCGGCGTGAAACAACCACAATGATGTGTTTCGCCGTGTGAGTGAGGTTACCGGAGGCCCAATCCTTCCCCTTCCCGGACCCTTCCCCAATCCCTAAATCTCCAAAACCCTAATCCCTAAAAGGTCGGCAACGCACTCGTAACTCCTCCGTTACGGATGTCCATGGGCGGCGTTGATTGCTTACCATCAGGTAATCCGTCTGCTCGTTTGCCGACATATAAAAAAAAACTCAATGGGCCCCCAGAAACGGCCGCTAGCATGTAGCGACAAGGGGGCAACATACGTTGAGCTGCTTGGGGAAGGAGAGGCATCCCACGGCTATCACAGCAATCCCGGAAGTACTTAATTACAAATTAATAATAATTATTATTTATTTTCAGTTACCAAATCGACCGTAACAATATTGTTATTCCAAAATCGGTGACAGCGTCCCGCATCGCGAGCAACTTCGACGTTTTCGACTTCAAACTGTCACAAGAGGACATGTCGTTGATCGACTCCTTCGATTGCAATGGACGTATGGTGCCTATGACTGCGTAAGTACTTAATATCATAATTTATTATCACTATCATGACCGTTATTATAATCAATATGATTATCTGTATCATCATTGTAATCGTCATCATCATCAGCTTATAAGTGCCCACTGCTGAGCAAAGGCCTCTTCTCATACAGAGAAGGTTAGAGCATTAATCACCACGCTTGCTCAATGCTGGTTGGCGATTTCAAACTTACAATTAGAAATTATATATAAGTCCAGGTTTCCTCACGATGTTTACCTTCACCGTATGTCAGTGGTGTCTAAATAATCATAGAAAGTACATATAACTAGCCATAGAACCTACACCCTCATGCATGAGAAGCGAGCGCTTTAACCTCCGGCCCACCACGACAACAACGCTTAATAAATATCATCGTCATCATGTTCATAAATATCCTTGTTATCGTCATCATTATCATCATATTAATCACTATCATTACCGTCATCATTATTTTCAACAATATTATCATCGTTTTCAAAGTCAAAATCATTCAGGTTGTCAGCCTGTTCGCCAGTGAAGCTAGGTGCTCGTTCCATATGGTAGATACGAATCATTATCATCATCATAATCATTTCCATCATCATTAATATCATATTTAATATAATTGTCACCATCATCACCACTGCTGGACATACAACAAAGTGTATTTGACATTGTATGTTTGTAAACGCACCCACGACACAGGAAAAAATCCTAATATGTGGCTGGGTATAAAAAAAAGATCTATAAGAAATTTGGCACAGAGATAGATTAAAGTCTCAAATAACACATAGCCTATGTTAAGGTAGGGTTAAGTTGCAGAAATAAGTTTTTAATAAGTATTTTTTTTATTTTACAGATCATTGGGCCACAAGTATCATCCTTTTGAGAAAGAAGAATTTTAAATATGTATTAAATAAGTAATATTTGTTAAGAATTAAAATGTTTGTCAAAACATATATTTGTCAATCGCACTTGAGTTTGTAAAACAAATGCTTATCTATATATGAATGTATAAACATATTATTATGTAATAAATAAAATTGTTTTAACACTTTTTTGAGTTTTTTTTTTCTTGTCTTAATGATGTAGCGTGGTTAACAAGCAGACGGATTACCTGATGGTAAGCAGTCAGCGCCGCCCACGGACACTCTTAATACCAGAGAAGTTATCTGGCTATTGGTGGTAAGGTTATTGAGGTTTTTTTTGTGTAATAGGAGGCGAGGAAACGAGCAGACGGATTACCTGATGGTAAGCAATCAGCGACGCCCATAGACACTCTTAATACCAGGGAAGTTATCTGGCTATTGGTGGTAAGGTTATTGAGGTTTTTTATGTAAAAGGTCGGCAAACGAGCAGACGGATCACCTGATGGTAAGCGATCAGCGCCGCCTATGGACACCTGCAGCACCAGAGGAGTTACAGGCGCGTTGCCGGCCTTTTAAGAAGGATTACGCTCGTTTCTTGAAGGTCGTATCGGTTCGGGAATACCGCCGCCGGAAGATCATTCCAAAGTTTTGCTGTGCGAGGCAGAAAGTCACGCGTGAATCGCACAGTTGTTGACTGCCAACCATCTATGTGATGGGGATGATACCTAATGTTTTCGCGAAAAGATGCGGTAGGTATCAAACCGAACAATTCCTCAGAATATTCCCTGTAGTATACCTAACTGTAGAGGCCAGCCGGGATTGCGGGGTAAGCGCAATGAGTCACCGCGACCTCGGCCCAGAGCAGGAGAAGAAACAGGGGGGTTTTTAGTCAGTACCTAAGAGTCTGACACTCCCTCCGCCCTAGACTATATCTCTACGCAGTGCCAAAGAGTCCAGCCAGTCCGAGATAACAGGTAGTAGGGGAGCCCAGGATGCTAAATTTGTAGTTACTCAAGCGTCGTAGGGAGTAACTGGATTCTGAAGATTTGGTGATAGAAAGAAAAAATGTCTCAATGACATTGCATTTCTCCGGTGGGGGAAGGGGAGAATGATAGTTTTCCAAAATTGTGAGATGTAACTTTTGTTTTAGTGCACGAGCGTGACAGATATTAATAATGTATATTCTCCATGTATTTCTGACAGTGATAATATTTTAATCTGCCGAATTGCATGGTGGGGTTGGCTAACTAAGGGGATAGAAACGGGACCCGTTCAAAACTCTATTGCTGTTGTAAACGACAATGAATTAATCGGCAGATTTTTTAAACGCCTTTTCTTTGACATGATATCTTCCTTTTCCCTGACGAAAACGACTGAATGTAGTTATTTTCTTATATTATTCTATTATATCCTCTGTTTACATTAAGTACAGTACAGCTATATGAAGGTTATATTCAATAAGTAACTAAATATTCCACATATGTTAATCTCACGCGCTCGAGTAACTACCAAAATTCCTTCATGGGCTCCCTTACTAAGAGTTGGAGGGAACGGGATGATTGGGATTTTGGAAACATCACTGACATGACGAAAAAATGCTTTTGAGACTGGTAATGTCGCAGTGAACCGAAGGTTAAGGCGCCCGCTTCTCATGCATGAGGGTTCGAAATCTAACAAGTACCAATGTGTCTTATTCCAAGTTATATGAACCTACTTTCTATGATTATTTAGACACCACTGACATACGGCGAAGGAAAACATCGTGAGGAAACCTGGACTTGGGTATAATTTCTAAGTAATTATACTTAAGTTTGAAATCGCTAACCCGTCTTGAGTAAGCTAGTTGTGCTGATAAGTACTACTACATCTACTACTTCTCCGTGTGAGAAGAGGCTTTTGCGCAACAGTGGGCACTTATAGGCTGATGATGTACCTATGTATGAGGCAGTTGTATCTCTCCGGTCGAGCCTATAGCTGAAGCATAGCAAATCCACACTGCAAATAATATCTTCTGATTTATTTCATTTTAAGATCCAAGATAGTCATGTCCGTGGGACTCACCGGACTTCAGTGATCCGGTGTTTTCATGGTTGTATCTACTGTAGATCCTGGTGTACCGTAGGTAATTCATCCCGAAATTATCAAATCCCTGAGCTCCGCTATGCATTTCTTCTGATGCTTAGGCATCGAATGCTTGTTAAATAAATGATTTAGCGAAAGAGGAGTATAGATACGTAAGTATGTAAATATAAGTCAGTTACCTACATCCAATCTCTAACAACCTGTTACACCCTATCCCCAAATGCCCTCAACTATAGGCGGTTTTCACACTGCCCCGCATCTTGCTGCATATTGCGTGTCGAAGCACTTACGCGCGTTCCTGCGGGAGTGCAGATCTGCATCATTGTGCGGGTTTGTCGCGCAATCACGTGTGTAGGTGCATTTTGTAGATTCACGCACGGCGGCTCTCATTTATTCGCCGTTCTCTGTGGTGGTCGTGCAGTACTAAGCATCACGATAGTTTTGATAAAAATGCTTAATAGTGTGGAAGTCATTCAGGACGCTGCCAACACGCATCCACGCGCTACGCTGCATCATGCGGGGCAGTGTGAGAATCGCCTAACTATTTTGGTGCGATGGCTTACCATCAATTGAATACCACAGATAATCCGTCAAGACTATACCCCGATTTGTCCTATATAAAAAACATTTCTTGTTTTAAAAGCCAGGGTCGTCTAAAAACGGTCCCAAAAGAAAACAACAATTTTATAGACAAAAAAATAATTCATTTAAATAAAACGTTTCTTATGCATAACAAATTAATAAGCTTAAAATAATATTTTAGCAATCGATAAGTACATAAATAGGTACATCGCCTAATAAACAAAGTTTTATTGCAATATATATCTAAGTATATCTTGAATTTGTAGATTTTCTTGCTAGGGAAATCATTCTACACTATTTCGTATGGAGCTTATAATTAATAAGCATATATCTAGCAAGTACCAATGTGACATTTTCCGAGTTCAACAAACGTGCTGACGGATTACCTGATGGCAAGCATTCAGCGCCGCCCATGGACACCCGCAACGGAGGAGTTACGAGTGCGTTGCCGACCTTTTAGGGATTGGGGATTTGGAGATTTAGGGATTGGGGGTGGGGAAAGATTAGGCCACCGGTAAACTTACCCACACAGCGAAACACAACGATGTGGTTGTTTCACGCCGGTTTTATGTGAGGCCGTGGTATCGCTCTGGTCGAGCCGACCCATTCGTGCCGAAGCATGGCTCTACCACACTCGCAAACTTTCGCTTTTATAATATAACTAAGGTAGACCTGATAGTTAGCAATCGGCAGACATCCACAACTCAAGGGAAATTACAACTTCGTTACCCGTATTTCGATATAAACAAAAAAAAACAACAATATTATTAAAAAATTTATATTAAATGCAAAACAATTAACATTTAGTTGATTATAAATGTTAGCTTTTTAATATTATGTATATTAAGAGCTGATTTTTCAATGGTTAGATAAAAGTTACCTGGGGAATAATTATGATGCTGTCGCGTCAGAATGTTTGTATAAGACAGTGACAGCAACAATTTTATTCCTTAAGATAACATTTATCTGACTATTGAAAAATCAGCCCTTAGTCATTTACATAAAGTTGGATATTCATATACAGTTTTAGATCCACTTTTCACCAATCATATGGTGACCCTGAGGTTAAGGCGTCCGCTTCTCATGCATGAGAAAACCTGGCAAGTACCAATGTGACGTTTTCCGAGTTATATGTACTTTCTATGATTATTTAGACACCACTGACATAAGGTGAAGGTAAACATCGTGAGGTAACCTGGACTTATAGTTTCTAATTGTAAGTTTGAAATCGCCTATCCTAGAGCAAGCGTGGTGGTTAATGCTCAAACCTTCTCCGTATGAGAAGAGGCCTTTGCTCAGCAGTGGGCACTTATAGGCTGATGATGATGATGAAATGCGTAGCTAACATCATAAAAACATCTCAAGTGTTGAGTCCCTATTGAACTGCATTATAAAAGCTTGTTTTTAAATTAAATGATATTTATAGCGAGAATTAATTAAATAAATATATTCTATATTTAATACCGTACTTAGAAATATTTAATGATTACTCAAAATAATTCTTTTTTCTTGGGTCTTCAAAAATAGGGGGAAATCATGGAATGACTTCTCCCTGGGTGGGGAGTGTCAGACTCTTACGGCCTTATAACAAAACAAGGTTTTCTTAGTCTAGGTCTAAAACATTGAGCCAGTTTTTACCGACTTCAAAAAAAGGAGGAGGTACTATGATCGGCTGATTGTTTTTTTTGTATGTTCACCGATTACTTATCCATTTATGAACCGATTTCCAAAATTCTTGTTTTGTTTGAAAGGTTATACTCCCGAGAGGGTCCCACTTTCATGTGGTCAGGATCTGATGATGGAATCCTAGGGAAACCGAGGGGAACTTTCCAAAATTGGAGTGGCGAGTAGGGCTTTTGCATGTTGTTTTAGCAGGCTTTTTACAACGCTACAACTTGCCGATGGTTTAACTCGACCTGATGATGGAGCCGGAAGACAGTCGAGGGATCTCCTTGATTATTTGGAGTGTTTACCTTGTGTTTGGGCTTAAATGATTCGTATTGGTGAGCACTTTGCACCAAGATCGGATGATGAGAACGAAGGACAGCTCAGGGAACTCCTGAACGGTTTAATCGATTATACAATGGTTATTAATATTATTTTCTATTTAACTAAATGAAAACATGTATAAATTTTAACAAAGAAAATATGTTTATGCTTTTTAGTTTACTTTTTTAAGTCTGATTATTTTTGTTAAAAATTATTTATTATATTTCAAATTGAAGGAAGGTGAGGATAGGATTCAAAATACAAAACCTGACTCAATGGTTTAAACCTAGACTACGGATAAATTTTGTTTTGTTATAAGGGTGCTTCTGACTAAAAATCCACCCGTTCCTTCTCCAGCTTACCGAAACAGTACCTCAGCTACTTATTAACTTAATCCAACTTTCTTTTTTTTAAGCAATTCTGATGTTAAGCAATCAGCGCTGCCCATGGACATCCGCAACAACGGAGGAGTTAGGAGTGCGTTGTCAACCTTTTAGGGATTAGAGATTTGGAGATTTTGGGATTGGAGAGAAGTGATTGGGCCACCGGTAACCTCACTCACAAGGCGAAACACAACGCTGTGGTTGTTTCACGCCAGTTTTCTGTGAGGCCGTGGTATCACTCCGGTCGAGCCAAAGCATGGCTCTCCTATACATGCATGACTCAATCCTTTTTTCTTTTTTTATGTGATAGACCGGCAAGCCTGATGGTAAGCAATCAACGCCGCCCATGGACATCCGCAACAACAGAAGAGTTACGAGTGCGTTACCAACCTTTTAGGGATTAGGGATAAGGGGATGATGAGGGACTCGGGGAAGGGAAGGTTTTCTTTTTGCACAAAATCCTTACTTAGGAACGGTTTAAGTAGAGACTACATATTTCTAAGTATGATAGTAAGAGATTTCACAAGTTCTCATCCAGTTTCTGAATGGTCATTGTGTAATATTAATATCTCAAGTACTTTTTTATGTAATAGATCGGCAAACGAGCAGTCGGATCACCTGATGGTAAGCGATCAGCGCCGTCCATGGACACCTGCAACACCAGAGGAGTCACAGGCGCGTTGCCGGCCTTTTAAGGAGTACGCACGTTTCTTGAAGGTTTGAAGGTCGTATCGGTTCGGGAATACCGCCGCCGGAGTAGTGTACAAAAATCCATCCTTCAGATAGTACCATCAGTAATTAAATAAACTTAAATAGAAATAGCAGCGAAATTTTTTTTTGTGTTACAAATCTGTTAACGTATATATTTTTTTATATGGTAACACTAGCTTTTGCGAGCGACTCCGTACGCGTGGAATAGTGACTTCCTGCAGATTTTTAGTATAAAAACTATCCTATGTCCTTTCTCGAGTTCCAAACTATGTCTGTACCAAATTTCACAGAAATCGGTTCAGTAGTTTAGGCGTAAAGAAAAGACAGACAGAGTTACTTTCGCATTTATAATATTAGTTTGGATTATCAGAGATGTTAGGGAGCTCCAAAACCGTATCTTGCTAATATTATAATTAATGCGAAACTTGCGATGGTTGGATGTTTGTTACTCAATAACGCCAAAACGGCTGGACGGACCTGGAAAAAATTGGCACAGACATAGGATACACTCCGGAATAGGACATAGGCTACTTTTTATCAACATACCACGCGGGCGAAGCTGCGGGCGGAAACAAATATCTTTACACAAAAGCCACTATTCCAGGCGAACGGAGTCGGGGGCAATAGCTATACTCAGAATTTTAATTCCATTCCAGATTTGACAATTTCAGTGTTGCAAAGTTATGACACGTACTAAATAGTGACGTTGCGAAATTATTCGATATGGAAATCGAATATTTCTGAACCGATTCCTCTCGTTTATATATTTACTCTCGTAAACTAAGTTTATCAGGAAATAAAATATTTCTGAATCGATAATTTAGTTTTGGCAATTAATTAACGATCTGAGACTTTTCTTTAGTAATTGTGTGTGAAATTAAAAAAAAATGTGATCATGAAGGAACGTGACAAATAAAACAGACATTTTATAAATTGTCGCCGTCATCGCTATCGCTATCGCTATTACTTTCAGTAACATTTATTATGAATTGTGTCTGTGATATTTATTGTCAATTAACATATCTGGCTTACTCATTTTTTCCTCTTCTTTGAAAACATGGGATACGCATTTAGACCATTCGGTAGCCGTAATTTTTTGAATGCCTTCCTGAAACTGATTCACTGGTTTTTTATCGATTTTTGTGTTCATCACTACACTGTTATATGTGGTATCATTATTTCACAAAATGACAGTAGGTCATATCAAATCAGGAATCGAATTAAAAAATTCTGAGTATAGTTACTATTTTTAAACTGGCTGTTTGAACGACTATTAGAACTGATGCGATTAAGACTGTGTGAAAGCTTAGAAAATACTATTTTAATATAATATAACTAAAATATATATTTAAATAAACTAGAAAGTCTTGCGGTGAACAGCTCTGTGGCCTTCTTCGTCGTATTCCCTTTTAGAGACCCACATTTTACGGAATGTGTCGAGCGAAGCTAGAATCGACCCCCCTATCCATGTCGAGTAGAGACGTTCTTGAGGTGCTGAGATCTGTTGACGAAAAAAAAAACATTTTAAAGAGTCAAAAATCAAGTCAAAATCATTTATTTCAATTAGACCCTTAAAGTCACTTTTGAACGCCAAACAAAATTTTAAAAATACAAAGTGTCAGTCTGTCGGTCAGTCCTCTCAGTGAAGCTATTTGCTCGTTCCAAAGTGTAGATTCCTATGGAGAAGAACGAGCAAGAAACTCCATGGTTACTCTTTTTAAATCAGTTTCACAAACAGATTCCGTTGTAAATTGTGAGATATAAAACCACCACCTTTTTTGTGAGGGAAAAATCATCGAATGTCCTCTCCCGCCCAGGTTAAGTCGTGAGAGAGTGTCAGACTCTTACAGACTAAAAACCCCCAGTTCCTTCTCCTACTCTGGACCGAGGTCGCGGTGCCTCATTGCGCTTACCCCGCAACCCCGGCTGAACATCAGTCCTATAGGGCCCCGTCTGTGGTGGTCTACTGGCTCTTTGAGGCGCGCGCGGAACGCTACGTGCCGTATTCCCCAAGTATTATCTACATACACCTATACCATAAAAAACGCTAATTCAGAATGACACTTAATGATAAAGCCACTGCAGCAAATATGAAGAAAAATAATGACCTTTTTTTAAACCTTTTCCACGTTCTAGAATTTTCTGATTTTCTCCTGTGTTGTGGGTGCGTTTACAAACATACAATGTCACACCCAGACTCACGGAACAACTATTTGTCGAGTTGTAACCGTAATAGAATCCGCGACATATTGAGCGACAGCCAAAAATGATGAAAAAAAAACATATAAATAAACAAAACTCACCCTAATCTTCATGTCTTTGGGCGCTAGCCTCCTGATCTCGGCGAGGAGGCGATCTCCGAAACCTCTGAAGAGGGTGCTACCTCCGCTTAGAACAATATTCTGGTATAAAACTTTACGTAAATCCATATCGGACTTCTGTATAGCAAACATCAGAACTTCGTGTAGACCTGAAAAAAATATATGAAAATTAAAAAAAAAAAACCGCTAAAAACACGCTTATGCACTGCACGAATGGGAAAAAAAAAAAAAAAAAACATCGGCATCGGTTCGTCTCGAAGGGAGTGATACCACGGCCTCACAGAAAACCGGCGTGAAACAAGCACAGCGTTGTGAGTGAGGTTACCGTAAGCCCAATCCAGCCCCCCCCCCCCCCCCCCCGTCTTTTCCTCAATCCTCAAATCTCCTAACCTTATATCCCCAATAACCCACAAGAGATCGGCAACTTGTAATAACTCCTTTGGTATTACGAGTGTCCATGGGCGGCGCTGATTGCTTACCATCAGGTAATCCGTCTGCTCGTTTGACGACCTACCACATAGAAAAAATATCTCAATTATGTTACCATAATTATTACATACGAATGGATCCACTCGACGGGAGTGATACCACGACCTCATAGAAAACCGGCGTGAAACAACCATAGCGTTTTCATTCTTTTTCCACTGGGTGAGTGAGATCACCACCCTTAATCCCCTTCAAATCCTCAAAAACCCTCCCTAACAACTCATAAAAGACCACCAACGCACTTATAACTCCTTTAGCGTTGCGGGTGTCCATGGGCGGCGCCGATTGCTTACCATCAGGTAATCCGTCTAACCTAACCTAAGCCTTTTTTTGAGGGTTGTAATTCGTGAAATTACTTTTCTTTTTTTCGGCTGTCTGTTTGTTCCCGCTAACCTTTAGAACTGCTGGACCGATTTTGAATGGAATCTTCTATGTAATAATAGGTACCTTTTTTTGAAAAGGGAAAATCGTCAAATACCTTTTTCCCGTCCAGGTACAGACGAGAGAGAGTGTCAGACTCTAACTGACTAAAAACCCCCCTGTTCCTTCTCCTGCTTTGGGCCGAGGTCGCGGTGCCTCATTGCGCTTACCCCGCAACCCCGGCTGAACATCAGCCCTATAGGGCCCCGTCTGTGGTGGTCTATTGGCTCTATGAGGGTCTTCTTAAACAGAAAAGACCTAGTGTAGCTAATAATGTTCTATGCTATCAATTACCAGCATACCTTCGCTCTCTTCGCCGATGAGATCAGGTCGGAAGAGAACTTCGGGGGCTCGGAAGCGAGCTGGACCAATCTATAAACAAAATTAATAAAATAAAAAGTTTGACATTCACTGTATAAAGTCAAAGTCAAAGTCAAAAATCATTTATTTCAATTAGGCCATTTCATTTCGTCTGTATAAACGCATAATTTTTAGAATGTTGGTTAGCTCGAACTGGCTAATGTATATGACCAATACTTTAAACCACTTTGTATATTCAGAGGAAAAGCATACAACTGGTTGGATTCATATTTATCTGATAGGAAACAGTTAGTGGAATTAAACAGATATAACGAGAAAACTAAAACCATAGAGTCATATCAATCTTCACTCATGTTGAATACGTACGGCGTGCCTCAAGGCAGTATTTTGGGCCCGCTGCTGTTCTTGCTCTACATAAACGACTTCCCTAGTGTTACTCAAATCCTTCTTCAATCACCTAGTCCTTCTCCCATCCCTAAATCTCCGAAACCCTAATCACAAAAAGGCCGACAACGCACCTTTGTTGTTGGACACCCGTTCATGGATGACGTTGATTGCTTACCATCAGGTAATCCGTTTGATTATTTGCAAAAGTAAAAAATTACCTCTAATCCGGTACCGTCAGGGAGTGTGTACTGTGCCCTCTCAGTTTCCAACGTTTCCTCTTTAAGAGGGTTCGGTGAGAGGTAGCAGGCCCTCTCTTTGATTGACTTGACTATTTCGAGCTCAGCTGATGTGCGGAGGTTGACACCCTCTTTACGGAGGAGTAACCTAAAAAGACAAAAAAATAATTATAAAACATAATTCGCGATTATAATAATAACTTTATTGTACACCAAAATGTCGTGGTGGCCCGGAGGTTAAGGAGCCCGCTTCTCATGCATGAGGGTGTGGTTTCGAAACCTGGCAAGTACCAATGTGACTTTTGCGAGTTATTTATGTACTTTCTATGATTATTTAGACACCACTGACAAACGGTGAAGGTAAACATCGTGAGGAAACCTGGACTTATAATTTCTAATTATAAGTTTGAAATCGCCAACCCGCATTGAGCAAGCGTGGTGATCAATGCTCAAACCTTCTCCGTTTGAGAAGAGGCCTTTGCTCAGCAGTGCGCACTTATAGGCTGATGATGATGATGATGACACCAAAAGAGTTGATTATAATACAGAATTACAGAATCCAATAGTACTGGGTACAAAGGCGGCCTTATCGCTAAAAGCGATTTCTATCATGCAACCTTTGGGTGGACGGAGTATTGTAGCAGTCTATATGTAACTATAAAATTAAAATCATTTACATGAGATTATCTCAGTTTCGTGGGTGCGTTTGCAAACATACAATTTCACATACACATCACACCCAGACTCACGGAAAAACAATTTGTGGATCACACATAGAGTTGTTCGTCGCTTTGTCTGTCCTTATATCCCTATGTAGGCTTAAATCTTTAAAACTACGCAACGGATTTTGATGTGGTTTTTTATAGATAGAATGATTGAAGAGGAAGGTTTATATGTATAATAACATCCATTAAATAGTTGAGAAATTTAGTATCAGTATTGTACCCGTGCGAAGCTACGGCGGATTTCTAGTCTTCTTATCTATAAAAATGGATCGCAAAATGTGTTGGTAAGCGCATAACTCAACAACGCCTGGACCAATTTTGCTAATTCTTTTTTTGTTGTGATTGTTATTGTCAGGAGAAGGTTCTTATTAAAGAAAATATTAGAAAAGTAGAGGGGAAGATTAGGAAAAAGTGACGTTTTGATAGCGAGATAGTTGGACCTGTGCGAAGCGGGGGGCGGGCCGCTAGTTCTATATAAAACTGTTAAATTATTCTTACCTCAAGTATCGAGTGACATCCCTCCCGGCGACATCGACCCTCATAATGCTGTGGGGCATCGCAAAACCTTCGTAGATGGGCACCGAATGCGTGACCCCGTCACCGGAGTCCAAGACAACGCCCGTCGTACGACCGGTCGCGTATCTGTGAACAAAATTTAATCATCAAACTTAGGACACATCATCAGCCTATTCAGTGCTAGTGTGGGCCGGCTCGACCGGAGTGATACCACGGCCTCACAGAAAACCGGCGTGAAACAACCACAGCGGTGTGTTTCGCCGTATGAGTGAGGTTACCGGAAGCACAATACCTGCCCCTCACCCAATCCTTAAATAACCGAAATCCTTATCCCTAAAAGATCGCTAACGCACTCGTAACTCCCGTGGGGTTGCGGGTGTCCATGGGCGGCGCTGATTGCTTACCATCAGGCACTTCGTATGCTCGTTCGCCGTCCTACATTATATAAAAAAAACACTCTGGCTTTGCATCCAAGAATCTATTTAAAAGTTTCATCGTGCTCGATAATAGAGATTAAGCTCTACTGACCATTCTGTAGGATGGTATTTTTTTTTTCATCAAATGTCCTCGCCCACCCTCGGTAAGGCGAGAGTGTCAGACTCTTACTGACTAAAAACCCCCCGTTCCTTCTCCTGCTCTGGGCCGAGGCCGCGGTGACTCATTGCGCTTACCCCGCAACCCCGGCTGAACAACAGCCATATAGGGCCCCGTCTGTGGTGGTCTATTGGGTCTTTGAGGCGCGCGCGGAACGCTACGCGCCGTACCTACGCTCGGGTCTGGTTCTGGTCGGGCGGCGACCTACCCTTACTCGCTGTCCGCAGACCCGCGTTTACGGTGGCCATTTTATAATTATCCTGAAAGAGTAATCTTTCAGGATAGTGACAACATTATTTATAAACACAATACATGCGCTTAACCCGCAACCCCCACTGAACATCAGCCCTACAGGGCCCCGTCTGTGGTGGGGGATGGTATGGCCAAGAACTGGTGCCTTCTGCTGCGATAGTAATTGTTAGGACCAAAGATACAAAGGAACTCGTTATGCTATGCTCAGCAGTGACATTCTGTTAGACTTCATTCTCAACTTCGAATCTGAATCCGCTGTGAGTAGTAGTACACTAGCGCTACACTTGCGAGTTGAACTAAATTGACAGCAACATTTTGATAGATAAAGTATGAGATGACGTTAAAAGTGGCATTCTAAAATTTAATTACGCCGTCACTTCGACGCTCACTTCACACTCGAACAAGATTCAAAATCAAACAAATTTTAAAGAATCGACGTGCAGTAGTCGTCATACTTTAGTTTTTGATATTCATCATCATCATCATCAGCCTATAAGTGCCCACTGCTGAGCAAAGGCCTCTTCTCATACGGAGAAGGTTAGAGCATTAATCACCACGCTTGCTCAATGCGGGTTGGCGATTTCAAACTTATAATTAGAAATTATAAGTCCAGGTTTCCTCACGATGTTTACCTTCACCGTATGTCAGTGGTGTCTATTTAATCATAGAAAGTACATATAACTCGGAAAAAGTCACATTGGTACTTGCCAGGTTTCGAACCCACACCCTCATGCATGAGAAGCGGGCTCCTTAACCTCCGGGCCACCACGACATTTTGTTTTTGATTTTACGATAAACTTAATATTAGTATTTTCTTGCTAATTTTCAATAAACAAGTATTTAAGTTTAGGAGACTCATGCTTCGGAATGATACCACGGCCTCGAAGAAAGAAGAGCGAGGTTACTTGAGGCACAATTCTTCTACTCCCTCAATCCCTAAATCTCCAAAACCCGAATCTCAAAAACGTCGACAATTTACCCGTTACTCCACCTTATGCGGCAATGATTGCTCACCATCAAGTTATTAGTTTACTTATTGTCCTAGTTATCTAGTACTCTAATCTATACTAATATTATAAATTTAAAATTTAAAAAACCCCCCAAGAAACATCTAATATTCCTTTAAGAGTAATAATAAAAAAAAGGTGGCGTTGGGGGACCGATCCAAACATTTTTACCCGACTGCCAAAGAAGGAGGGTAATGTTTTTCGAGTGTATGTAAGTATGTATGTATGTCTTTTCCTTTGTGACCTCCTGTAGCCTAAACGGCTTGATGGATTTTGATGTATGAGGTATCGTTAGATTTGTCTTGATTACGGGAGTGTCATAGGATACATTTTATCCTAAAAGTCCCACGGGATAAAGACATAATAATATTTTTTCTAAATAAAAACAGCTAAAAAGTTATAAATAAAAAAAATATTATTAAAAAAACAAAATACCCGACTGCACACTAAAAAAAGAGTAAAACAAGCCCCACAATACAAATTTACTGAATATAATTTATAAATGTTGATGGAAAGCATCGCAGGCGGGGACCACCTTGACCGCCACCAACGAAAATTCTGCTAAATGGTGCACAACAGAAATGACTATAAATAAGCCTCTGTTGGACCCCGCCTGCGATGCTTTCCATCAACATTTATAAATTATATTCAGTAAATTTGTATTGTGGGGCTTGTTTTACTCTTTTTTTAGTGTGCAGTCGGGTATTTTGTTTTTTTAATAATATTTTTTTTATTATCTACTACATACTTCTATTTTGTAGGGGGTCTAATTTATTTTTTATTAAAACTTTTTTTAGGTATTTTATATCATTTTCTCTTGATTAAGTCATTAACATTCCCTTTCAGTGCGCTTTCATTTGAGACCCCACTCGAGTATATTTGCAGACCTTCGGTTACCCGTCCCCACTTACCCCCCATAACTTCTAAACGGCTCAACCGATTTTCGTCAAACATGTCTTACACTCGCACGTAAGTCACCTTTAATACAAAAAAAACTAGATTGAAATCGCTTCACTGGTTCAGGCTCCAGGATGCCACCGACAGACAGACAGACACGTCAAACTTATAACACCCCTCTTTTTGCGTCGGGGGTTAATTATAAAGAGGTAAATTTTGTAAGTTTGTACACACTACATACATAGTGATACATAGCTACAATGTTCCCGAGTGCTATAGGCTATAAAACATCATGCTACGATTAAATGTAGCCGAGCAGCGGGTGAAACCGCACGAGATTAGCTAGTTACTTACAAACTAAGCACCGCTTGCATGGACAGGAATAGTGCTGGTACGTTGAAGGTCTCGAAGAATACTTCAGCAGCTTTCTCTCTATTCCGTCGAGGGTTCAAGGGTGCCTCCGTCAGCAGAACTGGATGCTCCTCGGAGAATGTTGATAGTTGATCCTGAAAACAACAGTTATATAAGAACTAAATACTCCTGCACACTCAAACCCGTTAGTTTTATTTTATTAGCACATAAAATAAAATAGATCGGAGTGATACCACGGCCTCATATAACATAGAAACAATAGCGTTGTATTTCGTCATGTGAGTGACCCTCCCCTGCCTTGTTCCTTCCCAATCCCTAAATATCCGAAACCCTTATCCCTAAGAGGCCGGCAACGCAATAAATCCTTTGGTGCTGCGAGTGTCCATGGGCGACGCTGATTGCTTTATCATCATCATCATCATATCAGCCACAGGACGTCCACTGCTGAACATAGGCCTCCCCCATTGACTTCCAGATAGGCCGGTTGGAAGCGACCTGCATCCAGCGGCTTCCTGCGACCTTAATCAGGTTGTCTGTCCACCTTGCGGGTGGACGTCCTACGCCACGCTTGCCGGTACGTTACCATGATTGCTTACCATCAGGTAATCTGTCTGCTTGTTTACTGTACTATAAGGAAAAAAATATAGAGACAGAGACAGCAACTTTGCTTTATATCTTACCTTGCTATAAATATAGTTCCACACTCTCTCCATGTCATTCCAGTCGGTAACGATGCCATGTTCCATCGGATACTTGATGCTGAGGAGTCCTCGGTGCTCTTCAGCTCTAGGACCGACAAAGAGTTCTCCTTCTAACGCACCAGCCATCACTCTGACATGCTTAGGTCGTCCGATACTGTGGAAATAAGCATTTTTTGTAACATTGGATATATGGCCAGACAGGGTCTTTTAGGATGGCAAAATCATTTGATTTCTCTCTCGCAGAGTGAGGCGCCAGGTAGTGTCAGACTCATACTGACAAAAAACTACACTATTTGTTCAACTGTCTAAATAAAATGAGAAAGTCTGTATGACTTGAAAAATGTTTGTGTGTGTGCCATGATTTAAAATGGCACCCACATATTTGAGGAGCTATTACCTTCATAAGTGTGGAGATGTTATCCCTTGGGTAAATAATCATAAATAAATATATTATATTTAAGGCTTTTGTTAGATGGATACTTCTAATTTTTTTGTAAAACCAACACTCTAGGATTTTCTCATGCCTTGTAGTTTTATCAGGTACACAAACATACTATTTCACATACACCCCACTCCCAGATCCAGTACGACTATCAATGGGTGACACAGAGAGTACCGTGCGAGAATACAACCTAAGTTTCACAGCACCAATATTTCGCCTGAAGATTTACCTACATGACTAGAACAACAGCAAACTCTATGACAAAATATTCAAAGGATTCTGATACTAAGCCAAATATCATTCTATCTGTCCAACAATTTTGCAAAAACGAGTAACAGACATTAAATTTCGCATTGATTTTTAAGTTATTAGAAAACTGAATAAGAATCCGTACTTACTAGTTTGGGAATCTGCATTTTGGGATCTGGTCGCCAGCGAAACCGGCTTTGATCACACCGGAGCCCTGTTAAGACGTGACAACAATAAATAATCGTAGAAAATGCGACAAAATGGAATGTGACATTTCGTTACTTGGTATGACTCATTTTCGTAAACTATTGTATGAAATTCTATTCGAAAACTATTAAAAACCTTCACATATTATCTAATAAGAATCTGAAAGTAAATTCCTAAGGTTTTCGTATCGATTTTAATAAGATATTGACAATAAAATTTGCATCGTCGACTCGACACCGATTCGTCAGCGTTACAAAATTGATGTTAGATTTAATATTTACATTGTCAATTACGACGGGCTGGTTTACAATCACATCATTTAGCTCCATATTTGATAAATAATTTATTTATTCCGTTTTGTAAGTACAATTTCTATTTATTTCACTGTTGTAAATTCCACATTCGGGTACGTTTTTCCACTATTCACGTTCCAGCGACTAAACTAAAGATTTACAACAGACACTATCGCTATTCTTTTTACTCGTTCTAATATTTTGTATTATCTGTCCTACTCTTATGTGTCATAATGTGATATGTTTCTGTTTCTTATACTGGAAATTGATAAAATGACATCAGACTCTGAGTGTTTTTATATTAAAAAAAAACTGACAATTGTTAACATAATGTTGTAATAGTTAAAAAGTAGTAAATAGACATTTTTGAAAATAAAAAACCTTTTTACTATCCTGTAATTGTAGATTCTAACAACAGCATGATTCTAAACACCAATCCCCATATTATGGCCTCGTATATCCACCAAAGCGGAGAGGAGATTTCCTGCAAAGCTAGCATGTTACTACCACTAAAGCATGGACATGGAACCTTTGTGTAAAACTGATTTCAAGTTGTACAGCAAACTGTGAAAAAACTGATCTAAATCAGAATTAAGGGTGGGAGAGCCATGATCCGGCACGAATGTGTCGGCTCGAACGGAATAATACCACTGCCTTACATAATACCAGCGCAGCGTGAAAAACCGCAGCGTTGAGGTTACCGGAGGCCCAATCCTTCCCGTCCTCTAATCCCTAAATCTCCAAATCCCTAACACCCAAAATTTCAGCAACGCACTCGTTACTTCTCTGTATTGCGGGTGTCCATGGGCGGCTCTGATAGCTCACCCTCAGGTGACACCCATAATATGTGTAATTAATTATGCAACTGTTTTTTTTTTGTTATTTTACGCGGGTATATTGTGAGGCCGTATTATCATAATCTCCACACCGATCAAGCCGATATAGAAGTGCCGAAGCTTGTTGTCTATTATTTGAAGAGTTTTTTTATATTCTGAGTTGTTAACTAATTACTAACTAACGTTAATTAAACTAGCGTTATTAAGCTTAAAAAAACTAACGTTATTTAGCTTGCTTACATACTATTAGGATAACTGGATATTAGTAACCGATATTTAAATACGTACTTAATTGTTTGTACCTACTTATTATAACAAACAACTTTCCCAAAGAAACCCTTTTTCTGTACTCAGTTACATAGAGGATATATCGTCATTGCTCATTGGTTTTATTTATTTTTTTTATTTTTTTTTCCTAATTACTAATAGCAAAATTACTTTCCAAAGTGAAGATTAGGTCGCGCGGGGCCTCGCCGCTAACAGCTGGTCAAGCGATGCACGGCGGGTTCCTCGTAGTCCGCCCAACGCGGAAGACGAAACTGACGAAAACGTGCCCGAAGTGACCCGGGTAGAGTTGAGAGTGGCGGTGGCTCGCATCAAGAACACCGCCCCAGGGCCCGACGGCATTCCAGGCCGTGCATGGGTCCTGGCTATGAGAGCTCTCTGGCCCCGACTAGCGGGGCTCTTAAGCGCATGTTTGGAGCGGGGCCAGTTTCCAAGCCGGTGGAAGACCGGAAAGTTGGTCCTGCTCAAGAAGGCGGGGCGCCCCGCAGACTCCCCGTCTGCGTACAGGCCGATCGTGTTGCTGGACGAGGTGTGTAAGATCTTCGAGCGAATCATCGCCGGCCGCCTCGTCCAGCACATGACCAGGGTGGGGCCGGATTTGGCGGACAACCAATATGGTTTCCGCCAGGGGCGCTCCACGGTCGACGCGATCATGCGCGTAAAGGTCCTGGCGGAGGAGGCAGTCGCCCGGGGCGAGGTGGTCTTGGCGGTGTCGCTCGACATCGCCAACGCTTTCAACACCTTGCCCTGGAGTACCATCCGAGAAGCGCTCCGGTATCACGGGGTGCCGCGCTACCTCTAACGCATTGTCGGGGCCTATTTATCGGACAGGTCGGTGGTGTACCCGGGTCGAGAAGGATGGGGTCGGCGAGAGACGTCGTGCGGCGTTCCGCAGGGATCGGTGTTGGGTCCGCTCTTGTGGAACGTTGGCTACGACTGGGCTCTGCGCGGTGCGCTACTCCACGGCGTCGGCGTCATTTGTTACGCCGACGATACGCTAGTTACAGCGCGTGGAAAGTCGTACCGGCAGGCGGCCATACGCGCGACGGCTGGTGTCGCGCACGTCGTGGGTAGGATCCGGCGGCTGGGCTTAGAGGTGGCATTGCACAAATCGGAGGCCCTGTGTTTTCATGGGCCGAGGATGAGGCCGCCTCAAGGATCCAGCATTATAGTAGGAGGGGTTTCCATCGCTGTTGAGTCCACGATGAAGTACCTCGGACTCGTTCTCGACAGTCGGTGGAATTTCGGGCCGCACTTTACACGGCTCGCCCCCCGGTTGATGGGCGCCGCTGCTGCGCTGTCGCGCTTGCTGCCCAACCAGGGGGGGGCCATCTCCTACTGCCGGAGGCTCTACATGGGGGTCGTACGGTCGATGGCGTTATACGCTGCGCCAGTATGGGCGGACGCCCTGACGGCTCGCAACATCGCCGCGCTGCGAAGGCCACAGCGCGCGATGGCCGTCAGGATAATCAGGGGATACCGTACGATCTCCTTTGAGGCAGCGAGCCTCCTAGCCGGATCCCCGCCCTGGGACCTCGACGCAAAACTCCTCGCGTCGCTCTATTGGTGGCGCGCGGAGGCAGTCGAGCGGGGCGAGCGCCTGGTGCCTCGACAGGTTGAGGCACGCAGGGCAGAACTCCGCCAGACCTTAATGGCGGAGTGGCAGACGCGCTTAGCGCAACCTACGGTGGGGCACGCCGCTATAGAGGCGGTAAGGCCCGTTCTAGAGGAGTGGCTCAATAGGAGCCACGGCGCCCTCAGCTTCCGGCTGACGCAGGTGCTTACTGGACACGGGTGTTTTGGGAAGTACCTGTGTCGCAAAGGTCGGGAGCTGATGTCTCAGTGCCACCATTGTGGTGATTGCCGCGACGATACGGCGCTGCATACCTTGGCGGAGTGCCCAGCTTGGGCCCAGCAGCGTCGTGACCTGGTCGCGGCCGTAGGTGCTGCGGGAAATCTCTCGCTTCCGGCTGTAGTGTCTACTATGGTCGGGAGCGAGTCAGGGTGGAGAACCGTCGCTACCTTCTGCGAGGCCGTGATGCTCGCAAAGGAGGCGGCGGAAAGGGAGAGAGAGGCTGCCTCCTCTCTCCCCTCCCGCAGCAGACGCACTAGACGTCGTAGGGTGGCCGACCTGCGGCCACCGTAGGGCGCGGCCTGTGGACGACAGACTCGGGGCGTCTTGTCGTCTAACCAGCAGCAGGCCTCGAGGCGGCGGCGCCGTGTTCCGCGCGCGCCTTATAGTGGAGTCCTGCGGTCGGGGTGACGGCCGCAATGGGTGACGGGGCCCGCCTTACCATCTGGCGGGCCAATACCCGTCGGGGGGTTGCGACGAATGCTTCGGCGATACCCGCCCCTCCGACACATGGGTTATTGGAGGAACACCGGGTTGGTTTTTAGTCAGTATGAGTCTGACAGTACCCTCGCCCTTACCCGAGGGCGGTGGGTCTCCATGAGGATTTCCCAACCCGAAACCAAAAAAAAAAAAAAATGCACGGCGGGCGCGCGAAGTTTGTTATAAGTAGTACCAAATCAAATCAAATCAAAATCATTTATTCCAACTAAACCATAAATAGGTACTTTTGAAACGTCAAAATATAATAGTAGTCTGTCAGTCTGTTCGTCAGTGAAGCTAGTTGCTCGTTCCAAATTGTAGTTTCGAATGGAGAAGAACGAGCAAGAAACTCCATCGTTACTCTTTTAAAAAAAATATTTGTTTTACAATTCACCAATAATACATTTTTTATACATTACTGTACCCCTATGTGAGAACAATGCAGAGACAAGTTGTTAATAAAAAGGAACAAATGATGGTCTATCTAATCTATCATTAAAATTTTAATCCTTTGTTGTCTCGAACATGGCGCTCACATATGCGTACTCACAATCCAAAAGAATGCTTCTATATAAACTCATTCAAGGTTTCATTAATTTTGAGAATTTTAATAACTACATTATAAATATACATTATACCCTACACTACATTACATATACATTAGGTATATACATTACATATACATTATACACCACACTACATTCGGCTTTTGTAAATCCGTAATTAATTAATTAAACGCTTAAATGGCGGCTCCTCGACATAACAATAATATTAGCCAAAATAACATGTAAGTAACAAATTTATTTTTATTTTATGAATTAAATAAGAAATTAAAAATACTTATTTCGTATAACATACTAGGCGAGTTTTAAATTTTGGCGCGTCTCTGGAACTCTTTGTCTTGGGTTTACCAATCATAATATAGTGGAGGTCCTGTTCGTCCAATCAGAGTAACTGTCAAAAAGATTGATGAATAAATCAACTGACAACAGGAACTATATGACGAACGGAACCCACTGGAGGAAATAATAGGTACTTTTCTAGACATGGTCTTAAACGGAACCTCGCTAATTAGCGCCGTCTGGTGACTGGTGAGTAAAAATAAGTTTGTTTTTTATTTATTGCATGTTTTAGTTCATAATGTTTGTATTTAATTTAAAAATAGTAGGCACAATAATTATATGAACAGTATTTATATGCAGTAAACGCTTAAAATAAGTTAATAACAGAATACAAAGTCAGAAACTCATTGACGTAATAATTTAAAATTAGACATTACATAGGTAGTATAGCCCTAGCGCATTCATCTGGCTAAAGAAAGCGGGAATGTAATGTCTGCGTTTCGTTTCACGCACATAACTAGTTGAAAAAGAAAGAATACCTAAGACTTTGTTAGGAAACAAATCGGAATACTAAGTCATTTAAATCTAGAATAAAAAATACGCCTCATTATTGATGCACAAGAAAATACAATTTGATAAGTTGAATCTAAATACACTTACCTAATTTCTAATAATCTTTCACTTTGCGATAATTAATTATGGAATGTTAATTATTTCTGGAAATTTACAAAAAATATTACTTTTAGATAATGTAAATGACTCCGCTGGCATTTCTGTCTGTCTTACTACCCAAAGAAGAAGTACCCAGCGATCGCAGTCACAGAAATCTTCAGACAGTTACTCTTTGCTTTTTTATTTCTATAGATGTTTGCGTAAAACGAATCTTACTGTCTAATAACTTTTCCGTCAACAAACAATACAAGTTATTTTTTTCTTTATAAATTTACCTAATTAAGAATAAATTAATTTAATTTACAAATCGATTATTTATACACTATTGATGAATTTAAAAAAACGCAACACATAAAGTAGTTTTTTTTTTATCTGCGGCGAAGTTAGTTTTTCGATCTCCTTGGTTACAACTTCACGTAAAAAAAGAACTCAGGTACAATATTTTGCAACTCATAAAGCTATTTTCTGTACAATTTACAATTGAAATTGTGACTTTTATTTCTAATTAATATTGTATTAAGGTTTTTTATTATAATTAGTAGGTAATATCTAGGTGAGTACCTATTAAATGCGCATTTTGTTATTGTATAATTATATGCACGTAGATAATAAACATTTCTTTGTTTCATCCGTCATTTGTCTAACACTTTTATTAACCTTTCAAATAGGTACTTACAATAGGATAGTAATAGAGAATTTTAAATCACTAATATTATAGCCGAGATTGCAAATGCAAGCGTAATAATATTAATAATCTACCGCGGCCCTGGCAGACGGAGAAGGAACGTGTGCTTTTTCGCCAGTAGGTAGTAGTGTCCTACACTCCCTCTCGCCCAAGGAACGAGCGCGCCATTTTTCAAAATCAAATTCAAAAAAGGAATAGGTCTCATTCCGACTACTTTTTTACACATGCACATCATCAGCCTAAAAGTGCCCATAGCAAAGGCCTCTTCTTACATGAAGAAGGTTTGAGCACAACCACCACACTTGCTCAGATTGGCGATTTAAAACTTATAATTGGGTAGTTTCCTAGGTAAATTGTCTTACATATAGTGACAGTAAAACGCAGTTTAGGTATTTATCTTATTTATATGTTTATATATAAAAATTTCGTGTCACGCGTTAGTCCGCGACGGACTCCTAAACTACTAAACCGATTTTAAATTTGATTTGCATTCTGTGTGCATTTCGATCCAACTTGCAAGATAGGATACCTAGATTACATCTCAATTTATAGTCACAATATTATTTACCTTAGCCACAGCAACGCGTGACTGGGTCTGCTAGTAGTAATATAATTTAAAGGTTGAACACGTAGATGGGTGATTCTCCAAAAAACCTTAACTTTTATTTTACAAGTCATTATATTCTTAAAAAACACAATGTTTTCGTTACTTTTCGATCAGATCACAATTTACGTAATCGTTGTAACGGTAAAGATAAATTACAAAATTCAAAAAAATCCGGTATTCACAAATTAATTTGCAACGAATGTAACGGGGTCTATGTGGGTCAGACAGGCCGTAATTTTGAGGTTAGATTTAAGGAGCATATTGCCGCTTACAGGAATGGCCATCCAGACAAGTCACATTTCGCTAAACATTTAATTGACACCGGCCATTCCTTGAGCGACAATAACACGTATACTATTCTGCATGTTTGTGATAAAAATTTCCGGTTGTGTGTGTTGGAGCAGTTAGAAATCTCCAAACATAATAATAATAGTAATTTTACACTGTTGAATGAGCAAACAAACTTAATTACATCCCCTCTTTTAAGTGTGATTACAGGTAGATCATAGTCGATGCAGGCGTCACAATGACGTTTGTGTCGATTGTATCGATTGTGTAATCGATGCAATCGATACAAAGACGTTTGTATCGATTATGTGTCATCACGACACTATATAAGAGGCGAGAACTGTCGTACTAGCTCATTCGCAGCCGAGCGCTCGTCGAGTCAACATCTCCTGAGGATGCCCTGTGGAGGGGCGAAACACGTGTCGAGTATAGGTTTGATTGCGTGGCATGTTTTTCCGTTTTGTGTATGTGTGCATATGCATGTACCCTTGCTGCATGTGCATATGCATGATTGCATAGGAGTGGGATTGCATCCTGCAACAAGCCTGGATTTTTGTACGCGGAATTAAAACTAAATATTTTCCCTAACATTTAAAGTCATTATCCTCCCAGGTTTTTAAGCATCTAAGTAATTTATTTTATGCAATATTTTTAATCGGTTGCTTGTAAGCAGTGGTGAGATTTAATTTAATAAAATAATTATCTGTGTTATAATCAGCAGATTCGTTAATTTTCGGTTGAGGATAATGACATTATTAATTTTTTTTTAATTGATGTGAAGGATCACCCAGATGTTAGAACATGAGAAAAATACTTATGAAAAATCTAATATTTTCTTATAAGCTATTAAATATACCTACATATAGTATGATAGGTGCTTATTTCATTTTTTATAATTTTCGTAGTACTTAGGGTCTGCTACTTAGTCGAAAATTAGTCTTCATTGGCTGCCGCTGTTCGTCGCATTTCAATCGCTTGGCATGAATCCATAATATTATGACGAAATTAGGTATACGTGGAACGCACCCACACTCATTATGTAAACAATTATTGCAAAAATGACTTTATGACAGTAGTCTTAGGATCATTTTCGTTAGGATCTAGGAAAATTATAAGTCGTTTTTACTTTTTAAGAAAATATCGTATTGTTTACAAATCAACTTATTTGCGTTGCGATCTTATAATTAGGTACGCAAATGCAAAAAGGCCTTACCTATGGTAAAAAAAAATATATAAAGCGCCATCTGTTACGATTCTTAAGTAATTTCTTTCGCTTCTATCATTATTGGAACGAGCGCGCCATATTTGAAATCAAATTCGAAAAACGAATAGGTTCTCATTCCGACTACTTTTTTCACACATGCACATCATCAGCCTATAAGTGCCCATAGCAAAGGCCTCTTCTTACAGGAAGAAGGTTTGATCACAATCACCACGCTTGCTCAGATTGGCGATTTAAAACTTATAATTGGGTAGTTTCCTAGGTCAAAAATAAATAAATTCGACGATTCAATACAATAAAATATTGAAAAATAACTATACTTTTATTCATCGATCGACCGATACACTAAGTTTTAGATATTTTTTAAGAAGTAAGTAATTTATTTTACCTGAAAATGACGTCGTAATTCAGTATTTCATAGAAAAGTATCGTTTTTGACATTTGAATAAAAGTATTGAATTTGAATAGTTGGAAACTACCGTATTACATACCTAATAATTATATAACTCGGAAAAGTCACATTGGTGCTTGCCAGGTTTCGATGCGACTGCATTAATCTCCGGAACACCACTCCGGATTTTTAAGTGTAGGAGAGCTATGTTTCGGCAAGAATGGGCCTACTCGACCAGAGTGATATGAGGCCGTGGCTCACAGAAAACCGTTGTGGAAACAACCACACCGCTATGTTTCTGTGTGTGAGTGAGGTTATCGGAGGCCCAAAATCTCTAAATCCCTAATCCCCAAAAGGTCGGTAACGCACTCGTAAGTCGTAACTCCTTCATTGTTGCAGGTGTCCATGGGCGGCGCGGATTGCTTACCATCAGGTAATCCGTCTGCTCGTTTGTTGCCATAGCTCCTTTTAAAGAAGATTCATTGTTACCAGGCTACCAGAAAATGGAGGTGTTGGTTAAAAGTGTGCTCATTGGGGCAGCAGCTCTGGTGGCGGCTGTGACTATCGCCGTGGAATGGTGGCAGTACCGTCAAGTGCCGAAGACATATGCTACATATGGGCAACGGAAACCAAAGGTTGAATGAGGTAGGTACCTACCTACTTATTATTCTTCAAATGGCGACCCGCCACGGCATCGTTCGGGTGTACTGCTCTTCTAAGAACCTCCGGTTCCTTTTCCTGCTCTAGACTGAGGCTTTTTTTGTCAGGAGAAAATCATCAAATGTCTTCTCCCGCCCAGGGTAAGGCGAGAGAGAGTGTCAGACTCTTACTGACTAAAAACCCCCCGTTCCTTATCCTGCTCTAGGCCGAGGTCGCGGTGCCTCATTGCGCTTACCCCGCAACCTCGGCTGAACATCAGCCCTATAGGGTCCCGTCTGTGGTGGTCTATTGCCTCTATGAGGCGCGCGCGGAACGCTACGCGCCGTACGCTCGGGTCTGGTTCTGGTCGGGCGACGAGCTACCCTTACTCGCTGACCGCAGACCTGCGCTTACGGTGGCCGGAGATCGTCCCTTGATCCCCGATGCCCGTAGTGTCGCCAGTTGCGGCGGCTGGGGCGTGAGGAGGAGGATTGCTCCCTCACGCGGGTCGCCTCTCTCTTTGCGAGCATGACTGCTTCACAAAGGGAGGAGACGGCGTCCCAGTTCCTCTCACTCCGCACCATGGCCTCGACTAAGGCCGGGCGCGAGAGGTCGCCGCCGCCGATCACTTCTCTGAGGACACGGCGGTGCTCAGCCCAGGCAGGGCATACCGCCACCGTGTAGCGTAGCGTTCCGCGCGCGCCTCAAAGAGCCAATAGACCACCACAGACGGGGCCCTAAAACCTAAACGGGCTGATGTTCAGCCGGGGTTGCGGGGTAAGCGCAATGAGGTACCGCGACCTCGGCACAGAGCAGGAGAAGGAACAGGGGGGTTTTTAGTCAGTAAGAGTCTGACACTCCCTCCTGCCCGGCCCTGGGCGGGAAAAGTCATTTGATGATTTTCCCCTCAAAAAAAAAAAAATCCTCTAGGTGGTCCACAGCTAGGGTGGCCCAGCAGCAGCGACAGGCAGTAAAAAAGTTTCTTAGGGGATAGTAATTATTTGTAATAATGAGTACAACCACGTGTTTAAATATTGGTCACTAATTATCCATCGCCCTATATACGTATTAATTAAATTTCTTCTTTTTTTTCTAGGTCAAGCTCAAACCATGCTGGAGAAGATGGAGTTTAGATATTATTATTACCTATTTAATTTATTGTTATTTAGTTTTAATATTTAACCTAGATTAGTAAAATGAATATTTTTATTTGACATTTTTATTGTAGGTATTTTTTTTGTGAGGGGAAAATCATTACATGACTTCTCCTGCCCAGGGTCGGGCGGGAGGGAGTGTCAGACTCTTACTGACTAAAAATCCCCCGTTCCTTCTCCTGCTCTGGGCCGAGGTCGCGGTGCCTCATTGCGCTTACCCCGCAACCCCGGCTGATGTATAAAATATACTTAGGTCTTATTATAAGATTAATTTAATGGATACCTATGTTTTCCTTTAAAAAAATATTAAGTAGTTGGTATTACTATAGAAACGAGCTTCCAAGACGAATATTAAAAACTGAATCTGTAATTTATTAAGATTTCATGTATTATTAAAATAACTTACTGTAATAAACTGAATCGTCTTTGAAATAAAGACTATTTTAGTTTTATTGTAAATAACATTTAAGTTATATAATAATTTTATAAAAGATTTTTTTTTTTGTGATGCAATAAATAAAAATATTTTTAGTATTTTGTTGTTAAACATTCAGCCTAGTCTTTTATGTGAGTAATGATTTTATTTAAAATTTACATATTTATATTAAATTTTAGATATGTCTAAATTAATGTATTTATTAACTAATTTATAAAAAATAAAATATTTAAACAAAATCTTAATACCTAGTATTATTTTATACTAGGTATATCTACAGATATTGAAAATATTTTCCTTTAGTGAATTATTATCAATTCTCAATTAGTAATATATGGTAATTTAAAAAAAGTCCTTAGCTTACCTAATGTTTTCTGAACAAAATTGTTACCTAATTTTAAGTAATAAATTAATATCTCCGAGCTCTATCGCAGTATTATTATTTTATTGATGCGTTGCCATACTTTTGGGGCCGTATATTTAGGACCTTAGGCATTGCGGAGGGATGGAGAGAGGAGAAGGATTGGCCCTCCAGTTCTTCGAAACACAACGCTGTGGTTGTTTCACGCCGGTTTCTGTGAGGCCGTGGTATCTCGCCGGTCGAGCTGACCCTTTCTAGCCGAAGCATGGGTCTCCCACATTGAAATATGAAACAAAAAATACTTTAACTGTAGTACCTATCTATACCTGTTTACCAAACCGTAAATAACAAAAATCTTAATTCCCAAAAGGTTGATAACGAACTTGTAACTCGTCTTGTATTACGGGTATCTAGGTATGAGTGATTAGGAAAGAGACTGACCTCTGAGTTTGTTTCGGCATTTCTTCTCAGAGTAGTCAGATAGGAAATGCCGGCTTCATCTAGTTTTCTTTGTACATATAGGTATATCTAATTTTGACATGTACAAATAGGTACTGTTTTGTGGCCTATTTACAAAAATAAATTAATCGTTTAGCACGTTTGCCAAACGTTTAAGTTTTTAGACCATATTATATCGCCCAAGGGAACCTACCAAGTGTCATTAAAATCGGTTCAGCAGTTAACGAGATTATTGGCTTGAAATCTTGTATTTATTTATTTATTTATTTATTTATTTATTTATTTATTTATTTATTTATTTATTTATTTATTTATTTATTTATTTATTTATTTATTTATTTATTTATTTATTTAAGGGCAACCAACAAAGCATACACTAAAATACATGATAGGTTTTTAACATATTTTAACATTGTATAGTGTAGCCTTAATTAAAGGCTGCCACGACATGCATTTAACAAATAACAGGATATTACAACAAAAAGTTCACTTATCAAAAAAAAAAGACATCTTAATAACACTAGTTTTCAAATCACAATTGTTAATTATTAATTCAAAAAACTGTAATTTTTTTTTAATACCATGAAATATATTAAATAACAATATTTTATACAGTGAAATATATTGTGGAGCTCAACTCTGTGAGAATGTCCTACGTAAGACAGTTTTCACCTTAAAGAGAGAGTAGGACATGTCAATATCTACATCAAGTGAGGATGACAGGCGACTAAATTGTTCCTGCATTCTATTTATTGTGGAAAAATGGCCCAGGCTTGTTTTAAAGCCCTTACCTGAAAGCAACCGATACCTAGACATTCGAGCCAGTTTGTAGGGCACGTTCACATTAATCTGGCTAAGTAACTGCGGACAGTCAATGTAGTTGTTTATTAATTTGTACAGGAACAGGTGATCTAGGATTTTACGGCGATTATCTAGACTCATTAATTTAAAATACTTCAAACGAGAGCTATAACTAGTTAATTTACTGGTCATGTGACATTGATATGTCAAATGCCAAAGGAATCTTTTTTGAATTGATTCTAAACGGCGTTTATGAACATCGTACAATGGCGTCCAGACTATGCTGCAGTATTCTAATCCTGATCTGACTATTGAGTTGAAAATAGCAATTTTAGTTGAGGCGTGTTTAAAATTTTTACTATTGCGCAAAATGAAACCCAACATTTTAAAACCCTTGGAAGCGATTTTATCAATGTGACTATGAAAACGCAGCTTATTATCTATGTAGACGCCCAGATCACGAATCAATGTTTTTTCGTAAACAGTTTTTCCGTTTATATTGAATCTACGGAAATGGGGTCCTACTTTTCTTGAAAAATGCACATGATTGCATTTGTCAGCATTAAGTAACATCTTATTGTCTAGACACCACTGAGAGACTTACAAAACCGAATAGTTAAAGCATTAGACAAAACAATCAAGTGGCTAGAAACAAATAATTTAAAAATTAACATGACAAAAACAAACATAATACAATTCCAAGCATCCAACACAAACACAGATAATTTAGTAATTCAATATAACAACTCCGTCCTAAACACTATGAATGAATGTGTATTTTTAGGTATAACCGTTGATAGAAACTGCAGCTGGAAGCCACACGTAGAGAAAATACTTAAAAATATTGATCGATTTGTGTATGTCTTGAAAAGAATAAGACAAACGGTTAACATAAATAGCGCAATGGTGGCTTACCATGCTTATGTAGCATCTTTACTAAGATATGGTCTTATTATTTGGGGCAACTCAGTAGACGTAGAAAGAGTCTTTAAAGGACAAAAAAAGTGTATTCGAGCAATGTGTGGTGCTCACTTTTTGGATAGCTGCAAACCGCTGTTCCAAAAACTTAAAATACTACCTTTGCCAAGTCTCTACATATTTGAAACATGCATGTTTGTAAAAAAAAACTATGATTCATTTGTTAAAAGTAACTACAAAACTAATAGTAGAGTATGTCACAATTACAAATTAAAATTGCCGCAAATAAAATTAATGCTATATAAAAGAAATATTTACTGCATGGCAATTATTATTTATAACCATCTGCCAAATAATATTCAAGATTTGCCATCGTCGTTTTTCAAAAGGGTTTTATTTAAAATGTTACTAGAGAAAAAATATTACAGTGTTAAAGAATATTTAGAGGATAACATAATACATAATATTCGCTAGTAACATAATACATAATATTTATGTAAAAATAGGCTTTGCCATATCTAACAGTGACATAATTATCAAACATTAATGACATTCTTATGACCAATTTAATTCAATTTTAATCTTCATTACAATAATATTTATATGTGACATGGCAATCTTAATTCTTAATTCTTAAAAAATTCTTAATTAATTCTTAATCTTTATTTTAATAATATTTACAAAACCAATACAGCAACTTTAATCCTATAAATAATATTGACATTTTATTAATTTGTATTATACAGAAATATTTGTACGCCATAGTATGGCAGGATATGCTGGAATCAAAACTGTAACATCTATTGTACCATATTCTGACAAATAAACATTTTTGATTTGATTTGAGAAAAGGTTTAGGTCCTCTTGAAGTCTATCTGAATCCTGATCGCACTCTATTCGTTTAACAATTTTGAGGTCATCCGCGTATAAATAAATTTTTGAATGCACAAAACAGTATGGAGTATAGTGCTGTGTAAACGTTCTAAATCTTTCAAAATGTTGAATGAGAATACTCGTTATTATAATAACTAAAAGTATAAGTATGAGTACCTATTAAATGATCAGTATTACAAATTTGATGTTTATTTTTTGTATATTTTTCCCCAATCATTACCTACCATAGAAAAATGTATACAAAACTTGTTATCATTAGCTGGGATAAAGGGGTGCAACAAGCGCAAAAATGTGTGGAGGCCCCAGCTTGAAGCAGGAGAAGGTCAAAAGTCAAAAGTCAAAAATCATTTATTTCAATTAGACCACAGTAGGCACTTTTGAACGTCAAGCAAGCAAAAAAAGAAAAAAGTATATAATATGAGCTTTAAAATTAAGCGTGTCAGTCTGTCCGTCTGTCCTCTAGTGAAGCTATTTGCTCGTTCCAAAGTGTAGATTCCTATGGAGAAGAACGAGCAAGAAACTCCATGGTTACTCTTTTTCAATCAGTTTTACAATACATTTCTTTGTTACATAATTTAGTCGGTTCTGATATGTGAGAACAATGTAACACTAATGTTCAGGCAAAAAGTGCGAAAAAGAAGTGAACCTCAAGGACAACATATTTAGACAGCCTGGAGATGACCAGTCCCAATTGGCGGCGCCCGTTCACGAACATGACACGTACACCAGCACCGCCCAACTCAACCATATTATAGGGAATTGGGCGATCCAGTGCCCGTGCCACCGCCAATGAGACCTCTGAGTGAGCATGACAGCTCCCAGCCGACACAAGTACCTATATTCTACAAGTCTTACTTAATTATAATAGGTTACAGGGTACTCACATTTACAAAAACTTAGAAGTTCATCAAAAATTAACAACATTGTGTACAATTTAATAATTAAAATCAAAAATTACTCTAAACATCCTGTGGAGTAGGACCAGCTAGCCTCCAAGCATTTTTATCTTGTATATAATCATTTAGTTTGTAGTATGCTAGTTTACATAAATGTTTCTTTATACATAATTTAAATTTGCTTTCATTTAGATTTTGAATTTCAACTGGGATTTTATTATAACATTTAACACAGAAACCCAGAAATGACTTATGCACTTTTGCCAATCTAAATAAAGGCTGACTCAATCTATTCCTATGTCTAGTATGATAATCATGTTTGTCAGATACCTTTACAAATAAGTGTAGGTTTTTCCTAACATACATAATGTTTTCATAAATAAATAACTCGGTACGGTCAGAATGTTGATCTCCTTAAACTTTTCTCTGAGAGATTCGCGACGACCTAAGTTATATATGGCTCTGACGGCACGCTTTTGCAAGATAAAGATAGACTCAACGTCGGATGCCTGTCCCCACAACAGAATTCCATACGACATGATGCTGTGAAAGTAGCTAAAGTACACTAGTCTTGCCGTGCCTACATCAGTTAGCTGACGGATCTTCCAGACAGCATAAGCTGCAGAGCTCAATCGTCCTGCTAGAGACCTGATGTGGGGCCCCCATTGCAACTTCTCATCTACAGTGATCCCCAGGAAAGTAGTCTCTTTTACAAATTCTAGTTTCTGATCATTTAATAATATATCATCACATAGGTTACTTTTAACATTTGGTAAAATAAATTTAATGCATTTAGTCTTTTTATCATTTAGTAATAAGTTGTTTATTGTAAACCAATTTTGAACCTTCATTAAGGCATTATTAACTTCGTCATATTTGTTTGTTCGTCTATTTATTTTAAAAATCAATGAAGTGTCATCAGCGAATAATACCATATGCGGTTCATTTTGGAACAAATGGGGCAGGTCATTCACATAAACTAAAAATAGAAAAGGACCTAATATTGAGCCCTGCGGTACGCCCATAGATACGCTAGCACCCAGTGAGTTAACTTTGTTGACTTGTACTTTAATTTTTCTTTCTTGAAGGTATGATTTCAATAAATCTAGGGATACCCCCCGAATGCCGTAGTGTTTTAGCTTCAGTAACAGCGTCTCGTGCTCAACACAGTCGAATGCCTTTGAAAGGTCGCAAAATATTCCGATGGCATCCTGTGCTTTTTCCCACGAGTTGAAAACTTGTTTTATAAGTGATACTCCTGCGTCCGTAGTGCAACGTCCTTTGGTGAACCCGTATTGATTGTCATAGAAAATAGAATTCGTGTTAAAGTGACGCAGCATTTGAGTAAGCATCAACCTTTCGAACATTTTACTGAGCACTGGCAAAATAGAGACCGGCCTATAGTTATTAGGTTCTGTACTATCGCCTGATTTAAATAATGGAACTACTTTACTATGTTTCATTAAATCCGGGAAAACCCCTTGATCTACACTTTTATTAAAAATGAGAGTTAAGTGCGGCGCAATAGTCTCTATAAACGACCTGCACACTCGAACAGACATTCCCCAAAGATCTTCAGTTGACTTTACTTTGATCTCATTGAACGCCTTTATTACTGCCTGGGGGGTTGTGTATTGAAAGCTAAAGTCAGAAGGACATTCTTTGACGTTACCCCTGAGAAGCTCGACAGAAAGAGCTGGAGATGATTTTAACGTTTCCGTAGTTTTAAGAGGAATATTTTTAAAGAATCTTTCGAATTCCTGGGCAACTGACGAATTTGAACTAGTATATCCCTTTTCGGTTTTTAAATTAAATTCAGTGTTTTGTGATTTATTTCTACCTGTTTCTTTATTAATTATATTCCAGGTAGCTTTTATTTTGTTTTCGGCGGTCCTGATTTTATTACTAATGTGGAGCGACTTAGCATGTTTACATAGTATTTTAAATATTTTTGAATATTTGGAAACGTGTCTGCGAAAAGCCTCGCTACTATTAAATGGTTTCAGGCCGTATAGCTCAAATAACCTGTCTCTACTTATACGAATACCTGGTGTAGCCCAGTCAGAGAATACAAATTTACACTGAACATTTTTACGTATTAAAGGAAATAGTTTATCGAACTGTATTTTTATAAGGGATAATAAATTAGCACATATCTCACTCGGGCAATTATTGTCTTGTACTTGGCTGCATAATTCATGTTATAATTCATGTTATTATTTAATGAATAAATTTTTTTGTATGTGATTTGTCTAAACAATATTTCCTTTTTTGGCACAGTTGTTATAGTATTAAAGTTAACTGTGAGCCCACTGTGATCAGATGGTAATCTATTTACAATTTCACTTTGTAAATAATCACAGTTACAGAAAATATTATCTATACAAGTTGCCGAGGTGGATGTTACTCGGGTGGGCTCAAGGAAAACATTAGACAAATCAAATGATTGAAAGAGACTTAACAAGTTTGTACAATGAGAATTGTTTTCTAAGAGATCAACATTAAAATCGCCACATACTATTGTACATTTACTACTAGAACATGTTTTCCGCAGTACATCTTCCATTACAGAGCGAAAAATATTTAGATTCTGTATGTTAGGAGGCCTATAAACACATACTACAATATGCCTATCCAGCTCAACACAGGATAACTCTATTGTGTGTTCAATTGACAGCAGAGCAATGTCTTGTCTTTGTTTATATTTTATTGAGTTCTTTACTAAAATTAGGCTACCACCATGTATCATTGCTTGGCGGCTATAATTGCTGCCAACACAATAGTTATTGAAGTTAATTGTTTCTACTTGATAATCTTTTAACCAATGTTCAGTTAAACAAATTATATCATATTGGAATTTCTCTAAAAACAATTCAATTTCTAGGAATTTTGATGATAAGCCCTGAATATTTTGACTGTACAATGAAACCAAATTATCTAATTTAGTTTTATGTTTTAATTTAAATTGATGCTTAATAATATTGCCAGAAGGAACCTTTTCAATGAATGTGGTTTTTGAGTAATTTAATTGGTTATCTTCTGTTGTCGTGGAAGTCAGTTTAAAAGAATACTATCCGGAGTACTATCCACATTTGTCAATAAATCTGGAGCCTCCTTCGTACTATTGTATGTACAATTAATCTCTATATTGTTAGATTGTCTAATCAATATAGTTTTGTCACTAAAACTACTTATTAATAAATTAATACTATTTGCTAGCAAACTAGCAATTAATAATTTACATTTCCTGGGAATATACATATAATCCCGGGTCAACTTAAAACCACTAACAAATTTGTTAGTGTCAAAAAATGATAATTTGTCACTATGACAAGAAGTCAAAAAAAATATTAAATTGTTCAGATGATGTATTCTACTATTTTCACTTTCTGACAAAGTGTCAGCATATGGGAATGCACATAACATTATATTATTAGGAAGGAACTTTGTCTTGTCGTCCGACCAGCAGCAGGCCTCGAGGCGGCGGCGCCGTGTTCCGCGCGCGCCTCATAATGGAGTCCTGCGGTCGGGGTGACGCCCGCAGTGGGTGACGGGGCTCGCCTTACCATCTGGCGGGCCAATACCCGTCGGGGGGATGCGACGGATGCTTCGGCGATACCCGCCCCTCCGACACATGGGTAAGTGGAGGAACACCGGGTTGGTTTTTAGTCAGTATGAGTCTGACAGTACCCTTCGCCCTTCCCCGAGGGTGGTGGGTCTCCATGAGGATTTTCCAACCCGACACAAAAAAAAAAGGAGTAGGAACGTGGTTTTTAATCTTATTTGGTGGGGGAGGGGGAGGAGGGTTTAAATGTCTCGAAGTCGTGAGAGACCAAGGTAAGACGAGAGGGAGCGTCAGAATCTAACTGAATAAAAAAGCACCACGTGTCCATTTTCCTTCTCCTGCTCTAGGTCTACGCCGCTGTAGCCGTCTGAACATCGGGCCTATTACAATGTGACAGTCTAGCTCTGAAGACGCCATGGCGTTTCTCTAGCCACTCCACTATAATAGTGTGGTCGAAAGCCGTTAGCCTGTGCCTGTTATGTCATATAAAGAGGTATTTGTAGGTTTGTAAGTTTGTATTAGTTAGTACAAGTCAACAAAGTTAATTCACTGGGTGCTAGCGTATCTATGGGCGTACCGCAGGGCTCAATATTAGGTCCTTTTCTATTTTTAGTTTATGTAAATGACCTGCCCCATATGTTCCAAAATGAACCGCATATGGTATTATTCGCTGATGACACTTCATTGATTTTTAAAATAAATAGACGAGCAAACAAATATGACGAAGTTAATAATGCCTTAATGAAGGTTCAAAATTGGTTTACAATAAACAACTTATTACTAAATGATAAAAAGACTAAATGCATTAGATTTATTTTACCAAATGTTAAAAGTAACGTATGTGATGATATATTATTAAATGATCAGAAACTAGAATTTGTAAAAGAGACTACTTTCCTGGGGATCACTGTAGATGAGAAGTTGCAATGGGGGCCCCACATCAGGTCTCTAGCAGGACGATTGAGCTCTGCAGCTTATGCTGTCTGGAAGATCCGTCAGCTAACTGATGTAGGCACGGCAAGACTAGTGTACTTTAACTACTTTCACAGCATCATGTCGTATGGAATTCTGTTGTGGGGACAGGCATCCGACGTTGAGTCTATCTTTATCTTGCAAAAGCGTGCCGTCAGAGCCATATATAACTTAGGTCGTCGCGAATCTCTCAGAGAAAAGTTTAAGGAGATCAACATTCTGACCGTACCGAGTTAATTTATTTATGAAAACATTATGTATGTTAGGAAGAACCTACACTTATTTGTAAAGGTATCTGACAAACATGATTATCATACTAGACATAGGAATAGATTGAGTCAGCCTTTATTTAGATTGGCAAAAGTGCATAAGTCATTTCTGGGTTTCTGTGTTAAATGTTATAATAAAATCCCAGTTGAAATTCAAAATCTAAATGAAAGCAAATTTAAATTATGTATAAAGAAACATTTATGTAAACTAGCATACTACAAACTAAATGATTATATACAAGATAAAAATGCTTGGAGGCTAGCTGGTCCTACTCCACAGGATGTTTAGAGGAATTTTTGATTTTAATTATTAAATTGTACACAATGTTGTTAATTTTTGATGAACTTCTAAGTTTTTGTAAATGTGAGTACCCTGTAACCTATTATAATTAAGTAAGACTTGTAGAATATAGGTACTTGTGTCGGCTGGGAGCTGTCATGCTCACTCAGAGGTCTCATTGGCGGTGGCACGGGCACTGGATCGCCCAATTCCCTATAATATGGTTGAGTTGGGCGGTGCTGGTGTACGTGTCATGTTCGTGAACGGGCGCCGCCTATTGGGGACTGGTCAGCTCCAGGCTGTGTAATTATGTTGTCCTTGAGGTTCACTTCTTTTTCGTACTTTTTGCCGGAACATTAGTGTTACATTGTTCTCACATATCAGAACCGACTAAATGATGTAACAAAGAAATGTATTGTAAAACTGATTGAAAAAGAGTAACCATGGAGTTTCTTGCTCGTTCTTTTCCATAGGAATCTACACTTTGGAACGAGCAAATAGCTTCACTAGAGGACAGACGGACAGACTGACACGCTTAATTTTAAAGCTCTTGTTATATACTTTTTTCCTTTTTTGCTTGCTTGACGTTCAAGAGTGCCTACTGTGGTCTAATTGAAATAAATGATTTTTGACTTTGACTTTTTGACTTATTTAGGGGGTAATCTTTGGAACCGCTCTGGCCGGATTCTCAAAATGCTTTCACTGATAGATAGCTACAATGTTCCTGAGAACTAATAGCCTAATCTATACATATACATAAAAATGGATCGCAAAATGTGTTGTAAGCGCATAACTCAACAACGCCTGGACCAATTTAGTTAATTCTTTTTTGTTGTGTTTGTTATTGTCAGAAGAAGGTTCTTATGAAAGAAAATTTTAGAAAAGTAGAGGGGAGAATTGGGAAAAATTGACCCTTTTGCTGTTAGGATAGTAAGACACGTGCGAAGCGGGGGCGGGCAGCTAGTAGCCCATAAAACATCACGCTACGATTAAACGAAGCCGAGAAGCAGGTAAACCCGAGCGACAGCTAGTAGCTTTTATGTACATTGTGGATTACATGTCAGCTGGTCACCCAAGCGTGCATGCGTGCATGAATAAACACAAGATATGTGCCAAATGTGTACATTTTATTATATAACATAGTTTGTATGAACTACATAACAAGTTTACTTGGTGAGCGATAGATGTAAAGTTAAAAGTCAGATTAAGTAAGTATTAGTTACGGATTTGTACTTGTAACTAATGTATTTTTTATTAATTATCCAACAAAAAAGTAAATAATTATACGTAATGCGTTTTATTTTATCGTATCGTTAAAGGATCGCGTTCCAGTATTACCTCAAATTAAATTTCAACTAACATGTATTTCATATGAATGTATATTGGAATGTCAATTAAACATAACAGGATTTTTTAATCATGTATAATAACGAGTTTACTGATTGATTAACCAATTTTAATTGAAGTTTCAAAAATATTAATACCAAAAATAAATGCTTAAAATATGGAAAAGCACTAATCAAGTCTATGGAATGTGATTGCTTTGACACTTTTGACATTTTGACACAACAGACAGACTAAATGAAATAATTTTGCAACATAATAATATTACGCAGTTGTATTATAAATATAATTAAAAATGAGTGTACGTGAGGAAGATAGGCAGAAAAATAGCTGCCCAAGTCGTGGTCTTGGCATCGCTGTAGCAGCCATTGGCGTTGGAGTTGGAGCAGCTTTGTACTACTTCTTCAACAAACGACAGGAAACACCAAATTCTGAAGGTTCCACCAGCGATTGGCAATGTGAACAACCTCAGACCTTGTAAGTATTTCAATAAGATACATTTTACCATAATCGAACGTATTTGGCACAATGTTGCAACGAAGGGTAGTTAAAGAAGAGTTTTTATAAAATGTTTGTTTACCTTCCATAAATAATGTTGTAAGGTGCTCAACTTTTTTTTAGTATCGTCTGTGACTTTTTGGCGGTTAAATTTTTTTCCATATTGTGTAATTTAAGATTTGAAATAATATATGTATTATGGATTTCTTTGGATTATTATTTAATAATAGGTATGTATTGACAGAATTGTACATTTTAAGCTAAGTATCTCACCTTATTAACCACTCAAATTTATTAAGTATTGCATTTCAACATAAATTTAAGGTATAATAAATTTATTCTTATTTATGTATATTTGACAAAATATTATTGCTGACTGGTTTCTCAGGCTTATATCTATCAAGTCGGTTTTTAAATAAAGAACTAAGCATATTAATATATGTATAAACTATTAAATCTTACAATTATATATCTGTGCAGGAAAATTTTTCAGTTAGTACTTTGATATATAGATAATTTGTAAGTACCTTGTAGACAAATTATAATTTGTCTACAAGGTACAATTATAAAATAATTTTTGTTTAAAGTAAACAAATTGTCAATTTATTTACTTTAAACAAAAATATAAATAGACAGGGATCATGCATCATGCATAGACTATTTTACTTTGCTTGCAGAAACTAGTATATTTAAATTCTATAATGAATATGATTTCTTTAATAATTACGTTTATAAGAATTATAAGCAAATGTCTGCCATATTTATGTATAAGTTAAGACAATATTAAAAAATAATAATAAGACAGGTTTATAACAAAACAGGTTCTATGAGTATTTGTTTTTTTTATGTGTAAAGTTCCAATGTAGATTTATTATATTTTTTCTATGTGTAATATTAATAATATTATTTATGTAGGTAGATTTAAATTATTAATATTTGGTCTACCATGGTCGGCTATAGAACTTAAGATATGAATACGAGAAATGAATGCAATGCAATGCATCCTGGTTTACGATTTGGAACGAGCACCTGGCTTCACTGACGAACAGACTGACAGACTACTATTCTATTTAGAAGGTTCAAAAGAACCTTCTAGTTGTTTTAGTTGTACTAATTTGTTTTTACCCGACTACGGCAACGCAAACACTTATGATTTTGAACTTTGGCTGTGTGTATTAAACACACTTCGAATTGTAGTATTTTTTTTTTTTTTTTGTTGTTGTTGGCAACTGAGTCTCCAATATAATGTTGTCGACTATACTGCCAGTGTCGAGTGTATTGTAGTATTACCATGCAACTTGGCAATTATATGTAGATTGATTGACAATACAATATAATGGTATTATTGAGCTAGCTGGACCATAATCTGGAACCTTGGACAGCCTAATAGTAAACATATTGAGGTTAGGCTCGTTCGATTTGTACCACTTACCTATGTGATACAACATTTCTTCACTATTTAATGTATGTTATTATACATATAATATAAACCTTCCTCTTTAATCACTCTCTACAATAAAACAACTGCAAAATCTGTTATGTAGTATTAACGATTTAAGCATACATAGGGATATAGGGACAGAGAAAGCGACTTTGTTTTATACTATGTAGTGATATTTCATGATAGTTAATAATAAAGTTTTCATCGTTAATAATAATAATTACTAAACAAAATAAAATACAAGTATAAATGGTACACTTCTGCTTAAACCTATTTAAGAGAATTTTGTTATTTTCTATAATGTAATGTTTGATTTTATTTGCGGAAAAGATTTTTAAAAGCGAAAAGAAAAATAATTAAGGAAAAAAATACTTTACCGCCTTTAAAAATCTTCTCTCGCAAGTAAACTTATATAGTTTAAGTAAACTTACTAACTAAACGCTAAACTAAACGCAAGTAAACTTATAAACTTATATAGTATACTATTATTTTCTAAATATAAATTTCACTGTATCAGCGAAAAGACCGACTCAGACGATTCCTACACGACGATATCGGAACACGAAACAACAGACACGAGTATAAACAGAACAGAAAGTTTAGACCAATCAGAAGATTCCGAAGAGTCAGAACATTCAGAGACGTCAGAACATTCAGAGAGTTCTGACTCAAGTTCAGACGATTTAGAGACAAGTGATTCAGAGATAAATGATGTTTTTATGGGCGATAGTACAATGGAGTCTGGATATTCGTTTTTTCAAAATGCCGTGACGTCAGCGTTGGAGACTGATTCGGAAATGGACTGGGACGTTACGACCTCTTCTGTTGGCGTTCCCGAAGACCCTGGTCATTCATCATTCGCCAGTCTGCTCGGTAGAATAAGTACTATTATAAGTCCTAGAAAGAAAGTGTAAGTTATTTTTATACTATGTAAAAACAAATGAAATATAAAGCTCTACAGTTGACTGTGAGACGTTGCCACGCAACGCACTGTACCTATAAGTATGAGTCCCGGTGTAACTTGAAACTAGACGAGTTATGCTCTAAAGTTAATTTGAGTAGGTCGTTTTGACTACATGGTTGGTGCAGTGGCTGGGCAACTGGCTGCCGTGCAATGTGTGGCGGGTTCTATTCACGCAAGGAACAACTCTTTGTGTGATCCACAATAAGTTGTTCAGTGAGTCTGGGTGTGATGTGTATGTGATATTGTATGTTTGTAAACGCACCCACAACATAGGACAAAATCCTCACGTGGGGCAACGTAGGTTTAAAAAGAAACCAAGCATGCAACTCTTCTTTGTTTTCATAAGGTAACGTTAACGTAGCGAGAAATCTGCTTCATTAGGTAAATAGCTAGTGTCAAAATAATATGTACACCAGAGCTGAGGTGGCCCAGAGGTAACCTGGCAAGTACCAATGTGACTTTTTCCGAGTTATATGTACTTTCTAAGTTCACTTAGACACCACTGACATACGGTGAAGGTAAACATCGTGAGGAAACCTTGACATATAATGTCGAATTTTAAGTTTTAAATCGCAAATCCACGAAGGGGCCTGTGCTATTTTCTCCTGTGTTGTAGGTGCGTTTACAAACATACAATTTCACATACACACAACACCAAGGCACTTACCTATAGGCTGATCATGTATGTATGATGTATTTTTTGGTAGCTATAAAACACACATCTTGCTACATTAGCGCCATCTGTTGAACAAATGAATATTAGCAGTTGTATAATTAGTATTGTCTTAAACAGACGATAATTTTTTATCTTATACATTTATAGGTAGTATAGTTAAGATGTCAGATTGTGTCAATGAACAATTTTGAAGTTGGTTTAAAAAGGTAAAATTTGTAAGTTTGTATGTACTTAGGAGGTGAACCGCTGGTTGGATGTCCAAAACTCTTTCACTTATAGATAGCTACAATGTTCCTGAGTGCTATAGGCTATAAAACATCACACTACGACTTATAGGAGCCGAGCACCGGGTGAAACTGCACGACATTAGCTAGTAGGTACTATATAGATGGACAAACGAACTATTAGCCACAAATTAAGAATAAATAGCCTGTAGCTCTCAGGAAAAGTGTAGCTATCTGTCAGTGAAAGAATTTTGGCAATCCGACTAGCGGTTCCAAAGATTAACCCCTACATACAAACTTACAAATACCTCTTTTTAATGTTAGTAAAGATTGTACATTCTCTAGTTAAGTTGGTATTTCACGATTTTCAGGAGTGAAGAACAGCAGATGGCTATTTTAAGACAGGAAGCTTTGTAAGATCATAATTTTAATTAAGTTTTACTCATTAACAATACTAAAATGAGTTTTTGTTGTAGTTGTAGTGAACTAACAGGTTTAATTAATAAGGATAATACGGTAATTTCCAACTAGTCAAATTCAATACTTTTATCCAAATGTCAAAATGGCACTTTTCTATGAAATTTGTATGAAATACTGAGTTATGACGTCATAGTATTTTTTCGTGAAATAGCTTATTTATTTCTTATAAATTAGCTAACAAATATCTAAAATTTAGTATATCGATCGATCGATGAATGAAACTATAGTTATTTTTCAATATTTTATTGTATTGAAACTTCGAATTAATTTATTTTTGACCCAGAAAACTACCTAATAACGATTAAAACTGATAATGAAAAAAATATGGCACGTATTTTTTTTGGAGTAGGTATAAAATGTGGGAGAGCCATGCTTCCGCACGAATGGGCCGGCACGACCGGAGTGATACCACGGTCTCACAGAAAACCGGCGTGAAACAACCACAGCGGTGTGTTTACCGTGTAATTAAGGTAACGGCGCGGTTGGCGCGGTGGCTGGGCAACTGGCTGCCACGCAACGTGTCGCGGGTTCGATTCCCGCACGGAACTACTCTTTGTGTGATCCAGATATTGTTGTTCCGGGTCTGGGTGTGATGTGCATGTCAAATTGTATGTTTGTAAACGCACTCACAACACAGGAGAAAACCCTAATGTGGGCCAACGTTTAAAAAAAAAAGGTAACCGAATGGCTGATCCCTCCTCCCCCAACCTCCAATTCTCGTCAACACTCGTCTGAAAGTCCTTTAGTTGTTATAAGTGTCCATGGGCGACGCCGATTACTTACCATCAGGTAGTCCGTCTGTTCGTTTACCGCTCTTATTTTTTAGATTATAAACCCATGGAGATCCTCAGGAACGGAGGAGTTACAAGTGTGTTGCCGACCTTTGGGGATTAGGATTTTGGAGATTTACAGATAGCGGAAGTGGAAGGATTGGGCCTCCGGTAACCTCACTCACACGGCGAAACACAACGCTGTGGTTGTTTTTCGCCAGTTTTCTGTGAAGCTGTGGTATCACTTCGGTCTTGTTAACCCATTCGTGCCGAAGCGTGGCTGTCCCACACGTTCCTCTATCTCTAATCAATGAATTTACAAATATATAGGTTATTTGTACTTAAAATATAATTTTATAGTAATGCATGGTTTGTGAAAAACCTATTTACGCTAATGTTATAAACAGGAAACATTGTTTTTTGTGTGTGTGCATGTTTTGTTATGTATGAAAAAAAAAAAAATATCGACTATTAATAGGCTCTGCATAGCTACGTTTTTCTGAGAAGAAAAATACTAATTATAGTCATAAGACCGATTTGTGTCCCATTTAAAGTTGTGTAAAGGGCCTCTGCGCAGTTGGCTCCAGCCTCTCGTACGCCTCCCAAATGACCGGGACCCTTTGGTCCCGTGATTGGTAATTTGGTTAAGAAAATTGTAAAATTTATCAACGAAATTGTGGTTGTTTTTATTATGGCTTTACTAATACCTACATTAAAAGTGGACAATACATTGTTTTTTCAATTTAGATAAATTATTTCAAGTTTTTTAATAGTCTAAGCGTCAAATTGACAAATATACCTAATGGAACGGCAAACCCTTATTTATAACCTTTCTGGAGTTGTCCAGAAGGCGACGCCGATTGCTTACCATCAGCTAATCCTCATTCACGTTTTCCCAAAATAAATGTACCAACCGCAAATTTTTAATGTGTCTTTTTTTCCTTGTTAATATCCAATATTACTCTACCACTCAAAGGGGCCAAAAACGCCTAAAACGTTAAGTCTGCCATTGGGCATTGTGCAAGAAGTGTAAAATAAATAAATTTTGTCTTCAATTTCAGCCGCGAACGCTCCTGGACTCTGGAAGAATGTTCTATCTGCTTCGACGTGATGCTTCGCAACCAAGAAGTCACTTCGCTGCCATGTACACACAATTTTCACACCGATTGTATCATGCCATGGCTACAGGAGAAACAAACTTGCCCTAATTGTCGCAAAGTTGCTTAGTTAGTTATAAGTAAGTATATTTTTTTTTACTAGCTTTTGCCCGCGACTCCTTTCGCGCGGAATAGTGACTTCCTGCAGATTTTTGGTATAAAAACTATCCTATGTTCTTTCTCGAGTTCCAAACTATGTCTGTACCAAACTCAGAAATCGGTTCCGTAGTTTAGGCGTGAAGAAAAGCCAGACAGACAGACAGTCAGACAAACAAACAAAAGATACTTTCGCATTTATAATATTAATTTAGATGTCGTAACTCATTTAAGCGCTAATTCGCCTGGTGGTAAGCCATAATGCGACCTTTTTTGGAACAAGTCCGCCGCAGCCTACCAAAACCGCTGCAACTTCTGCGCACCAGGATCTACAGTAGATACATCCATGAAAACACCGGAACACTAAAGTCCGGCGCATCCCAGGGACATGATTAACTGTCTTGGATCCCGCAACGAAATAAATCAGAAGTTAGGACCTATGATGCAGCACTTCTACCCATATGCAACCTATTCACTCGGGCCTTGAAGACACCCAGGTTATACCCTTCGGGGAACACGGACTCCGGCAAAGAATTCCACTCCTTAGTCATTAGCGGTTTTGGTGATAAAACTGGAGGCGAACCGCTTCGTGCGTGTAGGTGGGATATCCATCCGATTTCTTCGAAATGCATCCGAAAGGCTTGCAACTTGGCGCCTGTGGCTTTAAAGTCAGACCTCCACTAGCGCATCGTCGTTAATACACCTCTTGTCACGTCACTCAATGTGTTCTAATGTAGCGCTTTTTTAAATTTGTAGGTTTTAAAAGATATTTTTCACTTTTCTTTCAGCCGGTGCGCTGTTCGGAGCTCTTTCTCGCAGCCAAAATCACCATTGACATAATATAGAACTAATATTGACATAGCACATGATATATTTAGTATAATTGTTTGATTTTAAAAAATATAACCATTGCCAATAATCAGATAATAATGAAAAAAAGATTTTTGGTAGAAAAGCGGTAGGCGCTCATTCTTTGAAAGAAATTTGGAACCATTTAACGCCGTCCGGTCACTTGACACACGTACGCTGGTATCGTCATGAGCTAATGTTGACATGTAAACAGCGACTCATGTAGTGCAGAGATTGTCCAGGCAACTGATGGTAGCGAGGTTCACTGTCCAGTGACACACGTACGCTGGTATCGTCATGAGCTAATGTTGACATGTGAACAGCGACTCATGTAGTGTAGAGATTGTCCAGTCAACTGATGGTAGCGAGGTTCACTGTCCAGTGACACACGTACGCTGGTATCGTCATGAGCTAATGTTGACATGTAAACAGTGACTCAAGTAGTGTAGAGATTGTCCAGTCAACTGATGGTAGCGAGGTTCACTGTCCAGTGACACACTACGCTGGTATCGTCATGAGCTAATGTTGACATGTAAACAGTGACTCATGTAGTGTAGAGATTGTCCAGTCAATTGTGAAAAAAGTGGATATCTTTAAGTGACTCAGAATTAACGTCTTATTTGTATAAAAATTAGGATTTAAATTGTCATCGATTTGTTTTTTGTGAGATTTTAATAAACTCTAATACTCATTAGTTTTGACTGCTTATCTTGCTAGCTACTTGTACTTTTTTAGTGTTTCAATTAATTAGAAATGTATAAAGAAGTAAAAAGAACTCAGTCTAGTCATACTGAAATTTTTATTGACCAAAATATGAAATAATTTTCTTTAGTTTGCTTCGATTGGTTAGTCAGTAAGGTCAATGAGACAAAATAATAAAAATACTTGTTCTTTTTTTGTAGTTGGACTGTGTTTTTGAAAATATATCGTGTTAGTGCTAATTTTTCAATAGTCAGATAAATGTTATTTGAGGAATAAAATTTTTGCCGTCACTGTCTTATACAAACATTCTGACGCGACAGCATCATAGTTATTCCCCAGGTAACTCTTATCTAACTATTGAAAAATTAAACCTAAACGTTGTAATTAAGACATTGACAATTCAGTTGAATTTTCATCAAATACTTATACTGGTTTTCATACAAAACTTTTCCGCTGGCTTAGGGCTGATTTTTCAATGGTTAGATAAAAGTTACCTGGGAAATAATTATGATGTTGCCGCGTTAGAATGTTTGTGTAAGACAGTGACAGCAACAATTTTATTCCTACACTTATCTGAATATTGAAAAAAACAGCCCTAAGTGAGTTTGAAATTAATAGGCTTGTTATGTAAATAAATGTAAGTTATATATGTATATTTAGATTGAAATTGTTGAAATTTTAGCAATATATTTAATGGCTGGACCTAAAATAATTGTTATTAGTCTGTTTTCATTACTTGTAAAACGTTTTGAAGGAGGATTATTAAAAAACTATGCATATCAAAAAGGGATAAGTAGTGGTAGAAGTTTTGAAAACGCCTTAAATTCGCTGAAAAAAACACTTTAAATAAATTCAGTTTATACATATAGGATAATCGACATGTTTTTTTCTGTAGTACTTTTGGTCAGATACGACATTAAATTTTTTGGGAAGATGGACTTATGTTTTTAATTTATAAGGTAAAGTTTTAAGACCTTCACGCTCCACGCTTTTTGGTAGTTTTTTTTTTATTAAAATGTGTCGTGCATGGTGTCAATAAAAATGGGCGGGAAAACTAATTACAGGTTGTCATTTACATGTCAAAAAATATTTATTTCTCGAATAATCTGCTACTTGATAAAATGTTTTTTAAAAATGTAAAGAAAACTTAATAAATATTGTATATTATGGTTTCGGGCTGTGTAGTATATAATAATGAATTAATTACATATTTTCGAAAATGTGATATTAATATGTGTTAGAAATCAACTCGTGTAATAGTTTGTAGGTTTTCGTAACAATAATAAAGGTAAATTAATAATTTTCTGTTGTTGTTTTTTTTGTTAGCCTCTTAACGCACTTGTAGTATATACCTAACTCGTTTGGTAGGTATTACGAGCATCCTTTTTTTGTCAGTGGAAAATCATCAAATGACTTCTCCCGCCGGGTTAGGCGAGAGATTGTCAGACTCTTACTGACTAAAAACCCCCTGTTCCTTCTCCTGCTCTGGGCCGAGGCCGCGGTGACTCATTGCGCTTAACCTGCAACCCCGGCTGATTACGAGTATCCTGGGGCGGCGATTGCGCTCTTTGCCCACCATACACCTCGTGAGACCACCTAGGTGTGCAGCGGGAAGTATTTTTTTTCCTACTGTTCACCTGGGTGTACCGTGGGGAATATAAAATTTCCTCCGCCCACTTTATTCTGTGTGTTTTAGTTCAGGAAAAAGATAGAATTAGAATTCCATAGTGTAAGTGGAGTAAAGAGTAAGAGGAAAAGTAATTTGAGTTCAGGAAAAAGATAGAATTCTAATTCTTTACCGTGTACCGTGAGGAAATTTTATATTCCTCACGGTACACACCGAATAATGAAGTGGCATTGGAAAGTCATAATGACGCTATCGTGTTAGTAGATTATCAAACTTGTCAAAATCAACAATTTTGAAACCAATGATCTACTATTCTGGCACTATTGTCATAGCAGTCTCGAGGCCCAGGTCATCTGTTTGCTTGCAACGTGCAGTTAATACTGGGAATGTTTATTATGAGCTGTGTAAAATTAACTGTGGGAGAGAAAGTACAAAAAACAATTTAAATACAAAATAAGTTTATTTACATTTTAGAGAATAAAGAATCAAATACTTCATTGCATAAATAAAAATACATCTTCTTTGACAAAACTGAATTGAGACTCAAATATTATATTCTAGAAGTCTATAGGTATCACAAATTGACTACAGTAAAACGGGGTAAATACAATGATATTATAAGTTTAAAGGTGTAGATAGGTTACAAGCGCTCAGCGAGTGATACATTAAAATGTGGCTAACTAGCCACACTTTTTCATATTGTCTCTTTTTCACTCGCGATTATTGAATCATGCCATCTCACTTTACATTAAAATGTGGTTAACTAGCCACACTTTTTCATATTTGTCTCTTTTTCACTCGCGATTATTGAATCATGCCATCTCACTTTACATTAAATGTGACTAACTAGCCACACTGTTTCATAATTTTGTCTCTTTCTCACTCGCGATTATTGAATCATGCCATCTCACTTTACATTAAATGTGGCTAACTAGCCACACTTTTTCATATTTGTCTCTTTTTCACTCGCGATTATTGAAACATGCCATCTCACTTTAACGTGTATCATACGATTTATTAATGTGTGCATAAGTGTGCCGTTTTTGAAATCGAATTTTGTTTATGTAACCTATCTATACCATTTTACTTAAAATATGGCGAATTTTCCTAGTACCTATTCACCCCTCGAATTCCTCTCCCCCCCCCCCCCATTTCACCGATATCGAAAGCTTAGTAACAAAACATGCCTAACGAGTCGATCAGGTCTTGTGTTTTTCTCAAAATAAACTACCCATATTATGTTCTAGCCTTACATGGCGTGTCCAAGCATCCAAATTTTGAAAATCCTGTAAAATTAAACAAAAAATCACATCATCATCATCAGCCTATAAGTGCCCACTGCTGAGCAAAGGCCTCTTCTCACACGGAGAAGGTTTGAGCACTAACCACCGCTTGCTCACGGCAGATTGGCGATTTCAAACTCCGAGTGTGGGAGAGCCATGCTTCGGCACCGATGTGTCGGCTCAACCGGAGTGATACCACGGAAAATCTCACAGAAAACCGACGTGAAACAACGCTGTGTGAGTGAGGTTGCCTGAGACCCCAATCCCTTTCCCTCCTATATCCCTTCCCAATCCTAAAATATCCGCAACACTTATCCCCAAAAGGCCGGCAACGCGTAACGCCTTTGGCGTTGCGGGTGTCCATAGGCGGCACCGATTGCTTACCATCAGGTAATCCGTCTGTGCCTTTGCCGGCTTATCCCATAAAAATACTTATAATAAGAAACTATAAGTCCAGGCTTCCTCACGATGTTTACCTTCACCGTATGTAAGTGGTGTCTAAATAACCATAGAAAGTACATAAAACTCGGAACAAGTCACATTGGTACTTGCCAGGTTCAGGAAACCTGCACCCTAATGCATGAGAAGCGGTTGACTTGACCTCTGGCCCACCTCAACACATGGTAAAGCTTGTGTATAAAGAAATATGGCAAAATAGACTCACATCATCACAATATTGGCAAGGGAACAGCTCCAAGCCATGGGTGGCGACATGGTCTCTGAACTTATCGGAATCCCCAAATGACATGCCGCAGGCATCACACATCAAACAGGACTCTTCTGCTGTATCCGCTACGTTGAAGGGGAGATATTATGAATATAAATCTAAGCAATACGAAAATATCGTACTAGCTTTTGCCCGCGACTCCGTTCGAGTAGAATAGTGACTGCATGCAAATTTTTGGTTTAAAAACTCCTATGTCCTTTCTCGAGTTCCAAACTATGTCTGTACCAAATTTCACAGAAATCGGTTCAAAAGACGGATAGAGTAACATACATATTGCATTTATAATATTAGTTTGGATATGAATTTGAATATTGATAATTTCCAATTGGGCAAATTCGATACTTTTAATTGAAATGACAAAAACGCTACATTCTCATCCCCATCATATACATAGATACAAATGGTTGGCAGTCAACAACTGTGCGATTTTCGCGAAACTTTCTGCCCCACACAGCAAATCTTTGGAATGGTCTTCCGGCGGCGGTATTCCCGAACCGATACGACCTTCAAACCTTCAAGAAACCAGCATACACCTTCTTAAAAGGCCGGCAACGCGCCTGTGCCTCCTCTGGAGTTGCAGGTGTCCATGGGCGAAGCTGATCGCTTACCATCAGGTAATCCGTCTGCTCGTTTGCCCTTCTATTTCATAAGGAACCAAAAAAGACGCGTTTGTATAAGTTTTGTATGTATCGCAACATATTATTATGACGTCTTGCAGAGCTGGCAATCCCGTCTGAACATCGACCCTGGAAGGCTCCGTCTGGTGACTTCATGACACACAATCCCAAACGAAAAAGCTATGGTCTATCGGTTAGGCGGTTAGCGGAGGCCCAATCCCTCCCCCTCTCCTCATCCCTTCCCAATCCATAAATATCCGAAGCCCTAATCCTCAAAAAGCATCCGGTAACAACCTCGTAATTCCTTTGTTGTTGCAGGTGTCCATGGGCGGCGCTGATTGCTTACCATCAGGTACTCAATATGTTTCTAACGACCTTTCTCTTAAAAAAGAATCTGCTGCTCAAATTACAAGTACTTACCTTCATCTTTAGGCTCCACTCCAGCTTTTAAAGCTTCATCCATTACGATGGATGAACTGGCATGAGGTTCTGACTTCATCTTCTTAGACTCCCTCGGTTCAAAATAGGGACAAGCTGTAATATCACAATTATTGATTGACAAAAAGCATTTTTTTCTTCTCCTCAAATAATATCTTCTGATTTATTTCGTTGCGGGATCCAAGACAGTCATTCATGTCCCTGGGACGCGATGGACTTCAGTGTTCCGGTGTTTTCATGGTTGTATCTACTGTAGATCCTGGTGCGTAGAAGTTGTAGCGGTTTCGGAAGGCTATGCGGGCTTGTCCCAATTAAAAAAAAAGAAGCCAAAGGCTGGCATCGCGCCTGTGGCTCCTTTGGTGCTGCAGGTGTCTATGGGCGGCGCCAATCTGAGGCCCAATCCCTCTCCAATCTCTAAATCTCAGCCACCCCAATCCCCAAAAAGCCAGCAACCCACTCGTAACTCTTCCGTAGTTGCGGGTGTACCTACATGGGCAGCGCTGATAGCTTACCATCAGGTGATCCGTCAGTTGGTTTCCCGACTTATCACATAAAACGTAAGCCCCCTAAGGGCCTAACTATCAAAAGCGGAAAACGCACTCGTAACTCCTCAAAAATATTACGACCGGTGTCCTTGGGCGGTGCCGATTGCTGAGGAAAAAAATATAGCGTTGTATGTAAGATCACTGCAGGCTCAATCCTTCCCTTTCCCCTAATCCCTCTTCAATCCCAAAATCTCCTAAACCCTAATACCCAAAAGGTCAACACCGCACTCATACCTTAGTCCACCATTTTTTGGGGGTGTCGATAGGTAGCGTTGATTGCTTACCATCAGGTACTCCATCAACTCGTTTACCGTCCTATCACACATAAAAAATCAGGTCTTTGGTTAAGCAAAGAAAAGACACAAGAACTTACGACCATGCCCAACGTGGGTTTTATAAAATGTGACCAGCACTCGATCCATCGTCTCCGTAACGATCATATGAGCGGGGCACGCTTTGCCCGTCTTGTAAATCTGTCTTTCCGGAGCTGGGCGTTTGCCTTTCCCCTAAAACCGTCAATGCGTTCAAAAAACACATTTTTTGCAAGAATGGAGAATCACATAAAGCTCTCCTTTTTGGGAAAATCATCAAAAGACTTCTTCACGCCCAAGTGAAAGGGAGTGTCAGACTCTTACTGACTAAAAACCACCCCGTTCATTTTACTGATCCATGCTGAGACCGCGGTACCTTATTGCGCTTGCCCCGCAACCTGGGCAAGGCCAGATCTGGTTTACAAAGACAAAATTCGTACACCCTCAATTCCCAAACAACAATTCGTGGATCCCATTAAGATTTGTCAGTTGCAGCATCCTGCAAATTTCGCAGACTAATGTGCTTTTAAATAATATTCATATATGTCATACCTTCCCTTGCTTCGGCACGACCGGAGTGATACCACGGCTTCACTGAAAACCGGCGTGAAACAATCACAGCGTTGTATTTCGCCGTGTGAGTGAAGTTACCGGATGCCCAATCCTTATTTACGTCCCCCATCCCTAAATCTCGCAAAGCCTAATCTCCAAAAGGCTGGCAACGCACTTGTAACTATGTTGTGAGTGTTTATGGGCGGCGCTAATTGCTTGCCATCAAGTAATCCATCTGCTCATTTGCAGTCAAACTTTCGCATTAATAATAATAGTCTACAAATCACCTGATACACATAAACTCCAGATTGGCTGCACATATAATGAGACCGTACTCCTTCAATGGTCTGTTTACTTGCTGTGGTCTTTCGGAACCTGTATTTCGTTTCTTCTTGAATAGCGCTCTTAAATATCATGAAATCTGTGAAGATTTTGAAGGTTACGTCACAAAATGGCTGTTTTGAGCGGGGCAAATCATCGAATTACTTTCTCCCGCCCTAATCGGGGCGAAAGGGAATGAGTGTCAGACTGTTACTGACTAAAAACCATCCCGCTTTCTTTGTCCTGCTGCGGTATGGGGCCGTGGTACATAATTTTCGCCACCAAGGGCTTGTGACAAAAAAGTAGAGGAATTCTCAACAGGTATGCAGAAATCCCAAAAAAATTGGTCGAGAATCTTTAGGGATTGTGAGGAAAGATTGTGAGGAGTTTGAAAGTCATTTCAATAAGATGGCAGACGGTCGTTTGAAAGTGACCTATTTCCCACGGCTTCCTGGAGTCTTTCATGCATCCACCTCATGGGTGGACGTTCAGGGCTACGTTTGCCAGTACGTGGCCTACATTCCAGAGCCTTTAACAAACATTTGGCCATCTGTTTTCCAACCCATGTCCTAACTACTACTTCAGTTTCCTAATTCGCTGAAGTCAGGATATTTTGCTAATTTGCAGACCCTACTTGCGACACTGTCCCACGATGAAAAAGGCAAAACCTCCCTCCCATAGGGCCATAGCTCATCTCTTCAAATCCTCAACTAACAAAAGCTTTTTATTCGTGGAAAAAACATGAAATGACTTCTCCTGCCCAAGGTGAGGCGAGAGGGAGATTGTCAGACTTTTGCTGACTAAAAATGCCCCGTTTCTTCTCCTGCTTTAGGCTGAGGCCGTGGTGCCTTCATTGCGCTTACTCCGCAACCCCGTCAACCAACAAAAGGGCTGGCAACGCGTTTTTGCAACTCCTCTGTGCGGATGTCAGTGGGCGGCGCTGATTGCTTACCATCAGGTAATACGCCTGCTCGTTTGCCGCCCCATAAAGATGCTGAAGACTTAGAGAGATAGATGACTCACCGTCCATATTATGAAACTCCAATTGCTCCACCTGTTCGTGAACTCTATGCGCATGTAAAAGATGGGCGCTAAAGTTTGATCCGTAACTCACTCTTTCGTCACAAAGAGGGCAAATAAATGCTTTCCGTTTTTCCACCTGAGGAAAAAATGGTAACCAGGGTTCATTATTATCATATGCCTTTAAGTGCCCATTGCTTTGGCAGATTTGAGTATTAATCACCAAGCTTGCTCAAGTCGAATTGGCGATTTCAAACTTATTTTATAATTATTAAAGGTTATGTTAGCGCCAGGGTGGCTGGCAGTGGTTGGATGAAAAGAGAGAGAGATGAGAATGTCGAGCTCAGTGGCGTGCTATTGGGGAGGCCTATGTCCCGCAGTGGACGGAATGAGGCTGATGATGATTAGCGCCCGAATCTCCGGGCCACCACGACATCTAGGTACAAGTATTATTAAGCTGGAGAGTTTGTTTGCTTGTTTGAACGCGCTGATCTCCAGAACTGCTGGTTTGAATTGAATAATTATTTTTGTGTTTGTTACATTTATCAAGGAAGGCGATTTGAAGGAGCCAAGCAGCGACAGAAGCTAGGTACATAATAATCGGCGTACATAACTAAGTTACTTACCTCAAATCCATGAGCCTTCCACAGGTGTTTGTTGAGAATCTGTTTCTGACTAAAGTCGCGGTTACACATATGACATTTTTTGCGTTCCTTCGGGACATACTTTGGAGTCTGCTCGTTGCATAGTTTCACTAGAAACCGTTTAAAGGAAGGGCTTTATAACATCAATAATTAATATTTCTAAGAGCAAAGAACCCCGTTTGTCGGTCATCAAATGGCTTCTTTCGCCCAGGATGAGGCGATAGGGAGTGTCAGACTCTTACTGACTAAAACCAACCCCGTTATTGCTTTGCTTGCCCTCACGCGCTCCGCCTCTTCCTTTGCGAGCATCACTGCTTCGCAGAAAGAGGAGACAGCTTTCCAGTTCCTCTCGCTACGAACCATGGCTTCGACTAAGGCCGGGCGCGAGAGGTCGCACTAATTTGGCGCGGCAGAGGATCCTCCTGTAGACGCGCGCGAGCGACTTCGCTTCCAGATCCCACGGCGGTGATCCGGCAAGGAGGTTCACCGCTTCCCCGGAGATCGTGCGATATCCGCGAATTATCGGAATTAGAATTTTAACCTTAAGATCCTGTCCTGTTACATGCGTGGGTTTACAAAAGTCAGTTAAGTGAAGGATATCCATTGAAAATCTGCCTGAAATAACGTTTGCTTTCTGTTTCGCTTTCCAACGAGAGCGGATTTCAGTTCTAACAGACTTATCTAGGCTCCCAAAGACAAGTAGATGAGGTTACTGGAGTCGTAATTATCCAGCCCCCCATCAAACCCAATCCTCAAAATCTTAAGTGTGGGAGAGCCATGCTTCGGCACGAATGGGTCGGAGTGATATCACGGCCTTACAGAAAATTGGCGTGAAACAACATTTATGTTGTGTTTTGTCGTGTGTGTGACGTTGCTGGAGGCCCAATCCTTCCCCTTCACCCCACCCCATCCTTAAGTTTCTTATAACCCATAAGAGTTCGGTAACGCAATTTGTAAGTCCTTTCGTCCATGGGCGGCGCTGATTGCTTACCACCAGGTAATCCATCGACTACAAGTGCGTTGTCGACCTCTTGTGGATCATTAGGGATTTAAGGATAGATGAAATCAGAAGAAGAAGGAGGATTTAAGAATTAAGGATAAGGGAAGGATTGGGCCTCCAGTAACCTCACTCACACGGCGAAACAACGTGAGGGTTAGTGTGTAGCTACACGCCGGTTTTCTCTGAGTCGGGAGAATCCAAAATATCTATTTATTCTACTTACATCCATGCTTCATCCGTAAATGCGTGAAGCAAGCCTTCTTGCTGACGTAAATATTGTCACAAAAGTGACACGGGTATTTCCGACCCTCCGGATCTGATTTGACGCCATGACACCTAAAAGCGAGGGAAGTGTATCTGACTTACTTCTGGACAAAGGCTTCTTCTCACACGGAGAAGAAATGAGCATTGATCACCATGCTAGCTTAAGATGATTTCAAATTTTAATATTTTTTAACTATAACAAAACCGACTTCAAAAAGTAAACTAAAAATCAAAAAAATAATTTCCTTGTACAAATTATAGAAAATAATCCAAACTAATAATAATATAAATGCGAAAGTAACTCTGTATGTTTGTTTGTCTGTCCATCTTTTCTTCACGCCTAAACTACTGAACCGATTTCTGTGAAATTTGGTACAGGCATAGTTTGGAACTCGAGAAAGGACATAGAATAGTTTTTATACCAAAAATCAGCATGTAGTCACTTTCACAGCCACGTGAACGGAATCGGTGGCAAAAGGTAGTATTTTATAATCTTAAAGTCGTTGCCAAGTCAATGCTACAGCAACATTACTATAATACCAAACATCTAATTAAATATATTGAAGCAATTAAGAACATCCTCTGAAATGTAGGAGAGCCATGCTTCGGCACGGATGGGTCGGCTCGACCGGAGTGATACCACGGCCTCACAGAAGACCGGCGTGAAACAACCACAGCGTTGTGTTTCGCCGATTGAGAGAGGTTACCGGGGGCCAATCCTTCCCCGCCCCCAATCCCTCCTCAATCCCTAAATCTCCAAATCCCATATCTCTAAAAGGTCGACACTCGTCCGTAACTCCGTAACTCCTTCGTTGCGGGTGTCCATGGGCGACGCTGATTGCTTACCATCAGGTAATCCATCTGCTAAATTGCCGAGCTATTACAAAAAAAAACTTTAAATCCTTTTTTGATCAGTTTACAAACCTGTTATGATGATCAGCTGGATCCCTCAAAGCAACTCCACAAAGCGAACACTCTCTAAGCGGGAGTCCAGTCCTGGGTTCCAGTTCGTGGACAGTGCGTATATGATCATGGACATCTTCTACTGTAGCCAGTTGAAGGTCACAATAGATGCAGGTCGTTTCATCCAGAGCCTGGATGGCGTGTTCGTCATCTAAATCTTTGAGAAAGCCGTTAATTTTATTAATTTGACAGCCATAGACAGATGGGGTCTCACTAGAAGAACCGACTAAATGATGTTACAAAACTGATTTAAAAAGAGTAACCATGGAGTTTCTTGCTCGTTCTTCTCCATAGGAATCTACACTTTGGAACGAGCAAATAGCTTCACTAGAGGACTGACCTACAGACTGACACTGATTAGATTAACTTTTGATATAAATTTTTTGTTTGACGTTCAAAAGTGCCTATTGTGGTCTATTTGAAATAAATGATTTCATTTTGACTTTGCCATGTTTCGGCCCGACCGGAGTGATACCACGGCTTCGCTGGCGTGAAGTTATCACAGCGCTGAGTTTCGCCATGTGAGTAAGGTTTTCAATCCTTCCCCTCCCTAAACTAATTCTTGGGTCTGCGATGTCCTAATCTCAAAGGATCAAAAACTCGCTCGTGGCGTGAGAGAGGTTGCCGGACGCCCAATCTTTCCGCTCCTTCCATCCCTCCCTAACCCTTAGGTCTCTGAGATTCTAATCCCCAAAGGACCAAAATCGTGGCACGTCTGGTGTACATGGAGGCTGATTGCTTACCATCAGCTCGTTCTCCGACCTATCACATAAAAAACCGATATCAAACAAGCACAGCGTTTCTTTCCGTCGTGTGAATGAAGTTGAAGCTCTATCTTCCTCTGCTGACTCTCTCTAATCTTCAAACCCTTAGATAACTCCCAAAAAGGTCCTCTCTGGTTTTGAGGGTGTCCATTAGGACCGGTTGTGTTGTACATGTGGATGCCTCTACGTGACCACGACCGCTCTGCCAAGAGCGAAACGACAGAGAAGAATTAGGACCGGTTATTGCTTACCGCCAGGTGATTACTCTGTTCATATTTGCCTAAAAATAAAGGTCGTGTAGTAAATTTTAAGACCGATATTTTTTATATGCGTGATTGTGATGTTACTACAAAATTAGCCATCCTTTTTTTTGTGAGGGGAAAATCGTCAAATGACTTCTCCCACCCAGGGTGAGGCGAGAGGTAGTGTCAGACTCTTACTGACTAAAACCACCCGTTCCTTCTCCTGCTCTAGGCAGAAGCCGCGGTGCCTCATTGCGCTTACCCCGCAACCCCGGCTGAACATCAGCCCTATAGTGCCCTGTCTGTGGTCGTAGGCCTCCTTGAACCACGCTTTAAATTCAAGTAACTTATGTTTCTAAAATATAACAAAAATTACTGAAGATACTCACCATCCATATCATCGTCTTCACCATCTGACGTGGACTTTAGTATTTCCATTTTCTTAGCATCATTATTGCTGGTCTCCGCTTCCTCCAGAATGGATTCGTCAAGATATTCTTCATCTAAAACGGTGCAAAAGACTTTTCAATCGTGGTAATATAAGACATCATAGGTGTGCGGACGTCGGCATTAGCTTGGGGTTTCATGAATTAAATCTCCAAATGTTGGTACCGGCCTTAGTCGAGGCTATGGTGCAGAGCAAAAAAAATGTGTGGGAGAGCCATGCTTGGGCACAAATGGATACCACGGCCTCACAGAAAACCGGCGTGAAACAACTACAGCGTTGTGTTTCGCCGTGTGAGTGTCAATCCTTCCCCTCCCCAAATCCTTCCCCAATCTCTAAATCTCCAAAATCCGTAACCCCCAAAAGGTCGGCAACGCACTCGTAACTCCTCTGTTGTTGCGGGCGTCCATGGGCGGCGTTGATTGCTTACCATCAGGTAATCCGTATGGTCGATCTCACTCTATCACATAAAAAAAACTGGGAAGCCGTCTCCTCTTTCTGTGAAGCAGGTATGCTCGAAAAGAAGGAGGTGGACCTCGTGAGGGAGTTATCTTACTCCTCACGCCCCAGCCGCCGCAGTAGGCGACACTCCGGGCGTCGGGGATCGAGAGATGATCTCTGGCCACCGTAAGCGCAAGTCGTTAAGGGATAAAAAAGGGTTGGGCAGAAAGACAAAAATTATGGATTGCTACTTATAATGACTGCATGATTGGCGCAGTAGCTTGGCTTGACTGCTGTGCAAGGTGTTGTGATAAGTCGGCAAACGAGCAGACTTATAACCTGATGGCGTAAGCAATCAGCGCCGCCCATGGACACCCGCAACAACAGAGAAGTTACGATTATGTTGCCGACCTTTTGGGGGTAAAGGATTTGGGAGATTTAGGGATTGGGGAGGGGAAGTATTGACACACACACGGCGAAACACACCGGCGTGGTTGTTTCACGCCAGTTTTCTGTGTGGCCGTGGTATCACTCCGGTCGAGCCGACCCATTCGTTCCGAAGCATGGATCTCCCACACTTCCAGTTTACACTATTATTACGTGAGTCTGGGTGTGGTGCGTGTATGACGAATTATTTATTTAGAAACGCATCCACGACACGAGAAAATGCTAGAAGGGCAAAGATTTTGAAGAACCCAGCCGGATTACAGTTACACCCAGCCCTTGTGGGGGAGAGGAGGGGGTCCAACGCGGTCTGGTGTCACCCTGAAAACCTTACCTTTAACATTCTGAAGCATGTTCAGACTCTTCGTAGTCTGAAGTTTGAAGGCCGTTGATTTCTCCAAGTTGTCTACGCAATCCGAGCATATGTACTTCAGATTATTAGGGATCTGAAACAGATTTATATATATTTATTAACGTACCATCTAGCCTATATGTATGTATAAGTGCCCACTGCTGAGCAAAGGCCTCTTCTCACAGGGAGAAAGTATGAGCATTGACCACCATGCTAGTTCAAGGCGGATTGGCGATTTCAAACTTATAAATCCAAACTAATATTATAAATGCGAAAGTAACTGTCTATCTGACTTCTCTTCAGGCTTAAACTACTAAACCGAATTCTGTGTAATTTGGTACAGACGTAGTTTGGAACCCGAAAAAGGAAAGGGGATAATTTTTATACCAAAAATCTGCAGGAAGTCACTATTATAAGTTATACTATTATAATTATAAGTCTAGGTTTCCTCACGATGTTTTCTTTCAAAGTCTGACAACGCATTTGTAATGTACTTTCTATGATTATTTAGACACCGCTGACATACGGTGAAGGCAAACATCGTGAGGAAACCTGGACTTATAATTTCTAAGTTTGAAATTGACAATCCGCCTTGAGTAACAGTAGTGATTAATGATCAAACTTTCTCCGTGTGAGAAGAGGCTTTTGCTCAGCTGTGAGTACTTATAGGCTGATGATATGTGTGTCAGACTTTTGAGGGTTAGGAGAGAAACATTGGCTCTTCAGCTAGGTACCTCCCTTACAATCTGAGACTATAAGACACAAAGTAAGCGTTGTTTCACTGAAGTTTTCTTTGAACCCCCCGTATAAATACAGTCGAAGTGACGCATGGCTTTCCCAAGTAAGAGAGCTTTGGCATACTATCCGCTGGCTGATAGAGATTGTGGGGTTTTCTGTGAGGCCGTGGTATCTATCACTCCGGTGACGCGACCCATTCGTGCCGAAGATTGGCTCTCCCACACTATCAAGTATAAGAGAGCGCTGCTGCCAGATCTCTGTCTAACGTGAAGTCCCTTAGTCGGCTTTTAAAAAGAGACGGACCTCGAGATTGTTTCGGCATTTCTTTTCTGTCTAGTCAGATAGGAAATACCGGCTTCATCTAGTTTGTTACTAAAGTTTTTATATAATTTCGACGGGTACAGTGCTGTTTTATAGCCTAAGTATTTGCAAGACGGCTGATGTTTAGCCAAGGCTGCGGGGCAACTGCAATGAGGCACCGCGGTTTCGGCCCAGAGCAGGAGAAAGAACGGGGGCGTTTTAGTCTCTCGCTTCAACCAGGGCGGGAGTAGTAATTTGATGAATTTCCCTAACAAAAATTAATTGCCTAATGGCAAAAATAAATTCATTGTTTCATAAAACACTACGGGAATAGTGGTGTAGGTAAAAGATATATTTTACGCTAAAGGATGTAATATGGAGATAAGAAATCTAAACAGACAGACAGGTGTTAAGATATTAATCATATCAATGTAATTGTAAATTAATATCCTGTAATTATTTACGTCATTTCCTGAATTAATGGAAGTAGATTAAATAAATTATATATTAACATGATTTTTCAAGCCAATCGACCTTAAAAAAAGTTATCAATTTGACTATCAAAACACCTACTACCTACAACACGGCCGTTGTATCTTGGCGAGTCTGAAGTTAGCCGATTAGCTGCGCAGTACACAATTTTGTTCCTGAAAGATCCATTGCGCAGACAAACGGCTAACTTCAGACTCGCCAAGATACGTCGGTCGTACTGTACCTAGATAGAGATTAAGTATTCTACTTTTATTGTCAGGGGAAAATCATCAAATGACTTCTCCCACCTAAGGGTAAGGCGAGAGAGAGTGTCAGACCCTTACTGACTAAAACCACCCGTTCCTTCTCCTGCTTTAGGCAGAGGTCGCGGTACCACATTGCGCCTACCCCGCAACCACGGCTGAACATCAGCTCTGTTGGGCCCCGTTTGTGGTGGTCTATTGGCTCTTTGAGGCATAAAATTTGCTTCTAGCCATTGAACCATCGCGTCATTAGATTATTCTACTAAAATATTTTAAATCTATACTAATATTATAAAGAGGTAAAATTTGTAAGTTTGTATGTAGGGGGTTATCTTTGGAACCGCTGGTCGGATTGCCAAAATTCTTTCACTGATAGGCAGCTACAATGTTCCTGAGTGCTATAGGCTATAAAAAACATCATGCTACGATCAAATGGAACCGAGCAGCGAGTGAAACCGCGCGAGAGTAGCTAGTAGGGGTGACGCGTGTCAGACTGGAACCTGAACCAAGAGAAGGAACGGGGGGTTCTTAGTCGGTAAGAGTCTGACACTCTCTCTCTCGCCTTACCCTGGGCGAGCGTAAACATTTGATGATATTCTCCCCTTAAAAACAATATGCTAGCAGAAGATTTGCCCTCAATTGTCGAGGGCTCTGTCTTCAGTCAACGAATTAAAGTAATAACAATTAGAATTCAAAATAAAATGAAAGAAAGTGAGAAAGAAAAGCCGTTTATTGCGCTACAATTGCTTATATACGAGACAAAACGTACAAACGATTGATTTTTTTTTTGTGGCATAGCTCGGCAAAAGAACGTGTGGATTACCTGATGGTAAGCAATCAGCGCCGCCTATGGCCACTTGTAATACTAAAGAAGTTACTTCAAGTGCTTTCCCGGTCTCTCGCGGGTTATAATAAGGACGGTGGATTTGGTGATTCAGTGGGAAGACCGAGGGGCGGATTTTTGGTATGGGTCGGCAAACGACCTGACGAATTATCTGATGGTAAGCAATTAGCGCTAAATGCTTCATCATCATCATCATCATATCAGCCATACGACGTCCACCCGCAAGGTGGACAGGCGACCTGATTAAGGTCGCAGGAAGTCGCTGGATGCAGGTCGCTTCCAACCGGCCTATCTGGAAGTCAATGGGGGAGGCCTATGTTCAGCAGCGGACGTCCTATGGCGCCTTGTAAAACTAAAGGATTTATTAGGTACTACAAGTTCGTTGCCGATCTCTTGTGGGTTATCAGGGATTTGGGGATTGAGCACGGGTCGGCAAACGAGCAGACGAATTAACTGATGGTAAGCAATCAGCTCTGCCCATGGACACCCGTAACACCAAAGGAGTTTAGTAATACAAGTGCGTTGCCGGACTCCTGTTGGTTATTAGGGATTTAAGGATGGTGGCTTTGGAGATTCACTATGGGGAAACCGAGGGGAGGATTTTTGGCAAAGGTCAGGTCGGCAAACGACCGACGAGGATTACCTGATGGTAAGCAGTAAGCAATCAGCTCTGTCCATGGCCACTTGTAATACCAAAGGAGTTAAGTTCTACAAGTGCGTTGCCGGACTCTTGTAGGATATAGATAGATATATAGATTTCACGATAGGGGATTTGGAGATTAAGTATGGAGAGGGGAGGATTGGGTCTCCGGTAATCTCACTCACAAGGCGTAACGAAATATACTATTAGGCAATGATATTATGAGTAAAATGGTATAGATAGGTTACATAAACAAAATTCGATTTTCAAAAACGGCACACACACATGTATAAATCGTATAATACACGTTAAAGTGAGATGGCATGATTCAATAATCGCGAGTGAGAAAGAGACAAATATGAAAAAGTGTGGCTAGTTAGCCACATTTTAATGTATCACTTGCTGAGCGCTTGTAACCTATCTACACCTTTTTTACTTATAATATCATTGGATAAACCATAATCAATATGGTCAATTTCAAAAAAACAACACGTAAATATAAATGAATTGGAAATTGGCACACAATAATTTTATGAACAAAATCTATCGAAGCTAAATTTATTGTAATCAACATAATTTTAAACTACGTATGTATCCAACTAAAACTAATTTCTAATACAGTAATCTACGAGTAAATAAAGAAATAAGGTTTCAACTAGGGATTTAAGTTCAACGATACTTAATATCGAAATAAAAAGCAGTATTTATAACCTTAATATCAAAACAGGTTTCAAACATTTTTGCGTAAGTCTCCGTGTTCTCCGCGTACAAAGCAAATAGGTCGCATAAATCGTTTGTGTTCATGCAACTGATGCAACCTACAAACTCCTCGTCCTCCATTTTATTTTGATATATTTTTATTTATTCACAAACTAAGGAGGCCTACCATGTTTTACGTTTATACAAAATCAAATGAAAATTTTACTAAGGAAAAAATAATTGAATATCGCGCCGTTTAGTGTGGTCGCCGTGATATGTTCCACTGCTGAATCGATCGATTTTGATTTGATTATGTTCGTTTTGACATTTATTTTTCAAAAGTTTGAAGTAATGCATGTGATATAATCTTTGGCCTAGAATTTATTAATTTGCCTTTCACAGTATTTAATACAATATTATAAAGTGCTGTTTAATTTATAAACTAATATTAAAATATTAACTTCGACGTGCAAAATCTCGATTAAGATTACAAGTTGAGGTCATTCACACCACTAGTTATGTTTGTAGTTCTATTTTTAATTTTAGCATACGAAAGAGATAGCTATGTAACAATGCTATGACCTAGAAAGAGACAGCTATAGTATGGGAAAAATATTTACAACTAAACGTCATAGACTAGTGTGATAATGTTTGAAATAAAATTACCAACATTTATATAATTGCCCTGATTTTGGGAAATAATTAAAATTTTTATTTCTATTTTTTTTTCTTCGAATAATTTTCTGTTAAACATTGTAGTTCTAAATTTTCGTTTTTATTGTTTTATAGTAATGGACAAAAATATGTAAACCTTATATAACAATTTAAGATACAGAAAATGTTCCACAATTTTTACGGTGGTTTTTTATTTATAATTGTAGAAAACTGTGGAAGGTTCTCCGTTTTTTTTAAAAACCTAGATTAGATATGAGTAGTAGGATAAATAAATATTTGTACTAAATCTAAAACTTACTAGAAAGTCTTAACCCTTTCACCGCTTTGTATATGCGTAAGTTAATTTCAACAACAATGTTATCCAATAGGTAAACTTCTCAAGTTTACTCAACATTCTGAACATTGGAATATACTTATTTATGTAAAAAAAATACCATGATGGAAGACCTTAACGAGCAAATAATAAATACTGTAGAAGTTAACTTATAATATTGGTTCGTTTTGTGCTATTTTTAATTACAGAGAGTAGGTACTCTGATGAGATATAATGCCCGAGACAAACTAAGGCAAGATAGTGTATGGTAAGTTGAAGTAAGTTGTACTGAAACTGTGTACTTTCTCAAATTATGTGTATATGTATACAAAATACCGTTTCCTACTCTTGCGTTAACTTGCTTTCAAGTAGAGAGGATTATTTTTTATTATAGAATTACGTGAATTTATAAACCCCTCCACGAGCAATCTTGCTTTTAATGCCTAGGACTATAATAATTATGTACTTTTCTTTAATTCACTTCATTAATATAATATTACAATTGTATATGACGGTTGAATATAATATCTTCTACCTTAGCTCCTCTTCGTCCTTCCGATCACGTTCAAACCATAGTCTATCAAGTATTTCCCGTTTAATCCATACCAAGAGACATTAATAATGTGCCATCGCACATTTTCTGAAGAACTGGATTACTAGATGTTATATTCATTATTAATCTCCTTTAGTTTTTCAAGGTATTCTGTGAGCCGATCCCGGCGGCACTGCAATGCCGGGCCGACCCGTGACGGGAGTGGAGCGAGCCCCGAACATCCCATCAGTTTCCAAAAATCAGTTTAATATACTGGTCCCTCATTGAGGGAACTTTCAGATATTAAGCTGAAAAGAACAGATACTACACTTTGATCTTAGCCAAAAGGCCGAGAAGCGATATCGGTTCTGTGTAAATCGGAGGGGGTCATTCATTCGCTGAGAATCTTAACACCGCGATTCAGAAAATGACGTCACAGCACAGTGTCATCTATCTTTTACTGAATGGTACTACTGGCTCACATGATCCCCTCCGTTCCACCGCCCCTTGCACACACTCTCACAAGGAAATTTTAAATGTGGAACTTAATCGTTTTTTTCCGCTCTATACCGGAATCTGTGTGAAATTAAAACAAATAATTACAAAATATCATACCTCTGACTATGATGAAGAAAATCATTTATAATATACATATTCAAATCTGTTTTATTTCTCTCCATCTACTATGCGGGAGGTGGTGGTCTGTTAAACTAAAATTAGTTAAAATAGTCCATGAACAGTTGACTTTTTGTGTGTTTTTGATGATTTTTACCTATTTGTGAAATAATTTTGATCAATGCTTATTTGTGAAATAATTTTGATCAATGCTTATTTGTAAAATAGTTAATGGGTATTGTTTTGTCCTTTCGGGTGTCAGTTCACAACTATTGACAACAAATACATATACATACTGGTATTTTTTTAAAACCACAAGGATTAGAATGTAAGTTATTTTATAATTTGATAGATATATTTCAAATTATTATAGTAGGCAATCATCTAAAGTTGCATGAGAGTCGAAATTAAAAAAATAAATATTCTGTCTGGTTATTAAGTGAAACGAAGTTAAATTGTTTTATGACATTAATGAAAAAAATGTTTAGACCATAATAATTTTTAAATATGACTATATAAAGAGTAATTTCAGATATTAATCTAAAATAAACAAACATTTTAGGTATGTAACGTTCCTACCAACGAAATCGTCAAATAAAAATAAGAAAAATGGTAATTTTATAACAGCACTAGCAACACCAAACAGCTGAGCGAAACGTATCAGACGTCAGTTTTATTATGACTTATCAACAACAAGCTGAATTTTCCGTATTCTGTTGTGTTTACTCAGACATAATCAATGAGTTAGTCCCGTCTCGACATGCGATAACGTTTTAATATAAGTATTATCTGTAGTCGTCTAGTAATTCTTTGTGTGAACAATGATATCAGTGTTTAGACTTCATACCAGTGCAGTTTCAGTTGTAGAAAGTTGATATTGTAATTAAACCTGTATTTACATCGGAACAACTATGCCAAATGCGTTCGTTGACCTGTTCTTGATGAATAAATAAAGTGATTTAAATATCTGTACCAGGCTGTATGTGAAGTTGCTTTGTTGTTAAAACAATGAAATTAAAAATAGACAGAGGGCTTCTGCCCATAAAGGCGCACTTTTTCTTTTTTTTCGCGGGTGAGTATTTTTTTTATTCTATTACATATTTATTTTGTCTATTTTTTTAAAATTGCAAGATTTTTTTTTTCATCATATAACTTTATTTAATTTTATCTGTTAAAATGTACAGTAATAACATGGAATTATTAATGAATTATGTTAAACAGATTGTAAGCGTCACTACGGCGTCACTTGTATATCTGGACAAGAGAATTCTTTGTTCAAACCAAACAGTTATATGATGGACAATTTGATAAACATCACCTACAATAATTAAAATACTTATTTCACTATCACATTATGATAATGGTTATCACATAATTTTTAGTATTTGTACATGCAATTCAAGTTTATAGCTATATTTATTTGATAACATAACAAAACTCTTTTATCTGAAAAGGAGCAACTTGAACTTTTTCCAGTTTTGTACCTAATTTTGTTCATGGAACGAGACAGACCGATATATTCTTTAGTAATTGTACATTATTACTTTTGACCCAAAAATCTAAATTCCTTCAATTTAAGAAAGTTATAATATAATAATATATTAACCAATTTAAATCCTTATAAAACTTATTATAACTTTAAAATAAATATGTCGAATTGATAAATGCTTCTGTGTTTTTTATGGCAAATTCAGCAATTATTATTATTGGAAAAATATTAATTAAGTAGGTATCTAGTGTAATATTATTTATAATCTATTTTATACAGTAAAAAGTCTGCGACATTTTATTTCAATTATTTTTATCAGCTTTAGTCTGTTTTGTAATATTTTTATACCCAAGTCCCTACAGACAAGCCAGGCAGAATGTAAATAGGGTCATTGCCACAAAAACATTATAAAAAATGTAAGGGACTGTTTTTCGTAAAAGACGCCGTGCTTTGAGATTGCGCGCGCTTTTATTATACAAACTTAAAATCGACTTATTTCCCTTAGTGTTAAAGTACAAATTCATATAACAGTATTTCAAGTTAAGATATTTCAACTAGCCCTTGTTTGTAGATTATGCAATAATATTAAGTCTTAATACCTGGTCATAAGGATTATATTCGATATAAATAGTAAATTACCTTAGCCAACTCGAAAATGTAACTGTGAAATTCTTTAAACACACTAAGATAAAGTTTAGAATTGATTGACGCCACTATTTACGGAAGGAATGCATTTAAAAAAATCTTATACCTACTTGGTTTTTTTATCTACGAAATAATAATAAGTCAACTGACCCTTAGGAATAGATAAATGTTATTTTGAAACTTATAGCAAATGGAATAGGGCGCAAATAAGATCGTATAGCTACATACATAGTTTTTTTATAACGTAATAAAATTTATATGCCATTTTTTCAAACCCTTCTTAATTTTCTGTTCTGTGGGGCCTTCCATTAACTCACTACAAACAAAAATTCACGCGTTGTTTTACGCGGGAATTGAGTAGTTACCTAATTCAAAAATAGGTAAATAAATTCGACGTTTCAATACAATAAAATATTGAAAAATAACTAAACTTTTATTCATCGATTGATCGATACACAAAATTTTCGGAAATAAGTAAGCTATTTGTCGCAAAAATACTACGACGTCATAACTCAGTTTTACATACAAATTTCATAGAAAAGTATCGTTTTGACATTTGGATAAAAGTATTGAATTTGACTAGTTGGAAACTACCGTATTGCCGGAGAAATTTAAGTCTACCGCTCTGTTAAGAAGGGGCACGCTCTCTTCTGAAATATTTGCTAAAAATCATTATGTTATAGGTACCTACGTGTTTTGAAACCGCTTAATTCGCGTAATTTGACCTCAGCAGTCAGTGCCAATAGAATAATTTGGACCCCTCACGCACGGCCGAGTGGTTCTTGAGTAAATTGTTGCTATCCTACCATGCAGGCTCGCATGACGTCAAAATATAGGATCCTATTTCCTAACCTTTTAATCGTGGTAATTCGAGAGACAGTAGGTACGCGGACGCCGGCGTTCGTTTCGTGTTCGATGAATGACGACTTCGGAGCGCGAAAATGTAGAACACCACAAAAACCGACAACCAAAGCGTTGTGTTACGAACGCCGGCGTTCGCTTGGTATTTTGGTGAATTAAGACTTCTTCGCGCGCGAACGTGAGGAAGTGAAACACCACAGGAAACCGACATGAGAGCCACATGCTTCGGCACGAATGGGTCGGCTCGACCGGATTGATACCACGGCGTCACAGAAAACCGGCGTGAAACAACCACAGCGTTGTGTTTCGCCGTGTGAGTGAGGTTACCGGAAGCCCAATCATTCCCCTCCTCAATCTCTAAATCTCCAAATCCCTAATCTCTAAAAGGTCGGCAACGCACTCGTAACTCCTCCGTTCCGGGTGTCCATGGGCGGCCCTGATTGCTTACCATCAGGTAATCAGTCTAAGGACCTATTACATAAAAAAAACACAGCGTTGTGTTTCGCCTTGTGAGTGAGGTTATTACCGGGCTCTCCCATCCATTCCCAATCCTTGAATATCTGAATCCCTTATCTCCAAAAAACCAGAAAAGCACTCGGTAACTCCTTTGGTGTAGTGAGTGTCCATGGGCGGCGCTGATTGCTTACCATCAGGTAATCCTTCTGCTCGTATACCTATGTATGCCTATTGATACCTTAATTAGAAAACCAGCCCATCCTACTTATCCTATAGGGCAAAAAATAAAACGCCATGATCTATCAAGGACGCGTAAAACGTCGCAGAAGTTGCTGGTACCAATGAAAAATATGTTCAGTTTTATAATCAGAACCGCTTTTGTTTTGTCATGAGAAAATCATCAAATGACTTCTCCCGCCCAGGGTAAGGCAAGAGAGAGTGTCAGACTCTTACTGACTAAAACCCCCCCGTTCCTTCTGCTCTGGGCCGAGGTCGCGGTGCCTCATTGCGCTTACCCCGCAACCCCGGCTGAACATCAGCCCTATAAGGCCCCGTCTGTCTAATCAGAACCGCTAAGGAGTGAAATTTTCGCCCAATCTTTACCCCCCCAATCACTAAAATCCCTAAACCCTAATCCCCAAAAGGCTAGCAACGCACGACGTACTTATTACGTAAAAAAAATGGATGATCATGACCCTCAACGTTGTGACATACATATCCGATATAATTTTAAATAGATTAATAAGCCGTGTACGCGTTCCGGAGTTACCGTTCCCTATGACTCATATATTTAACTAGCCTTTGCTTGTGACTCCGTTCGCGTGGAATACTGATTTCCTGACGATTTTTTGTGTAAAAACCAATGACGTTAGATTTATACATCATTGGTAAAAACTATCTTAACCTTTACCGAGTTCCGAACTATGTCTGTACTAAAATTCACAAAAATCGGTTCAGTAGTTTAGGTGTGAAGAAAAGACATACAGACAGACAGAGTTACTTTCGCTTTTATAATATTATTGTGGATTAACTGGCATACTCGTCAAGGTAAACAAAAACCAGTGTATCTTGGTCTCACTTTGTATGAAGTTTACTTACCATTATGGATCAGGTTATACTGGTTTTTGTAGTATCATCTGCAGCCATTTCTACCTGAGCTAGCTAAACACGTTAAAAAAAATATAGGTTTTTCTAAACAGAACGTGTTCTAGAGTGGAGACCACGTCTAGGCAAACGTAGTGTAGGGCGCCCTCTAGATAGGTGGACTGACGACGTCCGCAGGGTGGCTGGCAGTGGTTGGATGAGAAGAGCTGAACATCGAGCTCAGGGCGTGCTATTGGGGAGGCCTATGTCCAGCTGTGGACGAAATCATGCGTGCAACATGATATTTAATTACTTACATGTAAACAGATGTTTTAATTCGAACATTATCAGTTTAAAATTAAAATTCTCGGATAAGTAAAGAACGATTCTTACCCAATGCTCAATTACCAATTTCACATACGATTTTTCATAATAGAAAACAGAGAAAAAACAATGAAACCTAATCTATATATATAAATGAAAGTCGTGTTAGTTACTCCACTTATAACTCAAGAACGGCTGAACCGATTTAGCTGTAAATTGGCAGGGAGGTAGTTTAGAGCATGGAGAAGGACATAGGATAGGATAGAGTAGGGTAGGTAGAGAAGGGTAGGTAGTGTAGGGTACATAGAGTAGGGTAGGTAGTGTAGGGTACATAGAGTAGGGTAGGTAGAGTAGGGTAGGTAGAGTAGGGTAGGTAGAGTAGGGTAGGTACTCAAATGACGGGAGCGACGCCGCGGGTAAGAGCTAGTTACTTATGTTTATATCAGTCTCATAATTATGCCCCAATTCATCCCATATACAAATCTGTATCAAATAGCAGATAAAATTTACGCATTGCGTCGCTATAAACTCCCTCTTGGGGCGGGTTTAACCCCAAGTGGATTAAAAAAAAAATCTTACAAAATAATACCTACTAGGTACTCCCGCGATTGGGTGAAATCGCGCGAGAGTAGCTGCTCGGCTCCATTTGATGGTAGCGTGATGTTTTATAGCACTCGGGAAAATTGTAGCTATCTATCAGTGGAAGAATTTTGGCAATCCGACCAGCGGTTCCAAGGATTACCACCTCCTACATGCAAACTTACAAATTTTACCTGTTTATAATTTTAAAATGTTTAGCCCGAGCGAAACTAGCAATGAAACAATGATTTTATTTTTTGCAAATAGGCCAGAAAGCGGCACTTGTACACGTCAATTTATATGTTAAAAACTAGATGAAGCCGGCATTTCCTATCTGACTACTCTGAGAAGAAATGCCGAAACAAACTCAGAGGTCAGTCTCTTTTCAAGTCCAGATAATGTAAAAATTACATAATGTGAGAGAACTATGCAAGTAATTTAAGTGTGGGAGAGCCATGCTTCGGCACGAATGGGTCGGCTCGACCGGAGTGATACCACGGCCTCACAGAAAACCGGCGTGAAACAACCACAGCGTTGTGTTTCGCCGTGTGATTGAGGTTACCGGAGGCCCAATCCTTCCCCTTCCCGGACCCTTCCCCAATCCCTAAATCTCCAAATCTCTAATCCTTAAAAGATCGGCAACGTACTCGTAACTCCTCCGTTGCGGGTGTCCATGGGCGGCGTTGATTGCTTACCATCAGGTAATCCGTCTGCTCGTTTGCCGACTTATTACATTAAAAAAAATATTACGTAGTGGTCTTTTGAGGAAAGAACCACACCAGTTTAAGTGGACCCGTTCTGAAGACAGTTCACATAACGAATTAATTATTTTCCACTATAAAATTAAGACCAGACATTAATTGTTGACACACTTAACTGTATTTGCATTCTAACTAAACAATTATTTTATAGTCCCTATGATAAAGTTAACAGCAGACACTATAGTATCTGATAAGGGCACAGTAATCTTAATTGCCCTGATAACAAACTGGTGTATTTATAAAGCCTGTTGTTAAGCAATTAATAGTTGTATCTTTCATATCTCTTTCATCAGGTCTTACTTAACTGGGTTAGGGTCCTGATGGTAAGCAGTGATGCAATCGTTGATGGTAAGGCGCCCTAGTTTATTAAGAGCCTATTCACTCTAGCCTTGAAGACACCTAAATTGTATTCGGACGGAAAGACTGCAGCCGGCAAACTGTTCCAATCCCTCGATGTACGCGGTATAAATGACGAGGCAAAACGCTTAGTCCGGGCCGCAGGTGTCTCAACAACGTAAGGGTGGATATATGCCGTACGCCGGGATGTCCGAAGGTGAAATTGGGATGGCGGAATCAAGTCTTAGCAGTCACAATCTTATTAATATTATAAATGCGAAAGTTACGATGTTTGGATGTTTGTTACTCAATCACTCCAAAACCCCTGAACGGATCTGGATGAAATTTGCCACAGGCATAGGATACACTCCGGAATAGGGTATAGGCTACTTTTTATCAACATAGCATGCGGGCGAAGTCGCGGCTGGAAGCTAGTAACTGATATGTAAGCGGTTTTTTACTTTACCCGCCTTGATTAGGTTCTGACAAAAAAATAGTAAATTTGGGAGCCAAGCTTCAGGACGAATTGGTCGGCTCGACCTAAGTGATACCACATTCCCAGTTCCTCTCGCTACGGACCATGGCTAGGTGCGATGATAAAGTTTTAAGAAAAAGAAATGGCCACTAGTCTGCTCTACGACAGATTTTTCCTTGCAGTATTTCAAATTCCAGTCATAAATGGCTAAGGAAGTCGCAAGATGATTTTCCTTTTATGAATGCTTAACCTTGCGAGAGAATTAGCTATAAACGGATGATAATATAAGTCTAAAAATATCGTAAATTTAAGATGTAGCTTAGATGTATATTATCGTAAACATGTAATAAGTTTTACCGCCCGCCATTTTGTCGTGGCTTGCAATGCAAACATGGCGGTTATTCTTAAACTGTTTAAGCCACAGAAATCTTACTAATTAGGCAATATTGTTAAGATTTCTGAGGTTTTAGCATTATGTTTGTTGTCTGTATTAAGTGAGATTTTATAGAATAGGATATTCTGGCTGGGTGTGAGGATCGGTAGGTCATGGGACGATCTCCGGGCACCCTAACCGCGACTCTCCGATATCCCGATCATATGTAAGGTTTAAAAAGCCACCAGAGCATTGTCATGCAAGCCCAAAGATGTGCTGTTACAGGGCTGGTCCAAAGTCACTTTAAAAAGAAAACTTACTTTTAAAATAACACTTGAGTTTGTTCAGGAAAAGTACATTAGATTTATGTATGTGTGCGTACCATGGCCTGGCTCGGTGCAGGAAAAGGCTGAGTGGCAGTGAAGGCGGGCTACCCTTGCTCATTGACCGGCAGCTGAGACATGAAGAGTATAGTTCCTTCCCGCGCTCCGCCTCCTCCTTTGCAAGCATCACTGCCGTGCAGAAACAGGAATCGGCTTCCCAGTTCCTCTCGATCCGCACCATGGCCTTATCAAAGGCCGGGCGCAAGAGTACGCCAATGCGGATCACTTATTTGAGGATACTAAAAGGCTACTTCAAGGCTAGAGTGAATAGGCTCTTAAGACGTTAAACGCCATGGGGGTCACCGGTGACCCCCGTTAGCGGAGGATTCGCCTTCAACACTTTTCTGTCGGCAGTCAAAGGCTTAATAAACTAGTGCGCCTTACCATCAACGATTGCATCACTGCTTAACATCAGGTGGGATCGCAGTCAAGCACTAGTTTATTGCAAGTAAAAAAAAAAATACAGCGATGCTCCACCGTATCCTCAGGGTGGTCGACATGGTGACGACATGATGGACAACATTCGGGAGTTTCCCCCCGCTGGATCCGAAACAGGAACCTGTCAAAGCTAATGTGCTTGTCAAGCACGTACGTCAGGCCATGGCGTCTCACCAGCTACTTCTCAAAGAGGGGTCTTACCACAGCTATCAGAAAAGCATGTCCTGCAAAAGTATTGTTTTGCCTTCGTTAAGAATTGAAGTCACCTAGTTCAATTGACAGTGTCGATGAGTCGTGGCAGCCCGGAGGTTAAGGCGCGTCTCATGCATGAGGGCGCGAAACCTAGCAAGTACCAATGTAACTTATTCCGAGTTATATGTACTTTCTATGATTATTTGACACCACTGACACACGGTGAAACCTGGACTTGGAATTTCTAAGTATAAGTTTGAAATCGCCAATCCGCCTTTAGCAAGCGTGGTAAATGCTCAAACCCTTTAAGTCCAGTCATAGTCAAAAATCATTTATTCCAATTAGACCCCTACACGCACTTTTGAACGTCAAACTGAAGATATAGTGTCAGTCTGTCGGTCAGTCCTCTAGTGAAGCTATTTGCTCGTTCCAAAGTGTAGATTCCTATGGAGAAGAACGAGCAAGAGACCTGCTTCGTGAGAAGAGTTCTTTGCTCAGTAGTGGGCATTTATAGGCTGCTGGTGGGTTTAATTGACCAGCCTGACTAGTTTTTTTCATTTGCTTTTTAAATGTTGAATGTGTCTATAAGTAATGATATAATTACAGTTAGTTGGCCCGTAAGTGTTTAACTAGTTGTAGTTAAACCGGTTAGTTGATAGAATACGTTTATAGTAAACTAGGGATCCATCCCGGCTTCGCTCGGTTGCCATACTGATACTGCACTATTTAATGGATGTTATTATACATACAAACATTCCTCTTCAATCACTCTATCTATTACAAACCGCATCAAATTCCGTTGCGTATTTTTAAAGATTTAAGCGTGCAAAGGGATATAGGGACAGAGAAAGCGACTTTGTTTTATACTATGTAGTGATATTATAAATATCTCAGTTTTATTTATGAACTGGAAAAGAAAAGAGCGGAGTTAAATGTTTCGTGACTTTTGAACTAGGTAATATCAAAACTTTATTGTTTTATACGCTCCGCTGCGAGTGCAACTACCAAGCAAGAGATCCTGAAAGCAATTCTTCAAGTCATAGAGAGAATTATTGGATTTTTTATGATGTTTGAGACGCAATGTGATCTGTGGATGAGCCATGCTTCGGCACGAATGGGTCGGCTCGACCGGAGTGATACCACGGCCTCACAGAAAACCGGCGTGAAACAACCACAGCGTTATGTTACTATAAATAACAATATTAATACATGCGCTGCAAAATCCAAACCAATATTATATATTATACGAAAGTAACTCTGTCTGTCTGTCTTTTCTTCACGCCTAAACTACTGAACCTATTTGTGTGAAATTTGGTACAGACATAGTTTGGAACTCGAGAAAGGACATAGGATAGTTTTTATACCAAAAATCTGCAGGAAGTCACTATTCCACGTAAACGGAGTCGCAGGCTTTAATCACTAATAATCACTATATTTTCAGATTACACGAGTAATATTTGCGACATTAACGTCGAAGCAGTTAAATTAATTATACTTAAATGAGTAAACAAATATAGGGTTAGGTATCATTATAACATGCACTAGCTACTCTCGCCCGCTGCATGGCTCCATTTGATCGTTGCGTGATGTTTTATAGCATATAGCACTCAGGAACATTGTAGCTATCTATCAGTGAAAGAATTTAGGCAATCCGACCAGCGGTTCCAAACTTTACCCCCTACATACAAACTTACAAATTTTACCTCTTTATAATATTAGTATAGAAGTATAGATATGCATGTTTACATGTGTATATAAATAAATACTTAAGATAACAATATGAATACATGCGCTGCAAAATATGTACATAAATTGATTTCAACGATCATAATATTACGCTGTGACTCAAGAACAGGGCCGGATTTAGTTTGAATGATTTTGTTATTTTTGTTTTTACATAAACCTTATTACTTATACACTAAGATTTTCACCTGTGTCTTACGCGCGTTTATAAACGTAAATTTTTACATACAGACCCGTAACAACAATTTATGGATCACACAAAGAGTTGTTATGTACTTACAGGAATCTAAAACCGCGAGACGTTGCGTGACTTGCGTGGCAACTGGTTGCGTAGCCACCGAGTCAACTGTGCAATCAAGTCAAATTTAAACGGACTGAAAAAGCCCTGGTCAAATATGGACTTAAAAAAATCATTGTTAAGTTATTAACAATGATTACTTAGATGGGCCCATCCATATTTACACAGGGGCCCCAAAAGTTCCCAGTTCGGCCCTGTAGAATCGTAATATATTGGCATTGTCCAACGTGCAACGTGCATTCGTACAATCAATGCGCTTCTAAAAATAAACCTGGCTAATGAAAACTAAAGCGTTTATAATCAATTCTAGCGCTTTTCAATGATTGCTGAAAAATGATGTAGTTTTTATAACATTCTGATCCAAGCCAAGGTTCGGTACGTACATTAATGTGTTTGACCGGCAACCCCGGCTTAACATCAAATCTGTTGGACCATATCTGTGGTGGTCTGATGTCTGTTTTAGCGCCAGGCACAGAGATACTCTATAGTCTGGATTTTTTTCATGTCATAGTTCAGCAAACGAACAGAGGAATAATCTAGTGATCAGCAATCAGCCCTAAGTTTATTAAAAACTAGCTACTCCCGCGTGGTTTCACTCGCTGTTCGACGCCATTTGATTGTAGCGTGATGTTTTATAGCCACTTTTTTATAGTCACTTTTAGTGCACTCGGGCATATTGTAGCAATTAATAAGTGAAAGAAATTTGGGAATCCGACCAGTGGTTCCAAAGATTACCCTTACACACAAACTTACAAACTTAAAAACATACAAACTTACAAACTTACTTACAGTTAATTAAAAGTAAAGAATAAATACAAAGTCAGTCAAATGTCACGCACCTATTGTGGTAATGCAATGGTTATTAAATATATTTCTCTCTTGTCCGCAGCGTTAGGTCCTATACTGCCGCAGATCAATGTCTTCGGGAGACAGTTGGGGGTGTCCCCCTCTGTCATGGGCATGGTGACAGCCGTCCTGCCACTCCTGTGGGCAGCTGCTAAACCTTTGTTCGGATATATTGTCGATTTTTGGCCGGTAAGTTTTTATTTTAGTAGGTAGGTATTATGTTTTCGGATTACTCACGTAATTGTTTTGACGGGATAGGTACTTGACTAGTTTCACTCGACAGATTGATCGATTAGACTCGAGTAGCAGCGCGACAGTCGCCGCGTCGCGTGTCGCGGAATGCTGCTCATGAATATGGGTATCAAGCATGGCTTGAAACTTAAAACTAGTCAAGTATCTCGTCAAAACAATTACGTGAGAAATCCGAACACATAATAATTGATTTAAGACGTCTCATAAAAGTTATAGTAAAAAAAAAAGTTTTTGTTATTGGAATTTTTTGACCAGGCCACTTCAGATTTTTTTTTCTGTGTTAAATTTGATTGCACAGTTGACGTTGGTTGGGCAACCAGTTGCCATTATTATGTCACGGTTTTTATTCTCGCACGGAACTCCTTGTCTGATCCACATATTGGTTAGTTTCCTAGGTCAAAAATAAATTGATTCGACGTTTCAATACTTACAGTAAAATATTGAAAAATAACTATACTTTTGTTCATCGATCTGTCTACACACTAAAGATTCGGATATATTTAGCTAATTTAAAAAAAAATAGTAAACATGTGCATTTGCACAATTTCATAGAAAAGTATCGTTATTGACAATTGGATAAAAGTATTGAATTTGACTAGTTGTTGTTGACACCTATGTGAAATTGTATGTTTGTAAACGCACACACGACGAAGTAGTAAAGTCTAGTGTGTGTACAATAATAAAAAGACTTTTCTATACTTTTATATCGATTGAAATTTACATGATTTTAAAACGATCTAGTAGGTACAGTTAAAAGTGATAATAATTTGTATTCCCTATATGTGTCCTTTTGGTTGACGGATTTGAACCCAAGTTTCATTAATATTTTCTACTTTCAGGCACACAGAAAACTAGTATTCATGCTACTTATAACAATAATGACTGGATCATACTGTTGCCTATGGTTCTTACCGATGCCCGAACCAAAGATGGCCGACACCAAACTATTAGAATCCGTATACAGATTGAACGAAACTATATTTTTAAAACAAAACACAAATAAAAACAATACTTTATTGGAAAAATACAAGTGTCACTGGAACTGCAGTTTGGCGGGAAACTTTGACGTTTACCTGTCAGATACGCCATTTGTAAACACAGTCTATATTGACGATGAAGTTTCTAATGCGTCCTGCTCTGTTTTGTTTATGGAATTCGATGATTTACATAACGGCGACGTTATGTGTTTACCTAAGGAGGATTGTAATTTGCTTTGCTATGAAAATGAGAGCGATATTGGTGGGAATAAGACGAAGCGAAGTGTTGAAGATTTAAATAGAAATATTACTTCAAATACAGATGAGAAGAAAAGTGATAATTTCTATATGACAGCTGCTTTCTGGGCGTTTGTTATTTTGATGTGTGTCGGTACAGTTGCGTTTAATGTTGCCAATTGTATCGGTGACGCTGTCTGCTTTGATGTTCTTGGTAAGTTTTGCTTAACACACCATATAGCCTTTACCTATATATAAATCTCCGAAGGGATACGCAGAGGCAAATATAAAATATAACTACCCACTTTCCACCGATTGGGCAACTGGTGTGGCAAGCTCGATTCCCGCACAGAATTTTTAGATAAAAAGACATGCCAATACTGTAATTTTCATAACGTAGTTTTTATGTTTTTTTTTTTAAGTTTAATACTAAAAAATATTGTTGTAAGTTGGCAAACGACACTGATGGTAAGCAATCGGCAATACCCATACACATCCTTATGATGTTAAGCACGTGTAACACATAAGGGTTACCCTTGCGTTGCCGGTCGTTTGGGGGGCTACGGAATTGAGGATTGGCGATTTGGGGATGGAGAAAAGTTAAGGCATCCTGTCTCCTCACTTGCAATAGTGGTACACAACGGAAGCGTTGTTCCACGCCGATTTTCTGTGAAATCGTGGTATCCTCAACCCCAAAAGGTTATTAGATTTAGAGTGCACTGTTAGCGATGTTATTTTACTATGATAAATAGATACTGTTGTCCTATGTTAATTTGATTAGTTCTGGTTATGATTTCCATATATATTGTCTGTACACACGCATAATTTTAAGAATGTTGGTTAGCTCGTAACTAGCTAATCTATAACGAATACTTCTAACTACTTTGAATACATAAGCTGTGAGCCTAAGGTAGGCTCATCAGCCGGGGTTGCGGGGTCAACGCAATGAGGCACCGCGACCTCGGCCTAGAGCAGGAGTAGGAACAGGGGGTTTTTAGTCAGTAAGAGTCTGACACACCCTCCCGCCTCCCGCCTGGGCGGGAGAAGCCATTTGATGATTTTTCCCTCACAAAAAAAAAGGAGAAGGTTCTTAGCAAAGAAAATATTAGAAAGAAAATAGTAGAGGGGAAGATCAGAAAAGTGACACTTTGATAGCGAGATAGTTGGACCCTAGCGAAGCGGGGGCGGGCCGCTAGTAAGTAAAAATAAATAAATGGTCGTCACCGCACTCGTAACTCTTCCGTTGTTGCGAGTGTCCATGGGCGGCGCTGATTGCTTACCATCAGGTAATTCGTCTGCTAGTTTGTTGTCCTATCACATTAAAAAAAACGATATGCTTCTAAGTTTTACTAAATGAAATAACCTATTTTTTTTCCAGGGCCGGATCGAGGCTCGAAATACGGGGCCCAAAGAGCTTGGGGTACCGCTGGTTATGGTTTGACAGCGCTATTGGGTGGATGGTTGATCGATAGCGTCTCTGGAGGAAAAGACTACAAAGACTTCACACCAGCATTCGTTGTGGCGTTGATAGCGACCGCCATAGATTTGTACAGCTGTCGAGCTTTGACTGTGAGTACATCACTACATAGTATAAAACAAAGTCGCTTTCACTGTCCCTATATCCCTATGTATGCTTAAATCTTTAAAACTACGCAACTGTTTTTGATGCGTTTTTTTTTTTTTGGTAGTGATTAAAGAAGAAGGTTTATATAATCTTCAACCTGTTGGGGGACAGAAACTTGGAGATTTAGGGATTGGTGGAGTGAAAGGATTGGGCCTCCGGTAACCTCATGCACTCGGCGAAACACAACGCTGTGGTTATTTGACGCCGGTTTTCAGTGAGGCCGCAGTATCACTCCGGTTGAGGCGACCCATTCGTGCTGAAGCTTGGCTCTCCCACACTTGAAACTTATATGTATAATAACATCCATTGGATGGAGGAGTAGACCGTCTCGACCGGAGATTAAAATTGCCTCATAAAATGGCGTAAAGAAAACAATTATTTTGCACATTGCTTTCCTTTATTTTCTAACAAAATACTTACCTTTAATTTTGATCTCTAACCTTTGATACTTCATAATATCTGTTTGACTTTGATCTTTGACGTTTGACGTTGATATTCCAGCTGCCCTCTCTATCAAGTCCCGACGATTCCGGCAAGGCGTTGCGTGATGTATTGAAAATACCGAAAGTAATAGTTTTTATAACTTTCGCCGTCGTAGCGGGAACATTCGACAGTTTTATCATATATTATATGTTTTGGTAAGATTTTTTGAACACTTAATATCATACTTTTTAATTCACTGAACACATCTGAGAATTATCCGGAAATTCACTAAAAACTCTTATTAATATGTAGAAACAGGAATTTTAAATTAAGGTCACCTTCGGAGCTAAACCAACTAGTTAAGTTAAAGGTATTTCTGCAAAACAAAGCACGAAATCATTTTTTTTATTACAGCGACATCTATCGCCAGACATCAAAAATACTTAGAGCACTACACCAATAGATGTCGCTATATGACAAACTAATTGTTCTGAATGTGCGTGTATAATATTGTGTAGTTTATTAATATGTATTCTATTTTAGGTTTTTAGAGGAACTAGCAGAGAAGACAGGTCACACTGCTAAGATTAAATTAATAGAAGGAGTTGTGGTCGCCGCGGAGAGTTTTATCGGAGAACTACTGTTTTTCTTCTTTTCCGGTAAGTTACTAATAAAACAATATTTATATGTATATCTATATACCTATATATGCTTCAAATTTTAAAACTGCACATCTGATTGTGATGCAATTTTTTTAATACGTAGAGTGATTGATGAGGAAGGTTTTTTTTTTAAATCATACGTCGGCAAACGAGCAGACAGATTACCTGATGAAGGTAAGCAATCAGCGCCGCCCATGGACACTCGCAGGCAGTACCAAAGGAGTTACTGGAAGTGCGTTGCCGGCCTCGTGTACGTAATTAAGGATTTAGAATAGGGGATTTGAGGGTTGGAGATAGGGAGAGGGGGAATTAGGCCTCCGGTAACCTCATTCACACGGGGAAACACAATGTAAGTGTTGCTTCACGCCGGTTTTCTGTGAGGCCGTGGTATCACTCAGGTCGAGTCGACCCATTCGTGCCGAAGCATGACTCTCGCACACTTACTATATGTATAGTGATTTATTTGTTTTAGGTAAAATAATAAAGCGGTTTGGATACGGCACGACTTTGACGTTCTCTCTCTTCTGCTACGGGATCAGAATGATCTGTATATCTCTCATACAGAACCCGTGGCATCTTGTGTTTGTTGAGGTAAGTTTTGCATTATAACCTTGAGTTTGGTAGAGAGAGATAATGGATTGAGATATATATTTATTAGTTTATTTAAGCTTTATGCTCACATACTCGTACATTATTATCACAATCCTAAAAGTGCGCACTGCTGAGCAAAGACTTTAAAATTTTAAAAGTATGTGCATAACGCTTGCGTTAGGCGGATTGGTGATTGCTAACTTATAAGTCCAGGTTTCCTCGCGATGTTTACCTTCACCGTATGTCAATGGTGTCTAAATATTCATAAAAAGTACATACATATAATTTGGAAAAATTCACAATGTTAAAATACCTTCAAATCAAATCAAATCAAATCAAATCAAATTCTTTATTTCAAATAGACCAAAAAAGGCACTTTTGAACGTCAAGCAAAAAAGATATCATAAGGTTTAACTTTATGTGTCAGTCTGTCCGTCTGTCCTCTAGTGAAGCTATTTGCTCGTTCCAAAGTGTAGATTCCTATGGAGAAGAACGAGCAAGAAACTCCATGGTTACTCTTTTTCAATCACTTTTTACAATACATTGTTACATAATTTAGATAGCTCCATTATGTGAGAACAGTGTAACACTAGGTGTTTAACCAAAGTATCCGAAAAAGAAATAACCCTCAGGGACAGCAACTTTAGACAGTCTCGAGTTGACCAGTCCCAATAGGCGGCGTCCGTTCACGAACATGACACGTACACCAGCACCGCCCAACTCAACCATATTATAGGGAACCGAGCGGTCCAGTGCCCGTGCCACCGCCAATGAGACTCCTGAGTGAGCATGACAACTCCCAACTGACACAAGTACCAATATACTATAAGTCTATAAGTCTAACTCAATTATAATAAGTTACAGGGCTCTCACATTTACAAAAATCCAGTTTATCAACAATCAACAACATGGTGAATAATTGAATAATTGAGATCAAAATTCCTCTTAACCTTAACAATTTTTATCCTGTGCAGTCAAACCAGCCACCCTCCAAGCATTTTTATCTTCTATATAATCATTTAGTTTGTAGTATGCTTTCCTACATAATACTTTCTTTATACATAATTTAAATTTACTTTCATTAAGATTTTGTATTTCAGTTGGGATTTTATTATAACATTTAACACATAATCCCATGAACGACTTATGCACTTTTGCTAATCTAAATAAAGGCTGACTTAATCTATTTCTATGTCTAGTAAGATAGTCATGCTTGTCAGATACTTTTACAAATAGCTGTAGGTTTTTCCTAACATACATAATGTTTTCATAAATATATTGACATGGTACGGTCATAATGTTGATCTCCTTAAACTTTTCTCTGAGAGATTCGCGACGACCTAAGTTATAGATAGCTCTGACTGCACGCTTTTGTAAGATAAAGATAGACTCAACGTCGGATGCCTGTCCCCACAACAGAATTCCATACGACATGATGCTGTGAAAGTAGCTAAAGTACACTAGTCGTGCCGTGCCTACGTCGGTTAGCTGACGGATCTTCCAGACAGCATAAGCTGCCGAGCTCAACCGCCCTGCTAAAGATCTAATGTGGGGCCCCCATTGCAGCTTGTCGTCTACAGTAATCCCCAAGAATGTGGTCTCCTTTACAAATTCCAGTTTCTGACCATTTAATAATATATCATCGCATACGTTACTTTTAACATTTGGCAAAATAAATCTAATACATTTCGTCTTTTTATCATTAAGTACTAAGTTGTTTTTTGTGAACCAATTATGAACTTTCGTTAAGGCATTATTCACTTCGTCATAGTTATTTGATCGTCTATTTAATTTAAAAATCAAGGATGTGTCATCAGCGAATAATACCATATGCGGTTCACTTTGGAATAAATGGGGCAGGTCATTGACATAAACCAAAAATAGGAATGGACCCAATATTGAGCCCTGCGGTACGCCCATAGATACGCTAGCACCCTGGGAGTTTACTCTGTTTACTTGTACTGTAAGAAGTCTTTCTAGAAGGTATGATTTTAATAAATTTAGGGATACCCCCCGAATGCCGTAGTGTTGCAGCTTCAGTAATAGCGTTTCGTGCTCAACACAGTCAAAAGCCTTCGAAAGATCGCAAAATATTCCGATGGCATCCTGTGCTTTTTCCCACGATTTGAAAACTTGTTTTATAAGCGATACTCCTGCGTCCGTAGTGCAACGTCCCTTAGTGAACCCGTATTGTTGGTCATGGAAAATAGAATTCGCGTTAAAGTGACGCAGTATTTGAGTAAGTATCAACTTTTCAAACACTTTACTGAGCACTGGCAAAATAGAGACCGGCCTATAGTTATTGCGTTCTGTGCTATCACCTGATTTAAGTAATGGAACTACTTTACTATGTTTCATTAAATCCGGGAAAACCCCTTGATCTACACTTTTATTAAAAATTAAAGTTAAGTAAGGCGCTATAGTCTCTATAAAAGACCTGCACACTCTAACAGACATTCCCCAGAGATCTTCACTTGACTTTACTTTGATATCTTTAAACGCCTTTATTACTTCCTGGGGGTTTGTATGTTTAAACCTAAAGTCCGCAGGACATTCTTTGACGTTACTTCTGAGAAGCTCGACCGCAAGTGCTGGAGATGATTGCAACGTTTCCGTAGTTTTGATGGGAATATTTTTAAAGAAATTTTCGAATTCCTGGGCAACTAATGAATTTGTACTAGTAAATCCCTTTTCGGTTTTTAAATTAAATTCTGTCTTATTAGATTTGTTTCTACCTGTTTCATTATTAATTATACTCCAGGTAGCTTTTATTTTATTTTCCGCGGTCCGGATTTTACTGCTAATATAGAGTGATTTAGCATGCTTACAAACTAATTTAAATATTTTTGAATATTTGGAGACATGCCTACGAAAAGCCTCACTTTCATTAAATGGTTTCATGCCATATAGCTCAAATAACTTTTCTCTACTTATACGAATGCCTGGTGTAGCCCAGTCACAGAATAAAAATTTACACTGGATATTTTTACGTTTTAAAGGGAACATTTTGTCGAACTGTATTTTTATGATGGATAATAAGTTAGCATAGATCTCACTCGGGCATTCATTGTCTTGTAATGGGCTGCATAATTTATGTTTTAAATTTTTATTTAATGACTCAATTTTTTTGTTTGTTATCTGTCTGAATATAATTTCCTTAGTTGCCACAGTTTTAAAAGTATTAAAGTTGACTGTTAGCCCACTGTGATCAGATGGTAATCTGTTTACAATTTCATTATGTAAATAATCACAGTTACAAAAAATATTATCTATACAAGTTGCCGAGGTGGATGTTACTCGGGTAGGCTCAAGGAATATATTAGACAGATCAAAAGATTTAAAAAGACCTAATAAGTTTGTACAATAAGAGTTGTTTTCTAAGAGATCAACATTAAAATCGCCACATACTATTGTATACTTATTACTAGAACACGTTTTCTGTAATACATCTTCCATTACTGAGCAAAATATATTTAAATTCTGTATGTTAGGAGGCCTATAAACACATACTACAATATGCCTATCCAGTTCAACACAGGACAACTCTATTGAGTGCTCAATTGATAGCAGTGCAATGTCTTGCCTTTCTTTATATTTTATTGAATTCTTTACTAAAATCAAGCTACCACCATGTATCATTTCTTTGCGGCTATAATAGTTGCCAACACAATAATTTTTGAAGTTAATTGATTCTACTTGATAATCTTTTAACCAATGTTCAGTTATACAAATAATGTCATATTGGAACTTTTCTAAAAACAATTCAATTTGTAGGATTTTTGATGCTAAGCCCTGAACATTTTGACTATACAATGACAACAGGTTATCTGTTTTATTTTTCAATTTAAGTTTATGCTTAACAATATTGCCAGAAGAAACCTTTTTAATGATAGGGGTTTTTGAGTAATTTAATTGGTTATCTTCTGTTGTCGTGGAAGTCAGTTTAAAAGATTACTATCCGGAGTACTATCCATATTTATAACTAAATGTGGAGCCTCCTTCGTGCTATTATATGTACAATTAATCTCTATATTGTTAGATTGTCTAATCAATATAGATTTGTCACTAAAACTACTTATTAATAAATTAATACTATTTGCTAGCAAACTAGCAATTAATAATTTATCCCCTTCATACATGAAGGGGGTTGGCAGAAATTATGGACTAAACAATATAGTGCAATTTACTTTTGGAAAAAGTCTAATGTTGAAGCCTTGATTTATCCGACAATCGGTGCCGCCCATCATTTATCCTTTAGGAAACCTGAGCTCATAATTGATGACACTAAGTTCAAAACCCTTTCATACATGAGGTTTGGAAACGTGGCAAGTACCAATATGACTGATACCGAGTTATATATACTTTCTATGATTATTTAGACAACACTGCCATATGATGAAGAAATACTTTAGCGAGAAAGCCTGAACTTATAATATTGAAATCGCCAATCCATCTTGAGCGAGCGTAGTGAATAATACTCAACATTTCTCCGTGTGAAAAGAGGCCTTTGCTCAGCAGTGGGCACTTATAGGCTGATGATGATGATGATGAATTGTTATCATTACAGGGTATAATGCAAGGGCCTACCTATGCGCTGTGCTACTCCACAATAGTTGGCTACGCGGCCCACGTAGCTCCTGAAGGATATTCAGCCACTGTTCAGGGAATCGTGGCTGGCATGGACGATGGAGTCGGTAAGTACATTTTATGATGGCGAGCTAAAGAATTGTCTGATCCGGTAAACAGAGACATTGCAAGCTCGGTACCGGTCTTTGAGGTGTTTTTTATTATTTCGATTGAAAAAAAAAATCTTGCAACTCAGCCAGTTGCCTAGTCACTGCGCCAACCGTGCAGCCAAGTTTGTTAGGTATATGAGGGGTATGACTTTGTTTATGCATTTCTTCTCACAGTTGTCAGACAGGAAATGCCGGTTAAATCTATTTTTTAACATATAATTTTGACGTGTTAATATAACGTGCTCTGCGTAACCTCATTGCGCTTGCCTCGCAACCCCGGCTGAACATCAGCCCTATACGGCCTTGTCTGCGGTGGTCTATTGGCTCTTTGAGGCGATGAAATCGATCAGCCTACTGCGGCGGCAGGAGGACAGTACCCTCACGCACGCAGCCTCCTTCTTTGTGAGCATTTAGCGATTCGCCACTGCCGATCAGTTCCCTGAGGACACGGCCGTGCTCAGCTCAGTAGGGCACACCGCCACAGTATACTCCACCGTGACCTTCCGACAACTGGGTGTCGTCATTGTGAAGACCACCCGTCTTCACAAAGAAGACACTCAGGCGTTTCCTCCCGCCGGTTCCGAAATAGGAACCTACTGAAGCTGCCGTGCCCGGTAAGCCCCTGCATCAGGGACAAGTTGAGGACACCGTAGCGCCTCTCAAACCTCTCCTCAAAGAGGGATCTTACCGCTGCTATCACAATTGAAAATCGAACCACTCGCACTGTACGGCAACTTAACTGGACTATGACCAATCAATATTATACATTGATTATTTTGTTGTACTTTTTTAGGTTTCGCAATCGGCTCCCTAGTAGGGGGTCAACTATACAGTTGGCTTGGCGGCCGGGGCTCCTTCAGGGTGCTAGCGGTAACCGCCATCATAGGATCAGCGATTCACGCGATCCTATTCGCAATTGTATCGAGAAGCGATAAGAAAGCAGGTATGTACTTAGAAAAATCATCATCATCAGCCTATATAAGTGCCCAATTATGAACAAAGGCATCTTCTCACACGGAGAAGGTTGAAGCATTAACCACCACGCTTGCTCAAGGCGGATTGGTTTCAAAATTATAATTAGAAATTACAAGTCCAAGTTTCCTCACGATGTTTTCCTTCACCGTATGTCAGTGGTGTCTAAATAATCGTAGAAATACATGTAACCTCGGAAAAAGTCACATTGGTACTTGCCAAGTTTCGAACAAAGCTGAGTTTCAAACAAAAGGTTATAACTTTAATATTTTCTTGCATTGAAAAATCTAAACCACTTATATTTGGCCAAGAAAACTTAAAAAGTTTTTTAATGTTATTTTATGTTACCTTTCATTCTTTTTCAGCTCAAAAAGCATTGGAGACTACGCCCGAAGCGCAAAAGATGCTACAAGAGCGCAGTAACGCCATCTACAATGACACAGTCGTACCACTAAACGGTGAAGAAAAATTTGATAGGTAACACCAAGAGATGGGGTTATTTTGTATTGATATGAATTTGTTGAACATTTTTTTTGCAATTCGATTTTAAGTGCTATTGTTATAGTTACAATGGAGTTTTTATACATTTCATCCATTTGAGAATAGAAAAATGATTTTTGGTATTTTTTGTGTAAAAATAAATAATTTACGGCTTACTCGATGAAGTTCAAGCCATGTAAGGGCCCATAATTATTCAGCCAATGTAATAAATAGCGCTTTAACTTTATAACGCCGAAAGAAACAAAATACACTTATATTTCAGCAATAAATTGTGCCATTTCAAGATAAAAAAGTCAAGAAAAAAGTTATTTATTTACGTACGTAAGTACATAAGTTTATTTAGGAATTTTCTTTAAAGTAATTGTAATTAGGAATCATTATTGGGTACATTGACAGCTAGTCAAATTTAATTATATTTTTCTAAGTGTTAATATCGATTTCCTTAGCTAGAAATATAAAAAAAATCGATGAATCGTAAAATCAATGAATAAAAGTGTTATTTTTTAAATTTTTAATTGCATTGTAACGTCGAAATATTTTATTAACTACTATTGATCCGCTGCAATGCTGATACTAAATTTCTCCACTATTCAATGAATGCTGTTACACATATAAATCTTCCTCTTCAATCACTCTATCTATTAAAAACCGCATCAAAATGCATTGCGTAGTTTTAAAGATTTAAGCATACATAAGGATATAGGGACAGAGAAAGCGTCTTTGTTTTATAATATGGCAGTAAATTCAAGTATCTTGTCAAATAACTAAATAAATGATGTATATGGACGATGAATTTATATTAATTATTTAAGCTTGTATTCGTACATTTTTTTAATAAAATATAAGCTTGCTACGCGCTTTGTTTACAGCTGTTAATTCATCTCCAACTCGGTCACTGATAACGGGCGAGTCGTATTTTTTTTATTTATGTATCGTGTCCATGTAATTACTTGAGATGATATTTTTTTACCTTACTCTTGGTGAATTGTCGTGACGTGAGATTTTGTTCAATCTTATCTCCCAATTCCACAGTAGATTTTTCAGAATGAGTGTTTCTTACGTAAAGGCAACGCGATAAAAAATAAGGTTTGCTTTTTGACTTTATATATGACTAGTTAATATTGCTGAGAGTTTTTTTTGTGAGGGGAAAATCTTCAAATGACTTATCCCGCCCAGGGCCGGGCGGTAGGGAGTGTCAGACTCTTACTGACTAAAAACCCCCCTGTTCCTTCTCCTGCTCTGGGTCGAGGTCGCGGTGCCTCATTGCGCTTACCCCGCAACCCGGGCAAAATTGCTGAGAGTTGTAAATGTTATAGAATAATACTGTTTTTTTTCCTTTTATCAGAAAATAAATTGCGTGATATATGTCGGGACCCTCCTCTTTCCGACGTAAGATTAGGTGAGATTTGACTAGACCCTTCCCCCCTTAATCGTCTCACGTAATTAATGGATGCCCCCTATTCTTTTAAAGGTACAGAAGGAATATTGTTTTTACAAAAAAATATATTGACTGTTGATTCTGACATTATGTATATAGTTTATTTTGTTTATACGTTTTTTTTTAAATAATTGACTGACTGTAAAATGATGCCAAATTTTTGTATTTTTTATGGATTTTAACAAAGATATATTGAAATAATGTTATTCCAATTCGTGTTTAAGAGTTTCATTGGTGTTTTGTTTGTTTAGTGGTGGTCGGCTTCTGTTGATTATGAGGTCGGGTTCAGAATTTAAGCAAATATTTTTATCATTGGCTAGGTAACCAGTTGCTTCGTAACGTATCATGGTCTCAATTGTGTTTGTGTGATCCACATATTGCTGGTCCGTGAGGGTTTCCTTATGTTCCTTTATTTTATTTTGCCCCACCCTGAGATTTTCTCCTGGGTCGGACTAATTAAATTTCAAATCACTGTTGAATTTTGTACCTATGATCCTCTAGATAACTATATGGTCTAATTTTTTAGGTGGTTAACTAAAGGTAAAGAATGTTGGCATGACTTTTTATATTAAAGAGCTCGTATAAAGTACATACAAAGATTATTTAAATTCAGTTTATTAGCTAACATCGATTTAGGTAAATAGCTGATTGTAAACATTTTTACATACATATTTTAGACAAGTTTTATATAAAAAGACATGCCAAGATTGTCTACATTTAGTTAATTTCATAAACCAAAGCATAATATGCGCAAATACCACCATTGAACCAACGAAGCATTTTAGTCGTGATATGCCTTCTACGTGTATATATTTGTAATATTATAACGCAGCAATTAAATATAATCTTTTATACAATTATTATATTAAAGTTTAAATATGAAAATCAACTTTTTCTCAAAGAAACAGTGCAATAAAGATGCTTTTTTGACCTCTAAGTGACAGATGGCTTTAATTGCTGAACAATTATAATTACAATTAGCCAAGTTTTTCTGTTTGTAGGTAAGAAAATAAAAATATTTTCAGTGCAGATGCAGAAGCTATTGTTTGGGTACTCTAAATTGTGTGGTTTTTCATGAAGCTTTATTTTCACTACTTCAGTGGGGTTGAGGGGCAAGCGCAATAATTTACCGCGATACCGGCCTAGAACAGGAGAAGGAACGAGGTGGGTTTTAGTCAGTAAGGGTCTGACATTCCCTCTTGGCTCACCTAAGGCGAGAGACAAAGTTAAGACGGTTTTTTACCTAAAAAAAAATGGCCGGCTCAGTATCAAAAACAATGGACTATTATATCTGTACTGAAAAAATCTTTATTTTCTTACCTGTATACGAAATAATTGTACTAATGTGACGCATTTTTCATATAATTTTTCTATAAATAAAACTACCAACTTAAAGTTTTTTTACAATTGTTTTATTTTATTACCACCTTTTTTCATATCCAACGCCATCTAGTGAAAAGCATTATAATCACAGATTGCGTTTTCCTTCACAAGATGGCATTAATATCAATTTATATAGTATAAAGAAAAGCCTTAAAAACTAAGTACACTAAACTATACCTACGTTTTTATTTACTTACATTTTTGTACTTTTATAGACTGGCCATTTATTAAATAACATACGCATATAATATTATAAGTAAAAAGGTGTAGGCAGATAATTATGCAGGTTACATGAACCACGTTCAAACTTTAAAACCGGAACACTAACGCATTCACACGGCGAAAGACATGTCGTTGTTTCACGCCGGTTTTTTGTGAGGCCGTGGTACCACTCCGGTCTGATAAGTACTAAATTTCTCCACTATTTAATGGACATATAAACCTTCCTCTTCAATCACTACATCAATTAAAAAACTGCATCAAAATCCGTTGCGTAATTTTAAAGATTTAAGCGTACATAGAGATATAGGGACAGAGAAAGCGACTTTGTTTTATACTGTGTAGTGATTGAGTATTTCTTATTATAATGGCAAGAGGAATTCGTATGGCTAAATATCAACTATCAAGCTATCACGGATCCTAAGATACAGTCTGGTGACAGACAGACGGAAAGACGAACATTGAAATCTTAGCAATAGGATTCCCGTGTTTTCCGCTTTGACTACAGAATCCCATTTAGACAGTTTTAGGGTTCCGTGTTTGTTTCGTATCAGTGAAAGTTTATTTTAATAGTCGGTAGAGGGCGGTTTTGTAGCTAAATAGTCCAGAGCTCGTTGTATCGCGACTGGAATCGGCGGTGGGGTTGGTATGTGATCGCCCCGGGCTTCAAACCCGTTCTCGCCAGCTGTGTAGAGGACGTTTATGACCTGTAATAGAAAATAACATATTTTGTCTTGAAAAATAAAAGTACGAAAAAACTGTTTTACCTATGTTTTTTATTTTATTTTGAAAACTTATTCACACTAGGATTTTCTCCCGTGTCGTGGGTGCGTTTACAAACATACAATGTCACATACACATCACACCCAGACTCGAAACAAGAATTTGTGGATTACACAGAGTTGTTCCGTGCGGGAATCTAACCCGCGATACGTGTACCACAACCAGTTGCCCAGCCATGCATCGGGTCAACTGTGCCATAAAAATTATTGATCGAGATTCCTGCACGGAACAAATCTATGTGTGATCCACAAATTGCTGTTCCGTGAGTCTGGGTGTGATGTATTATGTGACATTGTATGTTTGTAAACGCACCCACGACACAGGAGAAAAATCTAGAGAGAAGACAAGGGACATTGTTCAATGCGAAATACAAATCCGAAGAACGATAATGACTGTTCTATGAAAGAGGGAGAGAGAGACAGAGTGTGTATGCGAGCGGGAGAGAGATATACAGTAAGTGTGTGTGTAAGAGAGAGATGGCAAATTCGTTTGAACTTTTCGTCTTAATTTTTTCCGTCTACCCTCATTTCGCAACGCGCTATTAACAAGTACGTTGCAAAATCGGAACTAAAATACTTTAGTATAATGACGCTGACCTGGCCATCAGGTGCGGTGTATTGGTACTGCCCTTGCACCAACAAGCTCGGCTCCCCAGCACTGTTGGGCTCCAATCCACCTTTCTGCTCGTGGTAAATGCCTCCAGCTGTGAATAAATTGAAGATTGAATAGTAGGATTCAGAAATATGCTTCGCAGATAACTGAAGTGAAACAGCGTAAGTACCTATATAAAATAACTTATAAAATAAAAAGGTAGTATAAATAATAAACAACAACATTTTGTTTCGAAGTGTGACTAATGTTAGGTACTGCTCAATAAAGGAATAATAATAAAGGAATCGTAACGGGCTAATACCTAAGTACAACGATTTTGATGCACTGCCTATTATCATCTTGGAATTGAGGTTTTTTATGTCGGCAAACGAGCAGACGGATTACCATAAAACCTTAAAATTAAAAGCCTTTTCACAAATAAATCTTATATACCTATAAAAATGGATGGAAAAACGTGTTGGTAAGCGCATAACTCAACAACGCCTGGACCAATTTTGCTAATTCTTTTTTTTTTTGTTTTTTTTTTATGTAATAGGACGGCAAACGAGCAGACGGATTACCTGATGGTAAGCAATCAGCGTCGCCCATGGACACCCACAACAAAGAAGGAGTGCGTTGCCGACCTTTTAGGGATTGGGATTTTGGGGATTTAGGGATTGGGAAGGTATTGGGCCTCCGGTAACCTCACTCACACGGCGAAACACAACGTTGTGGTTGTTTCACGCCGGTTTTCTGTGAGGCCGTGGTATAACTCCGGTCGAGCCGACCCATTCGCGCCGAAGCATGGCTCTCCCACACTTAAATCTTTTTTTGTTATGTTTCTTATTGTCAGGAGAAGGTTCTTATCAAAGAAAATATTAGAAAAGTAGAGGGGAAAATTGGGAAAAGTGACCCTTTGATAGCGAGATAGTTAGACCTGTGCGAAGCGGGGGCGGGCCGCTAGTATAAAATATATATTTTTGTTAACATACAAGTTTGCAGCGCCCATCTGTAGGATCCATCCTCATGAGGACCATCGAAGTCCTGCCTGATGATCTCGTCATCTTTTTGGCAGGACGTCATTGCGATGACGGTCAGTATCTGAAACAAAAAAAGGTGATTTAGGGCTGATTGTTCAATGGTTAGATATAGTTACCTGGGGAATAATTATGTCAAAGTCAAAGTCAAAAGTCAAAAATCATTTATTCCAATTAGACACTAACAGGCACTTTTGAACACACAGTCTGTCGCTCAGTCCTCTTAGTGAAGCTAATCTACACTTTGCTCGTTCCAAAGTGTAGATTCCTATGGAGAAGAACGAGCAAGAAACTCCATGGTTACTCTTTTTAAATCAGTGTCACATACAGATTCCTTTTACAAACAGTTGGTTCAATTATGTGAGAACAGTGTAACACTAATATTTATTCAAATATAAAAATAAAGTAACCTTAAGTACAATAGACAGTCTGGAGCTGACCAGTCCCAACTGACGGCGCTCGTTCACGGACATGACACGTACACCAGCTTCGCCCAACTCAACCATATTATTGGGAATTAAGCGATCCAGCGCTCGTGCCACCGCTAGTGATGTATGATGCTGTCGCGTCACAATGTTTGTATAAGACAGTGACAGCAACAATTGCATTCCTTAGAAAACATTTATCTGACTATTGAAAAATCAGCTCATAGTTAAGTAATTCTTGCTCGTAAAATCTGCAGACTAAAGTGGCAGTGGGCAGGTCATGTCGCTCGAATCGACGGACGATAGGCCCGAAAAGTGCCCAAGTGGCGACCAAGGACTGGAAAACGTAGTGTGGCCAGGCCTCCCTCTAGGTGGACCGACGACATCGTCAGAGTCGTAGGGAGCCAATGGATGCAGGTGGCAACTTGTCGTTCGACGTGGAGGATTAAGGGGAAGGCTTTTGTTCAGCAGTGGACGTCTTCTGGCTGATGATGATGATGACTCCGAGGTTGCGGGTGCAAGCTAAATAATGTACCGCGACCTCAGCCTGGAGCAGAAGGAACGAGGTGGTTTTTAGTCAGTAAGAGTCTGACGAATTATGTCGTGATGGCCCGGAGATTAAGGCCCGCTTCTAATGAATGACGGTTCGGTTTCGAAACCTGGCAAGTACCAATGTGACTTTTCCGAGTTATATGTACTTTCTATGATTATTTAGACACCACTGACTAACGGTGTAGGTAAACATCGTGAGGAAACCTGGACATATATTTTTTTATGGTATAAGTCGGCAAACGAGCAGATCCGATCCGATCCGCCGATTGCTTAACTGATGGTAAGCAATCGGCGCCGCCCATGGAAACCCGCAACACCAAATGAGTTACGAGTGCGTTGCCGGCCTTTTGGGGATAGGGGTTGCGGATAAAAGGATCGGGAAGGGATAGGGGAAGGGGAGGGATTGGGCCTCCGGTAACCTGTCTCACACGGCGAAACACAACGCTGGGTTGTTTCACGACGGTATTCTGTGAGGCCGTGGTATCACTCCGGTCGAGCCGACCCATTCGTGCCGAAGCTTGGCTCTCTCACACATATTTCTAATTATAAGTTTGAAATCGCCAATCCGCCTTGAGCCAGCGTAGTGGTTAATGCTCAAACTTTCTCCGTGTGAGAAGAGGCCTTTGCTCAGTAGTAGGCACTTATAGGCTAATGATGATGAGGATGATGAAGAGTCTGACATTCCCTCTTGCCCTGCCCAAGGCGGCAATGTGGAAACCATTTAATGACTGCATGGTTGGCGCAGTAGCTAGACAACTGGCAGTCATTAAGTGCAAAAACTCTTTGTGAGATCCACAAATTGTTTTTCCGTGAGTTTGACACCCGGTTTCCGAAAGGCCGATCAATGTTAAAATCAATTTAATCTCTTGTCAAGTCATCTGATTGGTTGACTGAATTATCAACAACCAATCAGATGACTTGAAAAGAGGTTTAACAGGAGATTAGTTAATTTTAGCGTTGACAAACCTTTCAGAAAGCGGGTGTAAGTTTTATTAAAATCGGTTTAGTAGAAACCGGGTGTTAGTGTGGTGTGTATGTGACATTGTATGTTTGTAAATGCACACACGACACAGGAGAAAATCCTAGTGTGGGGCAACGTTTAAAAGAAACCGCTTAACGTTTTGCAACTAACAAAAACCGGTTAGGTTTTTTTTATAAACACAATTACAAAATCGTAGCAATAGGTTATGTAGTAACTCTGGTCAATGCTTAATCTCTCAATTAACACTTACATGTCAGAATAACGCAATAACAGAACGAACAGAAAGAAAATAAATAAACAAAATAAATACTATTTGTAAACTTTTCGTTTTTTTTTTATGTAATAGATCGGCAAACGAGCACACGGATTACCTGATGGTAGGTAAGCAATCAGCCCATGGACACCCGCAACGAAGGAGTTACGAGTGCGTTGCCGACCTTTTAGGGATTAGGGATTTGGAGATTTAGGAACTGGGGAGGGATTAGGGAAGAATTTATATTTTTATCCAATTACGTACCTATGTTTTTTTTTGTTATGTAAACAAGTTAATAGGATTATGTATAAGAGTTTCGGATTGCGATAACTATGTCTGAATTGGCATATTGCATACCTATATTTTGTGAGGGGAAGATCAATACATCTATATATTTTGTGTGGAAAAAATCATGAAATGACTTCTCCAGGGAGGGAGTGACACTCCCTCCGTCCGTCTTACTGACTAAAAACCTCCCCGTTCCTTCTCCTGCTCTGGGCCGAGGTCGCAGTGCCTTACTGCGCTTACCCCGCAACCCCGGCTTAAAATCAGCCCCGCCTGTGGTGGTCTATTGGATTTTTGAGATGACTTATAATTTCTAATCTTAAGTTTGATATCGCCAAACCGCCAATTTTAAAATTGGCAACACTACTTTTGCACGAGTCCGAAGTCGCGAGCGGTAGCTAGTTAGGTACCTAGAGAATTTAAAAGTCGATCTGTCAGAAATAATTGATTAATGTAGATACCATGCGATACCTACGAATTCACTTATTTACTCATTGAACGATCTCTCTTGAATACATCAAGATTTTAGCGTTTTATTTTATTTCAGACCATATGTTTACGCGTTACTAGATTTAATATAAATTTCGAAAATGTAGAGTTTGGAAACTTCAATGTTTCCATACACGAGAGATGATCTCCGACCACTGTAAGCGCGGGTCTGCGGTCGGCGAATAAGGGTAGCTCGCCGCCCGACCAGAACCCGACCCGAGCGTACGGCGCGTAGAGTTCCGCGCGCGCCTTAAAGAGCCAATAGACCATCACAGGCGGGGCCCTATATGGCTGATGTGCAGCCGGGGTTGCGGGGTAAGCGCAATGAGGCACCGCGGCCTTGGCCCAGAGCAGGAGAAATGACGGTGTGGTAATTAGTCAGTAAGATTCTGACACTTCCTCCCGCCCCACCCTGGGCGGGAAAAGTCATTTGATTATTTCCCCTCTCAAAAAAAAAATGTTTCCATACAACCAGAATTAACCAGATGCCCCATCCCTAATCTATTCCCTTGCGGGATCCAAGACAGTCATTCATGTCCCTGGGACGCGCCGGACTTCAGTGTTCCGATGTTTTCATGGTTGTATCTACTGTAGATCCTGGTGCACAGGAGTTGCAGCGGTTTTGGAAGGTTGTGGCGGGCATCCCCCATAAAAAAAAAATAACGTGGAACGAATGCATTATTTATGTAAATCGCGATATTATTAGTCGACAGTAATTTATTAATTTACCTAATAACAAAAAAACTGTTACCTATAATATTGTTATTTAATTAATTTAATAAAATTTGCATATATTATTACAAAGTAGCCATCCGCCTGCTTTGTACCTACCTATTTTTGTTTTTCTGTCTTTTGAAACCTTTTAGTGTTTTTTTTTTGTTGCCGACTTTCATGCCTGATGCCGAATAAATTAGATTTTATTTATTTCTTTCTTCCATTTAATTGTAACTAGGTATTGCTTGGCTATTGTTTTATTTTTTTTATGGAATAGGAGGCAAACGAGCAGACGGATCACCTGATGGTAAGTAATCAGCGCCGCTCATGGACACCAGCAACACCAGAGGAGCCACAGGCGTGTTGCCGGCCTTTTAAGGAGTACGCTCGTTTCTTGAAGGTTTGAAGGTTTGGGCTGCCGCCATATATTTTTTTATGTGATTATCGGTCGGCAAACGAGCAGACGGATTACCTGATGGTAAGCATCAGCGCCGCCCGTGGACACCCGCAACAACGGAAGGTTTACGAGTGCGTTTCCGATCTTTTGGGGATTAGGGATTTGGAGATTTTGGGATTGGGAACTGATTTAGAGAAGGGAAGGATTGAGGCTGCGGTAACCTCACTCACATGGCGCAACACATGATAAATGGCGCATAATTAGACATTTTAAGTCCTATATAGTTTCTTCACGATGTTTACCTTCACCGTATGACTGTGGTGTCTAAATAGTCATAGAATTAGTCATAGAAAGTACATATAACTCGGAAAAGTCACATTGGTACTTGCCAGGTTTTAAACCCACCTCATGCATGAGAAGCGTTTAACCTTCGTGCCACCACGTTCCTTTAATCAAATACCTATCAACAGTTATTTAACTATCACTTAATGCATCAAAACAATGCCGGTCCCAAAATATTTGTCTAAAACCGAATGATTCACGACATTATTATTTTACGCGGCAAACAATTCAAACGTCAAATCGAAATGTCTTTTTAAAAAGGGCAACACTGGTTGCCATTCACGAAGCTATTGTTTTATTGTATCCGAAACATTTTGGCGGGAATCTTGACACACATACTTAACTGTCAAAATGGCTTTTGTATGTATAATATAATTTTTCGTGGGGTACCTATTACTTCTCTGTGTGAGAAGAGGCATTTGCTTAGCTGTCGGTCCCTCTAGGATGATGATGATGTTCTTACAAAAGTGTATATAATGAGGTAATTCTGCTTTTTTTAAATACAAATCTATCGAATATCGAATCGAATCGAATATTTTTTAATACTTATTTTATTTTATTGATTGATTGAACTGCATACAAATATCTGATATATTAAATATTTCTTAGACACAAAAATAAAAAAAAAACATTTAAAAATATAAATACATACCACCTTATTCATTTAGCCTTATTTATTTAATTGCATTGAAAAATCTAAATTAATAATTATTTATTATTGTCAAGTCTAGTAAAATAATTAATCGATGTTGGTACCTTCATCTCTCATAGTCTTTATAAGGTACATGAGCGTATTAAGGCCTAGCTAAGGGAAATTTGTTGTAAAATCAAAACTGATAATAGAATCAACTAGTTTTATTCGGTAATCAGTCATTTATTTAGGCAACTACAAAATTAAAACAAAAAATTGCAACTTCTGCATGAAACTTAAACAATATTTAGCATTTTTTTAAACGCTCTTAATAGGCCTTATTATAATTCGGTAGGGTAACAAGGCCTGTTTCTTTAACTATCCTATTAATCAACTAAAACAACATAATTTGGTATTTGATAATCATCATCCAGTCAATGGCAGAATAATACTTTAGAATTGAACGAGTAGCCTCATCTAACATCCACCAGGGCATACGAAGTCATCATAATCATCCACTGATAAACCAACACACTCCTCATGATACCACTTAGGGCATTGAGAGCATTGCCTCATGTCATCCATATTGTATGCTGTGTTATTCACAGGCATGGCAGTACCAACTCACTTGAGTGCCTTCAGTGTCCTTGGTTCGATCAGATCCGCGAGAACACTTTGTTTTAATTGCTCTTAAAGGTGTTTGAAGGTTAGAATTTCCTAGATCGCTTTTCTGTCCCTTGGTTTTCTTCTTCTTCTTCTGAATTGTATTTTTATGCCCTGCATTGCTTTCCTTACCTTCATTGAATTTATGAAAACGATCTTTGTTCACTGGAGTACCCCGAAAATTAATAGCCTTATGAGATCATGAAACCCTGATATTACCTATTGTTCTTTTTCTTACTCTAGTCGTGCAAGTGGAAGACGATGTCTTCAGAGGAAATGCCATAGTTTAGTCATCTTTTGACACAATGCTCGCTTGGGAAGCATCGTGAACGTAGGAACTGTGAATAATGTATGATATACCTATTGAAATAATTTTGAAAATAATGCAAATATTGAAGTATATATACCTATAAGTACAATAAGGCCTACTATACAATTTTATATGCCTTATTACCCATAGGTTAGGTATTTATGAAAAACGAAATAAATACAATTTGGACTGTAGAACGTTAATAAAATAAGGCAATGTGGGACGAGCATAGGTTAACGATAATACAGACAGTAAGTGCAAGGAGATAAGTATAATATTTTAAGAAATATTTATGTTTTACCGGAGCTAATATTTGTAAAAACGTGACGTGCGGCTACTTTTGACCATTGACATAGGAAATATATGGACTTGAAATACCTACGAAAAAAAGGTGCCTACCTACAATCCAAAATGTCGCATAAGATGGCTGCCGTTGCTAGGGTTGTGCCGACTAAGTATTTAACGAGTATCGATACAATTTGAGTAAAAGTTCTACGTAGGTATAGTTTTAGGGATTAGCCAGCTGATTAACGGTATTTTTTTATGGGAAATCATCTAATGTCATCTCCGGCCTTTTTCGGGACAGACCGTTACTGACTAAAATCAACTCCTGTTCCTACTTTGCCGTCGGCCTAGCTAGAGCCCGGAACCCGGTGTTAACTTGGTCTCTTGATTGGCTAATGATTTTCTCAAGTCGAATTTGTATTCATATAATTCTACGTAAAGCGTCTTTTAAAAAAATAGGACTGTGTTTATGAACAGCGTATAATGGAATGGTGAAATAGAAAAAGATAGTGTTTGTTAAATGTTTATCTTTATATATGTGGAAAACCTGTGGGTATTTGTGAAGTGCTCGCGCACAATTTCGGCGCGTCTGATTAAGCGATGATATCTTCGAAACTACGTTAGCACAAAATAGATATGTAGTGAAGTCAATCTTATTGTATGTATCTCACTTTTTATTATTACGCTTGGTGGTCGCACTGGGATCGTCGCCAACGCCGCTCTGTCAATCGCGCCCGTATAATTATAAAACATGATAATTTGAACTTCTACTTATGTAACTAAAACCAATACCAAAATACTGACGTCTTACTTTAGCGTTACACAAAACTGCGGAAACATCCATTATTAAAATAGATTATTTAGTATAATATATGTTGAATTTTAAATGGGAGATTATATCGATACTTTTGTGAAATGGTACGTAACTATGCCATATTGTAAACAATTTTTTACTAAAACTGTCTCACAGACAGAAATAAAAGTAAATATATATACTTTGGCAATAGATTAAAGTATCCGTGACATTTTTTTCTATCTATGTGGATTATTCTAAGTAATATTTGATGAAAACTGTTTACTAACCTATACAAAGACAATTGAGGTTGATTTTCGTTCTTTTTTGCACCACACTGCACAATACAACACACAGGCATATTGTTTTTTTGTTTCACTATATATATTTGAAGTTTAAAAAAATGGTTCTTTGTAATTTACTGAAAAACCGCAATAATTTAAAACATAAACAACCGTTTGACAGGCCAACTACCATGAAACTCAGGTACTCTGAGCGCTTAAGATGGCGGACATGGCACTTACCTACAACTTTGCTAATGTCAAAATGATTTGTTTCCATATTAAGCAACAACTTAAATATTGTTGTCCCTTTTGTCTAATACAATTATTGCCTTAAAAAGAGTGAGAAAAAATGATATTTCATAGTTTGTTTCATATTTCCCTCATATTTGTATAAGCATGTATACTTCTATAGTAACACGGCGCCTCTATATATTTTCTATCTCAATGACTTTTGACAACGTTTAACACGCCATTAGCAAGAGCGAGTGAGATAGCCAACACTTGCCGCATGGTGGCGCCTTGTACGTGTAACATACATGTATGTGCGTGAGATTGAGCGTAAAATCGTATTCTAAGCAAGATTTGTAATGTTTAGGCCTTATTACCCGACAGGCTTTAATACCCGCATGTACCTTAGTCACTAAGCAAACCCGCGGCTGTTAGCTAGTCAACAGAGAAGTAGGTTACTGCTATCATATATTTATTTCATCATCGGTACTTGCCTACTTTGTGTCTATGCCTCCTACAACCGCCCACGCAAACGAATTAACGAATAAGAATTTTAACTTTAGTGTATGAAATACAATACAGTTTTCAACATAGCTATCTACGCATATTATATACTAGCTACTCTCGCGCGGTATAACCCGCTGCTCGGCCCCATTTGATCGTAGCGTTTTATAGCCTATAGCATACAGGAACATTGTAGCTATCTATCAGTGAAAGAATTTTGAAAATCCGACCAGAGTGGAGACCACGTCTAGGCAAACGTAGTGTAGGGCGCCCTCCAGTTATGTGGACTGACGACATCCGCAGGGAGGCTGGCAGTCAATGACGATATAACAACTTGACGGCGAATACAGTGCCCCGACGCTCGAAAACGATTAGTATTTTGTCGCCTATGTCTAGGCCTCGGTACTAGTAACCATTTAATTGTGTCCAAGTGTTAGACCTCTATGCACGCAAAATAAAAACATTTTTTCTTTCTTATTATTGCAATTTTATAGCATCAAAATGCCAATAATAATAGCCTGTTTATCCGTATGTATCAATATTGGTCAGGGGCAGGGGTCATAGTATTTCCATAGTTATCATATCTACCAGTCCATAGCAACCCATACCCATAACCCTTTCGTTTATTACCACATTTTACAATAGTCCTGCATCAACCGGGGATTATCCTTGGGTGCACTTTCATAGTGCAAACAGGGATAATTGCCGGCTGATGTCCCATCACATTTAGATTGAAACTGTTCAAAGGGCCTCTGCGAGTTGGCTTCGGCCCCTCGTACGCCTTCCAAAGGTCCGGGACCCTATGATCCCGTGAACGGAAACGAACATACAAATATAATAAAAATAGGCCATAAATTATACTTCATTTGCGTATTTTAGTCGAACTATCGCCCGGGATACATTGCTTTGACACACGTGCGAAGCCGCGAGCGGAAGCTAGTATCACATAAAACTGCATGTTTTTTTTAAGAAAGTATTAATGTGCAATGCAAGTACGTATAAGTAAGTATTCGTGAAATCAGATTTTTGACGGTGCAATGTTTTAATGACAGCTAATTTAATAATAGGCATGTAATTATTTTTTTGTAATCTCTTATTAAAATATCATTAGGTATGTAGGTACCCACAAATGATTTTTTTAACATTAGGTACTTAAAAAACATTATTTAAGTGTGTGAGAGCCATGCTTCGGCACGAATGGGTTCGGCTCGACCGGAGTGACACCTCGGCCTCACTGAAAACCGGCGTGAAACAACCACACGTTGTGTTTCGCCGTGTGAGTGAGGTTACTGGAGGCCCAACTCTTCCCCTCCCCATTCCCTAAATCTCCAAAACCCTAATCCCTAAAAGGTCGGCAACGCACTCGTAACTCCTCCGTTGCGGGTGTCCATGGGCGGCGCTGATTGCTTACTAAGTTAGTACTACTTACTAAGTTGCTTACTTAGTAATTTTTGTAATTTTGAAACTTTTTGAAATAATTATTAATTTTTGTTAATAGGCCATAAAACAGCACTTTTTTTACATCAATGAAACAATTTTGAAACTTTTTGAATTAAATGTATATATAAAAAAAACTAGACGAAGCCAAAAGCTGAAAAATATCGTAGATGTCTCAAGCCAATTTTATTTCTGTGAGGCCATGGTATCACGCCGGTCAAGGCCGGCCAACCATTCCAAAGCGTGCCTCACCTTAACTTTTTTATGTGAAAAGTTGGCAAACGAGGAGACGGATAACCTGATGGTAAGCAATCGACGCCACCCATGAACAACTACGACCACCAGATGAGTTGCGTTGCCTTTTAGGGATTAGGATTTCGGAGATTTAGGCATTGAGGAAGGACGGTGGTGAAGGAGGAGTGGGTCTCCTGTAAACTCACACGGTGAAACACAAATCACAATGCTGTGATTGTTTTACGCCGGTTTTAAGAGTTCGTGCTTTTACTACGGACGGACTTAGCTACTTGGCTTTACAACCTGGATTAACTTTAGTATGTCGGAAAAAAAATTATCAGCTCCTAAGCCCGATTGTTTACTTAAAGGAATTCAAAATTATTCATACCTAACCTACCTACATATTAAAACAAATCAAACAAGTATCCCGCTGACAGATCGTGATCGATCGTGAAATATGGATGAGTTCGAATTGAAACTTGTTTACAAATGGCCTGAGAAACTATATAGTGGTCTATACGACCTTTAATAATGTCAATTGGCTACTTGTCTTTATAACTAATAACTAAGTATATTAATATTAGTACTTCATAAAGCCGAAAGAAACAAAATCCTACTATCCTACAATCCTACTATCCTACTATCCTACAATCCTACTATCCTACTAATATTGTAAATGTCAAGAGCAGCTCATCATCATCATCAGCCTATAAGTGCCCACTGCTGAGCAAAGGCCTCTTCTCATACAGAGAAGGTTAGAGCATTAATCACCACGCTTGCTCAATGCGGGTTGGCGATTTATAAGTCCAGGTATCCTCACGATGTTTACCTTCAACGTATGTCAGTGGTGTCTAAATAATCATAGAAAGTACATGTAACTCGGAAAAAGTTCCATTGGTACTTGCCAGGTTTCGAACCCACACCAACAGGCTCCAACCTGCGGGCCACCACGACATTAAATAAAAAAGTTAAAGTAAAAAATTTACAAAAATATCTAAAACGCACACGGAATTGACGCGCGAAATGATTTTTTTTCTCTATCACATATTTCTAATCTATCCTTTCTCAACCCATCGCTCCTCAATCCTTAAATATATCCGAAACCTTAATCCCTTGAAGGCTGGCAACGCACTTGTAAGTTAATTGGTGTTGCAGGTCGCCACCGATTAATTATTATGTTTTCGGCTTACTCACGTAATAATTTGACGAGATACTCGACTGGTTTCAAGCCATGCTAGAGGCCCATATTCATGAGCAGCATTCCGCGACACGCGACTCGGCGACTGTCGCGCTGCTACTCAGCCGAAAACATAATAATTAATTTAGAATGTCTCATGAAAGTTATAATAAAAATATTGTAAATCGCCACCGATTGTTTAACTAGCTTTTTTGCCGAATTATCCCAAAAAAAAATCCTGGATTATTCTAACTGCAATGAAATCTACAAGTACTAGCGGAGATTTTGACAAAAACCGTATTTTAAACGTATTTCATAAAAACAAAATCAGCAATTTTTTTTCTTCGCCTGAAAAAATAATGACATTACCTACTTAATATTCGAAAAAAAAATTGTATAGGTAAACACTAGAATAAACACTTCTTTAGACGGACGTAAAAACTTTTTACCTAATTACTTACGAGATTAGGTAAATAATCAAATTCGAGTATTTAGCAAACAACCATTTATATACTTAAAATTGAAATGGATTTTTTTTATTTAGTTTTTTCAATAAATACACATAATGACCTTGCGATCACTTTGACATAAGTACCTACTTGTCAAATGTTTATAACGAATTGACAGATCTCGAACTAATCTAGGCAAATAAGTTAAAAAACATTTACAAATAGTATATTTTTTAGGTATTAAAGTAATAGTCATAATGTCGTGGTAAAGACCCGCATCCATGCATGAGGGTGTTTTTTTTTGAGGGGAAAATCATCAAATGACTTATCCCGCCCAGGGCCGGGCGGGAGGGAGTGTCAGGCTCTTACTGACTAAAAACCCCCCTGTTCCTTCTCCTGCTCTGGGCCGAGGTCGCGGTGCCTCATTGCACTTACCCCTCAACCCCGGCTGAACATCAGCCCCATAGGGCCCCGTCTGTGGCGGTCTAGTGGCTCTTTGAGGCGCGCGCGGAACGCTACGCGCCGTACGCTCGGGCCTGGTTCTGGTCGGGCGGCGAGCTGCCCTTACTTGCCGACCGCAGACCCGCGTTTACGGTGGCCGGAGATCATCTCTCGATCCCCGACGCCCGGAATGTTGCCTATCGCGGCGGCCGGGGCGTGAGGAGGAGGATTGCTCCCTCACGCGGACCGCCTCTCTCTTTGCGAGCATAACTGCTTCACAGAAGGAGGAGACGGCGTCCCAGTTCCTCTCACTCAGGCATGAGGGTGTGGGCTGGAAACCTGGCAAGTACCAATGTGACTTTTTGCGAGTTATATGTACTTTCTATGATTATTTAGAAACCACTGACATACGGTGAAGGAAAACATCGTGAGGAAACCTGGACTTAATTATAAGTTTGAAATCGTCAATCCGCATTGACAAGGCGTGTTGATTAAAGCTTTAACCTTCTCCGTGTGAGAAGAGGCCTTTGCTCAGCAGTGGGCACTTATAGGCTGATGATGATGAATAAATATTGGCCACTATTACGCCTGGTGGTTAGCGAGGACGCGACATAGGTACGATGAAGCACGCCTACCCTAAGTAGGTAACTTCACTCGGGGTGAATAGGTTACTTATGGGTAGGCGTGTAAGCTTTGCAGTGCCTAGAAGACATCCAGGTAACACCTTCCACCACCCTTCGGGGAACACAGACTCCGTCAAAGAATTTTATTTCTCGGAGGTTCTGATGTTAAAAGAGACGAACCGCTTCATGCGTGTTGGTGGGATCCAACACTGGCATGAGTGAGGTTTCACCCCCTACCATCCTAATACCCAATCTTCAATTCGCCTAATCCCTTAAAGGTTGAGACTCCACTTATATACATAATACTTATTTTGTATGTCATAAGTCGTCAAACGAGCAGACTGATTACCTGATGGTAAGCAATCAGCGCCGCTCATGGACACTCGTTACCAAAGGAGTAACTACAAGTGTGGTGCCGGCTTCTTGTGGGTTGTTAAAGATAGAGGATTTGAAGATTGAGGATGGGGGAAGAATTGGGTCTCCGATAACCTCACTCACACGGCGAAACACATCGCTGTGGTTGTTTCACGCCGGTTTTCTGTGAGGCCGTTGTATCAATCCGATCGAGCCGACCCATTCGTGCCGAAGCATGGCTCTCCCACTACATATCTTCTCAATGTTGCGGATATACCATTGCTTACCATCAGTTGATACTACTTCATTACCGGCCTATTCGATAAAAAGCGAGAGAATCGACACTAAAATTGTTTTGTTTTTGTTTTTTTTTTAATGTTGCCCCACACTAGGATTTTCTCCTGTGTCGTGGGTGCGTTTACAAACATACAATTTCACATGCACATCACACCCAGACCCTGAACAACAATATGTTGATCACACAAAGAGTTGTTCCGTGCGGGAATCGAATCTGCGACATGTTGCGTGGCAGCCAGTTGCCCAGCCACCGCGCCAACCGTGCAGTCAATAAAATACCTAATTAAAATTAATATAAACACACGTCAAGGATAAAACAATAAAAATATTTCGTTACTTATTATAATTCTTATTAAAATTATAATGTTGTGTATTGTTTAACGAAATTCTTATGTAGATTGCCAAAGATATAAATGTATAATTATGATAATATTGAATTTCGTGGTGTCTTGCATGAGAGGGCGGGATCAAAACCTACCAATGTACCTACTTTGTGATTTTTTCCGAGTTTTTTTTTTTTGTTAAAGGGGAAAATCATCAAATCATATCCCCCGTTCAGGGTGGGGCGGACTCTTACTGACTAAAAACCCCCCTGTTCCTTCTATTGCTCTGGGCCGAGGCCGCGATGCCTTGCGCTTGCTCCGCAACTCCGGCTGATCGTGAGGAAACCGGGACTAGTAACTTCTAATTATAGGTTTCAAATCGCCAATCCGCCTTAAAAAGGATTGTGATTCAGACGTTCAAACGTTCTCCGAAGAAACCTTTGCTCAGCAGTTCCACTTATAGGCTGGTGATGTGTTGATTATGATGTTACCTTATTATGATATTATGTGTCTTAACCTAATGTCTTTTAAAAGTAAATTGTTTGAGTTTTTACTAAATAAATGTTATTATTGCACTAAAGATTTTTTAGATGACCTATACCCCTACCCTACCCATAGATTTAGAATAAGTAGTGCATAGTTATAACTAGATATTAAGCTAAATAATTTGTACACCAATTCGGTAGAATGTGTGAGATTCCATACACATAACACAAACACCTATATTTGCACTACATTCTCACAAATAAATATTTTCTTTCTTTCTTGTACCTTTTTTTTTTTTTTTTTGGGGAGAAAGACTAGGGAGTGTGGGATTTTTACCTCACTAAAACCACCCCGGTGGCCACCCTCATCACCTGTCAGGGGCCCCGGGTCCTCTACAAGAGACCTGCTCCGGAGCCCCCACGATGAAACGCCTGTGACGGCACATCCCTCGAGTACGAGCCTCGCTGTGTACGGCGGTACGTGACCACTGTACCACCGTCTTCCCTGGGACCACTGAATTCTTTCTTGTACCTACCGGTTTTTAATGTAGAGTAGGTTGAAAGAAAGAAAGAAAAAGTATTTATTCGCGTCTAGGAGGCACATAGGACGCAAAATAAAACAAGTGTATAAATAGATAGTGTGTTTATAGATAGATATTAGGTAAATCAAAATCCGTTGCGTAGTTTTAAAGATTTAAGCTTACATAAAGATATAGGGACAGAAAAAGCGACTTCGTTTTATACTATGTAATGATAGCTAATTGAAAAAATGAATTACCTATTTTGGTAGAATTTTTTAAATTTTCTACCGATACCAAGATGGCTGCCTCGATCGAAAAAAATAAAAAATGCGTTTTTGATAGGTACGTAGGTAGGTACTTAATAATTTTACAACTTAAAATTAGATTTTCGTAATATCTGCTCAAACATACATATGTTGGTGGGAATGGATTATTTTAATTTAAATATTTGATGAAAAAACTCGATTCGTACGAGGTCAGAGTTGACGGACACGGTAGGTAATATTGTACGCTCGGCGACTAATATTGATAATTTAATTAAATTCAATAATAATGCAGTTTCGTTTGTTTTTTAAACTTAATTGCTTCGTTCTTATTATTGGGTATTTTAGACAATTTGGCATTTCTCGCACGGGGTATTTTAAATGCTTTAACAATGTGTAATCATTTTCTACCCAAATTTCCGAGTCATATTATCATGGCACAGTCCTATATGTATAAAGAACTTAGTCAAAACAAACCTGGGATTTTTTGACTTGACTTATTTTTTAGGTACATGACTTTCTACTTATCATTGCATAGAAAATCATCAAATTATTTCTCTCACTCTCACCCAGGACGAACCGAGACGGAGTGTCAGACTCTTACTGACTAAAATCCCCCGTTCATTTTCCTACTCCAGGCACCTGGCACGGCAGCCCCGGCTGAACATCGGCCCTATAGGTCTATCGACTCTTTGAGGCGCGCGCGGTATACTACCGCCGCCGTACGCTCGGGTCTGGTGCTGGTCGAGCTTTCTCGCTGTTCGGTGGCCGGAGATCGTCACACGATCACGACGCCGGCAGTGTCGCCTACTGCAGTGGCTGGAGCACAGTAAAAAGTAGATATTATTACCTTGGCTGGGGCGTAAGGAGCTGGCGGCAATCTCGTGTCCACGCTTTAGTTGAAGCCTGGTGGAGCATGAGGAACTATGAAGCCATCTTCTCCCTCTGCTATTAGTCATGCAGAGCCCCTTAGCAGCCGTATGATACACTCCGGGGATCGAAAGGCGATTTTTATGTAGGACAGATGTTTGTAATTCTTTTAAACAAAAACTACTAAACGTATCTAAATAAAATATAGCACAGAAATCCAAACTAAGATTATAAATACTAAAGTAACTCTGTCTGTCTGTGTTTTCTTCACGCCTAAACTACTGAACCTATTTCTGTGAAATTTTGTACAGACATAGTTTGGAACTCGAGAAAGGACATAGGATTTTGAAAAAATCTGCAGAAAGTCACTATTCCACGCGAAAAAAGTCGCGGGCAAAGCCTAGTAAATTACAGTAATGTACTTATACCAGGATTTTACAAATAGCAGCGTTTAAAGCGATAGCTCGACTAAAATACGCAAATAAAATTTTGGAAATCCGACCAGCAATTCCATAGATCTCTCCTTACATACAAACTTACAGATTTTACCTCTTTACAATATTAGGTAAGTAAGTACTTATACTTATGATATATAGTCTGGAACTACACGAAGGCAATTTTTTAACCTGGTACTGCCAACGAAGCCGGTAGCAAAATCTAGTAGATACTTTAATTTTTTTATGGAATAGGTCGGCAAACGAGCAGTCGGATTACCTGATGGTAAGTAATCAGCGCCGCCCATGGACACCCGCAACGGAGGAGTTACGAGTGCGTTGCCGACCTTTTAGGGATTAGGGTTTTGGAGATTTAGGGACGGGGAAGGATTGGGCCTCCGGTAACCTCACTCACACGGCGAAACACAATGCTGTGGTTGTTTCACGTCGGTATTCTGTGAGGCCGTGATATCACTCCAGTCGAGCCGACCCATTCGTGCCGAAGCTTGGCTCTCCCACAGTTTCACTTTCTTAATGAGATTAAGATTATCATAGTAAATGTAGACACCTACCTACATTATAGAATTATTAAATTGTATTTCTTAATTTAGTTTCAAGGTATAATAAAATATTAAAAAAAACAATAGTTTCTTAATTTCTATATTCAAATGAAAGAAATAAAAATTTTATGACCGTTACAAGATCTTTAGTTTGTTTTTATTGTTTTTAAAAGTGTGTTATTAGATTTGGTAATGAGTTTGACCTTTTAATATGTGTTGTAACAATATTATTAGCCAGTAGGTCTACTGTTGGAGGTTCCACCTCTTTATAAGACGATTTTGTCACAATCAATTGGAGATCGCAGTTGAAGATTGCTCCAAGATAGCTCGCGAAATTGCTTTATTTTTCGGTTTCACCCGCTGCTCGGCTCCATTTAGTCGTAGCGTGATGTTTTATAGCCTAGAGCACTAACGAACATTGTAGCTATCCATCAGTGAAAGAATTTTGGAAATCCGACTAGCGGTTCCAAAGACATCCCTACATACAAACTTAAAAATTTTACTTTTTAATTTTGTCTTTATAATATTAGTATAGATATCTCGATATTTTGATCATACAACATATAAAGTATGAGGTTTACCTAATTAACAAATTAATTGGATAATCTCCTTGGTCACAAATACTTAATATAATGGTTAGGTGTGTACCTAGGCGTTTTTTTTTTAATACGATAAATCGGCAAACGAGCAGATTAATTACCTGATGGTAAGCAATCAGCGCCGCAAAGGACACCCGCAACAGCAAAGGAGTTACGAGTGCGTTGCCAGCCTATTGGTGATTAGGGATTTGGATATTTCGAGATCAACCCCGGCTGATTTTAGTATCGGTTTTTTAATTGATAGAGTGATTGAAGAGGAAGGTTTATATGTATAATAAGATCTATTAAATTGTGGTAGAAACTAAGTATTAGTATGGCACAAGTGCGAAGCCAGGGCATGTGGCTAGTATTTCAATCAATCAATCAAATTTTATTTATTTACGTTTGTACATAAATATCTTACATTAGGTCTTACATTTTAATTAATCTAGGTAAATATCATTACGGTGCCTGTATAGAATTGAATCTGTACCACAGGCGTTACGGTCACCGAGCGTACGGCGCGTAGCGTTCCGCGCCCGCCTCATAGAGCCAATAGACCACCACAGACGGGGCCCTATAGGGCTGATGTTCAGCCGGGGTGGAGGGGTAAGCGCAATGAGGCACCGCGACCTCGGCCCAGAGCAGGAGAAGGAACGGGGGGGTTTTTAGTCACTAAGAGTCTGACAATCCCTCATTGGATGATTTTCCCCTGACAAAAAAAAAGGCGTTACGGTCACTTTCAGTTACTGTTATGCTATGATTCATCCTTAACCATATTTATTTTTATTCAGATTTCAATATATAGGTACCCAAGTTTTTGTTTAACCCAAAGTGTCATCTGGCTAATGATAATGATGATGATGATTTTTAATCCTAACTCTAGGTAGGTAGTTAGATCTTGAGAGCCAATACAATAATCCTTAATTACGGCCTTGACAGAGTGCTTAATGACTATCACAATTAGCTAATGCATTACCTCAGTGCATTACCTAATTCCATTCTAGCTCTACCTGCGCTTCGGTGTGGAATTTAGATGTGTTTATTTTCAACCGACTTCCAAAAAAGGAGTAACAGTTTCAATTCGACCGTATATATGTTTTTTTTTATGTTGGTTCACCGATATCTCCGTTATTTATGAACTGATTTTGATCATTCTTTTTTTTGTTGAAAAGGAGATGGTCCCAGAATGGTCTCATGATAAGGACGTCAAGATCTGATGATGGAAGACCAGAGAAATCGAGGGGAACTTTCAAAAATCATAGGGGCGACTAGTGTAGTGTAGTACAACTTGACGAAGGTCGAACGCCACCTGATGATGGAGCCAGAAGACAGACGAGGCATCTCCTTTGTTATTTAATTATAAAATTGTTATTTAATATAATTTTTTATTTGTCACTTACTTTTGGAACTTGTTCAATTGGCAAATATATTTTTCCCGGACTGGAATGACACCACGGCGTCACAGAAAACCGGCGTGAAACAACCACAGCGTTCTGTTTCGCCGTACGAGTGAGGTTACCGGAGGCCCAATCCTCCACTATCCCAAAATCTCCAAATTCCCTCAAAAAGGTTGGCGACACACTCGTTGCTCCTCTATTGTTGCGGGTGTCCATGGGCGGCGCTGATTGCTTACCATCAGATAATCGGTAAGCTAGTTTGTCGCCCAATCACATAAAAAAATAGAAAGTAGGCACTAAAATAGCAACGGAGGCCCTGCATCTCTGTCTTTCTTCGGGACATAGAAGGCGCAACGTTGAGTCAATATGTCTAAGTCCTTTTTTTGTGAGGGGAAAATCATCAAATGACATCTCCCGACAAGGCATAAGGCGACAGGAAGCGTCAGACTCTTACTGACTAAAAATCTCCCCGGTTCTTCCTTCTCCTGCTCTGGGCCGAGGTCGCGGTGCCTCATTGCGCTTACCCCTCCTCCCCGGCTGAACATCAGCCCTATAGAGCCCCGTCTGTGGTGGTCTATTGGCTCTTTGAGGCGCGCGCGGAATGCAGAGCCGTACGCTCGGGTCTAGTTCTTATAGGTCGACGTAAGTCGAGGGTGATAGGTTAATGGAGTCAGCTGAATACTAAATATGCAATACATTAATTACAATATTTAACATATTTGCCTGTTTCTAGAGATCCTTTAGTTGAAGACTTAGTAGTAGCTAAAATTGTTTTTATAATAATTATCGTGAGACATACTAAATTAACTTAAAATCGCGGGTTACTCACGTGCATATAAATAAGTTGGCCGAGAGAGTGTCGGCCATTGACAATGTAACTATGGTGCAGTGAGCTGTCCGATTATGCTCTGTGATATTAAAGTCAAGTTATGCGAGTACGAAGTGGATGACTAGAAAAATTGTATTATTTTTTTATTCTTTTTTTGGAATTGTCTATCATGACCGTTCCAAGGGAGTCCCGTTGGGGGCGTCCATAAATTACGTGAGGTGTTTAAGGGAGGGAGGGGGTCGAGTCAAATCTCATCTAATCTTACGTTGGTAGGTTACGGTACGGTTAGTTAATAATACAGGTTTATACAGAAAACACAATGATATCATTGTTATTAGTGTGCTGTTTTTGAAATTCGAATGTGGTTTACGTAACACGTCACTTATGATATCATTGAAAAAACAGAAAATTTGTTGCATTATGAACCCATTTTTCTCTCGTGAGAGAAAAATGGGTAAAATGGGTCAAATATGATAGTAGAAAAAAACTAAATTTAAATATACATATATTTCCATCATTTGGTAAAACAATTAAACATCACTTTAATATTTAGTAACTACATTAAAAAATCAAAATAATTTATATTTGATTAAGGGCTGATTTTTCAATGGTTAGATAAAAGTTACCTGGGGAATAATTATGATACGCTGTCGCGTCAGAATGTTTGTATAAGACAGTGACAGCAACAATTTTATTCCTCAGATAACATTTAGAGATCTGACTATTGAAAAATCAGCCCGAAGGAAAATTTAAAAAAATATATTTTCTTACTTACCTACCTACGTAGTCATAGATTCTAGAAGAAAAATTTTTTTTTTACAATGTAATCTGTAGTCTTTAAGACAAAACTTACGCTTGACTAAATAAAAAAAAGACTAATATCTAATTAGTTCTTGTCGCAAAGATAATGTCATTAATTAATTACATTGACGTGTTGAAAATCTTTAGAAGCTTTTAATTCTAAGATTGCTGAGATGATATTTAGGTATAGTTTACCTATTCTCAGTTAGGTATTTATATTATGCCACGGTGAACAGGGAAACATCGTGAAGAAACCTGGAGTTACTACATATCCAAACTAATATTATAAATTCGAAAATAACACGCCTAAACTACTGAATCGATTTCTGTGAAATTTGATACAGACACAGTTTGGAACTCGAGAAAGGCCATAGGATAGTTTTAATATCAAGAATCTGCTGAAAGTCACTATTCCACGCGAACGAAGTCATAGACAAGTCAACAAAGTCGCTTTCTCTGTCCCTATATCCCTGTGTATGCTTATATCTTTAAAACTACGCAACAGATTTTGATGGGATTTTTTTTATATGAGATGAAGTGATTGGAGATATCAATGACGTATTATATATAGACACGTCATGAACCAACATCGCGGCGCTTAAAAACGGCGAAAATACTAGATAACTACTTCTACGAGTAAAGAAAGGGAAAGAAAATATGACATCGTATAGTGGAATGACTTTGCTAGAGGGAGATAAATATACATCTTCCGTTATGCCGACGTGACTATACCTTCATGCGCCGGCCGCCATAAGATGGCGGGTGCCGGCGTCGAAAAAAATAAAATAAAAATAGGTTGTTTGGTGAACTTACGCATGAAATTACACATTTTTGTCTTTAACTTTTGGAGTATAATTTGTACATCGTCTGAACACACACGGCGACATGCTTTCTTTATTTTTCGCACAGGTTTCACACACGATATAAATTAAAAACAAACGTAGCGTCGCGCGGCAGGTTGGTGCGTAACTAAGCGCGATGTTGTCAATTGCCTTCATTTCATGTTGTCATTTTAGAGCGCGGACAACGTATCTATAGTTTTATACATCATTGGGAGATATGTATAGTGTCTATCTACAAAAACGTGACTGCTAGATAGTTATTTGAAATTTGAACAAAATAATGATGTTTTTTTACAAACACAAGTATACCTACAACAAACCTAATTTATTGGTGTCGCGGCAGCACATGGGTGGCACGAGCTTACTTTCAGGTAGTCTTTCTCCTATAGTTTGCCGACCTATTAGATAAAAACATAGAAATCGAAAATGCTATTCTTATTTTGTTAACGAGAACACCTTTTTTTATGTAATTGGTCGGCGAACGAGCAGACGGATTACCTGATGGTAAGCAATCAGCGCCGCCCATGGACACTCGCAACGGAGGAGTTACGAGTGCGTTTCCTATTAGGTGCTTTTAGGGATTAGGGACTTGGAGATTTAGGGATTGGGGGAAGGGAAGGATTTGGCCTCCGGTAACCTCACTCACATGGCGAAACACAACGCTGTGGTTGTTACACGCCGGTTTTCTGTGAGACCGTGGTATCACTCCGGTCGAGCCGACCCATTCGTGCCAAAGCATGACTCTCCCACACTTAAACTTCGCTTTAGTCAAACGAAATAAATAACTAAAAACCACATTGAGTTAATTTCCCATTAACTTATAACCACAGACTGATTTAAATTCAATATTATTGTGTAAATATTAAATATGTGATATTGAACAAGCGTCAAACATATCGACATGCAAATTATCCTTTACTTAATCTATACTAATATTATAAATGCAAAAGTAACTCTGTCTGTCTGTCTTTTCTTCAAGCCTAAACTACAGAACCGATTTCTGTGAAATTTGGTACAGATATAGTTTGCAACTCAAGAAAGGACATAGGATAGTTTTTATACGAAAAATCTGCAGGAAGTCACTGTTCCAGGCGAACAAAGTCGCAAAATCTTATTCATATCAGTCACAAGTTTACTATTAAACATAGGCCTCCAATATCTTCCAAATAATTAGTTTAACATAATTTATTCATTATAATACTTAATTAATATTTATATAAAAATGTAATGTCCTGTCAGAATGTACCTAAATCATAAAAGTATTATAATAATGACTTTGACATTGACGTCGAATTGACAGTGACAGGTGTTGAAATTATACAAAGGTATTTTTTTTTAAGGGAGTGGTCAATTCGTCATTTTTTTTAATATTATGGGACGGCTAACAAGCAGACGGATTACCTGATAGTAAGCTATCGTTAACCGCAACCGCACAACTGAGAAGACTTATGAGTATGGTAATGACCGTTTAGAGATAAGGGTTTTGAGGATTTAGGGAATAGAGGAGGGGATGGATTGGGCCTCTAGTAACTTCACTCACACGGCGAAACCTATGGTTAATTAACGCCGGTTTTCTATGAGGCCGTGGTATCACTCCGGTCGAGCCGACCCATTCGTGCCGAAGCATGGCTGTCCCACACTTGTCAAGGTATCTCCGGTCGACACTACCTTTGTGTTATTTAAATTTCTGTGACTGACATTTGGTCCATGTTTTTGATGTTGAGCAAGCTGCTAACGTGATATGTAGCCACGCCTAATATTCCAAAATTAAGTTGACGGATTGGAGAGGTTCCAGAGATAAAATAAACAATAAAGTTTTTTTTTTCGTCGAATGTTTTGTGGCATTTTATATATATTTTTACCAGTAATTGGGCAGTAGCTGAAATTCCTTTTTCAAAACAGTATTATAATAAGCGCCCACAGCTGAGCAAAGGTCTCTTCTCACACGCATTAGTCACCAGGCTTGCTCAAGGATTGGCTATCCAGGTTTCCTCACGATGTTTTCTTACACCGTTTGTCAGTGGTGTCTAAATGATCTTAGAAAGTACATATAACTCGGAAAAAGTCACATTGGTACTTCCTAAGTTTCGAACCCTCATGCTCGAGAAGCGGGCGCATTACCTTCTGGGATACCACGACGTGGTTCTAGTTTCCATTTATCAGAATTCAATCTATATCTATAAAAATGACTCGCAAAATTTAAGTTGGTTGGTGAGCGCATAACTCAACAACGCCTGGACCAATTTTGCCAATTCTTTTTTATTGTCAGGAGAAGGCCCTTATCTAAGTGATTATTAAAAAAGTAGAGAAGAAATTTGGGAAAAAGGACCCGTTACCCGTGACCCCAATATAGTTGGACCCGTGCGAAACGGGTCGGACAGTTAGTGCTTCAATAAAGGTAATATATGTATGTATGTATGTCACAATCTGTCAAACGTTTCGACACAGATAATGTATAACTTATTTCTGCATAAAAATGGCGGCCACGCCCATTATAAACTAAAATATTTAAATTTAACTAATTCTTTATCTATTTACGTATGTATAATGTAAACATTTGGTAATAAATTTAAACATATATATTTATTAATGTTTATGATTAATTTATAAGTATAATAGCTTAGTACTAGCTGGATAACTGAACTTTTTGGTATACGATAGGTGTATCTACTCTGAACTTCGATTGGTATACTTTTTTCTGAACTACCTACCTTTTTTGTGGCAGGTAAAATGACGACCTCTCTCACCCAGGGTAAAATAAAAGTCAAAATCATTTATTTCATTTAATTAATCTCTTACAGACACTTTTGAACGTAAAACAAAGCTTAAAGATACAAAGTGTGGTCTGTCGATCTGCCCTCTTAGTGAAGCTATTAACTCGTTCCAAAGTGTAGATTCCTATGGAGAAGAACGAGCAAGAAACTCCATGGTTACTCTTTTTCAATCAGTAAGGTACTACGAAAGGGATAGAGAGAGAGAAAGAGAGAGAGAGAGGAAGAGAGAGAGATAGTCTGACTAACTGACTAAAAATCCCTCAGTTCTTTTCCCGGTCCAATCCGAGGCCGCAATACTTTACTATACTTGCCCCGCAACCCTGGCTGCAAATCAAACCTACCTTTTTATGTTAAAATCATGAAATGTCATCTGTCGCCTATTATAAGGAGAGAGGGTACGCCAGACTCTTACTGACTAAAAACCCCGCAGTTCCTTCTACTGTTCCAAGTCGAGGCCGCGGTAACTTATGCGCTAACTGCAACCCTAGCAAAAAATGAAATCTATCTGGATTGATGTAATCCCTAAAAGGTCGGCAACGCACTCGTAACTCCTCCGTTGCGGGTGTCCATGGGCAGCGCTGATTGCTTACCATCAGGTAATCCGTCTCCTCGTTTGCCGAAAAAAACTGAGCAATCGACTGCCGTGTAATCCCACACGGAACAACTCTGTGTGATCCACAAATTATTTTACCGGGTCTGGGTGTGATGTGTTTGTGACATCATTTGTTTCCCTTCACACCACACCCACGACACGGGGTAAAATCGTGAATGATAATGTTTATCTATATGTATGCATCTATATTTTTTAACCCTCGACGCAAAAAGAGGCGTGTTGTAAGTTTGACGTGTGTCAGACAGCTCCTGAAGGAATGAACCGATTTCAATTTAGTTTTTTTTGTATTACAGGTGTTTTACGGGCGAGTGTTCTTAGACCTGTTTAATGATGCAAGGGAATGAAGGGATTTCCTTTATATTTGGGGTATGAACCCAAAAGCTTAGTTTAGCTTATTTTTAATTATGTATATATTTATATTATATGAAAAATTTTTAAAAACGGTTGTTGCAGTATGCTCAAATGAAAGCGCATTACGTGTACTACATTACAAAATTTTCACTTTTGAAAGGAAACTTATGTTTTTTGTGTGCGGGTTTATAAATTTTTATTTTTTTTAACAAAATTGCGTTGTCGTAATAATTTTATTTTGGGTAGGTATATTACCTAAGCAATTTAGCCAATTATTTATATATACCTACCTACCTAATTATTTATGCAGACAACGTAAACCTACCTGCTTACCTACACTAACGTAGATAGATATCTAAGACTAAAAACTATTAAGTATTTTGTAAAAAAATAAGCCTGTAATTTTTGGTATACTTACTTAGCAGACTTGAATTTTCTTGAAATTTCAAGTAGGTATTTTATGTATCAAATCAATCAAATCATGAAAAATTTAGCGGGCGAACTTTTCACCATCTGTCTTACGCGGTTCACATTTTTCATAGAAATGATTTTTCCCAGCTAATTCCCGTTCCCGTGAGAATTTTGGGAATTCCTTTCTTTTCAGATGTCCAAAGTCAAAGTCAAAGTCAAAATCATTTATTCCAACTAAACCATAAATAGGTACTTTTGAAACGTCAAAATAGAAAAGTAGTCTGTCAGTCTGTTCGTCAGTGAAGCTAGGTGCTCATTCCAAATTGTAGATTCGAATGGAGAAGAACGAGCAAGTAACTCCATTCGTTAGCAAGAAACTCCACGTTTAGTTGTTTAGGCTGTGCGTTGATATGTCACTCAGTCACAGTATCTTTTTATATATTTAAATCAGCCCTAATACCTAATACGTAAATAGGATTCCGGACACAATCCCAAAATGTTCTAATACTGCTAAATAAATAACACTTTGTCCGATCCGAGAATCGAATACGAGCCCTTTCCTTCCGCGCTAGTCACTATTATTGTTATAATTAATGCGACCAATCAATCATCAATTATAGTCTCTGTACGAACAGCCAGCTTGGATATTAAAAAAAACATTATTTTGTGTCCTTGGTGATTTGTTAAGTTGTCAACCATTTAAATTTATTATTAGTTAATTAAGTAAATATTAAAAATTACAAAACTTACCAAACATAAACTGATTTTAATATGCATTTCGTAGGCAGACTATTTACAACTCAGCAAAAAATCACAAGAAAAAAGGGTTTCAAGAAAAAAAATTATAGAATGTCACTCGATCTTTTCCCGCCAATTTTTGACAGTTTTTACTTTATCGATCGCTAATAAAGGGACGAGCTAACGCGGCGCACGTAAAGCGACTGAGTGCAAGGAGGTTGTAACACTGTTTAGAACTATTCAAGAATTCTGACCTCTAACCTTTAGATTGATAGTGCACAGGTTTATCTAATTTTGAAAGGGAAAGATACATTATATATTATGTAAGTTTACGAAGGCGCTATTGACTTTAGCAATTTATTTAATTCGAAACTATTTTTTGTGAATGTCGCTTAGTAAGAACGTTTATTACGTAAAGTTAGTTACGCTTTTATTAATAGTGTGAAGAGCTTTTTGTTTGTTTTCTTTTCATATGTGGAACTGGCACGGTCAGCTATTCGAAGCTTTTAGTTTTTTTCTGTAAACATTATTGTGAAATAGTTTGACCAATATTTTTTCTTTAGGCGTATTATGAGGCTCTTATCTTTTTATATCTCTCAGTCCTATTAATGAGGAAGGTTATACGCTTCTTAACAAAACGCTACGCTTTATTTAGAGATTAAATATGTAGAGTGGAAATCCATTGAACTTGAATGTACCTACGAAGTGGGGTGAAAGGGAATGTCAGACTTTTACTGACTAAGAACCGCACCGTTCCTTCTCGGGATTGGGGCCTAGATAAAACCCCTGGGTATTTCCCTGACCCTTGCTGGACATCAGTGCTGGTCTGATCGCTATTTAAGGTGATTTTTTGGATTACTTTTCTCTTTTGAAGATCTTCGAGCGATCCCCGACGCCCAAACTGTCTCCTGCGGTAAGGGAAGGGCAGTCACTTCCATCTTCTTCTCCTTCTTAGCGAGCATGATTGCTTCGCAATAACACTAAACTAAATTTTAGAGATTTTTTATGACATAGGTCGTCAAACGAGCTTACGTATTACCTGATGGGAAGCAATCAGCGTCGCCCATGGACACCCGCAAAAGCTACAAGAAGTGCGTTGACGACCTCTTGTAGGTATTAGGAATTTAAGATCAAAGGATTTGAGCATTGAGAATGGAGGAGAGGGAGGAGAGATATTGGGCCATTTCTGTAAGACCGTGGTATCACTCCGGTCGACCCGACTCATTCGTGCCGAAGCATGGTTCCCCAAATAATTTTACAACCACTGCTATTAGGTTGCGCCTGATAATATCGTTATAACAGTTCAATTTATTTGTTACTAAGTGTTATTAGAAAACAGTAAGGCGCAACCGAAACACCTTCCTTCCTTTCCCTTCCTGCTCTAGGCCGAAGCAGAGGTAGATACTATAGGTATTGAGCTTACCTGACAACCCTCATTAACCCTGACTGATCTTGCCACGCAACCTCGGTTGTTTATTTATTTTATTTATTGATTTAAAAGTTTACAATATAATCTTTACAGGTGTACACCCAATGCGTTTTATATTGTTATACATGTCAAACATTTGAGAATAATGAACAATTAAATCCAACCTAAAATTAAGATCATATAAATTAAACTACATAGTCAAAGAAAATAAAGAAACATGTCCAAGAGAAATTATAAGTGTGGGAGAGCCATGCATCGGCACGAATGTGTCGGCTCGACCGGAATGATACCACGGCCTCACAGAAAACCGGCGTGAAACTACCACAGCGTTGTGTTTCGCCGTGTGAGTGATGTTACCGGAGGCCCAATCCTTCCCCTCCACCAATCCCTCCTCAATCCCTTAATCTCCAAATCCCTAATCCCTAAAAGGTCGGCAACGCACTCGTAACTCCTCCGTTGCGGCTGTCCATGGGCGGCGCTGATTGCTTACCATCAGGTAACCCGTCTGCACGTTTGCCAACCTATTACATAAAAAAAAAACATAGAAAAAAATGTATCACATAAAAATAATTATCTTAGAAATGTCACATAAAAATCTTAGAAATTTAATAAATTGTTGTATATCAATACAATTATTGTTTTTATAGAGGATGCTTAATAAATTGATTTCATACTTTTTTTGTAAAATTTCTCAATATCTGTAATACTACATGATATGTTTAAACAGAAATAAACAAGAAGTGTGGGTGAGCTATGTTTCGGCACGAATGGGTCGGCTCGACCGGAGTGGTACCACGGCCTTAAGAAAACCGGCGTGAAACAACCACAGCGTTGTGTTTCGCCGTGTGAGTAAGGTTACCGGAGGCACAATCCTTCCCCTTCCTAATTCCTAAAGTCAAAATCATTTATTTCAATTAGACCACAGTATGCACTTTTGAACGTTAAGCAAAAAAAGGAAAGAAGTATTTCAAGAGTACTTTAAGCACTTTAAGTATGTCAGTCTGTCCTCCAGTGAAGCTATTTCACTAACCGAAACCGCGGTACAGTACGGCCGGCGTATCTTGGCGAGTCTGAAGTTAGCCGTTTGTCTGTGCAATGGATCTTTTAGGAACAAAATTGTGTACTGCGAAGCTAATCAGCTAACTTCAGACTCGCCAAGAGACGGCGGCCGTATCGTACCTAATCACCAGAAGGTCGGCATTCGGCAAAGCACTCGTAACTTCTCTGTTGTTGTTGTCCATGGGCGGCACTGATTGCTTACCATCAAGTATACGCCTGGTCGATTGCCGACCTATCACAAAAAAGAGTTTCTATTTCAAGTTAACTTTTATTTTCGTATTTCTTTAGGCCGCTTTTTCTGTCACATATTATTTGTGACATTGGCGTCCAGAGACAGTTTTCGTTTGTCGCGTACAATACCTCCGACGGCGACGTATCTTGGCGAGTCTGAAGTTAGCCGAGTAGCTGCGCAGTACACAATTTTGTTCCTAAAAGATCCATTGCGCAGACAAACGGCTAACTTCAGACTCGCCAAGATACGTCGGCCGTGCTATAGGTAATGTGAAAATGGCGCTCGAGAGGTTTAATATAAATGTAGAAAAAAACAAATTCATTAAACGTTGTTGATTTTATTTACAATAATCTGCTGGTAAAATAATAAAACAATAAATACAGAACTGTTTTTTTATTAATTAGGAGCGATATTTCAATGGTTAGATGAAAGTTACCTGGGGAATAATTATAATGTTGTCGCGTCAGAATGTTTGCATAAGACAGTGACAGCTACAATTGGGTAGTTTCCTAGGTCAAAAATAAATTAATTCGACGTTTTAATACGATAAAATATTGAAAAATAACTATACTTTTATTCATCGATCGATCGATATACTAAGTTTTAGATATTATTAACTAATTTTTTAAAAATAAGTAAGCTATTTGACGCAAAAATGCTATGACGTCATAATTCAATGTTTCACACAATTTTCATAGAAAAGTATCGTTTTTGACATTTGGATAAAAGTATTGAATTTGACTAGTTGGAAACTACCGTATTTCATTCCACAGATAACATTTATCTGACTCTCTGTATTCTGAGATCTGACTATCTGACTATTGGAAAATCAGCCCTAAAACAATTAAAATTAAGTTTATCATACATATTTACAACGCGAAAATAATACAACAAATCCTATTTACACCTTAACCTCAATTTTAAAGCTATTTCAGTCAATTATCGTATATCTATTTATCATCTAAGTATATACCTATTAAAAATCACATGAATTGGGTAGTTTCCTAGGTCAAAAATAATTAAATTAATTCGACGTTTCAATACAATAAAATATTGAAAATACAATAAAATACTTCTATTCATCGATCTGTCGATACATTAAATTTTCGATATTTTTTTAGCAAATTTTAAAGAAATAAGTAAGCTATTTGACGCAAAAATACTATTACGTAATAATTTGGAGGTTTCATACAAATTTCATAGAAAAAGTAGGTACCTATCGTTTTTAACATTGACTAACGGTTTCCGAAAGGCCGATCAATGTTAAAATGTATTTAATCTCTTGTCAAGTCATCTGTGATCTGATTGGTTGACTGAATTATCAACAACCAATCAGATGACTTGACAAGAGATTTAACAGGAGATTAGTTAATTTAAGCGTTGTTGACAAGCCTTTCAGAAACCGGGTGTTTGATACCTAAAAGTATTGAATATGACTAGTTGGAAACTACCGTGTTACAAATAGAACTACATAACAATATATTATGTATAATATAATTACTATAATATTTTAATAACTATACATCAAGGACCAAACATTAATATCTTACAAATAACAGAAAAAAACAGCCATGCTTCGGCATGAATGAGTCGGCTCGACCGGAGTGATACCACGGCCTCACACAAAATCGGCGTGGAACAACCACAGCGTTGTGTTTCGCCGTGTGAGTGAGGTTACCGGAGGCCCGATCCTTTCCCTCCCCCAATCCCTAAATCTCCAAATCACTAATCCCCAAAAAGTCTGTAACGTACTTGTAACTCCTCTGTTGGGTGTGCATAAGCGGCGCTGATTGCTTACCATCAGGTAATCCGTCCGCTCGTTTGCCGACCTATTACATAAAAAAGAAAATATAATAAACCGAGTTACACTTAAATTTAATGTAGGGTTCCATCCATAGTCTCTCTTTAACTACAAACAATAAGTTTACAAAATGGCCCATTGTTTGATTCTTCTATACTAATATTATAAAGAGGTAAAATTTGTAAGTTTGTATGTAGAAGGTAATCTTTGGAACCGCTGGGATTGGGCTAGGATTCCCAAAATTCTTTCACTGATAGATAGCTTCAATGTTTCAGAGTGCTATGGGCTATAAAACATCACGCTACAATCAAATGGAGTCGAGCAGCGAGTGAAACCGCGCGGGAATAGCTACTAGTAATTCATAAAACTCCAAGCGAACGCGTTCGCGCACCTATTATCTTACTTATGTGCCTCAAATTACGACGACTAAAAGGTGAGTGAGACCTTCCAACCGTGGTAATTCGAGACACGATTGAAGAACAATAGGAACACGAACGCCGGCGTTCCCTTTGGGGTTTTATGAATTAAACAATATACTATTTCTTACATTGAGTCGACATGTGTTTTTAATGAGATAGGTCGGCAAACGAGCACACGGATTACCTGATGGTAAGCAATCGGCGCCGTCCGCAAAACCAAAGGGGTTACGAGTGCGTTGCCGACCTTTTAGGGATTAGGGATTTGGAGATTTAGGAACTGGGGAGGGATTTGGATTGGGAAGGGGAAGGATTGGGCCTCAGGTAACCTCACTCACACGGCGAAACACAACGCTGTGGTTGTTTCACGCCGGTTTTCTGTGAGGCCGTGGTATCACTCCGGTCGAGCCGACCCATTCGTGCCGAAGCATGGCTCTCCCACACTTACTTACAGTTCATGAATAATTGGGAAGCAAGGCATTACTGCAAAGGCGTATGGTACGACTTAAAACAATTCGTTATACACAATGGAACTTGGCAAACTTCACAGCAGTATGGAGTGGTTTGAGTCTTCCTGCCCTCACGGAGGCAAACAAAACATCGCTTCCGAAAATTGCGGTTTCGCGCTGCCGTATACCCTGACCTTTCGAGCAAAACAGGCCAATGTGTAAAAGGCATTTGTTGAATATTCTGTGGTTGATTACGCGAACTTTTACTACTAGAAACATTAAACTTTCGGTTCTTCGGACAATGTGCTAGGTGGAGCGTCAGTATCGAATCCACTAGACTAAGGCGAAAAGCTAAATGATCATGACGTTTTTCTGTCGATGACTCCAGTAGAACACGGGCGTTTAGGATGGAGATGTTGAGTAGACGCTTGAATAATTTCATGGACCATTTGGCACCACGTTTTTCGTGTTCCAGATAAGGCTCTAGAAGTTGGTCTTTCAAATCCACACTCCTCATGTATCTCTTATAATCCAGCACCACCTGCGGCTTATACGTTGCCTGACGATTTGAAGGACACGACGATACTGTAGGCAAGGCAGTATCTGAACCATGACAAGTAGAAATCATAGTTACTCGAGCCGTGTCTTGCCAAGATAATATGGAGACATCGCCGGAATGTCTCGCTATCAACTCCCCTTTTTTTAACGGAGCCTTGTTTATAACGTCTGGGACGTCTTTACATGAAGGTCTTAAGGTACCAACGAAGTCAGTGCCATTAAGCTTAAGAAACCTAGCTAGCAGAGGCGAATTGTACCAAATATTCATAAATAGTCTATAACCTTTGTTAAGCAAAGGACTAATGAGCTGCTTCACAGCTGTTGTACTTCTAAGTAGACCAGGTGACTGCCCTAAGTCTGGTGCGAATTGTTTATCGGCGTTAACAATGAAAGACCACAAATAGCCAGTGGAACTCTCGCATAGCTCAAAAGTCTTTATGGCAAACGTAGCCACTTTGTTCTGACTATCCTGTATAAAATTCAATCTACCTTTGCATAGGGTCAAGCTCTCGTCAATGCAAATGTCTTTGTGCAAAGTATAATTTGCTTGGAAATAATAATTTAAATGTAAAATTATTGGTCTTAAACGGTATAGGTGATCAAAGTTGCTAGCGTCGCCAATGTTAGAGGGACCCTGATTTACAGCAGGGTCGGAATCTATAAAATGGAATACTTTTGATAACATTTCATACCTTCTCCGCGTGAAGATGCGTCTAAAAACTTCCGTTTTCATAAGAGGGTCAACAGAAAAACAGCTGACGACAGTTGGCATTCTGACGATCCCCAACATGATCCAGAAAGAAAAAAGGCATAAAATTTCGTGAATGTTAGTTGGATACCACTCGGACTGGAAGGCGGCAGGTAGTTTTGTGGCATACGTGTTGATTTCAGCAACAATATGGGCTAAGACATCATCGCGCCAATACGAGCGAAAAGCATCGTATGCCGAATTGCAACTCCAAACAGACCCTGTTCGCTCTGGTTTGAAAATTTCCGCCTGACCTTGAAAGGACTCCATAGTAGACCATTCAAAATGGCGGTTCAGTTTTGAGATAATATCCTCTCCACAATTAGCGTCGAAGAATTCATCTTCGTTTTCGCTGTCCCTATCAAGTTCATGGTCATTATTTCTTCCAGTTTTGGCAGAACCTTGCATCATCATCTGTCGCCTTTGCAATGCATCCGTCGTCATGCTTACCAGTTCAGGGGACATGTCTTCGTCATTCGAGGTTTCATTGAGTGGATGTCCTGCCCTGCGCCCCCGGCTCGAATATCCACGCCCTCGGACACCACTTCGTCCTCTCTGTCTTTCACTGCATTCCTTATCATTTTTCTCACTATCATTCTCTACCTCAGAAGACCCATACAGAGCGTGAGCATCCGAAGACAAATAAGCGTCCAAGTCGACCTCAACCTCGATCTTCTCCGCCGTGTCCACGGTGCCAGCATACTTGGTTACGTCCCTAGCGTTCAGCGGTTGGTCACCCTCCCCAAAATCCCGTACCACCGGCTCCTGCTCAGGTCCCGGTGCGCTGTTAAAAGAAATACGTCTTCTACATCAATTTCGCACGTACGCCCACTTCCTAAGTAATTATTTTCACTTCCAATTACCTCATTATCACGAGGTCGATTTTTGACGACCGACCACCAGTGTTTATTTGAATAATATAATACTACGTATGAATGGATGTTTATTTTTCTGAGAGCGAAAATCATCAAGTAACTTCTCTCCTGGTTGGGATGAAAGACAGTCAGCCTCTTTACTGACTAAAATCCACCCCGTTCCTTCTCCTGCTTTAGGCCGAGGCCTTGGTTATTGTGCTTAACCCGGAATGGGGATTTTAACGTAAAAACTACTAAACGAATTGAGTTCAGATCGAATGAAATTTACCGCAGATATACAACGCGTTAGTGACATATTCAAGGACCCGAATCTGTTCATCAAACAACTTTTTCCACCAACCAATATGGAAACCTCAAAAAAAATTTACTTCTTCATGCAAAATGATCAATCAGCTGTTCCGATTCGTATGGGAAATACAAATTATTTGTGAGATTTCAATATCCCATGCAAAAAGTAGTTGTAATTGAGCACCAAAATCGGCTCCTTCAATATATCCCGCGTTCTACCTAATACACTTGTAGCGACATCTATCGCACACACAGTGCAGTAATGTGACGACTCATATAGATGGACGACAACATCCAACAGATGGCGTAACAGGTTCTACATCGCGCAAGTAAAGTTTAAGCGCTAATAAGCACCATGCATGGAATAACACAGCACATTAGCTAGGTACTTTATAAAAGATAATTCAAAAATAATATCAGTAGATATAAACTTACGCTTTCGATGATAGATTTATTGGGGATCTCGACCTGTCGCGGGACCCTGAAGGACGTGGCGATGTACCCTAAAATATTCAAACGTTAAGGCCGCCATCCCACACGCGATTTACAAGCGTCGGCGTCTCTCGAACGTCTGCGCAGCGTTGACAATCACGATGAACAATCGCGTCGTCCTGCTCTAACAAATGTTGTGTTTGACATTCGCAATTTTTTGTAAAATACCGATCCATTATCTATGTACTTGTATTATTTATATGTAGGGTGTAACTTTTGGAACCGCTGGTCGGATTGCCAAAATTCTTTCACTGATGATAGGTAGCTACAATGATTCTCCTGAGTGGTGTAGGCTATAAATCATCACGCTACGATCAAGTGGAGCCGAGCAGTGGGTGAAACCACGCGAGAGTAGCTAGTTTTTAATATAACAATTAGAGTAAAGCGCGAAATATTCACTTTGTGGTGATCGATTGGACCATGAATGGTTTTCCTAAAATTGCTGATGAGATTTTCTTTTTCTTTTACATAATTTTCGTCGAAGTAGTAAAGGCAATGGAATTGAGCCGTTGGAATACATTTTTTCTGCTATCGTTAATGCTTACCACGCCGCGTCTTCGCAGCGTCGACGCTACGCAAACGCAACGTTGACGTCAACGCTAGTAAACCGCCAGTGGGATAGCGGCCTTATACCACTGTTATCATTTTTTATTTCTTGAAGAGCAAACTCGCTGACGGATAACTTTATGATAAACAAATGAGTTATGAATACGTTACAACTATTACCAAAATTCAATTAACTTGAGGATTTGTGGACTGGAGAAACAGATATAATAATTCTAACAGTAAAATCTTGTTACCGTTCCCGGCAGCCTCTTGGTAGGGGCCTCTATTGAGGTGAGAGGAGGGTAGGAGGCAGCCTCCACAGAACAGGACTGCTCCGGTGAACCCTCCCATGTTTCATCCTAAGGTTGCAAAGAAAACAAAATCTTGTGAAATCACCGCCACTTAAAAAATATTTAAAAGACTATGAAAAAAATAACACTAAGCTCCATGCGTTCCAGGTCTGGCGATGAACTATGATGTAAAGCTTCCATTATAAAGTGGCTAAAGAAGCTGTATTAGTTTTTTCTGTGATAGACGGTAGTTTATTGTGGGAGAGTCATGCTTCGCCACGAATGGGTCGGTTCGACCGGGATGATACCACGGTTTCACAGAAAACCGGCGTGAAACAACCACAGCGTTTTGTTTCGCCGTGTGAGTGAGGTTCCTGGACGCCCAATTCTTCGCTTCCCGCAATCCCTCCCAAATCCCTAAATACCCAAATGGTAGGCAACGCATTTGTAACTCCTCTGTTTTTGTGGGTGTCCATGGGCGGCGCTGATTGCTTAACATCAGGTAATCCGTCTGCTCGTTTGCCGAACAGTGGATTAAAAAACAGAAAAGCAAATGTATAGATGGATCACCTGATGGTCATTATAATTTCTAATTATAAGTAAGTTTGAAATCGCCAACCCATATTGAGCAAGCATGGTGATTAATGTTCTAACCTTCTCCGTATGAGAAGAGGCCTTTGCTCAGCAGTGGGCACTTATAGGCTGATGATGAAAGAAAGAAGAAAAAATCATTTGTGATATGATGATATAAGTTGATAAAACTTATATCAATTATGATGATGATGATGATGAAGCAATCAACGCCACCCAAGGATATTTTGTAACACCATTAAAGTTACAACTGTTGCCAGTCTTTGGGATATTGATTTTAGGGTGCAGGTAAAGATTTGGGCCCCCCAGTAATATCACTCAGTCAGCGAAACACAAAATCTAATCATGTATTCCCAATAAACCATGATACTACTTTATTTAATTATTTTACGGTACTTTTGAAACAATTCTTTCTATTCAATATTGTTGCACTTGTGTTTTTTCTTTCTGGTCATGGTGGCGTGGAGTAAGGCTTCTCATGCATGAGGGTGTGGTTGTGCACAACTCTAGATTATTGTATCACACCAGTTTTCTGTAAAGCTATAGCATCACTCTGGTGAAGCCAACATATTAGTGACACAGGCAGGCATATTAACATCCTTCATCTATTCCATGACATTTTTGTTACGTTTTTTTTTTCTGAGGGGAAAATCATCAAATGACTTCTTCCGCCCAGGGCCGGGTGGGAGGGAGTGTCAGACTCTTACTGACTAAAACCCCCCTGTTCCTTCTCCTGCTCTTGGCCGAGGTTGCGGTGCCTCATTGCACTTACCCCGCAACCCGGCATTCTTGTCATGTGGGATGGTATTTTAACAAATTAAAAGACAAATATAGAAACCTCATCATCATCAACGGACTCAACATGTTCATCGGGCACCTCCTCTTTGACTTCCACATCTTTCCCTCCGTACAAGGCTTCGTGGAAATCCCAAGGTTTCTGATCTATACTGCGCCAAGTTGACATGCTGTAAAAAGAGTTACAGAATAAGTATACAACCTTTTTCGATCTGTTCTTAATAATTTTGTATAATAAAATGTTGCATGTAAATTCATTAGCTCTTGCCAGTGCCTTTGCCCACAGTTGCCTAGATAGACAGTAGCCTATGTGTTATTCCAGACTATAATCTTTCTGTATGCCAAATTTCATTCAAATCCGTTCAGTACTTTCTAGGTGAGAGTAACAAACAATTTCACTTCTATAATAATAGTATGATGTTAAGAGTTTTGACAATAACTATTAGAAGTTGTCACATAAAAATATTTCTAATACGTGATTACTATAAACTATGAAGTTTCGAAGTATTAATATTGGCAAAAACTGGTAGGTAAGTAACTAATAATTAATTATTTTTAAGTTATCAAGTACTTGTATCATTGTTTTAGGTGTATATTATCATCTGAATTTAAAGAACTTAGAATACTTGCTTGAATAAAATGTGGCGACAACAAACAACACAAAATCAGCCGCTAAACAGTTTTTTATCACAATATATTTATAAATATAAATTTCAAAACATAAGCGCACCAAAACAAAATATTAAAATGCTGTGATTGTGATTACCTTCAGTAAATGTCAAATAGGCGTAAGGCGTATTTATCGTATCGTATTGTAACAGGTATTAGTAACAGGTATCACACCTAGATTACTTTTGTTCGCGCATAAGTAAGTAAAAAAAGTTCTTGCGGTTACATATCATTGTTGAAATCAAAATTACAAGTAATAGCCTGTTGTTCCAATATCATGAAATTGCTTGTTGTAGTTCTCGCGATGAAATAAAAAACTCAACAAAATCGCAAGCTAATCTAGCTCAGTGTTATGGATGGCCTGGGTTAAGCAAAGGTCGGGGAGGATTGTTATGGGAACGTTGCAAATTGCTTCAGTGGCTAGGCCGCATACTAAATGAGGTTTGTATTTGTCACCTTCTCGGTGCGAGATGATGATTTGTCTGTTATCTTATAACACATACACATCAAGTAAAGGAGTAGAATGTGTCTGTTCTCAACACCTTTTATTGAATAAAATTTTTGAGTGTAAGAGCCATGCTTCGGCGCGAATGTGTCGGCTCGACCGATACCACGGCCTGACAGAAAACCGGCGTGAAAAAACCACTGTGTCGTGTTTCGCCGTGTGAGTGAGGTTATCAGTGGGCCAATCCTTCCCCTACCCCAATCCCTAAATGTCCAAATCCTCATCCTCCTCTTAATCCCCAAAAGGTTGGCATTGCCGACATATACATAAAAATAGCAGGTATTGAGATCTACTATTTTTCAGGAACAGTAACAGAAATAACAAGTATCACCATTATTATTTTACCAGATTACATACTCTGGCAAAGGCACTACGTTCTGTCATCAAGCCAAAACATGTCAAACCTTTATATTAGTTTTTTCAATGGCAACTGAGAACAATAGGCCAGTGAAACGGAATGAATAGAATTTGATTGGATAGTTTCCTAGGTCAAAAATAAATGAATTCGACGTTTCAATACAATAAAGTATTGAAAAATAACCAAACTTTTATTCATCGATTGCGATTGATCCAATTTTCTATATTTTTAGCTAATTTTTATGAAATAAGTATGCTATTTGACCCAAAAATTACTATGACGTCATAATACATTCATATATTAATTCTAATTTTACCTAAGTACTTTCAAAAAGTATTTTTTCTTTTTATTAAAAAACGTTGCTCCACATTAGGATTTTCTACTGTGTCGAGGGTGCGGTTACAAACATACAATTTCACATGTAAGTACACATGACACCCAGACCCGGAACAACAATTTGTGGATCACAAAAAGAGTTGTTCCGTGCGGGAATCAAACCCGCGACACGTTGGACGGCAGCCAGTGGCCCAGTGGGCACGCTGTTATAGCAGCTGGAAGACCCCTCTTTGAGGAGTGGCTTGAGAGACGCCAAGTCTTCCTCGCCTTCCGCCTGACGCAGATGCTAACCGAGCACGGAAGATTCGGTAGGTTCCTGTTTCGGATTCAGCGGGAGGAAACGCCCGAGTGTCGTCATTGTGAGTACCACCTAAAGGACACGGCGGAGCGTACGGTGGCGGTAGGCCCTGCCTGGGCTGAGCGCCGCCGTGTCCTCGTGGAAGTGATCGACGGCGGCGACCTCTCGCGCCCAGCCTTAGTCGAGGCCATGGTTCGTAGCGAGAGGAACTGGGAAGCCGTTTGCTCTTTCTGCGAAGCAGTGATGCTCGCAAAGGAGGAGGTGGAACGCGTGAGGGAACTATCCTCGTCGCACCCCAGCCGCCGCAGTACGCGACACTCCGGGCGTCGGGGATCGAGAGATTATCTCCGGCCACCGTAAGCGCGGTTCTGCGGACGGCGAATAAGGGTAGCTCGCCGCCCGACCAGAACCAGACACGAGCGTACGGCGCGTAGCGTTCCGCGCGCGCCTCAAAGAGCCAAAGGACTACCACAGACGGGGCCCTATAGGGCTGATGTTTACCCAGGGTTGCGGGTCCAGCTAAATATAGTAGTACTTCGTAGTGTTCGTGTAGTAGGTACTTCGGCCTCGTATTACAGCAAAAGAGACGGGGTAGGATTTAGTCAGTAAGAATCTTACACGTCTAAGTATAATACCATTTTTATACCTACCGTGTTTAACAAATAAATAATTTGCTTACCTACCTCTTAGCACTCTGCTTTCTGTTTCGAGCGGTGCGTTATGTTTAATGGGAAATTGGTTCAGCAGCATTCAGCATGTCTGGCAAAATCTTGGGGCACCAATTTTTACTATTGGATAGGTCGGCAAACGAGTAGAAAGATTACCTGATTGTTAGCAATCGGCGCCGCCCTTGGACACTGGCAACACTAAAGGGGTTACGAGAGTGTTGCCAGCATTTTGAGGATAAGTTTTGGATATTTAAGAATTGGGATGGGATGGAGAGAGGGGCGTGACTTGGGCCACCGGTAACCGCACTCACACGGCGAAATACAACGCTGTAGTTGTTTCACACCGGTTTTCTGTGAGGCCGTGGTATCACTCTGGTCGTGCCAAAGCATGGCTCTCCTACACCATGCGAAACCACCTGATTGAAAGACAGTAGACAGCTTAAACTTCTGCGTCGAGAGCTGTCGACATATAGCGTACTTACTGACTAAAAACCCCTCTGTTCCTTCTCCTGCTCTGGGCCGAGGTCTCGGTGCCTTATTGCGCTTACCCCTCCACCCCGGCTGAACATCAGCCCTATAGGGCCCCGCCTGTGGTGGTCTATTGGGTCCTTGAGGCGCGCGCAACGCTACGCGCCGTACGCTGGGGTCTGGTTCTGGTCGGGTAGCAACCGCAGACCCTTAGGCCGGAGATCATCGATCATCTAGATCCCCGTCGTCCGGAATGTCGACTATAGCAACCTACGACATATAGCGTACTTGGAGGGTGAAGGTGAGCTGGGAGAAGATAGATATACAAAAATATCGCAGGTATTTAACTAAGAGTCGCTTTCAAAACGTCAAAAACAATACGTATCTTTCAAAAGATTTTGTGTACAATAGAAACTTGTGCCGTCATCTTATTTATGAGTCATATATGTCAACAGCATACTTTTCACAGAACAGCAGATATTTTTTGTTATACCTAGTAGATATGTGGACGACCGCATCACTTGAGAAATTGCAATGGCGGGTTTTGGGGATTTAGGGATTGGATGAGAATTGGAAAAGGCAAGGTTTGGGCCTCCGGTAACCTCACTCACACGGCGAAACACAACGCTGTGGTTGTTTCGCGCCGGTTTTCTGTGAGGCCGTGGTATCACTCCGGTCGAGCCGACCCATTCGTGCCGAAGCTATCGAACACTTAAACTTGATTTTTGACTAACACATCACTGTGGTTGTTTGACTCCGTTTCCTATGAACCGTAGGGGTTAGGTAAAATCTATAATTACTTTTTTTTAAATAAAACAAATAAGGCACTTCCGTAAAAATATATTTACACTTTATCTATTTACAATAAATAGTTTTTATCGTAACAAAATTTTTTATAAGTATTATAAATAACAAAGTATAAAAAATGAACTATAATTGTAACTTACAAAATAACACAAATAAAATAAGGCATTATAATTTATTGCTATACAGATTTTATGATTACAAAACTTAAAAGAGAAAACGTGATTAATACAACATTAGCTCATGACGATACCAGCGTACGTGTGCCACTGGACAGTGAACCTCGCTACCATCAGTTGACTGGACAATCTCTACACTACATGAGTCGCTGTTTACATGTCAACATAAGCTCATGACGATACCAGCGTACGTGTGCCACTGGACAGTGAACCTCGCTACCATCAGTTGACTGGACAATCTCTACACTACATGAGTCGCTGTTTACATGTCAACATAAGCTCATGACGATACCAGCGTACGTGTGTCACTGGACAGTGAACCTCGCTACCATCAGTTGACTGGACAATCTCTACACTACATGAGTCGCTGTTTACATGTCAACATAAGCTCATGACGATACCAGCGTACGTGTGCCACTGGACAGTGAACCTCGCTACCATCAGTTGACTGGACAATCTCTACACTACATGAGTCGCTGTTTACATGTCAACATTAGCTCACGACGATACCAGCGTACGTGTGTAACTGGACAGTGAACCTCGCTACCATCAGTTGACTGGACAATCTCTAAACTACATGAGCTGATCACCAACACCGTTTAAAAATAATATCTAAAAATAATGGCAGTCTATATAAAGGCACAATCACAAGAAAAACATACAATAATAACAAAAAAACATACAAATTGAGGTATTATTAACAGTTTCTTATGAAAAACTTATTATTATTATTAGTTTACAGTCATAAACAAACATTTTATGAAATAAAAATTTTATAAATAAAATATTATACACGTATCACACTGTTATATTCATTCTATATAAAAACAATAACTAAAAAAAGAGAACATCTTTTTAATCATGATAAAACTAACCTTCTTATTTTAAAATGTGAAAAACAATTCGTTAGTCTCCAAGTAGTAAAATTCAATACTTTTATTTTAAACTAACAAATCATAAAATTAATGGGTAGACAAAAAAGGTTTCTTTCTTTGGGAAAGATGTTTGTTATCATGAGTACAATAACGTGTTTAAAAATCCGTCACTAATACGGTAGTTTCCAACTAGTCAAATTCAATACTTTTATTCAAATGTCAAAAACGATACTTTTCTATGAAATTTGAATGAAAAACTGAGTTATGATAGTATTTTTGCGTCAAATAGCTTACTTATTTCTTAATAATTAGCTACAAAATATGTAAAACTTAGTGTATCGATCGATCGATGAATAAAAGTATAGTTATTTTTCAATATTTTATTGTATTGAAACGTCGAATTAATTTATTTTTGACCTAGGAAACTAACTAATTACCGGTCACCCTATATGTATATTTCTTTAAAAAAGATTCTCATTCACCCTACCATCAATTAAATCACGAATAAAAATATTAACAAGGCACTAATTAGTTTTTTTATCTATAAAAAAACAGACTAAGATTATAATAGCAGACTATTTGGTTGTAAAAAAAAACCTAATAAGAATTACAGACATACATACATCGCTACGCCAGTCTCCCGTTGGGGTGAACAAAAACAACCGAACGCCAAATAACACTATATCGCTTACTTGAAAACAATTCCACAAATACACAAGACACCAGAACATTATTTATATTGATCTACTATAAGAAAAACTAGCAGCTAACTAAAAATAGCAGTCGTGGTCGCTCGGAGGTTAAGCTGCCCACTTCTCATTCATGAGGGGGTGGGTTCGAAACTTGGCAAGTAACCAATGTGACTTTTTCCGATGTTATATGTACTTTCAATGATTATTTAGACACCACTGACATACGGTGAAGGTAAACATCTTGAGGAAACCTGGACTTATAATTTCTAATTATAAGTTTGAAATCGCCAACCCGCATTGAGCAAGCGTGTTGATTAATGCTCTAACCTTCTCGGTATGAGAAGAGGCCTTTGCTCAGCAGTGGGCACTTATAGGCTGATGATGATGATAAGAAAAACAGATATGTCAAAATATATTACAAGTATACTTTAAAGGCAATAAATCAATTTTCACTTTATTTATTTATCACTACATAGTATAAAACAAAGTCGCTTTCTCTATCCCTATATCCCTATGTACGCTTAAATCTCTAAAACTACGCAACGGATTTTGGTGCGGTTTTTCATAGAGAGTGATTGAAGAGGAAGGTTTATATGTATAAAAACATCCATTAAATAGTTGAGAAATTGAGTAATAGCATTGCACACGTTTGAAGCCGAGACAGGCAGCTAGTTATATAGAAAAAAAATCCAACTGCATTGAAAAGTCGAAAAATAAGCGAATTTAGCTAAGGAAAGTTTTAAATGTTTGTTCCGTGTGATGTGTATGTGAAATTGTATGTTTGTAAACGCATCGACGACAAGGGCGGATCCACCGTTGTGGGCACGATGGGCATGCCCACAACCTTACTACACTTGTGATTGAAATAGGTTTGGATCGAAACTGACTTTTAGAAATTAGAAGAAATCGTGTCCGACTTCTTCCTAAGTTTATTTACATTCCTAAGGCCAAATTTCTGATGCTCGGAAAAAAAGAAATCTAATTCATAAGTTCATAAACGATTTGCATGATTGTTAATGAGCATGTCCTTGCTCCGACTCGTACTTAGCCGATTTTCTGGTAGCTGTCACCACAACCTTTTTTGAAGGCTGGATCCGCGCTTGATCCACGACACAGGAGAAAAGTTTTAGAATCACATAAAAAGTCATTTCAGTAGATTACAATATAAAGATTACATCTAACATTATTAATCTATGCTTTATTTTATTTATTTATAAAGTCTACAGTTTATAAAAAACCCCATTTTTTTTGGTATTTTTTCCAAAACGTTTTTGACATCCTAACTACGTTATAGATTAACTATACAATATGTTTAAAAACTAATCAACTAAACAATCGGTTCAAGTATTATTATGTATTTCATGTTTCTTTTAGTTTTTCTGATAATCCAAACATATATTATAAATTCGAAAGTAACTCTGTCTATCTGTCTTTTCTTCATGCCTAAACTACTCAAACGATTTCTGTGAAATTTGGTACAGACATAGTTTGGAACGCGAAAAAGGACATCGGATAGTTTTTATACCAAAACTCTGCAGGTAGTCACTATACCACGCGAAGGAAAAGCTAGCGTTATAATATTTTGTTTTCAAAAGTTCCTGTGTACTATAGTAAATAGCTTTTTGTTGATTTTTTTCAAACACATTGTATAGACGAAGTTTAATTTCATATAATATTTTCTTTTTTATGTACAACTTTAATATCTTTCTATTTACCTATCTAACCCTATATATACAGAGGTATATTTATACATACATATACATTATTTACTACGATACTTACCACCGGTTTCCGAAAGCCCGATCAATGTTAAAATCAATTTAATCTCTTGTCAAGTCATCTGATTGGTTGACTGGATTATCAACAACCAATCAGATGACTTGACAAGAGATTTAACAGGAGATTAGCTAATTTTAGCGTTGACAAGCCTTTCAGAAACCGGGCGTTAGAGAGATGTAAAGGCTACTAAACCCAGTCCTTGGCAAACGCTTTTGGATTATTTCGGAACCATTCAACCTCTTTTGAAGTACCTACTGCAGTTATATTTGTAGGTTTCTAATCTTATTTTCTTTAATCCATCGAGAATAATAAAAAAAATATTAGACAAGTACTCAAAATAAGGTTATCTTTGGAACAGCTGGTCGGATTTCCAAAATTCTTTCACTGATAGATAGCTACAATGTTCTTGAGTGCTATAGGGTAAAACATCACGCTACGACCAATAGGAGCAGCGAGGGAAACCGCGCGAGAGTAGCTAGTGTCTAATATATTTATTTTATCAAACCGATTGATATAAATAATCTTTTAGACACACATCACTGTTATCCTCAAAAACCTGTGGAACGAACCTACCATGATATTTTTTTTATCATTTTTATATTTAATTTATTTTATGAATCCACTTTTATTATTAATTAATATTAAAATACTAATATGGCGGCATTATTTTCTAATGAAATTTACAACTAAATAATTATATAAGGCTAGTTTTTCTTTTAACTAATGACCGCACTCTTTGATCCATTTAATGATGATACAATTTACAATCTTGTTCTATAAATCACTCTGAGTACTGTGGTTAGAATATGCGAAAAAGACACCAAAATTAATATGAAGTTTTTTTACCTTCCAATATATAAATTTATTTGCCAATATATGGCTTTTATCACGCATGGTAGTAAGCGATGATGCGACCTACGATGGAGCACGTCTACCCATAAGCAACCTATTCACTCGGGCCTTGAAGACACCCAGGTTATACCTTTCGGAGAACACAGACTCCGGCAAAGAATTCCACTCCTTAGCGGTTCTGATTATAAAACTGGAGGCGAACCGCTTCGTGCGTGTAGGTGGGATATCCACCATGAAGCGATGACGTTTTGCCGATTGTATTGTGGTATGATGGTGGAAAAGACTATGGGGAATCAAGTCTATTGAAAAACAAAATAATGTTTTTATAATAACTATCGTGAGACATACTAAATTAACTAAAAATCGCGGGTTACTCACATGTATATATTGAGAAAAGCTCGACTAGTTTCGAACCACAGAGGGGTTCTTCCTCATGAGCAGAGTGCGCGGACGCGGCGACGTCGCGCAGCCTACTAGCGCGACGTCGCCGCGTCCGCGCCGCCCGCGATTTTTAGTTGAACAAAATAATGATTCTTTGGAAGGAAGGCTTGCAAACTTAATATTAATTTTAGTTATAATCGCATTCGAAATATGACTAAGCGACTGACGATTAAAAAAACATTACAATTCAGTCAAATAACAACTACCGATACGCAGTCAAGAATATCACAACTTAGGTACAATACCGCCGCCGTATCTTGGCGAGTCTGAAGTTAGCCGATTAGCTGCGCAGTACACAATTTTGTTCCTAAAAGATCCATTGCGCAGACAAACGGCTAACTTCAGACTCGCCAAGATACGACGGCCGTACTGTACACATTTTTTTTTATTTATATACATACATACATATAAGGTACTATATAAATATTACAAATCTCTGTGTACTTGACATTAAGTCAGATCAAATAGTTATTTCCAATGATGTATTATAATATAGAAACGTTGTCTACCGACATTTCGGCGCTTGAAATAGGGCGACAATACTAGAACTACTTATTTGCGTAAAGAAAAAGACAGAAAATATGACAGTGTACGGCAGGATGCCTGTTGTTAGAGTGAGATAAATATAATATTACAACAAAAAAACTAGTGTCTTGTAACTAACTAACTGTAACTCTGATTTTTTTTATGTAATAATACGGCAAACGAGCGTACGGATTACCTGATGGTAAGCAATCAGCGCCGCCCGTGGAAACCCGCAACGGAGGAGTTACGAGTGCGTTGCCGTAAGGGATTAGGGATTGGAGATTTAGGCACTGGGGAAGGGTCCGGGGAGGGGATGGATTGAGCCTCCGGTTACCTCACTCACACGACGAAACACAACGCTGTGGTTGTTTCACGCCGGTTTTCTGTGAGGCCGTGGCATCACTCCGGTCGAGCCGACCCATTCGTGCCGAAGCATGGCTCTCCCACACTTGAATTGAATATTGTGCGTTTTGTTTTGTCTAATCTAGCCAGTTGAAATATGGAAGAAAATTTTTAGAAGACTGACGAAAATTCAGACGCGACAGCATCATAATTATTCCCTAGCTAACTTTTATCTAACCATTGAAAAATCAGCCCTTAATCTTTATACATATATAAAAATGGATCGCAAAATGTGTTGGTAAGCGCATAACTCAACAACGCCTCGACCAATTTTGCTAATTCTTTTTTTGTTGTATTTTTTATCGTCAGGAGAAGGTTCTTATCGAAGAAAATATTAGAAAAGTAGAGGGGAAGATTAGGAAAAAGTGACCCTTTGATAGCGAGATAGTTGGACCCGTGCGAAGCGGGGGCGGGCCGCTAGTACACAAAATAAAAATTTCTTGACGATATCAAGTACACAATTAATTAGCATAATATTATATTATAAAAGATTCCTTTGTCTGTTTATTTCTGGGTAATTCGGAACTCATTTGGGGGATGCCTATAGAGTTATTGTGGGGACAATGACGATGGTGATGATTATAAGTTTCCCGAACAAATTACTGAAACTGACTGTTTTCAGACACAATAGAAATTTTTATTATAACTTTCGTGAGACATTCTTAATTATTTATTATGTTTTCGGCTTACTCACGTAATATTCAAACTCAAAATTCTTTCACTCATAGATAGCTACAATGTTCCTGTGTGCTACTTACTCGCGTAATAATTTGAGGAGATACTCGACTAGTTTCAAGCCATGCTGGAGGCCCATATTCATGAGCGACAGTCGCAGCTGCTCATGAATATGGGCCTCTAGCATGGCTTGAAACTAGTCGAGTATCTCGTCAAATTATTACGTGAGTAAGCCGAAAACATAATAAACAATAGAAATTACTTACTCGCGTGAATTAACTGAGCAACTGTGCCGGCGTTAGGGGGGCTTGATGGGGCGATGGCCCAGGGCGACAAATTGTAAAGGACGCCAAGGCCTGAAGTTGGGGTATCTTGCCTTTCTTAGTGCAAACCCTCAGAACTGTGCTTTACGCTCTGTGCATATACATATTTTTTATGGATTGTTTTTAAGGTGGATTTTTCGAATGTTTCTGGTCGAGGAGTGACTCTAACGACTTGATATTGCTTCCCTGAAGTGGGCGCCTATATAGTTTCGCCCGGAGTTGTCAGTGGCCCTTACGCCGGCACTGTAACTGAGAATAGCTCGACTAGTTTCAAGTCTCAACGGGGCTCTTAGCTCGAGTGATAAGTCAGCTACGCTCACGAATAGGAGTCCCGTTGTGACTTGTCTCTAGTGGAGTGCTCTTCTCAGTTCATTCAGGTAAGCCGTTATTTTCGGTTCACAATAGTTACTATAATGTCTGTCTAGCTCAAATCTACACAATTCAAAAAAATCTTTTACGTCTAACTACAAAAGTGCCGTTTCAACCGGCAATTTAGCGGGCGAAACGGCAACTTCGAGGGTGTTCCTTAATAAATACCTTTTGGGCAGGCTTAATATTATAAATTGAAGCCGCGGAGGTTGTCCAGTCTTCTCTGTAGATCGTCTACTGGGTCTTTGTGTGTGTTCTCTGTTGTGGACTTTCGTCTTTCGCCGCCGGGCGCCATTTGAAAGCCGGTAGGTGCCGTTGACTTGCCCGGACTTTCCGTGCTGCAAAAAAAACATTTTTAAAGATTTTAAGTACCTTATTTATGTATTCAGTGCCGTCATATACGGTTGGCGCAGTGCCTACATAACTGGCTACCGCGCAAAGTGTTGCGGGTTCGATTCCCGCACAGAACAACTGTTTGTGTGATCTACAATATGTTTTTTAATAAAAGCTTTTTTTCTCCTGTGTCGTGGATACGTTTACAAACATACAATGTCACATACACATCACTCCCCAGACTAACGGAACAATTATTCGGGTTCGATTCCCGCACGGAACAACTCTGTGTGATTTTTGTTCCGGGTCTGGGTGTGATGTGTATGTGCATCCACGACACAGGAGAAAATCCTAATTAGGTACAAAGTTTTGTAGTAAATGAAAAACAGTAAAAATACAGTTTTGTAGTGGTAATAATCTATACCTATAATAATCAGTGCTAGCAGCTAAGGAGCTGTCTAAATTGTCGTTCGGGTCCTTGTTGTAGATCCAAACGCCGGCGCGTAGTTTGTGGTCCCGGACTTGGAAGTCCGATCCGTAGAGTCGAGGGGCGCGCGTGAAGTCCACGTTCAACTGTTGCCCTGGAGACAAAACAACGTTATGAAAAACTAACTGCAGTGTATTTTAATTTTAATAAATAAACATAATATATAGAATACTAGTTACTCTCGCGCGGTTTCACCCGCTGCTCGTCTCCATTTGATCGTAGCGTGATGTTTTATAGCCTATAGCACTCAGGAACATTGTAGCTATGTATCAGTGAAAGAATTTTGGCAATCCGACTAGCGGTGCCAAAGATTACCCCCTACATACAAACTTTTTTTCCTGTAATACGTCGGCAAACGAGCAGACATATTACCTGATGGTAAGCAATCAGCGCCGCCCATGGGCACTGGTAATACCATTGGAGTTACTACAAATGCGTTGCCAACCTTTTAGGGATAAGGATTATGGAGATTTGGGGATTGGGGGAGGGGAGAAATATGGGCGGGTAACCTCACTCACACGGCGAAACACAACGCTTTGGTTGTTTTACGCCGGTATTCTGTGAGGCTGTTGTATCACTCCGGTCGAGTCAAAGTTTGGCTCTCCTACGCTTAAAACTGTTATTTTTTGACAGGAACCTACCGTATCAGCTCATATGGCAACATAATTATAATTTCTCTGGTGTAGCGGGTTTAAAAAACGTCTTCAACTAACCTGGATGTAACCTATCATCCTGTCTGAGCTCTCCAAAGCTGCCAGCGATGTCTGTCAACCTTTCGTTGTTGTTAGAAGCCCACACGGGGTCTCGGAGACACTCCCCCGAGGGTGGGTACCAGGGTTTTGAAGGCTTCTCCTTTGTGACTTTCGTGACTTTCGGTGAAGGTTTCGGCTGTGGTGCTGTGGAAGAAATTATTCAGAACCTTAGCGTGACTTGATAAGCCCAATAAGGCACCGCGGCCTCGGCCTAGAGCAGGAGAAGGTACAGGGGGGTTTTTAGTCAGTAAGAGTCTGACACACTCTCTCTCGCCTCACTCTAGGCGGGAGAAGTCATTTGATGAATAACCCCTGACAAAAGAAGCCTGACTTGATAATACCTACATAATATTTTTGGGGACTCTTAGAAAGACTAAAACAAGAACTAGGGGGTTTTTATTCAGAAAGAGATCTGACACAGGATAAGGATGGGGATTAAGACATGCTTTCTCTCTTAGATGAATGTTTTTATTAAGTTGTAGTCTTCTTTCTGCCTAAAGTTTTCTGCCAATTTTTTTGGAGATTTTGACGATTACCACAAGGTAAGCCTTTTAGTTAGGAATGAACTTCTTTTAACTGGCTTAGACAGCCGTCTGCCAAGTATGGTGATTATGACCGTCACTCACTCTCCTAATAGGGGAAGTCTTTGACGTAAGAATCAATTACTACGAACTGTTTTCATCCTTCTGCCAAGTATGATGATTACGACAATCCTCTAAAAGGAGCCTTTTATGTAAGACCTAGCTACGGTCCAGCGATTTCACCCGCTGCTCGCCTCCTACATATCGTAGCGTGTATGTTTTATAGCATAAACCCTCCTCGATAAACGGACCAACGAACACAAAAAGAATTGTTCAATTCGAACCAGTAATTCCGGATATTACGCGTTCAAACAAACAAACAAACTCTACAGCTTTATAATATTAGTATAGACGAGCTTCTACGAACAGTCTTAAGGCATCTGCCAAGTGTGGTGATTACTTACCATCTCCTTCAGCGACGGCGATCCTCTCCCTCCTCTCTTTGACCTTTGGGCTGGCGTCGTCTAGTCCAAGCTCGTTCAGCTCTGCCAGCATTCGCTCTTCACCATCGAAAACGAAATCCCGTTCCGATATTTTCCGTCTCGGTATGGTCGACGGTGGAGACGGGAGTTTTGGAGCTAGAATATTAAAAAAATAATGATTGAGCACTTTTTTATGGTATATGGTACAGGCATGATTCGGCACGAATGTAGGCTCGACCGGAGTGATTTGACGGAAACTTTTTCATCCCTATCACATAGATTGGGTTGGCAGTCAACAACTGTGCGATTCATCCAAAACTTTCTGGATCGCACAGCAAAACGGTGGCATTCCAGAACCGATACGACCTTCAAACCTTCAAGAAACGAGCGTACTCCTTCTTAAAATGCCGGCAACGCGTCTGTGACTCCTCTGGTGTTGCAGGTGTCCATGGGCGACGCTGATCGCTTACCATCAGGTGATCCGTCTGCTCGTTTGCCTCCTATTCCATATAAAAATGTTATACCACGGCCTCACAGAAAACCGACGCGAAACAACCACAACGTTGTATTTCGCCTTGTGAGTGAGGTTACCGGGGACCCATCCCTTTCCAATACTTAAATATTCCGAACCTTTATCCCTAAAAGGCCCGCAATGCGCTCAAAACTCATTTGATGTTGCATGGACACCCTATGGCTGGAGCTGATTGCTAACTATCATAAAGAAACAAAAAACTCACCATCTTTCCTCTCCTCCTTGCCGGGAGTGCCACCACCAGGTGCCCCGGGTCCGGCCAAGAGTTCTGCCAGTTCCTCCTCCAGCTCGGCCGCATCAAAGTCGTCAACGTTGGTGCCCAGCACCTTTTCTACCTCGCTGTATTGATCCATTACCTGTTCAAATATCAGAAATGTATTAGTTAAAAGTTTGAGAGCCATGCTTCGGCACGAATGGGTCGGCTCGACCGGAGTGATACCACGGCCTCACAGAAAACCGGCGTGAAACAACCACAGCGTTGCGTCGCCGTGTGAGTGAGATTACCGGAGACCCAATCCCAAAATCTCCTACTTCCTAATCCCCAGAACGTCGGCAACGCACTCGTAACTGCTCCGTTTGTGCCTAAGTGTTCATGGGCGGCGCTGATTGCTTACCATCAAGTTACTCGTCTGTTCGTATGTAAAAAAACAATACAAGAGTTGTCGTCAGCTAGAGGGCAGACAAACGAATGGAGGTTCCTTGGTTTTCTAGAGGCCCTCCTGTGTGTTATTAGGGATTTGAGGATTCAGGATGACGGTGGAGGGATTGGGCCTCCGGTTTTCTGTAAGGCCGTTTTATGTGGTAAGAAATCGAATATATAGACGGACTAGCTTTTGCACGCGACTCTGTTCGCCTAGAATAGTAGAATAGGGACTTCCTGCAGATTTTTGATATAAAAACTATCCCATGTGAAATCGGTTCAGTAGTTTAGGCGTGAAGAAAAGACAGACAGAGTTACTTCCGCATTTATAATATTAGTATAGATTATAGATTTCCTGATGGTAAGCAATCGGCGCCGCCCACTCTCACACAGTAGCCAGCCAGGCATGATCACCTTGACTAGTCCTGAGGATCCTAATCTTCTAGATCTTAGTGAACCTATGAGACTTACACCCGGTTTCCGAAAGGCCGATCAATATTAAAATCAATTTAATCTCTTGTCAAGCCATCTGATTGCTTGACTGAATTATCAACAACCAATCAGATGACCTGACAAGATATTTAACAGGAGATTAGTTAATTTTAGTGTTGACAAGCCTTTCAGAAACCGAGTGTGAATCGCACTTACTTCTTTCAAATCATCCATAGTGTCGTGGACGGCATCCTCATCCAACGCATTATCCTGCAAGTTGCGTTTCATCGCGTCTGAACTGGTTCTGAAAAAGAAACAAACACGTAGGTTTTTGAATTAAAAATATTTCTGTAGTAAAATCCACATCACACTAAAAGAAAAAGCAGGATTTGTCACGTATGCCATTAAGTACCACAATATCTATACTAATATTATAAAGACGCAAAATTTGTAAGTTTGTATGTAGGAGGTAATCTTTGGAACCGCTGGTTGTATTGTCAAAATTCTTTCACTGATAGATAGCTACAATGTTCCTGAGTGCTATAGGCTATAAAACATCACGCTACGATTAAATGGAGCCGAGCAGCGGGTGAAACCGCGTGAGAGTAGCTAGTAATATATAAAATAACTAGCTTTTGCCTGCGACTTTGTTCGCGTGGAATTGTGACTTCCTGCAGATTTTTGGTATAAAAACTATCCTTTGTCCTTTCTCGAATTCCAAACTATGTCTGTACCAAATTTCACAGAAATCGGTTTAGTAGTTTAGGCGTTAAGAAAAGACAGACAGAGTAACTTTAGCATTTATAATACTTGTTTGGATTCCTATTTTCCTAAAGATATAATAAGTAAATAGGTAGTATGTGTAGTTTAACACTGGCAAAATAAACAAATTTAATAATGCTATACTATAATTGGGTAGTTTCTTAGGACAAAAATAAATGAATTTAAAGTTTCAATACAATAAAATAATAGGTCTTTATCTATGAAATTGCCGTTCTGCAGTACTGGCCATTTCAAATCAAAATAGTTTTTATTAGGCTAAGGCTAATTAATTTTGTTTTAAAAACATGGGATTCGTTTTCCAAAAGTAGTCATTTGTTTATTGATTAGTGTTACATTTTCATCGCATTTCAAATCAAAAAATTCGTTTTAATTTTTTCATGCAAAACGGCAATTTCATAGGTAAACACCTATTATTGACAAATAACTATACTTTTATTCGTCGATCTGTCCATACACTACATGTTCGATATTTTTTAGCTAATATTTAAGAAATCACGCTACGACTAATAGTAGCTGAGCAGCAACGACTACAGACTATGTTATTATTTTATTGTTGATACTTTTTTGTGTTAATTTTACCAAAGCCAAAATATATGTAGTCTGTGTACCTCGATATCATTTTACACAGGTGTATTTTTTTTTTTATGTGATAGGTAGGCAAACGAGCTGACGGATTACGTGATGGTAAGCAATCAGCGCCGCCCATGGACACCCGCAACGGAGGAGTTACGAGTGCGTTACCGACCTTTTAGGGATTAGGGATTTGGAGATTTAAGGATTGAGGAGGGATTGGGGGAGGGGAAGGATTGGGCCTCCGGTAACCTCACTCACACGGCGAAACACAACGCTGTGGTTGTTTTACGCCGGTTTTCTGTGAGGCCGTGGTATCACTCCGGTCGAGCCGACCCATTCCTGCCTAAGAATGGCTCTCCCACACTTATCACACCCGGGAGAAGAGGAAAGATGGTGATTAGTGACAAAAGCATTTTTCTGCACTCGCATCCATACCTGTATGTATCAACGATGGCCACATTGACGTGTACGTCTCGCATCTGTTGCAGCAACTGTCTCACGTTCTCGAGCGCGTTACTGCAACGTTCTAGACGTAAATTCGTTTTGTGTTTGCGGCGTAGATGGTTCTTGGCCTGAAATATATAAATTGAGGTTAATATTTATATTTATATCCGACTTTTTTTTATGTAATAGCTCGGCAAACGAGCAGACGGATTACCTGATGGTAAGCAATCAGCGCCGCCCATGGACACTCGCAACGGAGGAGTTACGAGTGCGTTGCCGACCTTTTAGGGATTAGGGATTTGGAGATTTAGGGATTGAGGAGGGATTGGGGAAGGGGAAGGATTGGGCCTCCGGTAACCTTCGCATGGGTGCAATGCTGATACTAAATATCTCCACTATATAATGGATGTTATTATACATATAAACCTTCCTCTTCAATCACTCTATCTATTAAAACAAGTCGCATCAAAATCCGTTGCGTGGTTTTAAAGATTTAAGTATACATAGGGTCAGAGAGGTACAGAGAAAGCGACTTCGTTTTATACTATGTAGTTTTTATCTTAGCTATTTTTTTTTATAGTTTATATATCAAAACTAGTAGTAACGTTATCCAAAAATCATCACATTTAACCCCTATTCATTTTGAAATACCTATCCAACAATATATAACACGTAAATTGAAAAAAAAAACACTATACGTTTAAGGGGCTACCCTAGTAAAAACAAAAAACACTTTTTTTACCACTTTATCGGCGTGATTAATATACATATTGGTGCCAAATATAATACATATGGAGGCCCAATCCTTCCCCGCCCCCAATCCCTCCTCAATCCCTAATCCCTAAAAGGTCGGCAACGCACTCGTAACTCCTCCGTTGCGAGTGTCCATGGGCGGCGCTGATTGCTTACCATCAGGTAATCCGTCTGCTCGTTTGTATCTCCAATTACATATATACATACATTTAGCTTTCTTGTGCTGAAAGTTACAAGGATTATCCGCGGACGGGCAGACAGACAGATATGGCGAAACTATAAGGGTTGCTAATTTACTACAGAATCCTAAAAATTAACTTTAAATCTATCTATTGGATGGTAAATAACATAAAAACCAACTTACAGCCAGTTTATTCCCGACATTCAGCGCTGCTTTGGCGTCAGCCTGCGCCATGGCGACGTCTCTCGCCATCCGCAGGGCTTCGCCCTCCAACCGAGTCTCCGCACACATCAACTTGACAAGCGCTTCATCCGTTTCAGTGACTGGTGACACTTTCTTGTCCGGTTCAGCTGTTAACGAGAGAAAGAAATATTAATATTGTTTTTTTTCTTCGTATATCTAATTGTTGATGACGATAAAATAAGGTTTTAGTGGAGTTGCATTTTTTTATGTAATAGGTCGGCAAACGAGCAGACGGATTACCTGATGGTAAGCAATCAGCGCCGCCCATGCACACTTATAATTGTAAAGAAATTACTACAACTGCGTTGCAGACATTTTGTTATTTATTAGGGTTTTAAAGATAAGGGATTTGAGGATTAGGATGGGGGGGGAGCTGGGCCTCCGGTAACCTCAATCACACGGCGAAACACAAAGCGAGTGTTTTAAAACTATTGTATTAATACTGCTGACAACAAATTTATTCCAAAGTTTTGCAAACACCATCGAATGGAGTTCTACTCGCATTCGTGTGGGTTTCGAGATACCTCGAATGGTTTCAAGCCACGCTAGAGCTCATATTTTTGAGCAACGCGGCTTGAAACTAGTAGAGAGGGTTTTTGTATTTTATTATGATATAGAGGCCAAAGGAGCAGACGGATCACCTGATGGTAAGCAATCGATTCCACCCATGGAGTTCAGCAGACAAGAGAATTATCAGCCGTTCAGAGATGTCGGGCTGCCGCTTACCTTACACGGCGCCAAACGCGGTTTCAAGCCGGTTTGTCTCGAGAAAAACAGTGTAATACTGATAGAGAATTATTTTATAGTTGTTTTTGTATATTCAGGGAAAGGAGAAGGGGGGATAGACATATTGCATTAAGTTGTGCAATTACCACAATCTTATCTGATAAGATTCTTTTTAGAAAACGTCATAAGAGCTAAGCTTTGCTTTTAATAGTCCCAACAGGTTCGTACAAGTAGCATTTACCTTCTAGTCGGGGTTTTTTAATGAGGGGAAAGTTATCAACTAATTTGTCTTGCCCAGGTTAAGGCGAGAGAGAATGTCAGACTCTTACTGACTAACCCCCCCCGTTCTCCTGCTATAGGCTCTTTGAGGCGCGCGCGAAACGCTACGCGCCGTGCGCTTGGGTCTGGTCGAGGGACGAGCTACCCTTACTAGCCGTCCGCAGACCCGCGATTACGGTAGTCAGGGTGCGGGCGCAAACGCAATTATCTACTGCAGACCCAGTATGGAGCAAGAAAAGGAACGCGGTGGTTTTTAGTCAGTAAGAGTCTGACACTGTCTCTCGCCTTACCTTGGGTGGAAGAAGTTATTTAATGATTTTACTCCTTTTCGCATCTAGGGCAGGAGAAGTCATTAGATGATTTACATACTTCGGCACGAATGGGTCGGCTCGACCGGAGTGATACCACGGCCTCACAGAAAACCGACATAAAACAACCATAGTGCTGTGTTTAGCCGTGTGAGTGAGTTACCGAAGTCCCAATTCTTCCACACCTATGTTAATTCTCAAATCCCCTATCCTTAAATCTCTAATAACCCACAAGAGGTCGTCCACACACTTGTAGTAACTCATTTGGTATTCCAAGTGTCCATGGGCGGCGCCGATAGCTTACCATCAGGTAATCCGTCTGCTTGTATACATAAAAAATTTTCAACTCACCCAATTTCACAACATCACCCTTCTTGACAGCAGCTCCTTGAGACACCAGGTACCCGAGAAGCAGTTCGAATGTCTCCCTGCTATGCGTCCACTCACAGTTGCGGATCAGTTCTTCGATGGTGCCCATACGTTCCACACCGGGGGGATATTTCTGGAGGAGTTCCGTTGCTTGCTCCTGTAATTTTGATACATTATTAGGCTATAAGTGCTTAATGATGAGCAAAGGCCTCTTCTCAAACGGTGAAGGTTTGAGCATTAACCATTACATTTGCTCAAGGCAGATTGGCGATTTCAAACTTATCTATACTAATATTATAAAGATTTTTTTTGTTTGTTTGAACGCGCTCATCTCCGTAATTACTGGTTCAAATTGAACAATACTTTTTGTGTTTGTTAGTCCATTTATCGAGGAAGGCTATAAGACTATAAAACATCACGCTACGATCTGTAGGAACAGAGCAGCCGGTGAAACCGCGCGAGATAAGCTAGTAATTAATAATTATAAGATCAGGCTTTCCTCACAATGTTTTTCTTCACCATATGTCAGTCATTAATGGTGTCTACATTAACATATAACTCGGAAAGTCACATTGGTACTTGCCAGGTTTCGGACCTCCAGACCACCACAACAATTGTTATAATAAAACTAAAAAAATACTCACTTTAATAGCACTCTCCAGCACAAATCTTTGTGTTGAATCAATACTGGCTTTCGGTAACCCATCATTGTCCACAGCTTGTCTATTCGGCATAAATGAAGCTACAGCAGTCAGCGCTAGGGCTGCAGGCTTGAAAGCCAGCCGAGCACCCCACTTGACCCATCCTTCGGGCCCATTGTGGAGGATTTGCTGGTACTTTGATAAGGGACATAGATCTCCGTTGCTGTGGAGAGAAATATCTCAATTAGAACCACAAAATCATTAATGAAATAAAAGTTGTTGCCCACACTATTATTGGGTAATTTCCTAGGTCAAAAACAGCTATAGCTACAGCTAGATCCAAACTGCCATTTTATGTTTTGATGCAAAATACAAATAATATATTTAATACTTTTTTAAATTTATGTAATAGACCATTTTTATTTTATTCGGTCAATTGATAATATTATTAAATTGATTTAGCAATTTAATAACTAATATAATTTTGTCACAATTACTATTGTATGCCTAAAATGGTGGAGCAGTGCAAGAGCACAACAACCTGTAGAACAACTTCTTTAACCGCTGTCTCACAATAAAGATCTTTGAGTTTGACTTAGAAAAATAAATGATTTCGATGTTTCAATACAATAAAACATTGAAAAATAACCATTCAAATTGAACAATTATTTGTATTGATTTGATAGAAGAGGTAGGCCATGATAAATACAAGAGGAACCAATAGGATTTGAGTACCATGTGAAACTGTCCAGGAGTTGCTAATTACCGATTTCGAAAAAAGGAGGAGGTACTACGTTCAGCTGATTGTTTTTTTTTTACAATGTGTATAGCATGAGAATATATATGAGGAGTATTTTATCAGATCCCATTATTCATCCATCCATCCATTACAGTCAAAAAAAATTCTCAATAGTAGAAAAAAACAAGTTTATTTTATCAGAAGGAAAAAAACCGACATATTAATAGAGTTCCATAACATGTTAAATAATAATATGTATTGCACAATATTATTATCAACCATGTGTTGATGACAGAGAATACAATTGTAACCAAACTCGTGTGTGCCTATTTGTCGAATAAATGTGTTTTCTTTCTTTCTTTCTTCTTTCTAAACTCAACTCTTTTTGCAGATGTTATAAGATTCATCATCAAAGAGGTAGCAGGTGTGACGTGGAACAGAGTGGCTCAAGTAAGGACAGAATGGAAAAGGTTGGAGGAGGCCTTTGCCGATTGGCAAACAGATCTGCAAAAGATCACCAAACAACAAATAATGGACAAACACCTGGTTTCTGAAAGGCTTGTCAACACTGAAATTAACTAATCTCCTGTTAAATCTCTTGTCAAGTCATTTGATTGGTTGTTGATAATTCAGTCAACCAATGAGATGACTTGAAAAGAGATTAAATTGATTTTAACATTGATCGGCCTTTCGGAACCCGGGGTTTTTTTTAAACTTTAAATTTCTTTAGTGTAATATAAATTAACTAAAAATCGCGGGTTACTCACGTGTAAGTATTGAGAAAGTAGGCTGCGCCACGTCGCCGCGTCCGCGCACGCTGCTCATGAGGCTGAACCCCTCTGTGGTTCGAAACTAGTAGAGCTTTTCTCAATACTTACACATGAGTAACCCGCGATTTTTAGTTAATTTAGTATGTCTCACGATAGTTATTATAAAAACATAGTGTAATATAATGTAAACGTAACATAATGTAAGTTAAGGGTCTGAATAAAAGGCTATATTATTATTAAAAGATTTACAGACATACAATAAAATTCTGGACTGTCTCAATGTTATTGATATATTTATTCAGATTGGGCCTATAGTTGGAACATTTCTCATCAGCCTATAAGTGTCCACAGCTGAGCTAAGGCTTCTTCTCACATGGAAAAGCAATAATCCCAACTCTTGCTCAAGGAAGATTGGCTATTACAAACTTATAATTAGAAATTATAAGTCCAGGTTTTGTCATGATGGTTTTCTTCACCATTTGTTGGTAGTGTCTTATTAATCATAGAAAGTATATATTACTTAGAATAACATCTTAAATTTGTTTACAACCTCTTTACTGTGTACTAGTCTATAGATGCATTATAGATGTTGGATTTGTTTTAAAATGACGACAGTATAGAAATGTAAAAAGTTTATCTCAAATGACAATAGACAAGTCTGCTCCTTCATTATTCTCATCATATCAATTAAAAGGATATAAATAAAAATAAAGTGTATTTATCAAACATAACACGTTTAGTAGTTTACTGTACTAGAAGATAGAACAGGCTCAGTAATTATTTTACTCTAAAAATATACTTATAATAAATTTCTTCTCAGAAAAACGACCACAGCCCTTGTTATTTAGGTGTACATTATACAAAAAATAATAATAGAAAGAGCGGGAACCGTATTATAATGTCACCATAGAGAATAACCACTGGGCTGGGATAAGTTACTAAATAATAAAAAAACACTCACCGATACATTTCTTCGACAACGATGTCGAGACAAGCGGGAGTCCGTCCCTTACGATTGAAGGCATTTTTGGCATCCGCAGCAGACACTATAGGTTCCTTCCTACTTCTGCACCACTGTCGCAGCATATCAGACCAAAATTTCATCTTCATATCCCAGGATTCGGGATTCGCGGCCTTAATCCTGAACGGTGCAAATAATGCATTCATCCGTACATCGTCAGACCAACACTGAGGCAGCTCAGCCTCCGGTATGCCACCTGGTAGACCCATTATTGATTAACAACGCTATTTTGACGGTTAAATTTTGATTTAAGTTGTTCTAAAACTGTGATTTTTGTAATACAAAATGATAGAGTGACTTCCGCACACAATGGCGTGCGAAAAATTTTGACGTTTGTTTGGTGATACCAGAAAGCTTATGAAAAATATTACCATTTTCTTAAAGAAAATTGTGTTTCTAGTAATCACTTTTGTAGAAATAAAAGGCTTGTGGCTAGTTGTGGATGATTTGATAGTGATTATTTTCCATAATGACCATTTACTTATGAATTAAGTAAATTATAGAAAAAAACAACTCATGAGACGGAATAACGAAACGTGTTTCATAATTTATTGCTAGCAACATCAATCAGAGAAACGTCAACAATTTTTTTTCGTACATTCCGCAATTTGGACCATTTTTAATCTGTGTCAACTTTCGTGCAGCGTTCCTATTGTATTGGGAAACGGTATTTTCCTAATTTTCCACGTTGTTATACGAATAAATTGTATAAAGTGAATCAAGGGCACATTCAACATTTCTCAGCCGGTAAGTTTTCCAAACAAAAATAAACCACGAAACCGTTATAAATCCTATAAGATTTGGTTGGTCACGACACACATAACATAAAGTATCGTCTTTTAAATGCAAATTCCTCTGCTAAATGAAGTTTCAGGTATTAAATATTTCGTTGAGCATTTTTTAGACGTATATTACATCACACGAGCGAGTTAAAACTTTATTTGTGGTTGTATTCGTTTCGTAGATATCTGAGAAGTTGTAAAACTGGTTTGGCCGATGTACTTCAGTAATTACTTTAAACTTTGAGCTCTAGAGTCGTTATTTACTTAGTTATTTTAGTGCGCAAATAAAAAACTCGACAGTAGGATGAATGATTGTTACCTTGGTCAGATATTATCGATTTAAAAAACTAAATGTTTTGTTATCTGTAAATAAAAGTTTTATTCGTTTTTTTTATTATATTCAACAAGCTGTTTCTATTTGTTTAAATTTATGAGTAGCAATAGGAATATTTTTCAACTTTTTTATTACCATTTTAACTTCATTATTAATGATATTTAAAATTTATAACTACTGATTTTATGAGTAATAATGATATTATTTAGAATATTATATCATGCATCTATATCTAAGTTAAAACATAGTTTATCATCCTTGTAACGCCTATCTATACAAGATTATCAGTAAAGATAAACAAACTGACACACTCAGATTTTATTAACAATAGAATCATTCTCAGTCATGAAGAATCAGTCAGAATTTTCTGGAAAATAAAAAACAAATTATGAATCTGTTTTGTTATTAAAGAACATTTTATAATCTCTTGTAAAGGAGTTATAAGTTTAGTACTTTTTTTTAAACATTGCCCCACACTTGAATTTTCTCCTGATCTGTGGGTGTGTTTACAAACATTCAATTTCACGTACATACAACACCCGAACCTGCAACAAGTTGTGCCATGCGGGAATCAGACCCGCAACATGTTGCAAAGCAGTCAGTTGCCCAACCACGGCACCAATCATGCATATTACAACATATACAATGGCAATGTATATGAAGGCATATACTCCATATTCTGGGTGTCTTCATAAGCGACTAGCGCGCGGTTTCACCCGCTGCTCAGCTCCATTTGATTGTAGCGTGATGTTTTAGCCTATAGCACTTAGGAACATTGTAGCTATCTATCAGTGAAAGAATTTTAGCAATCCAACCAAGTGGTTCCAAAGATTACCCCCTACATACAAACTTAAAAATTTTACCTCTTTATAATATTAGTATAGATAGTTGATCACGGACAATTTGGTCTCCAGTGCCCCAACTTACAGGGAAAACACAATACGATTTATTATCTATATTTATATAATCAGTGACTAAGCAAGCACTGGTAACCTTCTTTTTATATTCAAAGGTCAGATACTTATCTATTTTTGATAACATTTATGTAGTATTTTTGTTATCTAATGCATTCAGTTTATACCTAAATAAGTTTTAATTCTTAAATACTTAGGTTTTACATTTAATAAGTGACCTTTTTTGATGGTTTATTTTTTTTTTAAGTTGACAAGACTATGTTCATACTAGCTTTTGCTTGTGACTTTGTTCGCATGGAAAAGTGACTTCCTGCAGATTTTGGGTTTAAAAACTATTCTATGTCCTTTCTCGAGTTCCAAACTATGTCTGTGCCAAATTTCACACAAATAGGTTCAGTAGTTTTGGCGGGAAAAGAAGATAAACAGACAAACAGAGCTACTTTCGCATTTATAATATTAAGTTTGGATTACGTGTATTAAAAAGATATCATTTGTTGGATACCTACATACATTATCTTGTGATTAAATATACCTTAATAATATGAATTAATATTATTTCTAAGTAATCTGTTAGCCTCTTAACGCGTCTCCGATTACCTACGTAAAGATATAAACGCGCCATTTTAAAAAAAAAACTTGATGTAAATCCAGCATAGACTAATTTTGACTTTTTAAAATGAACTAGGTGTGAGACATAGTTATCGTCACAGGAATAACATTGATATTAAATATCTAACAGTTGTTCTCGTAGGTCAATTAGGTATACATAGTTTGTAACACAATCACATTGCAAATCGGTTGAATAGGTTGCTTATGGGTAGGGGAGGTGGGCCCAAAACGGGTACACTAAGGGATATTTACAATAAAAAATTGGTAGAAAAGAAAATTAAACTTCTATTTTTACTTTTCAAATTATGTAACTAATAAAGAATCTAAAATTAGAACAAACATAAAAAAAAATCTTCAGAATTCGAACAAAAACGAAAAACAAAAAAAACCTTCAATCTACCCGTTTTTCCCCATGTGGTGCCTAAAACGGGTACGGCGTTTGGGCAAAACGGGTATAAGGTAATTATCGAGATCAATGGATTCTTCTTTTTCATTGCAGTCTTCATTATTAAACTTATTACACTTTCTTCGATCATCATTCATCATAAATCAACTTGTATCGTCTCAATTATTAACTATAAAATTAAAGTTATTCCTGACAGCCATCACAATAATAGGAACCTCTACCAGAATAAGTTGTGCACGCCTCGTGGGCCCACATTTGACAATCATCGCATTTGATCCAGTCCTCTATAGGCGGGTATGAGTATAACTCTGAACAAACCAAGCATGGGTATTCGGTTCCGTGATCTTCATTATCCTTTGGTCCTCGCTTGTACCTTTTTTGCTTATTTGTCTTACTAGTAGAAGCTTTTACAACCTTCAAATTTTTCTTCACTGCTTGGATTTTACTCATAGGAACTTTCTTTTTCTCTTCTTTTTCTCGTTGCTGATCTTTTACTGGCGTACCCGATTTACCCGTACCCGTTTTGCCCGAAGAGCACGTTTTAGTTTTTACACTTTATAGCCTTAAAATTTAAACAAAAATAGCAACAAGCTTCCGAAGATAAAATAACACAATACTAGCAAAACCGTAACGTAAATTTTTTGAGAACATATCATACACTATTTTTAAGTAAACACAATTATTCCAAACCAATATTTTTTAATGGAAATTGCAAAAAAACATTTTTTTAGCTTACTTTGAAAGCGCTTGTATCACTGTAGCGAGCCGACTGCATGTGATTGGTTGATGCTCGAGGCACCACACTGTACTCATACATTTGCAATTTTACTTTCGGCGCGAAAATTCAAAAGGCTACCCGTTTTAGGAGGGGTACCTGTTTTAGGCCCACCTCCCCTAAGCATGCTCCATCGTAAGTCGCATTATCGTTCACCAGATGTTATACCGGAGTCCCAATCCTTCCCCTCAAGCATCCTCAAGTCCCTAATGCTTAAAAGATCGGTAACGCACTCGTAACTCCTATTGTATCCTATGTTATTGCGGGTGTCCATAGGCGGCGCTGATTTGCCAACCATCAGGTAATCCGTCAGAAAGTTTGCCGACCAATGACTTTAAAAAAAAATTTAACACGTCTCGCTCGATTTGCCGCCAAAAATACTGTTGTGTACAATGATATTATAAGTAAAATGGTATAGCTATGTTACATAAACAACATTCGATTTTCAAAAACGGCACACTTATGCACACATGAATAAATCGTATGATACACGTTAAAGTGAGATGGCATGATTCAATAATCGCGAGTGAAAAAGAGACAAATATGAAATATGAAAATTAAGTGTCGGAGAGCCATGCTTCGGCACGAATGGGTCGGCTCGACCGGAGTGATAACACGGCCTCACAGAAAACCGGCGTGAAATAACCACAGAGTTGTGTTTCGCCGTGTGAGTGAGGTTACCGGAGGCCCAATCCTTCCCCTCCCCCAATCCCTCCTCAATCCCTAAAAGGTCGGCAACGCACTCGTAACTCCTCCGTTGCGAGTGTCCATGGGCGGCGCTGATTGCTTACCATCAGGTATTCCGTCTCGTTTGCCGACCTATTATGTTATTATACATACAAAAAAAAGTGTGGCTAGTTAGCCACATTTTAATGTATCACTTGGTGAGCGCTTGTAACCTATCTACACCTTTTTGCCATCTTTTCACTTGGAATATCATTGGTTGTGTGAATATCGTTCGAAATCCCTGGCCTAAATAAATGAAGGAGCGTTTTCTATCTAGCTAAAGATAAGTGTTTACGTGGAGGCGTTATCAGCATTGAAATCTTTTTAACCGACTTCCAAAAAGGAGGAGGTTCTCAATTCGACCGTATATATGCTTTTTTTTATGTTTGTTCGCCGATATCTCCGGTATTTATGAACCGATTTTGATAATTCTTTTTTTATGTATATTCAACTGATTGTGTTGGACCAGCATATCAGTCTAATCTGTCAATACGCTCATTGAAAATTTAACTTTCCTCTGTCTAAAAGAAAATATTTCTACTTATATTAAAAATCGTGATTCGCACGGGTGCAATGCCGGCTTCATCTAGTTTTTCACATATAAATTGACGTGTAAAAGTGCCGTTTTATGGCCTATTTGCAAAAATAAATTCATTGTTTCATTGTTTCAATGTATGCTATCATACATATAAACCTTCATCATCTATCAAAATCACTTTCTCTGTCCCTATATCCCGATGTATGCTTAAATCTTTAAACGCAACTGATTTTGATGCGGTTTTTTTAATAGATACCTATAGTGATTGAAGGGGAAGGTTTATATGTATAACCAGCTATTCTCGCGCGGTTTCACCCGCTGCTCGGCTACATTTAATCTTAGCGTGATGTTTTAAAGCCTATAGCAAACAGGAACATTGTAGCTATCTATCAGTGAAAGAATTTTGGAAATCCGACCAACGGTTGCAAAGATTACCCCCTACATACAAATTTACAAATTTTACCTCTTTATAATATTAGTATAGATAACATCCATTAAATAGTGGAGGGATCAGCATTGTACCCGTGATGGCACCCGTGCGTAGCCGAGGGCGGGTCGATAATTCTATTACAAAGCCATAAAAAAGTACTTCAAAATAATAACACCTTTGTTCTTTAATTTTACGACACACTTTAGGTATTTTTTTTGATAAAGTGAAGGATGTAAATACTAATATTATAAATGTGAAAGCAACTCTATCTGTCGTCTTTTCTTCACGCCTACTGAACCGATTTCTGTTTTGGTACAGACATAGTTTGAAACTCGAGAAAGGACATAGGATAGTTTTTGTACCAAAAATCTGCAGGAAGTCCCTATGCGTCGCGGAGTCGCGAGTAAAAGCTAGTATTACTTAAATAATAACAAAAATAATCCTACTTAAAAAAGTAAACTAAAAAGCATAAAATCAATTTTCTTTCTCTCATCGTCAGACCCGATCACAGTCACGATGTCACGATCAATCTTGGTGCAAAGTGCTCACTAATACGAATCATTCAAGCCCAGACACAAGGTAACTACTCCAAATAGTCAAGGAGATACCTCGACTGTCCTCCGGCTCCATCATCAGGTCGAGTTAAACCATCGGCAAGTTGAAAAAAGCCTACTAAAAGAACATGCAAAAGCACTACTCGCCTCTACAATTTTCGAAAGTTCCTTTCGGTTTCTCTAGGATTCCATCATCAGATCCTGACCTCATGAAAATGGGACCCTTTCGGGAGTATAACCTTTTTTTTCAAAGAAAACGAGAATTTTCGAAATCGGTTCATAAATGGCGGAGTAATCGGTGAACATACAAAAAAAAAAAATCAGCCGAACGTAGTACCTCCTCCTTTTTTTTAAGTCAGTAAAAATTGAAAGCACTGTATAGTCTAGCCATTATCCCAATAATCTATTCGATGTTTTCAATTTTAATTGCCGCATCTTATTATCGAATTAAGTGTGGGAGAGCCAAGCATCGACCACGGGAGTAATACCACGGCCTCACAGTATACTTGAACATGCCCGTCGTTTAACCTGACACTGTATCGAATGACAAACAACACTTACCTATTTAGACATCAAACTCATCATATATTTGACTAGCTACTCTCGCGCGGTTTCACCCGCTGCTCGGCTCCATTTAATCGTAGCGTGACGTTTTATAGCCTATAGCACTCAGGAACATTGCAGCTATCTACCAGTGAAAGAATTTTGGCAATCCGACCAGCGGTTCCAAAGATTACCCCCTACAGCCTAGCCTTCTAGCTATGCTGGTTGCAAACTGACACTTGCGTGCCTGTCTTCAGAACGGGTCCACTTAAACTGGTGTGCTTCTTTCATCAAAAGACCACTACAGAATGAACTTGCACGGTTCTCTCACATTATGTTATTTTTACATTGTCTGGACTTGAAAAGAGACTGACCTCTGAGTTTGTTTCGGCATTTCTTCTCAGAGTAGTCAGATAGGAAATGCCGGCTTCATCTAGTTTTTCACATATAAATTGACGTGTAAAAGTGCCGTTTTATGGCCTATTTGCAAAAATAAATTCATTGTTTCATTGTTACATACAAACTTACAAATTTTACCTCTTTGGCTCTTTACAATATTAGTATGAGATAATAAGGTTACGCCATTGGTTGCGCGCGCGTCGGTTCACATTACAGCGTATTTATTTCAATTGGTTCATAGACTGTCTGCTAGTGCCGTTACGTTCATTCTTTTCAAGGTAAAATATTGTGTTTTTTTCATACTTGTGACATACTTAGGTTTAATATCGATCATAGAGGATATTATTATTGTGTTCTAGAGGTCGCACGCGGCTCCGCCCTCGTGGATGTCGATTTTACACTTTTTAAAGATATTTTTTAATTAAAATTTTCTCTACTTAAAAACCTTTTCTGGCCTTCCACGAATAATTCTAGACCATAATTCGCCAAATCGGTAGAGGCATTGCCTAGTTATAACATTACAAGGAAAAGTGGCATTGATTTTTATACCTATATAATATAGACTAGCTACTCTCACGCGGCTTCACTCGCTGCTCGGATACAGTTGATCTTAGCGTGATATTTTACAGCCTATAGCACTCAGGAATATTGCAACTATCTATGAGTGAAAGAATTTTGGCAATCCAACCGGCGGTTCCAAAGATTACCCCTACATATTAACTTACAAATTTTACCTCTTTATAATATTAGTATAGATACAATAGTACGTATACCTATATTTATCAGTAACGTATTGATATTCAATCTTTTTACGTCTATGTGCGGACGACATTTTCATTTTATATCTGTATTTCGTTTTTTTTAAATGTTCGCTATTAGTAGTGGTGAATCGCTGTTTCTGGCGCACGCGCCAGAACCAGCTAATCACCCGGAATCTAAAATCTGAGTGGCACCAAACCTAAAAAAAAAAAAAAAAAAAAAAAAAGTTTGGTATGCTATCCTAGGTTTTGGCATGCTCTGATCACGTTTCTGCAGTCCATTTTTGCGTAGGATGCGTGGTTCTGGAGTTATGCAAATCAGAATCAGCTTCTGAACCCTCATTAACGTTCCTTTGTTTGCTTATCGTTACATTACTTAAAGTCCCATTGTTCGCCTATCGTTATCATTATCTATTGTGCTTCGAATTCTCTCATTACGGTTGCTTTGGTGTTCTTATCTAAATACTCATTGTTATCTTCATTTTGTCTGATTTTCTATATCATCAATAAAACACAGTCATTCATTTTTATTTCGAAATTTTATTACTTTTTTTACAAAATATGAGTGGAACATCTCATCCACAAAATTATCATTGTACAGCGTGTTTCCTGTAAATATGTTCGTAAAACTATGCATTGAACATCCCTGAAACTTAAATAGCAAATACATTAAGCAATATTCGCCACAAACCGAAGTTCAATCATTCTGAATCCTATCAACATTCCAGTCCCACCTCTTACAATTCCTTTTCAAAAACTGAAGATGATATCGCTCAGGTGTTCGTCCATATGAATCAAAATATTGGCCGATACCATTTGTATCGATATGTATGGCTACCCAGTGTGACCCTGGTTTATCATCCGCATCCAAATTGCATATTATATACGTTGGTACATGTGTGTACATAGGTAGTGTATTAGCAGCATAAACATTATTTTCTAGACTGAAATGAATCTTTTTCATATTTTTGTAATTCTAGTGTATCCATGATACTACTGTTATTAGCAGATTATTACAGTACCAATCTATAAAATGGTTGTCATAGGAATGTTCAATGATAGTGATATGTAAATAAAAAATCGCATTCTTTGTGTAAGTCACAAAACAGGTTCATGTCTGTTGTGATGTGAGATAAGTTTGTTGATTCATAGAGTTTCGTTGTACTTAGGGATGTGTATGTGTGTGTGTCATGTTTTAGATAAGAATGGACTATATATGATGGAACAATTGCAATCAATTGCAATCAGTGTATGGTCGTTTGACCACAGTGAATTGTATACGTCTACCAATACTACGTTTGTGTTACCTACTTCAACGCATCATGGAGGTAAGTGTTTATTCTATTGACAAACTTATTTGTATTTCTGTTGTTGTACGTGTGTATGTGTGTGTGTGTGTCAGATTAATCAAATTGATATTAACATGATAACTCTGTTGTTGCAGAGATCATTCAGCTTCGCAGACGATAATGTAAATACCTATAAACAGTTTTACTACTCGCCTCTCTCTCCCCAACACGAAGAAGAGAGTGATGACATCGTTGTTAATAACACAGGCGATGGTGGAAAAAGGAAATCGCAACCGATTGATACATTTTTTGAAGTGGCACCAAAAATAAAAAGGAGGAAGCTGCTATCGTTGACTGTGGCACGAGCTGTTAAAGATGGCGTATCATACATCTCTACAAATTCTGACGACGGAGACCAAGCGACGCATCTCATAAAAATTGAAATGTATGATATGAAGAAACTATCCAAGATTCCAACTAGTGATCACTGAAAGCACGCTACCTCGAGGATTAAATATTACGTAAAGAATTATAAGGATAGCATCTACGACAACACAAACGGTCTCGTATACAATATTACAAAGACAATAGCAGAAAGTGAAAAAGTAAAAAAATACTTTTCTAACAATGACACTCACTCATTAGTGGACTAGTCATATTAATACAAATTAAGGATTCTAAAGATATTTATAAACTAAACATAGATAAACTAATAGTATATGTTAACTAATGATATAAAAGTTTGTGATGAAATGGAGAAGCGTGAACTGTTCGATTCATCGTATGATGATGCTCGGATACTCTCTTCTCTACTTTAATTATAAGTAGTATATTGTATAAGATTAAATGGGGAAGGTTTATAAATAAATAAAAAATAGTACATTGCATACATTTTGTTTTATTAAATTTTATAATGTTACCTTTAGTTACACACACAAAATGCATTAAGCGTAACACATATATCTAAAACACAATACACATTATAATCCTAACTACTATAGTCTACAGTAACATTTCTATTTTTATCTATTTCAATAATATTATCAAACTCAGCATAAACAATACAGTTAATTGTTTGTGTTAGTGAGTATTCAAATCGTACTTCTAATCTTACACTACCATGCTTTATGAGATTCCAATGGGCTGATGAGTTAGCTGATAAATCAGGAGTTAAATCAAATGCTAAAAGACAGGTAACCTTTGGCATACTGTTCACGTGAGATTGCATTTCCTTCATTAAGAAAGTGAATACCAGTCCCCGAGAATAGAGTACGATATGCTGATGTAAATATATTATTATTAAAAAATGGTTGCAAAGCTTTGGAAGGTATTTGTTGACCATCAATATATAGGCTGAAAGAGTTAATACCATAATTTTGAAAGGTAAATGGATTTTTAGTTAGTGAACCATTAAATGCAGAATTATTCACAAAACCTATAATACATCTTTTGGGTACCTGTCCTAAGAATAATATATTATCAAGAGTTTTTCCTTGAACACCCGATGGAATTGTTAAAACTTTAACTTCAGCACGAGTAATAGGATATTTAGTAGTGGTAGAAGCTAAAACTTTCTGATGAGCGAGTAATACACTTGGATTAATTCGTGCTCTTCGAACAATAAGAGTTGCGTCCGTAATGCAAACTTTAAACTTTACATCATTTGACCCAGCAAATGGGCATTACTCTCTGGTTTATATCTTGTATGTAAAAGTGTAGATCGGGTGGCATCTTACGTAATTCATGGAAATAAACTAAAATTTACTGGTATTTCTTTTCCGGTTAAAATTGCAGATATATCAAAAGTTGAGAAATTAAACAATATTAGTATTAATGTTTTTGGCTTAGAGTATAATAAAGAAAAAAAGTGTAATTCTATAGTAGGCCCTTTATATTTAACAAAATGTCGTACACCTAATCATATTAACCTACTATATATATCGAATGGTATTAAAAATCATTACTGTTATATTAAAAACTTATCGCGATTAGTTAGTTCACAAATATCAAGACAACATCGTAGAGTTTATATATGTGATTACGGAATTACCAAACGGCGAGTATTCCAAAAAGGATTGGTTTGGTAAACCACCCTCAAATAATAAATTAAAATTTGACAAATTCGTGAAAAAGTTGGAAATGCCCTTTGTGATTTATGCAGACTTTGAGGCATTTTTGAATCCAATAGAATCATGTAGTAACGATCCATCTAAGCCTAGTACAATTAATATTCAAAAACATGAAGTGTATAGTTTTGGATATTATATTAAATGTTCATATGATAACAGATTATCAAAATATGAGACGTATAGTGGGTCAAACTGTGCACAAGTGTTTATGAATCGCCTTTGTGAAGATGTGAAAACAATAGTTAAAAAAAATAGTTTCCAAAAATGCCCCGTTCCATTATCAGATGAAGATAAAATTAAAATTTCAAATTCAAACATATGTTATATAATTTGTGAAACTGAGTTAAATGAAGATCTTTTTTACGATTTTGATTGGCACACTGGCAGTTTTAGGGGTGTTGCACATCAAGTGTGTAGTTCTAAGTACAGAACCCCTCGTCATATCCCAATATTCTTACATAACCTCAGTCACTACGATGCTCATTTCATTGTCCATGCATTAAACTTCGATGATGACAAAGTTGAAGTTATTCCACAAAATAAAGAACGATACATATCATTTTCAAAACAGTTAACAATAAATAATCAACCGGTAAGTTTAAGATTCGTAGATTCATTGAAATTTTTATCGTATAGTTTAGATCAACTAGCTAAAAATCTTAATGATGATCAGTTTACAGAACTAAAAAGGAACTATCCTAATAATGAAGACTTTTCACGTTTAAGACGGAAAGGTATTTATCCTTATGAATTTATGTGTAATAGTGATTGCTTGAAACATCCATCACTTCCTGATCAACACCAATTTTAAAGTTCACTCACAGATTCAATTATAATCATGCAAAAGATATTTGGTAACATTTTAAGTGTAGTAGTATGTCTGATTATTCCAATTTATATTTAAAAACTGATGTTTTACTTTTGACTGATGTATTTGAAAACTTTAGAAAGCTTTGTATTAAAACTTATGGATTTAGATCCTGCTCATTACTATACTGCCCCAGGTTTAAGTTGGGATGCAATGTTAAAATTTACCAAAATAGAATTAGAATTGTTAACGGACTATGACAAAATTGCTTTTTTTAAAGCTGGTATTAGAGGGGGTGTATCTCAGTGTAGCAATCGTTTTGCTAGAGCAAATAATAAATTCATGGAAGATTATAATAGTGAAAAACCTAGGTAATTCATACCTAACCTATTTTGATGCAAATAATCTATACGGTTGGGCAATGTCTCAATCTCTTCCTGTTGGTGGTTTCGAATGGATTGATTCTAATACGGATTACAATGTATCGGATAACTCTGATTTCGGTTATGTTTTAGAAGTTGATTTGAAATATCCTGATGAACTTCATAATTTGCATTCTGACTTTCCGTTGTGTCCTGAAAACATATGTGTGGGTAATACTAAAGAAACTAAATTAGTTCCTAATTTAAATAATAAAAATAAATACATCATTCACTACAGGAATTTAAAACAATGCATTGAAATGGGGATTAAATTAATTAAAGTATGTACATAGAATTTTAAAATTTAAACAGAGTTCTTGGTTAAAGAAATACATAGACTTTAATTTAAGAACGTTAGCTACATCAAACTTTGAAAAAGACTTTTTTAAATTAATGAACAATTCTGTCTTCGATAAGACTATGGAAAATATTGAAAAAAGAGTAAACGTTAAACTACTAACTCACTGGGATAATCGTGGTAAAGTTTTAGGTGCTCAGGATTGGATTGCAAAACCAGAATTCCACAGTTTATCAATGTTTTCAGAAAATTTAGTCGCAATACAATTACGGAAAACAAAATTAATTTATGATAAGCCGATTTATTTAGGATTTTGTATTTTAGATTTATCTAAGACCCTAATGTATGAATTTCATTATAACTACATGATTAAAAAGTTTCATAATAAAATTAAGTTATTGTACACCGATACCGATAGTTTGATATATCAAATTTTTACAGACAATTTTATGAGGATATAAAACCAGATCTACTTCACTATTTTGATACATCAGATTACCCGGAAAATAATATTTATGGATATCCAAAAATAAATAAAAAAGTTGGGTTTTTTTAAAGATGAGAATAATGGTAAAGTATTGAAGGAATTTGCAGGGTTGCGATTAAAAATGTATGCATTAGAAATAGAAGATAAATTTATAGCCAAGGCAAAAGGAGTTAACAAAAGTGTTACCAAAAAAATGAATATGGAAAATTACAAATCGTGTTTGTTTAATAAAAATGTATTATATTGTAGTATGCTTCGATTCAAGTCAATCAAACACTATTTTTACACAAAAAATAAATAAAACATCTTTATCATATAATGATACCAAACGATGTATTATGAACAACAACATTGATATTATAAATTACGTTAAGTGTACCTAACACTTTTTACTTTTATTTCTGTGTGTATATACAAAATTTGTACTAATTGTAAAAGTATGATATTACTATAATGCTATATAATAGTTTATTACATATTTAAAATTTATTGTTTGATTGTAAATAATGTAAAATAATTTTAGTTTTTTGTATGCTTAAATTTGGCGTTGAGGTGATTGTGAAATTCTGATAAGTACTAATTGTGTAAGAAATAGTATACAGATCATTCTATTTTTCAAAAATTACATGTTTTGTATAATTTTAGCTAACATTTGGTAAATTATATAAAGGCTGCATTTCATCAAAACACCATGTGATCTGATTAAAATTAGAAGTACATATTTCTTTAACTGATTTTATGAAATTTGTTACAAAATTTGACTTCCCACATCCACTTGGTCCTGCCACAATAGCAGTAAACGGATGGATAAAAATAATTTTTAACAAAAAAAAAAAAAAAAACCGACTGGCACCGACTTCAAAATTATAAAATAGTTACTAAATATTATTTTCTATTTAACTAAATGAAAGTTTGTATTACTTTAAACAAAGTAAATTTATTTTTTACTTTTGAATTTACTTTTGAAGTCGGTTTTTTTACGGAATTAAACGGATGGATAAAAATTATTTTTAACAAAAAAAAAACCGACTGGCACCGACTTCAAAATTATAAAATAGTTACTAAATATTATTTTCTATTTAACTAAATGAAAGTTTGTATTACTTTAAACAAAGTAAATTTATTTTTTACTTTTGAATTTACTTTTGAAGTCGGTTTTTTTATGGAATTAAACGGATGGATAAAAATTATTTTTAACAAAAAAAAAATTTAGTAACTATTTTATAATTTTGAAGTCGGTGCCAGTCGGTTTTTTATGGAATTAAACGGATGGATAAAAATTATTTTTAACAAAAAAAAACCGACTGGCACCGACTTCAAAATTATAAAATAGTTACTAAATATTATTTTCTATTTAACTAAATGAAAGTTTGTATTACTTTAAACAAAGTAAATTTATTTTTTACTTTTGAATTTACTTTTGAAGTCGGTTTTTTTATGGAATTAAACGGATGGATAAAAATTATTTTTAACAAAAAAAAAAATTTAGTAACTATTTTATAATTTTGAAGTCGGTGCCAGTCGGTTTTTTATGGAATTAAACGGATGGATAAAAATTATTTTTAACAAAAAAAAACCGACTGGCACCGACTTCAAAATTATAAAATAGTTACTAAATTTTTTTTTTGTTAAAAATAATTTTTATCCATCCGTTTAATTCCATAAAAAAACCGACTTCAAAAGTAAATTCAAAAGTAAAAAATAAATTTACTTTGTTTAAAGTAATACAAACTTTCATTTAGTTAAATAGAAAATAATATTTAGTAACTATTTTATAATTTTGAAGTCGGTGCCAGTCGGTTTTTTTTTGTTAAAAATAATTTTTATCCATCCGTTTAATTCCATAAAAAACCGACTGGCACCGACTTCAAAATTATAAAATAGTTACTAAATTTTTTTTTTGTTAAAAATAATTTTTATCCATCCGTTTAATTCCATAAAAAAACCGACTTCAAAAGTAAATTCAAAAGTAAAAAATAAATTTACTTTTTTTAAAGTAATACAAACTTTCATTTAGTTAAATAGAAAATAATATTTAGTAACTATTTTATAATTTTGAAGTCGGTGCCAGTCGGTTTTTTTTTGTTAAAAATAATTTTTATCCATCCGTTTAATTCCATAAAAAACCGACTGGCACCGACTTCAAAATTATAAAATAGTTACTAAATTTTTTTTTTGTTAAAAATAATTTTTATCCATCCGTTTAATTCCATAAAAAAACCGACTTCAAAAGTAAATTCAAAAGTAAAAAATAAATTTACTTTGTTTAAAGTAATACAAACTTTCATTTAGTTAAATAGAAAATAATATTTAGTAACTATTTTATAATTTTGAAGTCGGTGCCAGTCGGTTTTTTTTTTGTTAAAAATAATTTTTATCCATCCGTTTAATTCCGTAAAAAAACCGACTTCAAAAGTAAATTCAAAAGTAAAAAATAAATTTACTTTGTTTAAAGTAATACAAACTTTCATTTAGTTAAATAGAAAATAATATTTAGTAACTATTTTATAATTTTGAAGTCGGTGCCAGTCGGTTTTTTTTTTTTTTTTGTTAAAAATTATTTTTATCCATCCGTTTACTGCTATTGTGGCAGGACCAAGTGGATGTGGGAAGTCAAATTTTGTAACAAATTTCATAAAATCAGTTAAAGAAATATGTACTTCTAATTTTAATCAGATCACATGGTGTTTTGATGAAATGCAGCCTTTATATAATTTACCAAATGTTAGCTAAAATTATACAAAACATGTAATTTTTGAAAAATAGAATGATCTGTATACTATTTCTTACACAATTAGTACTTATCAGAATTTCACAATCACCTCAACGCCAAATTTAAGCATACAAAAAACTAAAATTATTTTACATTATTTACAATCAAACAATAAATTTTAAATATGTAATAAACTATTATATAGCATTATAGTAATATCATACTTTTACAATTAGTACAAATTTTGTATATACACACAGAAATAAAAGTAAAAAGTGTTAGGTACACTTAACGTAATTTATAATATCAATGTTGTTGTTCATAATACATCGTTTGGTATCATTATATGATAAAGATGTTTTATTTATTTTTTGTGTAAAAATAGTGTTTGATTGACTTGAATCGAAGCATACTACAATATAATACATTTTTATTAAACAAACACGATTTGTAATTTTCCATATTCATTTTTTTGGTAACACTTTTGTTAACTCCTTTTGCCTTGGCTATAAATTTATCTTCTATTTCTAATGCATACATTTTTAATCGCAACCCTGCAAATTCCTTCAATACTTTACCATTATTCTCATCTTTAAAAAAACCCAACTTTTTTATTTATTTTTGGATATCCATAAATATTATTTTCCGGGTAATCTGATGTATCAAAATAGTGAAGTAGATCTGGTTTTATATCCTCATAAAATTGTCTGTAAAAATTTGATATATCAAACTATCGGTATCGGTGTACAATAACTTAATTTTATTATGAAACTTTTTAATCATGTAGTTATAATGAAATTCATACATTAGGGTCTTAGATAAATCTAAAATACAAAATCCTAAATAAATCGGCTTATCATAAATTAATTTTGTTTTCCGTAATTGTATTGCGACTAAATTTTCTGAAAACATTGATAAACTGTGGAATTCTGGTTTTGCAATCCAATCCTGAGCACCTAAAACTTTACCACGATTATCCCAGTGAGTTAGTAGTTTAACGTTTACTCTTTTTTCAATATTTTCCATAGTCTTATCGAAGACAGAATTGTTCATTAATTTAAAAAAGTCTTTTTCAAAGTTTGATGTAGCTAACGTTCTTAAATTAAAGTCTATGTATTTCTTTAACCAAGAACTCTGTTTAAATTTTAAAATTCTATGTACATACTTTAATTAATTTAATCCCCATTTCAATGCATTGTTTTAAATTCCTGTAGTGAATGATGTATTTATTTTTATTATTTAAATTAGGAACTAATTTAGTTTCTTTAGTATTACCCACACATATGTTTTCAGGACACAACGGAAAGTCAGAATGCAAATTATGAAGTTCATCAGGATATTTCAAATCAACTTCTAAAACATAACCGAAATCAGAGTTATCCGATACATTGTAATCCGTATTAGAATCAATCCATTCGAAACCACCAACAGGAAGAGATTGAGACATTGCCCAACCGTATAGATTATTTGCATCAAAATAGGTTAGGTATGAATTACCTAGGTTTTTCACTATTATAATCTTCCATGAATTTATTATTTGCTCTAGCAAAACGATTGCTACACTGAGATACACCCCCTCTAATACCAGCTTTAAAAAAAGCAATTTTGTCATAGTCCGTTAACAATTCTAATTCTATTTTGGTAAATTTTAACATTGCATCCCAACTTAAACCTGGGGCAGTATAGTAATGAGCAGGATCTAAATCCATAAGTTTTAATACAAAGCTTTCTAAAGTTTTCAAATACATCAGTCAAAAGTAAAACATCAGTTTTTAAATATAAATTGGAATAATCAGACATACTACTACACTTAAAATGTTACCAAATATCTTTTGCATGATTATAATTGAATCTGTGAGTGAACTTTAAAATTGGTGTTGATCAGGAAGTGATGGATGTTTCAAGCAATCACTATTACACATAAATTCATAAGGATAAATACCTTTCCGTCTTAAACGTGAAAAGTCTTCATTATTAGGATAGTTCCTTTTTAGTTCTGTAAACTGATCATCATTAAGATTTTTAGCTAGTTGATCTAAACTATACGATAAAAATTTCAATGAATCTACGAATCTTAAACTTACCGGTTGATTATTTATTGTTAACTGTTTTGAAAATGATATGTATCGTTCTTTATTTTGTGGAATAACTTCAACTTTGTTATCATCGAAGTTTAATGCATGGACAATGAAATGAGCATCGTAGTGACTGAGGTTATGTAAGAATATTGGGATATGACGAGGGGTTCTGTACTTAGAACTACACACTTGATGTGCAACACCCCTAAAACTGCCAGTGTGCCAATCAAAATCGTAAAAAAGATCTTCATTTAACTCAGTTTCACAAATTATATAACATATGTTTGAATTTGAAATTTTAATTTTATCTTCATCTGATAATGGAACGGGGCATTTTTGGAAACTATTTTTTTTAACTATTGTTTTCACATCTTCACAAAGGCGATTCATAAACACTTGTGCACAGTTTGACCCACTATACGTCTCATATTTTGATAATCTGTTATCATATGAACATTTAATATAATATCCAAAACTATACACTTCATGTTTTTGAATATTAATTGTACTAGGCTTAGATGGATCGTTACTACATGATTCTATTGGATTCAAAAATGCCTCAAAGTCTGCATAAATCACAAAGGGCATTTCCAACTTTTTCACGAATTTGTCAAATTTTAATTTATTATTTGAGGGTGGTTTACCAAACCAATCCTTTTTGGAATACTCGCCGTTTGGTAATTCCGTAATCACATATATAAACTCTACGATGTTGTCTTGATATTTGTGAACTAACTAATCGCGATAAGTTTTTAATATAACAGTAATGATTTTTAATACCATTCGATATATATAGTAGGTTAATATGATTAGGTGTACGACATTTTGTTAAATATAAAGGGCCTACTATAGAATTACACTTTTTTTCTTTATTATACTCTAAGCCAAAAACATTAATACTAATATTGTTTAATTTCTCAACTTTTGATATATCTGCAATTTTAACCGGAAAAGAAATACCAGTAAATTTTAGTTTATTTCCATGAATTACGTAAGATGCCACCCGATCTACACTTTTACATACAAGATATAAACCAGAGAGTAATGCCCATTTGCTGGGTCAAATGATGTAAAGTTTAAAGTTTGCATTACGGACGCAACTCTTATTGTTCGAAGAGCACGAATTAATCCAAGTGTATTACTCGCTCATCAGAAAGTTTTAGCTTCTACCACTACTAAATATCCTATTACTCGTGCTGAAGTTAAAGTTTTAACAATTCCATCGGGTGTTCAAGGAAAAACTCTTGATAATATATTATTCTTAGGACAGGTACCCAAAAGATGTATTATAGGTTTTGTGAATAATTCTGCATTTAATGGTTCACTAACTAAAAATCCATTTACCTTTCAAAATTATGGTATTAACTCTTTCAGCCTATATATTGATGGTCAACAAATACCTTCCAAAGCTTTGCAACCATTTTTTAATAATAATATATTTACATCAGCATATCGTACTCTATTCTCGGGGACTGGTATTCACTTTCTTAATGAAGGAAATGCAATCTCACGTGAACAGTATGCCAAAGGTTACCTGTCTTTTAGCATTTGATTTAACTCCTGATTTATCAGCTAACTCATCAGCCCATTGGAATCTCATAAAGCATGGTAGTGTAAGATTAGAAGTACGATTTGAATACTCACTAACACAAACAATTAACTGTATTGTTTATGCTGAGTTTGATAATATTATTGAAATAGATAAAAATAGAAATGTTACTGTAGACTATAGTAGTTAGGATTATAATGTGTATTGTGTTTTAGATATATGTGTTACGCTTAATGCATTTTGTGTGTGTAACTAAAGGTAACATTATAAAATTTAATAAAACAAAATGTATGCAATGTACTATTTTTTATTTATTTATAAACCTTCCCCATTTAATCTTATACAATATACTACTTATAATTAAAGTAGAGAAGAGAGTATCCGAGCATCATCATACGATGAATCGAACAGTTCACGCTTCTCCATTTCATCACAAACTTTTATATCATTAGTTAACATATACTATTAGTTTATCTATGTTTAGTTTATAAATATCTTTAGAATCCTTAATTTGTATTAATATGACTAGTCCACTAATGAGTGAGTGTCATTGTTAGAAAAGTATTTTTTTACTTTTTCACTTTCTGCTATTGTCTTTGTAATATTGTATACGAGACCGTTTGTGTTGTCGTAGATGCTATCCTTATAATTCTTTACGTAATATTTAATCCTCGAGGTAGCGTGCTTTCAGTGATCACTAGTTGGAATCTTGGATAGTTTCTTCATATCATACATTTCAATTTTTATGAGATGCGTCGCTTGGTCTCCGTCGTCAGAATTTGTAGAGATGTATGATACGCCATCTTTAACAGCTCGTGCCACAGTCAACGATAGCAGCTTCCTCCTTTTTATTTTTGGTGCCACTTCAAAAAATGTATCAATCGGTTGCGATTTCCTTTTTCCACCATCGCCTGTGTTATTAACAACGATGTCATCACTCTCTTCTTCGTGTTGGGGAGAGAGAGGCGAGTAGTAAAACTGTTTATAGGTATTTACATTATCGTCTGCGAAGCTGAATGATCTCTGCAACAACAGAGTTATCATGTTAATATCAATTTGATTAATCTGACACACACACACACATACACACGTACAACAACAGAAATACAAATAAGTTTGTCAATAGAATAAACACTTACCTCCATGATGCGTTGAAGTAGGTAACACAAACGTAGTATTGGTAGACGTATACAATTCACTGTGGTCAAACGACCATACACTGATTGCAATTGATTGCAATTGTTCCATCATATATAGTCCATTCTTATCTAAAACATGACACACACACATACACATCCCTAAGTACAACGAAACTCTATGAATCAACAAACTTATCTCACATCACAACAGACATGAACCTGTTTTGTGACTTACACAAAGAATGCGATTTTTTATTTACATATCACTATCATTGAACATTCCTATGACAACCATTTTATAGATTGGTACTGTAATAATCTGCTAATAACAGTAGTATCATGGATACACTAGAATTACAAAAATATGAAAAAGATTCATTTCAGTCTAGAAAATAATGTTTATGCTGCTAATACACTACCTATGTACACACATGTACCAACGTATATAATATGCAATTTGGATGCGGATGATAAACCAGGGTCACACTGGGTAGCCATACATATCGATACAAATGGTATCGGCCAATATTTTGATTCATATGGACGAACACCTGAGCGATATCATCTTCAGTTTTTGAAAAGGAATTGTAAGAGGTGGGACTGGAATGTTGATAGGATTCAGAATGATTGAACTTCGGTTTGTGGCGAATATTGCTTAATGTATTTGCTATTTAAGTTTCAGGGATGTTCAATGCATAGTTTTACGAACATATTTACAGGAAACACGCTGTACAATGATAATTTTGTGGATGAGATGTTCCACTCATATTTTGTAAAAAAAGTAATAAAATTTCGAAATAAAAATGAATGACTGTGTTTTATTGATGATATAGAAAATCAGACAAAATGAAGATAACAATGAGTATTTAGATAAGAACACCAAAGCAACCGTAATGAGAGAATTCGAAGCACAATAGATAATGATAACGATAGGCGAACAATGGGACTTTAAGTAATGTAACGATAAGCAAACAAAGGAACGTTAATGAGGGTTCAGAAGCTGATTCCGATTTGCATAACTCCAGAACCACGCATCCTACGCAAAAATGGACTGCAGAAACGTGATCAGAGCATGCCAAAACCTAGGATAGCATACCAAACTTTTTTTTTTTTTTTTTTTTTTTTTAGGTTTGGTGCCACTCAGATTTTAGATTCCGGGTGATTAGCTGGTTCTGGCGCGTGCGCCAGAAACAGCGATTCACCACTACTGCTATTGTAGTGTGTGTTTCATTTCCTTTACGTGTTCCGTAGTAGATTTGTTTTTTTTTTTAATAAAATCTGGTTTTCGTTCGAGAGTAATAAACTTACTACCTACTAATCCTTAAAAACTTTCGCATTTACTAATATAAAAAAAAAACTATAATGTATTGTGTTGATAAGTCTTTGTTGGTTTTTTCTTACGCCATTTTTGGTGTTAATTGGCAAATACAATTTTGTTTTTAATCATATTCATAAACTAGTGCTTGATTGTAATCCTACCTGATGGTAAGCAGTGATGCTATCGTTGATGGTAAGACGCACTAGTTTATTAAGAGCCTATTCACTCTAGCCTTGAAGACACCTTTTGTTTGTGAGGGTAAAGTCATCGAGTGACTTCTCTGAGGAAGTTCCAGATTCTTACAGACTAAAAACCCCCCTTTTTCCTTCTCCTGCTCTAGGCCGAGGCACAGCAGCAGTAAGAGCAATAGCTCTTACTCCGCAATAGCCTTACATAACACAACTAAATCATAAAAATGGAACAATAGGTGATTTTTTCTCATGAGCCTTGAAGACACCCAAAATCATAAAAAAAAATCACCAATTTTGCCATTACCCCCATGGTAATCAATAGTACCTATGATATTTTTTAAAGTAGAGAGGAAAGTTGGTATATAGCAACCAGCCAGGTAAGAGTCGGTCATGGCAAGTAGACATCTGTTCGTTGGTGGAATGCCCAGCTTGGGCCGAGCAGCGCCGTGACCTGGTCGCGGCCGTAGGTGCTGCGGGAAATCTCTCGCTTCCGGCTGTAGTGTCGACTATGGTCGGGATCGAGTCAGGGTGGAGTACCGTCGCTACCTTCTGTGAGGCCATGATGCTCGCAAAGGAGGCGGCGGAAAGGGAGAGAGAGGCTGCTTCCTCCCTCCCCTTCAGCAGTAGACGCACTAGACGTCGTAGGGTGGCCGACCTGCGGCCACCGTAGGGCGCGGCCTGTGGACGAAATTCTCGGGGCGTCTTATCGTTCGACCAGCAGCAGGCCTCGAGGCGGCGGCGCCGTGTTCCGCGCGCGCCTCATAGATGCCTGCGGTCGGGGTGATGGCCGCAGTGGGTGATATCTGGCGGGCTGACACATGGGTAATTGGAGGAACATCGGGTTGGTTTTAGTATTTGTTGTATTTTCCCCCTCAAAAAAAAAAAAGGAAACTTGAGAGCTTCAATCATCTTCAATTTTCGTTACGGAACTCTAAATCAATTTCTTTTCATATGCAAGTTATTAGAAGTTGTGCGTTTGTAACCTATTGTTATTATAATGAATCTATTTTGGTCTTATCTTTAAGATTCTATCTTGGAACTATTGTATTGATATTTATGTTCAATTTTGGCGGGAATAAAAGCGTCTATAGTCCTTTGGTTATATTTTTTTTTGTCATTTGCACTAAGAAGTTTGGAGGAAATGCATGTAAAAAGAGTTTAGTGGTATCGGAATTTTGAGTTTTTTTTTTTACATTTTCTGTATCGTAGGTATGTAACTAAGTTATATTTAATTATTTATGCTTTATTGTATATAATGAAATGTAGTTGGTATAAAAGGCGGACCTAATGCCATATTATGGAATTCACTACCAATCAACCTTTGGGTCAAGTGGCCACCGTAAGCGCGCGTCTGCGGACGGCGAGTAAGGGAAGCTCGCCGCCCGACCAGAACCAGACCCGAGTGTACGGCGCGTAGCGTTCCGTGCGCGTCTCAAAGAGCCAATAGACCACCACAGACGGGGTAGGGCCCTACCCCGTCTGTGGTGGTCTATTCTAATGTTCAGTCGGGGTGTGGGGCAAGCGCATCGAGTCACCGCGACCTCGGCCCAGATCAGGATAAGTAAGGGAAGGTTTTTAGTCAGTCAGAGTCTGACACTCCGCCTCATCCTGGGAGGGAGAGGTCATTGACGATTTTCCCCTGACAAAAAATGCGGTTTCCTCACGATGTTTTCCTTCATCGTATGTCAGTGGTGTCACGTTGATAGGTACTTGCCAGATTTAGATTTCGCCCAGCGGGCGTTTTAACCTCCGGACCACCACCACTTATTGGTGATGATGATGATGATCACGATATTTGATCTTCCACAGGTGTACACATGATGACATCTTCCCGGTGACAATAACAGCACTGCCTACCCCCGATTCCGCCCAGTCTGCGTCAGCAGGCTACACCCGGTATGGTGTTAGGTAAGTCCTGAATTCCTTACTTCGATATATGAAAATAAAGCCACGAAACAATTTAACGGATAGCTAAACAGGCAGAAGATTTTTTTAACCTTAAAACCATTACAATCGTGGTAATGCAAATCACAATAGAAGAAGAATAGGTCCGCGAACGCTGTTCGCTTGGGGTTTAATGAATTAAATTAAACAAGGAAGGATTTTAGCTTCTCAAACAAACTTTCAAATCAAAACATGGAAACTTCTGAACATTTTTTAATGAGACTTAGTACCCATCCGCAACATGTCAAGGTCTTAAAACTTAACTAAACACATACCTATATATTATTATTATACACGATTCCGAATTTGAATCCTTAGTTTTCATTTAATTACTGAGTTAAGGTATATTAACAATTTGATATCATATTTCTGAATACACACATACTAGTATTGTAGTTCTTCACGAAAATTATAGGTGGCGCTGTTTCAACACTTTCTATTGATATTTATGTCGATCCAATTCACGCTAAAGTTTTACTTTATTCTAGTTCTAAGGTTATAGGGTAGATGGCGTTAGTGTAGGTATAGTTTTAGTATCTCGTCGATTTATTGGTTCCAAATGTAAGTACCTACCTAATGTTTAGGGACTGGTGTGTTTCTAAATAGGTGTTTTTTTTTTCAAAAGAGTATCAATGGAGTTTCTTGCTCGTTCTTCTCCATTCGAATCTACACTTTGGAACGAGCACCTAGCTTCACTGACGAACAGACTAACGAACATCCATATATCGTGTTCTATTTTTATAAAAACACCTGTAGGTATATGGCTTAGTTGTTTTATTTTTTTATTTTTTTGACTTTAAAAACACCTTCGTCACAAAAGGAAATCCTTGTTAAAAACCTGTGTTAGTTAGTAATTAATTTTAATACAACAACTTAGGCCTTGTAACTAAGTTGCTTTAATTACCTACAATATATTAATTAGGTATAGTTCCTACACATTTAAATATATGTAAATATATTAGCATAGTGTACTGAAGCTATTATTGTTTTAATTTCTGAAAGGGTCTTCGCCCGCCATACACGGGGAAGGAAAAAAAGCCTATGTGTAATTCCAAAGTACCCTCACTCACACGGCGAAACACAACTTAGGTCTGTGTTGCTTGACATTATTGCACGCCGGTTTTCTGTGAGGCCGTGGTATCACTCCGGTCGAGCCGACCCATTCGTGCCGAAGCATGGCTCTCCTGCTCTCAAATGGCATTTTGTTGTTTGTCAGGGGAAACCATCAAATATTTTTTCCCACTCAGGGTAAGGCGAGAGTGTGTCAGACTCTTACTGACTAAAAACCCACCCGTTTCTTCTCCTGCTCTGGGTCGAGGCCGTGGTGCCTCTTTGCGCTTACCCCGCAACCTCGGCTGACCGTCAGCCCTATAGGGTCCCGTCTGTGGTGGTCTATTTTCGAGGCGTGCTCAGAAAGTTACGCGCCGTACGCTCCGGTCTGGTTCTGGTCTGGCGGCGAACTACCTACTACTAGCTCATCTCTCGATCCCCGACGCCCGAGATGTTTGTTACCCTTTCACGTCAAAACTACTGAACGGATCTGAATGTAATCTGGCACAGAGATAGATTATAGTCTGGAATAACACCTACGTTACATATTACCCTCGTCCTACCAGAAGTTAGGTTGACATAATACAAATTAATTAGTATTCATTTGTAATGCAGATTACAGAATAATGCATGAAGAGAATTTCTAATTAAAAAGTAGAAAGTTTTTTTTGTTAAGTTCTCATTCGCGTTGCTTGTACTCAGTAGGTACCTACCTAATACAGGTCATGGCCTTTTGGCTAAATTGTTGTTTTATGTCATTGCTCGTCAAACGAGCAATAGGATTACCTGATGGTAAGCAATGAAAGCCATGGACACTCGAATATAAAGTGCGTTGTCGGCCGCTTGTGGATTGGACGAGATTTATGGATAAGGGATTTGAGGATAAAGGATGTGGGGGGTGAATAGGACCTCTGGTTACCTCACTCACACGGCGAATCACAACATTAATGTTGCTTAACGCCGGTTTTCCGTGAGCCCATGTTATCACTCCGGTCGAGCCGACCCATTCGTGCTGAAGCATGGGCTCTACCACACTTTTCTTTCTTGATCTTCAATCGTTTGAGCTGAACTTTTGTATACACATTTAGTTTCATCATCATCAGCCTATAAGTGCCCACTGCTGAGCAAAGGCCTCTTGTCATACGGAGAAGGTTTGAGCATTAATCACCACGCTTGCTCAATGCGGGTTGGCGATTTCAAACTTATTATTGGAAATTATAAGTCCAGGTTTCCTCACGATGTTTACCTTAACCTTATGTCAGTGGTGTCTAAATAATCATAGGAAGTACATATCACTCGGAAAAAGTCACGTTGGTACTTGCCAGGTTTCGAACCCACACCCTCATGCATGAGAAGCGGGCTCCTTAACCTCAGGGCGACCACGACGTTTAGTTTGCATGACAATAAATGCCAAGCTGCATGACGTCACTCTAAATCCATAAAATGTCTCATAAAGTGTTTAATTCCCGATTTTATTATCCCACCTGATAAAAACTTGATTTAAAAAAGTCTTGATTAGAAACCAACGATTTATAAAACAATTAATTAAATACATTATTTTTGCATTTGATGATCTTTGAAGAGCATGCCTGAAAGAGAAAAAAGAAATAAAAAACGGAGCACGGATGCAATGCTGATACTAAATTTCTGCACTATTTTATGGATGCCATTATACACACACACCTTCCTCTTCAATCACTCTATCTATTAAAATACCGCATCAAAATCCGTTGCGTAGTTTTAAAGATTTAAGCATACATAGGGATATAGGGCCAGAGAAAGCGACTTTGTTTTATTTGTAGTGATAGTGAGCACTAAAACTAAAGTTGACCAACTTGTGCCTGTGGCGCATTTCCTTTTTTTGGAAATGGTCGTCGCATTGTGTAATTGATATTAATCTAGAATATCCAGTCGATTTGTAATTATTGTAGGAACTGGGAACATGTGCAGTATGTTAATTAAATTACATCGTAGAATCTGCCTTTCATTTAAAAGCACCCCTCGCATGTTTTAAGTGTGGGAGAGCCATGCTTTGGCACGAATGGGTCGGCTCGACCGGAGTGATATCGCGGCCTCACAGAAAACCGGCGTTAAAAACCACAGCGTTGTGTTTCGCCGCGTGAGTGAGGTTACCGGAGGCCCAATCCTTCCCCTCCCCCAATCCTTCCTCGATCCCTAAATCTCCAAATCCCTAATCCCTAAAAGGTCGGCAACGCACTCGTTACTCCTCCGTTGCGAGTGTCCATGGGCGGCGCTGATTGCTTACCACCAGGTAATCCGTCGGCTCGTTTGCCGATGTATTACATTAAAAACCCAAATCTTCAAAATCTAATCTGAATCATCTTGTTATTATATATCCAGTTTCTTGTTACACTTATTTCCTAACTTCCAGACTCATTCGCCCGCAACATGTCGAGACGTCTGAAATGCGTGTCTGCGCCATTTTGTTTTCTAACCCGCCTCGTAAGAAATATCTTTTAACCTTGTTTCGTAGATTACGGTACCTTAATTTCGTAGATTACCATAGATTTTTTAGTTACCCTTATACTCTTACCTTTGTTTTGGTAGTTACCATTATCCCTTGCTGCTTATTTTGTCGATTACCATTATTTTTTTACCCTTGTTTTGTTGATTACCTTTGTACCTTAATTTTGTATATTACTATAGACGCGTAGGTTACCCTTGTCTTATGTAGATTAAACTTATACTTATAACTTAGTTTTTCAAGGTCAACATATCCATTTACACTTAATTCCGAAGATAAGCCTTATTGTATTAAGTTGGTTTTGTTTTGTTGATTATTTTGTTTACCTTATTTTTTATACTACCCTCGGTTTTTACCATACCTTGTTTCTTTTATTACCATACATATATTTTTATGGTTACTTTTTATTTCTCTTTTCTTTGGTATTACGAATGTCCATGGGCGACGCTGATTGCTTACCATCAGGTAATCTGTATGCTCTATCGTATATTTTAATAATATAAATTTAAAATTAAAAAAAAAACCCGACACAAAAAACATACTACCTTTAAAAAGTGAAAATTTTGTAATGTACACGTAATGCGGTTTCATTTGAGACCCCACTGGAGCATATTTATAGACATTCGGTAATTGTTCCCCACTTTCACCCCCCACAAATTTTATATGTCTATCAAACATGTCTAAGAACACTCGCACGTAAGTAATCTTTGTTAGGAAAAAAACTTAATTGAAATCGTTTCATCGACAGACAGACAGGCACGTCAAACTTATAACACCCCTCTTTTTGCGTCGAGGGTGAAAAATATAGAAAAAGTTACCACCTTCGGGAAGAGCTCCTCGGCTGCAACAGTTTATACCTAGTCTCGAAAGAGATAAACTTTACGATCAGCTGTCTCTGATAACCTTAGATAAAAGGTCACTGAAACACGCATGCTCTATACACGTGTCGCGAAACGAGATTCTAGTGTCAATTTACTGCATTTCCTTATTTAACACGTGCTTTGGGGTTTTTGAATTTTCATCATCATCATCATTATCATCAGCCTATAAGTGCCCACTACTGAGCAAAGGCAAAACATTGATCACCACAATTCATTGTCAGCCGGAAGACGTCCACTGCTGGACAAAAGCCTCCTTAGTCCTCTACGTGGAACGACAAGTTGCGTCTTTTGATTGCATGGTTGGCGCAGTCGCTGGGCAACTGGCTGCTGTGCAACGTGTCGCGGGTTCGATTCCCGCACGGAACAACACTTTGTGTGATCCACAAATTCTTGTTTCGGTTCAGGGTGTGTTTTGTACGTTTGTAAACGCACCCACGACACAGGAGAAAATCCTAGTGTGGAACAAATTAAAAAAAAAAGTTGACACCATTGGCTCTCCGCGAATTTGACGGGGTCGTCGGTCTACCTAGCGCTACGTTTTCCGGTCCTTGGTCGCCTCTCGAGTACTTTCTGGACGCTTCGGCCGTTCATCTTTCGAGTAATGTGGCCTGCCCATGGTAGCACTTCAGCCTGAAGATGTTTCAGAAGCTATGATGGTAACGTTGGTTCTTTGTTGAATTTCCACATTCATTATAAAAGGCGTTCCTTCTCCTGCTCCAGGTCGAGGCCGCGGTATTATTGAGCTTAACCCGCAACCCTGGCTGAATCAATGCTAGATTTAAATAACAAAGTATAACGCTTAATCATATTATATTACACTAGCTACTCTCGCGCGGTTTCACCCGCTGCTCGGCTCCATTTGATCGTAGCGTGATGTTTTATAGCCTATAGCACTCAGGAATATTGTAGCTACCTATCAGTGAAAGAATTTTGGCAATCCGACCAGCGGTTCCAAAGATTACCCCCTACATACAGACTTACAAATTTTACCTCTTTATAATATTAGTATAGATATGCGCTGCTGACTCTAGTTATTATCGCAAGGTCAGCCAAAGGTAAGTTCTTAATTATACAACACAGATAAATTGTTGACGTGAAACTCTTATACTTTATGGAATAGGGTTGCAAACGACCCGACGTTTCACCTGATGGAAAGCAAATGCCGCCCGGGGACACCAGCGACAAGAAAAATAGGAACTTTTAGGGATCTGATTTTAAGCAATTGATGCCGCCCGTGAACACCAGCTACAAGAAAAATAGGGAGTTTAGGGATTTGGGAAAATAGGAATTTGACCTTTAAAAACCTTACTTACAAGACGAAACACAACGCTGTGGTTGTTTCACACACACCGGTCTTCTGTAAGGCCGTGGTATCACTCCGGTCGAGCCGACCCATTCGTGCCGAAGCATGGCTCTCCCATAGGTAGCTGAAGCTAATAAACGATTTCTGTGCGATGAGATAGGTACTTGTTTTAATTGTTAAGCTGGAGATACTTACACGGCGAAACATAACGCTGTGATTGTTTCACGCCGGCTTTTTGTGAAGCCGTAGTTTTTTTGTGAGGGGAAAAACATCAAATTACTTCTCCCACTCAGGGTCGGGCAGGAGGGAGTGTCAGACTCTTACTGATTAAAAACCCCCCGTTCCTTCTCCTGCTCTGGTCCGAGGTCGCGGTGCCCGCAGCCCCAGCTGAACAGCAGCCCTATAGGGCCCCGTCTGTCATGGTTCATTGGCTTTTAAAGTGCGCGCGGAACGCTACGTGCCGTACGCTCGGGTCTGGTTCTGGTCGGGCGACGAGCTACCCTTACTCGCCGTCCGCAGACTCGTGCTTACGGTGGCCGGAGATCGTCTCTCGTGGTAACACTCCGGTCGAGCCAACCCATTCGTGCCGAAGCATGGCTCTCCCACACCTAAATATTATGTGGTTGTTTGTTTATGTTTTGTTGGAATAAATGATTTTGACTTTGACCTCCAAATACTTGTATTCTGTCGCCGTCACATCGTAAGACAAGGTGACATAATCTTTATGACTAGCCAACATCAGTAACTGTTTATATATTAGCGACCCGACCCGGTTTCGCACGGGTGCAATGCTAATACTTAATTTCTCCACTATTTCGGGCTGATTTTTCAATGGTTAGATAAAAGTTACCTGTGGAATAATAATGATGCTGTCGCGTCACAATGTTTGTATAAGACAGTGACAGCAACAATTTTATTACTCAGATAACATTTGTCTGACTATTGAAAAAATCAGCCCATAATGGATATTACTATACACTAGCTATTCTCGCGCGGTTTCACTCGCTGCTCGACTCTTGTAGATCGTAGCTTATTGGTTTATATCCTACTAGATTTTGCCCGCGACTCCGTTCGCGTGGAATAGTGACTTCCTGCAGATTTTTAGTAACTTAACTTACCTATGTCCTTTCTCGAGCTCCAAACTATGTCCGTACCAAATTTCACAGAAATCGGCTCTGTAGTTTAGGCGTGAAGAAAAGACAGACAGACAGACAGAGTTACTTCTGATTTATAATATTAGTTTGGTTAGCATTCAGGGACATTGTAGTTATCTATCAGTGAAAGAATTTTGGCAATCCGACCAGCGGTTCCAAAGATTACCCCCCTAAACAAACTAACAAATTTTACCTCTTTATAATATTAGTATAGATAAAAAATATACGCTATTTATAAATAAGCAAACTAATGTATAATTCATAAACATCTAACATTGTCCTACTTTGCAAAAAGTTCACGGTTATTATTAGTATCCATGTGTTAAACTTCGTATTTGAAGCGGCCATTTTGTTTTTTCTAGTAAAATGTGTTTAACGAGGTGTCTTTTAAAGCTGCAAGTAAGTGTGGGAGAGCCATGCTTCGGCACGAATGGGTCGGCTCGACTGGAGTGATACCACGACCTAACAGAAAAGCAGCGTTAAACAATCACAGCGTTGTTTCGCCGTGTGAATGAGGTTACCGGAGGCCCAATCCTTCCCCTTCCCCATTCCTAAAATTTCCACATCCCTTATCCCCAAAGGTCGGCAATGAACGTGAAACGTGAAAACGACCTTGAAAGGTCGCAGGCAGACGCTGTATGCAGCTCCCTTCTAACCCATCAATGTCTTTGAGGGAGGCTTAAGACAGGTCCAATAGACCACCACAGATAACACCCAACAGGCTCAACAGCCGGGGTTGCGGGGCAAGCGCAATGAGGCACCGCGACCTCGGCCCAGAGCAGGAGAAGGAACGGGGGGGTTTTTAGTCAGTAAGAGTCTGACACTTCTTGTCACTGTGACTTCACCTGTGTGAATGTGACTGTTTCAAAGTTATATCTACTTTTTAAGATTATTTAGACACAACTGATTTACGGTGAAGGAAAACATCGTGTGGAAATCTGGACTTTGAAATCGCCAATCCTTAAGCGAGCGTGGTGATTAATGCTCAAACCTTCTTCGTGTGTGAAGAGGCTTTTGGTCAGCAGTGGGCTTTTATAGGCTGATGATGATTATAAAATTGATGTTATCATGATTTATGACGTCAATGTCAAATGTTATTACATGGAGCCCTTCCAGAAACTGCGAGAAAGAGGAGCGGTATGTTACAAAAATTATTTGTTTTTCTTACAAAACAAGCAATTGTAAAGAACGGTAGGAAATGTTTTAAGGAAATTAGTAATTTTATAGTTGCAAGGTTTGTGTAGTAACGTTTGGTTTAAGTGCGTTCATATTAAAACAGTTATAATTGTCTAATTTCCGCTATCGACTCCGCTGTTGTTACCGGGGAGAATCGTATAAAACACTAGCAACTCTCGCGCGGTTTCACCCGCTGCTCGGCTCCATTTAATCGTAGCGTGATGTTTTATAGCCTATAGCACTCAGGAACATTGTAGCTATCTATCAGTGAAAGAATTTTGGCAATCCGACCAGCGGTTCCAATGATTACCTCCTAAATACAAACATACAAATTTTACCTCTTTATAATGTTAGTATAGACAAGACGCTTACTACTCCTTCTACTCCTTAGAAAAAGACGATCACTAGCTGTCTTTATCTGAGGAGGAACTAATCAAAAACCTCCCCGGCCAGGGTAAGGTGAGAGGAAGTGTCAGACTCTTCACATCATAAGTCTTATCATTAGCCTAAAAGTGCCCTCTGCTGAGCAAAGGCCTCTTTTAACAGGGAGAAGGTTTGAGCATTAACCACCACGCTTGCTCAAAGCGGATTGGCGATTTCAAACTTAGAATTTTATAAGAAACTAGCTTTCGCCCTCGGCTTCGCCCGCGTGGTGTGTTGATAAAAAGTAGCCGATGTCCTATTCCGGAGTTTATCCTATGCCTGTGCCCAATTTCATTGAGACCCGTCCAGCTGTCGTCACCATTAGTATAGATATAGAATTATAAGTCCAGGTTTCCTCACGATGTTTCCCTTCACCGTATGTCAGTGGTGTCTAAATAATCATAGAAAGTACATATAACTCGGAAAAAGTCACATTGGTACTTGCCAGTTTTTGCCCCCTCATGCATGAGAAGCGCCTTAACTTCCAAGCCACCCCGACGTTCAGACTCTTACTGACCAAAAATCACCCTTACAATACGGTAGTTTCCGACTAGTCAAATTCAATACTTTTATCCAAACGTCAAAAACGATACTTTTCTAAGAAATTTGTATGAAAATCTGAGTTATGACGTCATAGTATTTTTGCGTCAAATAGCTTACTTAATTATATATATGTATACTAATATTATAAAGAGGTAAAATTTGTAAGTTTGTATGTAGGGGGTAATCTTTGTAACCGCTGGTCGGATTGCCAAAATTCTTTCACTGATAGCTACAATTTCCATGAGTGCTATAGGCTATAAAACATCACGCTACGATTAAATGGAGCCGAACGTGGAGTTTCTTAATAATTAGCTTAAAAAATCTAAAACTTAGTATATCGATCGATCGATGACATTTTTCACTATTTAATTGTATTAAAACGTCGAATTCATTTATTTTTGACCTAGGTAGACTTGGGTAAATGTGGTGGAATTGGGTAGTTCCCAATTCGTTGTACAACCCTGCTGGTTGTACTGTATGACTGAGATTTTATTCTGTTTACTCCATCTAGTGGGTGTGTCTCATAATATCGTGTTCATTTAATTATCATAAATCATAATATATCAAGTTGTTGTTATTACGAAATCCATCAAAATATTTGTTCAGCAATGTGATAAACATGCAAATATTACTATTTCCCAATGACTTTGCCCTGATTCTTGTAATGCGTCACATATTTGCTATATTAAGTCGTCATCTACACAAATAAATAACTTTAATTTTGTACCTAACTTGCTACTGCCGCGCGGTTTAGTTTGCTTTCCCGCTGTTCGACTCATATTAGTCGTAGCGTGATGTTTTATGGTCTAAAGCCTTCCTCGATAAATTGACTAAGGAACAAAAAAAGAATTATTCAATTCGAACCAGTAATTCCGGAGAACAGCGCGTTCAAAAAAACTCTTCAGTGTTATAATATTAGTATAGATATAATAGGTCAAAGTCAAAGTCAAAAGTCAAAAATCATTTATTCCAATTAGACCTTTACAGGCACTTTTGAACGTCAAACAAAATTTAAAATAAAAAATAGTGTCAGTCTGTCGGTCAGTCCTCTTAGTGAAGCTATTTGCTCGTTCCAAAGTGTAGATTCCGATGGAGAAGAACGAGCAAGAAACTCCATGGTTACTCTTTTTAAATCAGTTTCACATACAGATTCCTTTTACAAAGAGTTGGTTCAATTATGTGAGAAACACGAGGTATATTTGTGACCACCCCTTCAGGGTTGTGGGGCAAGCGCAATGAGGTAACGCGCCCTCGGCTTAGAGCAGGAGAAGGAACAGCGGGGTTTTTAGTCAGTAAGAGTCTGACACTCCCTCTCGCTTCTTCCTTTGTGGGAGAAGTCATTTGAAGATTTTCTCCTCTGAAACTGACAATGAATTTGTATAATAGTATTTCCATTGTTATCATATCCATCCATCATAACCCTATCAATTTTTTACCACATTTCGCAATAGTCCTCCATCAACCTGGAATTGTCCTTTAGGTGCACTTTCATAGTGCATACAGGGATAATTGCCGGCTAATGTCCCATTCCACTTATATTAAATAGGTTCAAAGGGCCTCTGCGAGTTGGCTTCGGCTTCGTACGCCTTCCAAAGGTCCGGGATCCTATAATCCCGTGAAAGGAAAGAATTACAAGAGGTAACTTTTTATTATGTAATAGGTCGGCAAACGAGCAGACGTATTACCTGATGGTAAGCAATCAGCGCCGCCCATGGACACTCGCAACGGAGGAGTGTTTTGCCGACCTTTTAGGGATTAGGGATTTGGAGATTTAGGGATTGAGGAGGGATTGGGGGAGGGGAAGGATTGGGCCTCCGGTGACCTCACACGGCGAAACACAACGCAGTGGTTATTTCTCGCCGGTTTTCTGTGAGGCCGTGGTATCGCTCCGGTCGAGCCGAACCATTCGTGCCGAAGCATGGCTCTCCCACACTTATCTATCTTAACTTATCCTGTCCCGGACATAACGACAGTGTTAGAAATAACTATTTGTATTGTAATAAAACGTACTTATGAGATGCTAATGATTCTATTTTCAATGTTCTTCTAATCCTAATATTTGTTTTAGCGTCCATTTTATTTATTTTACACGTCTTAGTGACGCCATTTTGACGTTATAGGCATCTGTCATTATCACTACATAGTATAAAACAAAGTCGATTTCTCTATCCCTATATCCCTATGTACGCTTTAATCTCTTAAACTAAGCGACGGATTTTGATGCGGTTGGTTTAGTAGATAGAGTGATTGAAGAGGAAGGTATTTCATATGTTATTATACATATAACATCCATAAAATATTGGAGAAATTTAGTATCAGTATTGCACCCGTGAAAATCGGGGGCGGGTCGCTACTTCGCTAATAAGTTATACTTAACTATTATTGAAATATTATATACCCAACCCTAGGGTAAAACACGTCACGTTCCGCGTCATAAAGAGCCCTCAGACCATTGCAGATGGCGCCCAATAGCGCTGATGTCTAGATGGTGTTGCGTGGCAAGCGCGAGAAGGTTCCGTGGCTTTCGCCCGGAGCAGTTTAAGAGACTGGGGTGGTTTTAGTGATTAAAAGTCTGATACACCCTCTCGCTCTACCTAGGGTGGTAGAAAACATTTGATTAATTTTTGCCCCTTCAAAAAACGTTCCAACTTTGGCAAGCGGATTGGGTAGTTCAGAAGGTTCAAGTTTATCAGATAGGCGATGTCGATTGCATTCCTGGTGGTAAATAATCAACGCCGCCCATGGACACCTGCAGCAATGTTTGGTTCACGCCTGGTTTTTCCTGGTATCACTCTGGTCGAGCCGATCCAGTAGCTGGTAAGATGCTGATTGCTCTACTCTAAATAATTTTAAATGTTTACATAATTACTATAAAGAATTCTACTATTTGCTTACACAATCATCCACGCACAGCCCAAAACATTGACATTGAATATTAAATGGATGCAAATTACATAATGTAACGTTAAATTCTTACGCGAACCTCGATTTTGAATGGGCCATTCGTTTTATTGGAAAAATAATAAATTTGCAATCGATTCTTCGCACCAAGTTTTCGTTTGTTTTTGGCCTGTTTTGCGATGTTACTGTCCCATATAGATCTGCGTGTTATTAAAGTCCCTTTTTTAGGAGGGAAAAATCATCAAAAGTCAAAGTCAAAATCATTTATTTCAATTAGCCCCATTCAGGCACTTTTGAACGTCAAACAAAATTTTAAAGATATAAAATGTCAGTCTGTCGGTCAGTCCTCTTAGTGAAGCTATTCGCTCTTACCAAAGTGTAGATTCCGATGGAGAAGAACGAGCAAGAAACTCCATGGTTACTCTTTTTCAATCAGTGTCACATAAAGATTCTTTGATACATTATTTAGTTGGTTTGACCATGTTCAAATGACTTGAAAGGAAAGGCGAGAGGGAGTGTCATACTGCAACTGACTTAAAGCACCTCCGTTTCCTCTCCTGCTTTGAGTCGAGGCTTTGCTACCTTATGGCGTTAACTCTGCAAGCCCGGCTAAACATCGGCCCTGTTAGGCGCCGTCTGTGGTCTATTGGCTCTTTGAGGAGTGCGCGGAACGCTACGCGCCCTACACTTGGGTCTAGTTCTGGTCGGGTAACGAGCTACTCTTGCTCGCCGTTCGCAGACCCGCGCTTACTGTTACCGGAGATTGTAGCTGATGGATAGCTCCCTCACATGCGCTGCCTTCTTCTTAGCCAGCATCACATATCACAGTAACTACCCTGGTGGTCCAATTCCTGTTAGACCATCAGGGCATCTCCACGTGCCGGGGTATTCGGTGAAAGCGCAATATTATCCCCCGGCTCGGATCAGGAAAAGGAACAAGATGGTTTTTAGTCAGTAAGAGTCTGACACTGATTCTCAGCTCACCCCACGCGAGAGAAGAGATTTGATGACTTTTTAACGAGCAGACGGATTACCTGATGGTAAGCAATCAGCACCGCCCATTGACATCCGCAACGGAGGAGTTACGAGTTTGTTGCCGACCTCTTAGGGATCAGGGATTTGGGGATTTAGGGATTGAGGAGGGATTGGGGGCGGGGAAGGATTGGGCCTTCGGTAACCTCACTCACAAAGGCGAAACGCAACGCTGTGGTTGTTTAACGCCGGTCTTCTGTGAGGCCGTGGTATCACTCCGGTCGAGCCGACCCATTCGTGCCGAAGCATGGCTCTCCCACACTTACGTTTCTTGACTTTTTCCCCTCTAAAAAAACTTCTGTAGGAAGCGACCTGCGCCTAGTAGGTTCCTCTGACCTTTGCCAGGTCATCTGTCCACCTTGTATCGCTCAATAGAGCTGATAATGATGGATCACGTGCTAAAATAATTTCACTTGACCGTTACATGTGATACACTGTCAGTTTAAACGTGATCTTATCTCTTTGTAGGTAGGTACGGTTATTAATTCGTTATACATTCATTTTCCTAGGCTTAGGTGAAGCCGCTATAATATACAGTCAGCACCAAAATTCGATGAACAGAATCGAACTTTTTTTGTGATGGCAATATCATCAAATGTGGAAGTGTGACAAAGTGTGGGAGAGCCATGCTTCGGCACGAATTGGTCGGCTCGACCGAAGTGATGACACGGCCTCACAGAAAACCGGCGTGAAACAACCACAACGTTGTGTTTCGCCGTGTGAGTGAGGTTACCGGAGGCCTAATCCTTCCCCTACCCCAATCCCTTTCCAATACCTAAATCCCCAAAATCCCAATCCTTAAAAGGTCGGCAACGCACTCGTAACTCCTTCTTTATTGCGGGTGTCCATGGGCGACGCCGATTGCTTACCATCAGGTAATCCGTCCTATCACATAAAAAAAAAATGACTTCTCCCGCCCAGGGCCGGGTGGGAGAGAGAGTCGGACTCTTACTGACTAAAAATCCCCAGTTTCTTCTGCTCTGGACCGAGGCCGCCGTGACTCATTGGGCTTATCCCGCAACCCTGGCTAACAGAAAGAACGTACAAAACATCTGTTCACAATAAAATGCCATTTTATTTTTTATGTTATAGGTCGGCAAACGAGCAAACGGATTACCTGATGGTAAGCAATCAGCGTCGCCCATTGACACCCGCAACGGAGGAGTTACGAATGCGTTGCCGACCTTTTAGGGATTTGGGGATTTAGGGATTGGGAAGGAATTGGGGGTGGGGAAGGACCGGGCCTCCGGTATTCTAACTCACACGGCGAAACACAACGCTGAGGTTGTTTCACGCCAGTTTTCTGCGAAGCCAAATGTGTCGTGTCGACCGCACGTCGACACGACACATTTGTGCCGAAGCATAGCACTGCATAAATCCTGTTTCCATATATCTATACGTAAAGAGGTAAAATTTGTAAGTTTGTATGTAGGGGGTAATCTTCGGTACCGCTGGTCGGATTGCCAAAATTCTTTCACTGATACATAGCTACAATGTTCCTGAGTGTTATAGGCTATGAAACATCACGCTACGATCAAATGTAACTGAGCAGCGAGTGAAACGGCGCGAGAGTAGCTAGTTGTACCTAAATATAAATTACTATACAGTTCATTCATTTGTTGAAAAATAAACAGCATTTTATTAGTTGAGCGTTGACAGACGTCGCTAACGACGTATAAGTACTTAAATAGTTTTGCATAAATCGCTCTGAACCTGTGACCCTGGGTGACGTGCGACTGTCAGTAGCGTGATGCTTCTAATTAACATAGTTTGATTTATTTATTTGCTATACTAGCTGTTACACGCGGCTGCACTCGTTAAACAAGCGTCAGCTTGAAGTTTATTCAAATAAATGTGCGAGAGCCATGCTTCGTCGGCTCGACCGGAGTGTTACCACGGCCTCACAGAAAACCGGCGTGAAATAACCACAGCTTTGTGTGTTCACTAATCCCTAAAAGGTCTCACTCGTAGCTCCTTTGTCGTTGCGGGCTGTTGGCGTCGCCGTTTGCTTACCATCAGGTAATGCGCCTGCTCGTTTGCCGACCTATCACATAAAAAAATTATTTTGTTACAAGGACAAATAAATAGGTACATATAGGTACCTAGTAATTTTTTTTATTAGAATTGAAAAGGAATGTTTGAGAAATTATTAAAACCCAACGACACTGTACAATACCGCCGTCGTATCTTGGCGAGTCTGAAGTTAGCCGATTAGCTGCGCAGTACACAATTTTGTTACTAAAAGATCCATTGCGCAGACAAACGGCTAACTTCAGACTCGCCAAGATACGGCGGCCGTTCTGTACCTTATAGATTATTCTATCTAGCCTTCTTATGTAGACTAGTGTGGAAGCCATTTACATAGGGTTTTACTGCGGTCCCGGGCCTAGAGCAGGAGAAGGAACTGGATGGTGTTTAGTCAGTAAGCCCTTTATTACTAAACTTTAGTATTGAAATTCAAAAACTGGCTCAATGGTTTAGTCCTAGACTAAAGTAAAACCTTGTTTTGTAATAAGGCCGTAAGAGTCTGACACTCTCTCGCCTCACCCTGGTCGGGAGCTGTAGATTATTTCTCTATCATGCAGCAGGTCGACAAACAAGGAGACGCATCGACGGTTTAAGAGATCACATTTCAAAGAGATCAGCAGCATTCGCTGATTAAATTGAACCTTTGAAACTGTAATCTCTAATCTCATTGCCAAGTGTGGAGATTTTCGTAAATCGATCTTGGCTTTGCACCGTTGATGAAGGCAAAATAAATTCGGTTTAGGACAAATTTTTCAATAGTTAGATAAAAGTTACCTGGGGAATAATTATGATGCTGTCGCGTCACAATGTTTGTATAAGACAGTGACAGCAACAACAACTCAGATAACATTTATCTGACTTTTGATAAATCAATCTGAAAATTAATTGATCTCTATTGAAAATTTAGGCCTTTGTATTAAAATTTATTTGTCTAATAAAAAATCTTTCTAAATACATACTTACTTTTTAATTTATATATTACTTTGTATGTTTTAGATTTTTATGAAATATGTTTTGTAATCTACCTTTTTACAATATATTGTAAATATTTTATTTGTTTATTTTATAATATCGTGTCTTCAGTGTGCTTTAAGCCTTACATGTCAACTCCTGCGCCGATTCCAAATACAAAATATCGAACGTTACGTACGGCATTCGTTGCGCGACCGCCGCGTCGTTCGCACGTGCCGATGTCCGCGACAGATTTTCGTATTTTAATCGAATTCTGGTGGATATTATTTTATTATTGTATTTTTTTAAATACAATAGTTGATTCCGTTTTAAGGCGTTTGTTAAGTGGTATAGCAAATTTATTTGAATTAGATATAGACGATGAATAACCAAGTGATGTGATTTTTTTTTTAATTTAAATTTATGATTTTATTTATTCAACCTGTGATATAATATTGTAATAGTGTAGTTGTATTTAATTTAAATTGCAAAATGCCTGAACAAGCCGGGATTATAACTATTCATCAAGTAAGTATTTTTTTTTTCTTTGTGTTTTTCGTATTTACCTAAGTAATCGAAGTTAGGTCGTGGCTTGTAACTTGTAACTTCTCGGGTGTTGTGTCCATGGGCGGCGCTGATTGCTTACCATCAGGTAATTCGTCTGTCGTTTGCCGTCCTGAAAAACAGCTGTTTAATATTAATATTCATACTGGAAATTGACAGAATATGCGAAATAAAAACATCATTATTATCTAAATATTATGAATCATTATGCTTAGATCATCATCATCATCATCAGCCTATAAGTGCCCACTGCTGAGCAAAGGCCTCTTCTTACACAAAGAAGGTTTGAGTTTGAGTCTAAATAATCTTAGAAAGTACATATAGCTCGGAAAAAGTCACATTGGTACTTGCCGGGTTTTAAAACAGCACCCTCATGCATGAGGCCACCTTAACCTGCGGGCCACCACCATATAAATGACTAGCTTTTGTTCGCGTATAAAAAGTAATGCGTGACTTCCTGCAGATATTTTGATATAAAAACTATCCCATGTCCTTTCTCGAGTTCCAAACTATGTCTGTATAAAATTTCACACAGATAGGTTCAGTAGTTTAAGCGTGAAGAAGAGACAGACAGACAGAGTTACTTTCGCGTTTATAATTTAGTTTGGATTATGTGCATCTCCGGCAGTGTAAAGTATTTGCTGTGCTATGCAACTAAGATAGAGGTCAGGCACATGGCCAACTAAGTGCCCACTGCTGACCAAAGACCTCTTCTCACACGGATAAGGTTTGAACATTAACCACCACGCTCGCTCAAGGCGGATTGGGGTTTCAGACTTTTAATCTATACTAATATTATAAAGAGGTAAAATTTGTAAGTTTGTATGTAGGGGGTAATCTTTGAAACCGCTGGTAGGATTGCCAAAATTCTTTTATTGATAGATAGCTACAATGTTCCTGAGTGCTATAGGCTATAAAACATCACGCTAAGATCAAATGGACCTGAGCAGCGGGTGAAACCGCGCGCGAGTAGCTAGTTTAAGTGTAGTGCCTCACGATGTTTTTCCTCACATTAATCACCTACTAAACAAGTAGTACTTATTAATTATTTTAGGATTGAGGAGGGATTGGGGGAGGGGAAGGATTTGTCCTACGGTTACCTCACTCACACAACGCTGTAGTTGTTTCACGCCGGTTTTCTGTGAGGCCGTGGTATCACTCCGGTCGAGCCGACCCATTCGTGCCGAAGCATGGCTCTCCCACACTTATTAGTTTTGAATTTATAAATTTTTGTAGTTGTTTTCCTTATACGAATTATATGTAAAGCAGTTATTTATTATTTTCTGTAATAATTTATGTGAAATATAACGTACGCTTGTTGTCTATTTTACTTATTTATTTATTTATTATTTATGCACATCACACATACAGTAAATAGAGAACAAATATAGAGACAGAGGTACATAGGTACTGCATATTCCTATATGGAATCTCTTCCTGCAGTCCTTCGAAAGGAAAAATGTAAGAGACATAAGACACTGTGTGATAAACTAAAACAACAGGAAAAAGAGAAATAGGAAATAACAAACAAAACAATAATTTTACCTAAGACTAAAACTAGAGCAACAGAAATAAAATAAAACCTATAAGTATACATACATATTAAGTACATAGCAATAGAAAAAAAAAATGGTAAAGGTTATTCCAATCACCATATGGTTCATTTATGTACAATTAACGGTATATATTCGCTTCATGGTTTAGTGGTTTAGATGATGGTTGGCGGTAATAGATGTCTATAATTACATTTAAATAAAATTATATGTATAAGGGAGCTACATCTGCCAACAAACTGCTTTACAGTTTGGCAGAAGTAATATTTTTTTTGTAAATTTACTGTAATTATGAATAAACGCTTTTTTCATTTTTTTCATAAATAATATACATATAATAAAGTATAACATATAATATATAAATATTAACATAACTAGGTACTATGCATTGCAAGAAGAAAGGTAGTGTTCCTTAACAAGGTTTTTAAGTTATCCGTAAATTGTCCGTAATTTTGAATGAAGTTGCTTTGCAACTGCTTACAAATATTTATAAAAAACTAGCCACTTGCACCGGCTTCGCACGGCTGCAATGCTGATACTAAATTTCTCCACTTTAAATAGTGGATGTTATTATACATATAAACCTTCCTCTTCAATCACTCTATCTATTAAAAAACCGCATCAAAATCCGTTGCGTAGTTTTAAAGATTTAAGCATACATAGGGATATAGGGACAGAGAAAGCGACTTCGTTTTATACTGTGTAGTGATAAATAAACACACACTGTAAGCACTAATTGGAACTTGATTACGTATTATTTTTCATTGTAACTGAATCATTTCCTAAAATAACGTGTCAGTGAATTTTTTGTTATAATTTGCCATAAAACAGCACATTTACACGTTTGACATTATACATATAAAAAAATATAAATGAAGTCGCCATTTTGTATCTGATTAATCTGTGAAGAAATGTCAAAAAATCTCGGAGTTTAGACTTTTTCTATTAAAATTGTTATCTATACTATCTATACTAATATTATAAAGAGGTAAAATTTGTAAGTTTGTATGTAGGGGGTTTTTTTTTTTTTTTTTTTTGTGAGGGGAAAATCATCAAATGACTTCTCCCGCCCAGGGCCGGGCAGGAGGGAGTGTCAGACTCTTACTGACTAAAAACCCCCCTGTTCCTTCTCCTGCTCTGTGCCGAGGTCGCGGTACCTCATTGCGCTTACCCCGCAACCCCGGCTGAACATCAGCCCTTTAGGGCCCCGTCTGTGGTGGTCTATTGGCTCTTTGAGGCGCGCGCGGAACGCTACGCGCCGTACGCTCGGGCCTGGTTCTGGTCGGGCGGCGAGCTGCCCTTACTCGCCGACCGCAGGCCCGTACTTACGGTGGCCGGAGATCGTCCCTCGATCCCCGACGCCCGTAGTGTCGCCAGTTGCGGCTGCTGGGGCGTGAGGAGGAGGATTGCTCCCTCACGCGGGCCGCCTCTCTCTTTGCGAGCATGACTGCTTCACAAAAGGAGGAGACGGCGTCCCAGTTCCTCTCACTCCGCACCATGGCCTCGACTAAGGCCGGGCGCGAGAGGTCGCCGCCGCCGATCACTTCCCTGAGGATACGGCGGTGCTCAGCCCAGGCAGGGCATACCGCTACCGTATGCTCCACCGTATCCTCTAGGTGGTCCTCACAATGACGACACTCGGGCGTTTCCTCCCGCTGAATCCGAAACAGGAACCTACCGAAGCTGCCGTGCCCGGTAAGCACCTGCGTCAGACGGAAGGTGAGGACGCCGTGGCGTCTCTCAAGCCACTCCTCAAAGAGGGGTCTTACCGCTGCTATGGTAGCGTGCCCGTGTATGTAGGGGGTAATCTTTGGAACCGCTGGTCGGATTTCCAAAATTCTTTCACTGACAGATAGCTGCAATGTTCCTGAGTGCTATAGGCTATAAAACATCACGCTACGATTAAATGGAGCCGAGCAGCGGGTTAAAACGCGCGAGAGTAGCTAGTATTCTATATTTTACTGCTTCTTGCCCGCAACTTCGTACGCAAACCTCTATAAATTATACACCAAAATCTTTTTGAATCGGGTCATTACCACGGATTGCTCGGCTCTAACGGAGTGATACCACGGCCTCACAGAAAAACGGCGTGAAACAACCCACAGCGTTGTTTTTCGCCGTGTGAGTGAGGTTACCGAAGGCCCAATCCTTCCAAAATCCCCAAAAGGTCTGCAACGCATTCGTTACTGCACCGTTTTCGCAGTGTCCATGGGCGGCGCTGATTGCTTACCATCAGGTAATTCGCCTGCTCGTTTGCCTTCTTATGTATTATGTAGGTACGTACCATTTTGGCGGGAAGGTGGGATCATCAAACGGCTTCTCCCGCCAAAAAGGTTGGTATATAATGTCAAAGAATTTAGGAATCTCTTGGCCATTTATTAATAACCAAATATGTGCATTATATAATTCGAATTCAATATCCGTGTAATACATTTATAACTTTTGGCACGGTTTAGGAATGTTTTATAAGTATTCGTTATCATCATGTGTCATTATGATGATAATCATTGCATTATCATTCATCATTTGAGTCTTAAATCATTGTATGTCTAATGTCCCCCATTTTTTGTCAATCATCTAATGGCTTCTCCCGCCCAGGGTGAGACTCTTGCTGACTAAAAACCCCCCTTTTCCTTCTCCTGCTCTAGGCCGAGGCCGTGGTGACTCATTGCGCTTGCCCCGCAACCCCGGCTGAACATCAGCCCTATAGGGGCCCGTTTGTAGCGGTCTATTGGCTCTTTGAGGCGCGCGCGGAACGCTACGCGCCTTACGCTCGGGTCTGGATCGCCCTTAAAAGTGTGGGAGAGCCAAGCTACGGCACGAATGGGTCGGCTCGAGCGGAGTGATACCACGGCCTCACAGAATACCGGCGTGAAACAACCACAACATTGTGTTTCGCCGTGTGATTGAGGTTACCGGGGGCCCAATCCCGCCCCTTCCCCTATCCCTTCCCGATCATTATATCCGCAACCCCTATCCCCAAAAGGCCGGCAACGCATTCGTAACTCCTTTGGTGTTGTGGGTGTCCATGGGCGGCGCTGATTGCTTACCATCAGATAATCCGTCTGCTCGTTTGCCGACTTACACCATAAAAAAAAACGCGATCGGAACCGGACAGCTCCTCATATTATTTCACACCAAGCGTTCCTAATGACATAAACAGTGCAGATGCAAAAATAAACCTTACTACAAATACTAAAGTCTCTGTTTTCAACGATATAAGAATCTGCTCTCCTCTCCGAGCCGGTCTGTGTCATAGGACCATTACTCGCCGTCCGCAGACCCGCTTATGGTGGCCGGAGATCATCTCTCGATCCCCGACGCCCGGAGTATCGCCTACTGCAGCGGCTTGGGCGTAAGGAGGCGTACGACGAATCCCATAAAAAAGACTTACACCCGGTTGCCGAAAGCCCGATTAATGTTAAAATCAATTTAATCTCTTGTCAAGTCATCTGATTGGTTGACTGAATTATCAACAACCAATCAGATGACTTGACAAGAGATTTAACAGGAGATTAGTTAATTTTAGCGTTAACAAGCCTTTCAGAAACCGGGTGTTAGGGCGGCAAAAGTAATTGTATGATTTTCTACTCAAAGAAAGAACTCGGTTCAGTTTATCATTGAACTATCTGTGGTATTTATACTAGTGCATACATAGGCGCGGTTAACCAAAATAAACTGATATAGATACAGTTTATTTTAACTGAGAGAGTAAGATAAACTTTAGTTAAAGATTCATATCTGATAGTCCCGTATCGTTCAAAATTTCAAAATGTATGTCAAAGATAAATTCACAATATACATCCATCTATATTTCTATCTACATCATTACATAGTATAAAACAAAATCGCTTTCTCTGTCCCTATATCCCTATGTACGCTTAAATCTTTAAAACTACGCAACGGATTTTGATGCGGTTTTTTTATAGATAGAGTGATTGAAGAGGAAGGTTTATATGTATAATAACATCCATTAAATAGTGGAGTTGAGTATCAGTATTGCACCCGTGCGCGGTCACTAGAATGTTAATAAAAATTAACCATAATTTCTATAAAAATATTTTTATATAAATCAATGCCACTTTGTAATGTTAAATGTTAAAACTCAACTCGTTGTATATTAATGTTAAAACTCAACGCGGGCGACCGCTAGTGCTGTATTAAAATAAGAACAGGAGGTCACAGGTGTGTCTCACTCTTCAATCACCACACGGCCATCATTGATTCAGGAAAGTCAAACATCGTGAGGAAACCTGGACTTATAATGTCAAAGTCAAAGTCAAAACCATTTATTCCAACTAAGCCATAAATAGGTACTTTTGAAACGTCAAAATAGAAAAGTAGTCTGTCAGTCTGTTCGTCAGTGAAGCTAGGTGCTCGTTCCAAATTGTAGATTCGAATGGAGAAGAACGAGCAAGAAACTCCACCGATATTCTTTTTTTTTAAAAATGTGATGTCTAATTAAATAAGTTTGAAATTGCCAATCTGCCTTGAGCGAGCGTGGTGGTTAATGCTCAAACCTTTTCCGTGTGAGAAGAGGCCTTTGCTCAGCAGTGGGCACTTATAGGCTGATGATTTTAAACTTCGTATTAGTTGTTAATTGAAAAGCTGATTGTTATTCATTGAATTTTGTAACGGGGTCTTGCCCTGGACCCATTCTGTATTTATTTGAATAAATCAATGACCCGCCCCTTTAGTCGGATTACCATTTCAAACGCGATTACAAAGAATATTATTTCTTCTAATAGGTATCTTGTTTTAGCCAAAATCTTGAGAATCCGACTCGGACTGTCAAACTTCGGCTCTCGGTCTTTTAGGGAATAAGGTTTCATTTGTTTTTAAATAAAAATAAAAAATAAATAAAAAGCATGGCTCCCCCACACTTATCTATCACGAATGAGTCGTGGTCGTGGTAATATTATGTAACTGTAGATACACAGTATGCTTATCTAAATAATTCGCACAATTATTAATTTATATCTGGTTTAATAAAAATATTTTAATCAACTTCAAAGATAATGGTGAACAATTTCGTTTGTGGGCTGTCTTTGTTTTCTTTGATTGTTTGGTTTTTCTATACTTCTATAGGTACTAATATTATAAAGAGGTAAAATTTGTAAGTTTGTATGTAGGGGGTAATCTTTGGAACCATTGGTCGGATTGCCAAAATTCTTTCACTGATAGATAGCTACAATGTTCCTGAGTGCTATAGGCTATAAAACATCACGCTACCTGTAAGATCTGAACAGCGGGTGAAACCGCGCGAGAGTAGCTAGTATGTAATATAGAGCTCGAATGATCTCCGCCTGGGAGCCTTCGTCACGAATGAGCCGGCTCGACCGGAGTGAGAGAGATATCGTGAAACAACCACAGCGTTTCGTTACGCCGTGTGAGTGAGGTTTCCAGAGGCCCAATCGTTACCCTCCCCCAATCCCTCCCCAATCCCTGAACCTCCAAAACCCTAATCCCTAAAAGGTCGGCAACGCACTCGTTAACTACTTCTCCGTTGCGGGTGTCCATGGGAGTCGCTGATTGCTTACCATCAGGTAATCTGTATGCTCGTCTGTCGACCTATTACATAAAAAAAAACTTCTGGTTCTGGTTAAGTTAAAATGTATGTTTTTGACCTTGATTTTGACCTTGAAGTTGACTCCTCGACTTTGATCGGACGATGATTTCTAACAAGAATAATAAAATTATATTTACCGAATCAACAAATCCAAACTTGTAAAAATGTAAAAATAGAATCAAAAATGTTTCGTCAGTTTTGTAATAAAAATTAAAACACAAACAAACAAGTTTTTTTTTATTAATAAAACAACCAATATTGATAATTCAGATAACTACATCTACATATGTGTACATGACCATGTATTTTTTTTATATCTAATCTGTCTTATATATTCATTCTTATATACCAATAAGCAACAGTATTAATATATAAATCGTACGACGCAGTTCGACAAAGTTTTTCGTTGATATAACGCCATTTTGAGTCTGTTTTAGCTGTGTTGAGTGTGTTTTCTCATATAATAACTTGTGGTTTTAATATGAACATTAGCTCAATTCTTTAAGTTTTAATATATCGTGTTGTGTTTAACTCGGAAACTGCTGGACTGATTGTCATGTCTGATTCTGTCAATAATAAGGTAATGTTTTTATTAGTGTAGAAGTGTCATTCTTTTGTTCTAATGGCACAGCTCTATAAAAATGTATAACAAGGGTTACAGTTCTGACAGTTCGAATACTCGTGCGACCCTCCCAAAAAAAAAAGATAGTCTAATTATTAATTAATACTACTTATATATAAATAATTAGATATAAATACCTATTATTGTACCTAGGTAATTATATGTAGTGTTACTAAGCTTATGTATACCTTCTTTTGCTATCAGGGTCCATAATATGTACCTAGATTTAAGCTCTTAACATCTTTGTAACATTATGGTATGCAAATAAATAAATATGAAATATATGAAAATGTTATTTTGATCGGTATTGCTGTATAAATGTGGATGGATGGAGAGGGAGGGGGAGACCAAAGAAAATATGGATGGATTGTGTGAGAAGTGATATGGAAGACAGAGGAGTTAGCGATAGCGTGACGAGTGACAGGACAGAATGGAAGAAAAAAACATGTTGCGCCGACCTCAAATAAAACGGGACAAGGGCAGGAAGATGATGATTGCTCGTCGGACAAATCAGCAAAACCTTTTAGTTCATCATAATTCAAATGTCAAAAACTATACTTTTCTATGAAATTTGTATGAAACACTGAGTTAGGTATAACGTCATAGTATTTTTCGTCAAATAGCTTACTTATTTCTTAATAATTAGCTAAAAATATTAGCTAAACCTTAGTGTATCGATCGATCGATGAATAAAAGTATAGTTATTTTTCAATATTTTATTATTGTATTGAAACGTCGAATTAATTTATTTTTGACCTAGGAAACTACCCAAGTTTTCCGCAACATTCTCAAATAAAAAACCAAAAGGATTGCAGTTTTCAAAGTAAAAAATATATGTTTTCTTTTTCTATTACAGATGCGACTGCACCGGTGTGAGGGGTGTCTCGCGGCGTGCGGCCGACAGCGGCGCGTCACGCCGCTCTCTACTGTACCTAGGACCATAGCCAGGTGACCACAATATTTTTATGACCTACTAGCTACTCCCGTGCGGTTTCACCCGCTGCTTGGCTCCATTTAATCGTAGCGTGATTTTTTATAGCCTATAGCACTCAGGAACATTGTAGCTATCTATCAGTGAAAGAATTTTGGGAATCCGACCAGCGGTTCTCAATATTGTCCCCTACATACAAACTTACAAATACCTCTTAATTATATTAGTATAGACTAGCTTTTGCCCTGCTAATGCGACTTTGTTCGCGTAAATTAGTGACTTCCTGCAGATTTTTGCTTTAAAAACTATCCTATGTCCTTTCTTGAGTCTGTACCAAATTTGACAGACAGAGTTACTTTCGCACTTATAATATTGTAAGCCTCATTAATATTACCATTAACGTCGTGATGGCCCGGAGGTTAAGCAGCCCGCTTCTCATGCATGACGGTGTGGGTTCGCAACCTGGCAAATACCAATGTGACTTTTTCCGAGTTATGTGTACTTTCTATGATTATTTAGACACCACTGACATACGGTGAAGGTAAACATCGTGAGGAAACCTTGACTTATAATTTCTAATTATAAGTTTGAAATCGCCAACCCGCATTGAGCAAGCGTGGTGGTTAATGCTCAAACCTTATCCGTGTGAGAAGAGGCCTTTGCTCAGCAGTGGGCACTTATAGGCTGATGATGTTTAATATTACCTAATTGTAAGCAATTGCCCATTGACACCAACGGAGGCAGGTTGGCAATAACGGAGTAGTTACGAGTGCGTTGCCGATCTTTTGTAGGTTATTAGGGATTTAAGGATAGGGGGTTTGAGGATTGGGGGTAGGCTCTGGTAACCTCAATCACACGGCGAAACACAACGCTGTGGTTGTTTCACGCCGGTTTTTTTCTGTGGCCGTAGTATCACTCCGGTCGAGCCGACCCATTCGTGCCGAAGCATGACTTCCACTTATGTTGCTTTCATCGTAATGTGACCGTATCAGTCTCCTACCCACACCGAATTATCAGCCTAAAAGTGCCCATTGATGAGCAAAGGTCTCTTCTCACATTAAGTAGGTTTGAGCATTTTAACCACCGCGTTCGCTCAAGTCGCATTGGCGATTTCAAACCAGGTTTCCTCACGATGTTTTTTTTCACCGCGTGTCAGTGTGTCCCATCCTTCCCCAATCCCTTAATAATATCTGAAACCCTATTCCCCAAAAGATCGCGAACAACAACACGTGTTGTTGTTCGCGATCTTTCTCCTCCTTTTTTGTTGCCATGGGTGTCCATGGGCGGCGCCGATTGCTTACCATCAGGTAATCCGTCAGATCGTTTGCTGACCTATCAGACAAACCGCGTGTCAATGTGCACCATCCTTCCCCAATCCTTTAATAATGTGTGAAACCCTAATCCCCAAGACTGCCAAAAACAACTCGTAACTCCTTTTTTGTTGCGGGTGTCCATCGGCGGCGCCGATTGCTTACCATCAGGTAATCCGTCAGATCGTTTGCCGTTCTATCATATAAAAAAACTGTTCCAAGATACAAAATAACTTCACAATTGCACTCCGAAGAAAGCCCCAGCAGATTTGACCTGTAAAATGACCTTGCTACCTCATTCTTTACAGGACCAAAGCACTTCAGAGGGCGAGACGTGGTCCATACACGCAGACTATGAGCAAGGAGAACTGCATCAAGATGGAGACGCCACCCACTCCACCAGATAACGAAGCTCCTCGTAAGTGTTTGCTGATCTACTGTAGATATTGACCAGTTCAAAACAGTCAAAGGCACATGTATTTCAAACTAGCCACTTTCGCATGTTTTCACTCGCTGCTCGGCTCTTATAGATCTTTTGCATAAAATCTTATAGCCTATGGCTTTCCTGAACGGGGTAGGGGGATTAGTCAGTTAAAGTCTGACCCTCTCTCTCGCCTTACCATGGACAGGAGACGTCAATTGATGATATTCCCGTGACAAAAAGCCTTCCTCATTAAGTTGGCTAAAGAACACAAAAATATTATTTAAATCAAACCAGTAGTTTCGGAGATTCAGAGGTTCAAACTCTTCAGCTTTATGATATTAGTATAGATAGGCCACTATAGGCACTTTTGATCGTCAAACGATAAATAAATATCAATAAGTATGTCGATCAGTCCTCTGGTGAGGCTATTTGCTAGTTCCAAAGTGTAGATTCCTATGGAGAAGAACGAACAAGAAACTCCATGGTTACTCGTTTCAGTTAATTAAAATTAAGATCTGCATAAAATTTGGCAAAATTTAACGAATACGCAAAAGTTTCTTTGGGAGAGAGAGAGAGTTGGGGTTGCGGGTCTAAACGGAGGAGAAGGAACGGGGTGGTTTTTAGTCAGTAAGAGTCTGACACTCTAGCCCCACCGTCGTGGAAGAAATGAGAAGTAATTTGAAATTTTCCGCCCTCATAAAAAAACTCAACCGAGATCTTCATACAATTTGCCGTTTTTTGAGGGAATTGAGAGTAAACCGTGGTTGTAGGTGTAAGCACAATAATGTACCGCAGCCTCAGCCATGAGCAGGAGAAGGAATGGGATGGTTTTTAGTCAGTAAGAGTCTGACATTCGCTTTCGCCCCATTTGGGGCGGGAGAAGGGTGACATTCCTCACTCAAAATACGTTTCCTGAAATCGGAAAAGGAGAATCTTCAGACTTGGTGAGGTTGAGGTTCCTTCTCCTGCTCTGGGCCGAGGCCACGGTGCCTCATTGCGCTTACCCCGCAACCCCGGCTGAACATCAGTCCTATAGGGCCCCGTCCGTGGTGGTCTATTGGCTCTTACTTGGCTTTGGCTCGTACGCTCGGGTCTGGTTCTGGTCGGGCGGCGAGCTACCCTTACTCGCTCATATCTCGATCCCCGATACCCGGAATGTCGCCTACTTCGGCGGCTGGGGCGCGAGGAGGATAGTTCCCTCGGCTACTAGCAACCCTGGGACGGGATGGATTTTAGTCAGTAAGAGTCTACTCAAATTAACATGTACATATTTTCAAGTAGTGTCAAAATTGTCCGGTCTACTAAAAATATTTGGTCTTTTCCCGCAGCGATGCCATGGTTTGGCATGGACATCGGTGGTACCCTAACAAAGCTGGTCTACTTCGAGCCCCGTGAGACGAATAGACGTGAACTGGACAAGGAGACAGAAGTTCTTAAGAACATTAGACGATATCTAACCAGGAATTCAGCATATGGAAAGACCGGAAGACGAGACGTCCATTTACAGGTAAAATATAACAAAAACTAGCGATCCGTCCAGCTTTGCACGGGTGCAATACTGATACATACACATACATATAAACCTTCCTCTTCAATCACTCTCTCTATTAAAAACCGCATCAAAATCCGTTGCGTAGTTTTAAAGATTTAAGCGTACATAGGGATATAGGGGCAGAGAAAGCGACTTTGTTTTATACTATGTAGTGATTATTTGGTTCAACTTTCTTCTGCTATTATAAGCAGAAATGCAAAATAATAAATATATGCCTATAAATGTAAATCATCATTTTACGCGAATGCCCGACAAGTTTCGAGTAAAATTGAGTATAGACTCTGGGTATTTCCGAAATTAGTCGAGATAACACGTAATAATCCTAAGTAGCGTGATATTTTATAGCCTATAGCACTCAGGAACATTGTAGCTATCTATCAATGAAAGAATTTTGGCAATCCGACCAGCGGTTCCAAAGATTATCCCCTACATACAAACATAAAAATTTTACCTCTTTATAATATTATAGTATAGATTAATTATACTTTTCGTAGATGGACAACGTGACGATTCGCGGTAGACGCGGCACCCTTCACTTCATCAGGTTCCCGACTTCCGAAGTCGGGGCGTTCCTGCAGCTGGCCAGGTCCAAAGGCATGGCTGACCTGGTCAACACCATATATGCCACCGGCGGCGGCGCTTACAAGTTTGAGGAGGATTTTATAAAGGTACGAAAAAGTTTTATCATTAGATCTCCAAGTTACTCGATACCCCATCCTATGTTTGTTCGTTTCCTTTCACGGGATCACAGGGTCCCGGACCTTTGGAAGGCGTACGAGGGGCCGAAGCCAACTGGCAGAGGCCCGTTGAACAACTTTAATAAAAGTGAAATGGGACATCAGCCGGCAATTATCCCTGTATGCACTATGAAAGTGCACCCAAGGACAATCCCCGGTTGATGCAGGACTGTTGTGAAATGTGGTAAAAATTGATAGGGTTATAGGTATGGGTTGTTATGCACTAGTGGATGAAAACTATGGAAATACTATTATTTAATATAATAACTAATTTAATAATATGGAAATATTATTATTTAATAGATCGGCAAACGAGCATACGGATTACCTGATGGCAAGCAATCGGCGCCGCCCATGGACACCCGCAACGGAGGAGTTACGAGTGCGTTGTCGACCTTTTAGGGATTAGGGATTTGGAGATTTAGGGATTGGGGCAGGGGAAGGATTCGGCCTCCGGTAACCTCACTTACACGGCGAAACACAACGCTGTGGTTGTTTCACGCCGGTTTTTTTTGTGAGGCCGTTGTATCACTCCCATTCCAGGCTAACATGGCGAAAATTGCGGTGAAAGAATCACAGCTATTTGTAAAATCTATGGGTGTTTATGTAATTCCCACGTGAAGAGTAATGCCCCTTTTCCGATCAAACTAGGTGTCAAGTCTCTTGTCAAGTCATCTGATTGTTATTGATAATCAGATGACTTGACAAGAGATTAAATTGATTTTAACATTGATCGGCCTTTCGGAAACCGTGGGTAAGTGTAGTTTACAAATGTATACTCAAGGAATTTGAATTTGAATTTCCAATTATTCTAGTTTAATACTTATATCAAAATGACAAAAATAATACTTTTCTATGAAATTTGTATGAAACTCCATAGTCCTCCAACTCCATAGCGTCAAATAGCTCAGGTAGTTATTTCTTAATAAATATCTAAAAATATCGATAATTTAGTGTATCGATCAATCGCTGAATGAAAGTATAGTTATTTTTCAATATTTTATTGTATTGAAACGTCGAATCAATTTATTTTTGACCTAGGAAACTACTGTATTTTAAAGATATTTTATTCTTTTTGCAGGAAGTAAATATGCGGCTATCGAAAATGGACGAATTAGACGCTTTGATAGCCGGCGTCCTGTTCGTAGACTGTATGAATGCACAGGAATGTTATTACTGGGCGCCGCCGGACGAGCAAGCCGTCCACACACATGTTACTGACTCGGTAAATAGACTTTTTAGGCCTTTTTTTGTGATGGGAAAATCATCAAATGTCTTCTACCGCCCAGGGTTAGAGAGAGAGTCAGACTCTTACTGACTAAAAACCACCCGTCCCTTCTCCTGCTCTGGGTCAAGGTCGCGGTGCCTCATTGCGCTTACCCCGCAACCCCGGCTGAACATCAGCCTTTTAGGGCCCCGTCTGTGGTGGTCTATTGGGTCTTTGAGGCGCGCGCGGAACGCTACGCGCCGTACGCTCGGGCCTGGTTCTGGTCGGGCGGCGAGCTGCCCTTACTCGCCGACCGCAGACCCGTGCTTACAGTGGCCGGAGATCGTCTCTCGTTCTTTTAAGGCCTGATTTTTCAATAGTCAGATAAATGTTATCTGAGAAATAAAATTGTTGCTGTCACTGTCTTATACAAACATTGTGACGCGACAGCAACATAATTATTCCCTAGCTAACTTTTATCTAACCATTGAAAAATCAGTCCTAAGTTATTTTATAATTTTTCTAGCTACTCTCTGTTTCACCCGCTGCTCGGCTCCATTTAATCGTAGCGTGATGTTTTATAGCCTATAGCGCTCAGGAACATTGTAGCTATCTATCAGTGAAAGAACTTTTGGCAATCCGACCAGCGGTTCCAAAGATTACCCCCTACATACAAACTTACAAATTTTACCTCTTTATAATATTAGTATAGATACATGACTTGAATGAATCTCCTTTCTCTTGCAGCCGCCGTATTCGGAAGCGGCTCTAAGTCTTTACGTGAGGAAACCCTTCGACTTCTCCAGCCCCTACCCGTTCCTACTGGTGAACATTGGCAGCGGGGTCTCCGTGCTGGTCGTCAACGCGCCCGATGATTACTATCGCGTCAGTGGTACTAGGTGAGTTCATCATCAGAATCGTCAATCGTCATTGCTTCCAGTGACAATTATTTGCTACCGTTATTCTTCACGTGGGTATCACACCCATGATGATGACGATGATTAATCACATCAAATACTTCGGAAAGTTTTGAAGTAAATTAATTGGCAATGTTGTACTTATATCGCAATTTGGTGAAGCCCTATCTTAGGCCGTGGACTCTTTTTTTATGTGATAGCAATGGCAATCGAGCAGACAGATTACCTGATGGTAAGCAATCAGCGCCGCTCATAGATACCCGCACAACAGAGGAGTTATACCGCGATACCGAACTTTTGGGGATAAGGGGGTTTGGAGATTTTGAGATTGGGGGAGAGAATGGGGCCTCTCGTAACCTCATACCCATGACGAAACGAAACGCTGTGGTTGTTTCACGCCAATTTTCCGTGAGGCCGTGGTATCACTCCGGCTAAGCCGACCCATTCGTGCCGAAGCATGGCTGTCTCATAATTTGACCTTTATCTCGCCTGGTGGTAAGGGATGATGCGACCTACGATGGAGCACGTCTACCCATAAGCAACCTATTCACTCGGGCCTTGAAGACACCCAGGTTATACCCTAAAAATCAATAATATTATAAGTAAAATGGTATAGATCAATGATGTATAAAACTTTAGATACATTGTCCGCGCTCTAAAATGACGACATGAAATGAAGGCAATTGACAACATCGCGCTTAGTTACGCACCAACCTGCCGCGCGACGCTACGTTTGTTTTTAATTTATATCGTGTGTGTAAACCTCTGCGAAACATAAAGAAAGCATGTCGTCGTGTGTGTTCAGACGATGTACAAATTATACTCCAAAAGTTAAAGACAAAAATGTGTCATTTCATGCATAAGTTCACCAAACAACCTATTTTAATTTTATTTTTTCGACGCCGGCGCCCGCCATCTTATGGCGGCCGGCGCATGAAGGTATAGTCACGTGCCGATGTAACTGAAGATGTATATTTATCTCCCTCTAGCAAAGGTATTCCACTATACGATGTCATATTTTCTTTCCCTTTCTTTACTCGTAGAAGTAGTTATCTAGTATTTTCGCCGTTTTTAAGCGCCGCGATGTTGGTTCATGACGTGTCTATATATAATACGTCATTGGTATAGATAGGTTACATAAACAACATTCGATTTTCAAAAACGGCACACTTATGCACACATGTATAAATCGTATAGTACACGTTAATGTGGGATGGCATGATTCAATAATCGCGAGTGAAAAAGAGACAAATATGAAAAAGTGTGGCTAGTTAGCCACATTTTAATGTATCACTCGCTGAGCGCTTGTAACCTACACTTGTACACCTTCTTACCGGGCGTCCATAAATTACGTGAGGTGTTTAAGGGGGAGAGGGGGTCGAGTCAAATCTCATCTAATCTTACGTTGGAGAGAGGGGGTCTCGGCAAATATCACGCATGTTTTTCTGATTGAAACAAAAACAAAATTTTTATTATAACTTTCTAAATTATTTATTATCTTTTCGGCTTACTCACGTAATAAATTGACGAGACTATCTATATAACTAGTCGATCTATATAACTAGTCGAGTATCTCGTCAATTTATTACGTGAGTAAGCCGAAAACATAATAAATAATTTAAAAACAAAATTATACAATTTCGGTCTATTTAATCCAGATTGTGTGTGTGATGTTTAAGATTTAATCTTAAACGTAATCGTAGTAGCCGGGGTAAGCGCAATGAGGCACCGCGACCTCGGCACAGAGCAGGAGAAGGAACAGCGGGGTTTCTAGTCAGTAAGAGTCTGACACTCCCTCCTGCCCGGCCCTGGGCGGGAGAAGTCAATTGATGATTTATATATTCCGCTCACAAAAAAAAAAACGTAATCGTAGTACGATTAAGATCATTAACTAATAAAAAGATGATGCAAATTTGTTTTTTCTTTTTACAATAACTCACATTTTGACAAATCTCACGTTATATTCGGGGTTGGGGAACGGGGTGAATAAAATCTCACGACATCTCACCAGGGGGGGAAAGAGGGGCAGAAAATTAAAAAAAAAACACCTCACGTACCTAATTTATGGACGCCCCCTTACTTTACTCATGCTAAAAATACTAAATAATAATATAAGTGTGGGAGAGCCATGCTTCGGCACGAATGGGTCGGCTCGACCGGAGTGATACCACTGCCTCACAAGCAGCGTTAAATAATCACAGCGTTGTCTTTCGCCGTGTGAGTAAGGTTACCGGAGGCCCAATCCTTCCCTTCACCCAATCCCTCCTCAATCCCTAAATCTCGAAATCCCTAATCCCTAAAAGATCGGCAACGCACTCGTAACTCCTCCGTTGCGGATGTCCATGGGCGGCGCTGATTGCTTACCATCAGGTAATCCGTCAGCACGTTTGCCGACATATTACAGTTCTTTATTAGTGATCGATGATATTACATAAAAAAAAACTCTTCTTTCACAGTCTCGGTGGTGGTACATTCCTGGGTCTCTGCTGCTTGCTGACTGGATGCAGTAGCTTTGAGGAGGCCATAGCCCTGGCCGCCTCCGGAGACAACACGACCGTCGACAAACTCGTCAGAGATATATACGGTGGAGATTACGCCAGGTTCGGCTTGCCCGGAGATTTGGTTGCTAGCAGGTTTGTACATTCCTTTCTAATCAGTTCGGTGGGCTGATGGTAAGCAATCAGCGCCGCCCATGGACACCCGCAACACCAAAGGAGTTACAAGTGCGGGATGAGGGTTCTGGATATTTTTTTCCTTGACTGCACGATTGGTGCGGTGGCTGGGCAACTGGCTGTCGTGCAACGTGTCGCGGGTTCGATTCCCGCGCGCAATAACTCTTTGTGTGATCCACAGATTGTTGTTCCGAGTCTGGGTGTCATGTGCATGTGAAATTGTATGTTTGTAAACGCACCCACGAAACACGAAAAAATCCTAAAGTGGGGCAACGTTTTTTTTTTAAAAAAAATAAGGATTTGGAAGGGCCCCTTCAAGAAGGAAGGGGAGGGATTGGGCCTATGACGCTCTTAGACGGTCATAACACTAAAGAGTTGCAAATGCGTTAGATGTTTGTCACACAATGACGCCAAAACAGCTGGACGGATCTGGATGAAATTTGGCACAGGCATAGGATACACCCTGGAATAGGACATAGGCTTTTTTCAACATACAACGCAGGAGAAGTCGCGGACGGAAGCTAGTTAATTTATATAATTAGACAGATTAATTACAAATTAACTAAAATTCGCGGGTTACTCACGTGTAAATGTTGAGAAAAGCTCTACTAGTTTCGAACCACAGAGGGGTTATTCTTTTTATCAACGTACCACGCGGGCGGAAGCTTGTCTATACTAATATTATAAAGAGGTAAAATTTGTAAGTTTGTATGTAGGGGGTAATCTTTGGAACCGCTGGTCGGATTGCCAAAATTCTTTCACTGATAGATAGCTACAATGTTCCTGAGTGCTATAAAACATCACGCTACAATCAAGTGGAGCCGAGCAGCGAGTGAAACCGCGCGGGAGTAGCTAGTTATTCATAAATGACCATGTTTGATTCCAGTTTTGGACAGATGTGTTCAGCAGAGCGTCGTGCGAAGGTGTCTCGCGCGGACCTGGCTCGAGCCACCGTCGTCACCATCACCAACAACATCGGATCCATCGCCAGGCTTTGCGCCTCTAACGAGGGCATTGAGAGGGTAAGGCACTCATTTATTTTTTGTCAAGTGAAAATCATCAATTGTCTTCTCCCGCCCAGGGTGAGGCGAGAGAGAGTGTCAGACTCTTACTGACTAAAAACCCCCCTGTTCCTTCTCCTGCTCTGTGCCGAGGTCGCGGTGCCTTATTGCGCTTACCCCGCAACCCCGGCTGAACATCAGCCCTATAGGGGCCCGACTGTCATTTTCATTCACAAAACTCACGGACAAGTTACATAAAACTAAGTTCGAGTGAGTGATCTCTTATTAAACTGTGTGAGAGAGCCATGCTTCGGCACGAATGGGTCGGTTCGACCGGAGTGATACCACGGCCTCACAGAAAACCGGCGTGAAACAACCACAGCGTTGTGTTTCGCCGTGTGAGTGATGTACCGGAGGCCTCATCCAATCAAAATCCGTTGCGTAGTTTTAAAGATTTAAGCGTACATAGGGATATAGGGACAGACAAAGCGACTTTGTTTTATACTATGTAGTGAATTGTAAGTTTTTTTTAAGGTGACCATTAAGTCACATCAAACACTAGTTACTCTCGCGCGGTTACACTCGCTGCTCTGCTCCTACAGATCGTAGCGTGATGTTTTATGGCCTATAGCCTTCCTCGATAAATGGACTAACAAACGCAAAAATATTTGTTCAATTCGAACCAGCAGTTCTGGAGATAAGCGCGTTCAAATAAACAAAAAAACTCTACAGCTTTCTAATATTAGTATAGATAAATCTTTTTGAGTTTACAAGAATTTGTTTGGAGTTGATTTCTCTCAAATACTATAGTAGGATTTGCTTTTAACGGCTGAAGAAGTAATTTTATGACTTTCGTCCCAGGTGGTGTTCTGCGGCAACTTCCTAAGAGTGAACCCGCTATCCATGAAGCTGCTGTCTTACGCCATGTCCTACTGGTCCAGAGGTGCTTTGAAAGCACTTTTCCTCGAACACGAAGGGTAAGAAAAATTTTGCTCAACTCTTCCCGTGGGTATGATATACCCGATTATGAGACTGGCTGATTCTTCAATGGTTAGATAAAAGTTACCTGGGGAATAATTATGATGCTGTCGCGTCACAATGTTTGTATAAGACAGTGACAGCAACAATTTTATTCCTCAGATAACATTTATCTGACTATTGAACAATCTGCCCTAAGTTTTATAGGTTGACTGGTAATTATTGATTGATATTTAAACACGTGGTTGTACTTATGATAATAAACAACTTTCCAACCACTGCCAGCCTTACGGATATCGTCAGTCCACCTAGCTGGAGGGCGCCCTACACTACGTTTGCCTAGACGTGGTCTCCACTCTAGAACACGTTTACCCCAGCGGTCATCGGTTCTTCGACAGATGTGACCTGCCCATTGCCACTTAAGTTTGCTAATCCTTTGGGCTATGTCGATAACTTTAGTTCTCTGTCGGATCACCTCGTTTCGAATACGATCCTTCAGAGAGACTCCAAGCATAGCCCTTTCCATAGCTCGCTGCGCGACTTTAAACCGGTGGATCAGTCGATCATTCATCCTATATTTATCAGGGAATAATCGAGTTAGATGTACTTTCTATGATTATTTAGACACCACTGACATACGGTGAAGGTAAACATCGTCAGGAAACCTGAACTTATAATTTCTAATTATAAGTTTGAAATCGCCAACCGGCATTGAGCAAGCGTGGTGATTAATGCTCAAACCTTCTCCGTATGAGAAGATGCCTTTGCTCAGCAGTGGGCATTTATAGGCTGATGATGATGATGATCGAGTTAGAAATCTTTTTATACTATTTACAGATATTTTGGTGCTGTGGGATGTCTGTTACATTTGGACAGTAAAACTCACAGGCGCAAGCAGGCTGAAGCCGCTACAGCGGACAGATGAACGACAATACACTACCCGCCTTACATTAGAGCTCAAATTCCATTAAAACCTCGCTACCCCCCGTTACCATAGCAACAGATTGATAAACAAACGAAAAATCAACTTTAACACCGTGGTATAAGGAATTTATTGGTTTAAAATAGTTTTTTTATGCGTGCCTTATATATTTTTTTAAAGTTATATCTATAGCTCCCAAATTATATAAAAAAGTTTTAAAACGATCGGTTTGAGAAGAAAAATTATAAAAAAACGAATGAACAAGAAAACAATATGTTATTCCAGACTATAATCTATCTCTGTGCCAAATTACATTCGATCCGTTCAGTAGTTTTTACGTGAGAGAGTAACAAACATACATCCGTACTTACATACTTTTAGACATTTATAATATTAGTAGATTTTGCTTGATAATACATTCCCTCTCTTTTTTTACCCTACCTACCTACCCTACCTACCCTACCTGCCCTACCTACCCTACCTACCCTACCTACCTTACCCTCATATTTATATTATCACTACACAGTATAAAACAAAGGCACTTTCTCTGTCCCTATATCCCTAGGTACGCTTAAATCTTTAAAACTTCGCAACGGATTTTGATACGGTTTTTTTAATAGATAGAGTGATTGAAGAGGAAGTTTTATATGTATAATAACATCCATTAAATAGTGGAGAAATTTAGTATCAGCATTGTTCCCGTGTGAGGTCGCTAGTATACAATGTTCGTTTTTATCTAGTTAATGTCTCGTCAAGAAATAATTATAAAAAACAAAACAATACATTAGAAAATTTACCATTTTGATAGGCCGAGTAATGTATTGATAATATCTATAGTCTATTAATTATGGTAATTAACTCAATGTAAAAAATCTATTCATGTCTTTTTATATACTTAAAAGTTGTCTAAAAATTGTCTGTAAAAATGTTGACAATCAGCTATTTACCTAAATCGTTGTTAGCTAATAAACTGAATTTAAATAATCTTTGTATGTACTTTATACGAGCTCTTTAATATAAAAAGACATACCAACATTGTTTACATTCATTAATTACCTAAACCGTTAGACCATAGTTATCAAGAATTTAAATACTATTTTATTATGTAGTATTATAAACGCGAATGTCGTAGTGGCCCGTGTGGGTTTCAAAACCTGGCAAGTACCAATGTGACTTTTTCCAAGTTATGTGTACTTTCTATGATTATTTAGACACCACTGACATACGGTGAAGGTAAACATCGTGAGGAAAACTGGACTTATAAACTCTAATTATAAGTTTAAAATCGCCAACCCGCATTGAGCAAGCGTGGTGATTAATGCTCTAACCTTCTCTGTATGAGAAGAGGCCTTTGCTCAGCAGTGGGCACTTATAGGCTGATATTGATGATATTGATAAACGCGAAAGTAAGTAAGTACGGATACATGTTTGTTACTCTTTCACGTCAAAACTACTGAACGGATTTAAATGAAATTTGGCACAAAGATAGATTATAGTATTTCTTTGTAGCGGGAAATTTTAATAAATGACTTCTTAGAGAGAGTGTCAGACTCTTACTGACTAAAAATCACCCCGTTCTTTCTCCTACTCTTGAACGGGGACGCGGTAAATTAATAAATTACAGTCGACAATACAAACATAAGCTATTAATTATTAACCTTAATAATGTAGAGGTTTCCGAAAGCCCGATCAATGTTAAAATCAACTAACACCCGGTTTCTGAAAGGCTTGTCAACGCTAAAATTAACTAATCTCCTGTTAAATCTATTGTCAAGTCATCTGATTGGGTGTTGATAATTCAGTCAACCAATCAGATGAGTTGACAAGAGATTAAATTGATTGTAACATTGATCGGCCTTTCGGAAACCGGGTGAAAGTCTTTAAAGAAGTATATAAGGCGCGCAAGAAGCGAGTATTTATCACCGCAAGTTTTTTTATATATCAATAGTAAAATAGAAATATTTTGTAGTATATAGATTATTATATTATATAATTATAATATTTAATTAATTGTTCTTGGGGTTTGCCTGTATACGTGTGATCAAAGGGCAGTGTTATTTTACAAATATTATAAACGCGAGTTTGTAAGTACGGATGGATGTTTGTCACTCTCTCACTCAGAAACTACTGAAGGAATTTTGATTTTATTTGCTATTAGCTATTCTCGCGCGCGTAGCGTGATGTTTTATAGCCTATAGCACTCGGGAACATTGTAGCTATCTATCAGTGAAAGAATTTTGGCAATCTAACCAGCGGTTCCAAAGATTACCCCCTACATACAAACTTACAAATTTTACCTCTTTATAATATTAGTATAGATTGTGATCTGGATTCATTTATCGGGTGCTTTTTGCCTTGGTAACAGCTAGTTACTCTATTCTTATAAAGAAATGCTGGGAAATTGTATTAGGTTTTTTTAATGACTTCTCGCGTCCTACGTGAAGCGAGAGAGTGTCAGACTCTTACTGACTTAAAACCCCCCCGTTCCTCCTATGCACTAATGTAACAATGAATTTATTTTTGCAAATAATTAAGCCCTAAAACAGGACTTTTACACGTCAAAATTATAAATAAAAAACTATGTACATGAAGCCGACATTTCCTATCTGACTACTCTGAGAAGAAATGCCGAAATAAAGTCAAAGGTTTAAACAACTCTGTGATCCACAAATTGTTGTTCCGTGAGTCTGGGCGTGATGTGTATGTGACATTGTATGTTTGTAAACCCACCCACGACATAGGAGAAAATCCTAGTGTGGGGTAACGTTGTTTAAAAATTAATTTTTACTTCTGCCCTTTGATCATAAGCATATAGCGTGAAGGTTTTAGAAGAAAAAAAAATACAATGTTTTTTTCATATTTAATATTTAATATATAAATAAAATGTAACGATAGTGACTGTTTATATTTTTGCAGAAGTTTATATGTATATTGCCAAGAGTGACGGTAAAACGATTTGTGATTTTCACCCCTGTTTCCCCCTTATCTCCAATCGCCAAATTGTAGGCGATAAACTTGTGATTTGTGGCTCCTTTGGTGTTGAGAGGGTCTTTTGGCCTCGCCGATCAGGTGGTCCGTCTGTGATGTTTCTTTTAAGGGCCCAAAGGCCTTTTCTGTGTAAGATTTTGTTGTGACTAATATCATTTTACCGTCAGATTTGTTAGCTAATCACTCCATGAGGAGACGTTTATGTACACAGTCTTAAAAACTAATTCAGTTGAAATAAAATAATATACATTTATAACATGACTTTTATTTCTGGTGTTATTCGGTAGTTTCCTAGGTCAAAAATTAATTAATTCGACGTTTCAGTACAATAAAATATTGAAAAATAACTATACTTTTATTCATCGATCGATCGATACACTAAGTTTTAGATATTTTGTAGCTAATTATTAAGAAATAAGTAAGCTATTTGACGCAAAAAAACTATGACGTCATAACTCAGTTTTTCATATAAATTGCATAGAAAAGTAGTTTTTGACATTTGGATAAAAGTTTTGAATTTGACTAGTTGGAAACTACAGTATTCGGCAAACGGACAGATATATAAATTACCTGATGGTAAGCAGTCGGCGTCGCCCATGGACACTCGCACGACTAAAGGAGATACAAGCACATTGACTGCACGGTTGGTGCGGTGGCTGGGCAACAAGATGCCGTGCAACGTGTCGCGGACTCGATTCTCCCACAGTAGTTCTGTGTTACAGACACAGAAAGTAGACAAAGGTAATTAAAATACTGGAGACGAGCAGCCCTAACGCATGTTTACGTACCGCGCGGCTGTAGGTATTTATTTCTTTCAAGCGGCCGAGTTACAATACTGTATGATATTTTTACTGTGCTCAGGGCGTCGGGGATCGAGCGATGATCAGGCCACCGTATCTGCGGGACTGCGGACGGCGACTAAGGGTAGCTCGCCGCCCGACCAAAACTAGACCCGAGCGTACAGCGTGTAGCGTTCCGTGCGCGCCTCAAAGCGCCCAATAGGGCCGATGTTTAGCTGGGGCTGCGACGCAAGCGCATTTAGGTACCGCGGCCTTGGAGCAAGTGAAGGAATGAGGGGATTTTAAGGCAGAAAGAGCCTCACTCAATTGTGGTGGTCTATTAGGTATTTAAGGCGCGCGTGGAACGCTACAGGCCGTACGGTCAGGTCTGGTTCCGATTGGCCTACCCTTACTCGTCGTCCGCGTAGGCCAGAGATCATCTCTCAATCCCCGACGCCCGGAGTGTCGCCTACTGCGCCGTGAGGAGGATAGCTACCTCACGCGTTCCACTTCCTTCTTAAGAGCATAACAGCTTCACAGAAAGAAGAGATGGCTTCCCAGTTAATCTCGCTCGCTCCGCGCCATGGCCGTGCAATTACTTTCCTGAGAGCATGGTGGTGCCCAGCCCAAGCACGGCACACTGCCATCGTATGTCCTCTGGGTGGTCCTCACAATGATGACACTCGGGCGTTTCCTCCCGCTGGATCCGAAACAGGAACCTACCGAAGCTGCCGTGCCCGGTAAGCACCTGCGTCAGACGGAAGGTGAGAACGCCGTGGCGTCTCTCAAGCCACTCCTCAAAGAGGGGTCTTACCGCTGCTATAACAGCGTGCCCGGCCCTCGGTTGCGACAGTCGCTGCTTCTACTCAGACATGAGATCTCGCCGGAACTCATTCCGCCACGCACTAATTTGACGTGGCGGAGAATTGTGAAGCAAAACTTACGTTGTGATGCGCCATGTAAGTGAGGTTTCCGGAGGCCCAATCCTTTCCCCTCCCCATTGTTAATCCTCAAATCATCTATCACCTACAAGAGGCCGGCATCGCACTTGTAGTACCTACCTAACTCCTTTGGTATTACCAGTGTCCATGGGCGGCGCTGATTGCTTACCATCAGGTAATCCGTCGGCACGTGTTACAAACTATGACATAAAAATACAGCAATACGAAAATCAGTTACGTTTTTAAAATATTCTTGTTACGCAGGAAAAGCAATTTCGCGCCATTTAACTTTATAGACATTAATGTTTCATTGACATTTGTTGAGAATAACAGACGAAATAATGTTTAAATAAATTGTGATAAGTATTGTGTTTGTTACTAAAAAACTAAAGAAAAAATGAGAGAAATTTTGTTAATATTTATTTTTATAATATTAAATGATTCTGGTAAGTCTGTTGGCTTTTTTTATAGCTACGTATTGATGGTAAGCAATCAGCGCCGCCCATTGACACTCGCAACACCAAAGGAGTTACGAGTGCGTTGCCGGCATTTTGGGGATAATGGTTACGGATATTTAAGGATTGGGTAGGGATGGGGGAGGGGAATGTTTTGTTTTCCAAACACATCACTCACACGGCGATAGGTACTTCTCAATTGAGTGCTAAAACACCCCGACAGTTTTCCAAGTTAAAAGACTTTTTTATTTGATGGGTCGGCAAACGAGCAAGTGGATTACCTGATGGTAAGCAATCGGCGCCGCCCATGGACACCCGCAAAATCAAAGGAGTTATGAGTGCGTTGCCGGCCTTTTAGGGATAGGTAAACTAGCCAATATAATGAAGGATTGGGAAATAGGGTTTTGGATATACTTATAAAGATTGGGAAGGGATGGAGGAAGGGAAGGATTGGACCTCCTGTAAGTAACCTCACTTACACGGCGATACTTCTCAACTGGGTGCTAAAAACCCCGACCGTTTTCCAAGCATACAGAACCTACACGGCCGACGTACGTATTTTGGCGAGTCTGAAGTTAGCCGTGTGTCTGCGCAATGGATCTTTTAGGAACAAAATTGTGTACTGCGCAGCTACTTGGCTAACTTCAGACTCGCCAAGATACGGCGGCGGTATTGTACACATAATGACACACATGTTTTTTTTGGTACTTACTTAAAGTCATTAAAAGACATTTTTAAGCGATGGGTCTCAAACGATCATGCGGATTACCTGATGGTAAGCAATATCAGAAAAAGGAGTTACGAATGCGAGAAATTTAGTGTTACCTTTGCACCCGTGCAAACGAGAGAGTTACAGAAAATTAATTTGATCACGATTCACTTGAATACTTCTTTACTTAACATAATATATAAGTATATACCTATATTTCTTTATTTTTCTTTCTGTAATAAGTCGGCAAACGAGTAGACATTAAAAGACATTACCTGATCAGCAATCAGTGCCGCCGCAACGGAGGAGATACGAGTGCGTTGCCGACCTTTTAGGGATTAGGGATTTGGAGATTTAGGGATTGGGGAAGGGTCCGGGAAGGGAAAGCATTGGGCCTCCGGTAACCTCACTCACACGGCGAAACACAACGCTGTGGTTGTTTCACGCCGGTTTTCTGTGAGGCCGTGGTATCACTCCGGTCGAGCCGACCCATTCGTGCCGAAGCATGACTCTCCCACACATATATTAATAACCTTAACAATTCTTTACATTACAGTTTTCCGAACAAAATCGGAAGCCATATCTCTATTGCCAAGATCGCACAAGGTTCATAATATGATAAAACATTTTGGTGAAAAATCATTAAAACCGAGAGTTGGCTATGAAAATTCTAAAAGAAACGAAAATCTGTACATGAGAAAATCGCAAGAGCGTAACATACCAATTTATATCCTTACCAGATCGAAGCCAATCAAAAGAAAGGATACGCCAAACTACGAAAAGCTTTATGACGAAAAATGGAATATGTATGTTGTCGATCCTGGGGAATATCAGGGTCATTCAACGGAGTACAAAGCGGATCGTCGCTTCAATGCGAAGAAACACAAACTTAAAGCAATGGATATCATCAACAAACAACTCAACAAGAAGTTGATAGCACGATCCAATTTCAAACCTAAAACTTCCCGACGGCATGCTTACGGTAATAATTTTAACATCATCATCATCATCAGCCTTTCAGTGTCCACTGCTAAGCAAAGGCCTCTTCTCACACGGAGAAGGTTTGAGCATTGACCACCACGCTTGCTCAAAGTGGATTGGCGATTTCAAACTTATAATTAGAAATTATAAGTGCAGTTTTCCTCTCGATGTTTACCTTCACCGTATGTCAGTGATGTCTAAATAATCATAGAAAGTACATATAACTCGGAAAAGTCACATTGGTACGTACACCCGCACCTTCATGTATGAGAAGCGAGTGCCTTACCGTCCGGGCCACCACGACACTAATTATTTGAACAAATATTAGTAGGTATTTTTTTAAGTGATAGGACGCAAATGACCTGGCGGATTACCTGATGGTACCTAAGCAATCATCTCCGCGAAAGGCCAAGTTATGAGTGCATTGCCGACCTTTTGGAAGGGGGACAGATTGGGCCAACGGTAACCTCATTCACACGGCGAAATATAACGCTGTGATTGTTTTACGCCGGTTTTCTGTTAGGCCGTGGTGTCACTCCGGTCGAGCCGACCCATTTGTGCCGAAGCATGGCTCTCCCACACTTACTTTATACTATTTGATTATTATTATTTATTCGTTAGATCGTTCTGGCCCGAAGGTTTATAAATACTCGTATGGCAAGTTATAATATGTACTTACATTCTTAGATTATTTAGACACCACTGACATACAGTTAAGGAAAACACAAACAAATCACATCATCAGCCTATAAGTGCCCACTGCTGAGCAAAGACCTCTTCTCACACGGACAAGGTTTAAGCAGTAATAACCACGCTTGCTCAAGGCGGTTTTTTTAACGTTGCCCACATTAGGATTTTCTCCTGTGTCGTGGGTGCGTTTACAAACATACAAATCCACATACACATCACACTCAGACCCGGAACAACAATTTGTGGATCACACAAAGAGTTGTTGCGTGCGGGGTTCGAACCCGCGACACGTTGCACGGCAGCCAGTTGCCCAGCCACCGCGCCAACCGTGCAGTCAATCAATTGGCGATTTCAAACTTATAAGTCCAGGTTTCCTCACGATGTTTTCCTTCACCGTATGTCAGTGGTTTCTAAATAATCATAGAAAGTACTTGTCACGTTTAGAACCCGCTCGTCATGCATGTGAAGCGGGCGCCTTAACCTCCGGCCACCACGACAATTCTACATCTATGCATTTCAATTATCCGCTTGATATAAAATCAATAATTCATTCATTTTATACTCAAATCAATTTGACAATGAAATGGCAGTGCATTTTCGTCGTTATTTAGATATTCTTTACACATTGTAGGTAATATTTTTTCAATAGTTAGTTAGGTATGAAGAAATTTATATTTTTTTGCGTTTTCATAGTTTTCGAGTTAGGTAAGATATTTTTTAACTAATATCTTGGACATTATTAATGCTTTTTACCTAATTCACCCATTTCTTGGTCCTATATCGGAACCTGCTACAAAAACTATGGTCGGCAAACCAGCAGACGGATTACCTGATGGTAAGCAATTAGCGCCGACCATGGACAGTCGTAATACCAAAGGAGTTGTTAATACAAGTGTATTGCGGGTCTCTTGTGGGTTATGGGGGATTTAAGAGATGAGTATGTGGGCACGGATTGGGGCTCCGGTAACCTCACTCACACGGCGAAACGCAAAGTAAGTTTTGCTTAACGCCGGTTTTCTGTGAGGTCGTGGTATGACTCCGGTCGAGTCGGCACATTTCTAACTATGGTTCTCCCATATAATATCTGTCTGTCTGTCTTTCTATGTTTTTATGGGATGTGGTCGCAAACGAAAGGACCGATTACCTGATGGTAAGCAGTCGGAGCAGCCCATGTGTGTGTTCCCGGCTAACTGTGTGTCAGGGATCTGAGGACTGGACTTGAATTGGATCCACTTGTGTGGGAGAGCTATGCTTGCCCCCCCCCCCCCCCCCCCCCACCAGAACCAGACCGACCGAAACATAGCATTCCGCACCCACCTCAAAGAGAGATAAGGATCGTAAGGGTTTTTAGTCAGTACGAGTCTGCCACTCTCTCTCGCCTAACCCTGGAGAATGCGCCAGCTCGACCCTAGTGATACCACAGCCTCGTAAAACTACCACAGCGTTATGTTTCACCGTACAAGTGAGGTTGCCGAAGGACAGGACAGATGCTTAGCCGAGGCTGCGGTTAGTCAGCACAATTCTGACACTCCATCTCGCCTCAACCAGCAGCAGGAAAATCATCAAATGACTTCTCTTGTTCAAGAGATGTCAGTCAGAATCATTTGATGATTTTCCTTTTAAAAAAAAGGCCGATCCTTCATTTAAAAACAAGCAAAAACTAAGAAGATATCATTTTCCTTCCAGCTTCACCAGCCCGATTACAAAACAACATTGTTAACAGCTACGAATTGCCAATTTCAAACAAAAATCAATATTACTTATCTTATGAGAACCTCAATAATATACAAATAAGAACAGCTCAATACAAAAATATACCTATTATAATGTTGACGCGTCCAAAGTCTGCCCAAAACACTGGGGGTTACAATATCGACGATCTATTTGACGAAAAAGGAATGAGATATATCACTGAGCCGAAAGCTCAACAGAAAAAAGGCCGGAGAACATTTAGATCGGCAAGAAAACCTCTTACTTAATGTTTCATTTACTTTATTTTTTTAAGTTAACCCGATTGACGTAGGTGCATTTAAGCTTTTCTAACCAACAATATTCGCAATTTCAATTATTTTCATATTCAAAATATCGTTCTTTACGGCTCGCATGTTCTTTGTAATAAGTATCATGAATTAAAAATTTCTATTTTTGTCATAACTAATTGATAATTAAACTACAAAATTGGAAAGTAAACGATCATTCGTGCTCCAATATTTGTAAATAACGTTCAGAAGAGCCGTGCTTTGGTAAATCGGCTTCACAGAAAACCGGCGTGAAACAACCACAGCGTTGTGTTTTGCCGTGTGGACCATGTTTACCAGACGCCCAATCTCTTCCTTCCCCCAATCCCTAAATCCCCTCAATCTTTATACTCAAAAAGATACACCGATTGCTTACCTGGACACCCGCAACACCAAAAGAGTTAAGAATGCGTTCCGGCCTTTTGGGGATAGGGGTTGCGGATATAAGGATCGGGAAGAGATAGGGAAAGGGAAGGGATTGGGCCTCCGGTAACCTCACTGACACGACGAAACACAACGCTTTGGTTGTTCCACGCCGGTATTCTGTGAGGCCGTGGTACCATTCCGGTCGAGCCGTCCCATTCATGCCGAAGCTTGGCTCTCCCACACTAACTCCCAAAAGGCAGGTGTGGTAAGTGACTCGTAAGTCCTCTGGTCTCTGGTGTTGCGTTTGTCATACTTACTGTCAGGTAATCCGTCTGCTCGTTTGCCAACATAACCCATGGAAAAAATTAACATAACGTTGAGAGACCAGGCAGCATCGCTCTCTGATATACTTGACACTTTAAAATTACTATCTTTAACCTCCCTGTTTAGCATGATGATTGTACCTAGTAAGACTTCTTATGCACCGTAGAAAAGCTCTTTTTAAGGGCGAAAAATCATCAGGACTAATGTTGGGTTGAGGGTGCAAGGAGAAGGAACGGGGTGGATTTTAGTCAGTAAGAGTCTGACACAGGGAGTGTCAGAGTCTCAGCCCACCAAGAGCGGCAGAATGAGGCTTTTCTGAAATGTTCCCCCCGTGAGATGGCAGCACTGTAACGTCAGGTCCAACTACCTGTCAAAACACACACCATTTATATTTTTCAATATTTTTTTTGGTTTATTTATTCTTAAAAACGTTACAAACGGAATATTGTTTTCCAAAATGCCAGTGCCTTTGTGTGCAAATAAAAAAGGAGGACATAAGTTCCCTACAGAAGATAAAAGCCGATTAAAACAGTGGCTTGTAGCTTGTGTATAATAAAGCCATAATAAAATCAGTGACACTTCCAAATACATAAAATTTTACTAAAATAATAAATTAATAATACGTTCTGTAAGAATCTGTGCTATCTGACAGCTGTTTGGACCTGACGCATACGAAGCGAAGTGCCGCCTGGCGGTAGAAAAAGTATCCAAAACCCTCATTCCCCGATAATAAAATAAATATTCAAAAAATAACATCACAACAAATTTTTCATAACATTTTTATTGCATATGTTTATTATAATAATATAATAATTTTATAAAAATTCTATTGAGGTACTTACATGTCAAAAATTAATTCTAATTACACAGTGACTTGCGAAAACATTGCAAATCCAACTTTTTGGAAGACCTTCTGACATTGACATTCTTTTTGAATTTTTATCTTTAAGATTTTTAAGTGTGGGAGAGCCAAGCTTCGGTTCAAATGGATCGGCTCGACCGGAAAACCGGCGTGAAACAACCACAGCGTTGTGTTTCGCCGTGTGAGTGAGGTTACCGGACACTCAATCCCTTGGATCCTAGGAATTGCGGAGGGATGGGGGATCAGTAACGAATGCGTTACCGGCTTTTTGGGATTATGGTGTCGGAGATTTAAGCATTGGGGTGGGATGGGGGGAGGGAATAGATGGTACACAGCGAAACACAACACTGTGGTTATTTCACGTCAGTTTTCTGTAAGGCCCTTATTATTTATTACTAAAAAAAATCTTATTCAATCTTTTTTATGATTTTAGAAGAATGCTTACAAGTTTTATCATGAGCAGTATATGCGAAGACTTGGCCAATTATAAGTTGAATGTGTAATATTTATCGCTGTATACTGTTTAGGTATCCTAGGTAACCTAGGCTAATCCTATCTAAGCACCGACCCCGGGAATCTCAAAAACAAAAAACCAAAATATATATAAATACGTTATAAAAACAAAAATGTACATCGGTATAGCTATAATTCGTCATTTAGTTCTAATTACGGCTAACGTTTTTTTCTCTCGCTAGATGGCGCTGTTCTACAATACTTTGTATCTGTCAATTTTGACAGTTGACACTGTAACAATGATTTTGACAGTAGAAAAATTGTATTTAATATTACATCAACGCTATCCGATGATGGCAAAAACGTTAGTCCTTATAGGAAGGGTAGATTTTAACGATTTTTTTTCGTTCAAATAATTCATTTTGTTCGTAATAACTTTAAAAGTTATCACCATGCGTACTAAAGGCCCCGTATAATCATTTATTTTGGTAAACTGATGTATAACCTATGACAATATATATTTTAAATATAACTTTATTTATGTTACTTTATGTAACAGACTGGGGCAGAACCAAGCTCTGCCAGGTATCATGAAAAAATCGTCGTCACTAGTGCTATAATTTGAGGGCTATAGTTTTATTGCTCACTCTAGATGTCGCTAGTGTACCATAAGCTTTATTAGTGTTATCAATATTAGCTGTCAAAAATTTAATCTCTAACAAAATTCACGTCAATTGGCGCATCTAATAATTTAAAAAAACTATAATTAGGGGCAATCGTATATCTTAAACAAAAGACACAACTTAGAATAATAACAAAATAAAAAATCCCAATTAAATAAAAAATCGCTAAACCATCATTCCATAGACTATTTGACAGCTGACAGCTGACAGCGTACATCAACTTCTCGCGTCGTTGATTGTCTCTGGTACTTTGACTTCTAAGCCGTCCAGATCTTTAGTTAACGTGATCTGGCACCCGAGTCTGGATGTGTCTGTTAAACCATAAGCCAGATCCAGCATATCTCTCTCTTCATCACAAGCTTCCTCCGGTAATCTGCAACAAAAAAAGAAAAAAAAAATTAATTTTAGCTACCTATATTTTTAGTTCCTAGCTACTAGCCTGTAGCCTTCCTCGGTAAATGGACTAACAAACATAAACATTACAAAAAAAACCTTGCCCTCCATAACGATTGTCTTGTGTGTCGTGGGTGCGTTTACAAACATACAAATTCACAGACACAAGTACAGTACGGCTGAGCCGTTTGTCTGCGCAATGGATCTTTTGGGAATAAAATTGAGTACTGCGCAGCTAATCGGCTAACTTCAGACTCGCCAAGATACGGTGCCGGTATTGTACACAAATCGTTGTTTAGGGTCTGAGGGACGCAATTCGCGCCAACAATTTCACCAACCGTGCAGTCAAAATTATTCACATCGAAACAGAAGTTCCCGAGATTATGGCGTTCAAACAAACAAACAAACCACAGCTTTATAATATTAGTTTATATTAGTATAGATGACAACTCCGGCTGAACAATGAACAGCGATAGCAACTGGCTGCCGTGCAACGTATAGATAGCAGTTTCGATTCCCGCACGGAACAACTCTTTGTGTGATCCACAAATTGTTGTTCCATGAGTCTGGGTGTGATATGTATGTGACATTGTATCCCACCCGGTGGTAAGCAGTGATGCAATCGTTGATGGTAAGGCGCACTAGTTTATTAAGAGCCTATTCACTCTAGCCTTGAAGACACCTAAATTATATTTGGACGGAAAGACTGCAGCCGGCAAACTGTTCCAATCCCTCGAAGTACGCGGTATAAATGACGAGGCAAAACGCTTAGTCCGGGTCGAAGGTGTCTCAACAACGTAAGGGTGGATACTTGCCGTACGCCGGGATGTCCGGATGCATGGATGACAAATTAAAGATGATCCTAGTGAAGGGCAACGTTTAAAAAACATCAGCCCTGTTGCCTATTGCCTTCCCAATCGATCGACGTATTTGATAAAATGTAAATAAGGTACAAAAATCGGAAAAAAATTCATTCAAAAATATTCGCACAAAAAGAAACATTTTTTTTTTCATCTTAGTTTCTGAATGTAACGGAAATGTGTTTTGGATTTGAAGCGAAAAAACTACATTAGGTATACAACAGACAGACTTATTTTCGATAAGCATGTATGTATAATTTTATTTGTTTTTTCGACGATAGTGACATATAAATATAGGTAGGTATGTGTATAAATATTGTTTCTTGCATTTTAATTTGTAGGTAGTTTTTTTCTACTAATATTATAAATAATGTATGTATGTATGTTTGTTGTACTTTTACGCAAAAACGGCTGGACTGATTTGACTGAAATTTGACATGAAATTAGGTGATACCCTTTTTTGTAAAAATATTAGTAAACGTTCTAATTACCTTGCATTTTATAAAAACCTAAAAGTTAACTATTGAAATAACTGTAGCTTATTATAAACTTTTTTTAAAAAAAGTTATCAATAAATATTTATTTATTTGTGCGAGGAAAATCATAAAATGACGTCTCCCTCCTAGTGTCCTTATCTGTGGTGGTCTATTGGCTCCGTGAGGCGCGCGCGGATCGTGACGCACCGTATGCTCTAGTCTGGTCGGATGACGAGCTATCCTTAACCGCTGTCTGCAGATCCGCGCTTACGGTGGTCGGAGATCATGTCTCGAGTTAGGTGATACTCTGGATTAACATATAGGCTACTTTTTATCATCATACCACGCGGGCGAAGCCTCGGGCGGAAGCAAGTAAGGAATAACAGGAATACAAACACATTGTTTCACATTTATAATATTAAGTAGGATAGTAGGTATTTAGTAGGATAGTAGGATATTGGTAGCATAGTAGGATATTAAGTAGGATAGTATTATATTAAGTTGGATAGTATTATATTAAGTAGGATAGTAGGATATTAAGTAGGATAGTATTATATTAAGTAGGATAGTAGGATATTAGTAGGATAGTAGGATATTAGTAGGATAGTAGGATATTAGGTAGGATAGTAGGATCTTAAGTAGGATAGTAGGATATTAAGTAGGATACAGGATATTAGTAGGATATAGGATATTGGTAGGATAGTAGGATATTAGTACCCAACAGCCGCTAACGCTACTCTTAAAATCATCCTTACCTATCATAATCCTCTTTCTTTAGAACGACGTGGCAGGTCGAACATGTAAGGGTGCCTTCACACGCTCCGTAACCTTCAATATTCAGGTCATTATTGACGACAACATCCAACAGTGTGTCGCCAACTTTAGCTTCCGTTTCCAATTTCTTCCCGTCGTATAGAACAAACGTGACTTTTACTCTGAAAAAGAAAGGTTAGGTTACTGAAATACCTTTTACCAAAAAAAAACAAAAAATATTCCTAGTATTTTTGTAGCTTAATGGTAAAATCGTCAGTGTATGAATATTTATAAAAACGCGATAGCCTGTCTGTCTATACTAATATTATAAAGAGGAAAAATTTGTAAGTTTGTATGTAGGGGGTAATCTTTGGAACCGCTGGTCGGATTGCCAAAATTCTTTCACTGATAGGTAGCTACAATGTTCCCGAGTGCTATAGGCTATAAAACACACAATCTAATAAAGCCGAGCAGCAAGTGAAAGCACGAAGGAGTAGCTAGTTCAAAATGAGTGTAGAAAAGCCATGCTTCGGCGCGAATGGGTCAGCTCGACCGGAGTAATACTGCGGTCTCACAGAAAACCGGCGCGAAATAACCAGAGCGTTGGGGTTCGCCGTGTGATTGAGGTTACCGGAGGCCCATTCCTCTCCTTTATCAATCCCTAAGTAAGGAGGGAAGTTTTTGGTGATATTATACGTCTCGTTTGCCATCCTAATTATGCCAAAAAAGGTCTATATTTTGAAACGAACACCTAAACATGTTCAGTAGGTTTAAAATGACGTGTTTAAGCTTGTTGAATCTTCCGGGCGAGAAAGAGAGATGGAGCTATGAACGATGTATAGAGCACCCTCCCTTTTTCTCTCCCAGAAAATTCACGCTTTAACGTCCTCTGGTCTAAAAGTTCCTTCTTCAACTCCAAGTAGAGGCTGCAGTACCTCATTGCGCTTGACCCGCACCCCTAACTGAAAATCTGCCTTGTTAGAGCCAGTTAGTTGGAGATACGTGTTAGATGGGGGGATGTATGAAAGTAGCATGCGTTTATCCTGCTCCGAACCGGCCGGCTTTCATCTCTGTTTTTCCGCCCGCAACCCCGGTTGGGGCAAAAAAGACTTTCATTTTTTCTAGGTTGACAATTCGTCCAATGATATCACCCAGCCTAGGTTTAGGAGGAGTGTCAGACTTTTTTTTGAGGGGAAAATCATCCGTTGACTTCTTTCGTCCAGTGTGAGGCGAGAGAGAGTGTCAGACTCTTACTAACTAAAAACCCCCCTGTTCCTTCTACTGCTTTAGGCCGAGGTCGCGGTGACTCATCGCGCTTACCCCGCAACCCCGGCTGAACATCAGCCCTATAGGGCCCCGTCTGTGGTGGTCTATTGGCTCTTTGGAGTGTCAGACCTGGATTCGACAATTCTTAGCAAGCGAAAATTGTTAAAAATGTTTACAATTCTATTAAGTATTTTTTTTGTTTGTCGTTCAAAAACTGCCTATTGTGATCTATCTATACTAATATTATAAAGAGGAAGTAAGTTTGTATGTTTGTAAGTTTGTATGTAGGGGGGTAATCTTTGGAACCACTGCCTGGTCGGATTGCCAAAATTCTTTCACTGATTAGCTACAATGCTCCCGAGTGCTATAGACTATAAAACACACAATCAAATGAAGCCGTAATATAAAATTCTTTCACTGATAGGTAGCTACAATGTTCCTGAGTGCTATAGGCTATAAAACATCACGCTACGATCAAATGGAGCCGAGCAGCGAGTGAAACCGCGCGAGAGTAGCTAGATTGAAATAAATGACTGACTGTAATATAATGTGGATCTTTTACCAATAATAAGACATATAGAACTCAAGGTCAAGTTCAAAACTCGATTATTTCGTTTCCTGATATCATTTTATTGATTAGTTCAAGTGGGTATGTACTTGTTGATAACAATGATTTCCTTGTTCAGTAACCAAATGGATAGATATATAGATGAAAGAAAGAAAGAAAGAAAAAACATTTATTTTTGCTAAAAACACACATGAACTTAAAACTACAACAAAAACGTTAATATAGGAAGCGAAAGGTAATCATTGCAGGAGAAAAAAAGAAAAAAAAATTAAAATACTAGGTGTTAAAACACAAGTTCTGTCTATGGTCCACAGGCAGAATATCCCTTTTTAATTTTATAAAAATGAATGACTGCATGTCTATATGCATATGCATATGTATCTGCGTTCTACTTTTATTTTTGTCGGGGAAAATCAAATGACTTCTCCCGCACAGGGTAAGGCGAGAGAGAGTGTTAGACTCTTACTGACTAAAAACCCCCCCGTTCCTTCTCCTGCTTTAGCCCGTGGCTGCGGTGCCTCATCGCGCTTGCCCCGCAACCTGCGTTCTACCTAAGAATCAATAATTTGAAAGAAAATACGTTTACCAACACTAGTTTTTTTATGGTATAAGTCGGCAAACGAGCAGACTTATTACCTGATGGTAAGCAATCGGCGCCGCCTATGGTCATCCGCAACACCAAAGGAGTTACGAGTGCGTTGCCGGCTTTTTAGGGATAGGGATTGCGGATATAAGGATCGGGAAGGGAAAATGATAGGGGGGAAGGGGAGAGGGATTGAACCTCCTCTAACCTCACTCACACGGCGAAACACAACGCTGTGGTTGTTGTTTCACGCAGGTATTCTGCGAGGCCGTGGTATCACTCCGGTCAAGCCGACCCATTCGTGTCGCAGCTTGGCTCTCTCACACTTAAAATAGTATTTCCTCTTGTGTCGTGGTTACACACATACAATTTCAGATACACAAGCTAACATTACTCGGGACAACGTAATCGAGAGTCAAAACAGACAGACAGATATCTCAGTTTTTTTTTGAGGATTTAATGCCATCAAGTTTGTTTTTCCGCCCAGGGTAAGGCGAGAGAGAGTGTCAGACTCTTACTGACTAAAAACACCCCGTTCCTTCTCCTGCTTTAAGTCGAGGCCGCGGTACCTTACTGCGCTCGAACCGCGACCCTGGCTGAACATCAGCCCTGTTACACCGAGTTAGTTGGTGATACGTGTGAGATGTAGCATATGATTGATTGATGTTATTAAGATGACACATCATCAGCCTATAAGTGCCCACTGCTGAGCAAAGGCCTCTTCTCACACGGAGAAGGTTTGAGCACTAACCACTACGCTAGCTCAAAACGGATTGGCGATTTCAAACTTATAATTAGAAATTATAAGTCCAGGTTTCCTCACGATGTTTTCTTTCACCGTATGTCAGTGGTGTTTAAATAATCATAGAAAGTACATATAACTTGGAAAAAGTCACATTGGTACTTGCATCGGCCTACCACGACGTTGATTGGTGGGATTGGTGTAAAGTAATTCAAACAATCCAATTCTAAGTGTGGGAGAGCCATGCTTCGGCACGAATGGGTCGGCTCGACCGGAGTGATACCACGGCCTCACAGAAAACCGGCGTGAAACAACCACAGCGTTGTGTTTCGCCGTGTGAGTGAGGTTACCGGAGGCCCCTCAATTCCTGAATCTCCAAATCCCTTATCCGTAAAAGGTCGGCAACGCACTCGTAACTCCTCCGTTGTGGGTGTCCATGGGCGGCGCTGATTGCTTACCATCAGGTAATCCGTCTGCTCGTTTGGCGAACTATTACATAAAAAAAAAGAAACCAACAATGATTGACTTCTAAAAATAAATTTTAACATCATTGATAATATCAAGTAAGTACCTACAAAAATAAAAATAGAATTCTAATCGACTTAAGTATTTAAACATATCAGCAGGTTTTAAATTTGTTTATGTAATAATCGCGTGGTATGATGAAATCGTGGCTTTTTTTTTGAGGAGAAATCATCAAATGTCTTCTCTCACCGGAGAGAGCTCCGTATGGTATTCCGAAAACCCGCTCACCGAAACGACGGTTTTCCGATAAGACTACTCCGACGGTCCATTGAAGGAAAAAATAATTGGCCGATAAACGTTTCTTTTTTTTATTTAATAGGTCGGCAAACGAGCAGACGCATTACCTGATGGTAAGCAATCAGCGCCGCCCATGGACACTCGCAACGGAGGAGTTACGAGTGCGTTGCCGACCTTTTAGGGATTAGGGATTTGGAGATTTAGGGATTTAGGAGGGATTGGGGGAGGGCAAGGATTGGGCCTCCGGTAACCTCACTCACACGGCGAAACACAACGCTGTGGTTATTTCACGCCGGTTTTCTGTGAGGCCGTGGTATCGCTCCGGTCGAGACGACCCATTCGTGCCGAAGCATGGCTCTCCCATACTTAACTTACGTTTCGCTGATAATATTATTCATCGACGGTTGGTAGTCCGAATGAATCCTTCGCCGCTGTAACGATTCACCGAAAACACTCTTCAACGACGATTGGTTAAACGAACGAATCTTTCGCCGTTAGCACTCATTGTAGGGGAATTCTTTTGCCAAATGGATAGTTTTTCTTTCAGCTTGACAACACCCTTAGGTCTCGTAGAAGTCTTTAAAAAATATAGGCAATAACACACTTTCTGTTGTTGTAGTTGTAGGAGAATTCTTTTTGCCAAAATGGATAGTTTTTCTTTCAGCTTGACCCTTAGGTCTAGTAGAAAAATATAGGTAATAATAAAATAATACTGAGATTATAGGAAGGGTGTTCCATGGGACTTTCGGTGAGCAGTTTTGCGAAATACCATACGGAGCTCCACCCGGAGCAAAGATGAGAGGCAGTGTCAGACTCTTAGTGAATAAAAACAAATTTGGCTTGCGAAATGATGCATTTTAAACAGGTTAACCAAAAAAAACCTTATGTGACTTCTTACAAATCTTACTTACATTATACATGCGAAAGTTACGATATTTGGATGTTTGTTACTTGATCACGCCACAACGGCTGGATGGATCTGGATTAAATTTGGCACAGGCATACAGGCATACAATCCAGAATAGGACATAGTCTGCTTTTTATCAACATACTATGCGGGCGGAACCGCAGGCGGAAGCTAGTTATTCAATAAATATAAGTATGGTGATAATCAATAAATTACTTATTAAAGGGTATACAATGCATTTTTACTAAGAATTTAAATACATACACTTTCAATTTGTTTGTAATTCTGTCAATTTACTTTATTTATTTACAGCCACGCTATTTCTGCCGCTGTTCGGCTGTTATTGGTCGTAGCATAATGTTTTAAAGTCTATAGCACTCAGGAACATTGTAGCTATCTATCAGTAAAAGAATTTTGGAAATCCGACCAGCGGTTCCAAAGATTACCGTAAAAGAATTTCGGAAATCCGACCAGCGGTTCCAAAGATTACCCCCTACATACAAACTACTAGAAATTTAATGTAACCTCCTTATAATATTAGTATAGTTTTTTTTTTTTATGTAATTGGTCGGCAAACGAGCAGACGCATTACCTGATGGTAAACAATCAGCGCCGCCCATTGACACCCGCAACGGAGGATTTACGAGTGCGTTGCCGACTTTTTAGGGATTAGGGATTTGGAGATTTAGGGATTGAGGAGGGATTGGGGGCGGGGAAGGATTGGGCCTCCGGTAACCTCACTCACACGGCGAAACACAACGCTGTTTCACGCCGGTGAGGCCGTGGTATCACTCCGGTCGAGCCGACCCATTCGTGCCGAAGCATGGCTCTCCCACACTTAAATTTCATTAAATAGAACAACCAAAGCCAATTACGCTATTAAACTTATTACAAGATTATTTAAACTTATAACAAACCCCAAATTAATTACCTACCTATGTATTATCAATACAAAAATTGTTATTTGGCAAAGTTGTATAGAGAAACAAGATATTAAGAATAAAACAGGATATGATCTGAAGATTTCAGTTTTGAAATAAGACTGGCTGTTTATTTTATTTGAAAGCCATATTGCACATTCCTAAGTAAGTAACTCCATGGTTACTCTAAGCACATAGCTTAACTGACAAACAGGGTTGATGGGATTATTATTCTACTTTGATATTTCAAAAGTACCTGTATATTATTTTTTAACTTGAATTAAAGTGTATAATTATATGTGTAGTATAAACTGGCATGTTAATACAGATTCTAAGATAAAATTTATTTTACGGTTCAAAAAAGCACATTTTTTAATTAGTCAGTATTCCTTTACTGTAAAGTGGGGCATCATTATTATCTAATGTTAATATTGAAGGAATATATGTAATTAATTAACCAATTAATCAATATCTATTAAATTTGGGTTCATTGATAACAATTTTAGTTAAAATAGAAAAAATAAAAATCTGAAACCTTTTAAGCATAGAATTTGATTAGTAATAGACTAACAAAATGTGTAAAATCTCTATACAGCAACCAGTATATCAAATAGGTTGTCCAAAAAGTTTCAATTTAGCTACAAACCTCTTTTTAGATTAAGATCTAACAATTTGAATACATCATCTAAAATTCATGTAAAAACGTTAAAAAACTACTTACTTCTCCTCCTTTAAAGCTAATTCTGTTGTAGATAATGGTGCTATGCTCCTCTGATTGACGAAATTCGATGTTATACCGTTGTTCTTAATTGAACAACGGAGATTTCGTGTTGTTACACTTTTCAATAAATTCCGCAACATTTTTCTTATTTCTAAACCACGGGAGCGTTTGGAAGCGCTGAATCACTGCGTATAACACCACTGTATATTAAGTAATACAACGAGATAGTCTCTTAACTGATATATGATAACATAATGATAATTTCATCAAATTATTCTTGACCTTAGAGAGTTTTAGTTTTTAGGTTACACAAGATACGTTCCGTTTATGACATTGAAATTCGGGAGGAATATTTTTAATGAAAATGTATTAATAAAATAAGCTTTTGGATAACTTAATAAAACTATTATTCCAATGTTTGGATTCGGTTGCGTTTTATTATACTTTATTCAATATTTAGAATTTTTCGTAAGCCAATTTGTTTATGTTACATTAAAGTAAGAATTGGATTGCTGCGTCGATAGGAAAAGTGTAACACCTGATGTTGACGTTGACATTGCGTTTAGTTTTAAAGGTCCGCGTTATATTTCAATTAAAAAAAAGTTATCGTGGCTTTAGTAAAGCTACCTAAATTTCTTTGAGATATTAATTTTCAATTTAAAAGATTAAAATTTATAGAACAAAGGAATAATCATGCATTTTATTATAATATTTTTATGACTTAATTCGTTTCTATTACATAACTAAACGCTAATCGGATATAAACGTTTGGTCACGCTCCATCCACAATTAAATCCGAGTTATTTATTTTTAGCATAAGCCAACTATTTTGTTAACAATAATAACTTTTAAATTATACCCTTTCAATGATTAGCCGGCCTTAGAGTTGATTCAAACTTAAAAGGCAAAATTAATCCCAGTCTTTAACATTTGAAACACAAAAATATAATGTTTTATTTTATCTAAGTGCAGGAAAAACATCAATTTTAGATAGATGATTCCAGAAATAACATGCTCAACAATGACAGACGGAAATAAATTGAATAGTACTGGAACACATCTAAAAACCCCGTCAAGTTGTCAAAATTCGCGTTGAAACGAGAAGACAATCAAAATAAAGAGAATTTTCACATTTTCCCCCATTTTCTTGGATTCTAAATCGCCAATTATAGTTTTTGACCATCCTAAGATATAAAAGTGAAAAATATAAAATGTCGAAGAGGTTACAAAGTACGGATAATGTGAAAAATGACGAAATTATCGACGATCTTACAAAGAACTTGGAAACTTCATTGAAAACCGAAGAATCTGTTGATGAATTTGTCATAAGTCCTGGTACAAGTTCTGAGAACTTTCCCAAGGCTGCCGGAGATGCACCAAAGACAAGCGGTTCGTATTTTTTTCAACTTTTTGTTAAACTCAAAACAGGCGTAGCCTCTTTGGTAATTTTTATTACTTCTCAATGCCGAATTGCTGCATAATTCTACTTTTTCTTTACCATTACGTCTTATTTAACAAACATCGTAAAATCCAAATAACTTCTCATTAGAATCTGTATTCTTTCTTAATAAAAAGCATATTTATCTTAAATGACGCATCAATCTTCAATAAAAGCAACATCAATTCCAGACACACCGTCCATCTACCCAGATCTATTAGAGGATGGCAACTTAGATAAAGATTTCGCAGAAAAAGACTCTAAAATCAAGGAAGACAGTGACACAGATATCGATGAAGTTTCCCTGAAGGATGCCGAAGTAGACCTCACTGATGACCAGAAGGAAGAACGGCGGATAATTGCTGAGGAGTTGAAGAAAGCTGGCAATGATGCGTTTAAGGATGGTGATTATGAACGAAGCATCGAGAAGTATACTGAAGGTGAGTGGTATTTGCACAAACATGTCCAGTCCAAGTAGTAAATAAAGTTAAAAGTCATCATCATCAGTAAGTGCCCACTGCTGAGCAAGGCCTCTTCTCACACGGAGAAGGTTTAATTGAACATTAATCAGCTCACTTGCTCAATGCGGTTTGGCCATTTCAAACTTATAATTAGAAAATATAAGTCCAGGTTTCCTCACGATGTTTTCCTTCACCATATGTCAGTGGTGTGTAAAATTTTAGACTCTAAATAATCATAGAAAGTACATACAACCCGGAAAAAGTCACATTGGTACTTGTCAGGTTTCGGACCCACACCCTCTTGTATGAGAAGCCTTTTGGCCTTAACCTCTGGGCCACCACAAACTTGAAAGTCAAATAATTTATTTCAATTAGACCATTAAAGGCACTAAAAGATGAAACAAATAAATTTATTAAAATTTACAAGCATCAGTATATTGGTCAAAAGTCATTCTTTAGTGAAGCTATTTGCTTGTTCCAAAGTGTAGATTTCTAAGGAGAAGAATGAGCAAGAAACTCCATGGTTAATCAATCTCATAATCAAACTCTTAATCGATCTCATAATCAAACTCTTTGTTAAATTATTAAGGGCTGATTTTTCAATGGTTAGGATAAAAGTTACCTAGGGAATAATTATGATAATGTTGCGTCAGAATGTTTGTATAAGACAGTGACAGCAACAATTTTATTCCTCATATAACATATATCTGACTATTGAAAAATCAGGCCTAAGTTTATTCTATTATGTGAGACCAGTAAAAGTCAAAATCATTTATAACCCACACAGGCACTTTTGAACGTCAAACAAAATTTTTACCATATAAAATAAAGTGTCAGTTTGTCAGTCAGTCCTCTTAGTGAAGCTATTTGCAGTGTAACAGTAATTAGCTGAAGAATCAGAAAATAACCTCAAGGACAATATATTTAGGCAGTTTAGAGCTGATCGGTCCTAATTGATGTATTAGTAGATAGCATGTATGTGTTTTGAATTTTATGAATGGACCCTATTCATTAGCACAACACAAACACTAGTCCTTTGCAGGTAGAAAAGAGTGGCATAGCCAAGCTTAGGCTCAAATGGGTCCGTCATAAAATCCATAACTTTGACTGTATGGTTGGCGCAGTCGCTTGACAACTAGCTGTGCAAAGTTTCGCGGGATCAAATCATGGAACAACTCTTTGTGTGATCCACAAATTGTTGTTTCGGGTCTAGGTGTGATGTGTATGTGACATTGTATGTTTGTAAACACATTCACGACACAGGGGAGTGTGGGGCAACATTTTTTTAAAAGTTTCTTTGGCAAAGTTGTGTTTTCATCATGTGTACAGTCACGTGTTTAAATAACCGTCACTAATTACCAGGCACCCTATATAAATTAGCGGGGAAAAGATAGTTTTCCGAACCTCTTTTTTGTCAGGGGAAAATCATCAAATCACTTCTCCCGCCAAGGGTGAGGCGAGAGAGTGTCAGACTCTTACTGACTAAAAAACCCCCTGTTCCTTCTCCTGCTCTGCGCCGAGGCCACGGTGCCTCATTGCGCTTGCCCTGCAGCCTCGGCTGAGAGAAGGACCCTTCACAGTCCTGATAAACACTGCGAAATACAACTCATCGTTTTCTGAGAGGCCACGACATCAATGCGATCAAAATCGAGAAATTCCAAACGAAACATGTCAGCAAAGATCCTTAACCGGCTAACCTTATTGACATTCTGTGAATGGGAATCTTCATTGGTGGTCTATTGGCTCTTTAAGGCGCTCGCGGATCGCTACGCGCGATACGCTTGGGTCTCTGGGCCAGGCGGCTGGCTTCCCTTACTCGCCATCCGCAGACCCGCGCTTACGGTGGCCGGAGATCTTCTCTCGATCCCCGACGCCCGCCCCAGTTCCAAGACGGCTCCCAGATCCTCAAACTAATACCTGAATGTATAATATTGTTTACAGGTCTCAGAACATGTCCGCTGCAGTTTGCACAGCAGCGTTCCGTGCTCTATTGCAACCGCAGTGCGGCGAAAATGAAGCTTAAGAAATATAAACAAGCTATCAAGGACTGCACTAAAGCCATAGAACTGGATGAAAACTATGTTAAAGCATATATACGGTAAGTACAGACATCTGACACCTACAAAATTTCTCCACTGTTTAATGGATGTTATTATACATATAAACCTTCCTCTTCAATCACTCTATCTATTAAAAAACCGCATCAAAATACGTTGCGTAGTTTTAAAGATTTAAGCGTACATAGGGATATAGGGACAGAGAAAGTGACTTTTTTTAAAAGTACAACAAAAGAAAATATGATATCGATATAATTCCATGCGGGTGGAAGCTAGTATACCTACAAATAATTTTGGAACGACAAAATCTATACTAATATTATAAAGAGGTAAAATTTTTAAGTTTGTATGTAGGGGGTAATCTTTGGAACCGCTGGTCGGATTGCCAAAATTCTTTCACTGATAGATAGCTACAATGTTCCTGAGTACTATAGGCTATAAAACATCACGCTACGATCAAATGGAGCTGAGCAGCGGGTGAAATAACGCGAGAGTAGCTAGTATATATAATATATTCTGTCAGTGAAGATGGTGCTCTTTGTAATAACCGCGGTCGATTACCTTTGCACACGTACATCATCACGTTATCACCTTATAAGTGCCCACTGCGGAGCAAAGGCCGTAGGAAGGCCTCTTCTTATATGACGAAGTTTTGAATATCAATCACCAGGCTTGCTCAAGGTCGAATGGTGATTTCAAATTAGAAATTACAAGTCCAGGTTTCCTCACTAAGTTTTCCTTCACGGTATACGGTAGTTTCCAACTAGTCAAATTCAATACTTTTATCCAAATGTCAAAAACTATACTTTGTGTGAAACACTGAGTTCTGACATCATAGTAGTTTTGCGTCAAATAGTTTACTTATTTCTTAAAAAAATGCTAAAAATTATCAAAAATGTGTGTATTGACTGATTGACTGATCGATGAATAATAAAAGTAAAAGTATAGTTATTTTTCAATATTTTATTGTATTGAAACGTCGAATTTATTTATTTTTGACCTAGGAAACTACCCGATTGTGTCTAAGTACAGTTTCAGCGGGGGCGCCTTAACCTCCGGGCCACAACGACACCCTTCCATAAGCAAACTAGCTACTCCCGCGCGGTTTCACCCGCTTCTCGGCTCCACTGGATCGTAGCGTGATGTTTTATAACCTATAGCACTCAGGAACATTGTAGCTATCTATCTATCAGTGAAAGAATTTTGGCACTCCGACCAGCGGAGCCAAAGATTACCCCCTAAATACATACTTACAAACCTACAAACTTACAAATTTTACCTCTTTATAATATTACTAGCTACTCTCGCGCAGTTTCACCCGCTGCTCGGCTCCATTTAACCGTAGCGTGATGTTTTATAGCCTATGTCACTCAGGAACCTTGTAGTTATCTATCAGTGAAAGAATTTTGAGAATCAGACCAGCAGTTCCAAAGATTACCCCCTACATACAAACTTACAAATTTTACCTCTTTATAACATTAGTATAGATGTGTCTTTTTTATTAATAACTTTATGTATTTTTCAGGAGAGCCCAATCGTATGAAGCAACAGAAAAATTAGATGAGTCATTAGCTGATTATAAGAAAATTTTGGAATATGATCCTTCTCATAAGGAAGCGATTCAAGCCACTGTCCGTTTACCGCCACTAATTGAAGAGAAAAATGAAAAACTCAAAACTGAAATGCTAGGAAAACTCAAAGATCTTGGCAACATGATTTTAAAACCTTTTGGCTTGTCAACAGAGAATTTTCAAATGGAACAGGATCCAGTTTCTAAAGGATACAAAATTAATTTCAAACAATAGTTTAAGCGAAATTTGTGATAAATACTTATCTTTATTATTATTATTTTTCAAGGTTGATTTTTCAATGGTCAGATAAAAGTTACCTGGGGAATAATTATGATGCTGTCGCGTCACAATGTTTGTATAAGACAGTGACAGTTAACATTTATCTGACTATTGAAAATTCAGCCCTAAATTATATAAAATTTATTTTATTTCGTGCCTTTCATTTTCCTTGGTGAAAGAAAAAACATTGAATCGACTTCGTCATGGTTTTTTTTTGTGATGAGAAAGTCATCTAATGACTTCTGAGGTGTCAGACTCTTACTGACTAACGCGCTTACCCCGCAACCCCGGCTGAACATCAACCCTATAGGCCCCCGTCTATGGTGGTCTATTGTCTCTGAGGCGCGCGCGAAACGCTACGCGCCGTACGCTCGGGTCTGGTTCTGGTCGGGCGGCGAGCTACCCTTACTTGTCGTCTGGATTACGTAATAAATTATAGGTCCAGAAACAAGCAGACTTATTAATTATTTGGAATTCTAACAAAGAAAACACTTTATATGCTAGATAATATAAATAATAAAAATGTTGTGCTTTTCCGCTTAAAAGTCACAGCATGCAAATATAATATAACAAGATTTTTTATGTGGTTGGATGGCAAACGCACAGACTGACTACCTGATGGTCAATCAGCGCCGCCCATAAAAACCCGCTGTAACAAAGAGCTACGAGTCCGTTGCCGACATTTTGGGGATAAGGGTTTTGGATAATTAAATAAGGATTGGGGAGGGATTGGGCCTCCGGTAACATCACTCATACGGTGAAATAACGTTGTGGTTATTTTTCTGTAAGGCCGTTGTATCATTCCGGTCGAGCCGACACATTCGTGCAGAAGCATGGCTCTCCCACACTAAAATGAATACAAATTGATAACGTTGTCTATACTTCTATAATAAAATAAAGTAAAATTCTATAATAATATAATAAAGAGGTAAAATTTGTAAGTTTGTATGTAGGGAGTTTTTTTTGTGAGGGGGAAATCAGGGAGGGAGTGTCAGACTCTTACTGACTAAAACCCCCCCCTGTTCCTCCACCTGCTGAACTTCAGTCCTATAGGACCCCGTCTGTGGTGGTCTATTGGATCTTTGAGGCGCGCGCGGAGCGCTACGCGCCGTACGCTCGGGTCTGGTTCTCGTCGAGCGGTGAGCTGCCCTTACTCGCCGGGCCGGAGATCGTCCCTTGATCCCCGACGCCCGTCGTGTCGCCTGTTGCGGCGGCTGGGGTGTGAGGAGGAGGATTGCTCCCTCACGCGGGCCGCCTCCCTCTGCGAGCATAACTGCATCACAGAAGGAGGTATGTAGGGGGTAATCTTTGGAACCACTGGTCGGATTTCCAAAATTCTTTCACTAATAGATAGCTACCTACAATATTCCTGAGTGCTATAGGTAGGCTATAAAACATCACGCTACGATCAAATGGAGCCGAGCAGCAGGTGAAACCGCGCGAGAGTTGCTAGTATCAAATAAATTACTAAAACAATGTTATATTATTTTAAAACAATGACAAAGAGAAAAAGGAAGAGAAACTTACAGCCTGATGGTAAGCAATGGACTCCACCGATAGGCATAATAGGTTGTTAGATTTGATTTGCGGTTGAGGACCACCCAGAGGACACGGCAGAGCGGACGATGGAGGTCTGCCCTGCTTGGGATAAGCACCGCCGCGTTCTCAGACGAGTGATCATGGCCGTTTTTAGTCGAGGCCAAGGTGCAAAGCGAGAAGAACTGGAAAGTCGTCTCCTTCTGCTGCGAAGCAATGATGCTCACAAAGGAGGAGGCCAAGCGCGTGAAGGATCTGTCCTCTATCATCCTTTTGAGCATCGGGGATCGAGTGACGATCTCCGACCACAGCACTGCGGGTATGCGGTCAGTAAGCAAGAGGAGTCTCTAAGAGCTAATCTACTTCCTTAGATGGGGCCCAACAGGGCTGATGTTAAGCCGGGGTTGTGGGTCAAGAACAATGAGGTACCTTGGCCTGGAGCAAGAAGTGTTCGATAATCATGCTTCGACACGAATGGGTCGGCTCGATCGGAGTGATACCACGGCCTCACAGAAAACTGGCGTGAAACAACCACAGACTTGTGTTTCCGCGTATGAGTGAGGTTACCGGAGGTCCAACTCCACCCCTTGCTCCCACATGTCTTATTCCAAAATCCGCTTACCTACCTCAAATCCCGTTACTAAAAAGGTGTAGATAGGTTACAAGCGTTCAGCAAGTGATACATACATTAATGTGGCTAACTAGCCACACTTTTTCATATTTGTCTCTTTAACACTCGCGATTATTGAATCATGCCATCTCACTTAAACGTACGTATACATACGAATTGGACATATTATGTGTATCAGTGTGTCGTTTTTAAAAATCGAATTTTGTTTTGGTAACTTTTTTTTTTAATGTGTGGATATCCTCATGGATACCCTTTGTTTAGACAAGAGCGTCAGACAGCAGGTTATGTCGGACTCTTACCGACTAAAACCACACACTCAATCCCAGAAAACAATGAGAGGGTCACTGGGTACTCGAATGAACGAACTCACCTGCGTTGTTTTGGTAACCTATCTACACCATTTTACTTATAATGTCATTGGGCCGTGGTATCACTTCGGTCGAGCCGACCCGTTCATCAAAGCATAGCTCTCACACACTTCTAGTACCGTACCTACACCTAACTAGATAGATAGGTACTTATAGTGACTTCCTTTCTATCTCATCCCTTCTAAATTGCAGCTCAAAATCAATAAACCCCGCGTTGCGGACTTCCAAAGAAAATCTTACTTTATAAAATGCAGATTACAGTTCATTTTCATTTGAACTTTGTAGAGTATGAGTGGGTGTGTGGAGTTGTGCGTAGGTATACTAGGTTATTAAAATGGCGTCCGAAACAGGGATGTATTTGGGTATTAAAGAATGGGATGCAAAATAAGTCTCTTTTATGTGACAGGGCAAACGAGCATACGGATTACCTGATGGTAAGCAATTAGCGCCACCCATTGACATCCGCAACAACAGAGGAGTTACGAGTGCGTTGTACCTTTTGGTGATTAGGCATTGGGGATGGGGAAGGACTCACTCACACGGCGAAACCCAACGCTGTGGTTGCTTCACGGCGGTTTTCTGTGAGGCCGTGGTATCACTCCAGTCGAGCCGACCCATTCGTTCCGAAATACGGCTCTTCTACTCTTCTTTATTTATGAGATTGCCATTCTGCCGAAAGAGCAAAAGTAGGTTCGACTAGCAGAGAAAGCTTCTGGCATTAAGTCCACAGAAGTGTCCAAAAGAAATTAACCGCGCTTTACCAATATCTGTTCTATTTTGTTTTTTAGCTTCTTTCGCTGTAGGACAGCTTTTCTAGGGTCTGCGGACGGCGAGTAAAGGTAGCTCGCCGCCCGACCAGAACCAGACTCGAGCGTAAGGCGCGTAGCGTTCCGCGCGCGCCTCAAAGAGCTAATAGACCACCACAGACGGGGCCCTATAGGGCTGATGTTCAGCCGGGGTTGCGGGGTAAGCGCAATGAGTCACCACGGCCTCGGCCCAGAGCAGGACGGAACGAAGGGTTTTACTCAGAAAGAGTATGACACTTCCATTAAGAAGATTTAACGATTTTACCATCACAAATGAGGTATTTAGGCAACGATTGAGCCTCCAATCAAAAGCACCAGAGAAGTTGCAAGTGCGTGCCAGTTTTGCTGGTAAGGGATTTGATTTCGGGACTGGTGATGGAGAGAACCTCATTCATTGGTTGCTCTACGCCCCGGTTTTTCTGTACCGTCGTGCTATCACTCCAGCTAACGAGACCCATTTATTTCGAAGCATGGCTCTCCCACACAGTTTGGTAAGGTATTAGCTATGTCAGAATCTATACTACATAAAAAAGGGCGCTAACCACTCTGTTCTCCTTCCTTGATTCTCCTTATAATCTCTAATAACCGCCTTCTCCAATGTCCAACTCATCACACTAAATTTCTTCATTCTTCTTTTTTTTTTCAATCTATTATTCTGTGGAATGCGCTCCCCCTCGATGTCAGGATGGTGTCGAATCGTTGGGCGTTCAAGCAAAAGGTTCGGGCGTTGCTTTTGAAGAGGTTGGCAGAGGTATCGTGATCATGACATCAAATAGCAAAATATGTATACTTTTAAGTAGTATATGTGATTATATTATTGCTGTATAGGTATATAGTTTTTTTATGTAATAGGTCGGCAAACGAGCAGACGGATTATCTGATGGTAAGCAATCAGCGCCGCCCATGGACACCCCGCAACGAAGAGAGTGACAAGTGCGTTGCCGACCTTTTAGGGATTAGGGATTTGGAGATTTAGGGATAAGGGGAGGGGAAGGATTGGGCCTCAGGTAACCTCACTTACACGGCGAAACACAACGACGTGGTTATTTCGCGCCGGTTTTCTGTGAGGCCGTGGTATCACTCCGGTCGAGCCGACCCATTCGTGCCGAAGCATGGCTCTCCCACACTTAGTATACATATAAACGTATTTATTTATTTCCAGTATAGTACATATATATGTAAGTCTATGTATAACGTCTCTGATGATGCTTATTTTGTGCACCTTTAAATTTATCTCTGCATCACCCAAAGGTTTGGCTGTCAGAGAATGCCCATGGCATTAAGCCCACCTTTGTACATTTTTTATGCATATATAGATATTACTAAAATTAATGTTATATAAATTAGACTGCACGGTTGGTGCGGTGGCTGGGCAACTGGCTGCCGTGCAACGTGTCGCGGGTTCGATTCCCGCACGGAATAACACTTTGTGTGATCCACAAATTGTTTCGGGTCTGGTTGTCATGTGTATGTGACATTGTATGTTTGTAAACGCACCCACAACACAGGAGAAAATCTTAAAGTGCAACGTTTTTTTTTTAAACAATAATAAACAATATATATAACAGTATATAACTTAAATAAATATAAATTTATAATATTATAAGTCTGTAGAGAAACATCTCGAACGCCGTTCTAGTACTTAGAAATCAAATGCCTAAATATAAATAGCCTAAACCTAGCCTCTCTTGCAGGGTGCACTGAATCGATATTTCAGGGACGAAAGCTGGGGGAGGATGCAACAGTTAAAGCTGGCTGTTCTCAGGTTTAAAACTGCATTTATATTTTAAAACCTTTGTTGTTTTTTTATTAAAATTGCAATTTATTATAAATTAGTTTTTTTTTTGTGAAGCTCACCTTACTAATTTTGTAAATGCGAAAGTTACGATGTTTGGATGTTTGTTACTCAATCACGCCAAAACGACAGGACGGATTTTGATGAAATTTGGCACAGGCAGAAAATACACTCCGGAATAGGACATAGGCTACTTTTCATCAACATACCACGCGGATGAAGCCGCTGTCGGTAGCTAGTAGAGATGTAATAGATGACTAGCTACTCTCGCGCGGTTTCACCAGCTGCTCGGCTCCATTTGATCGTAGCGTGATGTTTTATAGCCTATAGCATACAGGAACATTGTAGCTATCTATCAGTGAAAGAATTTTGGCAATCCGACCAGCGGTCCCAAAGATTACCCCCTACATACAAACTTACAAACATACAAATTTACAAACTTACAAATTTTACCTCTTTATAATATTAGTATAGATTTAAAACATTTGACATGGTGGTTTTCTTTTCTTACAGTATCAAATACTTTCGCCGATATATTGATTTGAAATATCGTGTGTGACGTCACAATTTGGTACATTTTCAAGTTACTGATCGGTGATACTCCGGGAGTTGGGGACCGTGTAACAACCTCCGTTCACTGCGCACGGGGAGCCAGGGTAGCTCGCCGCCCGGCCTGGACTAGGAAACGAGAGAAGTCGCGTCACGTTCCGTGTGCGTCTCAAACAAACAGGGGCCCAAGTCTGCTATTTTCAAAGTATTGTCATTCCAACACGATTTCACTGTTATTTTGCTAAAAGTTCGTAATCTGTTATTTCATAATGGCTCAACATTGAGCGGCCAGTGGTGTCGTAATACAATTGTGGTACGAGATGTCTTGTAACCAATTACATATTAACAGCTGCACAATATTATTCGAATCGTAAATCACTAATTAAAGAACCTGTTTTTTTTTTATTAATTTACCGCATTAGGTCAAAATAATATTCATTTGTCATTATGTACGAGATTACCGTTTTATAGAACTCTTTCAATGAAGTCTCATTGGCACTTACCAATGATAGTAATAATGACGCCATCATGTTAGTAGATTACTAAACTTGTCAAAAAACAACAATTTTGAAATCAATGATCCACTATTGTAATTGCAGACTTGAGGCCCAGATAGTAAGACAGAGGGATACTAGAGCTGATATCTATCCGGGGTTGTGGGAGCAAGCGCAGTAGGTACCTAATAGGTATACTGCTAGCTCGAAGCAGGAGGGTGAACGGAGTTTTTAGTCAATAACAACAACAACATATAGTTACAATACCGTCAACGTGTCTTGGCGAGTCTGAAGTTAGCCGATTAGCTGCGCAATAGACAATTTTGATCCTAAAAGATCCATTGCGCAGACAAACGGCTAACTTCAGACTCGCCAAGATACGTCGGCCGTACTGTAAGAGGGTATAAACGCGGATTTTTTTTTCCTTTATGGCAACTGAGTGTCCTATGTTGTCGACTATTCTGCCAGTGTCGAGTTGTGACGGCAGTTTTAAGACCCGTCGAACATTGACTTTGCGGTAGTTTATTGTTAGTAGCTAGAAAGACAACACACTTGGGTTAGTAAACATTTAACATAGATAAATATAATATATAATTTAATATAATTAAATTAAATTAATTATAATATAATTTAATTAAACATAGACAGTCATAGGGAAGGGGTATACAATAGACAAGGAGATAAGTATATACATTATAATTTATATCACACGGAAAATAATTATTTGAATACCTTGGTAGGCTTGGTAGACCTTTCGACCTGGTTGCACAGGTCGTGGTTACAAGCAGACTTTTAGTTAGTTATTGCCTGTTGCCTCATTCAGGGCGAGAAGGGTTGTAAAAAAAGCCAGGCAGAGGTAAGACATTCCTGCTTTTTCTGCAAACCTTAACGGTTATAGGTTTCAAATTAGTCAATTTTCCAGTGAAGACATTTATTTGAGAAAACATGACATAATTATATATATGATAACGATAAAGTGTCGTAGTAGCTTCTCCGTAGACGGGGCCCTATAGGGCTTATGTTCAGCTGGGGTTGCGGGGTAAGCGCAATGGGAACCGCGATCTCGGCCCAGAGCAGGAGAAGGAACAGGGGGGTTTTTAGTCATTAAGAGTCTGACACTCCCTCCCGCCCGGCCCTGGGCGGGAGAAGTCATTTCATGATTTTCCCCTCACAAAATAAAATAAAATAAAGCTTCTCATGCAGGAAGGTGTGAGTTTCCAACCTGGCAAGTACAAATGTGACTTTTTCTGAGTTATATGTATTTTCTGAGCCATGCTTCAGCAGGAATCGGTCACAGGAAACCGGTGTGAAACAATCACAGCGTTTTGTTTCGCCGTGTGAGTGAGGTTACCGGAGGCCCAATCCATACTAGCTTTTGGGGACAACGCATTTCCCAATATATAAATACTAGTCTATACGTACCTTCAATTGTTTACAATACAATATAAACACAACAAAATGTTAAAATATTTTCTCTTGAATAGCGAGCTTTATAGGGCGCGGCAATTGTGGCACCACCGCGACCCGCATGCGCGGAATTCTCCCCACCCCACGCTCCCCAATTACCCAGGACCGCTCGCCAGCATCCTCCGGCCAGTCAGTCGAGCTCCAACTTCCAACCGCGCTACACGTTTTTCAACCGAAGTTCTGTGACAAAATATATCAAAAATGGAATGTGTGATAAGAAAATACGTCCACGTAACTCCTCAACGTGGAGAATTCAGATACAAATTTAATGGCGTCACAGATATAAAGGAACAAATAATGCTGATAAACGCTATTAATAACATAATCGCGCGTACGAATTACCTTAAGGATTATTCCGTTTATAAGCACTTTCTGATGGGACAGGCTCCCGAAGATTTCACCAGCCGGAAAATATGGGGCCAGAAAACTTCAGCAAAGGGCAGATCGAAGCTGTAAACTGTATAACAATAGCTTTTCAAAGACAAAAACATCAAGACGCAAGAAATATTTATGGCGATTGCATTCAGTTCTTCTTAAAGAGACAGCTTGAAGACCCATTTCACTGCAGCTCACAAGAAACAAGGAAACGAAACTGCACCAGTACCTACCGAGTGTTTGAACACAGATGCTCCTATCCATATCACAAGATCACTTAAGAAATCGCAGACCAATTTCTTCAGAAGACCAGCTTCTGGAAACATCAGGACCCAAGATACTACTTAACATAGCAATCGAAGGTCATTTCCAACGATCGATATGGAAATTTTTGAAGGAGAACTACGTTCAGCAGTGGCTGATATGTTCCTGGGACAGAAGAAGACGGTGCATCAAGAAGACACGAGACCAGCTGTTCAAGACGATCCTGTACTTCTACCCTTCGAGCTGTAGAAGAGCAGAAGAATCCATTTACAAGTCTTCGGGGCAACTGCTGCAATCGACTGGAATATGTCTTCGCGTCGCGTCTAAAAGCTAAGTATTGAAATAAGATTTAAAATTGTCTTTAAGCATCCGTTAAAAGTTACAGCGAAAATTTAGCTACTTTTGGCAATAACAGCGACATTTTTCCTTCTAAAAAATATGTATTTGAGTTGGCTAGCATCTGAGTTTGTTTGAAAAATCCTCTGTTCTTTTTATGGTGTGGTCTTATTTTGTCCTTTTAAATCATGCTCAAGGTCAACGCTATCTTAGCATTCACCAGCTGGGGTTGAAGGTGTAAGCGCAATAATTTGCCGCGGCCCTGCCTTGGAATAGGAGAAGAAACGTTGTGGTTTTTAGTCAGGAAGAGTCAGACTCTTCCTTACCACAATCAGGGAGGGAAGAGTCATATCATGACATTTTCGCCTTAAAAACTCCTTGTTCTAAAAACCAGTTTGAAATTCTATACTCGGATTTTTAATTTCATTCCAGATTTGACAATTTCAGTGTTGCAACGTTATGACACGTATTAAATAGTGACGTTGCAAAATTATTCGATGTGGAACTCGAATATTTCTGAATCGATTCCTCTCGTTTATAAATTTAATCTCGTAAACTAAGTTATCAGGAAATAAAAGATTTCTGATCCGATAATTTAGTTTTGACAATTTATTAACGATCTGAGACTTTTCTTTTGTAATTGTGTGTGAAATAAATAAAAAATGTGATCATGAAGGAACATGACAAATAAAACAGAAATTTTATAAATTGTCGCCGTCATCGCTATCGCTATCGCTGTTACTTTCGGTAACATTTATTATAAATTGTGTCTGTGATTTTTATTGCCAATTGACATATCTAGCTTACTCCATTTTTCCCCCTATTTTGACAACATGCGATACGCATTTAGACCATTCGGTAGCCGTAATTTTTTGAATGCCTTCCTGAACCTGATTCACTGATTATTTATCGATTTCTGTGTTCATCACTACACTGTTATATGTGGTATCATTATTTCACAAAATGACAGTGGTCAATGTCAAATTAGGAATCGAATTAAAAGTCTGACTATATAAGTAGTAGTAGAGTATTTTGTGAACTGCTCGCCCGGGGAAGTACTACAGCCTTGTCTAATTCTACCGCCAAACGGTGGCACATGCCGTGTTTCGGTACGAAGGGCGGGGAGGCCGGCTCTTTTACTGGCACAAAGAGACTTAAGAACCAGTCTCGAAGAATGGTGACGCGCTTGCGATGTCAATTGCTAGTTGTCCGCTTTAGGTTGGGCGGATCAACCGCGCGATATCCATTCCCACTCCCTGTATTAAATAAACATCAAATAGGGAGTTACAATAAGTTTTTTTTACTAGGTAGTTAGGAGGATACATTTTTGACAGTCAGTAATATGATGTTCATAATAATTGTATACGTATTATATTAGTGTAAGTACTTAGTATATTTTTAAACAGTTTCTCTGTAGATGTAAGTGTTAAATATAAGAAAATAGCTATTTCAAACCTTTCGAAAATATCTAGGTAGTTGTTTGCTTTCGATACTTAAGTTGTTATGCTTTGGCGAAAATAAATGTGTTCTGTTTCATTCTGTACTTTGTGATCGCATTTTAAGTTAGGTATTATGTATTTGGTCTCAAATCGTTCCACGCTGAATGGAGGTCATTTGGGGAGGTCTATGTTCAGCGGTGGACGACTTGATGATATCCTTAATTTCGGCAATCGGGGCAGGTCCAGAAGAAGGTATACAGAAATCTCCTACTCACAGTTATTTCTCCTGTGAGTGGTTGAATTCTTTTTCCTGAGAAAGTTCGTCGCGTAAACATGCGTGCATATTTGGTTACTGTTTTGAGGGACTTGAGAAGTCCCCCGCTCACAAACTCGGTCATATATGAGCGGAGGACTTTAATAGTAACCTTTGGTGCATCAACATTGTTGGAGATTGGATATGAGGCCTACACTGGAGGAGTCCCCCGCTCACAAACTCCGTCATAAGTGAGCGGGGGACTTTGACAGCAACTTTTGATGTGATAACACGGGTAGAGAACGGATAGACAGCCTATACTAGGTAAGCTGGAGGAGTCCCCCGCTCACAAACTCCGTCATAAGTGGGCGGGGGACTTTGACAGCAACTTTTGGTGTGATAACACGGTTGGAGATTGGATAGGAGGCTTATACTGGGTACGCTGGAGGAGTCCCCCGCTCACAAACTCCGTCATAAGTGAGCGGGGGACTTTGAAAACCACTAGTGTTGTGCGTTCATGTTCGGTGGTCTTTTCTAGTGCATCGTTAAACGGTGGACTAGAAAAGTCCTCCACACACAAACTCCGTCAAAAGTGTGCGGGAGACTTTGTAAGCCACTAAAAATGAACGCACAAAATTAGTGGTTGTCTGGGGTAGCCAAGTAGCCTTATGAGTTATCATACTCGAAGTGTCACCTCATTTTACAATCTCCTTCTTTAGCAGCAGAGTATTTGATTGTCAACACGCGTAGTTTGGTACTGAAGTTTGGTGGATACAGTTTGTCCTCCACTCCCAAACTCCATTCAATATGAGTGTGGGACTTCTTCTTCTGCAATGGGTAAAGCGGAAGGGAGTTTCAAACTCCGTGACTAGTACAGTCAATTGCCTCATCGTTTGTAGGGCGGGGCTCAGGTCTACATACGGTGAAATAAAGAAGTTCTCCAGTCATAAACTCGGAGTGAGTCGGAGGATTTTGGATCTGCCCCAGATTGCTTTTTCGTTTGCAGGCTGGGGCTCAGGTCTGCAAACGGCCAATATAAGTCTTTAATTCACTTTCTCCTTTAAATCGTTTGTGTTAATTATAATTATTTTATATGGGGCAGAGTGGTGATTATTATTGTGTTGGTGATTAATGTTTTAATACTCTTTTAAGTTCGGTGGTTGCACTATAGTTGATTGATGAACGTGTTTGAGAGATAGATATGAATTTGAATGTGGATTTGGATGTAAGATACGATGAATGAATTGTGTGAGATATGAATGTGTTGTGTGATCGTGATCGGAAAGGATGGTGTAAGAAAAATTCAATTGTGGTAATGATCAAACTTTGATCTGGAAGTAGCAAAATTATTGTGATGTCCGTGGTTGCAGTGTGGTTGGTTGATTAATTATATGAAAACGGTTATTACAATAATTATGTTACTTCTATATTTAATATGATTATGCTATATAAAGTTGGCCCTGAAAACCTGGTGTTAACCGGCTATGCCAGGCATGTCAGGACAAACTTTGCAAACGTAATGTGACGTTTTAAATTTGATTTTAAACTAGGATAAATATTATTTTGGTGACGGTTTAACAACCTTAAAAATGGCACTGCAGTGATAAAATTATAACTTCAATTATATTCCAATAATATTGCTTTTACGGTTGCCGCAATATTATTGTAGTTTATTAAAGGAATATATTTTTTATCAGACAATATCGTAGCCCGTTCTATTGTCGTACAACAAGACAATAAGACTCCACCTCTTCATGAAATGTTGGACTTCTTATTAAACCTTGTAAAATAAACCTGGCAAAAGCCGGTGAAACATTCGATTGGCTATTAAAATCTTGTCAACATAGACACCAACAAGTGTACTATTTCCCTATTGACATTATTGAGCAGTATTATGCTAGATCAGATAACTTGCTCAGAGGATCTTCGGATTCCAAATATAAAAAAAACAGGTTATTCTCTTGAATTTCGTTATTATAGTAACTATTACGATAATATCGCCAGTTTTGGTGATGTGGCGATTTTATTGTGGTGGTGATTACAATGTGAAAAAGAGAAAAACAGTCTAGTGATAACATTATTACTTTCGCTATTGTAATTATATTGTTTTTGATGCTTTGTCAGTATTATTGTTGTGGCGATAGTCATAATGTAATCATAGCAGTGTTGAAAGTGTAACTCTAATCTCTATTTTGATAATATCGCCAGTTTTGGTGAGATGGCGATATTATTGTGGTGGTGATTAAGGATGTTACACATTATTCTCTAACAATATATTGCTGTAATGACTATTACGATAATAGCGTCAGTGTTGAGGGGATGGTGATATTATTGTAGTGGTGATTATAATTAAAACATTAGTTTTAGTGTGATGATAACATTATGGGGAACATTAGACCTTGTTCCTAACTAAACAGCTCACACCAGACCATACAACCTGGTCAAAGGAACCTGCGACTTCAAAATTAAGGAAGGGCCGACCTTATTCCTTAAATATCATTATTGTAGTAATTATTACGATAATATCGCCAGTTCTGGTGATATGGCGATATTATTGTGGTGGTGATTATAATAACAAACTGGGAAAGTCTGGTGATTACATTATTACTTACTTAGACTATCGCAATAATGTTGGTTTGTGTTGATTTTACAATATTATTGCTGTAGCGATAGTTATAATGTAATCAGAGGCAGTATTGAAAGTGTAACTCCAGTCCCTATTCCGATAGTAACGCCAGTTTAGGTGATATGGCGATATTATTGAGGTGGTGATTAAGGATGATACACATTATTCCCATATATTTTCGTAGTGGTTATTAAAATGAAAAAAAAAAACACTAGCTGTGTGAGGATAGCATTATTACATCAATAACTGAAATAATAGTGATTATTGCTGCTGATCATATTATTGTAGTGGTGATAGTAATAATGGTATCAAATAAAGTGTGGTGATAACGAAACTATAGTCACTGGAACGATAATGACGCCAGTTTAGGTGATATGGCGATATTATTGTGGTGGTGATTATAAAAACAGTGATAGTGACAGCGTAGGGATAATAATTGTTACTGTGATCATTGTGATAATGTTGCATTTTATGAGATGAATCAATATTATTAGAGTGATCAGCGTAAAAAAATGTTATATGGTGATTAAAATGAAACGGTGAATTCTATGTTGTGCTTAGAAAAGTATAATGTGCTAACGCTAAGAATATTTTTCTAGAACGATTGGCTAAATAAGCAACAGCATGTGGAGGAGGCGTGAGCTCAATCAACTCGTGGCTGACTTCAGCCCGTTCATAACACCATTATCGACATTATCCTAGCTTTGCTTGTTTGAGCTAGCTATGTAATGATGAAGGACATATCCTCTGCACTGGCTTGCCTTCATTGGCCGTCCAGAGTCCAGAGATATATAGAATTACACGTCTGATTATTGAGTTATCACAAATGACCTAAAGTTGAGCCCAGAGGTCGTGATAACTTATAGTCATGTATGTAACTGCACGGTTGGCGCAGTGGCTGGGCAACTGGCTGCTGTGCTACGATTCACGGGTCCGATTCCCACACGGAATAACACTTTGTGTGATCCACAAATTGTTGTTTCGTGTCTGGGTAGCTTGTGTGTGTGAATGTGTATTTTGTGGACGACACAGGAGACAATCCTAGTGTGGGGCATCGTTTTCTTTTATAAAAAGATAAAGATAAAAGTAACTATTGACGTTTCTCTAACACCTACGTCAGTGAAATAAATATATTAGCTTGGTGGCAGTGTGAATTATTAAAAACTCTGACACCAAAATCCAATTATGACGACTGAACTTCGTTTAGAAGGACGCAGAAAAATCTTTGGCGTCTTTTGCAATCAATTTTATTATTGATAGGATATGAAAAAAATATAAAAACAATAAAGAAGCTACTCGTTTCTGTGATACAAGAGATTTAGGAGAAGATGAATGGAAGGGTTGAAGTCTTTCTCATATTATGTGGCAAGAATGATGTGATGAGGTCTGATAGAAGAGGATGAAAGAAGATAATATATTGCAACCATCAGAAATTTTAAATAAAGACAGGAATACCATGGGATAGCCATGCTTCAACAAAAATGGTCTGTCACTAAGGGAGTGGTACTGTGGCCTCAGAAAATCGGCGTGGAACAGTAAATGGGTTGTGAATCGCCGTGTGAAATTACTGGCCCCTCCCTTACTCTCTCAAAAGCTAGCTCTCACACTTGCAATTTAGCTCCAAATGATGTCAGTGTCCAAGAAAACTCAGGCCACTTATCATCCGATTCAGAAGAGAACCTAAGTGTAGTTAAATTTAAATCCAAATGATTAAAACATTTGTCCATTGTGGCGACGCACATAGTAACGATAATTTTCAACAGATGGCGTTACAGGTCGTAGATCACGCAAGTGAAGTTTTCTCGCGAATAAACGGATAGGAAATTCCGACGTACAACTGTTAGGCAGTAGCCCGCCAGACATCACCTTGCCTGCTCGAACGATCCTGCTTGTTCCTTAAACAACAGTCATTTCATTTTCGAGCTAAATTAAGTGTTTGAGAGCCATGCTTCAATAAAATTGGTCAGTCACTAAGGGAGTGGTACTGTGGCCTCAGAAAATCGGCGTGAAACAATACCTGGGTTGTGAATCGCCCCGGTCCCTCCCTTGCCTCCCCAAAAATATGGCTCTTGCTCTAGCAATTTAGCTCCAAATGATGTGGGTGTCGAAGACCATCTCTGGTTGCTTATCATCAGGTGATCAGTTCCACTCTGCCACATAGAAAATCGGCGGGAAATAACATTACAACAATACTTTTACTCTTGCAGTGTTATAAGTGTCCATGACCGTCGATTGGATGTTTGCTTACCATCAGGTAAAATAATCGCCCGTTTGTTCCCCATCCTAATTCAAAAACCCAATAATCCATGGCTCTGGAAATAATTATACCTTAATTACCATTGAGCGATGTTTTTTCGACCCTGTTCTATTTGACAGATTGCAGTCATTCATCGAATCGAATGAATCAAAATCAATAAATACGAAACTGACATTGACATTGACGTTTGGCAAATGTCAAAGCTTATGTCAAATTCATACTTTGCGTTTTCCGTTCACTCGATTCGATTGATGGCAGCGTTTTGATGAATTATTGATTTATTGAAAAAAAAAGCCATTAGGTAATAATATGTGTCGTATATTCAATGTGTAATTAGTTTATAAGCTTATAACAATTTGCAATCAAATAAATTATGTCAAAATCTTTCAAAGCGGACCTAACAGAATGATACTAAGGCTCACAGAACACCAATGTCAAATACGCTGGCTTTGTTTTTCGGAGAGGATACCGGAGGCCTAATTTGCCCCACCCCTAATCCTCCCTCTCCAGCCCGTAAATCCTTAATCCTCAAAACGATGCTAATGTGCCTGTAACTCCTGTTTCACCGATGTCTACGGGCAACAGCAATCGCTTAACACCAGGTGATATTTAAACTCATTTGCCAACTATTATAAAAAAAGGTTTTTAATTTTTGTACGAATTTGTGTTTGATTTGGAAATAGCTATTTTTAGTTAATATATTCCACTATATTATAAAAATACTGTCTTATTATTGTAAAACAAATCTTAATATAAGCTAATTACTAAATTTATTCCATGAATAATGAATGTATTTTAACGAAATCTAAATGTTAGTTGTAAGAAATATACTTACTTTTACTGAGAAATATCTATTGTTCAATCTATTTACTGATTTCTTTGTTAATTTTGAGACAAAACTGTTTTATATTAATATTATAGGATGGCGTAGTTACGTACTACGATACGATATGAATTCACTTTAATAAAAACACAATCTTTGAAATGCTGTAAAGATTAAATTAAGTATTTTTTTCAAAAAGTATGGCATTGAAAATTGTACTTAAGATATTCCATAATAATTAGAAATAATATTTCGAAATTTATATACTGTGTAATGAATTAAAAAACTTTTTTATGTAAATATTTTTAGGTGATCAAAAGTCTTTTAACTGTCTGTCAAAACAATCTCAGATGGCGCTACTTGTACTGTGTAATGTCAAACAGAAGTTCTTTGTACTCTATTTCAAAAATGTCTACTCTTTATAAAAAACTGTTTTTAAATGGGACAATACTGATGTATGTGTAATAACTATTGAATTTTCTTGTGGGACTTTTATTGAAATTAAACATATTAACGTCTAGATGTGATTTAGCGTTTTATTTTATTAATTTCCCTTACAGACTTATTCGTAATAATTACTTATGAATTATACGTCTGATTGTAAGACATGAAAGTTTATTCACAATGTTGTCCTCCTCCTCAAATTGGGAGGTAATTTGGAGTACACACACGCTCACAAAAAAGCCACGGGGGAACCTTGTAAGTATATATTTATCATAAAATGTAATAAACTTTATCTTATTTTTACGGGCGAAAACGGCGGGGTAAGCTCAATAAGGTTCCTGGCTTGGAGCAGGAGAAAGAACGGGGTGTTTTTTAGTCAGGAGGAGACTGCCTCTCTCTCTCGCCATGCCGCATAATTTAATGAACAAAAAGAGGCGGTACACAGGCAGGATCACCTAATGGTAAGCAATCAGCGCTATCTATAGACATTTGCAAAATTAGAAGGAGTTACGAGTGCGTTTCCAGCCTGTTGAAGGTTTAGGATTGGAGTACTGTGGATTTGTGGATTGGGGAGAGAAGAAGAAGAGCAACCTTTCTCCCACGGCAAGACACAACGCTGTGGTTGTTTTACTCACACGGTTTTATGATTGACTTTATACCCTTTATACCCTGTAATCGCTCCGGTAGCTATCCTTAGATGTAAAGTATGTTGATTAAAAATCTAATAAAACAACAGCATTCTCTAGTTTAGTTAGATCCTATCAAAAATATTCAGCCCAAAATAAAGTGTCCCTTGAATGTGCGTGTCCTTTTTTATGTAATAGGTCGGCAAACGAGCAGACGGATTACCTGCTGGTAAACAGTCAGCGCCGCCCATGGACACCCGCAACAGAGGAGTTACGAGTGCGTTGCTGACCTTTTGGGGATATGGATTTGTAGATTTAGGTATTGGGGAGGGATTTGGGGAGGTGAATGATTGGGCCAAACCAAGCCAAACCTCACTCACACGGCGAAACACCACGATGTCATCCTAAAGAGATCCTGCTAAGATAGACTGGTTTTATTTAGTTTTATGAGCACCTGTGTTTTCATCTGACCTCTACTCGGTCTAAAGACCTTCTCTAAGCTAAAGAGGTTTGCTATAATATCTTCAGGCAGGTTGGAGATCGCCGTTTAATATATCAGACCCCAATTGACAGACAGACCGCTATTGGTCTTCTATTGTCTCGAATTAAAATTATTAAAAGGTTAAAAGGGACAGATTTATCAGAGAGAGAGAGATGCTGGCCGGACTATGTTTAAAGCATTGTCCTTTAGTCGGCTCTTATGGTGTTTCCAAGATGATTAGAAATAGAGAAATGTTTCATATTACCTTAATGTTGCACCCAAAAACAATATCCACAGTATGAATACCTTTTGATAAAATGTAAAAATAAAATCGTCGTTACATATTCATTCGACATAAAAAAACTAAAAAGTTATTAAACTTTACTCATTTTTAAAAAGCAATTACTAAACACACAGTAAATGTCAAAAAAACTACAAATCCGTAACACATAATTATTTGACCTAATTTAAAAACATAATTATTAAAAATTCTAAAAACACGAAATAAACGCCATTTTCTTTATTGCTTCTAGCTTCTAAAGTGTAGGTAGAATAACAATAAAATAATACAACGTTGCAACTTGAGATTCTTCACCTTCATCATCATCACTAAGTATCAGCAAAAACAAAACTTCCACTGTTGATTATATCCGCAGTCACTTGAAAAACAACAGTTTGAAAACATTCAGTACTTAAATAGTATTAATTAAGGTATCTAGTGTATCAAGGATAACATTAAATGTGCAACAAGCCTTATAGGGCGTGGCAATTGTGGCACGATCGCGACACGCATGCGCGAAACACCCCCCACTCCACACCCCGCGCATTATCGATCGCAGACCACGCCACCCAGTTTACCTCCAACCTCCGCTCGCGACGGACGCTTGTAAACAAAATCCGCGTCTAAAAATAAACTCTCCTCTTCAAAATGGCTTCAGCTAAAGTGGTAAGCGTTGGAAACTTTAACGATACCAGCAATATCAACTTCATGGAGATCCTCCAAGCTATTAGACGGAACGATATGGACGCGTTGCAGAAATATGAAAAGTACATCATGGTGAAATCTTATAATTGCGAAGATTTCGTGAAGCGATCGCCTACTATGCCCAAACCAATATACGTGAAGGGATGGTCGAAATTGTAAGTTCTTCTTCATCAAAATCCTTAAAAAAACAGCTGGAAAACCTTGGACAATAGCTGCCAGATAATTTAAAAAGGAAAACATCATTTTCGTCGAAGATAAAATCAAAAATACTATGAAAAAATCAAGGCTTATCCATATTCTTACCAATACAAATCATCGTATGGTTCCTTAAACAAAATTTCTAATTCTAAAATCCATGTGGCAGATCAGCAATTCTTCAGGACAAAAACAAGCAATATTCTCCGTATTTCTTCATATCTTCAAGCTAAGTATTATCTCATAAGCAACTGAATAATACACTTTTGTTTTATAATTTGTCCCAAGCAAGATATAAAGTATGTACTAAATAAATACATACAAAGTTAATATGGCATACTGACATTTACAATACCGCCAACGTATCTTGGCGAGTCTGAAGTTAGCCGATTAGCTGCGCAGTACACAATTTTGTTCCTAAAAGATCCATTGCGCAGACAAACGGTTAACTTCAGACTCGTCAAGATACGTCGGCCGTACCTACTGTATAATACACAGAAACTGGCAAAACTATTGTTTTTAATGTAAAACAAATTAGTAACTAACGTACCCATTAACGTCACTGTAAACTGCAGACCTAGCCACCCTTTCCTTCGCCATCCCTTCTCAACCCTTAAATCCCCAGAATCCCTTATCCTGAAAACTCTTTAGCCACTTGCAACTTCTCTGATTTTCCGAATGTCCTCAGTCAATGCTGGGCTTTTGAATAGATTTATAAATATGGAAAAAAATATTACTGTCATACTCAGAAGTACATATTTAATGATTACTTGAACATTTATTTAGTAACGAAATCAATTTGTTAAGGTCTGGTCAAATTGGGTTAAGTTACAATTAACTTTTTTTGGCATTATTTGTTTATTTGCAAAGTTATTGATCTGTTTCACAGCAATTAGACCGTGTCTGCACAGCGAAATAAAATTCGCGCGAATTTATTTTCACATCGCGTCCTATTTTGCGTGAGATCAAAGCGCGAATTTTCATCCCTTGCGCGGATGTGATGACTGTCATATCAATGTGTCAGAAATTGTGAAAGAAAATCTCGCGACGTAATGTCGCTATGCAGATTGGCTCTAAAATTGTATTATTATTATATTGATTTATTTAAAATTCTGTATTGTTTTTTTTTCAATAAAAATTGTTTGCGGGAATTTCGATGTAAAGAACTGGCTGTTATTTGCAGCTTCGTCCGTGTAATAATGGCCAAAAATATTAGTCTTAATTTCCAAATCCTTTTGCAGAGGACTAGGAGAGGATTTTTACTTTACTTTTATTAATTCAACGAAGTAGCGAGTGAAAGCTAGCAGGTATATTAAAATTATGTAAGTATTGTATGTAAACAAATTCAATACTTTTTTCTGTCATAATTGACAGTTCTGACATTTTTTTCACGCCATTGTACCTACTCGTTGTAACAACATGTTTTCTTTTGCGTTAAATAACATCATTTTCGTAAAATAATTTCTTGAAAAGAAAATAAGATGGTTGTTTTTGTAAGTATTATAATCGCAAAATCAATAATTGTGTGAATAATTTATGGTATTGTAAAGAAGACTAATTTGTCTTTGACTATAGTCTATCGATTTAGAAAATGTTAATTATTTCGTAGAGCATAAAACTCAATAACATCTCACGATCACACGATCTCTTTAACGCTTCAGTATTTTTGCAAAATGTGTGATTTCGTTTAGGTAAACTTTAATTTCCAATATAATATATCAAATAGAATACATATTCGTTTTTTTCAAACTTTTATATTTTTTTATTAAATATCGACATATGTATGCTGTCGTACGACAAAATAATTATTATTATCGATTGTTAATTTAGTATTATTCTTCTGTATCTGTATCTTCAATGAATAAATATCTTAATGTTGTAATCTGTTTTATTTTTAACCTATGGTAACCTAACGGTAACGGTGAAATGGGGTGAAATTTCTGCATTCTGCATTTATTTACCCTTCAAATTCTATTAATTTGAAGGGTAAATAAATGCAGAATAGGGGTAAATACATATACCGTAAAACGGAGTGAATTGAGGGTAAATAAACGCAGAATAGGGGTAAATATATATACCGTAAAACGGAGTGAATTGAGGGGTAAATAAACGCAGAATAGGGGTAAATACATATACCGTAAAACGGAGTGAATTGAGGGGTAAATAAACGCAGAATAGGGGTAAATAGATATACGGTAAAACGGAGTGAATTGAGGGTAAATAAACGCAGAATAGGGGTAAATAGATATACGGTAAAACGGAGTGAATTGAGGGTAAATAAACGCACAATAAGGGTAAATAGATATACGGTAAAACGGAGTGAATTGAGGGTAAATAAACGCAGAATAGGGGTAAATACATATACCGTAAAACGGAGTGAATTGAGGGGTAAATAAACACAGAATAGGGGTAAATATATATACTGTTAAACGGAGTGAATTGAGGGGTAAATAAACACAGAATAGGGGTAAATAGATATACCGTAAAACGGAGTGAATTGAGGGGTAAATAAACGCAGAATAGGGGTAAATAGATATACGGTAAAACGGAGTGAATTGAGGGGTAAATAAACACAGAATAGGGGTAAATACATAAACCGTAAAACGGAGTGAATTGAGGGGTAAATAAACACAGAATAGGGGTAAATATACATATCGTAAAACGGAGTGAATTGAGGGGTAAATAAACACAGAATAGGGGTAAATATATATACCGTAAAACGGAGTGAATTGAGGGGTAAATAAACGCAGAATAGGGGTAAATAGATATACGATAAAACGGAGTGAATTGAGGGAGTGAATTGAGGGTAAATAAACGCAGAATAGGGGTAAATATATATACTGTAAAACGGAGTGAATTGAGGGGTAAATAAACGAAGAATAGGGGTAAATATATATACCGTAAAACGGTGTGAATTGAATTTGAGGGGTAAATAAACGCAGAATAGGATCTCGGTCTGCACATTGACAGCACCCTCAGCTGGCGTACGCAGGTCACTAACGTATGCAAAAAGGTCACAGGTTCGCTGCGGTCTCTATATCGTCTCAAAAATTTTCTCCCGTCCTTTGTAAAGGCAGCGCTTGTGCAATCCCTTATTTTCCCAATTATTGACTATGGTGATGTTTGTTATTACGACCTGAATGCAGATCTCCTCAATAGGCTTGATCGACTTCTGAATAACTGCATTCGATTTGTTTTCAACCTGCGTAAATATGATCATGTTTCTGCACATCGGCTGCGATTAAAGTGGTTGCCCATACGCCAGCGCAGGGAGCAAAGGGCTCTCACCACTCTGTACTCCTTTCTTGTTTCTCCTTTTTCCCCTAGCTATCTATCTACTTATTTTCAATACACCAGTGCAAACCATACTAAATATCTTCGTTCTTCCAATAATCGTCACCTTCAATGTATAAGCCATCACACTGACTTTCTTCACTCTTCTTTCTTCATTCAGTCTGTAATGCTATGGAATGCACTACCCACGGAGATTAGGATGGCAACCAGTCGTTTTTCTTTCAAAACAAGATTGCGTGAGCATCTTCTTAAAAAGTTGGCGAATTCAAATCTCTCATAACTACTTATTTTTATTTTATTTATATATTTATATGTAGTATATGTATTTTATGTACTTATACTTTATAGTTATATTAAGTATTGTGTATTATAGAATACCCTTCCTGATGTTTATTTGTATAATGATATTCATATTTTTATTATATGTTTATATATATACCTACTATCTAAGTAATGCATTTCTCATATAGTCATAAAATTTTGTTATATATACTTTTGTCACCTGCCACTCTCATCTCTCCACCATCTGAAGGTCGACTGTTAGACAATGCCTAAGGCATTAAGTCCGCCTGTACATTCTTTTGTATAAAGTGTATAAATAAATAGAATAGGTGTAAATATAGTTCGTTCCATAATTAGAGACAACAATTTGACAACAGCAAATGTCAAACTACAAAATAATGTGGCCAGATTTTTTGACATAGTGATGGGCCCGAGTACGATGTTTTAAATAAAATACCGATACCGTTTTTTTATAAAATACCCTGAGCAAAATAAAACAAAGTTGCCGTGATGTTTTTGTAGTTTAGTGGAATTAATAATAATAATTTAAAATAAAAATATGAAATCCAAGACTGTCTAAAAGAAAAACATTAGATTTGAGGAACCTATGCTGAAAGCCGAGATGTTGGAGATTTCCCGGAAATAGAAGAGTAATTATGAACGATACGTCGTGGACTGATGGCTGCTAAAAGGTGGGTCACTATTTTACGGTTGCCTCCTTACCATTATGATTTTAACCCGACTGAGTTAGTATGGGCACAGAAAGGTACCAGGGAAAGTAGCTAAAAATAATAAAGCTTTTAAAATGCACGAAGTCCAGAATTTAATTTCGGTCTTTCGGTCAATACCGGTCGCGGGACTTCACTATTTATGAAATGGAAAAAACATGCAACACTCGAAATGTCAAATCGTTGTCTCTAATTATGGAACGAACTATAGATATACGGTAAAACGGGGTGAATAGAATCTGAGGGGTGAATAGATACACGAAAGGGGTGACTAGATGTTAGCGAATTTCCCTAGTATTTATTCGCCCCTCTTCTGTGTCTATTCACCATAGGACAGCTAATCTTTTGTGTATCTATTTACGCCTCAAATTCTATTTATCCACATATTACATAAAGAGTTTCAGGTGGCTCCAAGTGAGAAGCCACTATTGCATAAAAATAACTCGAAAAAAAAAACTATTTTGGTGCTAAATAACGGTAAAATCCGATTTTTAAAACCTGGTGTGGCTCCTCAATCCTGACGTACATCAAACGTTTAGATTGAGGAGCCACTTTTTTAAATAACTAGTGATATAGTTTGCTAGTAAATCTAGAATTTGTGCTGTAAATTCTACTCACCCCGTTTTACGGTACGTGTAGAAAAGTAGTCAGGGCCCTATATCATAAGGTTGTGGAACTTGTCCAATTCATTTGACTGCACGGTTGGCGCGGTGGCTGGGCAACTGGCTGCTGTGCAACGTGTCGCGGGTTCAATTCCCGCACGGAACAACTCTTTGTGTGCTCCACAGATTGTTGTTCCGGGTCTGGGTGTGATGTGCATGTGACATTGTATGTTTGTAAACGCACCCACGACACAGGAGGAAATCCTAATGTGGGGCAACGTTTTTATTTAAAAGAATAAAAAGAAAAAGGAATTCGAATCAGGAGAAAGAACAGGGTGGTTTCTTCAGAGAGTCTGATTCCTCTCGCCCCACCTAGAGCCAGAGAAGCCATAGGATAATTTGCCCTCTTCAAAAAAGCCCCTTATTAGGTTCTAAACGAACTCCAGATACAAAAAATACAGCCCGTCCTCTTGTTTCCAATAAAAAAAGGAAATCCTTTTTACAAAATATATATTCAATAATTTCATCATAGATATACAAAAAATTACATCCACAATTTCTCAAATTAATACTAGCAGCATATAGTTGCAAAACACAGACGAAATAGACTGAATCTGAAACAAAAATGTCGATTACTTAGCTTGACAGGTTTCATGTCAAAGTCAAAGTCAAAATCATTAAAATCATTTTAGTGTGGGAGAGCCATGCAAGTGTGGGAGAGCCATGCTTTGGCACGAATAAATCGGCTCGACCGGAGTGATACCACGGCCTCACAAAAAACCGGCATGAAACAACCACAGCGTTATGTTTCGCCGTGTGAGTGAGGTTACCGGAGGCCCAATCCTTCCGCTCCCCCAATCCCTATATCTCCAAATCCCTAATCCCTAAAAGGTCGACAATGCACTTTTAACTCCTCCGTTGCGCGTGTCCATGTGCGACGCTGATTGCTTACCATCAAGGTAATCCGTCTGCTCGTTTGTCGACCTATTATAAAAAAACAATAAGACCCTTACAGGCACTTTGAACGTAAAACAAAGCTTAAAGAAAACGTGTCAGTTTGTCGGTCAGTCCTCTTAGTGAAGCTATTTGCTCGTTTCAAAGTGTAGATTCCAATGGAGAAGAACGAGCAAGAAACTCCACGGTTACTCAGTTTCACATACAGATTCTGATGGTAATGGTATTGTACATTATGACGTGTGGTGTCCATAGGATAAAAACATAGAATGCATCAGCGGCGGTGACCTTTCGTTCAGGAAGTCAAGGTGCGGAGCGAAAGGAACTGGGAAGCCTTCGCCTCATTCAGCGAAGTAGGCATGCTTGCAAAGACGGAGGTGGAGCGTTTATGGGTAATATTCTCCTCAAGCCACTCGGGGTGTCAAGGACCGTGCTAAGAGCCGTCAGATCTCCTCATATGGGGGACCCCCAATAGGGGCGATGTTTAGAAGGGGTTGTGGTTATAAGTGCAATAATACATCGTGGTTTCGGAACTGAGTGGAAGAAGGCGCAGGGTGATTTTTAGTCAGAAACAGACTGAAACTCCCTCTTGCTAGGACAGCAGTAAAAGAATGAGATTCTCCCTCAAAAAGGGGTAAAACATTGCGAATATAAGCGCATTAAAGTAGGGCTGCACATATCAAAGCAGGAGTAAGAACGGGGTGGTTTTTAGTCAGTAAGAGTTTGTCACTCCCTCTTTCCCAGGGCGGTAGTAAAAGGATGATTATCCCCTTAAAAAAAGGGGTGGAACATTTCATTACACAGGGCGGCTCAGCTCGAAGCTGAACTAAGAATGGGATAGTTTTTAGAAAATGTCTGACACTGCCTCTCCTCCTCCTTTTCATTCGAAGCCCAGCAACGCAAAAGGCCGGCATTGCAATTACTTTGTGTTGTATGTGTCCATGGGTGTCGCCGATTGCTTTTTTTAGAGCTGGGCACTCCGCCAACGTATGCATCCTATCTTCATGGCAATTAACACAGTGGTGGCACCGAAACGTCGGCGTCGGCTCCCGGCCTATTCGACACAAGTCTTTCCCGAAACACCCTCGTCCAGTAAGCACCTGCGTCAGCCGAAAGCTGAGGGCGCCGTGGCTTCTATTGTCCCACTTCTCTAGAACGGGACTCACCGACGCTACAGCGGCGTGCCCCGCCGTGGATTGAGCCGATTGCGTACCATCAGGTAGGTAATCCGTCTGCTCGTTTACCGATCTATCCCATTGAAGAAAATTATTTATTACTCACCTGCCAAAAAGTTTAAAGTTTTATTTTTGAAGACACGAAACGATGTCGGTGACTCCGGATCGGGAAGCGACAGTCGGTGTGACGACATCGCTTGAATGAACCGGACAGGTAACGAGATAGCAAAATACACCTATAAAGAAAAACCGATCGCATCACACCACATCATCAGCCTTTAAGTGTCCACTGCTGAGCAAAGGCCTCTTCTCACACGGAGAATGTTAGAGCATTGATCACCACGCTTGGTCAAGGCGGGTTGGCGATTTCAAACTTATAAATAAGAATGTGGCTTTCCGAGTTATATGTCTATGATTATGTAGACACCTGACATACGGTCAAGGAAAACATCGTGAGGAAATCTGGACCTGCAAATTCTAATTATAAATGTGAAATCGCCAATTTGCCTTGAGCGAGCGATTAAGTTAAAACTAGCTACTCTCGCTGTCAGTTTCTGAGTGTACAAGTTTGTAAGTGTGTAAGTTTAAAAGTGTGTAAGTTTGCAAGTGTGTAAGTTTGCAAGTGTGTAAAAGTTTGCAAGTGTGTAAAAGTTTGCAAGTGTGTAAGTTTGCAAGTGTGTAAGTCTGCAAGTGTGTAAGTCTGCAAGTGTATAAGTCTGCAAGTGTATAAGTCTGCAAGTGTGTAAGTACGCAAGTGTGTAAGTCTGCAAGTGTGTAAGTTTGCAAGTGAGTAAGTTTGCAAGTGTGTAAGTCTGCAAGTGTGTAAGTACGCAAGTGTGTAAGTCTGCAAGTGTGTAAGTTTGCAAGTGTGTAAGTTTGCAAGTGTGTAAGTTTGCAAGTGTGTAAGTTTGCAAGTGTGTAAGTTTACAAGTGTGTAAGTTTGCAAGTGTGTAAGTTTGCAAGTGTGTAAGTTTGCAAGTGTGTAAGTTTGTAAGTGTGTAAGTTTGCAAGTGTGTAAGTTTGAAGTGTTTAAGTTTGCAAGTGTGTATGTTTGCAAGTGTGTATGTTTGCAAGTGTGTATGTTTGCAAGTGTGTATGTTTGCAAGTGTGTAAGTTTGCAAGTGTGTAAGTTTGCAAGTGTGTAAGTTTGCAAGTGTGTAAGTTTGCAAGTGTGTAAGTTTGCAAGTGTGTAAGTTTGCAAGTGTGTAAGTTTGCAAGTGTGTAAGTTTGCAAGTGTGTAAGTTTGCAAGTTTGTAAGTGTGTATGTTTGTAATTTTGTTAGCGTGTTAGTGTGTATGTTTGTAAGTGTCTAAGTTTGTACGTGTGTAAGCTTGTGTGTAAGTTACTAGTTAGTTACTGCAATGTAATATAAAACATCACGCTACGATCAAGTGGAGCCGAGCAACGGGTGGAACTGCGCGAGAATAACTGTAAGAGAATATGATGTGCATGTGACATTGTATGTTTGTAAATGCACCCACGACACGGGAGACAAAATTTTAGATTTTAGTAGAAATCGATTCCTTTAGCAAAGAAATAAGTATACATAATCATAATCATAATCATAATCATAATTCTATACGTACATGCATAGCGTTTTATTCACCAGGGCAGAAGGAGGACCGAGGAGTGCACTGCGCGCTTAGCGACGTAGGAGGGTGGAGGCCTCCTGCAGCAACATGGTAGCCGATCAGACTCCAGGAATGGTTATAGCGTTTGAAAGTCTAGACAGGGTTGCTGGTGCGAGGGCAAGAATGTACCGCGGCAGAATTACACTAACATTTTTCTGATATCTTTTTTAATAAGGTGAAAATCATCGAATCTGAATCTCTTCTCGAATCTAAATCTCTTACGACGAATACCTCCCCCGTTCCTTCTCCTGCTTTAGACCGAGACTGTGGTGCCTCATTGCGCTTACCCCGCAACCCCGGCTGAACATCAGCCCTATAGGGCCCCGTCTGTGGTGGTCTATTGGCTCTTTGAGGCCCTACGCTTTAAATACTGAATATTCGTATTTTCAAACGTTCAAAAAAGAAATATGAATTCTGTTTTGACTCATCAAATGTTGAGTCTTTTTTATGGTATGAGGAGGCAAACGAGCAGATGGATCACCTGATGGTAAGTAACCAGCGCCGCCCATGGACACCTGCAACACCAGAGGAGTCACAGGCGTGTTGCCGGCCTTTTAAAGAGGACTCTCATCTCAATCAACTTGTGTCAAGCGTCTTGTCAAAGAGTATATAAGCATTAAATGACACCCTCCAGCCTGAGGCGAGAGAGAGATTAAGTACTTTAAAAACCCAGTCCCTTTTCCTGCTCTGGCCTGGCTGATACCTTCAACATGCTTTCATCATATCAAGTGTGAACCGTGAAACCGGCGTGAAACTACCACAGCGTTGTTTCTTGCCGTGTAAGCTAGGTTACCAGAGGCGCAATTCTTCCCCTCCCCCAATCCCAAAATCTCCATTGTGATGGGTCCATAGGCGGCGCTGATTGCTTACCATCAGGTAATCCGTCGGCTTGTTTGCCGGGCTATAACACAAAAAAATTATTTAAAAGGCACAGGTTTGTTGGCAGGCTATGGAAAAAAATAGCCTTACGTTTTGATGAGGTTGAGGTGACCATTGAGGTTCCAGACGACGAGATGACTTTTCCTGGCATTGCAGCTACGAAGATGGACGACACTTACGACCTACAAATAAATATATTTTACACATGTAGCAGTGATAATCGGTGTAATTAAATGTAGAAAATAAATAAAAACAAAAAAGTTTCTTTCGCCCTTGATAGATGGCGTTGGCAAAAAAATGGAAAGTTTCTCTCGCCCTCGATAGATGGCGTTGTCATTAAAATAGATCGCCAGATTGATTTAGTTAGGCTACTAGCCATGTATATCATTAAGGTGATTTATAACAAGAGATCGTCGGAGAATGTTATTCAGTGGTAATATTTTAAAATGATTTAGACACCCTAGTACCTAGTTCTAAGCTCAAAATTTATTCGAAATAACGACTTACATAAATTAACTGAGAAAAGCTCTACTAGATTTAAGTCACATCGGGACTAATTCATTACTCTGCAGGGTTATGCCTATATCACACCTCCGCTGCGAAACAACAACTGCGAAACCGCTGCGTGAGTTTCGCTGTGCAACAGTGCTTCACTTACGCGAAACTATAATAAGGAAACAGAGCGAAACCAGGAGTACAAAACAGGTCTATTTCTCACTGCTTGTATAAGTTTTTCAGTAAATTCCACGAACCGCTCCAAAATGGCGGAGAACGGGGCGGAGATGTAGACGGCGCCTAAGCAAATGAGCGAAATCATGTCATAAAGAGACAACATCATAGTCGGTTTTGAACGTTAGAGCAGGGAATGTCACTATTGTTCCGCCACCCAACAACTCGAAACTATGGCGGTTTCGCCCTTTGAGTTTCGCAGCGAAGGTGTGCTACAGGCATGAGCACCGACGCGTACGATGCTCATAAACAAGGGAGTTATGACTTGTACTTAGAGCTTCTCTGTTAAGTCATGTGAGTAGATCGTTATTTTCAATAAATTTTGAGTGTATCACGATTGTTACAATTTCAAAAACTTCCCTCAAAAGTAATGAAATTGGTATCAAGCACCGTATCCACACCTTATAAGTACTCATCAATAGCCATCATACTTAAAATTTAAAGGATACAAAAAAAAGGAAACCGCTTTTCTTTAAAAACCTTTCCATACCTACAAAGTCGGTTGACTGGCGGTAGTTTGACGTGACAACATCAAAAATTATAGGTATCATAATACATAGAAGAAGTCGCGAACCGAAATGAGGCGATCATGCCTCTCTCTCGCTCGTGCCGCGCTCTTGCTTGCGGAACGCAACATTGAGTATGGTACGTTTACACGCTTGCCGAGACTTGGCAAACGTCCACAAGTTTCAAGCCTTTACACATCGCCAACGTCTAAATACGTCGCAAACGCTTGTCATAATAATAAATAATTATTAAAAAACACGCCTGCCATCTTTAAAAATTAACTAAAAAGTAAAAAACAAGTTTTCAAAGAAAAGGACAATTTTCTTGCGTTCGGGGGACCAATACAGTTAATGTCACAGAACCAGAACAGTCCCCCGACTGCGATAAAAATTGCTTATCCTTTCCTCTCAAACAGCCCTTTTTTTGGGCAGTCGTGTAAAAAACCGACACCGGCCGAATCGCCGACAAGCTCTTGCAAGCTCATGCAAGCCCCTGTTAACATGCCTGGAGCTTGTGGACGTTTACCAAGTCTTGGCAAGCGTATAAACGTAGCATAAGAAGTTTAGGAGGCAAACGAGCCGACGGATCACCTGATGGTAAGTGATCGGCGCCGCCCATGGACACCTGCGGCACCAGAGGAGTCACAGGCGCGTTGCCGGCCGTTGTCACGTCAAAATGCTCGTCAACCCCAAACTAGAAAGGTTATTTTCAATAAGAAACCACACTGCATATCCCAAAATGGACAGAAACCAAAGATAATTTTCGAGTACTGCCGACAAGTTTCGAATCGTACCGGGGTTCATAACCATGACGATGATGATTGGTGAATCATGTTCGTGAACGAATTTAATTTAGCTGCGAAAAATCGTTTACACACGTAGCTCAGCAGAAAAAAATCTTTAATGAGCTAAAGAGCGTGTTTGAATTGAGCGAGTTAATATCCGAAACTGCTGGCTCAAATTAAATTAATTATGAATAGATCAGCGGTTAAACAAGCTGAAGTGGCAACGCTTTGGTTGCGTCTGTTGCCGAATTGGAATCGTTGTCAAGAGCTGCATGGCTTTACTAGCAACCTGGTGAAAACCATGGTAAAGACCAAACCCTCCTCATTATAAAGAGTTGATGGAAGATAAGATAACATTTGTTAAATTAGGTTTTAGATGTGGGAGTGCCATGCACGGCCAAAGTGTCGGCACAAATGGGTCAACTTTGATCGTACTGATATCACGGTCAAACTCCTCAAAGAAAACCGGCGTGACGGGGCCCGTACTGACTGATGGGCCCGTACCTGTCGGGAGGATGCGACGAATGCTTCGGCGATACCCGCCTATCCAACTCACAGGTAAATGGAGGAACACTGAGAAATGTCTGACAGTACCCCTTGCCCTTCGCCAAGGGCGGTGGGTCTCCATGATTTTCCAAACCAAAACAAAGCAGCGTTTTGTTTCGCCGTGTTTTTGAGGTTACCGTATGCCCAATCTGGTTTCGGAGATTAAAAAACCCTAATCCCGAAAAGGCTAGCAACGCTTACGAACTCTTCTGGTATAGTCCATAGCCGCCGTAGATTGCTTACCATCAGGAAATTCGTCAGTCCGTTTTCCGCACATAAAAAATAGGGCAAATTTTGTGACTCTGCTAACTTCAATTTGTCACTAACTGCTACTAAATTAATTTTACCATGCTTGGTGAATTTTTGGACTGCTATTTCCAGCGTACACAGCTTGACCCTCTCCATTATATCCCCCATATGAGACAGTTCTTTTTTTTATGTGATAGGTCGGCAAACGACCAGGTGGATTTCCTGATGGTAAGCAATCAGTGCCGCCCATGGAGACCCGCAACAACCGAGGAGCCACGAGTGCGTTGCCGACCTTTTGGGGATCAGGGATTTGAAGGATTGTGCCTCCACTAATCTCAATCAAACGAAAAAAAACAATGCTGTGGTTTTTGTTTTCGCTAGTTTTCTGTGAGGCCGTGGTATCACTCCGGTCGAGCCGACCCATTCGTGCCGAAGCATGGCTCTCCCACACTTCTTGCATTTAGCCTCCATATCTTACTCAGTTGCCATGCCAAACGTCAATCAGACGCCATCTTTTAACGATTTTTGGAACACATTTTAAATAAACAGTCGCACAAGACGTCATGTTCGATTTTGAATTTTAAAAGAGACTGACTTCTCGAGTTTTTTACGGCATTTATTTCTAGACTAATCAGATAGGAAATGCCAGTTTCATGTGGTTTTTTTTTTATATAAGGTGTCTGGTAACATAATTACTGACCAATATTTAAACACGTGATTGTACATCATTATAACAAACAACTTTACTCATTAGTTTAATATTACGAGCAGACAGATTACCTGACGGTAAGCAATCAGCGCCGCCCATGGACACCCGCAACGGAGGAGTTACAAGTGCGTTGCCGACCTCTTAGGGATTAGGGTTTTGGAGATTTAGGGATTGGGGAGGGATCGGGGGAGGGGAAGGATTGGGCCTCCGGTTTTTTTTTTGTGAGGGGAAAATCATCAAATGACTTCTCCCGCCCAGGGCCGGGCAGGAGGGAGTGTCAGACTCTTACTGACTAAAAACCCCCCTGTTCCTTCTCCTGCTCTGTGCCGAGGTCGCGGTACCTCATTGCGCTTACCCCGCAACCCCGGCTGAACATCAGCCCTTCAGGGCCCCGTCTGTGGTGGTCGAATGGCTCTTTGAGGCGCGCGCGGAACGCTACGCGCCGTACGCTCGGGCCTGGTTCTGGTCGGGCGGCGAGCTGCCCTTACTCGCCGACCGCAGACCCGTGCTTACGGTGGCCGGAGATCGTCCCTCGATCCCCGACGCCCGTAGTGTCGCCAGCTGCGGCTGCTGGGGCGTGAGGAGGAGGATTGCTTCCTCACGCGGGCCGCCTCTCTCTTTGCGAGCATGACTGCTTCACAAAAGGAGGAGACGGCGTCCCAGTTCCTCTCACTCCGCACCATGGCCTCGACTAAGGCCGGGCGCGAGAGGTCGCTGCCGCCGATCACTTCCCTGAGGATACGGCGGTGCTCAGCCCAGGCAGGGCATACCGCTACCGTATGCTCCACCGTATCCTGTAGGTGGTTATCACAATATTGGGCCTCCGGTAACCTCACTCACACGGCGAAACAACGCAAGTTTGTTATATTTAGTAGTATAACAAACTTCGCGCGCCGCCCGATCTGAATGAACTTTGCACAGTAATTTTGTTACAGTAGGTAGGTAATAAAAATAAAACCAATGAGTGTAGAAAAAAAGTTTGGGAAAGTTGTTTGTTATAATGAGTACACTCACGTGTTTAAATATCAGTCACTTTCCACTACCAGTCACCCTATTCCTAATAATGTTGACGTGTAAAAGTCTTGTTTTAAAAGCCTATTTGCAAAAATCATTTATTAGGCGATGCTTGGACGCCACGCGTGGTCGCGAGGCAGGGTACTTAGCGCATTTAAATTGATTTCTAAGTATAATGAGTTAAAATTAATACCTGGATCGCCGACGGCAGCTTCTTCGTCTAGGCCTGCAGCGACGAGGCTTACAGCCTGGCTGACGCACAGGAAACCTCCGGTCACAGCGGCGACACTTCTTAAAACGGCCAGCTTTGGTGCGACAACGGCTACCCAAACAATATATGTAATTATAAATAAGTTTATTAAAGGATTCGGATTATTCGAATGGTGGTAGCCCTGAGGCTAAGACACCCCGCTTCTTATGCATGAGTGGTTCCGAACCTGGCAAGTACCAATGTGACTTTTTCCGAGTTAAGTATATGTACTTTCTATGATTATTTAGACACCACTGAGATACGGTGAAGGACAACATCGCGAGGAAACCTCAACTTATAAGTTTGAAATCGCCATTTTGTTTTGGGCAATTGTGGTTATTAATGGTCAAACTAGCCTTTGCTGAGCAATGGACACTGATAGGCCGATGATGTGATGTAATGATTATACATATAAACCTTCCTCTTCAATCACTCTATTGAAAAAAAGGCATCAAAATCCGTTGCTCAGTTTTGAAGATTTAAGCGTACATTGGGATATAGGGACGGAGAAAGCGACTTTGTTTCATACTAGTGTTGTACTGTAGTGATATACTATACGATATATGTAATGGAATAGCGGATATATTTGTTTGAACTGTAGTTGTTCACGTTTCACGTACTCACGTTTTGCATTGTCTGAAAATAAATAAAAAAACAACATTAGTTATTTATTTAAGAACAAATGTATAAAATGTATTTTTGGCGCATTGACTGGCCAGCTATCTTTTTTTTTGTCAGGGGAAAATCATCTTAGACTTTTCCCGCCCAGGGTAAGGCGAGTGAGAGTGTCAGACTCTTACACCCGGTTTTCGAAAGGCCGATCAATGTTAAACTCTGATTGGTTGACTGAATTTTCAACAACCAATCAGATACTTGACAAGAGATTTAACAGGAGATTAGTTAATTTTAGCGTTGACAAGCCTTTCAGAAACCGGGTGTTACTGACCAAAAACTCCCCCGTTCCTTCTCCTGCTTTAGGCCGTGGCCCTGGTGCCTTGCTCCGCAACCCCAGCTGCTGGCCAGCTAGCATTGTTCAGCATCGCTATTTCAGTGCGCACGGAACAACTTGTGTGATCCACAAATTGTTGTTCCGTGCGTCTGGGTGTGATGTGTATGTAACATTGTATGTTTGTAAACGCACCCACGACACAGGTGAAAATGTTAATATGAGGTGCAACATTTTATCAGGGATCGTAGAAGGAGAAGAGAGCGTAACCTTTTTTTCTGTGTCGTGGGTGCGTTTATGCTTGAGCCACACTAACGGGAAAATTCCATTCGTTATCGCCATAATGGAAGTATCATAGATTTTAAGGTATATTTTTCATCGTTTAATATCATCAATTATGGCGAAAATTATTGGAATTTCTCGTCAGTGTGACCCCAAAATTACAAACATACAATGTCACATACACACCACACCCAGACTCACGGTACAACAATTTGTGGATCACACAAAGAGTTGCTCCGTGCGGGGATCGGCAGAACCATTACACCGCCACAGCTAGGGCCTGTTAAGGCCGATGTTTAGCCAAGGTTGTGGGTATAACCGCAATAAGGCACCGCAGCTTCGGCCTAGAGCAGGAGAAGGAGCGGGGGTGTTTTTAGTCAGTAAGAGTCTGACACTCTCTCGCCTCACCCTGGGCGAGGGATGTCATTTGATGATTTATTTTCTTCAAAGCAAGCTTGTTGCTCAATCTAATATGAAATACGTAGAACTTGCGATTATGCCTTAAAATGGGGTTACCCGATTAAGAATTAGTTCGTTGTAAAAAAAATACTCACTTTCTTTTTCGGCGACATCGTGCCATGTTTAGTCTGTAAATAAAATAAAAAATAAATATAGTTAGCAACAAAATTTTATTTAAAAACATGGATCCCATGAATAGGTATGTAAGTAGGTTTTTATTTTTTTTTAAAAGATAGCTTAGTCTAGTAAGCTAATATAAGAAGGCAACAATAAAAATGCGAAGCAAGTACTGAAATAAAAAAAAACCTGAAATCCAAACTAATATCATAAACGCAAAAGTATCTCTGTCTGTCTGTCTTTTCTTCACTCCTAAACTAGTGAACCGATTTCTGTGAACTTCGCTACAGACATAGTTTGGAACTCGAGAAAGGACATATGTTAGTTTTTTAACCAAAAATCTGCAGGTAGTCATTATTCCAAGTAAACATAGTGGTGGGCAAAAGCTAGTTTATACTAAAAGCGAGCAGAGCTTCGGGAATCAAATTTCTTCGATAACCTCACTCGCATGGCGAAACAACGCAATGATTGTTTCACGCCGGTTTTCTGTGAGGCCGTGGTATCACTGCGGTCGAGCCGACCGATTGGTGCCGAAGCATGGCTCTCCCACACTTGAGTCTTAATCTGTTACATAGCGGCTTTCCAGATATTGTATAACATTACTGTAAATGGAACCGCTGGAGGGATGTCAAAAATCCTGTCACTGACAGATAGCTACAATATTTCTGAGTGCTGTAAGCTATAAATTATACCTACTTGATTTGCGTATTTCAGTCGAGCTATCCCCTAAGGCTACCCACTGACCTATCGCTTTAAAAGTTGCTGTTTTAAAAATCCCGAAATAGGTTTTTTACATGCGCGCCATGCTGCGGAGGTACCTGGCATAAATTAAATAAATATCTTACCAATTTATAACTCTCTAACCATTCGGTAGAATGATTAGATATTTTACTATACACTTTCTTTCGTTAATTTTCAAACATGTCACGTTGGAAATTTTACAAATTTTAATACATTATAATTTACTTAAAAAAGCGAAAAGACTAAATACATTGTTTGACAGGAATAAATAGACAGAATCATTGAACGGAAAACGTTTATTTTTTTTACGTTAAATTCAAAATTTAGAATGATTGATGACGTTTGAATTTATTATTTTCGTTTTGTCAAATTGCTAGATCTATGGAAAAGGTGTAGAAGAATTGTAAAAACCTCTTTTTTGTTACTATATTTGACCTTTGAAGTGATAGAGTATCAAGGTTGCTCTCAAGCAAATACGGGAGAGACGTGATTATAGGTAGGTACGATTGGGTTGGCTCGATCAGAGTAATAAAACGGCCTTGAAGAAAACCCGGATAAAACAACTCTGGAGGCCTCCACTGCCCTCAGTCACAACGCTGTGGTTGTTTCGCGCCGGTTTCCTGTGAGGCCGTGGTATCACTCCGGTAAAGCCTGGCACTCCGATAGACCCCATTTAGGACGGGAAAAGTCATTTGATGATTTTCTCCCTAAAACAAAAAGGGCCTATTCGCCACCTTCATGTACGTTGACTGACTGCACAGATTCGATTCCTTGTTCTACTCTGTGTTATCAACAAATTGTTGTTCTGTGAAACTAAATAGTAGAGGTTTTCTGTTAATTCTCGTGAGTAAGTAAGTAGTTAATTTCAATGTCTAACTATAGTTACTATTCATGAAAAAACACTATAGGTATCTAACGTTATATCTGGTCGAGTGATTGAGGTTACCGGAGACGCAATCCTTCCCTCTATCCTCAATCATCAAATCCCCTTTACTTTAATCCCAAATAAACATAAAAGGCCAGCAATGCACTTGTATGCAAGTCTTTACGTATTAGGTACTAGTGTCCATGGGCGGCATCGATTGCTTACCATCAGATAATACGTCCATCGACCTACTTACACCATTGTAGCGACATCTAGCGCACTACATAAACAACAGCACCAATCACGAGCAAGAGTCTACATCGCGCTATAAGAGTTTTCAACACAATTAGCACCCATACAGATATCCCGACAACAACAGTCGGGCTGTAGCCCGCCAGGCACGAACACCTCGCCTGGTCGTAGGATCCTCCCTTTTCAATGGAGGATGAGGAACTTTCCACCCTGTTCCTCATACCTACCTCTAAACCATAAAAAACATAATGATTATTCAGATGTGAATTCGTAAAACGGGCTCTAAGTCTAAGTCCCACATAGGTAGTCCCCCTAATATAATCCTTTTCATACAAAATTGATTTCTGTCTGTGTTATATTCCTACTAATTATAGAAAAAACTAAACTTACATCACATCTTTTTTATTATAACTTTCGTGAGACATTCTAAATTATTTACTTATTATGTTTTCGGCTTACTCACGTAATCATTTGACGAGATACTCGACTAGTTTCAAGCCTTGCTAGAGGCCCATATTCATGAGCAGCATTCCGCGACACGCGACTCGGCGACTGTAGCAGCGCGACAGTCGCCGAGTCAGTAAGCCGAAAACATAATAAATAATACATCACATCATTAGGTAATAAATTCCCACTGCTGAGCAAATTTAGTGTGGGAGAGCTATGCTTCGGCTCGACCGGAGTAGACACGGCCTGGCACAAAAAACTGGCGTGGAACAATCACAGCGTTGTTTCGCCGTGTGAGTGAGGTTACTGGAGGCCCAATCCTTCATCTCCCCCAATTTCTAAATCTCCAAATCCTCAATCCCTAAAAGGTCAGCAACGTACTCGTAACTCCTCAGTTGAGGGTGTCCATGGGCGGCGCTGATTGCTTCATCATCATCATCATCATCAGCATATAGGTGCCCACTGCTGAGCAAAGGCCTCTTCTCATACGGAGAAGGTTAGAGCATTAATCACCACGCTTGTTCAATGCGGGTTGGCTGATTGCTTACCATCAGGTAATCTCTCTGTTCATTGCCGACTTATCACATAAAACAAAATACGTCGTCTCATCCGGAGAAGGTTTGAGCATTAATCACTACGCTTGCTCAATGAGAATTGGTGATTTCAAACTTATAATTAGAAATTATAAGTCCAGGTTTCCTCGCGATATTTTCATTCACCGTATGTCAGTGGTGTCTAAATAATCATAGAAAATGTACTTTCTATAACTCGGAAAAAGTCACATTGGTACTTGCCAGGTTCACAAGCCAGAAAAAAACAAGTAATCACTTTTGAAAACTTTTAATTAAACTTAATAAATCTTAAAAAACTATTTAAAGCCATAATTTAATCACTATTTTATACATACATTTTACACTTTACATAATTATATAAATGTGAACATACTTTATCATTTCAGAAAACACAATAACAACAATATCTCGAATAGTCGGCTGTCTTTCAAACAGAGTTCTGTTATCAGGTAAAGTCTTACTCGCTTAAAAAACACTTTTTTTAATGTCTAGAAATATAATAAGAAAATAGTAACCCTTAGTGTGTCCGCCACGAGGTCCAAAGTAAGTGTGTCATTGTAATAAATGAAATAAAATGCGTAATGTTAGGTAAACGTGTCGCATCCACATGAGCGACAGGGATGCGGTGTCAGCGGTTTTATATTAATGTATGTTAGGGCTATTATAACTTATAACAACCCCCCCAAAAAGATTGATCATCGCGGGTATGACAGATGAGAAATCTAAGTAAATGCTACTATGGACTTCGTGTTGGTTACGAAATTAACTTAACGACTCAGAGAAATAGGGGAGACAATACTTAATAATTAGGATTACTTAATTAAGATTATCGAGGCTTAGACCTAACAAAAAACATATTGAAAAAGTCTGACATAATAATGTAAGTGAGCCACGAGTTGACTTCTTATATCTATATTCCTGGTTTGATGTTTGTTATTGTATTGAAATAAATAAAGTCTCTAACTAAAAATGTGTGATGCTAAAAAGGTTTATTATAAACCTATGTTGATAAAACCTATAGATTATCCAATTGAGCCTTGTTATCATTGGAAACCATATCACAGAAAGGCTTCAAGTTTTCTTCCGGAACATTCAATGGGTTGTAGGCACGTTGCGAAGCCAAATGTCTTAAGATAGCAAGCTCGTGTTTCTCAGTTGGTCTCGGAAAGGTATTAATTTCTTTATCAGACAAATCGATATTGTTGATAATGTATTTAAACGCCGCAGTCTTTATGAAGGCCTTACTTGACAGTGCAGTCTCTAGGAGACACTTGTGGAAGACTGATGCAGTGGATACGTCGAGCACGATCGGTTTCCCTTCCATTGCATTCGCGATTTGGCGGTAAACTTCACGGAAATCGATGTTGTCTGTGCAAACTGCGGGCGGAATGTTCTCTAGGTCCGCGATCATGCGTACGGCAGTTGCTGTTTCAGTGCGAAGCTCTTCCAATTTGAGATTGTCAGTCAGCAACTTAGCCCACCTATTTATAGGAGTGGTTGGTTTTCGGCCTAATTTCGGTTTAATTTCTTGCTCTTTTTGCAAGAAAGCGGGGTGTTGTAAAGCTATTTCGGTGTAGTATTCAACTGCAGCTCTCGTTTCTTCGACAGTTTTAGTTACAACGAGTTCTTGAATCTTTTCGATTTCACCACGATGAAAAGTTTTTAGTGCTAACATTAAGTGGTATTTTTCTAATTGTGTCCAATTTTTTATTGGGTCCGGGGATGGTGCTGATTGGTTTGATGCTGATGTCGATGTTGATGCCATATTTTTTGTAGTTTATCGCAAGTTATGTTATTATTTTCGGTGTTTTAGTGGCGTGGTACACTCAAAGAATACAACACAAAACAAATTGACTTTGACACATTGACATTATGAATCTGACACTGACAGCTTATATTTATGTTGCCACTATTAATATTAAATAAAAAATGTGCTTAAAAGCAGACAAGTTTTTCTTCCAATAATAAAAAGAAGATTTATCTAAAAATTAACTTCTTTTGACGATAACAAGTTTTAGCAAGTTTACTAAGTTCTCTATATATTTGTCGTCCTCTTGGAGTTCCATCGTTAATTTAAGGAAAAAACAGTGACAAAATTATATAACTTAGTAAAATACTTATTGAATTAAGTCAAACTATTCAAACAAGGCTTTTTCTGTCACTACAAAAATCGAGCTAGGACTATAATGTTAGATTATTAATATTTATTTAATATGTTTTATTGTGGGGATGGTAACAAATATATTCCACTGTGCTGTCACCTAGTGTGGGAGAGCACGCTTCGGCACGAATGGGTCGGCTCGACCGGAGTGATACTACGGCCCACAGAAAGCCGGCGTGAAACGACCACAGCTTTGTGTTTAGCCGAGTGAGTAAAGTTAACGGAGGCCCTTCCCCTCCCCAAATCCATCCCCAATCCTTAAATCTCCCAAATCCCTCTTCCCCAAAAGGTCGGCAACGCACTCGTAACTCCTCTGTTGTTGCGTGTGTCCATGGACTGCACTGATTGCTTACCATCAGGTTATCCGTCTGCTCGTTTGCCGACTTATCTCATAACAAAAGCAAATTTGAGTCCTCCACTGCTACACAACCTTAATTATCGCAATGTTAGATTATTTTGTAAGGTATTTATTTATTACAATCGCAGTGTCATTTAAATATTATTCTGTTCTCTATACTTACTGTACCATAAAAGCTTTCTGTGCCAAGAACAATTTCATTGTTAAGGAAGGTACTTATAATAGTTTGTTCTTTCCAACTTTACCGCCACCATGTCATCTAGGTGGTCCTCACAATGACGACACTGGGATGTCTCCTCCCGCTGGATCCGAAACAGGAACCTACCGAAGCTGACGTGCCCGGTAAGCACCCGCGTCCGGCGGAAAGTGAGAACGTCGTGGCGTTTCTCAAGCCCACCTCGGCCTAGGCCTGGAGCTAGAATAGGGAAGTTTTTATTCAACAAGAGTCTAAAACTCCCTCTCGCCTTACCCTGAAAAGAAGGGCCAGAGAAGTCATTTAATGATTTTTCCTTCACAAAAAAAAAGAATTGATTCCAGAAAAAAAAGTAAAAAAAAAAATTCTTCGAAGCTTAGTCATTTAGAAACGTCTGTAGGTCAATTACAAGATGGCCGCCAAACGGAATCATATTATTATTTTAACATTTTTAAGTTCCTACTTACCTATGTTGTAAGCAACTTTTATCAGAAAGATAACGTTCCGGGTACAATATTGATCACAATTTGTATTTACACAAAGCTTATCTATGTAACGGTGATATCATACGACTGATAAGCAGAAAAATAGGCAGAAGTTGAAAAACTAACGGATATTCTTGTTTTAGGACCAATATACCACCACAGATGGCGCCCTATACGGCTGATGTTTAGCCGGGGTTGCGGGATAAGCGCAATGAGGCAGAGCTCGGCTCAGAGCTGGAGAAGAAACGCGGAGATTCTTAGTCAGTAAGAGTCTGACACTCTCTCTCGCCTTAACCTGGGCAGGAGAAGTCATTTAATAGTATTCCCCTGACAAAAAAAAATTAAACACACGAACAACAATTTTAAAACAAAAGAAAAGTAATACTTCTTGATTTCAATCTGTCGAATGATATTACAATTGTTTTGAATACGTAGATTCATAAAAAAAAACAATTTTCCTTCGTGGTAAAAAAAAAAATATAGGTACTAAAACAACGATTTTACACTCTATCAACACCGACTAAGATTCACTATCGACTGTAACATTTACATATTTTAGTGTCATTTGCTAACAACAGACTTCATGATTAATCTGATTCTTAGTATTATACTAAGAACAATCTTCGAAAGTTTATCATTCTAAGAAAGTATTCGATTCAAAATATATTGTTCCGGTTTTCGATAAAGGAAAATGTTAGGTTACCTACATATTATAGGTAACTAGCTACCGCCCGTGACTTTTTTTTTTAATCTTTATTTAGAAAAAAGGTTTTAATCGCAGGGCGATTATGCCAACCTTGTAGTTTTACAAAAATGGGAGAATGTTTAATTCTATGATCTTAACTATCTTAAGGAACAAAAAGTATAACTTAACAGCTAGTTTGGATGTAGGTTTAGATTACCACCCGTGACTTCGCCCGCGTGGTATGTTGATAAAAAGTAGCCTATGTAGTCCCATTCCGGAGTGTATACTATGCCTGTGCCAAATGTCATCCAGATCCGTCCAGTCGTTTTGGAGTGATTGAGTAACAAACATCCAAACATCGTAAATTTCGCATTTATAATATTAGTAAGATTAGGTAGTAATATATCGGTTCGGAAGTTATCATGCACATTGACATAATTTGCGTAGTTTAATGAGTGAAAAATAAATTACTTATTTTGACTTTCAATACCTACAATCAATTATAATCTATAGTCTAGACTATTATTAATATTATAAAGCTGAAGAGTTTGTTTGTTTGAACGTGCTAATCTCCGGAAGTGCTGGTTCAGATTGAACAATTCTTTTTTTGTTCGTTAGTCCACTTATCGAGGAAGGCTATAGGCTATAAAATATCACGCTACAATCTGAAGGAGCAAAACAGCGGCTGAAAGCGCGCGAGAGTAGCTAGTATTAAAATATATACCTACCTAATCATACTTACGTTCATTGATGACGATATAAAATTATTTTTAGTTTTTTTCTAGATATTTTTTCAGAATATTTGTTACCTATTTGACGTTTAAACATTATGATGTCATATTTCCCTACGTTGCGAAGTCATACCTACGAGATTCATAGAAAAGTATCGTTTTTCGTTACATTTCATTGAAAGTATGGAATTATTATAGATGAAAACTACCGGTTTATCTATATGGACGATGTTTCTTTTTACTCTGGAGATTTTTTTTTTGGTTTGAAAAGAGTAAGAACTATCTCTTTCCTCATGTCATACAGGTCCTTTTTTGTGATGGGAAAAGTTGAGTGTCAGACTCTTATTGACTAAAAAAGCCCCTGTTCCTTCTCCTGCTATAGGCCGAGGTCGCGGTACCTCATTGCGCTTAACCCGCGACCCCGGTCCTGTCTGTGGTAGTCTAATTGCTGTTTTTATGGAATAGAGCGCCAAACTTACAGACGGATCACCTGATGGTAAGCAAAAAGCCTACAATAACCTCATTATCAAGGAGATTTGGCCCTAAATAATCTCACTCACACAACGAAACACAACGCTGTGATTGTTTAACATCAGTTTTCTGTTAGTCCGTGGTATCACTCCGGTTAGCATTACCAGGCGTCCGGATCAAGCCGGACATAGGTAGGCTTTTTGATTGCTAGTCCGAACAAAATCAACGGTGTCCGGCCTGTCCGGCTTTTGTTAGGCTTTTTACCTAAACTTTTCGTAATCGCAAACGAATCATAATCATAATCATAATTCTTTATTTTTCGAATGACACGAAACACCGAATATGGCTGGAGCGAAGCAAAGATTTAGACTTTTATTTCATAAGAATTCAATAAGATTTATGACAATAATCAAAAGTGCTTGATTTACATTAAATCTTGTCGTACCTATTAATACTGAGATTCAAAATCCTTAAGAATGTAGGGTGTCCGGCCTTTTTAGTCAAATGTCCGGCTAAACGGGCTGGTCTGTCCGGCTATAAGGCCTAGCGACCTGGCAACCCTAACTCCGGTTGAGCCGTCAAATTCGTGCCGAAGCATGACACTCTCACACACTGATATGATATGTTAATATTATGACTAAAATGATATTGAATTATTAGAAAACCGTGACTTATTTGTTATTGGTATTCACCTGTGTCATGATTACCTAATAGCGTATAATAATATAAGCGTTCATTAATTTCATTGTTATTCAAACAACAAAAAGAGATTCACACCGGGTTTCTGAAAGGCTTGTCAACGCTAAAATTGACTAATCTCCTGTTAAATCTCTTGTCAAGTCATCTGATTCATCATCATCATCATCATCATCAGCCCTTTTCAGTCCACTGCTGGACATAGGCCTCTCCTATTGCACGCCACTGGGATCGATCTTCGGCCACTCGCATCTGATTGGTTGTTGATAATTCAGTCAACCAATCAGATGACTTAACAAGAAATTAAATTGATTTTAACATTGATCGGCCTTTCGGAAACTGGGTGTCAGTGTTACCACCAGAATATTAGTTTTGGTATTTGGAATTTTTGATAGGTCGGCAATTGAGAATCCGAATTACCTGATGAAGCAATCAGCGCCGCCTATGGACCCTCGCAACAACAAGTGCATTGCCGACGTTTTGGGGATTAGGATTTTGGGAGATTTAGGGACTTGGGAGATTAGGGGAAGGATTGGGTAACCTCAATCACACGGCGAAACACAACGCTGTTTTTTTTAAGTGATAGGACGGCAAACGAGCAGACGGATTACCTAATGGTAAGCAATCGGCGTCGCCCATGGACACCCTCAACAAAGAAGTAGTTACGAGTGCATTGAAGACCTTTTAAGGATTGGGATTTTGGGGATTTAGAGATTGGGAAGGGATTGGGGTAGGGGAAGGATTGGGCCTCCGGTAACCTCCATCACCGATTGTTTAACTCCGGTCGATCCGACCCATTCGTGCTGAAGCATGGCTCTCCCACACTTTTTCATTATTTTGAAATCACTTACCAAGTAACTTATTAAACCGCTTATGCGTCATCTATTTCCCGTATTCATTTCCTATTTTTATTGTCTTATCGGTTTCCGTTGCTTACGTCTGTAGCGTCAAAATATCGGAATGCATTCTCGGTAATTTACAAACACCTATGACGTGTCTTGAAAGCAGAATCTATTGCTGATATTTTAAACGCGAAAGCCTGTAAGTACAGATGAATGTTTGTTACTCTTTCATATAAAAAGTACTGAATGGATCTGTTCGAAATTTAGCACAGAGATAGATTATATTCTGGAAATTAAAATAGGCAATATTTTTTACGAGATAAGTCAGCAAACGAGCCTGCCTGCCTGATGGTAAACAATCTCAATGTCATCTGCAACACCAGAGGAGTTACGAGTGCTTTGCAGGCCTTATGAGGATTAGGGTTTCGGAGATTTACGGACTGAGGAGGGTTGGTAACTTCACTCATACAGCGAAACAGAACGCTGTGGTTATTCCACGTCGCCGCCCTATCACAGTTATAAAAACTAGAGATAAGTCAGTAATACTGATGAAAAGGAGGTTTATAACTAATAGCCCATTTTTATTAACGTCTTTCTAAAAGTAATGAAAGGCTTTTTATATTATGCTATCGACCTGGCTTCGGACGGGTGCAATGTTGATTCTAAATGTCTTCACTATTTAATGGATGTTATTTTACATAAACTTTCCTCCTCCTCTCTCTCTCTCTCTCTCTCTCTCTCTCTCTCTCTATCTATCTATCTATTAAAAAGAAAGTAGTTTTAAAGATTTAAGCATTCATAGGGATGTAGGGACTGAATATCAATCTCTTGACGATATATATGATGGATGAATTGAATATACGAGAAGTACAAAAACATATTATTATGTAGGTATGTTCAACATCAATTGTATTTGATAAGAGCCAATGTCAGTAAAGGACATCGAAGAAGGTTGTGTGAAATCTACCTCATTGATCCTACGGTTGCTAGGTCAACTGCTTAGTCCTGAATCAGAAAGAATTTCAAATCGAGTAGTTGTGTAAATATTAAATCAGAGCTCTGACATTCTCATCAAAAATTACGAAATCTGATGTTATGTTGTGTAACTGACTGAATAACAAACCCATTCATGTACTTATAAAAATAACCTACATCTCAATGAAACTAACCTTCAAAAATATGAACTTTGGTAAGAGCAATAAACGCCATGAAAAAATCTGATAGCAAAATCGCTCAAGGACACCGGACCCAAAAACGTTCCTTGCGGGACGCCGCCCAAAGTATGCTACAAAATACCGCTCGACGCAGCGTTATCAGCGTTATCAGCCATTATATCACCCACCTTTACACTGAATTTCGAAATAAAGATAAGATACGGTTAGAAAACTAGTCACACATATTAAATAAAATTGTTACATTGTATCGTTGGGTGTTGAACGCGTCGGTGGAATCAACGAAATATAGAAACGTTAAAGTAGGATTTATTCCTACAGTGTGTGCAGTGAAAATGGGTTTCAAAGAACTAGTTCTGTTTGCGTGTGTATTAGCAGTGTCTTTTGGACAAGAATGTAAGTTTTAGGCAATTATATAACATATTTTTAACGATAGTATTGTAGATAAGGAACGGAAAAATGGCGGTATCGGTATCGATGAATCGATATTTCAAATTTGATTGCTGGAAAAAATGTAGTTTACTTTATTAAAGACGTGTTTATTTAAGAGATTATCTTTAACCACGCCCAATGATAATAAAATTAGATTCTATTTAGAAAAATGATTGTTTATCGCACAATATTTTTCTCTATCTTACCCTGGATCAAATGGCGCCTTGGGCGAGGGAAAGGGAGTGTCTCTCTTACTGACTAAAAGCCACTCTGTTCTTTCTCATACTTAAGGACAAGGTTACGTACTTTTACCCTTAAGGCTAAAAAGGCGTGTCTCTTAAGCGGCTAATAGTATGCTATGGTAAACCAATAGCCAACCCACAATTTCTATATATTTGAATATGGGTTTAGTTTATCTATTTGACAATTCGCCCCTGATAAAATCAAGTTCCAAATGATAAGGGCCCGTTATCAGTTTGTACAAGAACGGATAGAATCCCAATTTTTGGAGGTTACTTAGGATTTTCGGTACAAGTTTACCTTGTCCGTTATTATTGAACACTCCTTATTTTTAACGTGTAAGTTACCTACCTTAAGCCGGGTGCGTTTTCCCGGCTTCTTCGGTAAATGTATCGAATTTTTTCTTTTATAGGTACTAAAGATTATTATTAATCGTTTTCCAAGATAAATTGGAATTTCGATTGTCATAACAACATGGTAATAACACACGAATCCGTGAAATACTTATTCCAAGTAGGTAAATTTTCGACGTTGATAATTCGAAAATCGTATTATTTTCCCCCTTTATTATCGCCAATCCTCAAATCCCTAACCTAACCACAATTTTTTTTCGAGCAGATTGCTTACCATCAGGAGAGTGTAAAGGTCGCTTACCATCTTATTCCATGAAAAAAAATATTATCAATCTCTTAATACAATAGTAGTCAAGATTTCAGTTTCAAAAAAGGGCTGCACCGTGGCGTTTTTCGCACTTTTTCTTTTAGTTATTTCTTGTGCATGTATATCATTATATTACTTCTCCAGCCCTGGGTAGGTCGAGAGGTAGTGTCAGACTCTTACTGACTAAAAACCCCCCGTTCTTTCTCCTGCTCTGGGCCAAGGTCACGGTATCTTATTGCGCTTGGTCACCGGTCCTCGTGGGCCCCATCTATTGACTTTTTTACTTTGTCTAATCCTTAAGCTTATGTTGACATGTAAACAGCGACTCATGTAGTGTAGAGATTGTCCAGTCAACTGATGGTAGCGAGGTTCACTGTCCAGTGACACGCGTACGCTGGTATCGTCATGGGGTTAATGTTGCCATGTAAACAGCGACTCGTGTAGTGTAGAGATTGTCCAGTCAACTGGTGGTAGCGAAGTTTACTGTCCAGTGACACACGTACGCTGGTATCGTCATGGGGTTAATGTTGACATGTAAACAGCGACTCATGTAGTGTAGAGATTGTCCAGTCAACTGACGGTAGCGAGGTTCACTGTCCAGTGACACACGTACGCTGTATCGGCATGAGCTAATGTTGACATGTAAACAGCGACTCATGTAGTGTAGAGATTGTCCAGTCAACTGATGGTAGCGAGGTTCACTGTCCAGTGACACACGTACGCTGTATCGTCATGAGCTAATGTTGACATGTAAACAGCGACTCGTGTAGTGCAGAGATTGTCCAGTCAACTGATGGTAGCGAGGTTCACTGTCCAGTGACACACGTACGCTGGTATCGTCATGAGCTAATGTTGACATGTAAACAGCGACTCGTGTAGTGCAGAGATTGTCCAGTCAACTGATGGTAGCGAGGTTCACTGTCCAGTGACACACGTACGCTGGTATCGTCATGAGCTAATGTTGACATGTAAACAGCGACTCATGTAGTGTAGAGATTGTCCAGTCAACTGATGGTAGCGAGGTTCCCTGTCCAGTGACACACGTACGCTGGTATCGTCATGAGCTAATGTTGACATGTAAACAGCGACTCATGTAGTGTAGAGATTGTCCAGTCAACTGATGGTAGCGAGGTTCACTGTCCAGTGACACACGTACGCTGGTATCGTCATGAGCTAATGTTGACATGTAAACAGCGACTCGTGTAGTGTAGAGATTGTCCAGTCAACTGATGGTAGCGAGGTTCCCTGTCCAGTGACACACGTACGCTGGTATCGTCATGAGCTAATGTTGACATGTAAACAGCGACTCATGTAGTGTAGAGATTGCCCAGTCAACTGATGGTAGAAGACACTAAGCTTATGATTATTACAACAAGGTCACCAGCCTATAAGTGTCCACGGTTGAGCAAAAGCCTCCTCTCACACGGATTTAATTTACTTATTAAAGCGTGGTGATTAATGCTCAAACCTTCTCCGTGTCAAAAGCGGATTTATGAGAACATGTCAGGAAAATTGCAATTATTTGGTAAGGTGTCAGACAGACATAAATATCTAATTAAACATAGAGATAGATTATGTGTAATGCCTTATTAATTGGATTGGCAAAGCTACACAAGTCGTTCATGGGATTCTGTGAAAAGAGTTCTTGTTCGTTCTTCTTCATCGGAATCTAAACTTTGGAACGAGCAAATAGCTTCACTAAGAGGACTGACCGACAGACTGACACTATATATTTTTTAAATTTAGTTTGTCGTTCAAAAGTGCCTGTATGGGTCTAATTCAAATACTTAAATGATTGTGACTTTTGACTTTGACTTTGATTTTAATGATGATGATGATGATATTGATGAAAAAGGCTCGGAGGTGAAACGCCACCAAATTTTTTCACTTGTTAACGTATTTTAATTCGTCAACCCCCAAGCGAACGCCGGCGTTTACGCATCTATTGTTCTTCTACTGTGTCTCGAACTACAACTAATAAAAGGTAAATTATAGTTTCCTTGACAATAATAGTTACTTGGCAACATTTGTAGGTAATATGATAATTGATAATTTTAATATAATTACAACAAGTGTTTTGATAAGATAGTCAATTCTCGAGTTTGTATTGATGGCACGTGATCGTGGCCTAATTTCGATTTACCTGATGGTAAGCAATCAGCGCTGGCCGCCTCGCCACTCCGCGCCTTCACGGGTTTAGATTACACTCTAGGGGTAGGGCAGACCAAAGGAGGCGGATCCTCTTCCTCACCCCCCAACCGCACGTAGGCGACACCCCGTCGGAGATCAAGAGATGATCTCCGACCACCGTAAGCATGGGTCTGCGGACGGCGAGTAAGGGTAGCTCGCCGCCCGACCAGAACCAGACCCGAGTGTACGACGCGTAACGAGCTAAAAGACCACCACAGACGGGGCCCTATAGAGCTGATGTTCAGCTGGGGTTGCGGGGTAACCGAAGCGGCCTTTGCCTAGAGCAGGAGAAGGAACGGGGAGGTTTTTAGTCAGTAAGAGTCTGACACTACCTCTCGCCTCACTATCGGCGGGAGAAGTCATTTGATAATTTTCCCCTGACAAAAAAGGGGTAGGGCAGACAAGACTACGTGAAGCCGGTTTCGCAGCGATTCGTTTTTGACACTATTTTTTTAGCACACCGTAGTGATTGTTCATAACAATATTTTTGGTTTCAATATGAATAATAAAATTATTTCTATTGAAATTCTGTCATCTTTGTAGTATGCTTAGTCAAATTATGCCAAATAATCGGCGCTCTAAATAAACGTTATTAATATGCTAAACCACAGATTACAAAACAAAAGCAGATAGACCGTGCAGAACATGAAAGTGAAGCCACCAAAGCCAATACAAATTCAAAAGCGAATACAAACTCGAGTCAGTACGTCACGAAGTGTTACATCGATAATACGTCATAGATAATATTTATATTTTTGAGAATAACGCCATCTTGTGTTCTCAAAAATTTTTTAAATTGTTTTCAAAAATAAAGAGATTTCCATTGATAAATATTGATTATTTATCTATTTGGGTATTATTTTACGTAATAATTATTTTTAATATGAAATCTTGGAACACAAAACCTGGTCTTTGTTGCTAGTTCACTTTGAAATCTTTTACCATTAAGTTTGGGTAGTACATTTTAAAGCGTCTACTTACCTAACTCCCTTTTTTTGTCAAGGGAAAATCATCAAATGGCTTCTCCCGCCCAGGGTTAGGCGAGAGAGGGTGTCAGACTCTTACTGACTAAAAACCCCCCCGTTCCTTCTCCTGCTCTGGGCCGAGGCCGCGGTGCCTCATTGCGCTTACCCCGCAACCCCGGCTGAACATCAGCCCTGTAGGGCCCCGTCTGTGGCTATAGGGCCCCGTCTGTCTGTGGAGTTACCTAACTCCCTAAGAGATGGCGCTGTAGCTGTACTTTTGCTCTTTGCGCTGAATTGCGGCTTTAAGATTTAGAATAAGTAACTCACTTATTGTGACAGACGGGAACCTACGGAACCCTACACTGAGCGTAGCCCGATACACTCTTGGCCGGTTCTCTCTTAAACCACATTGAAGCATGGCTCTTCCACACTAATTGTCTCGGTGATTCAGGGTTTAATTGTTTTTGTCTTCTGGAGATACTGGTGTACAGAAGGCGCAGAGGTTTTAGGAAGATTTCTTTATAGGATAAGACGGAACGAACAAACGGATTACCTGATGGTAAGCAACCAGCGCCGCCCATGGACACCCGCAACAACAGATGAGTTACGAGTGTGTTGCCGACCTTTTATAGATTAAGGATATGCAGATTTAGGTGTTGGGAGAGGTGAAGGATTGAGCCTCCAATAACCTCACTCACACGGCTATACAAAACGCTGAGGTTCTTTCACGTCGCTTTTTTGTGAGGCCGTGATCACTCCGGTTCAGCCGACCCATTCGTGCCGAAACATGGCTCTCCCACACTTGTCTCGGTGATTCAGTGTTTTAGTGGTTACTAGCATTTGCAAGCGACTTGGTTCGCGTAGAATAGTGACTTCCTGCTGATTTTTGGTTTAAAAACTATCCTATGTCCTTTCTCGAGTTCCAAACTATGTCTGTACCAAATTTCACACAAATAGGTTCAGTAGTTAAGGCGTGAAGAAAAGACAGACAGACAGAGTTACATTCGCATTTATAATATTAGTATAGATGTCTACTGTAAATACTGATGCACAGAAGTTGCTTCGGTTTTAAGAAGTTGTAGAAATCGAATTCTTACTAATTTTTTCAACTTACTCCGTCCGGTTAGTCATTTCGCCGCGCCTAGTCCTTATCGGAATACCAACAAGATTACCCGTCACTAAATACATAAATTTACGATAAATAACGTCTACCTAGAAATTTGAAATACCGTCACGATTTTCTATTACGTATTTCCAAATAGAAAAATATCTATGATACTTTTCTGCACACGCAAAAACTCTTTGTGTGATCCACAAATTGTTGTTCCGTGGGTCTGGGTGTGGATTGTATGTTTGTAAATGCACCCACGACACAGGAGAAAATCCAAGTGTGGCGCCACGTTTGCAAAAGTAAAGAAAAATAAGAAAGGTTTAGACTGAGATCATCAGACATGCTTCGGCACGAATGGGTCGGCTCGACCGGAGTGATACCACGGCCTCACATAAAACCGGCGTGAAACTGCCACAGCGTTGTGTTTCGCCGTGTGAAAGAGGTTACCGGAGGCCCAATCCTTGCCCTCTCCCGATCTCTCCCCAATCCCTAAATCTCTAAAACCCTAAAAGTTCGGCAACGCACTCGTAACTCCTCCGTTGCGGGTGTCCATGGGCGGTGCTGATTGCTTACCATCAGGTAATCCGTCTGCTCGTTTGCCGACCTATTACATAAAAAATCAAGTCAAGTCAAAAATCATTTATTCCAATTAGACCTTTACTGGCACTTTTGAACGACAAACAAAATTTTGAAGATATAGTGTCAGTCTGTCGGTTAGTCCTCTAGTGAAGCTATTTGGTCGTTCCAAAGTGTAGATTCCGATGGAGAAGAAAGAGCAAGAAACTCCATGGTTACTCTTTTTAAGTCAGTTTCACATACAGATTCCTTTTGCAAACAGTTGGTTCAATTATGTGAGAACAGAGAGAGTGTAACACTAACATTTATTCAAATATAAAAATAAAGTAATAAAAAATATATTAAAATACATATATTTATTTCTAACTGTATTGTTTTTATTTCATTCACAGACAAAGTATGCGTAACGACCTCAGTAACGAATTCAATTTGCCAGAGCTTAAGCATCAACGACAGTCGATTCACGTGTCAACGAGTTGAATCAAGGTAAAAATTTAAATCATTACCACTATCAATATCAATCATACAGCCTATAAGTGCCCCGAGGGTCTGCAGGCAGCGAGCAAAGGTATCTCACCGTCCAACCAGAACCAGAACTAGACCCGAGCGTTTCGCGCGTAGATGTCTGCGTGCGCCTCAAACACCACTACAGGCCCAACCGGGTTCATTGTGAGAATCACCCAGAGGACACGGTGGAGCCTACGGCGGTGATGTGCCCTGCTTGGGCAGAGCAACGCCGTGTACTCAGGAGAGTGATCGGCGGCGTCGACCTCTCGCGCCCGGCCATGGTGCGGAGCGAGAGCAAATGGGAAGCCGTCTCCTTTTTCTGCGAAGCAGTTATCCTCCTCCTCGAGCCCCAGCCGTCGCAGTAGACAACACTTTATCGGGGATCAAGAGATGATCTCCGGCCATCGTAAGCGCGGATAGCTCGTTGCCCGATCAGAACCAGACTCAAGCGTTCAGCGTGTAGCGTTCCGTGCTCACTTCAAAGAGCCAATATACCACTACAGACGGGGCTGGGGGATGTTCAGTCGCGGTTGCAGGGCAAGCGCAATAAGTTGCCGCGGCCTCGTCCTGGAGCAGGAAAAGGAACGGGGTGTTTTTAGTCACTAAGAGTCTGACACTCCCTCTTGCCTCGCCTCGCCCAGGTGGCGAGAGAAATGGCTTAATAATTACCCCTTTAAAAAAGGACTTACTAACTTACTCCTATTTGGTCTGGTGGTAAGCTATGACGCGACCTTCGATGGAGCACGTCTACCCATAAGCAACATATACACTTGGGCCTTGAAGGCACCCAGGTTATACCCTTCAGGGAATACAGGCGAAGTGTGGGAGAGCCAAGCTTTGGCAGGAATAGGTCAGCTCGACCGAAGTGATACCACGGCCTCACAGAAAACTGGCATGAAACAACCACAGCGTTGTTTTTCGCCGCGTGAGTGAGGTTACCGGAAGTCGTTAACTGCACGGTTGGTGCGGTGGCTGGGCAGCGTGTCGTGGATTCGATTTCCGCACGGAACAACTCTTTATGTGATCCACAAATTGTTTTCCCGGGTCTGGGTGTCATATGTATGTAAATTGAATGTTTGTAACCGCACCAATGACACAGGAAAAAATCCAAGTGTGGAGCAAAATGTGTTAAATAAAAGTCCTACTTCGCGGTCACCAATCCCTCCACAAAACATCTCTGAATGGCTGGCACCGCACTCATAACTCCTCTGCTGTCCATGAGAGACGCTGATTGCTTAACATCAGGCAAGCCGTCGCCTCGTTTGCCATTTATCACTGTGGCAAAAAAATCTTGATACCAATAATTAATTAAAATGTTTTTTCACAGGGTGGAATGCGCACAGAAGTTGGTCAACAGAGAAGCCCATGTAGCATACTTCTCTGAAGAAGAGACTTTACTTCTGGCACAGCAACAACCTACAGAAAACAGAGTAATTGCTACTGTCAGGGATGTTAACAAATTAGGTAAGAACCAAATTGCGTCTCGACTTCTGCATTCATCATGAGCTTATAAGTGCCTACTGCTGAGCAAAGGCCTCTTCTCATACGGAGAAGGTTAGAGCATTAATCACCACGCTTGCTCAATGTGGGTTGGCGATTTCAAACTTGTAATTAGAAATTATAAGTCCAGGTTTCCTCACGATGTTTTCCTTCACCGTATGTCAGTGGTGTCTAAATAATCATAGAAAGTACATATAGCTCGGAAAAAGTCACATTGGTACTTGCCAGGTTTCGAAACCGGGACACCGCGACATGTTTCCTCGACTTCTGCAGTGCTAATCTGTAAATGGTCAATCTCATCTCGAAAGTAACACACCACTTCGCTTCTCATCTCACCTGTACACACGTCAAAATACTCACTTGTTTTAGTTCCTTTCACTTCGTTAATTACATGGTGGCGCTAATGTAGATTTCACTCCATTTGAGAATACGAAACTTTAAATAAACATGATTTCACCGCGGATTCAGAAGTTATTTCGCAAATTAACTTTTGAGAATAGCATAGCTGGCTAAAGCGTTATGCTTTACAGCTTAGCGAAGAAAATTCCTTTGAAAATGGGCTGACTAACACAAAAAAAGATTTTAGTAAATTCGATTCAGTAGTTCTGCAGGTTTTGCAAAAACAAACGTGTATTTTAAATACTTGGTCTATGTATAGTACTAAGACTTAAAGAAGCTGATGACGATGATGATGAAGAATCCAAAATAATTATAAAACATTTTTTTGTTAATTTAATACTACTGATTTTGGGTAATCATTATTGCAATGCTTATAAAAGGCTGCTACTATATCATAATGTAACTAACACCAAAATTGTACCTACACCCGTGCAACGTGTCGCGGGTTCGATTCCCGCACGGAACATCGGTGTCATGTGCATGTGCGATTGTATGTTTGTAATCGCGCCCACGACACAATTATTATAAAATTAAAATTAAAAAAAAATAACAGGAGAAAATACTTAAGTAACTAAAAAAAAAAAAACACAAAAATTGGCCAATTAGTGCTTTAACTTTGACTTTTGTCGACAGATAATTATGCATTCGAAGCTGTGGCAGTGGTTCCCATCAACCATACCAATGGATTGGAAGGTCTTCGTGGTGGAGTGTACTGTCACCCAGGATTGGATGAGACTGACCTGAGATGGTCTCCAAGAGTGCTGAAGACCCTTGAACAAATGGTAAGTTGTCATAAGCTGATTTACGTCTTTTGGTAGTCAAAGGACTGGAATAGCTTGCAACAGTCTTCCCGTCCAGTTGTGTGTCGTCAAGGCTAGAGTCAATATGCTCTTATAACTAGCGCGTCTTACCATCAACGATTGCATCACTGCTTACCATCAGGTGGGATTGCAGTGCAAAACTAGTTTGTATGATTAAAAAAAATCAAAAATGCTGATCACAATTTTAACTACCACATTTTTTGGATTTGTCTAAACCCTTGGACAAGGGTTATACGTATGGGAGAGGAACACAGAAAGCCGGCGTGAAACAACCACAGCGTTGGTTTTCGCCGTGTGAGTGAGGTTATCGTAGGCCCAATATTTGTTCCCCTCCCCTAATCCCTCCTTTATTTAAAATTCTAATGCCTAAAAGATTGGTTAAAGGAGTATGTTGGGCCTCCGGCTAAATGTTGTTCAAGTTGTGTTTCACAGTATTATATTATCAATTTGATCTGATAGAAAACTATAACTTTTCGATATGAATATCTTTAGTTTCTTGAGAGCTTGTCGAGACAAAATACCTTTTTTTTATGTATTTGGTCGGCAAACGAGCAGACGGATTACCTGATGGTAAGCAATCAGCGCCGCCCATGGACACCCGCAACGGAGTAGTTACGAGTGCGTTGCCGACCTTTTAGGGATTGGAGATTGGAGGGATTGGGGGCGGGGAAGGATTGGGCATCCGGTAACCTCACTCACACGGCGAAACACAACGCTGTGGTTGTTTCACGCCGGTCTTCTGTAAGGCCGTGGTATCACTCCGGTCGAGCCGACCCATTCGTGCCGAAGCATGGCTCTCCCACACTTAATAACCTAATTATACTTTACCCAACAGGCAGCACGCACAGACAGATGCCAGGATGTCAACACAGCTGGCAAAACAGCTGAAGAAATGGAGGTGGATACACTGAACAACTTCTTCTCAGCAGCCTGCAGACCAGGAACTTGGAGCTACAATGAGACCGTCGATGCTAATCTAAGTGAGTCTGGATTTTTAACTGACTTACACCCGGTTTCCGAAAGGCCGATCAATGTTAAAATCAATTTAATCTCTTGTCAAGTCATCTGATTGGTTGACTGAATTATCAACAACCAATCAGATGACTTGACAAGAGATTTAACAGGAGATTAGTTAATTTTAGCGTTGACAAGTCTTTCAGAAACCGGGTGTTAGTCTATAACCTTTCTCGATAAATGGACTATCCAACATACAAAATCGTTTTCGAATCGAAGCAGTAGTTCCTGAGATTGGCGCGTTCAAAGAAGCAGATGAACTATTCAGGTTAATAGTTTTAGTTTTGACTGGTGGCCGTTCTCCTCTTCTCTAGGAGAGGGTTTCGCTGCGTTGGACCTGATAAATGTAGTAGTAAACAATGAAACAATGAATTTATTTTTGCAAATAGGCCATAAAACGGCACTTTTACACGTCAAATTGTATGTGAAAAACTAGATGAAGCCGGCATTTCCTATCTGACTACTCTGAGAAGAAATGCCGAAACAAACTCAGAGGTCAGTCTCTTTTCAAGTCTAGACGATGTAAAATAACATAATGTGAGAGAACCGTGCAAGTTCATTCTGTAGTGGTCTTTTGAGGAAAGAACCACACCAGATTAAGTGGACCCGTTCTGAAGACAGGGACGCAAGTGTCAGTTTGCAACCAGTATAGCTAGTGCTGCTGAGTTGTCCGACGAAGTACAGACAGTAGGAACAGTAGGCATTTTATCTTGGGATAGGTTGGATAACAAGCAGACGGATTACACGATGGTAAGCAATCAGCGCCACCCATGGCCACTCGTAGTATTGAAAACCATAGGAATTAATGCGTTGCCAATCTTTTGTGAGTTATTATTAGGAGATTCGGTATAGGAGAGGGGGATGTCTCGAGTACATGTCATATGTTTTTTTTTACTCGCCAGATGGCGCTAAACCAAAAAAAAAGTTTTAACAATTCAATTTCTTTTTCAGAATCCCGTTACTCATCTCTTTGCGACCGCTGCGGTAACAATGCTGGCTGTACTAGATACACGCTAGATATGGGCGTTTCTGTGGCTGGCGTTAGGAATGATAACCGTCACATCCAAGCCTTGGAGTGTTTGAGAGTAAATGGAAACTCTACCAACACAGCTGTAGCGTACGTTGCTTGGCAGCATGTGAAGGAATTCTTTACTGTAAGTTATTAAATTTTTATGGGACAGACAGGTTATCTGATGGTAAGCAATTAACGCCGCACATGGACATGCGCAACACCAAAAAATTACAAGTGCATTGGCGGCCTTTTTTTATGTAATAGGTCGGCAAACGAGCAGACGGATTACCTGATGGTAAGCTATCAGCGCCGCCCATGGACACTCGCAACGGAGGAGTAACGAGTGCGTTGCTGACCTTTAAGGGATTAGGGATTGAGGAGGGATTGGGGATGGGAAGGCTTGGGCCTCCGGTAACCTCACACACACGGCGAAACACAACGCAGTGTTTATTTCACGCCGGTTTTCTGTGAGGCCGTGGTATCACTCCGGTCGAGCCGACCCATTCGTGCCGAAGCATGGCTCTCCCACACTTAAAAGTTTAAGGATTTGGTCTTCTATAACCACACATACGCATGGCGAAAAATGACACAAGCTGTCTTCTTCGCCGATTTTCTCTTAGACCTTGGATCACAAATAAAATGCTGGACTCCACCATATTGTGGATGGATGCCATTTCTGTAGCATATCACCATGAGTTAGGCACGGGTTCTGAGTCTCTGGATGAAAGTCGCTTTCAACTGGCCGATGTGAAAGTTTATTTTTGCATAGCAACCATATTGAGACATACATTTAAGTGTGGGAGAGCCATGCTTCGACACGAATGGGTCGGTTCGACCGGAGTGTTACCACGGCCTCACAGAAAACCAGCGTGAAAAAACCGTGTGAGTGAGGTTACCGGAGGCTCAATCCTTCTCCTTTCCCAATCCCTCCCCAATCCCTAAATCTCCAAATCCCTAATCCCTAAAAGGTCGGCAACGCACTCGTAACTCCTCCGTTACGAGTGTCCATGGGCGGCGCTGATTGCTTACCATCAGGTAATCCGTCTGCTCGTTTGCCGACCTATTACATAAAAAAAAACGAAAATACAGTATATATTGAAAATACCGTCTTACTTACTTACTCACTAGTACGATTTACTCGTGGTTTCGTTTCCCGCATGGAACAACTCTTTGTGTGATCCAAAAGTTGTTGTTCCGTGTCTGGGAGTGATGTGTTCGTGAAATTGTATGTTTGTTAACACACCCACGACACAGGAGAAAATCCTAGTATGGAGCAACGTTTAAATAATGAAAGAAAGACAGAAAAAATGGCGTGAAACAACTACAGCGTTGTGTTTTACCGTGTGATTCAGGTTACTGGAGGCTCAATCAGTTCCTACCCTCATCCCTTTCTAATCCGGTAATGCACCGGTACCTCCTCTGATGTTGGAGCTATCGTTGCTTAACATCTGGTAATCCGCCAGCTCGTTTCACGACCTATTACATATGAGAAAACATAAAATTGAAAAACTTATGACGTCATCGTATTTAATATTTTATCAAATCAATTTTATAAGCTACATAGTAAGGCAATCTTTGCAAGATGCAGCCACAGTGGTCGAAACGTCACACGCATGCGCCAGAAAACCTTCGCCTCTCACCCCCGCAATATTGATTAATGTCCTTGCACTTTGCGTTTGTTAGAAATGTCAAATGAATGTATAATCATTATTGTTAAAAGATATCGCTGACCTAAAAAAACCAGGTAGATACACAATACGGTTGTTTCCAACTAGTCAAATTCAATACTTTTATCCAAATGTCAAAAACGATACTTTTCTATGAAATTTGTATGAAACATTGAATTATGACGTCATAGCATTTTTGCGTCAAACAGCTTACTTATTTTTAAAAAATTAGCTAAAAAATATATAAAACTTAGTATATCGATCGATCGATGAATAAAAGTATAGTTATTTTTCAATATTTTATTATATTAAAACGTCGAATTAATTTATTTTTGACCTAGGAAACTACCCAATTAAAGGACCTAAGCGATAGACTTATCATGAGTGAAAATTTTCGCCATCTACGGTGTATTGGAGTGGATAGAATTCAAGGGGGAAATAAATGCAGAAGAGGGGTAAATAAGTACTAAAAAAATTCGTCAACATCTGATCACCCATTTTCTGTATCCATTCACCCTCCAATTGTAGGTATTCACCCCATTTTACGGTATACATCTATACTAATATTATAAAGAGGTAAAATTTGTAAGTTTGTTAGTAGGGGGTAATCTTTGGAATCGCTAGTCGGATTGCCAAAATTCTTTTACTGATTGATAGCTACAATTTTCCTGAATGATATAGGCTATAGTAAAACATCACGCTACGATTAAATGGAGCCGAGCAGCGGGTGAAACCGCGCGAGAGTTTTAAATATATCATAATCATAATCATAATCTACATGGATACGTTTAAGAGTCAAGTGAAAATCATTAATTCCAACTAAACCATAAACAGGTGCTTTTGAAAGATCAAAATAGGATAATAGTCTGCCAGTCTGTCCCTCAATTTTTTTTTATATGTAATAAATCGGCAAACGAGCAGCCGGATTACCTGATGGTAGGTAAGCAATCAGCGCCGCCCATGGACACCCGCAACGGAGGAGTTACGAGTGCATTGTCGACCTTTTAGGGATTAGGGATTTGGAGATTTAGGGATTGGGGAGGGATTGAGGGAGGCGAAGGATTGGGCATCCGGGAAACCTCACTCACACTTCGTTGTTTCACGCCGGTTTTCTGTGAGGCCGTGGTATAAAACTAACACAAATATCTTGATATTTGTTTAAATATTATTATAAAAGAGAACTGTATTTTGTAGCATGCCTTTTCAAGTCGGCCATTTTGGCACCACCGCGACCCGCATGCGCTAGAATACCTCGCCCCGCACCGTTGCAATATCGATCGTATCAAAACAAACTAAAGACCAAAGGCTTTTGTATTTTTAGACTGGTTTTATGGTATATTTACAGGTATCCATGTTTAATTTTGTATAAATTGTGCACCTATTTTGAAAAGAGTAACGATGGAGTTTCTTGCTTGTCCTTCTCCATTCGAATTTCACTTTGAAACGATCTATCTTCATTTAAGTGTGGGAGAGCCATGCTTCGGCACGAATGGCTCGGCTCGACCGGAGTGATACCACGGCCTCACAGAAAACCGGCGTGAAACAACCACAGCGTTGTTTTTCGCCGTGTGAGAGAGGTTATCGGAGGCCCAATCCTTCGCCTCCCCCAATCCCTCCCCAGTCCCTAAATCTCCAAATCCCTAAAAGGTCGGCAACGCACTCGTAACTCCTCCGTTGCGAGTAACCATGGGCGGCGCTGATTGCTTACCATCAGGTAATCCGTCTGCTCGTTTGCCGACCTGTTACATAAAAAAATGTGACATATTCTTGCCTTTATCCTTGTTGTCAGAAGAATATGTTTTCTTCCACTTCCCTCTTTTTTTGTTTACGAGGAAAAAGACTAGGGAATGTCAATTTTTCCTGACTAAACCCTCCTCAGTGGCTACCGTTAGAACCTGTATGGGTAACCGAGTCCCCGCAGTAGACCACGTCCAGATCCATTCTCTCCTAACAAATGCCATCTTATCATCAAGTCTTTTTCCCTTGCATATCCATATTCCATTCCATATCACGGTCTCACAGAAAACGGGCGTGAAACAACCACAGAATTGTGTTTCGCCATGTGAAAAAGGTTGCCGGAGGCCCAATCCTTTCTCTCCCTTAATTGCTTGCGTTGCCCGCCTTTCAGGGATTAGGGTTTCGGAGATTTAGATATTGAGCATTGAGCTTCCTGTAACTCACTTCCACGGCAAACATAACGCTGTTGTTATTTCATGTCGGTTTCCTGTAGTACGGCTACCACTCCGGTCGCGCCTACACATTCATGCCGAAGCATAGCTCTCTTACATTTAAGGACATACCTACATTGCTACATTTATATATCTAATTACATTTCTATGTTTCAGCTTCGCAACCCCAATGACGCCCCGTCCTATGCTGTACTCTGCCCCAATGGTACACTCGCCCCTCTGACCACAGACACCTTGAACAACGCCATCGCACCATGCGCCTTCGTCCGTCAACCATGGGGAACTATTGTGGCTTCTACGTAAGTTAAAAACATCGAGTCTTTTAATTTAATACCCAAGGCACACATGGGCATCCTTTAGAGGTGAGAATTGTGGCTCTCTGAAAGAAAGAAAATCTTCATCTCTTTCAAAATTTGCCTGCTTGTCTGTTTAAATGTTATGAAACAGTTATATTACACCAGAGCAAAGTTCAAAAAATTCGTAATAATACTGAAAAATTACAAAAAATAATTTTAGTATTTAAATCCTTTCACCAAGCGGCAATATGCAGCAATTTTATATATTCAGCAGTCCTTGTTATCACGCCATCTGTTGGCCTATGTTCAAGTTTGTAAATCAAGTTTATGACGATAGATGTCACTATATAAAAGTTAGTAAACAACGTTGTCTTATGTAGTTAAAAGATGTCGCTATAATTAACAAGCTGGAATATATTATAATTGTTACCCTTTCAAAAAATATTGATCTAATTTGATTTGAAATGCGCATTTCAGGGACAGCTCAGCTGCAATCCTCTTAGAATTGAGGAACGCTTGGCCTGCCGGTTCTAGCCCTAGTGGAAACTCTTGGCAGTCAACTTTATTCACAATGCTGGCTGGTGGTGCTAACGCCAAGGTTGTGTATCAGGATGCTCCCACTACCCCATTGGATTATACATCTCCAAGTAAGTGACGAAATAAATGCGATGAAAAAAATCAATTAGCTATAATATCAGTCAGTATAACAATATTATGGTTATATAACCAAGAGCTTATACACATATGTGTATAAGCTCTTGAACCCAGCAGTTATGCTACCTATAGGATTAATTATAAAACATTTTATAGCAAGAAAGTCTTGCAAATTTTTTGGACAAACATTTTTTTATGTAAGTATCGGTAATCGAGCAGACGGATTACCTGATGGTAAGCAATCAGTACCGCAAATGGACACCTGCAACGGAGGACTTACGAGTGCGTTGCCGACCTCTTAGTAAATAGGGATTTGGAGATTTAGGGACTAGGGAAGGATTGGAGAAGGAGAAGGATTGGGCCTCCGGTAACCTCACTCAGACGGCGAAACACAAAGCTATGATTGTTTAACGCCGGTTTTCTGTGAGGCCGTGGTATCACTCCGGCCATGCCAATTATGCTCATTTAACAGCTTTATTAAATTTTTACAGTCCGCTCGATCAGCAACGCTGATGCCAGTGCGTCCTGCATGCCAGCCCGTCGCTGGTGCACCATCTCTGAAGCTGAAATGAACAAGTGCTCCTGGGTGCGCGCTGCAGCTCATACCCTGGGTATGTATTCATTTGTCAAGGGAATACACAGGGATTTTTAAAACGGTACGCAGGAGCGTGTTGAAAAGAAAATTGGAACTCGCTAATCCGAAATCGAAAGAATATTTGACTGCACTGGCTGCCGTGCCACGTGGACTACTCTATGTGAACCACAAATTGTTGTTCCGGGTCTGGGTGTGATGTGTATGTGACATTGTATGTTTGTAAACGCACCCACGACACTGGCGAAAATCCTAGTGTGGGGCAACAATTATAGTATAAAAACCACCTATCTAAAATTGATCATTACCTACATATTAAGGGGACAACATTATCGTCCGCCAAACACCAAAATAAACCTTCAATCAATTAGCTGGCCCCTTGATCGCAGAACAGTTAGAATGCATGTATATAACTTTCAAAGTAAATTTTTTGTAAAGTCGGTTAATAATGTATTCTGTTTCCCAACAGGTATCCAGCCTGCTATAACCTGCCAGAGAAGGAACACCATCTTGGACTGCCTCTCCGATGTCAAGGCTGAACAAGTCGACTTCCTCGCTATTCCATCCACCTACGGCTACTTGGCTAGACAGTAAGTGTTTTTATGGGAAAGGCTGGCCAAACGAGCAGACAGATTACCTGATGGTAAGCAATCAGCATCGCTTATAGACATCCGAAACATCAGTGGAGTTGTAGCAATTTAAAACGGGGAATAATGACGGACATGAAAGAAATAAAAAAAAATCATTTAGTGGGCAATAAAAACTAGAAAAAAGCAAAAAGCTAGTTAAGTATTACTACATATTATAAAACAAAGTCGCTTTCTCTGTCCCTATATATCTATGTACGCTTAAATCTTTAAAACTACACAACGGATTTTGATGTACTTTTTAATAGATAGAGTGATTGAAGAGGAAGGTTTATATGTATAATAACATCCATTAAATAGTGGAGACATTTAGAATCTATTCATTGCACCCTTGCGCTTGAATGCTTGAATTAGCTAAAATGTTATATTCGCTTCCAATTTATATTAATATCGTAAAGAGGTAAAATTTGTAAGTTTGAGTGTACTGAGTAATCTTTGGAACCGCTGGTCGGATTTCCAAAATTCTTTCACTGGTAGATAGTTACAATGTTCCTGAGTGCTATATTTGATTTACCTTTATTAGTCGGGCTATCGCTTTAAACGCTGCTGTTTTTAAAAATCCCGGTTTACATTCCTTTTAAACGTGTGCGAACGTTAGTTCTTCTATACAAACCTTATCCTGAGAATAACGAATGCATCGATAAAGGATTAAGTACCAATACCTATTATTATAATTGCCAATTATTTAAAAAAAGGCTTCGTAGCTTTTTAGTAATGAAAGCGTATTATAACTTAAACGAGTTTCTAAATGAAAAAGATTTTATATGTCATTGTTAACCTGCTTCAGTTTATGTTTAACTTAAAGTGTAAATTGCTATTGAGTTATATTGTTATTAGGTTATTAGTCTGTATTAAGTTTGTATTTTTGCTGTAGATTGTTTTAATTTAATTTTTTTTATTTAACTTATGTAACAATGTTTGTATATTTTGCATGCCCAATGGTAAAATATGGCTGTGCTTGTTAAAAAAATTGTCATCTTGATTGTTACCCATATTTGCGAAATAAATATGTCTTTATCTTTACCTATTAATCCGTTTTACACCTTCTAATTTTCGCCATCTAACATCCGATCTCTTCCACCAGACACTACCAGCTGACTCCAGTGAAATTAGTCCAGAATACAAGAGCTAACGCAACCAGGATCGCTGCCTTCGTCAAAGAGTCATCCGTCGGTTCTGGAAACCTCTCCCGCTTCGAGAACCTTCGAGACAAGAACGCCTGCTTCCCTGAATTCGGTGGCTTGGGTAAGGGTCTTTTTAAAGTCTTATTGCTAAAATAGGTTCTGATGGTAATCGAGGCCTCCATGGACACTAGCGATCCCAGAAGAAATTGCAAGCACGTTGCTAGTCTTTTGGGCCGGATGGGAGGTTTTGGGGATTTAGGGATTAAGGAAGTCAACAAGTAGACGAATCGCTTGATGGTAAGCATCCAGCGCAACCCTTGGCCACTCGCAATAAAAGGGGAGTTACAAGTGCAGTGTTGTTTTTTTACTATTTAAAAGGTCGGCAAACGAGCAGACGGATTACCTGATGTTAAGCAATCAGCGCCACCCATGAACACCCGCAACAACAGAGGACTTACGTGTGCGTTCCCAATGATTTAGGAATTGGGGATTTGGGGGACCCCACGGTTGGCGCGGTGGATGGGCAACTGGCTGCCGCGCAACGTGTCCCGGGTCGATTCCCGCACGGGACAACTTTTTGTGTGATCCACAAATTGTTGTTCCGGGTCTGGGTGTAATGTGCATGTGAATTTGTCGTTTGTATACGCACCCACAACACGGGAGAAAATCCTAGTGTGAGGCAAAGTATAAAAAACAAATAGGACATTTAAGGATTAGGGGAAGGCTTGCGATAACCTCACTTAATTCAACGCTGTGGTTGTTTCACGCCGTGTTATCATTTCAGTCGAGCTAGACCACTTCGTGCCGAAACATGACTTGCCCACTTGAAATCAGTGAGTGATTCACGGTCCTTGCAAGACGTAATTATCCAAGTATCTAAGTGGTTTCAAAATACCTACTATTTTTCTTTGAAGAATTTAAGAAGATTGAATGATATGTTAAATTGAATTTAAGAATTTAAGATGATCTTTCCTCTCATTTGTTCTAGGACTATGTGTCCTAGCTTCGCACCAACCGCAAAAATTCTCTGTACCGCCCTATGGTTGACTGTTAGAGAATGCCTTAAGGCATTAAATCCGCAAATCAGACTGTTTTGTGTGAAGAAGAAATAATAAATAAATAAATAAGTTAGCTTAGTTTAAGTTTTAAGTGTGGGAGAGCCATGCTTCGGCACGAATGGGTCGGCTCGACCGGAGTGATACCACGGCCTCACAGAAAACCGGCGTGAAACAACCACAGCGTTGTGTTTCGCCGTGAGAGTGAGGTTACCGGAGGCCCAATCTTTCCCCACCCCCAATCCCTCCTAAATCCCTAAATCTCCGAATCCCTAGTCCCTAAAAGGTCGGCAACGCACTCGTAACTCCTACGTTGTGGGTATCCATGAGCGGCGCTGATTACTTACCATCAGGTAATCCGTCTGCTCGTTTGCCGATCTATTACATAAAAAAAAAAATAATAAATGATAATATTCTTTATTTTCAGCTTACGTTTCGTTCGTGAGGACCGGACATGAGAGAGGTATTCTCTCCACATCAGAATGCGATTACGCCCGCGTTGTTGGAGAATTCTTCGGTGGAGCGTGTGCCCCTGGTGCTATCGACGCTTCTTTCGCCCTCTCCGATTCTTCTGTAAGTATTGCTTACCAAAGCGCAATCCTCAAAGACCAAATAGACCACAGACGGGGCCCTACAGCACTGATATTCAGCTGGGGTTGCGGGGCAAGCGCAATAAGGCACCGCGACCTCGGCTGTAAGAGATAGAACGGGGGTTTTGTAGTCAGTAAGATTCTGACACTCTTTCTCGCCTCACTCCTGGATAAGGAATTCGATGATTTTCCCCTCACAAAAAAGGTAATGGTTCAATTGCAAATTCATTCTAGATCACAGGTAGGTACATAATACGGTTATTATCATAAATTATGGTTGCCATTCATTTTCTTATTTACAAGCATTAAATTTTGCTGAAATACCAAACAACTTTTTACTCACATCACTTTGGAGTAGCAGATTTGCTGACATATTAAAATTGCTGGCAGAAAGAATAGAACTTCAAGCAAGCGTGGTGATTAATGCTCAAACTTTCTCCGTGTGAGAAGAGGCCTTTGCACAGCAGTGTGTGCTTATAGGCTGATGATGATGATGATGATGATGTACTCGTAAAACGATTAAGAAATTAAGATTATTCCCCAATTAGTTCCAAATTCCAAGAAGCAAATTACTTTTTCTTGTTACAATAAAAATCTGACGGCTTTATTAACAAACCCACATTTTTAAAAATCTCACGTGGCGCTGGGTGATGGGGGGGGGAGGCGTTTGAATAAAATCTCACGTGGCGCTGGGTGATGGGGGGGGGGGAGGCGTTTGAATAAAATCTCACGACATCTTAGGGAAAGGAGGGTCCGTAATTTCAAAAAAAAAACACTACCTCATTTGTCTCCTTAAGAATTTTGACTTGATTAGTTTGATTTTTGTTACAGAGCTTCAATTCATCAAGTCTGTGTTCCGCTTGCCGAGCAACTCCTGGCGTAGTCAACGTTCCTAACCGTAAGTTTTTTTTCTTTTTTCTTTATTTTTATTTAACGTTGCCCCACATTAGGATTTTCTCCTGTGTCGTGGGTGCGGTTACAAAAATATAATTTCACATACAACTCACACGCAACAATTTGTAGATCACAGTATCACACAAAGAGTTGTTCCGTGCGGGAATCGAACCCGCGACACGTTGCACGGCAGCCAGTTGCCCAGCCACCGCACCAACCGTGCAGTAATTTTTTTCATGTCATAAGTCTGCAAACGAGCTGACGGATTACCTGATGGTAAGCAATCAGCGCCGCCCATGGACACTGGTAATACCAAAGGAGTTACTACAACAGCCGGCCTCTTTTTAGTTATTAGGGATAGGGGATTTTAAGGATTGAAAATGGGGAGATTGGGCGTCCGGTAACTTCACTAACACAACATAAGCGTTACTTCACGCCGGATTTTTTTGAGGCCGTGGTATCACTCCTATCGAGCCGACCCATTCGTGCCGAAGCTTGGCTCTCCCACACTTAAAGAGTACCTAAAGTATATCAATCATAGCTTGATAGTAGGTAGGTACTAAAAGTGCTGTTTTATGGCCTATTTGCAAAAATAAATTCAAAGTTTCATTGCAATACTTAGATAATGTTTTTCTTTGTGAAATAAGTCGTCAAACATGCAGACGGGTTACCTGACGGTAAGCTTTCGGCGCCGCCCATGGACAAACCAAAGGAGTTACGAATGCGTTGCAGACCTTTTGAGGCCAAGGGTTGCGGATATAAGGATTAGAAAGGGATAGGGAAGGTGGAATGGGCCTCGGGTAACCTCACTCACACGGCGAAACACAACGCTGTGATACCTATCTATACTAATATTATAAAGAGGTAAATTTTGTTAGTTTGTAAGTTTGTATGTAGGGGGTAATCTTTGGCACAGCTGGTCGGATTGCCAAAATCCTTTCACTGAGGGATAGCTATATGTTCCTGAGTGCTATAGGCTTATAAAAGTATAAAACACGCTAAAATGAAATGAAGCTGCGGATGAAACCGCGCGAGAGTAGCTGGTACATTGTATAACACAATGTTTGTAATATTAAAATTGTTTTTCCAGCTGTCTGCACCTGGGATTACGCCACGAACCGTTTCTTCGGTAACAACGGCACCATTGCCTGCCTCGCTGATCCCGCCAATGACGTGGCCTTCTTGAACATCAGGAACATTCGAAGTAAGTACCTACGTACAGCATTATTGAGGACGAATAATTATCAATTTACTTCTCCATTCCTGGTTGGGACAAGTGTAAAATAAAAAAATCACAAAAGAAAAATTGCCGCCAAAATAAGTATATAACTGTCAATGTCAAAAATATAAAACTAAAAAAATGTGGGTTCGGATACACACTATAATCGGATGTTCTCCTGTGTAGTGGGTGCGTTTACAAATATAGAATTTCACATACACATCACACCCAGACACGAAACAGCAATTTGCGTATCCCACAAAGAGTTGTTCCGTGCGGGAATATAACGCGACATGTTGCACGGCAGCCGGTTGCCAGCCACCGCGTCAACCGTGCAGCCATTCAGTCTTATTTCGTTGACTAGTACTTTTCATAATTATTTTATTAGTTTTTTTTATATTAAATAATGTTTTTATCCTGTTGGCGTCCTCATCCTCATGGACACAAAACCTATATTAATAATTTAATGGTTGGAACATTAAAACTTTATTGATTGTTTAACATAATTAATCACATACATCTATAGTTCTAAAATTTAAGCACATGGTTATATTAATGTTAAAGTGGCTTCGAGTCGCGGAGTAATACGTATGTCGCCCGTACGCGACGAGGGTTGGGGCGCTCTCTGGCTGGCGCCGCCGCTCGCGCCACCTCGGCCTGCGTTGGCGCGCGGGGTGTGCGGGCGGCGGAGGGGGGGCCGCGCATGCGTGTTACTGCGGCGCGTTGCAGCCACAGTGTAGCGAAGCCACAGCCTAACCAAATAAAATCTTGCGCTACAGTAATATATAGAATAAAAAATAACACCAATTTCGTCCTTCCAGGCTACTTGTCTGCTCAACAACTACAAGAGAACCAGCTCCGCGCTCTCTGCCGCAACAACTCCCTCGCTGCGTACACCGGTGTGGACATCGACGACGGATGTCTACTAGCTTACGTTGTTGACGGTGAAGTCGTTGTTAGAAGGTAGGTTAAAAAGGAATCTATACTTTATTATCATTATATATACATATATAATATTATGTAGCGACATTTATCGCACAACATTGACAACAGCACCAATCACGTACAAATTTCTACATCGCGCTATAAGATTTTACAACACAATTAGCACTAATACAAAAACCCCGACAACAACCGTCGGGCAGTATTTAGCCCACCAGACATAACACCCCTCTGGTCGGAGGATCCTCCCTTTTCAATGGAGGATGAGGAACTTACCACCCTGTTCATCATACCTCTAAAATTATAAAGCTGAAGAGTTTGTTTGTTTGAAAGCGCTAATCTCCGGAACTACTGATTGATTCAAATTAAACAATACTTTTTTTGTTTGTTAGTAAATTTATCGAGGAAGTTTATATATATGTATAGGCTATAAAACATCACGCTACAACCATCGCTAGGAACAGTGCAGCGGGCGAAACAGCGCGAGATTAGCCAGTTGAAGAATTCATTGAGAAAGTAAATTAACAAAAGGTTGCCGTTTGGTGTAATGGCTGGGCAGGACATGCATTTTGACATTTTGTCACTGTCTACCACTATGCTTCTTAGTGCCGTAAGAGGGTGTTCCACCGGAAAACCTTAATGTTTAACAGTAAATCCCATCGGTTTCTTATGTATCTTAGTAAAGTAACTCTTAATATTACTACTTATATAAATGTGAAAGTTTTTGAGAATGAATGGATGTATGTTTATTATTTTTTCACGCAAAAACGGCTGGACCTATTTGGTTGAAATAGACTGCTTTTTATTAATTGCTGCTTTCAATCGGCAGAATTTTAATTTTGGGTTGAGGATAATGACATCTGTATCTTTCGAGCTAATTAATCTTACGTTAAAAATCGAATTGGCAGAGGTTGAGCAGCCAGCGCTCTCAGCTAAATGTTTTGTTCGGAGTTTAAAACCACGTTTACCAATATTCGACACGCCTGCAAAGATATTCATAAAGCCCATAGTCCCTACCTACATGACTACCTATGGGCTTTATCATAATCTTTTAATGATAAGATGATAACCAAGCAATTATTCTTAATTTTCAGAAGCGACCCATACTACAACACCTTGAGCACACTCTTCGACGCTCTCGACAACTATTTCGGATACACCGCGTCATCTGGTAACCAACTCATCAACATAGAACTCTATTCTCCTTTCAACGGAGCGTCTCACTTACTGTTTAGAGACACAGTGATTGGTCTTACTGAACCTACCACCAATGCGGGTCTTGAGCCTGCCAGGAATTATATGGACCTCGTCAGCCACTTACAAGCCTGCACGGGCACCACACCTCCTGTCCCCGGGCATGCAAACCGCAGCGTATACTCCATATTCACCTTATTCGTAATGGCCTTTATGACAAGATTTGTTGTCTATTAAGTCCTTAACAGTTTTCAGTGTGTATCCGAACGCACGATTTTTTTAGTTTTAAGTTTTTGACATTGACAGTTGTTTTGGCGGTAATTTTTTGTTTGTTTTTTTCTTGTGTGTATAATTTTTTTAAGTGATGGATATTGATTACCTACATTTTTTCGTTCAGTTTTTTTATTGAGTTTTGTATCTAAGTGCTACATAATATATTATAATTAGATAACTTTCTTACCAGTTTTGATGACGCCTTAGTAAAAAACCCTACCTATAAGAATTTATACCTACTATTTTACTTACTTCAAACGAAGCAACATTTTGTAACTTATTATTACTAGTTAAGAATAATTAATATTAACGTACTTAATTTGTAATAAAAGATATATTTTCCTAGCTGATATCCTCCGATTTTTCCTATCTATGTATGTATAACAAAGTAAGTAGTTAGTTTAGTAAAATATAATTTAGATTAAGACAACACCGTTACCATTGTATTTTGTTTGTATTTTTTTGTGAATAAAATTCAACTTTTTTATTAAAACATCTTATTTTCTGTAAAATAATGTCTCTTCTTTCATTGATTAGTCTACATAGCATGAAACAAGTCACTTTCTCTGTCCCTATATCACTTCTTTAAAACTACGCAACTAAATAGACTGATAAAGGGGAAAGTTTGATGTAAGTAATAGTAACATTCTATAAATAGTGGAGAAAAAGTCACAACATACCTATAATACGGACGCCGTATCTTGACGAGTCTGAAGTTAGCCGTTTGTCTGCACAATGGATCTTTTAGGAACAAAATTGTGTACTGCGCAGCTACTCGGCTAACTTCAGACTCGCCAAGATACGTCGGCCGCACTGTAATTGGCATTGTGGCAATTAACAACTGTGTAATTTTCGCAAAACTTTCTACCTTACACTGCTATATTTTGGAATGATATTTCGGCGACTGTATTTCTGAGACTTTGAAACCTTCTAGAAACGTACGTACTCCTTCTTCAAAAGCCGGCAACGCGCCTGTGAATCCTCTGGTGCTGCAGGTATCCATGGGCGACGCTGATCACTTACGATCAGGTGATCCATCTTCTCGCATGCCTCCTATTCCATAAAAAACAATTTATGACCCCGTAAACTACAACAATAATATTTAGCCAAAGAATATACAGACAGTACTACTACACAAACGTGTAGGAATATTCAGACAGTCTCGAGTTGACCAGTCCCAAGAATTTTAATTCGATTCCACATTTGACATTAAATACTGTCATTTTGTGAAATAATGATACCACATTATAATGGTGTAGTGATGAACACAAAAATCGATAAACAATCGCTTTGGTTTTTTGCTTTTGTCTGAGATTTTTGAAAGTAAAGTGAACTTAGACTAGCAGAATGTCGAATAAACATTTTTTAACAGATTATTCTTATAAAATAAAACAGATTAATCTGTTTTATTTGTCACATTTTTTTACTTATTTCACACAAAATTATAAAAGAAAAGTCTAAGATCGTTAATTAATCGTCAAAACCAAATTATCGGTTCAGAAATATTTAATTTCCTGATATACTTTGTTTACGAGAGTAAAATTATAAACGAGAGGAATCGATCCGAAAATATTCGATTTCCATATCGAATAACTTCGCAACGTCACTATTTAGTGCTTGTCATAAAGTTGTAACACTGAAATTGTCAAATCTGGAATGGAATTAAAATTCCGAGTAGGTATAGTCAAATTCAATACTTTTATCCAAATATCAAAAACTGTACCTACTTTATATGAAATTTGTATAAAGCTCCAAACGATCACATAGGTAGTATTTTTGCCTCAAATAGCTTACTTATTCCTTAAAAATTCTCGAAAATTTATTGAATCGACAGATCGCTGAATGAAAGTATAGTTATTTTTCAATATTTTATTGTATTGAAACGTCGATTTAATTTATTTGTGGCCCAGGAAACTACCCATTCCTCTGAACACGCCCCATGGCATAAACGACAGAAACACAAAAATCTCCCACAAGAAAATCTATACTAATATTATAAAGAGGTAAAATGTTTGTAAGTTTGTATGTAGGGTGTACCTTTGGAACCGCTGGTCGGATTGCCAAAATTCTTTCACTGATAGGTAGCTACAATGTTCCTGATTGCTATAGGCTATAAACCATCACGCTATGATTAAATGGAGTCGAGCAGCGGGTGAAACCGCGCGAGAGTAGCTAGTTATAAATAAAACAAAAATACATAAATGTACCACATTTTTATTTCATATTTCATACAATATTTATAAAATACTTTCTAAGTTTTTTTTAATAAGTTACACATCATTATCTAATTGATTTAAAAAGCGTTTGTAGACGCCATATTGAGAAAAATATACCATGGTTGAGTTGTATATTTGCATCTCCTTCTCGCACTGCGTAAAAGATAGGGATAGCTACAGACGAAATGCTTGATTTCGGCTATAGAAAATAATAAAGCTGTCCTTTTCTGATTTATTAATAAGGGAAAGAGATGAATATATGTACCATTAAACTTCAAAATGTCTACGTTTGATATGTGTCAAAAAATCTATTTTCTTGGGACTTCATAAAGAAATAACGACAAAACAACACTAACATTATTCATATTTCGGAAATGCCCAACGAATTTTTTTTTAAATCCACAGTGTGTCTCGGAAATAGTCGAGCTTGGACAAAGATTACCCTTACAAAAAAACTAACACTCTCCATCCCGCTCCCTCATAAAACAATTAGAAAAGGACAGAATAATATATAAAAAACATACTGACTTTATTAGGTAAAATATTGGTTTCGTCGTACAACTGAGAAAATTCAACTAAAAATTAATTAAAAAAAAAACGATGCACCGTAGATACATTTTTATTGCTATTTATTATTATATTATTTACAAACTTATGTATTAATAGCCTATTATTAGCTAAATATTAAGGTTATATTTCACAAATTCCTATAAAACCTTTGATATCGCCACGATGTCCAAACTAATATAAATGCGAAAGTAACTCTGTCTGTCTTTCTTCACGCCTAAACTACTGAACCTGTTTGTGTGAAATTTGGTACAGACATAGTTTGGAACTCGAGAAAGGACATTGGATAGTTTTAAACCAAAGATATGTAGGAAGTCACTATTCCAGGCGAACAAAGTCGCGGGCAAAAGCTATAGTTCGTCCATAATTAGAGACAACAATTTGACAACTGCAAATGTCAAACTACAAAATAATGTGGCCAGATTTTTCAACATTACGATGGGCCCGAGTATGATGTATTAAAATACCGATACCGTTTTTTTATTAAATAAATTATCTTGAGTAATAAGTAGAATTAATAAGAATAATTTAAAATAAAAATGCGAAATCCAAGACTGGGTAAAAGAAAAAAAAACATTATATTTGAGGAATCTATGCTGAAAGCTGAACCGATTGGGATTGCCCGTTTTTAATAACGGAACGAAGTATAGTTATGTATAATTAAGTCATCACTACATAGTATAAAATAGTCTGTCCCTATATCCCTATGTACGCTTAAATCTTTAAAACTACGCAACGGATTTTTATGCGGTTTTTTTATAGATAGAGTGACTGAAGAGGAATGTTTTTATGTATAATAACATCCATACTTCAATAATTTTTTTATGGCAGATTAAGGCAATTAGGAGTTTGTGAAATAGACCTTTTTGTGATAAAAAAGATGTCATATCCGAGGTTTTTAAAGTCGGTTAACGACTTACTTGTACGAAAAAGTCTAGGTAGGTATTTCTTTCAATAAAGTTCAATGACTTTTTTTGTCTCTTTACAAAGTCAAATTTTAATTTTGTATATAATCAATAGAAGTCATCGTCATCATCATCAGCCTATAAGTGCCCACAGCTGAGCAAAGGTCTCTTGTCACGGTGAAAATTTGATCATTAACCACCACTCTCGCTCAAGCGATTTCAAACTTACAAGTCCAGGTTACCTCACGATGTTTACCTTCACTGTATGTCAGTGGTGTATAAATAATCATAGAAAGTACATATAACTTGGAAAATGTCACAATGGTACTTGCCAGGTTACCTCCAGAGAAGCGGGCCTTAACCTCAGGCCACCATGACATTGTCTAGCAGTGAGGTGGTTATAAGCTGATTCTAGTTTCGAGTGACCAAAAGAACAGACGGATTACCTGATGGTAAGCAAGCCACGCCTCCCAATAACACTTCAGTCTATCGGTTTAGATAATTAACTAAATATAAACAATCTTGTCATGTCTTTTTATCAAAAAGTTGTATAAAAATTGTATGTAAAAATGTTTACAATCAGCTATTTACCTAAATCGATGTTAGCTAATAAACTGAATTTAAATAATCTTTGTATGTACTTTATACGAGCTCTTTAATACAAAAAGACACACCAACATTGTTTACCTTTAGTTAACCACCTAAACCTGGAGACTATAGGAGAGTTCCTAGTATCGTTTTAGTAGTGTCACGCCTGTGTACTATGAGAGCCTAACATCAAGTCGACGTACTGTAAGGTCGTGGTATCACGCCAATAACCTATGAGGGCACAGCGAGGGTGTGGTGTCATACCAAAGTACTTCTTTGGGGCCGTGGTATCACGTCGGTAAACTACGAAACCGTTCAAGCCAATGAACTGTGAGGGTGTGGTATCATACCGAAGTACGCTGTATCACGCTGGCGTCTTGCAATGCCGTGATATCACGCCGGATGCCCTGATATTGATATGGTACTGTGAGGCCATAACACCAAAATAGTTTTATGATTGTGAAGCCGTGGTATCACGCCGTGTACCGTGTTCTAAGCTTGACTTTCCCACATGGTATCATTTCTCATCATCATCATCATACTCCCTCCCCCCAAATGTCTTCCACATCAGTCGGGAACGACCAGCATCCATCCCCCTATAACATTTCTTATACAAAGCCCTATCTGAAGCCAAAACCCGGTTTTATACAAAGTCCAAAACCCCGCGGCCATTTTATATATTGATGCCTCCATTTTGTGGCGGTTTCGCGGAGTTCGTCAGTTTGGGTCAGTGGTGTAGCGAATGGTGTGGGGTTAGGACTGCGCCCCCGGCTGAGAGCACTGACGTGATCACGGGGGCTCCGCCCGCGACGCCCGACACGCCAGATACGCCTCCTACGCCGCCTCCGCAGAATATCACCTGAAAAGAGATTTTAAGGTATTTAGAGAATAAATGTTATATGATATATATTAGCTTAGACACATATGTTTAAATTTATTTATTATAGCTACTCTCTCGCTGTTTCATCCGCTGCTCGGCTCCATGTGATCGTAGCGTAATGTTTTATAGCCTATAGCACTCGGTAACATTGTAGCTAATATAATTATTTTCGCAATGCGACCAGCGGTTCCAAAGATTACCCCCTACATACAAACTTTACCTCTTTATAAAATTAGTATAGATAACGAAAAAAAAAACCTCAAGGATAAACAACCCTTAGCATTTAGAGGTATGAAAAATAGGCAGTCAAAAAACGAGAATTTTAAATAAAAGAAGTCGAGGCAAAGCCACGGCATGAGTCGATAGGAACTGGGAAGCCGTCTCCTCTTTCTGTGAAGCAGTTATGCTCGCAAAAAAGGAGGCGGACCGTGTGAGTGACCTATCCTTCTCCTCACGGCCCAGCCGCTGAAGTAGGCGGCACTTTGGGCGTCAGGGATCGAGAGACGACCTCCGGCCACCGACCCGAGCGTACGGCCTCAAAGACCCAATAGACCACCACAGACGGGGCCCTATAGGGCTGATGTTCAGCCGGGGTGGAGGGGTAAGCGCAATGAGGCACCGCTCCTTATTCAGTAAGAGTCTGACACTCCCTCCTACCCCTCTCTGAGCGGGAGAAGTCATGTGATGATTATCCCCTCACAAAAAAGCTAGTTATAATATAAGATTCCTGTGACATACCTGTGAGACGGGAGTCGCGGGTTGGCCGGCCGTAGCTAGCACATACTGTTGCTGCCTGACTCCACCGACCTGAAATGAGACGGACATTGTATTTTTTAAGGAATAAGTCGCCAACCAATCATTCTAATTATGTAATGATAGGAAATAATCTTTAAAAATTTCGTCTGACGTTTAAAAGTGCCTGTTAGTGTCTAATCGAAATAAATGATTTTGACTTTGACTTTGCAATCAGCGCCGCCCATGGTCACTCGTAATATCAAAGGAGTTACTACAAGTTGCCGATCTCTTGTGGATCATTACGACTATAATGAATGACTAGAAATGAAGTGTTGTCAGTATGTCGAGCCAACCCATTCGTGCCGAATCATGGGCCCTGCTTTACATTATTCTTATATAAAAACTTTTTTAATTGGTTAAGTTAGCAGAACGAGAATTTGGTATGGGAGAGCCATGATTCGGCACGAATGCGTCGGCTCGACCGGAGTGATACCACGGCCTTTGTGAAATAACGCTTGCAATACGTCGCCATAGTAATATGTTGTTAGTTACTAGCTACTTCACTAGGTTTCGAAGTGTGTCCAAGGGCGGTACCGTTTGCTTTACCATCAGGTGTCCCCGTCTGCCCGTTTTCCTGCCTATCATATAAAGACCTAGTTCTAGTACCTGATGCACTGCAGACTGCTGTATGCCCTGTCGCGGCGCATCCTCAGTCTCCACGACGACCTGCTCCAGGAACGAACCAGCGCCTGCAAGATCAACATTTATCATCAAACTCCGTTCGAATGAGGACTAACTATGTAGAATTTTACTACATATTTTTAAGTATATTTTTGAAAATTTAAAACAATGAAAAATTAAGTCGTGGTAGCCCGGAGACTAAGGCTGCTTCTCATGCATGAGGCTTCGCTACCTGGTAAGTACCAATGTAATTTTCCGAGTTATATGCACTTTCTATGATTATTAAGACACCACTGACATACGGTGAAGGAAAACATCGTGAGGAAACCTGTACTTATAATTTCTAATTATTATTTAAAATCGTAGTGATGAATGACTCAAACCTTCTCCGTGTGAGAAGAGGCCTTTGCTCAGCAGTGGTCACTTATAGACTGATGATGTGAAATTAAGTTAAAAATAAATAAAAATACTGACCGGTATTATTAGTAGCCGTTGAATTAAGATTCTCGCATCCAAAGAGACAGTGTTGGACAGTCCACCGAGGCTCGAACGGGATGTGGGTCTTAACCTGAAACAATAAAGAATATTTTCGATTAACAACTATCGTATAAGTGTGGGAGAGTCAAGCTTCGGCACGAATGGGTCGGCTTGACCGGAGTAATACCACGGCCTCATAGAAAACCGGCGATTACAGCGTTGTACAAGATTACCCTAATCCCCAAAGGCGCCGCAATCTAATTCTAACTCTTCTAGTGTTGCGGGTGTCCATGGGCGGCGCCGATTGCTTACCATCAGGTAATCCGTCAGGTAGTTTGCCGATTTGTAAGATAAAGCAAAAATTTTCGTTGTGTTAAGTACAGTGAGACATTTTTTAAAGCATTGAAGAGTTGTTTTCGCAGTAATACCACGGCCTTACAGAAAACCGGCGTGAAACAACCACAGCGTTGTTTCGCCGTGTAAGATTACCGTACGCCCATCCCTTCGAAATCCTTCAATATTCGATACCCTAATTCCCAAATGCGCCGCAACACACTCGAAACTCCTCTAGCGTTGCGGGTGTCCATGGGCGGCGCCGATTGCTTACCATCAGGTAATCCGTAAGCTCGTTTGTTTGAACGCGCTAATCTCCGGAACTGCTAGTTCGAATTGCATAATACTTTTTGTGCTTGTTAGTCCATTTATCGAGGAAGGGTATGGGCTATAAAACATCACGCTATGATCTTTAGAAGCGTGGGTAAAACCGCGTGAGAGTAGTTAGTATTTTAATACATACCTTAAGTTCAGTGGTCAACATGAGTATATGTCGGCAGGGCAACCGGAATACTTTGCTGAACAGGCACGAGCACTCCTGCGTCGACGTCCCGTACTTACAGATGGCAGCACTGCTGTGTTTCCTGTAAGTTTCGAACACATTTATTCGGGAAATGAGAGCGTTCAAGTATAATAAATGTTGATGCAATCCCACTGCGATCATACATATGCATGTGCAATGCATACATAAAAAAAATACACTCCGGAATAGGACATAGCCTGCTTTTTTATCTACATACCAGGCAGGCGAGGCCGCGAGCGGTAGGTAGTGTATGATACTTAAATGTATTTTGAATTCGTGGCCCGGAGATTAAGGCTCCTCATACCAAGTACCAATGTGACTTTTTCCGAGTCATATATACTTTCTATGATTATTTAGACTCCACTGACATACGGTGAAGGAAAACATCGTGAGGAAACCTGGACTAATAATTTCTAATTATAAGTTTGAAATCGCCAATCCGCATTGAGCAAGCGTGGTGGTTAATGCTCTGACCTTCTCCGTATGAGAAGAGGCCTTTGCTCAGCAGTGGGCACTTATAGACTGATGATGTGGGTTTGTTTGTACGCGCTTATCTCGAAAACTATAGGTTCGAATTGGAAAAATGTTTTTGTATTGGACAGTCCCTTTAACAAGGAAAGCTATAGGCTATACAACATCACGCTACGACAAATAGGAGCTGAGTAGGATTAGCTAGTTTATTAGATAGATATACTACAATTTACCTGCCGGCTCTATCGTCGAGGCATTTCTGCGCCAACTTGGTCTGGTGAGACATGAGATTGTAAGCGTATTGAGTGATGGTATCCGTCGGCGACTGTTTTAGTGTCTCCGTGTCCTGAAAACACAAGTTTTGTATTTATTATTATATTAGTATTTCTACGGAGGAGAATCAAGTGATTTTTAACTATTGAGTAGTGTTGAGGGTTAAGGGGAGACACTGAGGAGGGAATGGGATAGTCGAAGAGTGAAGGGGAGACGGAGGTGTGAAGGGGAGAGTCGGATGAGTGAAGGGGAGGCGGAGTGAAGGTAAACAGGAGCCACAGGAAGGAGTGAGGCCTCAAAAAGCCAAGAGCACCACAGACAAGGCCCTATAGGGCTCATGTTCAGTCGGGGTTGCGGGGTCGAGGCCTTGGCCCAGAGTAAGAGTCTGACACTCCCTCTTTACCCGACCCTGGGCGGGAGAAGTCATTTGATGATTTTTCTTTCCACAAGAAAAGGGTGAAGTGAAGGGTATAGTGTGAAGAGAGACAGGAGAAAGGGATTGATGGTCGTCCTAAGTCGGGTATCCTACACCCGTGGCAAGAGTAATGATGGTGATAAAATATAATTACTCACCCGTAACCTACTGAGTGCGAAGGTCCGTCTATCGTTCTCGAGCTGATTGGCTACATTGAAGAATATGGAGACGAACTCGTCCAGCTGAAGTGGATTCCGGACTAAGTTCTGGAATTTAGTTACTAGACGTTCTAGACCCTGGAAGATAGAAAAATAAATAGTATTAATTATTATATATCTACACTAATATTATAAAGAGGTAAAATGTTTGTAAGATTGTATGTAGGGGGTAATCTTTGGAACCACTGGTCGGATTTCCAAAATTCTTTCACTGATAGATAGCTACAATGTTTCTGAGTGCTATAGGCTATAAAACATCACGCTACGATTAAATAGAGTCGAGCAGCGAGTGAAACCGCGCGAGAGTAGCTAGTTTTTTATAAAAACATTGCCGCACACTAGGTTTTTCTCCTGTGTCGTGTCGTGTGTGCGTTTACAAACATACAATGTCACATTCACACCACACCCAGGAATCGAACCTGCGACACGTTGCACGACAGCCGGTTGCCCAGCCACCGCGCCAACCATGCAGTCATTAAAGTAGGTATTCGAAGTAACTTTTTCAACAAACACGTATTACTTGTGGGAGAGAGCCATGCTTCGGCACGAATGGGTCGGCTCGACCGGAGTGATACCACGGCCTCACAGAAAACCGGCGTGAAACAACAACAGAGTTGTGTTTCGCCGTGTGAGTGAGGTTACCGGAGGCCCAATCCTTCCCTACCCCAATCCCCAAATCTCCAAATTCCTTATCCCCAAAAGGTCGGCAACGCCCTCGTAACTCCTCTGTTATTGCAGGCGTGTGAGGAGGTTACCGGAGGCCCAATCTTTCCCCTACCCCAATCCTCCAAATCCCTAATCCCCAAAACGTAGGCAACGCACTCGTAACTCCTTTGTTGTTGCGGGTGTCCATGGGCGGCGCTGATTGCTTACCATCAGGTAATCCGTCTGCTCGTTTGCCGACGTATAACATAAAAAAAATTACCTAACCCGGGAATTGAGCGAAATAAGTTACCTTATGAAGTATATTAGTGTAATTGTCAGCTTCAAGCCAGGAGTCCAGCTTGGCTATGGCCCCGTTGGGCCGAGATAGAATCTCCCATAGACGCAGTGTACCGGCTCCTGTTCCTATAATACTGCGCTTCAGTACCTGGGGATGGCAAAAAATAAGTTTATATCCTTTTATAAAAAGATGCAAGTGTGGGACAGCTTTTCTTTTAAGTAACTTTTTTGGTATGGTCTAGTGTCCATTGGTAGCATCGATTGCTTACCATCAGGTAATTCGTCAGGTTTTTAGCCAATCTATGACATAAAAAATATGTAAGTACATAATGTAGATTGTTTCTTAAAAACGTTGCCCTACAATAGGATGTTCTCCTGTGTCTGTTATTTGGTGATTTTCTCCTCACAAAAAGAACTGAGATTGACGCAAAAACAATTAGTGGATCGAATAGAGCGGGCTAAGGTTGAAGATATAATATAGAGACCTGTAGTTGAGTGAGAGTGTGGTCCCCCCTGAGCAGTGCGAGTGCGTATGTCTTGCACCTGGCGGCGAGGTCGGGCAGCGGCGGGGTGGCGGGGGGCGCGGCCCCGGCGCCGGGCTGCGCCCCCGCGGCCGCCACGTGGCGGGCCGCCGCGCGCGCCGCCTGCCACACCGAGCACGTCACGTGCGCCGACGGAAACGCCGCGCGGACTGCCTGCAACCATACCGAACCAATATTTTATCATTATTTATGTACAAACTTAAACTTAAAACTACCATTACAGTTCCTCAATACGATAGTTTAGTGAACTTAACTATCTATACTAATATAATAAAGAGGTAAAATTTGTATGTACACTTAGTAAAAGATAGCTTTATCTCTGAGACAGCTGTCAGTAAAATCGCGCCTATGAAGTTCTGAATTTAACAGTACGGAGAAACGTACCTGTCAATGTCATACTTTATGGGCATGCTGACCTAATTAGTGATGAGTGATGAATCATCGTGACCACAAACTATAAACTATCGATATTTTTTCTTATTTCAAAATTAATTTATCATTTCATTTTATTGTATATTTTAAAATAATAACATTATTTACAATAGTGTGTAAATAAAATTTAAATAGTAACCTACTCATGTAAAATTCTTTCGACAACTTTGGGTTTCGGGACATTCTGAAAGTGATTCGGATATAGATTTGGGGTGTACTCCTTTGGAATAAATTTATTTTAGATTAAAATATTCGTTTCAAAAATAAATTAATTCGACGTTTTAATACAATAAAATATTGAAAAATAACTATACTTTTATTCATCGATCGATCGATACACTAAGTTTTAGATATTTTTTAAAAAATACGTAAGCTATTTGACGCAAAAATGCTATGACGTCATAATTCAATGTTTCATACAATTTTCATACAAAAGTCTTATTTTTGACATTTGGATAAAAGTATTGAATTTGACTAGTTGGAAACAACCGTATGAAACATATAATTTTATGTTTTTTTTTTGTTTTTTTTTTTTCGTTGGTAGTGGTGAAGGATACACACGTGCTTTTATCGGTACTACGATTGTTGTCAATTCTAGTGATCTTATTCATAGTGATCTGAATTGAGTCTTTTGTGTTGTTTTATTGTGTGTGTGTGTGTGTGTGTGGAATTTTAATAAGGTATTTGGTAATTTAAGTTTTAATATTAAGTGTTTCCTTCTTAGACTTTTTTCCTCTGTCCAAGATGGACGAGGAGAAGCCTCCGGACCCCCCGGATAAATCCCCGGACATTAAACCACTTTTAACCGTAACTCTCCCCAATGACAACCCTGATTTCGAACCAATGGACTCCGAATCACCATCTAACAGAAAGAGACCAGCAGGCTCCCCCCCTATCTCCCGCACTAATCCCCCAAAAGTGGTCAAAAGTGTCAATGGTAGGCAATGTTACACTGTTAAGGACAACCCCCCATATATTGTGTATGTCTCCCTTAAGGACTCCCAGAGGTCTGGTACCACTCTCCATCCAGTAAAGTTGGGGATGTTCTTAATGCGGAACAACATATGCAATATTAAAATTGGTGGTGTAAAACGGCTAGGAAGAAACAAAGTTTCAATAGAATTTCTGTCGCACCAGGATGCCAACAGTTTTTTGGTGAATTGCGTGGTGGCACAAAATTATATTACTTCAATCCCTCAGTCACGAGAATGGGCATAGTAAGGGAAGTTCCCGTTGAGTGGTCGGAAGAGGAGATTATCAGCAACATCAGGGTTCCTGCGGGATGTGGTGTTGTGATAAAAGCAAGACGAATGAACCGGAAAGTCTCTTCACTAAATGGTACAGAATGGAAACCTACCCAGACTGTAGTCTTGACCTTTGATGGCCAAATTCTACCTAAACAAGTGTTTTGTTTTTATTCTGTTCTCCCTGTAGAATTATACTCATACCCAACAATACAATGTTTTAACGGTAAACCTTCGCATTTCTGTACTACCTACAGTTAATGCTGAGAACGCATTAGAGTGTTTTTCCAAATTTTCCGATATAATAGCTTCCACAGCTAAAGACTGCTTCCCAGAGAAAACCACTCCAAAAGGAAAAATCCCCTCCCCTCCTTGGTGGGATAGTGAATGCACTGCCATGATAAAAGCTAGGAATGAGGCTGAAAAGACATATAACCACGATATGAACCTGGAAAATCTCCTAAACTTCAAGCAGATATTGGCTAGGGTCAAGGTCAAGGAAGCTGTTTAAAAAGAAGAAGAAACAGGGTTGGCGGAGGTTCTGTAGTTCTTTGAGCCCGTCCACTCCGGTGGCAACAGTTTGGCAGAGGGTGAAAAACTTTAGGAACTCCTCTAAACCTCCTTCAATTTCCATCTTACCTGATAGTCTAAGTCATAAGTTCTTTGCCAATGTTGCTCCTATTTATGTTCCCAGTGAAGACGAATGTTGTTGGGAATTGTGTGAAGGATCGCATGACCCCCTCGACATGAAGTTCACAATGGAAGAGCTACAAACGGTACTGAGCCACGTAAAAGACTCTGCACCAGGTATTGATGGATTTCCTTATTCCTTCCTATCAAAAGCAGGAACCAAAACCAAACAGTTCTATCTTGACTTGGTAAATTTTTGTAAAACAAAAATTTATTTTTTCTGGCTATATTCCTCCCATCTGGAAGGTTCAGGTTGTTATGCCGCTGTTGAAAGCTGGTAAAGATCCTGGTGATCATTTGTCTTACCGACCTATTGCACTATCGTCCATACTTTTAAAAATTTTTGAACACCTCATAAAGAACCGTTGAGTGGTCGGTGGAAGGCCGGAGGCTGCTGCCGGCGACTCAGTTTGGCTTCAGAAAAGGTCTGGGTACGGCTGATAGTGTGGGGACCCTCACATCAGCCATCAGGCTGGCTCTTAGCAGGGATGAGTCGTTGGTTGCGGTCTTCCTGGACGTTTCATCGGCTTATGACTCTGTTCTCCTACCCCTTCTCAGGCAAAAGCTGCATAAGCTGAGAATCCCCAGTAGGATTTGTCAGATCATAAGTCACATCCTCTCCAACCGCACCCTCCAATTGAGAACTCCTGAGGAGAACCCTGTTCAGAGATCCGTCTGGAGAGGTTTATCTCAGGGATCAGTCCTTAGTCCCATCCTTTTCAATATTTACACACATGATCTCCCTTCCTGTTTAAACTATAATTGCAAAGTAACTCAATAGTAGATGCTGCCCTCTCCATGAATGTCTCTTTGTCCTCTTTAAACCAATGGCTACTTAATCATGGGTTATCTTTAAGCGCACCAAAAAGCTCGGCAGTCATTTTTACGCGTAGACGCCGTCCTCCTGACCCCCTCATAGAGGTAGACGGTCAAGCTATTTCTATTACGAACAGTGCTCGATTCCTGGGAGTTACCCTGGATTCGAGGATGTCAGGGGTGGATCACGTGGACAGTGTTGTCAGAAGGTGCGAAAGATCTGTATCTGTACTCAGAGCACTGGCTGGGGTATGGTGGGGTGCCAACCCCTACACATTGAAGCTCGTTTACAATGCTTTGGTTAGAAGTGTAATCGATTATTGTTGCTTTCTTATGGCACCATGCAATAAGGAAGCATTTAAAAAGCTGGATTCCATTCAGGCCAAATGCCTAAGAATAACTATTGGAGCTATGAAATCATCCCCCATTAATGCTCTACAAGTCGAATGTGCAGAACCCCCCCTCGATCTTCGGAGACAATACCTAGCGGACCGTTTCATTTCAAAAGTCCTATCCCTCTCAACACATCCCCTACTTCCCGATCTTGGAACAGATCCATTGCTCCTATAGTCCCTCTTCATATTGGAACAATAAACCAGTCCCTCCTGTGATTGTTAGGTATAGGGAACTTAAAAACCTCTCTGCACCCATCAATCAATATCCTGTGCTCCCGGTCTTTTCTTCCGCATATGAAGTTATCCACTTCAGGCCAAGTGTTGTCTTAGAACTAGTCATCACAAAATCTTCAGTACACGCTAATGACAAATTCAAACGCGCGCTGAACAATTTTTGGAGAGGCTGGAATTTGTTTTACACAGATGCATCCAAACTGACTCCTAATGGATGCACGGGAGTGGCAACATATTACCAGAATTCAAGAATTGCTTCACTCGCCAATTGTCCGTCTGACGCCTCTGTGTTTACTGGAGAATGTACTGCCATTTTGGAGTCTATAAAATTTATAAGAAGTCACAACCTCAATAATTCGGTGATCTTCTCAGACTCCAGAAGCAGTCTTCAGGCTCTTTGTCAGGACCAGCTTCATTCCCGAACATACAGTGGCTTAATTGTTGAAATTAAGTCACTGTTGTTTTCGTGCCAAAAGGATGGCCTCAAAGTTGAAATCGCTTGGATCCCTGGACACTCTGGTATACGTGGTAACGAATGTGCGGATACGTTGGCAAAGTTTGCGGCCTCGAACAATGTGAATCAACAGCATCACGTTGTATACGGGTATGATTTACGTGCGGACACAAAACGCAGGCTTTTCGATTCTTGGGCTGCAGTGTGGGTAGACACTTCCAAACGGAAAGGAGTCTACTACTCCAATATCCAACCCAACATCCAGCGGAAACCTTGGTTTTGCAGATATACTAAACTCCCCCGACACACTGTTACGACTTTGTGCAGGCTCAGACACGGCCATTGTAGCAGTCCGGTCTTCCTTAAAAAGATCCGTGTTCGTGACAGCTTGCTGTGCGAATGCGGTCTTGATGAGGGTACTTTGGACCATATTTTCTTTTCTTGCCCCTTAAACTCCCAATCCTTCGACCTTTACAAAAAACTTCCCAATATCCAAATCCCCCTCCCCATCAACTTCCACTCCCTCTTAACTCACTTCTCTTACAAATTAATAAAATGTCTATCCAAGTTTATTAAAGATAATGATATTAAACTGTGACGGTGTGTAATATTATATTATGGTATATTTATACGTATATTTCAGTTGTGTATGTCCTATTTATCCTTATTATATAATGTAAAGTAGAACAGTATAAAATAAGTAGCTATAGTTTTACTAACCCATGTGTTGTCCTTTCAGCTACTAACAACAAACTACCTACCACAAAGTTAAAGTTCGACGGGCCCATAATCTGCCGTCACTACTTGACACTGGCAGTATAGTCGACAACATTAAATTGGAGACTCGGTTGCCATAAAGAAGAAAAAAAAACATATAATTTAAGCATCGATAAGTAAGAAACGTCGAAAATTACTATCGATATTTTTTTGTACCATGACAACCCAAGGAATGTCAGTTTGACGAATGTCGCAGAGATCAAGCTATCTTTTATAAGGTATCTTTCTATCTTCATAATCTTTGGAACCGCTGGTCAGATTGCCAAAATTCTTTCACTGATAGATAGATACAATGTTCCTGATTGCTATAGGCTATAAAACATCACGCTATGATTAAATGGAGTCGAGCAGCATGTGAAACCGCGCAAGAGTAGCTAATAATTTATAGAATCAACCGTTACTTTGCGGAAATTGCCATGACATTAAATGTTATGACAATAGTTGCAATTTCGCGACTGCAAAAAATCCAGACTTGTTGCAGAATGCAATTTCACCCTATGCAATCATGCATATGCACACGTGTAAAAAACGAAAAAACATGGCACGCAATCAAACCTAAACTCAACCCTCCACATCTTCAAGAGATGTTGACTCAACAAAAAAGTCTCTCACTTGTCGAAACACAGCATTTTTGTCGCCGAATTAAAACTATTCTTCATAACATTTAACTTATTTAATTATCATAAGCTATTTTTTACATGTAACAACAGGTCGACAAACATACAGACAGATTTACTGATGGTAAGCAATGAGCGCCGCCCATGGACACCCGCAACAACAGAGGAATCACGAGTGCGTAGCCGACCTGATGGGATTAGGGATTTATAAGATTTATGGATTGAGGGAAAAGAAGAACACGGGCTCACAGAAAACAGGAGTGAAACAACCACGGTGTTATGTTTCGCCGAGTGAGAGTTTACAGGAGGCCCAATTCTTCTCCCCTCCCCCATCCTATATCCTCAAATAACTTATCCTTAAATTCCTAATAACCCACAAGAGGCCTTCAACGGCACGACTGTCCGTTCGTCTACTTGTTTGATGACCTACCCCATAAAAATATGAATATATCATTGTTATCTCACCTGTTGACACTTGGTAGGATCGCAAACAACGCATCTGACCTGCCTCCACGCTGGATTACAGGATTTGAAAGTATCTAATAACCAGGTCAGATCTTCACCGATCAGGGTTGAAATACCTGGAGAAAAATTGTAATAAATTATGGTGTTGAGGAAAGCGCCATCTATTAACAACGGAACACTGATATGCGCCTGCGCAACTCCGACAATCGTCAATCTATGCCGTTAGTAAACGAGAGATGGCGGTGAAGAACTTCGGCTTACAACTACACACTTACACCCGGTTTCTGAAAGGCTTGTCAACGCTAAAATTAACTAATCTCCTGTTAAATCTCTTGTCAAGTCATCTGATTGGTTGTTGATAATTCAGTCAACCAATCAGATGAATTGAAAAGAGATTAAATTGATTTTAACATTGATCGGCCTTTCGGAAACCAGGTGAGAGTGTGTTCAGAATCTAACATTAACGCCTGATAGAAATCACAATCCCTTAGGTCTTATCATGTTGGAGTGCTTTAATATTACATCAGGCGCCTATTGTGCGGGTGTCTTCGCATAAAGTTACCCACATCGTTTTTTAATTTATTGTAACTTTGCTTTTGTTGGGAATACAGCCTCCTTTACTGATACGACCTAAGTTTTATTTTTCCTGGTTAATCATTCACCGTTACAGAGCACAGCTAGTTTTAAATGAATTTAGACTCAATATTACTATTAAAAAAATAAAAACTTACCAGCACTGACAATAACAGATTTGCCGTTGCCATCTTCAGCGAGGAACAGAGTGACATTGTGCTTGAGGGAAGGAGTGCCCGTGCCTCCCACTGTCGGTATGGTGCTGTTGAACTCTATGCCTGTAATATAAAAAATATTTTTTTTTAAATTCACAGCTAAAGGTAGTATTAGGTATAAGAAGTTTCTTTCTTCTCCATTTGAATCTACAATTTGGAACGAGCACCGGCTGACTGCCAGACTATTCTATTTTGATGTTTCATACATATGGTATATCTCTTGTTCATTGTTTAGTCCTATAGGGCCCTATAGGGCTGATGTTCAGCTGGGGTTGCGGGGCAAGAGCAATGAGCACCGAGACCTCGGCTTAGAGCAGGAGAAGGAACGGGGGAAGGGTGTTAGTCAGTAAGAGTCTGACACTCTCTCTTGCCTTACCCTGGGTGGGACAAGTAATATGATGATTTTCCCCTGACAAAAAAGCCTCAGGCTAGAACAGGATAAGAAACGGGGACGGCTTTAAGACAGTAAGAGTCTGACACACTCTCTCTCGCCTCACAGGCAACCCACTAGTTTCTAATATTGGTAAAAGGAGAATATTCTTACCGGTTTCAATGCATAGGAACTGAGGCACTGCATTGAAAGCTAGTTGCATGCTGGGTGTAGTTAGATATACACACTGTATGCAACCAGTTGGAGAGTGCAGGAGTTTCACGCCAGCGTCTGTAAGATAAAAAGACAAATAAATATATTACGTGTGCTTAAATCTTTAAAACTACGCAACGGATTTTAATACAGCTTTTTTAGTAGATACTAGCATTTGCCCGTGATTTTGTTCGCGTGGAATAATAGTGACTTCCTGCAGATTTTTGGTTTAAAAACTATCCTATGTCCTGTCTTGAGTTCCAAACTATGTCTGTAACCACAAAAATAGGTTCAGTAGTTTAGGCGTGAGGAAAAGACAGACAGACAGAGTTACTTTCGCATTTATAATATTAAAATATCAGTTTGGATAGTTTGGGTGAGTGATTAAAGAAGGTTTTTATGAATAATAACAACCGTTACATATCATAGACTTTAAAAGAGATAGACCTCTTTAGTTTGGTTCGGCATTTCTTTTCAGTAACAGACAGATAAGAAATGTCGGCTTCATCTAGTTTGTTGTGAGTGCTGTTTTATGGCCTATTTGCCAAAATCGATTCATTGTTTTTTTGTATTTGCGCCCGTGTACGCGAAACGTAGGCGGCCCGCACTTAATTATTCTAAATTAAATTATTCTTTAATATTAAAGTAAATTATTCTAAATTAATTATTTGAGTAGCAGCGCGACAGTCGCTGCGTCGCGTGTCACGGAATGCTGCTCATGAATATGGGCCTCTAGCATGGCTTGAAACTAGTCGAGTATCTCGTCAAATTATTACGTGAGTAAGCCGAAAACATAATAATTAAAATCGTAGTGGTAATGGAAGTGTTTAAAATGGTTACTCACCATAGTTCAACTGTAGTTTCCGCACCACAAAATCATATTTCTGGTTGAGCCAGCGCACTGCTCCAGTACCTGTGGCCACTAGTTGGTCTTCATTTGTAACCACTTGCGGTTCAGGGCTGGAAGTAATAGAACAATATAAATTATTTCCTCATTTTTAAGACATAAGAGCTATTGGATGGCCTATTTGCAAAAATAAATTCATTGTTTCATTGGATTACCTGATGGTAAGCCATCAGCGTTGTCCATGGATAAATGAAATAACAGAGGAATTGCAGGTGTTCTAAAGATAAGAGTCTTTGGGTTATGGGGAATGGGGATATAAGACACGGCGAAACACAACGTTGTGGTATTTCACGCCGGTTTTCTGTGAGGCCGTGGTATCACTCCGGTCGTGCAGAAGCTTGGCTCTCCCACATTTGAGAAGAATTAGTATTTTTCTTGGATGTTGCGAGTGGATACACGACTCGTTTTGGTTTACTCACATAACTTTTAAGTGGCTCGACCGGAGTGATACCACGGCCTCACATAAATCCGGCCTGTAACAACCATAGCGTTGTTTTTCACCATTGAGTGAAGTTATCGTAGGCTCAATCCTTCTCATGTCCTCGTCTCGACTACGTACCTACTTGTATCCATGTTCGACGCCGATTGCTAACCATCAGGTAATCCGTACGCTCGTTAGCCGACCTACCCGTAAAACAATCAATTTGACGAGGTTTTTGAGCCCCTAGTTAGCAAATGTCGTTCGTCGCATTATTTTGTTCAAGACTATGAGCTCCCGTATTGCTTGAAACTAGTCAAGTTAACTTGTAAATGACTTACATACAGAATAACCTACTACACTGTAGCATGCTTAACCAGATTGCATATTAAAAAAAATAAAGAAACTATAACATAAGAACCTACTTCTCCGTAGTCTCCGCAGGTGGGTTCTCAATGATGGCCACTTCATACTCCTGCTGGCCGTCCACTTGTGTGCCGCTGCTGAGCTCAAACTGTTGATATGTATTCTGTTGTTCTTCTACTGGTTGCTGGAAATGTTGAGAAATTGTTTTAATTACATGTTAAGTGTTACAATTGTTAGTTGTGGTGGCCTGGAGGATAAGGCGTCTGCTTCTCATGCATTAGGGTGCAGAATTGAAACGTGGCATGTACCAATGTGACTTTTTCCAAGTTCATAATTATTTTCTTTGAACTTATATGCACTTTCTATGATATTTTAGATCCACTGAGAAACGATAAAGGAAAACATTGTGAGGAAACCTGGACCTATCTTATCGCCCTTATCGCCTATCTGCCTTGAGCAAGTGTGGTGATTTGCTCAAACCTTCTCCGTGTAAGAAGAGGCCTTTGCTCAGTATGGGCACTTATACATTACCTCTACAGTAGCGGAAGATTTGTCTTTCATAATTTTCTGTTGTCAAAGGCTAAAGCAGGTACACACACTACAACTTCTCTCACAGGCTTGTAAACCATAACAAAAGTGTCTTAAGAGAAAGGATATTGGTCATTAAGAATTTTACATGAGGATTTTCCCTTGTGAAGCGCCTGAGAGTTTTTTGTTTTTGAACAGTGAAAATCATATAATTACTGCTCTTATCTTGGAAGCAGTAAGTGTCTGCAAAGGGTTTGAGCAAACGAAACATGCCACAAGGCGATGACTTCACATAGGAGACTGGTGTCGGCTTGGAGATTTTTACTCCAGCCACACTTAAAATCACACTTCCACACTCTTAGACTATATTTGCCAAACAGCTATTTGTTATGATAAATGATAGGAGCACAGCACAGTCATAATTGGTTACTGCCAGATAAAGACTGAGCCATTTTTCATCAATCTTAGCCTTTTTATATGTATACAGAATATGCACTACAGCACTGTTTATATCATAATAGTTTCAAAATGTTTAGGATAAATTATAAACCTTTTAATTTAAAGAAAATCTATTTAGAACATAGAGCTACACTGAGCGCTTAGTTTATTTTAATTTAATTAATTTTTAGAGGAATATAAAATATGGGCCATGAAAAATAGGATGCCAGAGACCCTCAATACAATGATGGCAGAATCAAAGAGGTTAGTATAGTAAGCCTATATTTCAGAGGACACACTGATGACTGATGGGCAATATATCATCATCATCATCATAATCATCAGCAGGAAAACATTATACTACAGGTATTTACTGCTGGATAAGGGCATCCTTAGTTCTCCATGTCAGATGGCAAGTCACTACCCACATCCATTGGCTCCTCATCACCATATTGATGGTGGTCTGTTTATTTTCAGAGAACCAAGGAATACTTTATACTGTAATCCACCCTAAGGCTACCCACTGACTGTAATATGCACTACTTTTCTCTATTTTTGACAATGGTATCTATGAACATCATATAAAATACTAAACAATGACTGTAAAAACGAAAAGTTGATAAATAGGTTTTCATCATCAGCCTTTAAGTGCCCACTGCTGAGCAAAGGCTCCTTCTCATACAGAGAAGGTTATAGGACAGTCTTTTCTACTTCAATAAAATATCAACAATCTAATTCAAGAATTGTGTAAAATTGAGGATGTATGTTTATCACTCTTTAATGCAAAAACTTCTGAACAGATTTTAATTAAATTTGGCGTAAAGACAGAATAATGTTTGGTATAACATATGAACTGCTTTTAATACATGAACTATGGTAAAGAAAAGTAGAAAACTAGTTTAAAACAAACTTACAGTGGTCACTTCAGTGTTGCTCTGCACAAAGTTAGCACCTTCTTCCTCTGGCTCTCCTTTTACGTCATATATTGTCTCTGCCATCACGATCCTTCCCGAAGAATCCATGGTCCACATACCACCGAATGCAAAATTCGAAGGATTGCCACTTTGCTCGTAAAGTATGACTGTGTTTGGACCCAATTGAACTGGTTCCCCCTTCATGTTCACGAAGACTGGCTGCTCGAAGTTACCCTCAACCAGCTGCCCCGTGTGCACAATCTGCTGACCCTGCTCCACTGGAACTTCCACCACCTGATTCACCACCTCAACCTTTTCTTTATCCTCGTTCTTACGGTTCACCATTATTTTTTGTTTTTTCTCACCCTCACCACTCTCATCACTTTTCCTCTTAATCACAGTTTTCTTTTTATTTTTCTTGTCCATTTTTATTATTGTTTTTGTTTAAATTTAAACACTAAAACGAGCGTTTCGACGCTAAATATTGTCGTATATTGTCGGGCGAACCGCCTCGCCCTAGGCACGACATTTTAACACTTTTGTCAATAATACAAGCTTATATTAAGTCTTATTTCATACAATAACGTACAATAACATTATCTACTTTAAATAAACACAGTATTTTATTGTTTTGTTACCGGATAATTGAGATAATTTCAAAATTATGCCAGTGGGAAAAAGACAACTCAAAAAGAAGCCATTTTTAAATGGCGGCAAGCTTTTTTCTCTTTCTTGCAGTCGTGGCATCCCTTTCTCCAGCAAGAGTTTCGTTCTGAAATGTAGTTTAGTAAAGTACGATCTACAAATTTTATTGTTCATAAAATAAATTAAAATGTTTCAAATAATTTACATGTGAGCTTTATATTTATAATGTTTTCGTCAATAGTACAAAACTATGAAAACTGATTTGAAAAATAATTACAAAATGTAACTTTTTATAAGTTCAATCATGCATTGATAGTCTGTGATCCTTTCCGTCATAATGACTTTGGTTCGTTCTAAACGTCAGTTAGTCGTCAAATAACCTATATTTTTTTGTATTATTGTTACGAAAACAATAACCTTCGAGGTTAATTACAATCATTATTTATGTGCGATAAGGTCATACAAAACCAGTTTACATGCTTATCCTCAACACACTTACGATTTTGCTACAAGTAGCGTTTATAGTGTCTATGTCACTGCTGTCCATGAATATAATCCGATATTTTACTGGTGGTGTTAAAAAAATGGCTTTAATTGCTCCAGCTATGTTCGTTAACCACGGAGGAGGCCCTATGCCGCTTTTGGGAGACAAAGATCACGCAGGACTGACGAATTTCTTGCGAGACGGTGTCCAAAAACATTTGAATTTAAAAGAGATAAAAGCTATTATTCTTGTGACTGCGCATTGGGAAGAGAGTGTTGTGACAATATCTTCTGGTAAACATCACGATCTATACTTCGATTACTACGGATTCCCGCCAGAAACTTACAAGTACAAATACGACGCTCCCGGAGATCCGGCTCTTGCGGAAAGAATTCATCATACGTTGAAAAAGGCGGGAATAAATTCGAAATTGGATTCGAAAAGAGGTTGGGACCATGGAGTTTTTGTGCCAATGATGTTGATTAATCCTTCAGCCAGTGTTCCTATAGTACAAATCTCAGTGTTGTCCAATCAGGATCCTGAACAACATTACAAGCTTGGGCAGGCATTATATGAGTTTAGGAAAGAAGGTGTAGCCATATTAGGGTCTGGAATGTCCTATCATAACATGAGAGAATTCATGTTAGGCCGACACCAATCATCGGTAGTGAACAAAGAATTTGATGAATACCTGAATAAAGTATGTACTGCAGAGAGTGAGGCTGAACGAAAAGAGGGATTATTGTCTTGGAGACAGCAAAAAGGGGCTACGGAAGCCCATCCGATGAGGGCAGCTGAGCATTTCATGCCGTTGATAGTAATTGCGGGCGCTGGGGGCTCCAAACCTGGGCAGCGTATCTTTAATTGGGACATGAGTGGTGTGTTCCGACTGAGTGCCTTTGTGTGGAAAGATGAGTGATTGCTTTGTTGTAGAAAATGAAAATTCTAGATTAAATCAGCACTTCGCAAAATATTGTTTACATAAGCATGATGCAGGCATTTCTTGTTATTTCAAGTTGGTTTCATACCTAAAAATATTATGAATCAATTAATTATAAAGATATATCCAACTAATATTTTTTATTTGAAAATTTGTGAGAATGTATGTATGTTTGTTATTCTCTAACACAAAAACCACTGGACCGATTTGGTTGAAATTTGGTGTGTAGATAGATGATACCCTGGATCATAGCTGTTTTTTTTTAACATACCATGTGGGTGAAGCCGCGGGTGGAAGCTAGTGATGATGTGATGTTATAGGTAGGTATAATGCAATATTTTGAATTCCTCAATCAAGTGGTTTTATGTATTTTTTCCGCATTTCATAACTTTTTGAGCTGGTACAAAACCAGCAACTTCATATGTTTATGTTGAAATTGTAATTGTTTTGGTTTGCAAATTGTTTTTTAAACTACTTGGTAAGATAAAGCTTGGTCACAAATAAGTAATTAAAATGAACAAGATATTAAATTTTCACAAAAATATTTTTTTGAATTTGATTTTTGTGTAAATATGTTATTGCTTAATTAACTAAAATTATGCAGAAGTCTTCATGTGTAAATAATTTTATGCATAATAAAAATAACTCCATTGTGAGTAAATTCATCCAAATGTAACATTTAAACAATTCACTTTTTTTTTGAGGTAAAGGTATATTAATTCTAATTTTTAAATCCTTATTTATTTGATTTTAAATTATTAAATTATCGAATTATGTTGGTCCTGTAGGTAGGTATTTTTTTTTTATTGTTTAATATTTTTGTAATATTTTTTTCTATTATTTTCTGTTCTGTTAATTCTTAGTATAAATTACGAACTCTGATTATTTACATGACATGTAAATAATCAAACAATGAACATAAAAAAAAAGAAAATCTCTAAATTTTTTCATCAGTCTTCATAACATTTTTATCAGCATCTTCGTTACTTTTGGCAATATTTTTAATCTGTGGCACAATTTAATTTACCTGAGTATTTTACTGAGAGAAGCTGTACTATACTAACTTTTAAACTTTAGCGATTCATGTTTACTTACAACATAATAATATAATTGCGCGGGAATTAACGCGAAAAGTAGGTACGTAATTATTTAAATTCCTTGGAAAGCTTGACGTTTCGACCTGACCTTTTTAAATAATTACTTTTCGCGTTAGTAATACCTAACCGCGTAATTGGGTAGTTTCCCAGGTCAAAAATAAATTAATTCGACGTTTCAATGCAATAAAATATTGAAAATTAACTATACTTTAATTCATCGATCGATCGATCGATACACTAAGTTTCAGATATTTTGTAGCTTATTATTAAGAAATAAGTAAGCTATTTGACGCAAAACAAAAACGTTATGACGTCAAAACTTCGTTTTTCATACAAATTTCATAGCAAAAGTATCGTTTTTGACATTTGGATAAAAGTATTGAATTTGACTAGTTGGAAACTACCGTATTATATGTTGTAAAAGCTCTACTATACTAGTTTGAAGTCACAACGGGACTTTTATTCATGAGCAGCGTGCTAAGAGAGCTTTTCTCATTAAATTACAGTACCGCCAATGTACCTTGGCGAGTCTGAAGTTAGCCGATTAGCTGCGCAGTACACAAGTTTGTTCCTAAAAGATCCATTGCGCAGACAAACGGCTAACTTCAGACTCGCCAAGATACGACGGCCGTATAGTAACTTATAAAGTAATTTATTTTTAATAATTTTGTAATGTAGTTATGTCGCACGATAGTTACTTTTTTTTCTATTAATTTATGAGCAAAACCTATATGTTGATATTAGTACACAGATGCAATGAACTTTTTATGATTAAGGGACCATTTATTACTTAACAATATTTTGTTAAAATAACAACAATTAGATGTAAGAGTTGCTTATTTTTAAGTACCTAAGTAAATTATTATAACATTTTATGAAAAAACAAATGTTTTTATTTTTGCGTTTGTTCTTTTAATATTTTATTACTTACCAGCTATTAAATTTTGCATAAGGGACAAGCAGAGTATTTTTTTTGGGAGTGGTAAATCACCAAGTGGCAGTTAGTAGGTATACTTTTACTGACAAGGGGGAAGGGGGGGGGGGGGGGCTCCTTCTCCTGCTTTGGGCTTTTTTTTTTTTGTGCGTGGAATATCATCAAATGACTTCTCCCGCCCAGGGCCGGGCAGGAGGGAGTGTCAGACTCTTACTGACTAAAAACCCCCCTGTTCCTTCTCCTGCTCTGTGCCGAGGTCGCGGTACCTCATTGCGCTTACCCCGCAACCCCGGCTGAACATCAGCCCTTTAGGGCCCCGTCTATGGTGGTCGAATGGCTCTTTGAGGCGCGCGCGGAACGCTACGCGTCGTACGCTCGGGCCTGGTTCTGGTCGGGCGGCGAGCTGCCCTTACTCGCCGACCGCAGGCCCGTGCTTACGGTGGCCGGAGATCGTCCCTCGATCCCCGACGCCCGTAGTGTCGCCAGTTGCGGCTGCTGAGGCGTGAGGAGGAGGATCTCCTGCTTTGGGCTGAGGCCGCGGTTTCTCTGCTGTCTTTGAGGTGCGCGCGGAACTGTCTGGTTCTGTTTTCGAGCTACCTACCCTTATTCGCTGTCTGCAGACCCGCGCTTAGGGTGGTCGAAGATCGTCTCTACATCCCCGACGCCCGGAGATTTTTCATAAGTACCCCTAAGTCAATAGACCACCACAGACGGGGCCTTATAGGGCTGATGTTCAGCCGGGATTGCGTGGTAAGCGCAATGAGGCACCGCGACCTTGGCCCAGTGCAGGAGAAGGAACAGGGGGGGTTTTTAGTCAGTAAGAGTCTGACACTCCCTCTCACCCACGAGAATTCATTTGATGAATTTTTGATGTTGGCGAATTTTTCTAGTATTTACCTATTCATCCCTCTTCTGTCTCTATTTACCCCTCGAATTCTATTCACCCCGTTTCACCGTACGTCCTTTTTGTGGGTTACCTACTGGGGATTAGGTTAGGAGATTTGAAGATTGAGGATGGAGGGAGACATAGGTACATGTATTGTATTAACAGTCTGCACGCATAGCATAAGAATGTGACATCCTAGAAGGATATCCAGTATGTCCATGGGCGGCGCCGATTGCTTACCATCCGCGTACTTGTTTGCCAAGCTATCCCATAAAAAAGGCCATGGTGGCATTCCGGTTGAGTGCCAAACCATAGCTTTACGAAGTAATTTTTTTTTTTGAACAGTCCTTGATTGTGTTCAGCTAACCTAGACGATATTTCTTGCGTGGCATAATTTAATGAATCATTTATAAATAGGTAAAACTACGCAACGGATAAAATATCTATAAATATTCATAAATGTATGTACCAAAGGAAGTCTCTAAATACCTAATTATTTATTGTAGCGAAGCTACACGATCCCTTTATTAACTTACCTTTATGTAATAAAATTATAACCATTAAATTATATTAAAATTATAACGAGCTAGATATTCCATACCTATACCTACTATGCACCCGCTCCTGTTGATAAAATATAAAATACTTACGTTGATTCGAGTGTGGGAGAGCCACGCTTCGGCACAAATGTGGGCTCGGCCGCAGTGATACCACGGCCTCAGAAACCCGGCGTGAAGCAACACATAGGTACCTAATTAGATACGCTGTGTTTACTCTGTGGTACCTAATGATTTTCCTCACAGAAAGCCACTCAGGTTCGTTCGTTTTCTTTTTGCTCAGCAGTCGTGCACTTCATAATAAATAGTCGTGTGAATTGATTTTAAATATTCCTCAGAGTAAACTAAGGGCAAGACGCTAGTCTTAAATTGGTTAACTTAGATCGTGACAAAGCTACAAACTTACACATGCGGACGGCGAAACCCGGAACTAATAAAAGCTCGTAACAAAATCACAACAAAGGCGTATCTGTCACTAAGAAACTAGCGCCAATAACAATTACACAATTAAGTTTGTTACAAAAGTAGAATGTGGAATGACAAGTACAAAACAGTAATTATTTACATTTGCTCACTCATCCTGAGATAACATCGAGTTGTGTGTGTAATATTACGCAAATAAAACAATGTCGATAAATAAATTAATCTTCTCAACATTCACAGTGGTAATATTAAATTTTATAACAATAATCAAAATGGAGGACGTGTATTTCGCGCCATCGTTGTTTTTGAATCATGGCGGCGGTCCGTATCCCGTTTTGGGTGAAAAATACAATTTGGAAATAGCTGAGGCGTTGAAGAATGTATCGAGTTACGTGGATTTGAGTCGTTTGAGGGCTATTGTGATAGTAACAGCGCACAGAGAGGAGGATGTGGTGACAATTTCATCGGCAGAACGACATTCCTTGCTTTACGATTATTACAATTTCCCGCCGGAAAGTTATACATTGAAGTATAATGCACCAGGTTAGTTACTAAATTCATTTATTATGAAACTAGCTTTTGCCCGCGACTTTCTTCGCGTGGAATAATGACTTCCTGCAGATTTTTGGTTTGTAAACTGTCGTATGTGCTGCGTGTACTTGAGATATCGAGTTCCAAACTATGTCTGTACCAAATTTCACACAAATATGTTCAGCAGTTTAGCCGTGAAGAAAAGACAGACAGACAGACAAAGTTACTTTCGCATTTATAATATTAGTTTGGATGAAATTACTTAAAGTTATTGCTGTTTAACTCTAACCTCAATGGAAAATATAGGATTTTTAATATTATTTTAGGGGGAAAGTCATCAAATGACGTCTCTTGCCCGGGATTAGGCGAGAAGGAGTGTCAGATTCTTACTGACTTAAAACAACGCCGTTACCATTTAAGCCCTTATTTCATGGGTGTCAAAACAGACTTGCTACCAGAATAGTAATAAAGGGTATTTTAAAACTGAGACCCGCACAGAATTCGAATCATTATCACAAATTTTATTGACATACAAATTAAATCATTAGGCAAACAGAACGAATAATAATATCTAATATCACAGCTAATATGGTGAATGATTTTGACAACTAAATAAAAGTTTTCTTTTTGCGTTTTCCAGGAGATCCAATTTTGGCAGCAAGAATACACGAAGCGTTCAAAAACGCGGGAATCGAGTCGCGCTTAGACGATCAAAGAGGTTGGGACCACGGAGTTTTTATACCAATGATGTTGATAAACCCAAAAGCGGATATTCCTATAATACAAATATCTATCTTGGAAAACCAAAATGCATCTCAACATTACGAAATAGGAAGAGTTTTGTACCAATTTAGGAAAGAAGGCGTCGCCATATTTGGTTCAGGGTTGTCATATCACAATATGAAAGAATTTCGTAAAGCGAATCCAGAAATTGAGAAAATTATTGTTAACACTGATTTCGATAGATTTTTGAATGATGTTTGCACTGGTGATGAAGAAAGTAGAAAGAAAATTGTGTTTTGGGAGCAGGAGAAGGGGGCGTACGAGAGTCATCCTTTGGGAGAAGCTGATCATCTCATGCCGCTGATCGTGAACGCGGGGGCCGGCGGAACGCAGAAAGGAAGAAATATTTTTGATTCTGTATTTTTGGGCAAATTCAAAATTAGCGGATTTATTTGGGATTCGTAAAGTTGTATAAATTTGACTGCATAGTGTGCACGGAACAACTCTTTGTATGATCCACAAACTGTTGTTCCGTGAGTCTGGGTGTGATGTGTATGTGACATTGTAGGTTTGTTAACGCACACACGATGCAGGAGAAAATCCAGCGCTTTTTAAGAGGCCTTTGCTCAGCAATGGGCACTTATAGGCTGATGATGATGATGAATTAGATACTAAAAAAAAAAATCTGTAATTTAAAGTTATGTAAGTAGGTACGTACCAACCTATGTGTAGCTGTCAAGAATCTTTTGTAGATAATAAAGAATAAAGGTAAAGAGTATTCCAGTCTATAATCTATCTCTGTGCCGTATTTGATTCATATCCTTTCAATAGTTTATTTTACTTGAAAGAGTAAATAAACATCTATATATCCATACTTACGTACAAACCCAAAGTTTTTGCGTTAGTTAATAAATACCAACCAATTTATTTTATGTTTACGCCACAATACGGTAGTTTCCAACTAGTCAAATTCAATACTTTTATCCAAACGTCAAAAACGATACTTTTCTATGTGTATGGAAACCTGAGTTATGACGTCATAACATTTTTGCGTCAAATAGCTTACTTATTTCTTAAAAAATAGCTAAAAAAATCTAAAACTTAGTGTATCGTTCGATCGATGAATAAAAGTATAAATATTTTTAGATATTTCATTGTGTAGAAACGTCAAATTAATTTATTATTGACCTAGGAAACTACCCAATTCAAGAACGACTTTAGAACAGCGTAGTTCATGTATTAACCTAAGTAAAAAAACAATATTTGTACAATAAAATATTCAAACATTTTATTTGTTAAATTTCATCATTATCCAAATGTAAGCGCAGCGTTGTGTTTCGCTCTATGAGTGAGGATACCGGAGGCCTAATCCTTCCGTTTCTCCATCCCTAAATCCCCAAAACTCCAAAAGGCAGGCAACGTACTCGCAACGGGAGGCGCTGATTGCTTACCATCAGGTGAAGGTGCATACATTTTTGCCACCCTGTCTTTTCAAGAGGCTTTCTTCCTGGCACAACTGGAACTGTAAACCATCGTCGGTCGTATTTTCGAACCTTCAAGAAAAGGGAGTGCTCCTTCTTAAAAGGCTGTCAGTGGGTGGCGCCCATCACATTTTTTTATTAGTGTCCGCTTTTAGCAGAAATACTTCAGTATTTTTTTTAAGGGGAATAATATATCATCGCGTTACTTTTCTTTTATCTCGCCCAGGGTAACGTAAGAGAGACGTATGTATTAAACAGACTGATTATAAAAAAAAAAACAGTAACTACTTGTTATTTATAAGTTCTTTATTTCATAGGTAGGTAGGTATAAGAGTATTTCAACATAATACAAAAATGTAAACAATAGGCATTAGTAAATCGTTATAAAATTATTCATAATACTTAAATTCAAAAACTAATCCCAAATAAACCCACTTATTTTGAATTTTTGGGCGTACACAGAATCAAAAATCTTTCTTCCGCGTCCCGTTCCACCGGCCCCCGCGTTCACGATCAGCGGCATGAGATGATCAGCTTCTCCCAAAGGATGACTCTCGTACGCCCCCTTCTCCTGCTCCCAAAACACAATCTTCTTTCTACTTTCTTCATCACCAGTGCAAACTTCATTCAAGAAGTTATCAAAATCTGTATTTTCAATAATTTTATCGTTTTCCCGTTTGGCCCTTTGGAATCCCTCTTCGTTATGGTAAGAAAAACCTGAACCAAATATGGCGACGCCTTCTTTCCTAAATTGGTACAAAACTCTTCCTATTTCGTAATATTGTGATGCATTTTGGTTTTTCAAGATAGATATTTGTATTAAAGGTATATCCGCTTTTGGGTTTATCAACATCATTGGTATAAAGACTCCGTGGTCCCAACCTCTTTGGTCGTCTAAGCGCGACTCGATTCCCGCGTTTTTGAACGCTTCGTGAATTCTTGCCGCCAAAACTGGATCTCCTGGAAAATGTAGATAAAAAATTTAGTTGGTAGGTATTTTTTTATATGGGAGTTACCTATTTATAATTATTTTTCTATCTATCTACAAGCCGTAATTATCTAAATAACTTAATAAATCCGAAACTAATAAAAAATTGTCTGGACGCGACCAAGTTTGTCCCTATATCCGTAGTCAATGTATGAGACGGGTGGTTTAGCGCTAAGTATATGACACGACGACGCCAAAGTTATATTATATTAGAGGCAGTCATTATCTATTTATAGGTTTATCCTTGTACAAAAGTATATTAAAGTCAAAGTCAAAATTTATTTCCATTGGACCCTTAGACACTTTTGAACGTCAAACAAAGCTTCAAGATAAAAAGCATCAGTCAGACGGTCAGTCCAGTCCTCTTAGGGCTGATTTGTCAATAATCACATAAATGTTATCTAAGAGATAAAATTTTTGCTGTCACTGTCTTATACAAACATTGTGACGCGACAGCATCATAATGACTACCCAGATAACTTTTAGATAACCATTGAAAAATTAGCCCTTAGTGAAGTTCAAGCTATTTGCTCGTTTCAATGTAATCTACACTTTGCTATGGAGAAGAACGAGCAACAAACTCCATGGTTAACTACTCTTTTTCAATCAGTTTCATAGACTTTTTTTATGTGATAATATGGCTAATGATCAGACTTATAAATGTTCAAATCCTTAATCCCCAAAAAATAGGATACGCACTCGTAACTCCTTTGTAACGAATGCTTACCATCAGGTAATCCGTCTGCTCGTTTGCCGAACTATCACATAAAAAAAATAGTCTCTAACTGACCAGTCCCAATTGACGGCGCCCGTTCACGAACACGACACGTACACCAGCACCCGTTTCGTTCAATCTTCATTAAGTTACACAAACTAGAATACATTAGTTTAAAAGATTGAATTACATTTAAACAGAACATAAAGAAGATAATTGTTATGTTATGGCGACTACAGCAGACAAAAACTCGATAAGTTCGAATACATATTTGCATTCGTAATTACATTTCACATAATGTTGGATAACACTACAAAACTATTATCTGGCTTATATGTATAAATTAATATACCTTTATACAGGCTCCGCCTTTATCCGATATTATCCTAAACTTTTATTTTGGATTCGGTTACGGTTGCAGATATTTTTTTATTGGACTAGCTACTCTCGCACGGTTTCACTCGCGGCTCACATATAATCGTAGCGTGACGTTTTATAGCCTATAGCACTCAGGAACATTGTAGCTATATATCAGTGAAAGAATTTTGGCAATCCGACCAGCGGTTCCAAAGATTACCCCCTACATACAAACTTACAAATTTTACCTCTTTATAATATTAGTATAGATATCCGATAGTTTTGGTTACGGTTACGGAGCTCTCTAACATCCCTGGTAATTACCAATGCAAATAATATCTATTACAATTTTTGTCTACTGTAGCCGAAATAACGAATAAACCATATTATTATCTGCCTTTGTTTTGTTAGGTAAGTAAATGTAAGTACCTAACTTCATATTTTAAATCAAAAACAAAAGCCCAAAAAAAATTAAGAAGGTTCCTTTCTTTCCGTTCGCGTCAATTATCATATTTTTTGATAAATTATTAACCGTAAAATCAATGAATGATAGTCAGATATTTTTTTATTATTATTACACTGAATATTAGGTAAACAATACGGTACTTTCCAACTAGTCAAATTCAATACTTTTATCCAAATGTCAAAGACGATACTTTTCTATGAAATTTGTATGAAAAACTGAGTTATGAGGTCATAGTTTTTGCGTCAAATAGTTTACTTATTTCTTAAAAAATAGCTTAGTAAAAAATATCTGAAATTCGGTGTATCAATCAATCAATGAATTATAGTTTTTTCTATATTTTATTATATTGAAACGTCGAATTAACTTATATTTGACCTAGGAAACTACCCAATAGGGATGTCTCCTGGGTTAAAACAACAAGATTCTAATTAGTCCGTCATTTAGATTATAGAAAAATACTCGATACGTATTTGTCCATACGAATAATATTGAGAAAGATACAGCACATTCAAATTCCGAACTAGGCGCTCGTGACGTCACTCTTTCGTAAAAATTTTACGAAATAATGACGTAGCGCGAACTTTCGCCGCTCTGTAACTTTGTTATTTTAAGTTTTAGAAGCAAAAGAAAAAATAATCTACTATTTTCTGGCGTTCTAAAAGATGGACTAATTATTATTTTTTTGTTGTCATCCCTATAGTAAAAAAAAACAAACTTAACAAATAGGTTGTTAGTAAAAAACCTACTTCAGTATTAAAAAAAAAAACATACCTGGGGAATTGTACTGGTACTTATAACATTCCGGCGGGAAATTGTTATAATCATAAAGCAAGGAATGTCGTTCTGCCGATGAAATTGTCACCACATCCTCCTCTCTGTGCGCTGTTACTATCACAATAGCCCTCAAACGACTCAAATCCACGTAACTCGATACATTCTTCAACGCTTCAGCTATTTCCAAATTGTATTTTTCACCCAAAACGGGATACGGACCGCCGCCATGATTCAAAAACAACGATGGCGCGAAATACACGACGTCCTCCATTTTAATTTTTGTTATAAAATGTATTAATATCACTGTTAACGTTCCAATGAATAATGCAACTGCATTTGTCATCTGTTTTCCTCAATTAAGACAGTTCAATGTGACCAGAATAAAATATTATTAAACTACTATTTTTAATAAAAATGAAAGTCTGTTGAGAAATACCAAGTTATAAAATACGTCGTGTGTGGCGCTAGCGTCTTTGCAGAAGGACTGAGTGATCGCATTTTAATAAGCGCCTCAATTAGTTCCAATGTATGCCGTCTGCAAATGGTAATTGGTAGTTTTATTGTGTAGGTACAAAGTTTCTATGTAGATAGCTGTAATGAATGACAAATAACAATAGTTATATACTTTATTAAATTGGTTATCGTTACAAATATTTATTTAATTTTATAGCATTTCTATCTCACAAGACTTTAGATCACTGTCATTGATAAATTTAATATAATTTATATAAAAGTTTGTGAGAATGTATAGATGTACCTATGTTTGTTTTTCTTTCACTCCTTCAAGCGAATTCGGTTGGAATTTGTTATGTAGATAGTAGATGGGAATGGGAATGACTCCCCCGTCCAGGGTGGGGTGGGTGGAAGTGTCAGACTCTTACTGACTAAAACCTTCCTTGCTCCTGCTCCGATCTGCTTCTCCTGCTCTGGGCCGAGGCCGCGTCTGTGGTGGTCTATTGGCTCTTTGAGTAGAACGCGGAACGCTGTGCGCCGTACGGTCGGGTCTGGTTCTGGTTGGGCGGCGAGCTGCCAAGACCTATACCCTTTTTTTTTTTTTTTTTTTTTTTTTGTGAGGTGAAAATCATCAAATGACTTCTCCCGCCCAGGGCCGGGCAGGAGGGAGTGTCAGACTCTTACTGACTAAAAACCCCCCTGTTCATTCTCCTGCTCTGTGCCGAGGTCGCGGTACCTTATTGCGCTTACCCCGCAGCCCCGGCTGAACATCAGCCCTTTAGGGCCCCGTCTGTGGTGGTCTATTGGCTAATTTGAGGCGCGCGCGGAACGCTACGCGCCGTACGCTCGGGCCTGGTTCTGGTCGGGCGGCGAGCTGCCCTTACTCGCCGACCGCAGGCCCGTACTTACGGTGGCCGGAGATCGTCCCTCGATCCCCGACGCCCGTAGTGTCGCCAGTTGCGGCTGCTGGGGCGTGAGGAGGAGGATTGCTCCCTCACGCGGGCCGCCTCTCTCTTTGCGAGCATGACCGCTTCACAAAAGGAGGAGACGGCGTCCCAGTTCCTCTCACTCCGCACCATGGCCTCGACTAAGGCCGGGCGCGAGAGGTCGCCGCCGCCGATCACTTCCCTGAGGATACGGCGGGGCTCAGCCCAGGCAGGGCATACCGCTACCGTATGCTCCACCGTATCCTCTAGGTGGTCCTCACAATGACGACACTCGGGCGTTTCCTCCCGCTGAATCCGAAACAGGAACCTACCGAAGCTGCCGTGCCCGGTAAGCACCTGCGTCAGACGGAAGGTGAGGACGCCGTGGCGTCTCTCAAGCCACTCCTCAAAGAGGGGTCTTACCGCTGCTATGGTAGCGTGCCCGGCCCTCGGTTGCGACAGTCGTTGTCTCCACTCTGCCATGAGATCTCGCCGGAGCTCATTCCGCCACGCATTTATTTGGCGCGGCAGAGGATCTTCGCCCCGGCGACGCGCGTCTGCGCGCAAACTGTAGACGCGCGCGAGCGCCTTCGCTTCTAGATCCCACGGCGGTGATCCGGCAAGGAGGTTCGCCGCCTCCCCGGAGATCGTGCGATACCCGCGGATTACTCGTATAGCCATGACCCTCTGGGACGCGACCAGCGTACGAGCCGGCCGCCGCTTCAAGTCCGGCGCCCACACAGGGGCACCGTAGAGGGCCATGGATCGCACAATCCCCATATACAACCTCCGGCAGGAGGCGTTTGGCCCCCCGAGGTTGGGAAGGAGCCGCTTGAGCGCGGCCCCAGACCGTTCCAACTTAGGGGCCAAACGACGAAAATGCTCCGTGAAGTTCCATCGGCTGTCGAGGACGAGACCAAGGTACTTCATCGCCGACTCGACGCCGATGGTAACTCCTCCTGCCGTTACTTGGGACCCACCTGGAGGTGGCGCGCTCCGACGGCCATAGAAGCACATGGCCTCGGACTTGTGGAGCGCCACCTCGAGTCCCAACTGCCGGATCCTTGCAACGACTGTCGCAACCGCTTGTGACATCAGGTCGGCCGCCGCCTGATGCGACCTCCCGTTCGCCAGCACCAGCGTGTCGTCAGCATAGCAGACAATGCTGACGCCGCTCGGGAGGTCGGTGCGTAGCACCCAATCGTACCCGATGTTCCACAGGAGAGGTCCCAGGACCGATCCCTGTGGGACACCGCGCGACACCTCTCGCCGATTCCACACGCCCCGGTGACCGGGGTAGATGACGCATCTGTCCGTCAAGTAAGCCTCGACTACACGACGGAGATAGGCAGGCACCTGGTGATACCGGAGTGCCTCCAAAATGCAGCTCCAGGGCAGCGAGTTAAAGGCGTTGGCGATGTCCAGAGACACCGCCACGACGACTCGCCTCCCGGCCAACGCTGTCCCCGTCGTGAGGTCCCTCACGCGCATGATGGCGTCCACCGTGGAGCGCCCTCTGCGGAAGCCGAACTGGCCGTCCGCTAAATCCGGCCCCCTTCCAGACAGGTGCCCGACGAGGCGGTCTGAGATTATCCTCTCGAACAGCTTTCCCACCTCGTCGAGCAGCACAATGGGCCGGTACGCGGACGGAGAGTCCGCAGGACGCCCCGGCTTCTTCACGAGGACCAGTTTACCCGTCTTCCACGACAGCGGAAACTGGCCTCTCTCCAAACATGCGCTGAACAGACCAAGTAGTCGAGGCCTGAGAGCCTCCGAGGCCAGGACCCAGACCTTGGCATGCAGCCCGTCAGGTCCTGGGGCGGTATTCTTGCCGCTCAGCCGGCGCACCGCCACTCTCAAATCTACCTCGGTCACTTCCGGAGCGGATTCGTCGTCGTCGTCGATGTAGCCCGCATTGGGCACCGCAGGGGGCGGGGGCATAGCCGGAGGCGTGTAACCCATCTGTGGTCGGGGGAATAGCGCCCCAACCACTTCGTCCACGACCTCCGGCCGGAGACTCTGAGTCAGTGGGGGCGCCCAGGTGCGGAGCTTATCACGCACCATCCGGTAGGGGCGTCCCCACGGGTCTCTGTTCAGAGTCTCCAACATCTCCTCGCGGGCCCGATCTTTGGCCCGCCGGATCTCCACCCTGAGGGTGGCCTTCGCCGCCCTGTACTCCTCGTATAGCTCCGCCTCTCTGGTTTCAGCGTCCAGAGGGCGGAGACGGAGCCTGCGGTGCCTGGTGTATCGGCGTCGCGCTGCGGTGCACTCACCGCGCAGGTCTGCCAATTCCTGCGACCACCAATACACCTGGCGCTTGCGTTGGCACGGTCGGATCCGGGGCATCGCCACGTCGCACATCCTTGACATGGCGTCCTGGAGCCATCTCGCCTCCTCGTTAATGTCGGCTGGCCTGACCGGTGGTATCACCCAGGCCTGCACGACTGCGGCTTCCAGGAAAAGCTCCCGGTCCAGTTGCCTAAGCGCCCAACGCGGGCCACACGGAGCCTGTCTGACTGGCGGGTCTGCGGACTCGGCGGAGACGTCGAACCGTATATACCGGTGGTCCGAAAACGTCTCCACCTCCTCCATGACGCGCCAGTCAACAACGCGCGATGACAGAGCGGGGCTAGCAAAAGACCTATACCCTGGATTAACACATAGGCTTTAATAATACATACTTGTTATTAACAATAAGGACTTAATATATTAAATAAAAATATATTTAAGAAAAAGTTAAAAAACCAGTCGTTACAGATATTTAATGATTTAATTGAAGGTATCTGAAAGTTCCCACGGCGGGGCACGCCGCTATAGCGGCGGTAAGGCCAATTCTACAGGAGTGGCTCAATAGGAGCCACGGCGCCCTCAGCTTCCGGCTGACGCAGGTGCTTACCGGACACGGGTGTTTTGAGAAGTACCTGTGTCGCATAGGTCGGGAGCCGACGTCTCAGTGCCACCATTGTGGTGATTGCCGCGATGATACGGCGCTGCATACCTTGGTGGAGTGCCCAGCTTGGGCCGAGCAGCGCCGTGACCTGGTCGCGGCCGTAGGTGCTGCGGGAAATCTCTCGCTTCCGGCTGTAGTGTCTACTATGGTCGGGAGCGAGTCAGGGTGGAGTGCCGTCGCTATCTTTTGCGAGGCCGTGATGCTCGCAAAGGATGCGGCGGAAAGGGAGAGAGAGGCTGCCTCCTCTCTCCCCTCCCGCAGCAGACGCACTAGACGTCGTAGAGTGGCCGACCTGCGGCCACCGTAGGGCGCGGCCTGCGAACGACAGACTCGGGGCATCTTGTCGTCCGACCAGCAGCAGGCCTCGAGGCGGCGGCGCCGTGTTCCGCGCGCGCCTCATAGTGGAGTCCTGCGGTAACATAGGTTATTGGAGGAACACCGGGTTGGTTTTTAGTCAGTAAGAGTCTGACAGTACCCCCCGACACCAAAAAAAAAAGGTATCTGAAAGTTAACTTAATGAAATCAATGAAATCTAATTGTATATTGTCATATCTGTAGTGTCATTAAAGTGTGTGTAGGTACTTATGTATCCATAAGTTAAATGAGTGCACAGTGTTCGCCAACAAACTGTTTCTTAGTTTGGCGAAATTATTAAGTTATTAAGTATCACTTTCTTTTATAAATAAAAAAAAACGGCTTTATATTAAAACGAAGCGTTTATTTGAGGTCAGACTCCAGTCGAGCCGACCCATTAGTGCCGACTTCCAAAGCATGACTTTCCCCCACTTTGACTGACTAGTTACGACCTCCATCGGGTCTTAAAATAATGAGCTCGTGCGCGGTAAATTCAAGACCTACTAATGAAATTTACTTTTTCAATTAATTTATTACTATCCTATACAAGCTTTCGCCCGCGGCTTCGCTCGCGTATTATGTTGATAAAAAGCCAGCCCACGTATGCAAATTTCAAGCAAATCAGTCCTATATTTTTTCATTATTTTTTTTTGTAATAAATAAAATAAGTCGGCAAACGAGCAGACGGATTACCTGATGGTAAGCAATCAGCGCCGCCCATAGACACTCGCAACGGAGGAGTTACGAGTGCGTTGCCGACCTTTTAGGGATTTGGAGATTTAGGGATTGAGGAGGGATTGGGGAAGGGGAAGGATTGGCCCTCTGGTAACCTCACTCACACGGCGTATATAGTCCTAACCTGCCGTTATAGTGTAAAACATTAACAAATTCACACATTCGCACCAACATTCACATTTAGATTTGAGATCGCTACATTATTATTAAGTTATAATGTTTTTGTAAAAGTTAACTACAAAAAGTCTAAAATTAAGTTGGTATATCGTCACCGCGACCTCGGCCCAAAGCAGGAGAAGAAACGGGGGGGTTTTTAGTCAGTAAGAGTCTGACACTCTCTCGTCTTACCCTGCGCGGGAGACGTCATTTGATGATTTTCCTATAACAAAATAAGGAAAACGTCAAATCAATGAATAAAAGAATGATTATATTTCAAAAATACATTGTATTTAAAAATCAAAATAATATATTTTCACATTGGAAACTCTCTACCCACAATATATTTTTTAAACGTTGCCCCACATTAGTATTTTTTACTGTGTCGTGGGTGCGGTTACAAACATACAATGTCACATATACATCACACCCAGACTCACGGAACAACAGTTTGTGGATCACACAAAGAGTTGTTCCGTGCGTTAATCAAACTCGCGACACCTTGTGCAGTCAAACTACCTAAAACTGAAACTTACCTAACAAACACTAAACCGGGGTTGCGGGGTAAGCGCAATGAGGCACCGCGACCTCGGCCTAGAGCAGGAGAAAGAACAGGGGGGTTTTTAGTCAGTAAGAGTCTGACACTCCCTCCCGCCCGGCCCTAGACGGGAGAAGTTATTTGATGATTTTCCCCTCACAAAAAAAAACCTAACAAACACCAGTATTATTATAAGACCCTACCATTTCAGGGTTCAATACACGAAAACCTAAGCGGTCCGGGTTTTCAAAATGGCTGTTAATAAAATTATTATGGCTGGCAACATGAGTAAAAGTCGTTAGTGTCACAGTGTTGCAAGTTAATCCGTCCGCTGGGGCCGTCGATACAATACCTCGGAGGTAATATTTTGTCACTCCGTTTACTGGTTCAGGAAACGATAGACCTCCTCCGCTGTCACCTTTGCAAAGGGTTGCTGTGCCTGTTAATAGAAAAAATAATACTTTTCATTACAACATTTTCAATAATCCAAACTAATGCGAAAGTTCTGTCTGTCTTTTCTTCACTATTAACTAGTGAACCGATTTCTGTGAAATTTGGTACAGACGTAGTTTGGAACTCGAGAAAGGACATAGGATAGTTTTTTTTACCAAAAATCTGCAGGAAGTCACTATTCCATGCGAATGGAGTCGCGGGCAAATATTAATAAAACAAAGTCGCTTTCTCTGTCCCTATATCCCTATGTACGCTTAAAACTTTTAAACTACGCAACGGATTTCGATGTGGTTTTTTTATAGAAAGAGTGATTGAAGAGGAAGTTTTATATACATATAATGTACTTGTTTATAAATAACATTCAGTTAAAAGTGGAGATTTTAAAACAATTTAGTTTCTCGACATATACGAGATTAAGGCGCCCGCTTCTCATGTATGAGGGTGTTCGAAACCTGGCAAGTACCAATGTGACTTTTTTTGAGTTGTATGTACTTTCTATGATTATTTAGACACCACTGACATACGGTGAAGGTAAACATCGTGAGGAAACCTGGACTTACAATTTCAAATTATAAGTTTGAAATCGCCAATCCGCCTTGAGCGAGCGTGGTGATGAGCTAAAACCTTCTCCGTGTGAGAAGAGGCCTTTGATCAGCAGTGGGCACTTATAGGCTGATGATGATGATGATGATCATGACTTACCATTTGTATATCCTGCACAGATCTTGTCAACGGTGATATACACTTTGAATCCAAATGAAGTGTCGTTAAAACATTGTTGAATGCCCACGCTTGGGAGATCAGCTACCTTCAGGTATGGTGATGGTTTACCAGCTTCTGAAGTGTAACCCCAACCAGCTACCTGATGGGGATAAAGAAAATATTTAAAGGTAATAAACGAAACATACATTTTTTGAAAAGAGTAACCATGGAGTTTCTTGCTCGTTCTTCTCCATTCGAATCTACAATTTGGAACGAGCATCTAGCTTCACTGACGAGCAGACTGACAGACTATTATTCGATTTTGTGTGTCAAAAGTGTCCGACCAGCGGTTCCAAAGATTACCCTCTACACACAAACTTACAAATTTTACCTATTTATAATAGGTATTAGTATTGTTACGTGCCTGACGTCACGTTCCTGACTATGCGGGCTTGGGTTACGGGATTGGATGAAATGAAACACTAATACCAGATTTCAGACTTTCTATTGCACTTAAGTTACAGCGTCCACGGAGTTAAGTTATCGGCGTTCCTCTCCAGCAGAGTCCGGCCGACTGACACAACTTTGCCGTTCACGCTGACTTAACTCACTTAACTGACTGCACTTCACTATTTCACTGCACTTCACTATTTCACTCACTTTTCTTCTTTTTCACTTCTTCCTTTTCTTCCGAATCGCTTTAGACTTAGAACTCAACTGCCAGCGGTGAGCCGCAGTTCCGCTTATATACCCCCGGTTCAGGTTCTGGAACATTCAATTTCGTTATTCTTTTTGATCGTCATGAACCTTCCAATAATTTCGTTACTCATTTTTATTTATTCTCCTTCTCGCTCTTTAATTTTTCATTTCTTTCACACAAATAATTCCAGAAAGTTCCACAAAACTTCTATCAACTAAAAAACTACATGTTTACGGCGGGACTCGAACTCGGGGTCTCTGTGGTGTAATCCACACGCCTTACCGATTACACCAACTCGTGTTGACAATTCACGACGAAATTTACAATCTCTAGGCAACGTTTGACAACCATCCATTGACGTCATGATGTCAAAGAGTTTGAACCACTTTTCCGTCACACTGCCCCCCTCTTAGATTCGCTCGTCCCGAGCATCGTTGCTGCCGTAATACCTCGCCAACCTGTCTATATGGACAACTTTCAAAGGGCTCCTTGAAGTCTTCCGAATTCTGTAAGTAATGTCATTGATCTTCGTGACTATCTCATAAGGACCTTCCCAACTCGGTTGCAGCTTCGGAGATTTTCCCTTCCTTCTGACTGGATTATGAAGCCAGACCAATGACCCCTCTTCAAACCCAACAGAATTGGCTCGTCGATCATAGCGCGTCTTTGCGCGATCACTAGCTTGAAGACCGGCCTCCCTGATCTGCTCATAAATGTCCAACATTTTTGCCCTTAACTCGCTTATGTAATCGCTAAACTCGGTGCGAGAGTCGCCAGGTGGACAGCCCGATACAAGATCTGCCGGTAATCTCAATTCCCTTCCAAAATTTGCAAATGCAGGCGTCTTTGCGGTACTTTCATGTACAGCAGTCCGATAGGCAAGCAAGAAGAGAGGTATGTAAGTGTCCCAATCTCTCTGATGGCTGTCAACCACCTTTGCTAAGTGTCGCTCCAATGTTTGGTTGAAGCGTTCGACCATTCCATCTGACTGTGGATGATAAGGGGTCGTTCGAGTCTTATGGATTCCCAAAAGTTTACAAGTTTCCTGAAAAATTTGGGATTCAAAGTTCCGTCCTTGATCACTGTGCATCTCCAAGGGTACTCCAAATCGGGTGAATACTTCGTTTACCAACTTCGTCGCTACAGTTACTGCCTCTTGATTCGGTATGGCAAAGACCTCCGGCCATTTTGTAAAATAATCCATAACCACTAAAACGTAGCGATTGCCCGAATCAGTGATTGGAAATGGTCCAGCGATGTCTAAGGCTATTCTCTCCCAAGGCATACCAACATTGTAGATTTTCATCGCCCCCCTGCTCCTTGTTTGTGGACCCTTGACAGCTGCACAACTAGTGCATTTCCGGCACCAATCTTCGACGTCATATTTGCAATGCAACCAATAAAACCTCTCCTTGATCTTCACCAAAGTCCTCCTAATTCCCAAATGTCCTCCAGAAGATCCATCATGGAACGCTTTAAATACATCCCTTATTTTTGAACGAGGCACCACCAATTGCAAATGCTCGTCCTTGCCGTTTTTTGATTCCCATTTCCTGCACAGAAGTCCGTTATGCAGCGTAAGGCTTTTCCACTGTGCCCATAAACCTTTCGTTACCGCGCTATATTGGGCGACGTCACTCCAACTTGGCTTGTTACCACTTCGTAGCCACTCCAGTATTGGTTTAATATCTGCATCTCTTTCCTGTTCTAATTTCATCGCATCATTTCCCCATGCCTCGTCAACAGTATCAGTCCTTATCACCTTAAGAAAAGCAGTTTCCTTCTTAGCACAATGTTTGCAATCTTCCACGCATGGGCGTCTCGATAATGCATCTGCGTTGCCATGAATTCTTCCGCCGCGATGTTCGATTTCAAAGTCAAATTCCTGAAGTTGTTCCAGCCATCTGGCTACTTGGCCTTCGGGATCCTTAAACTGAAGCAGCCATTTCAAAGCAGCGTGATCAGTTCTGATCAAAAATTTCCGTCCCAGTAAATACTTCTTGAAATGGTGCAGGGTTTTGACTACGGCCAGCAATTCCCTCCTGGTCACGCAATAATTCCTCTCTGGCTTGGATAGTGACTTGCTGAAGTAAGCAATAACCTTCTCCTGCTCACCATCGCGTTGTGAAAGGACACCTCCTATTCCAATATTGCTGGCATCCGTATCAACTACGAATATTCCTTTCGCGCTGGGATATCCGAGAATTGGTGTGTTACAAAGCCGTTCTTTTAGTTCTTGAAAGGCTTGCTCACAATCCTCGTCCCAAACAAAGGCACGTTTCTCCTGTGTCAATCGATGCAATGGCTTGGCAATGTCCGAGAATCCTTTCACAAATCGCCGATAATACGAGCACAATCCAAGAAATGCCCGAACTTGCGTTTTGTCTTTAGGTGTTGGCCATTCCTTGACAGCGACAGTCTTGGCTGGATCAGTCTCAATTCCTCTCTCAGAAATAACATGTCCTAGATAATTCACTTCGCGCTTGAAGAAAGAGCATTTCTTTGGACTCAACTTTAAATTTGCTCCACGCAGCTTGTCGAGTACCTTTTCCAATTTCCTTAGATGATCGTCAAAATCCCGTCCAACAATGATGATGTCATCGAGGTAAACTAGGCAGGTTTCGCCCAGCAGACCCGCCAGCACCTGTTCCATCAAACGCTCAAAGGTTGCCGGTGCATTGCATAATCCAAATGGCATCACCTTAAATTGCCAGAGTCCCTTCCCAGTTGAGAATGCGGTCTTTTCCTTGTCCTTGGGATCCAAATCCACCTGCCAATAGCCGCTTTTCAGATCGAGCGTTGAAAACCATTTCATGCCACTCAGTGTGTCAAGTGTGTCATCGATTCTTGGTAACGGGTAGCTATCCTTCTTGGTTACATCATTCAATCGTCGATAGTCTACGCAAAACCTCGTTGAACCATCTTTCTTCTTGACAAGCACGACAGGTGAACACCAAGGGCTAGAAGAGGGCTCTATCACGTCATTTTTCCTCATATCGTCAATCATTTGTTCAACCTCTTTCTCACGAGCGAATGGTATGCGTCTGGGCCTTTGACGAATTGGCATTGTATCACCTGTGTTTATTTGATGCTTCACCACACCAGTTCGGCCAATATCACCATCGCTTCTTGAAAACACATCAGAGAATCGAAGAAGTAAATTTCTAGCTTTCATAGTCTCCACTTTTGTCAGACTTTTGTTTTCGTCTAAGATTTTCGTTACAAAGTCTATTCCCGTACTGTCCTTTTTCACAAGATTCTCTCAGCATTTTCTTATCCAGGCCACTTCTTCCAATACGCCCACGGGCTCTCCTTCTTCAATCGTAATTTCTGAATCACTGAAGTTGAATACCGGAATGCGGTTAACATCAGATGACCCCACGACAGTTCTTGCCGGTAGCCATGAGTTTACGTGTTCCGATTTATCAATCACAGCGCACCTTCGAGGTAAACTTCCTTCCCTCCTCCTAGGTAATGCGATTGGTACGAGAGTCTGTGATTTTGGTGCAAGAACAGTTCTTCTTAAACAGCAAACTTTTCCCAGGGTTCCACCCTTCATCGGAATTTCCTCAGTTCCACATAGTAATACTCCAGATTTTAAGTCGATGTTACACTGGTGCCCTTGCAGGAAGTCAAGTCCCAGGATGCAGTCATCCAGAATTTTGGCCACAATAACCTCATGTCGATAAACACGTTCCCCAATTTTGATTGTTACATGCAGTTTTCCTCTTATCGGTATGCACTGGCCGGTAGCTGATTTCATTCGTAGGCCAACAATTGGTTTAACGTGTTTCCTGATGTTTTGCCCGAGCAGCCGAACATTTATCACCGTCCTTGAAGCTCCAGTATCTAATGTTAGCTGACTGTTTTTCCCATTTACTTGACCGTCTATCACCAGAGTATTTCCATCGTTGGTTTGCTTGATGTAGATTGTTGGGGTTGTTCCACTACCAGCCAGCGCCCACCCCGCAGCCCTGGCTGGATTTAAGTTTCCCTGCTGGTCAGAAGTTGAGACCGCCGCGTCCTGGCGGTTCATCTTCTTCGGGCAGTCGCTCCGTATGTGCCCACGCTCTCCACATCCATAGCACATGAAGTTCCGACGGCGTGGAGGTACCTGCTCCGTTGTCGTCATTTCCCGCAGACGTAAGGTACGGGAGTTGCCACGCACGGCTTCCACTTCCAATGCATGGGCCAGAGCTTCTTTCATGTTCTTGTGATGGCCCAGATGAACAGCAGCTCGTACTTCGGGGTCCCGAATACCGTCAATGAACGCTTGGAGAAGCGTGCCTTCAATCATTGACGGAGTCGACCGGAAAGCTCGACGCACAAGTTTCTCGATTTCCACGGACCATTGCTGTAGGCTCTCATTAGCACACTGAGTACGCTCTTTTAATTGCGTTCTGTACACGTGCTCGAGGTGGCTGTTTCCAAAACGTGCCTCAAGTGCGTCGAAGAGGGCACTGAAACTGAGATCCCCACTTGTACCGATAGCTTCCAGCACTGAGAGCGCTTGATCACGGAGGGCCAGGATGAGGGCTGACTGTGCTTCCTTCTGAGTCCAACCATAAACCTCCATAAGTGTCTCAAACTGTAGCTTGAACGCGGTCCAGGATGTTGTTCCGTCGTAATGGGGAATCTTGAGCCCTTTCGTTGCGATTGAGGCTGCAATTGGGGCGTCAAAACCGGCTGCAAGACGGCTTCGGCTCTTCAAAGGGCTTGGGCTTGTCACTTCCTGCTTGATTTTGGAGATCTCTTCTTCCACTCTCTCCTCTATCGCCATGACGCGATGTTTCAACTTGCCTAATCCTTCCTCCACTTCTTGTACCCGTTCGACAGCCTTTTGCAGTCCCTTCGTGAAATCCTTATGCATGTCTTCCAAGCGACGCGCTTGCTCCTCTTGGCGGCGAGCTTGATCCTCTTTCAGCTCCCGTAGCTGCTCCGCCTGACAGCGTGCATGCTCCTCTTGGCGACGAGCTTGCTCCTCTTGGCGACGAGCTTGCTCCTCTTGGCGACGAGCTTGCTCCTCTTGGCGACGAGCTTGATCTTCTTTCAGCTCCCGTAGCTGTTCTTCTTGGCGGCGCGCTTGCTCTACCATCATTTGCTGCAGCTGTAGCAGTAGATCCACCTGCACAGGCTTGGCTTCTGCATCGCTGGTTTGAGCTGCAGCACTCTCTTCCCTCACACGCTGCGCTTCTGCCATTGCACGGGTACTCACTCCTCTTACGTCCTGCGGCACTAGCGGCATTTTTCTCCAATACCACTTCTGACACCAAATGTTACGTGCCTGACGTCACGTTCCTGACTATGCGGGCTTGGGTTACGGGATTGGATGAAATGAAACACTAATACCAGATTTCAGACTTTCTATTGCACTTAAGTTACAGCGTCCACGGAGTTAAGTTATCGGCGTTCCTCTCCAGCAGAGTCCGGCCGACTGACATAACTTTGCCGTTCACGCTGACTTAACTCACTTAACTGACTGCACTTCACTATTTCACTGCACTTCACTATTTCACTCACTTTTCTTCTTTTTCACTTCTTCCTTTTCTTCCGAATCGCTTTAGACTTAGAACTCAACTGCCAGCGGTGAGCCGCAGTTCCGCTTATATACCCCCGGTTCAGGTTCTGGAACATTCAATTTCGTTATTCTTTTTGATCGTCATGACTCCAGAACCTTCCAATAATTTCGTTACTCATTTTTATTTATTCTCCTTCTCGCTCTTTAATTTTTCATTTCTTTCACACAAATAATTCCAGAAAGTTCCACAAAACTTCTATCAACTAAAAAACTACATGTTTACGGCGGGACTCGAACTCGGGGTCTCTGTGGTGTAATCCACACGCCTTACCGATTACACCAACTCGTGTTGACAATTCACGACGAAATTTACAATCTCTAGGCAACGTTTGACAACCATCCATTGACGTCATGATGTCAAAGAGTTTGAACCACTTTTCCGTCACAGTATAGACTAGCTCTTGCCCGCGACTTTGTTCGCGTGGAATAGTGACTTTTTGCAGATTTTGGTTTAAAAACTATCCTAAGTCCTTTCTGGAGTTCATTTCTCAAGTTAATGAAGAAAAGACAGACATACAAACAGAGTTACTATCGCATTTATAATATTAGATTGGGTAGTCTGGATGTCGGCAGACCAGTTGACGGATTAATCTTTATAACTATACGCAACGGATTTCGATACGGTTTTTTTAACCGACTTCCATCGGTGCCACGTAAAAGCTACAAACAACAGTACCTATTAGAAAAATATATTGATCGATACGTACTAATCAATCAAACTAGCAAGAGGTATGTAGGTAATATCTTTACGCTATTATTGTTTTTCTTGGCAACGACTTTAAGATTATAAAATAGTTATTAAATATTATTTTCTATTTAACTAAATGAAAATATGTTGGTATTACTTTGAACAAAGTTAATTTATTTTTTGCTTTTTAGTTTAGGTACCTACTTTTTGAAGTCGTTTTTTTTTGTTATTTTTTTTTATATAATAGGTCTTTTCAAAAATTTAAACGAATTTTTTGATTTGAAATGCGATGAAAATGTAACACTAATCAATAAACAAATGACTACTTTTGGAAAAAGAATCCCAGGTTTTTAAAACAAAATTAATTAGCCTTAGCCTAACAAAAACTATTTTGATTTGAAATGGCCAGTACTGCAGAACGGCAATTTCATAGGTAAAGACTTATTAGATAGATAGAGTGATTGAAGAGGAAGGTTTATATGTATAATTACATCCATTAGTTAAAAAGTAGAGAAATTTAGTATCGGCATTACACCCGTGTAAAATCGGTTTTCTTGTTGTTATACCAAACCAGGCCATTATTTAAATAAGTTATTTAACTGTATATAAGTTATAATTAAAAGTTACCTTGCCCATGTTCCCAGACTCTAAATGTCTAGAATCCATATCAGGTCCGAAATCCAGGCAGACGGGCTGAACGAACATTTTGAAAAAGAATCTCTTCTCTAATATGACTATAGCCAAATCGTCCTGAAAGTTCGTCTGGACGCCGCGGTAGTGAGGCGGGATTTTGACATCTATAACCTGTTAAAAAATATCTTATATATAAAAATGGATCGCAAAATGTGTTGGTAAGCGCATAACTCAACAACACCTGGACCAATTTTGCTAATTCTTTTTTTGTTATGTTTGGTATTGTCAGGTGAAGGTTCTTATCAAAAAAAATATTAGAAAAGTAGAGGGGAAGATTAGGAAAAAGTGACCCTTTGATAGCGAGATAGTTGGACCCGTGCGAAGCGGTGGCGAGCCGCTAGTATAAAATTAAATGGTAAAAACCATCCATCATCTAGCATTGCCGGTCAAGCGCTGTAATAGATCAAGGTCCCGGTCCAGTTGGAAAAGTAACGGGGGGTTTTTAGTCAGTAAGAGTCTGACACTCTCTCGCCTCACCCTGAGCGTGACTAATAACAATCTCAGTGTGGGAGAGCCATGCTTCGGCACGAATGGGTCGGCTCGACCGGAGTGATACCACGGCCTCACAGAAAACCGGCGTGAAACAACCACAGCGTTGTGTTTCGCCATGTCAGTAAGGTTACCGGAGGCCCAATCCTTTCCCTTCCCCAATCCCTCCTCTATCCCTGAATGTCTAAAACCCTAATCCTTAAAAGGTCGGCAACGCACTCGTAACTCCTACGTTGCGGGTGTCCATGGGCGGCGCTGATTGTTTACCATCAGGTAATCCGTAAGCTCGTTGGCCGACCTATTACATAAAATGAAAGAGTAGAAAAACTACACTATCATACTGCCATGGAAAGTGCCCACTACTGAGCAAAAGCGTCTTCTTCTTCTCACACGGAGAAGCTGTGACCATATTATTGCTTGGTAACTGCACGGTTGGCCCGGTGGCTGGGCAACTGGCTGCCGTGCAACGTGTCGCGGGTTCGATTCCCGCACGGAACAACTCTTTGTGTGGTCCACATATTGTTCAAGGTCTAAGTGTAACATTGTATGTTTCACTGATAAAAACATGACCCTACGATCAATAGCAGCCAAGTAAACTAGGGTGTCAGTCCTCAAAAATACAAGTTGACCATCCATTTGCTACTTACATTCCGTTGTTGAACCACCTCATCCTGGACATCGTCCCACGCCCTGGACAGTTTCCCAGCTTGGACAGCATACCTGCAGGGAGGCTCCATAGCTCCTAGCCTCCAGAAGCAGTGGGCAGCTTGGAAAAACAATTGCTTTAGACTTTAGACTTTAGACTTTAGACTTTAGACTTTAGACTTTAGACTTTAGACTTTAGACTTTAGACTTAGACTTTAGACTTTAGACTTTAGACTTTAGACTTTAGACTTTAGACTTTAGACTTTAGACTTTAGACTTTAGACTTTAGACTTTAGACTTTAGACTTTAGACTTTAGACTTTAGACTTTAGACTTTAGACTTTAGACTTTAGACTTTAGACTTTAGACTTTAGACTTTAGACTTTAGACTTTAGACTTTAGACTTTAGACTTTAGACTTTAGACTTTAGACTTTAGACTTTAGACTCTAGAGCTTTGGCCTTGGTATCAAGACATACCACGTACGTAGAGGATAGACTTTTTTGAGGAAAAAAAATCATCAAATGACTTCTCTCGTCTCATTCGGTGACTTTTAGGGGTTTTTTGTCAGTAACAGTCTAACACTCTCTCTCAGCATATCCTGGGCTAAAGAATTCATTTCATTCAAGGAAGTATGGGAGAGCCAAGCTTCTGCACGAATGGGTCGTCTCGACCGGAGTGATACCACGGTCTCACAGAATACCGGCGTGTAACAACCACAGCGTTTAAAAACACACAGTGTTTCGCCGTGTGAGTGAGGTTACCGGAGGCCCCATCCCTCCCCTTCCCCTTCCCAATACTTAAATATCTATCTTTATTCCTAAGAGCCCGGCAACGCACTCCTTTGGTGTTGCGGGTGTCCATGGGCGGCGGTGCTTGCTTACCATCAGGTAATCCGTCTGCTCGTTTCCCGACCGATACCATGCCTCTCTGAGCCGCGCTCTTGCTTGCGGAACGCGACCATGAGCGTAACGGGACAATGACGTCATCTTTTTCGTGGATGTAGCCAAAAAGGATCTTCAACTCACCAGAAAGAACAACCTTTCGGCTGATGATAGATCCTCCACAGATCTGTTCATAGGGGGTCTCCTTCTTGTCATATATGCCAACATGCCAGGGCAGTTCACCATGTATCGCTGGTCTTCCACCAGACATAAGCGGTGTACCTTTTGGTATTATTGTACCGCATTCTGAAAAACACCGTAAGGTCAGGTAGAAATTTAATTAAGGTTCAAAAAACACGGATTCTTCCTCCTTCTTCATTCTCACCTTAGCCTCGGCTTCGGAGGCCCAATTCTTTCCCTCCCCCATCCATAAATAGTCAAAACCCTTATCAAAAGGCAACAGCAACGTATTCGGAAGTCCTTTGGTGTTGCAGGTGTAAATGGGCGGCGCCGACTGCTTACCATCAGGCAACTCACCATAATGCCTACAGCCCTAGATTATAGCATGATGTCATTTGTCTAGTTGCAGAAGTCATGTGTGTAGCGACATCTATCGCACAACTATAACAACAGCACCAATCACGTGCAAGATTCTACATCGCGCTATAAGAGTTCTCATCGCAATTAGAACCTATACAAAAATTCGCCACAACCGTCGGGCAGGAGCCCACCAGACTCAACACCCGTCTGGTCGGAGCCCACCAGACTCAACACCCGTCTGGTCGGAGGATCCCCCCTTTTCAATGGCGGATGAGGAACTTTCCACCCTGTTCTCTCATACCTCTAAATGTGTATTACTAAATATTTTGTGTCGATTTGTACAGCGTAATAAACGCAAGTATATATTCACCTAAGAAAGTAAACAACAAAAATATACCCCAGCCAGCCAGTTCACACCATCAGGTAATTGGTCTGCTTTGACGACTCTTGTCATAAACAAATCCTCATATTCTCAACCCTCATATCTCTGGTGTAGAGGTTGTCCATGAGCTCTGCCAATTGCTTAACATCAGCAGGGGATCTATGCGCTTGTTTGCATTTCCAAAAAACGTCGATGAATTGAAATTTAAATGCCTCGCCTTAAACATGCTATGCTGCAGCTGGTATACCACACCCATGGGAAGATTAGTGTAAATATGTCAGATACTTACCAGGTCTGCAAGTATCAGGCATGTAATCCCAAGTTCCATTGACACAGGTCATTAAACTTAACGGAGTTCGCGAGAAAAAGTGGACATTACAGAACGGTTGGACCTTTCCGCCGGAAGGTATGAGGTAGTCACATTTTGTGTAGCCGTCTGCTGGGTCTTCGGTGACCAGGCAGCGAAAGTCCATGTCTTTGTACCGAGCCAACCTGCAGACAACTGTAATTAAGAATAAGAATAATTTTATTGCTTATTAAACAATGCTTTGGTTCCTGAAATTCATACTAGGATTCCCTGTGTCGTGAGTTTCAGGCTCATTCGTTTCGATGTCTGTTTTCAGTTTCACTATATATTCATATACGTTAAGTTGCTTAGATTAGATTAGTAGGTATGTTAAACATTCGGCCAAAAAAAAAAAACAATAATATATATGAAAGCCTAGCCTATACAGAAGGCAGTCCTCCCTGAAACGGCGCGCATTGTGAGGAGATTTCGGTCTTTGGAGCCCTAACCACCGGTGGCTTGGACCAGCTGGCTCCTATTTTTATATTTTTAAATATTATTTTATTGGTTATTTTAGCAATATTTAAAAATGTAATCGTAGAGTTGTTAAAATAAAATATATGTCATATATGATAATAAATATCAAATCAAATCAAATCAAAATCATTTATTCCAACTAAACCATAAAAAGGTAGGTACTTTTGAAACGTCAAAATAGAATAGTAGTCTGTCAGTCTGTTCGTCAGTGAAGCTAGGTGCTCGTTCCAAATTGTAGTTTCGAATGGAGAAGAACGAGCAAGAAACTCCATCGTTACTCTTTTTAATTTAGATAATAAATTTAATAAGTAAATAAATATCCATATGTTAGGTATATAGTAATAAATTATATGCTAATAAATATACGAAGTATGAATAACAGCTAGCTACGTGTGTTTTTTTGTTTTTAGGTTAATAAGTCTTCTGTCATATCGTAGTCCAGCGTAAGAAGCCACTTCGTGATCACAGATTTGCATTTTGTTTGTGTTAGCTGCAGAATATTGTGTCGATCGTTAAGTTTTTTTTTATAAACATGCGGTCCAATAATTAAACTCAAAAAAATAAGGTAGACGAATTTTTTTGAGGGGCAGAAGATGTCAATTGATTTCTCTCGTTCAGAGTAAGGTGAGAAGGAGTATCAGACTCTTTCTGACTAAAAACTACTCCGTTCCTTCTCCAGGCCGAAGGTGCGGTACCTTATTGCGATTGCCTCGCAACCCTGTCTGAACATCGACCTTGTTGAGCAGAGCCAGTAGCCCACCAATATGGCGCTTGCGAAACGCTACACGCCGACCGCTCGGATCTGGTTCTGGCCGGGTGACGAGCTACTCTTGCTAAGAGATTATCGTGCGATCCCTGACGACTTCCAGATTGTCTCCTACTGCAGCGGATTTGGAGTGAGGAGATAGTAGTTCGCTTATGCTCTTTGTCTTCTTCTTTGCGATGTGATCACATCTTCAATTTCCTCTCGCTCCGCACCATGGCCTCGACTAAGGCCAGACGTAAGAAGTCGAAGGTAAACTGTTACTCTTAAAAGCCGATAAATAACTCATTACTTTACGATATTACGGGTGTTTATGAACGGCGTTGATAGCTTACCATCAGTTTATTAAGGTATAAGTGCGAAGTCCACCTGTTCTCAAGGTCACTCACGTTTGCATGTCGGAAACGCACGTGCCCACTGTCCATTACTGCACAAAACTGATGAATGCCCCACCATTCTGTAAGGGGGGAAGCACACGTAGTTCAGAATCACAAAATCCAGACCAGGTGGAAAGGATTCAGGGTATGGAGCCTCGGTATAAGCCCCGTGGTCTGGCTGCGGGGGTAAGGCGCACAGACTGGAACTGAAAAAACAAAATATTCAACAGTTAAATTTTTTTATGCTAAAGCAAGCATGTGCTTAAGTGTAGGAGATCCTTGCTTCGGAAGAATGGCAGAGCTATGTTTCGGCATGAATAGGCCCGCTTGACCGAAGTGATACCATGGCCTCACAGAAAACCAGCGTGAAACAACCACAGCGTTGTGTTTCGCCGTGTCATTGAGGTTATCGGATGCCCAATCCTTCCTTTTGCCCCCATCCCTTCCTAATTCTTAAATATCCGAAACCCTTCTCCCCAAAAGGCCGGCAACGCTCACGTAATTACTTTGGTGATGTCAAAGGGCGGCGCCGATTGCTTACCATCAGGTAATCCGTCTGCTCGATCTGTCCCATTCGTGCCAAAACTTGCTTCTTCCACACTTCTTTCTTTTCTCACTAGAGGGCCTAGACAAGTAGCAAACGCTCGGAGTCATTTCTAATGTACTGAAAAAAAAATATCCCAACAAATTGAGAACCTCCTCCTTTTTTATAGTCGGTTAAAAATGAACGCTTGGGCGTTAGCATTTTTAGATTGGTAGCCAAGTGTACAACTACAACTACTTGAAGAACGCTCATTCTATTCGAACGTTAGAAAAAACATCAATTGTTCTCTATGGTTTTCGTAGGCTAACGTCAGTTTGACATTAGGTCGCCGCGAAAGGAGAATATTTTCAAGTTGTGTATGGTTTTATTTAAGAAGTTTTAATTGAAATTATACATTAAATAGCATATTTAATACGGTGAGTACTCTAAATAAGTATAATGTATTATGTATCATCATGTTTGTGTATATAATATTGTCGTTTAAATGGTTACTTGAATAATATTATTTTCAGTTTCATTGTAATATTATTTTTTAGATGGAACCGAGGTTGCGAGCTATTCCAGAGCAATTCCTAGTTCTAATAGATTTTATGGAAAGGTATTTCGTAATTATACGTAAAATAAAATAAATTAAACTAAATATAAACTAAAAACCACCTTTTTCATTTTCCTTTCACCTATTTTCATATCTTTGTAAGTAATTTTGCAAGAAATAAAAGGCTTTTTATTTTTATTTATTATTTAAATATAAACAATGACGTGATCAAGCTGCACAATCTACAAAGGAATGTACCACTAAAGCTGTTGTTTATGTTTTAGGCGCGGCGATATCTCGAAACCCCAGTCGAGCGCTCAAGGTCGGTTTAAGGGCCATCAGCTGTGGCAGGATTTAGCGACTACGTTAAATTCTGTTAATGGTGGTGTTAAAAAATCAGCAGATAAATGGAAAAAGGTATGAATTAAAAATAATATATTTCAATTATCATCATCATCATCATCATCATCAGCCTATAAGTGCCCACTGCTGAGCAAAGGCCTCTTCTCATACGAAGAAGGTTAGAGCATCAATCACCACGCTTGCTCAATGCAGGTTGTCAATTTCAAACTTATACACATATCAGAATCACATATCAGAACCGACTAAATGATGTAACAAAGAAATGTATTGTAAAACTGATTGAAAAAGAGTAACCATGGAGTTTCTTGCTCGTTCTTCTCCATAGGAATCTACACTTTGGAACGAGCAAATAGCTTCACTAGAGGACAGACGGACAGACTGACACGCTTAATTTTAAAGCTCTTGTTATATACTTATTTTCCTTTTTTGCTTGCTTGACGTTCAAAAGTGCCTACTGTGGTCTAATTGAAATAAATGATTTTTGACTTTTTGACTTTTGACTTTTTATAATTAGAAATTATAAGTCCAGGTTTCCTCATGATGTTTTCCTTCACCATATGTCAATGGTGTCTAAATAATCATAGAAAGTACATATAACTCGGAAAAAGTCACATTGGTACTTGTCAGGTTTTGACCCACACCCTCATGCATGAGAAGAGGGCTCCTTAACCTCCGGGCCACGACGACAATATTAATAATTATAATTATAAATATTACAAATAATAGTTTGCGGGGCAAACTTGGGCAGACATCGCTCTAGACAGAATAATTTGGAAGGAAATTTTCAACATTTATTCCAACTTAACCATAAATAGGTACTTTTGAAACATCAAACAATCACAAATTAGGCTATTAAAAAAAAAAAAATATTTTTCATTTTCATGAATGAAAATGAATATAAAAACATTCTTATAATAAAGTTTCACTGTGCTTTCTAGGTGTGGGCAGACTGGAAGACAAAAACTAAAAAGAAATATTTAACTATAAGGCAACACTCTTCTGGTGGTGGTGGGTCTAGCAGCAGGGCCTCTTTAACTGCATTGGAAGAGAGAGTGGTTGCAGTTATTGGAGTGTCTGCTGTGGCAGGCCAAGCTATCCAAGAGCAAGGATTCAATGTAAGTATTTTATAAACTTGTACTACTTAGACATAATCTTTTGTATCTTATACTAGCTACTCTTGCGCGGTTTCACCCGCTGCTCAGCTCCATTTACTCGTAGCGTGATGTTTTATAGCCTATAGCACTAAGGAACATTGTAGCTATCTATCAGTGAGAGAATTTTGGAAATCCGATCAGCTGTTCCAAAGATTACTCCCTACATACAAACTTACAAATTTTACCTCTTTATAATATTAGTATAGAGATTATAAAGCAAGAAGGTTGATTCCACATAAAGAAAAAAGCTTGTTATATTATAAAAATACAACAAAATTTTTCTGAATTTTGTTTTACTTATAATAACAAAACATTTTATTTCAGACGGCTAAAAGATTCTTAAAATTGTTAAGTAGTCTTTTATTTTTCAGAAACCATCAAATGACCCACCCTTGATTCATGTAGAAGACAGCTCCAGTGAGATGCCATCTGCAGAAGAAGAGAAAGGTGAGCTAGAGCATTTCGTTCCAGATTATAGTCAAAACAGTAAGTCAAAGTCAAAGCATCTTTATTGTACATGTGAGTTACAGGTCTTAACATTAAATTAAAGTATCAATATGTCCTGCCTTAAAGGCATACAATAATTATGTGGGTACTTATAATAGCATAGTAATAATTACCTATATTGGCATAAAAAATTTTGGAATTATTAAGAATGGTAAAAGTTATTATAAATGTAAAAGTACAGTGAAGACTATCACATGGTCAATGTACTAATGCATGTCAAATACGGTGAAACTAATACAATATCATACAGAAAATACTTATTCATGTCAAAATACAGTGGAACTAATGAACCGTCAAAAATTCAAGAAATAATGGATCGTGTAGTACGCTTTATCAATTAAAAATTTTCGTAGTTTATTTTTAAATACTGCAAGTTCCTTAATGTCTAAGTTAACTAATTAATGTATTTCGGCTTACTCAACGTAATAATTTGAAGAGATACTCGACTAGTTCTTCTAGCATGGCTTGAAACTAGTCGAGTATCTCGTCAAATTATTACTTGAGTAAGCCGAAAACATAATAATAATTAATTTAGATTTTAGAATGTCTCAAAAGTTTATTAATAAAATTATAGTAAGTTAACTGTAATAATGATATTTGGTTCCAACAATATTAATATTTCACAAATATTTTATGGATGTAACTGTTTCTTTAGGTAATTAAAATAAAAATTTGATTGAATATCATAATAAAATTAATGATAAAAAAATTATACTTTCAGCTGAATCCATAGTACAAAGCCCACCACGCACAACTTTGCCACCGACACGAGAGACAGCTACATCACCACCCCAGCTCTCCCCTTTTTCTCCCTCTCACCCGCGAACTCCACCAGCACGAAGCTCTAGGCGGCAGGCTTCAGCCTCCTCGCGGTCTTCTTTCCTAAGGGCTCGTAGGAACAGAGCATTGACGCCATTCGAAAGAGCAACAAATAAACTACTAGCCTTTAAGATCCGTCGACTTGAATTCGAGGAGAGGCGTGACAGGCGCCTCCATGCTCGCGAGTTGCAGAGGATAGAGGTCAATCGAGAGCATAACCAGTTGTTACATCAATTATCTTTGATTGGTCAAAGACTAATTGATGTGTTGACGCGATCAACTAGATTGCCTTCTGAATGAATTTTTAATATTATTTAGGTAATTAGATTAATTAGGTTGGATTTGCTTAGATTAAATTTGAATAATTAGTGTAATTTACTATAGATTTATTGATGATTGTAAGGATCCAATGACAGAAATAACAGTGACTATCTATGTTATACAATAATTTAAAATTGCTATTACTTTTTGTCGTGGTGGCGCGGAGGTTAAGGAGCCCGCTTCTCATACATGAGGGTGTGGTTTCGAAACCTGGCAAGTACCAATGTGACTTTTTCCGAGTTATATGTACTTTCTATGATTATTTAGACACCACTGACATACGGTGAATGAAAACATCGTGAGGAAAACTAGACTTAAAATTTTTAATTATAAGTTTGAAATCCCCAATCCGCCTTGAGCAAGCGTTGTGGTTAATGCTCTAACCTTCTCCGTGTGAGAAGAGGCCTTTGATGATGATAACTTTTTGAATCTTCTGATAAGGTAATAAAGTGTGATAAATATAGGTACACAGGACAATGAATGAAATAAAAAAAATGGATGCAATTGGTAATTGGATAGGGTTAACCTATCCAATTACCAATTGCATCCATTTTCATATTAATTATTATTTTCTAGTTTTTTTGTGAAATTATTCCTGACAAAACTTCTTTTTTGTGAGGGGAAAATCATCAAATGACTTCTCCCGCCCAGGGCCGGGCAGGAGGGAGTGTCAGACTCTTACTGACTAAAAACCCCCCTGTTCCTTCTCCTGCTCTGTGCCGAGGTCGCTTACCCCGCAAACCCGGCTGTGACACAACCTTTATGATGTGATGAAGTAATGAAATGATTGTCATACCAAAGTTAATGCGGATGCAAATTTTAAGTTCGAGATGTACCTATGTAATATACAATATTGTACAGAAAAGTTTATTTACTAAAAATAAAATAGTTTTATTTGATAAACAAAATATTTTATTTTACCATCATCATCTTCCTGCCCTTGTCCAGTTTTATTTGGGGTCGGCGCAGTATATTTTTTTCTTCCATTCTGTCCTGTCACCCGTCACGCTATCGCTAACTCCTCTGACTTCCATATCATTTCTCACACAATGACATGCATTTCATCCCTCCTTTTCACATGGCCATACCAAGACAAACGGTTCGGTTGAAAAGTTGATTTTCAGTCACTGGCGCCACTTTCAAACTTCCTCTAACATACTCTTTCTCACTTTATCCATTCTCGTCACACCACACATCCATCTCAGCATTCTCATCTCTGCTACATGCTTGCATTGCATCGCTTTTCATCCGTCTTTTTCAGAGCCCAACATTCTGACCCATACAGTAGGACAGGCCTTATCACGGACTTGTAGATTTTACCCTTCAACCTGAGGGGCATCCGTGGGTCGCAAGTTGTTCCAGTGACCTGTCGCCATTTCATCCATCCTGAGTTGATCCGATGTGCTATGTCTCGGTCTATCTCACCATTCCCTTGGATAAGCGACCCAAGGTACTGAAAATCGGAACAGGTTGGTATGGGCGTTCCGGCGAGAGCTATGGGCACAGGACTAGAGAGACCGCTAAAATCGCAGAACAGGTACTCTGTTTTAGTTCTGCTCAATTTTAGGCCAATACCCTCCAGTCTTTGCCACCACATTTCCAATGTGCTCAGGACCTCTAGGGCACTCTCGGCAACCAGCACAATATCATCGGCAAACAGCATACACCAGGGAGCCTCTTCCTGAATGTCCGACGTCAGAGCGTCCATTATTATCAGGAAGAGGTAAGGGCTGAGAGCCGATCCTTGGTGTAAACCTTCAGCCACATTGAACTCGTTAGTGGTGCCCGCTGCAGACCGGACTTGTGTACTGCAGCGACTATACATTGATCGGATAAACTGCACATACTTCCCAGGCACACCTTTCTCCTTAAGGGCTCACCACAGAACCTCACGAGGTACCCCGTCGTATGCCTTTTCGAGGTCAACGAATACCATGTGCAAGTTTTTATGTGCACCTCTGTATTTTTCGCACAACTGGCGTATAGCAAATATGGCATCCGTTGTACTACGACCAGGCATAAAACCGAATTGGTTCTCTGAAATTTCACTCTCTTCTCTCAGCCGCCGTTCAATAACTTTCTCCCATACTTTCATGGCATGCGACATTAGCTTTATTCCTCTATAATTGTTGCACTCGAGCACATCACCTTTGTTTTTAAAGATGGGCACCAAAGAACTGTTGCACCATTCATCAGGTATGATTTCTTCCTGTAACAATTTATTGAAGAACAAAGCCAACCACACCCTTTCATCTACTCTTAATAACTTCCACACCTCAACTGGTATTCCATCTGGGCCAATGGCTTTACCATTTTTCATTACATTCACTGCTACTCTGACTTCCTCCATACTAACCATTCTCACTAACCCCACATTCACTGGTTTATTCTCTAAAACCCCACTCCAATTATTTTCCTCATTCATAAGTCTTTCAAAATATTCCTTCCACCTCTCTTTGATTTTGTCGTTATCCGATAGAACCATTCCACTTTCATCTCTTACACATCTTACCTGGCAAACATCCCTCACCTTACTTTCCCTCATTTTACCATAAATTAAAAATAGAAATGTGTAACCCGGACATCCCGGCGTACGGCAAATATCCACCCCTACGTTGTTGAGACACCTGCGGCCGGGACTAAGCGTTTTTCCTTGAGGGATTGGAACAGTTTGCCGGCTGCAGTCTTTCCGTCCGAATACTATTTAGGTGTCTTCAAGGCTAGAGTGAATAGGCTCTTAATAAACTAGTGCGCCTTACCATCAACGATTGCATCACTGCTTACCATCAGGTGGAATCGCAGTCAAGCACTAGTTTATTCCAAGTAAAAAAAACTCAGTTTAATACATACCTACATGGAGCAATATTGTCTTAAGCTAGATCTATAATAGAAACTAGATCTATAAAAAGTAACAAAAAAGTGTAAATAATATGGGCATGTGACATGTATTGTATATGATTTTTTTATTTTATTTATTTGGGACAAAAAACAGTTACATGCTTAGCTTAATACAAACACATCCTTATGTTTACATATTATTCTACACAAATACTTACATATAATTGCATGCAAAATAGTGTTATACATGTAACCCAAACTATTGTCCACGAATTAACAAAGAAATTCAGTAGAAAAAAAACAAACATACAGTGTACATCACAAAAAAAAATGAAGACTGTTATGAAGATTAGATTAAGAAAAGGTAAAAAAAAACTAAAATATCTTATAAAGTTAATAACTCTACTGCTTTTGCCTTAAAACTATTTTTGGAAAGAGTAAAAATGTCTGAAATGATTTATGAGATAAATAAAAAAACGTATAATAACTTACAATATAAGTGTGGGAGAGCCATGCTTCGGCACGAATGGGTCGGCTCGACCGGAGTGATACCACGGCCTCACAGAATACCGGCGTGAAACAACCACAGCGTTGTGTTTCGCCGTGTGAGTGAGGTTACCGGAGGCCCAATCCCTCACCTTCCCCTATCCCTTCCAAATCCTTATATCCGCAACCCCCATCCCCAAAAGGCCGGCAACGCACTCGTAACTCCTTTGGTGTTGCGGGTGTCCATGGGCGGCGATTGCTTACCATCAGGTAATCCGTCTGCTCGTTTGCTGACTTATACCATAAAAAAAACTATTTAGTAGGCAATTAAATTAGAGAAATTAGATGATGTCGAGGTGGTCCGGAGGTTAAGGAGCCCGCTTCTCATGCATGAGGGTGTGGGTTCGCTACTAACCATTATATTCTACTTGTCTAGGCCCTCAGGAACTGATGATAAGCAATTTAAATGCTTACCGCTTTCTCCTAAACACCACGGCTTCAACATCAGCATCAGTTGACGTATTTCGAAAGGTCAGTTTTCCGTTGCACATGTTTTCCGATTCGTCTGAAGCGTTTGCACAGTGTAGCACCTGAAATGTATTGAAATAATATTTTTTTTAAAGTAACACAATCAGCTTTGTTTTGTTTTTGTGAGGGGAAAATCTTGAATGGGGCGTGAGAAAGTTTCCGACTCTTACTGAAGACCATGCCAAAGTTTTTTGCCTTGTTAAATTTTAAAGTAAAACCTACCAAGGCAATGAAGTTGTTAAGATTTCATTAGGTACCTAATCCGTCTGCTAATTTTAAAACATAAAATATATAAAGTAGCCAGAAATCGTGAAACAACCACAGCGTTGTGTTTCGCCGTGTGAGTGAGGTTACCGGAGGCCCAATTGTTCCCCTCCCCCAATCCCTCCTAAATCCCTAAATATCAAAATACCTAAAAGGTCGGCAACGCACTCTTTACTCCTCTGTTGTGTGGTGTCTATGGACGGCGCTGATTGCTGACCATCAGGTAATCCGTCTGCATGCTCATTTGCTGACTCACTTACAGATTCTTGGGTACATTTTTAAGTATAAACCTTGCTCTTCAATCAGTATACCTATTAAAAACCCGCATCAAAATTCGTTGCGTCGTTTGAAAGATTACAACATAGGGATAAAGGACGTGACTTTGGTTTATACTGTAGCGACATCTATCGCACACACGCAGTATCACATAAATCCAGAAACAATAATCAACAGATGGCGTAACAGGTCCTACATCGCGTAAGTGAAGTTTATGCGCTAATTCTTATATATAAAAATGGATCGCAAAATGTGTTGGTAAGCGCGTAACTCAACAACGCCTGGACCAATTTTGCTAATTCTTTTTTTGTTGTGTTTGCTATTGTCAGGAGAAGGTTCTTATCAAAGAAAATATTAGAAAAGTAGAGGGGAAGTTTAGGAAAAAGTGACACTATGATAGCGAGATAGTTGGACCCGTGCGAAGCGGGGGTGAGCCGCTAGTGCACAATAGAAAAATCCCGACATCAACTGTTGGAAACACGGACACCCCGCCTGGTCGGAGGATCCTCCCTTTTCAATGGAGGATGAGAAACTTTCCACCCTGTTTTTCATACCTCTAAAATACTATGAAGTGACGTGTGCTTACCCGATCACATTTGGCCTGGTCGCTAACACAGCTTCCATCTCGACATCTGAATGATTTGAACCCACACTTAACATCCTCAGATCTCTCCAGACAGTTCACCTTGCCATTACAGCTGTCTCCTTTCAAGACACCACCTTCAAAATTCCTGTAATCATGAGTTTTCAAAAATGATGATCATACATAACTAGCGACTTGCCCCGGCTTCGCACGATTACAATGCCGTTTATAAATTTCGCCACTATTTCATGTATGTTATAGATAACATATTAATCTATGCTAATATTATAAAGAGGTAAAATTTGTAAGTTTGTATGTAGGGGGTAATTTTTGGAACCACTCTGGTCAGATTTCCAAAATTCTTTCACTGATAGATAGCTACAATATTCCCGAGTGCTATAGGCTATAAAACATCACGCTACAATCAAATGGAGCCGTGGAGCGAGAGAAACTGCGCGGAGGTAGGTAACTATATAAACATTCCGCTTCAATCACTCTATCTATTAAAAACACGCATAAAAATCCCGTTGCGTAGTTTTTAAAATTTAAGCGTACCTACATAGGGATATAGGGTATAGTTAGACTAGGGAAGGGAGCTAGACTAGGGAAAAAGGTAGGGATAAATGTCGTGGTGGCCCGAAGGTTAAGGAGCCCGCTTCTCATGGGTTCAAAACCTGGCAAGTACCAATGTGATTTTTTCCGAGTTATAATATGTAGGTACTTTCTATGATTATTTAGACACCACTGACATACGGTGAAGGTAAACATTGTGAGGAAACCTGCACTTATAATTTCTAATTATAAGTTTGAAATCGCCAACCCGCATTGAGCAAGCGTGGCGATCAATGCTCTAACCTTCTTCGTATGAGAAGAGGCTTTTGCTCAGCAGAGGGCACTTATAGACTTATGATGATGATGAGGGATATAGGGACAGAGAAAGTGACTTTGTTTTATACTATGTAGTGATATTAACATTTTGTTGATAAGTAGGTAGGTAGGTATAGTCCTATAGTAAAAACAAAAGTAATCTCGATGCTTGTACTTACCTAAGCGCTTCTGCCCGATCTTCTGTGATAGTAGCCGCAATGATATCTTGACTATGAAGAAGAAAACTGCCTGATATCAAAAACGTTACATTATTATTTTAAAACCAGTTTGTTCTAGGGGCTTTTTTTGGTGAGGGGAAAATCATCAAATGACTTCTCCCGCCCAGGGTCGGGCGGGAGGGAGTGTCAGACTCTTACTGACTAAAAACCCCCCTGTTCCTACTTCTGCTCTAGGCCGAGGTCGCGGTGCCTCATTGCGCTTACTCCGCAACCCCGGCTGAACATCAGCCCTATAGGGCCCCGTCTGTGGTGGTCTATTGGCTCTTCGAGGCGCGCGCGGAACGCTACGCGCCGTACGCTCGGGCTTGTTCTAGGGGCTAAGCCCGCAGTGCAGGTGTTAAAAGTAACCTATTTGCCATTCTAGACTATTATCCGTCTCTTTTTATCAATATACCACGCGGGCAAAGCTATGGACGAAAGCTGGTCCCAACTAATATTACAGATGCGAAAGTAATTCTGTCTGTATGTCTGTCTTTTCTTCACGCCTAAACTACTGAACCGATTTCTGTGCAATTTGGCATAGACATATTATGTAGTTTCGAAATCGAGAAAGGACATGGGATAGTTTTTATACCAAAAATCTACAGGAAGTCACTATTCCACGCGAACAAATTCAAAATTTGAATATTGCCGCCAAATATTCTAACCTCAATCAAAGAATATCCTATTTTTATAGGTACTAATATTATAAACATAAAATGTTTGAGTATATGGATGGGTTTGTTACTATTTAACGTGAAAAATACTGAACATTTAATAAAGCATAGATATAGATTACTATAATCTGGAATAACACGAAGACTTTTGCAGAAACTAGTCATTACAACTAAAATCAACACCTATTTAGGTATTATCAATTAGATAGGTAACTTAGTTGAAATTAAAATAAGCATAAGTTTTTCTTATTTAAGAAAGTTTAAGTGTGGGAGAGCCATACTTCGGCACGAATGGGTCGGCTCGACCGGAGTGATACCACGGCCTCACAGAAAACCGGCGTGAAATAACCACTGCGTTGTGTTTCGCCGTGTGAGTGAGGTTACCGGAGGCCCAATCCTTCCCCTTCCCCAATCCCTCCTCAATCCCTAAATCTCCAAATCCCTAATCCCTAAAAGGTCGGCAACGCACTCGTAACTCCTCCGTTGCGAGTGTCCATGGGCGGCGCTGATTGCTTACCATCAGGTAATCCGTCTGCTCGTTTGCCGACCTATTACATAAAAAAAAAAAAAAATTTAAGAACTTCGCAAACACAGTATCTTGTTAAAAAGTTATAATTTAAACCAACAATGTCATTATAAAGCCATTAGGTATTTTTAAATATACAACAAAAATTTGAAAACAGAACGAAATGAATACGAAATTTGTGCGCCAAAAGTTTATGTTTATCTATGGTGAAGAAATAAAACCTTTAAAAACATTAAAATAACAACAAAAAATGTAAATTTTACATTTAAAATTAAAACTTACCAAAAATAATATAAATAAAAAACTTAAAACACATGTTTTTAAATCACTACGGACGCGACAACTAGATATGTACTTATCGTTTATTTTTATCAACAAAATATTATTATTTGCTTGTTGTAGGTATCTGTATTGATAATGTTACAAACATATTCGTCTTTATTAAGTCGTTTGAAATCATAACAAAGTAACACTTGGAAGCGACAGGTTTTCTTTTAAGGGGGGAATACATCTCGCGCCCAGGGTGAGGCAAGAAGGAGTGTCGGACTCTTACTGACTAAAAACCATCCCGTTCCTACCGCTGAACACGCAACGTTAAAAAATTAACCATAAATAGAACTTACTTAATAATATAACAAAGAAATGAATTGTGAAACTGATTGAAAAAGAGTAGGTAACCATGGAGTTTCTTGCTCGTTCTTCTCCATAGGAATGTACACTTTGGAACGAGCAAATAGCTTCACTAGAGGACTGACCGACAGACTGACACTTTTTCTCTGTTTAACGTTCAAAAGTGCCTGGAAGGGTCTAATGTAAATATAATGATTATAATATGATTTGACTTTTTTTCGGCCTTTTTGACGTAATTTTTGATCCACTAACCTAACTTACACAGCTGCATAAAACGTGGATTTATTTAACTGATAGGCAAACCAGCAGACGGAATACCTGATGGTAAGCAATCAGCACCGCCCATGGACACTCGCAACGACGGAGGAGTTTTGGGTACGTTGCCCACCTTTTTAATGTTTATGGTTTGGAGATTTATGGATTGGGCAGGAGAAGGATTGGGCCTTCAGTAACCTAACTGACATGGCGAAACACAACGCTGTGGTGGTTACACGCACGGCCTGCGAGGCCTTGGTATCACTCAGATCGAGCCGTGTCACAGTTTCGTAAACATGGCGATCTATCGTGGACTATTTATACCGATGTCAACGCCTCCATTGTCAAATAACTTTTACGAATCAGTATTTGTGAGGAAATTGTCAATTAGGATCAAATGGTGCGTCGTAATCAGCCTGGTTGGGCAATTGGTTGGGAAAATATACATTAAACGGAGAGATATTTAAGGAGCCGATTATGGTGCTCAATTCATCATCATCAGCCTATAAGTGCCCACTTCTGAGCAAAGGCCTCTTCTCACACGGAGAAGTTAGAGCATTAATCACCACGCTTGCTCAATGCGGGTTGGCGATTTCAAACTTATAATTCGAAATCATAAGTCCAGGTTTCCTAACGATGTTTACCTTCACCGTATGTCAGTGGTGTCTAAATAATCATAGAAAGTACATATTACTAGGAAAAAGTCACATTGGTACTTGCCAGGTTTCGAACCCTCATGCATGAGAAGCATAAAGAAGATGCCTCAATTAAAAGGCCTAAACAAACAAAATGGTCTAGACTCAGGCCAAGAGTGAGAGGTCTCCACAGCTGATCTGCACGTCGATTTTATAAAATTTGTTTGATTTTGAATCGTGTTCGAGTGCGAAGTGAGCGTCGAAGTGACGGGGAAATTAAATTTTAGAATGCCACTTTTAACGTCATCTCATACTTTATCTATCAAAATGTTGCTGTCAATTTAGTTCAACTCGCAAGTGTAGCGCTAGTGTACTACCTAATCCTGACAGCGGATTCAGATTCGAAGTTTAGATTGAAGTCTTACAGAATCACACTGCTTGTCGGATAACCCAAGTATAAAAATTAAATGAAGTAATAAAGAAGGTCTATTTGAGCTGAGCACCGCCGTGTTATCGATTTATATAACGTCGATTACTCCACTATATCCTTTGGGTGATGCTCACAACGACGACACTCGGGCTTTTTCTTTTTCTACCTCTGGATCCGAAACAGATTGCTCCCAAAACTTCGATGTTCAGTAAGCACTTGCGTCTACTAATGTAGCGGCCCCGATCTGACGCAGCTAAGGAACGGTGTGATTTTTTGTCAGTAAGAGTCTGACTGGATTGGACGAAAGCGGAGAGCAAGGGGAAGACCAAAGACTAGATGAAATGATGATATAATTGATAGCAGGAAGATGTTGGAAACTCTTGTAATATTTGTCTTGGATGTAGGAAAGGCTTAAATAAATAAAAAAGAGCCTGACACTCCCTCTTGCGCCAGACAGGGCGAAAAATTCATTCGATGATTCTCAAGCCAAAAAACACCTGAAGGATGATAAAGATCTTGCAACCACGGTGACAGAAAAGGTGTAAAAAATTACCAATTCGATTTTAATAATTAACTAATGCATTTTGTGTGTACCTGCAAAGTCATTAATTGGATCCCGTCACGACAGATATAATCACAAGCAATTTACAATATTACAAATTTGTTATTGGCTTAACAAGTCCGCATTTATTTTGAGCATAATTTTCATAGTTATTACAAGCAACGTAAGGGCTAGTTGACGCTTTCTAGATAACGACAAAAGCAAAAATTTATCAGGTCAGTGTCTGTTTTCTTTATTGCATTTTATTTTTAACGTTACTTTTTTTTTAAGGGTAAATCATCAAATGACTTCTCACGCCCAGGGCCGGGTAGGAGAGAATGTCAGACTCTCTTCTCTGACTAAAAACTCCCCCGTTCCTTCTCCTGCTCTGGGCTGAGGTCGCTGTGCCTCATTGCGCTTACCCCGCAAAACCGGCTGAATATCAGCCATATAGAACCCCATCTGACAGTAGGATTTTCTCCTGTGTTATTAATGCGTTAACAAACATACAATGTCACATACACATCACACCCAGACTGACAGAACAACAATTAAACCGATACAACGTAGAGTTGTTTCGTGCGGAGATCGCAAATGCGACACGTTGTCGGAAAAAGACCACTCGTTTCTGATGGTAAGTAATAAGCGCTATTGGACACTCGCTACACCAATGGAGTTATGTGCTTACAAATATGCGTTTCTGACTTTTTGTGGGTTCTTAAACATTGGGGATTTGGGTATTGAGGATCGGAAGAAAGACTGGGTCTTCACACGACTAAATAATGTTCCATTACGCTGGTATTATATGAAGCCGGTCGAGAAGACCCATTCCTGCCAAAACATGGCACCACTCCAATTCACCGGGACCCTTAGAACAGGCCACTTACTGGCAAATTGTGACGAGATTCCATTCTTAAAAAATCCATTCCAGCTTAAAAAAAAAAGGATGAAGAATATCGGATACCCTACCAACCATCAGAAGCATCCGAAGTCAACGACCAAATGCATTTCTTCTGCGATAAAGACCGTTACCAGCTTCAGCAAAGACTTTTGCAATGAGACCAGCATGCATGGGTTTATCCACATAGCAGCACCTCGAAGACATTGGTTTGAAAGGTAAGATCCTCATGCAAGGTTGGGATTGTCCAGTCAACTGATGGTAGCGAGGTTCACTGTCCAGTGACACACGTACGCTGGTATCGTCATGAGCTAATGTTGACATGTAAACAGCGACTCTTGTAGTGCAGAGATTGTCCAGTCAACTGACGGTAGCGAGGTTCACTGTCCAGTGACACACGTACGCTGGTATCGTCATGAGCTAATGTTGACATGTAAACAGCGACTCGTGTAGTGTAGAGATTGTCCAGTCAACTGATGGTAGCGAGGTTCACTATGCTCTCTCTGATCTGTCAACAATTTATTTTTCAACGTATAGCACGGCAAATATACCGCGTCCTCTAACTCATAGTTTGGCAACATAGCAGGGCTCTCCTACAATTAGCATGGCTTTCTTTACCATAGCATGGCTTTCCCGCAATTAGCATGGCTCTCCTATAATAAGCATTACTCACCCTCAATTAGTATGGTTCTCCCAAAATTAGAATGGTCCCAAAATTTGACTGCACGGTTGGTGCGGTGGCTGGGCAACTGGCTGCCGTACAACGTGTCGCAGTTTCGATTCCCGTACGCAACAACTCTTTGTGTGATCCAGAAATTGTTGTTCCGGGTCTGGGTTTTTTTTTTTTTTTTTTTTTTTTTGTGAGGGGAAAATCATCAAATGACTTCTCCCGCCCAGGGCCGGGCAGGAGGGAGTGTCAGACTCTTACTGACTAAAAACCCCCCTGTTCCTTCTCCTGCTCTGTGCCGAGGTCGCGGTACCTCATTGCGCTTACCCCGCAACCCCGGCTGAACATCAGCTTTTTAGGGCCCCGTCTGTGGTGGTCTATTGGCTCTTTGAGGCGCGCGCGGAACGCTACGCGCCGTACGCTCGGGCCTGGTTCTGGTCGGGCGGCGAGCTGCCCTTACTCGCCGACCGCAGGCCCGTACTTACGGTGGCCGGAGATCGTCCCTCGATCCCCGACGCCCGTAGTGTCGCCAGTTGCGGCTGCTGGGGCGTGAGGAGGAGGATTGCTCCCTCACGCGCGCCGCCTCTCTCTTTGCGAGCATGACTGCTTCACAAAAGGAGGAGACGGCGTCCCAGTTCCTCTCACTCCGCACCATGGCCTCGACTAAGGCCGGGCGCGAGAGGTCGCCGCCGCCGATCACTTCCCTGAGGATACGGCGGTGCTCAGCCCAGGCAGGGCATACCGCTACCGTATGCTCCACCGTATCCTCTAGGTGGTCCTCACAATGACGACACTCGGGCGTTTCCTCCCGCTGAATCCGAAACAGGAACCTACCGAAGCTGCCGTGCCCGGTAAGCACCTGCGTCAAACGGAAGGTGAGGACGCCGTGGCGTCTCTCAAGCCACTCCTCAAAGAGGGGTCTTACCGCTGCTATGGTAGCGTGCCCGGCCCTCGGTTGCGACAGTCGTTGTCTCCACTCTGCCATGAGATCTCGCCGGAGCTCATTCCGCCACGCACTAATTTGGCGCGGCAGAGGATCTTCGCCCCGGCGACGCGCGTCTGCGCGCAAACTGTAGACGCGCGCGAGCGCCTTCGCTTCTAGATCCCACGGCGGTGATCCGGCAAGGAGGTTCGCCGCCTCCCCGGAGATCGTGCGATATCCGCGGATTACTCGGATAGCCATGACCCTCTGGGACGCGACCAGCGTACGAGCCGGCCGCCGCTTCAAGTCCGGCGCCCACACAGGGGCACCGTAGAGGGCCATGGATCGCACTATCCCCATATACAACCTCCGGCAGGAGGCGTTTGGCCCCCCGAGGTTGGGAAGGAGCCGCTTGAGCGCGGCCCCAGACCGTTCTAGCTTAGGGGCCAAACGACGAAAATGCTCCGTGAAGTTCCATCGGCTGTCGAGGACGAGCCCCAGGTACTTCATCGCCGACTCGACGCCGATGGTAACTCCTCCTGCCGTTACTTGGGACCCACCTGGAGGTGGTGCGCTCCGACGGCCATAGAAGCACATGGCCTCGGACTTGTGGAGCGCCACCTCGAGTCCCAACTGCCGGATCCTTGCAACGACTGTCGCAACCGCTTGTGACATCAGGTCGGCCGCCGCCTGATGCGACCTCCCGTTCGCCAGCACCAGCGTGTCGTCAGCATAACAAACAATGCTGACGCCGCTCGGGAGGTCGGTGCGTAGCACCCAATCGTACCCGATGTTCCACAGGAGAGGTCCCAGGACCGATCCCTGTGGGACACCGCGCGACACCTCTCGCCGATTCCACACGCCCCGGTGACCGGGGTATTCCGGGTCTGGGTGTGATGTGTATGTGAAATTGCATGTTTGTAAACGCACCCACGACACAGGAGAAATGTGGGGCAACGTTTTAAAAAAAAGAAAAAAATAAGAATGGCGCCCCAGTAATATAGCATGGCTCTCCTACTCTAAGCATGACTCTCCTACATTAATCATGGCTCTCCTACTCTTAGCATAACTCTCCTACACTTAACAAGTTACTCCTACTTTTAACATGGCTCTCCTACTCTTAGCATGGCTCTCCTACTCTTAGCATGGCTCTACTACTCTTAGCATGGCACTCTCGCACTTAGCATAGTATCTCTCTCACATTAGCATGGCTCTCTCGCACATAGTATAGTTCTCCTACACATATCATGGCACTCTCACACCTAACATGGCTCTCTCAAACTTAGCATGGCTCTCACACAACCGATTTAGAATAAAAGTGTCAACAGATGGTATCCAGGTTTCTCTTTTCAGACTTTTATGGATTGTGGCGACAGCTCTTTGTGTATGGGGAGCTCTGGATGTGGCTCTAGGCCAGCTGCAGCGGTACAATGAGTCTCCAACGGTTGTGACCATGGAAAAGGACTTCAGGTCCTGGGAGTTTAACCTACCAGCTCAAACCTTGTGTTTTAAGGTGAGAAGGTAAATTTGGAAAGATGTTTTTATTGGATAGAGAGATTAACGAGTAGATTGTCTCCTGAAGGAGCTGATGGAGCTGATGGTAAGTAAGCAACCGCGACGTGGATTAGAGGTTTGGGTGTTTAGGGATGGGAGGGATTGTATTAATCGCCGTGTGGTGATCAAATACCTTGAGGTATATGACCTACCGCTATATTCTTAACGTGAGTAACAAGTGACTAAGAAACCACATACATATTTGCCAGATACTGCACAGTTGGCAGTTAATCAAATTATTTATATTGCTAAATATGTTTCTAAAAGCGTGTTTTTTATGTAATATTTCGGCAAACGAGCAGACGGATTACCTGATGGTAAGCAATCGATGCCGCCTTTGGACATTTGTAATACCAAAAGAGTTACTACAGTTGTGCAAACTATACATATAAGGCAAGCAGTCTAGCCAAGTATGTGGATTATTAGGGATTAATGGGAGATTCAAGAATTTGTGGGCGGAGGTGAAGTTGGCCCTCCTGTAACTTCGCTCACACGGTGAAACACAACAACGTGGTTGTTTCACGTTGGTTTGCTGTGAGGCCGCAGTATTTCTCCGGTCGCTCTCCGTAAAAAAATCTAAATAGATTTAAATGAAACTCAGTACTCATCCAAATCCAAACTAATATTAGGAAAGTAACTCTGTCTGTCTGTCTTTCCTTCACGCCTAAATTACTGAGCCGATTTCTGTTAAATTTGGTACAGACATAGTTTGGAACTCGAGAAAGGGCGATACGATAGTTTTTATATGCCAAAAATCAGCAGGACGTCATTATTCCACGCGAGCTAAAAAGCTAGTACACAATACGTCAAGGTCTAAATACTTAACAAAGTTTTAGAAAAAGAGTTTCAAAAGACATACAAGTGGGCCTATTAAAAATCTTTCACACAGAATCGAGTGGACAATAAGAAGTTGCCAGTTGTGGTTAAGAAGTACTTCGGAACAGACCCTTCTGATGATCAATACCAGTTCTATGTAAGGCTGGTGAAGGCCATCGCCAATTCTGACATCCTACACCTTGAGGGGTTCCAGGAATTTGGGGATATGGAGACCAGCGTTGACATGTTCGGTGTGGCTGTTGATGTGAGTACAATATGGTTTTGGCATACATTCTGAATCCCAAGGTAATCGAGAGAGGAAGAAAGATAGAACGAGAAAGTAATTTGTTCACTTAGCTCTTCTATACTAATATTATATAATTCTAAAGCCATGGTGGACTAGATGTTAAGATCCCCGTTTCTCATGCAAGAGAGTGCGGTTCAAAACCTAGCAAGTACTAATGTGACAATATTTTCCGAGTTATATGTACTTTTAAGCTTATTAAGACACCACTGACTTACGGTGAAGGAAAACATTGTGAGGAAACCTGGACTTACAATTTCTAATTATAAGTTTGAAATCGCCAATCCGCCTTGAACAAGCGTGGTGGTAATGCTCAAACCTTCTCCGTGATACAAGAGGCCTTTGCTCAGCAGTAAGCACTTTATAGGCTGATGATGATGACTGTAAGTATAGATATGACACAGAGGAAATATTTGTTTGTTTTTTTAGTCAGTAAGAGTCTGACACACCGTCTCGCCTCACCCAAGGCCAGAGAAATGAACTTCGCCTCCTCAAAAAAGCTGCAAAAACAATTTTAAAATGAAAATTCTTAGATCTCACACAGCCTTTGCTAATAAAACATGTCTACAGTTGATGTTAGCGTAATTTACTCCTAAAACTCATGATGATGATGACCAGGTTATGCCCGACAACGTTATAAAAACGAAGTCTTCAGATGGAGTAGCGTACACGTGGATTCCAGTGATGACTGAAGCAGGAGTCTGTCACACTACCAACTGCCTGGCGATTGCTGATGTAGCAATCGGGTGAGCTGGCTTAAAATATCTCTTTTCTTCACCGCATCTTCGGTTTTATAAACTGGAACTGTTTTATTTCTTACCTGAAGAGTGCCGCTGAAAACTGCGACACAGGTTTCTAGTATTGCTGTTGCAAAATGCTTTTTTAACCCCCGACTCAAAAAGAGGGGTGTTATAAGTTTGACGTGTCTGTCTGTCTGTCTGTGGCATCCTGGAGCCTGAACGGGTCAAGCAATTACAATTTAGTTTTTTTTTTGTATTAAAAGTGACTTACTTGCGAGTTGTTCTGTATTCTGAGTTGCGAGTGTTCTTAGACATGTTTGACGAAAATCAGTTGAGCCGTTTAGAAGTTATGAGTTGATAAGTGGGGAAGGGTAACCGAAGGTCTGCAAATATACTCGAGTGGGGTGTCAAATGAAAGCGCACTGAAAGGGAATGTTGATGACATAATAAAGATAGAAAATGATATAAAATACATATACATATACATATAAATACAAATAAAAAAATAAATTAGACCCCCGACAAAATAGAAATATTAATTTTTATGTAGTTGATAATAAAATATTTGGATCGGTCCCCCAACGCCACGTTTTCTTTTAATTATTACTTTGTTAAGGAATATTACATTTTTGTCAGGGGATTTTTAATTTTTTTTTTGGCAACATAAATGCCATACATTCTTACTAGTCGACCTTAGGGTCACACAGAGAGAGTATGGTAGGTGCAACAAGAAGAAAACTTGTAGATGATTGTTTTTATTCAAATTTTTTTAAAATTTTTTAGCTTCCGCACGCGGTTTCGTCTGCATGCTATGTTGATAAACAGTAGCCTATGTCCTATTCAGAAGTGTATCCTATGCTTGTGCCAAATTTCATCTATCAGCGCTCGGCTATGACTTGAGAAACTAGTACAGCACGTCGATTCTATAAAATTTGTTTAATTTTGAATCGTGTTCGAGTGCGAAGTGAGCGTTGAAGTGACGGGGAAATTAAATTTTAGAATGCCACTTTTAACGTCATCTCATACTTTATCTATCAAAATGATGCTGTCAATTTAGTTCAACTCGCAAGTGTAGCGCTAGTGTACTACTACTCACGGCGGATTCAGATTCGAAGTTCAGAATGAGGTCTTACAGAATCACAATGCAGTTTTTCTTAGTTCATTCCCGAAGTCGGCAGTAATGATATTTTTTACTGTTTTTACTTTTTCGTCTTTAGGCCTCTGAAATCAAACGCCACTGCTGGTTGGCCTGGTAGCTGTGCCTACGCTTCTGTAAGCTGCTTCATCATCACGGACATTACTGCAAATGGAAGGGTAAGATGTTTTTTATAGGATAAGTCGGCAAAAGTGCAGACGGATTACCTGATGGTAAGCAATCAGCGCCGCCCATGGACACCCGCAACAAAAAATGAGTTAGGTACAAGTGCTTTGCCGGCCTTTTGTGAATGAGGGTCTCGGATATTTAAGGATAAGGAAGGAATGGGAGCCGAGGAGGAATTGGACCTCCGTTAACCACACTCACACGGCGAAACACAAAGCTGTGGTAGTTTCACGCCGGTTTTCTGTGAGGCCGTGGTATCACTCCGGTCGAGCCGACCCATTCGTGCCGAAGCATGGCTCTCCCCTACTTAAGCATTTTTTTCCTATCTATATCCAGTTCTACGTCCATTCCCCCTACGACCTGATGGATTTATCAGTCGACTGGACTGACATCATACTGACACTGGTCCGGGCAACTGAGCTGAGTGTTATGGAGTCTAGATGCGGAAGAGGAGTCAAGGATCTGAGTCCCTCCAGAAGAGGGTGTTCCTATATGGATGAGCCTCGATTAAGCGGGAGGAAGGTAGGTTTACATTTTCTTTTTTAAAAAAACGTTGCTCCACTCTTGGATTTTCTCCTGTGTCGTGGGTGCGTTTACAAACATACAATGTCACATACACATCACCAGCCGGGGTTGCGGGGTTAGCGCAATGAGGCACAGCGTCCTCGGCCCAGAGCAGAGAGCAGTAGTCAGTAAGAGTCTGACACTCCCTCCCACCCAGACCTGGGCGGGTGAAGTCATTTGATGATTTTCCCCTCACATACACATCACACCCAGACTCACGGAACAACAATTTGTGGATCACACAAAGAGTTGTTCCGTGCGAGTGTCCCTTGACACGTTGCGGCCAGTTGCCCAGCCACCGGGCCAACCGTTCAGTCAAAAAAGTAGTCAGGTTGAAAATAGCATTACATTTCGATCATCTAAGTTCTCTTTTTTATGGAATAGTTCGGTAAAATACTAGTGTTGTCACCTGATGGTAAGCAAAACAATATCGCCTATGGATTTCTTCAACACCGGGAAGTTACATTTGTATGTGCTTTTATTACACAATAAGGACAAGAATTTCTATTTCAAAAAGTTTTTTGAATCGAATTTTTTTCTAGTCAAATATACCTAAGGATTTCCTGGATTCTTCTCTCCACTTCATTTTTGCTTTTTTATGTAGATACTTAATAAGACGGATTACCTGATAGTAAGCAATCGCCAACGCTCATGGAAACCAGAAATTAGAAAGGCCTTTCATAGCCCACAAACTTACAAGACATTGTTGTACCGAATGAGCGGTGCGTAGTGTTCCACGCGCCTCAAAGAGCCAATAGACCACAACAGACGGGGCCCTATAGGGCTGATGTTCAGCCGGGGTTGCGGGGTAAGTGCAATAAGGAATTTAAGTCAGTAAGAGTCTGACACTCCCTCTCGCCATACCATAGGGGAAAAAAGACAATTGATGATATGTCCTCCTCAAAAAGAGGGGGGTTGTTGTAACATTATTTTCTTTTACAGGTCCACAGCACCAACACCTGCCGACTCGCATGCAGGAGCAAGTTAGCAAGAGAGCTCTGTGACTGTGTGCCATTCTATTATTTTTATGATGGTAATGAATTCTGATAATATTCTGATATTATGAGTGGTCATACTGCCACTTAGGAAACAATTGAGGAATGTGCTTTTTTATGGTATAGGTCGGGAAACGAGCAGACGGATTACCTGATGATAAGCAATCAGCACCACCCATAGACACCCAGGCAACAACACTTGAGTTACGAGTGAATTGCCAATCTTTTAGGGATTAAGAAATTGGGGGAGGGGAAAGATTAGACCTCCGGTAACCTCAGGCACACGGCGAAACACAACGCTGTGGTTATTTCATGCTGGTTTTCTGTAAGGCCGTGGTATTACTGCGCACACGTGCTTCGGCCATTCAGCATAAATCGACCGGCTGTACTAGAGTAAAAACGCTGCGTTGTATTTCACTGTATGAGCGAAACAGTCATAGTCCCTCACCCCTATCCACAAATCCATAATCCTTAAAACCTTAACCCGTAGCTGGGGTGGCGGGATGAGCGCAACAAGACACCGCTGCCTCTGCCTCGGACTGCTGCTGATGCTGTTTCGAATTAACTGAAGTGATATCACGACCCTTACAGAAAACCGGTGTAAGACAATGCCTGCAATGCCCAATCCTCCCAATCTCTCATCCTCAAGCGCTAAATCCCTAATCCACAAATCTACGTCACCCAAAAGCCCACCAACCCCTTCTTAACTCTTATATTGAGGGTATACGTAGCAAAGATTGCTTACCATCAGGTAATCCGTTTTCTTGTTAGCTTCCATAACCACTAATGGCTTATCAATCCAGATGGTCCAACCTGCACACCGAAAGGCATGTGGTGTTTGGCAAAAAACGCGCAAAAGTTGCTGAAGAATGATGACAGGAAATGCTCCTGCGTACCGCAGTGCATTGACTGCAACTACAAGGAGATGATTATTGAAGAACAGGTGTGGTGAGTAGCTTTTACCGTCTGCTTCGCCCATGTAGACTCGTCTTTGTTGAACTGATGGTAAGCAAGCAGCGCCGCCCATGGACACTAAAGGAGTTACGAGTGCGTTGTGCCTTTTGGGGATAAGGGTTTTGAATGTTTTAGGACTGGGAAGGGATGGGGAGAGGGGGAGGGATTGGGCCTCCGATAAAAAACACACGCCGAAACATAAGTCTGTGGTTTTTTTATAACGGTTTTCTGTGAGGCCGTGATATCACTCGTGCCGAAGCATGGTTCTCCCATACTTAATCGTAAACTCTCCGAATTTAAAATAAATTTGAGTGTACCTACAGCGCGTTTTCGTTTCGTATTCATGGTGGCTTCGAAACTTGGCAAGTACCAATTTGACTTTTTCCGAGATATGTACTGTCTGAGATTATTTAGACACCATTGCCAGAATATGGAAAATAAACCTGAAATTAGAAGTTTGAAATCGCTAATCCGCCTTGAGCAAGTGTGGTGATTAAGACGGAGCCTTTACTCAACAGTGCAAAAATGTACTGAATGAATCAGAAAATAGAACGGGTTGGTTTTTAGTCAGTAAACACAGTTCAAGTGTGGGAGAGCCATGCTTCGGCACGAATGGGTCGGCTCGACCGGAGTGATACCACGGCCTCACAGAAAACCGGCGTGAAATAACCACAGCGTTGTGTTTCGCCGTGTGAGTGAGGTTACCGGAGGCCCAATCCTTCCCCTCCCCCAATCCCTCCTAAATCCCTAAATCTCCAAATCCCTTATCCCTAAAAAGTCGCACAACGCACTCGTAACTTCTCCGTTGCGGGTGTCCATGGGCGGCGCTGATTACTTACCATCAGGTAATCCGTCTGCTCGTTTGCCGATCTATTACATAAAAAAAACATGACTCGACAACACTCCAAGAAATCCCACAAAGAATAAAAATTAACCTTATACACTTCTAAATAAGGTTTTATTTGCAGGAAAAATCCTCCGTTCAATCAGCATGGCTCTATAAAGTACTCTGTCCAGCCTCCGCAGACCAGGTACACCAGGGAGATCGTGTTCCACTTCCAGGACCTAGTTGGTTAGTTAATTACGTAATTGAGAACATTAGAATTTTAATCCTCCCAAAATATGTAGGAAAATTTTCGCAATGCAAACAAGATGCATTGGTTTATGAGCCCCGGTTCAGCTTGAAATTTGTCGGTGATCCTATTTTTATTGTTAAGTATGTTGGTCTTATTCTCGGGACCATAGGGTCCCGGACCTTTGGATGGCGTACGATCTCTGCGAGATGGCCGAATGCAACAAAGGACAATGCCCGGTTGATGCAGGGCTATTGTGCAATATGGTAGAAAATTATATAGTTATGGGTTTTGGGTGGCTATGGACTGGTAGATGATAACTATAGAAATACCCTGCCCCTGACCATTATTGATACATACGGATAAACAAGCAAGGAGTGACTGGCAAACTTAATTAATTATAATTAATATCATTACTAGCCCTTAATATCCCATTGCTAGGCAAAGGATGTTGTAGGATAGTTAATTTTTTGTGGAAGGCTATTAAAATTAAAGTCAAAGTCAAAGTCAAGTATTAAAATTAATTCTTAAAGAAGAGCTATATAAAGGATGTACAACCGTTTTAATATAAAATCCAAAATTTTGTCCCATTTGGGCGCCACTTCAAATTTTTGGCGCCCAAATGGGACCTAGGTAATAGAAACAATTTGTAAATTTAAAAGACGGTATTACATCAATTTTTGTCTAATTATGTAGAAATAAGTATGTTCTGCGGTATCATTTACAATTCAATTCTTGTTGTGGTGTCACGCTAAGCAACTTTTGTAGGTCTTGTAGCGTGATGTTTTATAGCCATCCTCAATTAATGGTTCACCCAACACAAACATAATAATTTTATCCAGTATTCGGGAGATAACTAACAAACTCTTCAGCCTTAGGATATTGGAAAAGATTAATTAAAAACTATTATTGCGACGAACTCCGAACCCTCTCGAAATTTTAAAATGACAATTTTATTTGCCTGTCAAATCAAATTGTTACTGTATTTTTTTTTCTTAAAATATATTATTATCAGTACGTATAAAGATAAACTTTCAATTTTCCAGTTCTTGCACATTATGTTAATTTTACATTGTCTGGACTTGAAAAGAGACTAACCTCTGAGTTTGTTTCGGCATTTCTTCTCAGAGTAGTCAGATAGGAAATGCCGGCTTCATCTAGTTTTTTACATATAATTTCTGACGTGTATAAGCGCTGTTTTATGGCCTATTTACAAAAATAAATTCATTCTTTCATTGTTTCAATCACTTTATCTATTAAAAAACCGCATCAAAATCCGTTGCGTGTTTTATAGATTTAAGCATACATAGGGATATAGGGACAGAGAAAGCGAGTTTGTTTTATACTATGTAGTGACAATCAAGTTCACAAATAATTAGCTATTACTTTTATTTCACAGTTTCATTTGGAGGGGCTGCAGGTTTGTTCCTGGGCGCAAGTTTCATAAGCCTTGTGGAGATCCTATACATCATGGTAGCGAAGCTGTTCAGACATATTTCTGGTGCTGAAGATAATAATTCTAAAGCTGCAGCTGTTACAGTAAGTTTAAATACATCATCATCAGCCCGATTCCGTCCATTGCTGGGCATAGCCATAGCCCTCTCCAGTAGCACGCCACTGAACTCCATATTCATCGTTTAGGGGGATGAGAGAACAGTGTGTTAAATTTCTCATCCTCCATTGAAAAGAGAAGTCTCCGACCAGATCAGTGGTGTGTCTGGTGGCCTACTGCCCGAACGGTTGTTATCGTGTATTATATTTTATTTTGTACTAGCTCTTACCCGCGGCGTCGCTCCCGTCATTTGAGTACCTACCCTACTCTACCTACCCTACCTACCCTACCCTAACTACCCTACCTACCCTACCTACCCTACCTACCCTATCTACCCTACCTATCCTACCTACCCTATCTACCCTACCTATCCTACCTACCCTACCTATCCTACTCTACCTACCCTACCTATTCTACCTACCCTACCTACTTTACCTTCCCTACCTACCCTAACCTACCTACCCTACCTACCCTACCTACGCTACCTTCCCTACTTAACCTACCTACCCTACCCTACTCTACCTACCCTACCTACCCTACTCTACCTATCCTACTCTACTCTATGTACCCTACTCTATGTACCCTACTCTATGTACCCTAACACTACCTACCCTACTCTATCTACCCTACTCTATATACCCTACACTACCTACCCTACTCTACCTACCCTACTCTACCTACCCTACTCTATCTACCCTACTCTATATACCCTACACTACCTACCCTACTCTATCTACCCTACTCTATATACCCTACACTACCTACCCTACTCTATCTACCCTACTCTATATACCCTACACTACCTACCCTACTCTACCTAACCTACTCTATCCTATGTCCTTCTCCTGGCTCTAAACTACCTCCCTGCCAATTTTCAGCTAAATCGGTTCAGCCGTTCTTGAGTTATAAGTGGAGTAACTAATACGACTTTCTTATATAAATATAGATTTTTTGTACTAACTAGTTTTAATTGCTTCGAGAACTTATTATATTTAGAGATCTTGTTATACCGCTGTTCTGTTGCTGCGTATTGAGCAGTAGATGTTACGCTACAAGCTCTTTCCATCCAACCACTGCGAGCCTTTCGGATATCGTCAGTCCACCTAGCTGGAAACCTAGTGTTGGTTTACTTAGAATTGGGTAGTTAAAATAAATTAATTCGACGTTTCAATATAATAAAATATTGAAAAATAACGGTCTGTCGATAGGTACACAAAATGTTCGATATTTTTTGTTGGTTTTTAGGAAATAAGTAAGCTATAATAGTACCTAATTCAAAATTTCTTTAATTGTTCCCAGGTAAAAGAAGTTGGCGTATCTCACGAAACTCTTCGAATCAATTATCTGACCGCCATCTTGGAAGAACACAAGGATTACGACAAAAAACCTAGGTCATATTATTACTAAAACTTTCTTTAAATGCTTTCTTAAAATTCGAGTTCATTAAATCCATTATCATTTTAGCAAAAAAAAAGAAATTGTATAGGTACCGTATGTAATTAAAAAAGAAAACTAGCTGACCAGGCAAACTTTGTTTCGCCTCAATATTAACTAAAATTTCTGACCTTTTAAACTTTCCACGAATAATATTCAAGACCAAAATTAGCCAAAGCGGTAAAGGCATTGTTGAGTTATAACATTATAACGAAAAGTGGTATTGATTTATATACATATATATATACTACTAATATTATAGAGGTAAAATTTGTAAGTTTGTATATAGGGTGTAATGTTTGGAACCGCTGGTCGGATTGCCAAAATTCTTTCACTGATGAATAGCTACAATGTTTTTAGTGCTATTAAAACAGCCGAGTAGCGGGTAAAACCGCGCGAGAGAAGCTAGTTTTTTCAATTCAATTATAGTTTATGCAACTACACCTTTTTTATGGATGTAGAGTGTGACCGTACAGCTTAGCATTTATTGTCATTGTCATGGAAACTAAACGTGTATAGAGAAATACAGCTCAATGTTGAAGATGATGAAGATGTCCCTTCATGATTTTGTTTTTTAACCCCCGACGCAAAAACGACGGGGTGTTATAAGTTTGACGTGTCTGTGTGTGTGTGTGTGTGTGTGTGTGTCTGTCTGTACCACTCTAGCCGCCGAACGGATGGACTGATTTTGATTTAGTTTTTTTTGTTTGACAGTAGAAAATATCAAGAGTGTTTTTACGTAAGTTTGATGAAAATTGTTCCAAGATGGCCGCCGCCACAAAATCACAGATTAGATATTTTTTTAAACTCCATCAATATGGGTATCAAATGAAAGGGCTTGGCTAGTAGAATACTATTAGTTATGACAAATTTAAAATACAAGATGGCTGCTTCTACAAAATGGTGCTTTACATTTTTTTATTACAACTTGATCAATATGGGTATCAAATGAAAGGGCTTGACTAGTGAAATACTATTAGGTATGAAAAATTTAAAATCTAAGATGGCTGCCTCTTCAAAATGGCGCTTTATGGATTACATTTGGTTTTTATAAATTCGGGGGTTTTTTTAAATTTTTAATTTAATTTTTGTGTTATAAGAGCCGACGGATTACCTGATGGTAAGCAATCAGCGCCGCCCATGGACAAATGCAACACTAAAGGAGTTACGAGTGTGTCCCCGGCCTATAAGGGATAAGGGTTTCTTACCATCAGGTAATCCGTAATCTCGTTTTCTGATGTATCGCAAATAAAAAAAAATATATAACTAGTAGGGAAGCACCTATAGAAAAAAAAATTCATGAGTACAATCACGTGTTCAAATATTGGTCACTAATCAATATGTAACTTAAAATATTTTGACAAACGTATGTATATTTAATTTTACATGTATTGTAATAATTTTGAAACACAATAAAACCTTTTTTATAATGACTTGTATTATTATTACGTTTTACGTTGCTTCACACCAGGATTTTCTCCTGCATCGTGTGGTGCATGGTGCGTTTACAAACATACAACTTCAAATAAGTACAGTTCAGCCGGGGTTGCGGGGTAAGCGCAATAAGGCACCGCGACCTCGGCCCAGAGCAGGAGAAGAAACGGGAGAGTTTTTAGTCAGTAAGAGTCTGACACCCCGCCCGGCCCTGGGCAGGAAAAGTCATTTGATGATTTTCCCCACACAAAAAAAATAAGTACACATCACACCCAGACCCGAAACAACAATTTATGGATCACACAAAGAGTTGTTCCGTGCGGGAATCGAACCCGCGACACGTTGCGCCGCAGCCAGTTGCCCAGCCATCGCGCTAACCGTGCAGTAACATTTGTACAGTGAATATACACAGTATATTGAAGGCGTATTTTGATATTATTTAAATTATAACATTATTTATTAGTTTTATCGAAGTTATCCTTTACTATAACATTCCCCATTGCCAATTTATGATTTAATTGGTTAGTTTCATATGTCAAAAAAAATTTGACGTTTCAATACAAAAATGAATTGAAAAATAACTATAGTATACTTTTATTCATCGATCGGTCGATACACTACATTTTAGCTAATATTTAAGAAATAAGTAAGCTAATAGGTTCTGCAGAACTGGCCATTTCAAATCAAAATAGTTTTTGTTAGGCTAAGGCTAATTAATTTTGTTTTAAAAACATTTTTTTTATGTGTTATATCGGCAAACGAGCAGACGGATTACCTGATGGTAAGTAATCAACGCCGCCCATGGACACCCGCAACCGAGGAGTTACGAGTGCGTTGCCGATCTTTTGGGGTTTAGGGATTTGGAGATTTAAGGATTGAGGAGGGATTGGGGGAGGGGAAGGATTGGGCCTCCGGTAACCTCACTCACACGGCGAAACACAACGCTGTGGTTGTTTCACGCCGGTTTTCTGTGAGGCCGTGGTATCACTCCGGTCGAGCCGACCTATTCATACCGAAGCATGGCTCTCCCACACTTACACATGGGATTCTTTTTCCAAAAGTAGTCATTTGTTTATTGATTAGTGTTACATTTTCATCGCATTTCAAATCAAAAAATTCGTTTAAATTTTTTCATGCAAAACGGCAATTTCATAGGTAAAGAAGACCTATTATTTGACGCAAAAAAGCTATGACGTCAAAATTTGGAGTTTTCATAGCAAAAGTATCATTATTGACATTTGGATAAAAGTATTGAATTACTAGTTGGAAATAGTAACTACCGTATTATAAAAGTTTGAGGAATTATGTAGGTAAGTACTGAATTTTGATGGAATTATGTAGGTAAGTTTTCCAGTTAAACCCTTCTGCCCCAGTTAGAAAATGCAATAATTTGACACGCGATCGAATGAAATACTAATTGGGTCACTCTACACGAACGTAATCGATAGTTTTTACCCAGTTTTTAGTTACAATATGATATTTTCAAACTTAGTTAGTAGTTATATTCAATATCAGAATACAGGCGTGAAACAACCACGACGTTGTGTTTCGCCGTGTGAGTGAGGTTACCGGAGGCCCAATCCCGCCCTTTCGCCTATCCCTTCCCGATCCTTTTATATTCGCAACCCCTATAGGATTATGATAATACCGAAGGAGTTACGAGTACGTTGCCCCCTAACTCCTAAAGGCCGGTAACGCACTCGTAACTCCTTTGGTGTTGCGGGTGTCCATAGGCGGCGCCGATTGCTTACCATCAGGTAATCCGTCTGCTCGTTTGCCGACTTATAGCATAAAAAAACATCATCATCTTCCTGCCTGTTTCCCTCTCCCTCTTCATCCATCCACATTTATACTCATGGGTTTTTTTGTAACATGCGTTTCATCCCTCCTTTTTACATGGCCATACCAAGACGTTCCCTTTCAACTTTTCAGTCAATTTGTGATTGATGATTTTCCTCTTACAAAAAAGTCTTTGCGTGAAAAAATAACAAGTATACATTCATACATCCATACAAACTTTCACATTTTACTATTAAATAAAGTTTACAGGTTGGAAGAAACTGACCATTCCTATCTTACAGTTCTGTAGTCAGGAAAAAGTTTGTAAAGAAATAATATTTACTACAGTCATATTAATAAAAAAAAAAACAAATGAATTGTAAAATATTTTTATTAAGCTGTAGGTAGGTACTATAAAAATAATAATGCTAAAATAGTATTTATACATATAATATTAAGCGTGGGAGAGCCATGCTTCGGCAGGAACGGGTCGGTTCGACCGGAGTGACACTAAGGCCTCACAGAAAATAATAGCTAGTTAGGTATACATATAAACCTTCCTCTTCAATAACTCTGTCTTATAAAAAAACAGAATCAAAATCCGTTGCGTAGTTTTAAAGATTTAAGCGTACACAGGGATATAGGGACAGAGAAAGCGACTTTTTTATACTATGTAGTGATAAATGTATCATTTGTTTAATATTTTATCTAACATGTCTATTTTATTACTGTATTTGTGCTGACACAACTTATAAAGGTTTTTACGGGTTAATGCGTTAATTAAAAACTAAGACTGGCATTAATTATAATCTAAGTTACAAAACTACAAATCACTGATCCATGTATTCCATTTTTTTAAACACCATATTCCAAAATCAATTTTCAATAAATCCAAAAACGACCCAATCTTCGAATTATTCTCACCCAACTTATTCTACCCAGAAAAGTCACGCTTTTAAGTCCCAGAAAAATTGAATTTTTCTCCATTACCCAACTTAGTCACAAACTTCATTCTTCTACCCAGACTAGTCATAAATTCCACTCTACCCAGTATAATCACATTTTTTTATTTATCTACCCATCCTAGCCTTGCTCTTCCTACGACTAGCATTATAACGTCTTCGTTAGATGGCTCCACTGTCGGGGCGACGCGGTTACTCCATGCAGGTCTTAACCTGGGAACCTCTGAAGGTTCTGGCTGTGGTGACGCTGAAATGGAAGGAGAAGATCATTAATTTATTTTGTTCATATGAATAGCGGATAAGACTGCATTTCCCCATCTACGTATTTATTTATAACAAAGGTATTGATAAGCATGCTTTAAAAAAAATAAAAAAAACTATTTATTGCGTCAGTTAGATATTGTAAAAGAGTTAAATACGTTTTATTTGAAATAATTGGATATCTTTCTTTTTTCTTTTTAAAAATACGTTTACCCCATTCTAGTATTTTTTATGTGTCATGGGTGGGTTTAGAAACATACGAATTCCCATACACATCACACCCAGACCCGGAACAACAATTCGTGGATCACAAAAAGAGGTGCCCGAGTGGGAATCGAACCTGCGATTTGTTGCGTGGCAGCTGGTTGCTCGGCTACCGCACCAACCGCGCAGTCATAATAAGTAAGTATAGGGAAATGTTTAAAAAAAAACAAACTAAAGAAACTTACAAATAAAATAAAATTCACTCACCGCTAACGCGCCGCTGCGATCGCTAGCTAAGACGCTGCGATTTAGAATTTGACCGTCGTATGATAGCGCACGATGCTATTATAACGTGGAATACTGCTAGAGACGTATATATCGACAACTGGTAGCGGTCTAACCAATTCACTATTGAGGCGTGACAATCCTGGAACAAAAGCATCAATTAGCTCATCATAACACAAGCTTACGTGTGTCACTGGACAGTGAACCTCGCTACCATCAGTTGACTAGACAATCTCTACACTACATGAGTCGTTGTTTACATGTCAACACTAGCTGATGACGATACCAGCGTACGTGTGTCACTGGACAGTGAACCTCGCTACAATCAATTGACTGGACAATCTCTACACTACATGAGTCGCTGTTTACATGTCAACATTAGTTCATGACGATACCAGCGTACGTGTGTCACTGGACAGTGAACCTCGCTACCATCAGTTGACTGGACAATCTCTACACTACATGAGTCGCTGTTTACATGTCAACATTAGCTCATGACGATACAGCGTACGTTTGTCACTGGACAGTGAACCTCACTACCAGCAGTTTACTGGACAATCTCTACACTACATGAGTCGCTGTTTACATGTCAACATTAGCTCATGACGATACAGCGTACGTTTGTCACTGGACAGTGAACCTCACTACCAGCAGTTTACTGGACAATCTCTACACTACATGAGTCGCTGTTTACATGTCAACATTAGCTCATGACGATACCAGCGTACGTGTGTCACTGGACAGTGAACCTCGCTACCATCAGTTGACTGGACAATCTCTACACTACATGAGTCGCTGTTTACATGTCAACATTAGCTCATGACGATACCAGCGTACGTGTGTCACTGGACAGTGAACCTCGCTACCATCAGTTGACTGGACAATCTCTACACTACACGAGTCGCTGTTTACATGTCAACATTAGCTCATGACTATACCAGCGTACCGTGTGTCACTGGACAGTGAACCTCGCTACCATCAGTGGACTGGACAATCTCTACACTACATGAGTCGCTGTTTACATGTCAACATTAGCTCATGACGATACAGCGTACGTTTGTCACTGGACAGTGAACCTCACTACCAGCAGTTTACTGGACAATCTCTACACTACATGAGTCGCTGTTTACATGTCAACATTAGCTCATGACGATACCAGCGTACGTGTGTCACTGGACAGTGAACCTCGCTACCATCAGTTGACTGGACAATCTCTACACTACGTGAGTCGCTGTTTACATGTCAACATTAGCTCATGACTATACCAGCGTACCGTGTGTCACTGGACAGTGAACCTCGCTACCATATATTTATTTTATGACTATGATGGGTAAGTGTGACTTATGACTACATTGGGTAAAAATGACATAATTATGACTACATTGGGTAAGATTACATGACTAGAATGGAATAATGGTCTTACCTTCTCGTACATGAGAGACGTAGTGCAATTGTCTGGGTACAATTCTGGGCCACAACAGGACCATGGAGGCTTCCTAGTCTCTGGTATTGAAGTGCTGTGGGAAGAGAAGAAGAAAAGAGAAGTTTAAACTGAATGCACAATGGGTACATAGGCGGACTTTAACGCCTTAGGCATTTTATACCAGTCGAGCATTGGGTGATGCAGAGATGAGCCCATGGTTGGTGCAAGAAGTAAGATTATACGTAACTATATATATAAAAGAAAGTCGTGTTAGTTACTCCACTTATAACTCAAAAAAGGCTTAACCGATTTAGCTGAAAATTCGTAAGGAGGTAACAAAGAACTAGGAGAAGGACAGAGTAAGTAGTGTAGGTTAGGTAGAGTAGGGTAGGTAGAGTAGGGTAGGTAGTGTAGGTTAGGTAGAGTAGGGTAGGTAGAGTAGGGTAGGTAGAGTAGGGTAGGTAGAGTAGGGTAGGTAGAGTAGGGTAGGTAGAGTAGGGTAGGTAGAGTAGGGTAGGTAGAGTAGGGTAGGTAGAGTAGGGTAGGTAGAGTAGGGTAGGTAGAGTAGGGTAGGTGGAGTAGGGTAGGTAGAGTAGGGTAGGTAGAGTAGGGTAGGTAGAGTAGGGTAGGTAGAGCAGGGTAGGTAGAGTAGGGTAGGTAGAGTAGGGTAGGTAGAGTAGGGTAGGTGGAGTAGGGTAGGTAGCGTAGGGTAGGTAGAGTAGGGTAGGTAGCGTAGGGTAGGTAGAGTAGGGTAGGTAGATTAGGGTAGGTGGAGTAGGGTAGGTAGAGTAGGGTAGGTAGAGAAGGGTAGGTGGAGTAGGGTAGGTAGCGTAGGGTAGGTAGAGTAGGGTAGGTAGAGTAGGGTAGGTAGAGTAGGGTAGGTGGAGTAGGGTATGTAGAGTAGGGTAGGTAGAGAAGGGTAGGTAGAGTAGGGTAGGTAGGGGAGGGTAGGTAGAGTAGGGTAGGTATAGTAGGGTAGGTAGAGTAGGGTAGGTAGAGTAGAGTAGGTAGAGTAGGGTAGGTAGAGTAGGGTAGGTAGAGTAGGGTAGGTAGGGAAGGTAGAGTAGGGTAGGTAGAGTAGGGTAGGTAGAGTAGGGTAGGTAGAGTAGGGTAGGTAGAGTAGGGTAGGTAGAGTAGGGTAGGTAGGGTAGGTAGAGTAGGGTAGGTAGAGTAGGGTAGGTAGAGTAGGGTAGGTAGAGTAGGGTAGGTAGACTAGAGTAGGTAGAGTAGGGTAGGGTAGGTAGAGTAGAGTAGGTAGAGTAGGGTAGGTAGAGTAGGGTAGGTAGAGTAGGGTAGGTAGAGTAGGGTAGGTAGAGTAGGGTAGGTAGAGTAGGGTAGGTAGAGTAGGGTAGGTAGAGTAGGGCAGGTAGAGTAGGGTAAGTGGAGTAGGGTAGGTAGGGTAGGTAGAGTGGGGTAGGGTAGGGTAGGTAGAGTAGAGTAGGTAGAGTAGGGTAGGTAGAGTAGAGTAGGTAGAGTAGGGTAGGGTAGGTAGAGTAGAGTAGGTAGAGTAGGGTAGGTAGAGTAGGGTAGGTAGAGTAGAGTAGGTAGAGTAGGGTAGGTAGAGTAGGGTAGGTAGAGTAGAGTAGGTAGAGAAGGCTAGGTAATAAAATGACGTGAGCGACGCCGCGGATAAGAGCTAGTTATAAATATTAAACATTGATCAGCTACTTTTGAAAATGTTAATTCTTTTTCTGCATTCGGCCTGTTATTTTGCACTAAGGACATATTTAAGGACCCGATTCTGGTGCTTACGAATCTGTTGCCGACCTTTTGAGTGACCGGGTTTCGTAGATTTTGGGATTGGAAGAGATGGGGGTAGAAAAAGTATTGGGCCTCCGGAAACCTCATTCAACGCAGTGGTTGTTTTTTATTTTCTGTGAGGTAGTGGTATCATTCAGGTCGAGCCGACCCATTCGTGCCGAAGCATGGCTCTCCCATATATTTTTTGGCGGTTATTATAAATATTTTTGGGTTATTTTCTATAACAAATCTGAGGTTAGGCAACCCCTTCTCCTTCTCCCCCCACAAAAAAGGTATTTTAACTAAAAACCGCGGGTTAGTCACTGCAGTGTGCGCGGACGGTAGGCTGCGCGACATCGCCGCGTCCGCGCACGCCGCTCAGGAGGAAGAATCCCTCCGTGGTTCGAAACTAGTAGAGCTGTTCTCAATTACACACGTGAGTAACCCGCGATTTTTAGTTAATTTAGTATGTTATTTTTTATGTTATATGTCGGCAAACGAGCTGGCGGATTACCTGATGGTAAGCAATCAGCGCCGCCCATGGACACCCACAACGGAGAAGTTACGAGTGCGTTGCTGACCTTTTAGGGAATAGGGATTAGGAGATTTAGGAATTGAGGAGGGATTGGGGGAGGGGAAGGATTGGGGATTAAGGGGAAGGATATCTCACGATAGTTATTATAAAAAGGTATTTGTAATTAAGTATGGAAGTATACTTATGTTCACAGCATCTGAATGCGAGCCTCATTGCGTGCGTCCACAGCCCATCGTCTTTGTGAAGTCCTTTCTATAAAATAAACCGAGTATTATCAATAAAACAGTAAGTATTTAGTGACAATGATAATAGTTTCACCATCTGCTCGATTCCATTTGATCGTAGCGTGATGTTTTATAGCCTATAGCACTCAGGAACATTGTAGCTATCTAACAGTGAAAGAATTTTGGCGATCCGTCCAGCGGTTCCAAAGATTACAAACTTACAAATTTTAGTTCTTTATAATACTTTATTGATATAATTAAAATTATCTTTACAACACGTGTTATTGCATATTTTTATCTTATCATCATCATCATCAGCCTCACATGGAGAAGGTTTGACCACGCTTGCTCAAGGCGGATTGGCGATTTCAAACTTATAATTAGAAATTATAAGTGCAGGTTTCCTCACAATGTTTTCCTTCACCGTATGTCAGTGGTGTCTAAATAATCATAGAAAGTACATATAACTCGGAAAAAGTCACATTGGTACTTGCCAGGTTTCGAACCCGCACCCTCATGCATGAGAAGGGGGCGCCCTAACCTCCGGGCCACCAATACTTTTATCTATTGGTATCTATAATTCATATTTCTATATACCAATACATATTATAAAGTTGAAGAGTTTGTTTGTTTGTTTGTTTGAACGCGGTAATCTCCGAAACTACTGGTTCGAATTGAACAATTCTTTTTATGTTTGTTTGCCCATTTATCGAGGAAGGCTATAGGCTATAAAACATCACGCTACTATATGTAGGAGCCGAGCAGCGGGTGAATCTGATATACATATATGCTTTATTTGATACTAGCTTTTGCACGCGACTTTGTGCGCGTGGAAAAGTGACTTCCTGCAGATTTTTGGTATAAAAACTATCCTATGTCCTTTCTTGAGTTTCAAACTATGTCTGTTCCAAATTTCACATAAAATCGGCCCAGTAGTTTAGGCGTGAAGAAAAGACAGACAGACAGAGTTACTTTCGCAATTATAACATTAGTTTGGATCTCAAAAAGAGTTGTTCTACGGTCAACTGTTGTTAGTCAACCTTTGATAACTTACTTCAACCAGATTGCTTGAGAAGTAATAGAGGAGGGCACACTCCAGAAGTAACAGAAGAAGCACAAGCGCAGAGTACTGTAACAGAAGACCAGTAAGCATTAATAGAAAGAGTAAATAGAAACGAATGGAAAGTGTGGGAGAGCCATGCTTCTTGGAGTGATACCACGGCCTTACAGAAAATTGACGTGAAGCAATATTTACGTTGTGTTTCGCCGTTTGAGTGAGGTTACCGGAGGCCCAATCCTTCCCCTCTCCCAATCCCTCTTCAATCCCTTATCCCGGTCGGCAACGCACTCGTAACTCCTCCGTTGCGGGTGTCCATGGGCGGCGCTGATTGCTTACCATCAGGTAATCCGTCTGCTCGTTTGCCGACCTAGTACATAATAAAAAAAAATTGATTTTCTTATGACAAATAGTTAAGCTGTAAAAAAATATTTACCAACACTATTTTGTTCAAATAAATGCCAATTCCTTCTAAATGGCTTGGTTTATTTAATTATTTTTTTTTTTGAACAGATCAATCGGTATTAAATTTAACTACAAAGTGGGCAGCACTCATGTAAATCAGTCAATATTTTATAAAGAACATGTTATATTATTGGGATTTCCATATTTCTCTTTTAAATAAAAACGTTGCCCCATATTAGGATTTTCTCCTGTGTCGTGGGTGCGTTTAAAAACATACAATTTCACATGCACATCACACCCAGACCCGGAACAACAATCTGTGGATCACACAAAGAGTTGTTCCGTGCGGGAATCGAACCCGCGACACGTTGCGCGACAGCCAGTTGCCCAGCCACCGCGCCAACATATATAAAAAGCGGGCGAACGCATCCCGCGCCAGTCGTGCGTTAGCAGGCTCAAGGTTATATTGAGGGTACTATACGCCTTAAAGATCTTACCATGAATAATAGGAAGGGTGATCTGGTCATGGCGCCACGGAATCCCATTGAAGAGATGAAGAATAGGAATATGGCGACTGATGCAATGCCAATACCCGCTGGAAGAGTCAGGATGTCCTGTATGAGAGCCTGTGGAAATACAAATAGGTTTTTCTAAAGAGGTTTGCAATGTGCCTATGTATTACCTGCACGTCGATTCTATAAAATTTGTTTGATTTTGAATCGTGTTCGAGTGCGAAGTGAGCGTCGAAGTGACGGGTAAATTATATTTTAGAATGCCACTTTTAACGTCATCTCATACTTTATCTAAATTAACTAAAAATCGCGGGTTACTCACGTGTACATATTGAGAAAAGCTCTACTAGTTTCGAACCACAGAGGGGTTCTTCCTCATGAGCAGCGTGCGCGGACGCGGCGACGTCGCGCAGCCTAACGTCGCCGCGCCTTAATTTAGTATGTCTCACGATAGTTATTATAAAATCATACTTTATCTATCAATATGTTGCGGTCAATTTAGTTCAACTCGCAAGTGTAGCGCTAGTGTACTACTACTCACGGCGGATTCAGATTCGAAGTTCAGAATGAGGTCTTACAGAATCACACTGCTGATGGTAAGTGTTTTGATGTGGTATTTTTATCGATAAAGTGATTGAAGAGGGTTTATATGTATAATTAGCTTTTGCCCTCGGCTCCGTTTGCGTAGAATAGTGACTTCCTGCAGATTTTTGGTATATAAACTATCCTACCTCCTTTCTCGAGTTTCAAACTATATCTGTACCAAATTTCACAGAAATCGGTTCAGTAGTTTAGGCGTGAAGAAAAGGCAGACCCTTTTTTTTGTGAGGGAAAATCATCAAATGACTTCTCCTGCCCAGGGTCGGGCGGGAGGGAGTGTCAGACTCTTACTGACTAAAACAACACTACGCGCCGTACGATCGGGAAAGGCAGACCCTGGACTCAGAATTTATGATTATAATTTTGAAATCGCCTATCCGTATTGAGCGATAGTAGTGATGAAAGCTTAAACCTTCTCCGTGTGAGAAGAGGCCTTTGTTCAGAAGTGGGCACTTATAGGCTTATGTTGTGAATATTTTGTTGAAAAGTATACCCTTTTCATTTTGGTCGGCAACGCACTCGTAACTCCTCCGTTGCGAGTGTCAATGGGCGGCGCTGATTGCTTACCATCAGGTAATCCGTCTGCTCGTTTGACGACCTATTAAATAAAAAAAAAATTCTTCATCTTTGCCCTGCACCATTCAAACAACAAACTGACATAACAACATACAACTTTCGTGAGAAATTCTAAATTAATTATTAGATATGTTTTCGGCTTTCCCACGTAATACTTAATTTGACGAGATACTCGACTAGTTTCAGGCCATATGTGCCTCTAGCACGACTTGAAACTAGTCGAGTATCTCGACAAATTATTACGTGAGTAAGCCGAAAACATAATAATATTGATAAATACTTGTATTGTAGTATACACCAACTCCAGTGGCACGGTTTCCACGGCCCATCGGTGACCCGGTCGTGGCAATCCGTACCATGCACTATTGATATTGAACGACTCGGAACTATTATTAAGCTTTACCGTGTACAGTATTCGGTCTTCTCGCCAATGAACGAAAATGTTTGACGTGGATCTTTCATTTGTTTTTTTTTAATGGTCAACCTCAAACATGACAGTTGGCTAGGTCAAAAATTTATTAATAAATTCGACGTTTCAATATAATACTATGTATATTGAAAAATAGTCACACCAGTTGCATTCATTTATTTTACAACATACCTAGTTTATATTCGTATTTTTATTGTTAATTCAAAAGAAATTTTGCATGCATGAGGTTGTGGGTTCGAAACCTGGCAAGTACCAATGTGACTTTTTCCGAGTTATATGTACTTTCTATGATTATTTAGACACCACTGACATGCGGTGAAGGTAAACATCGTGAGGAATCCTGGACTTATAATTTCTAATTATAAATTTGAAATCGCCAACCCGCACTGAGCAAGCGTGGTGATTAATGCTCAAACCTTCTCCGTGTGAGAAGAGACATTTGCTCAGCAGTGGGCACTTATAGGCTGATGATGATGATGATGAAGTATGCTATTTGACGTTAAAATACTATGACGTCACAACTTGTTATTTCATACAAGTTTCATAGAATATTATAGTTTTTGACATTTGAATAAAAGTATTGAATTTGACTAGTTGGAAACTACAGTATTGGGTAGTTTCCTAGATCAAAAATTAATTGATTCGAAGTTGCAATACAATAAAATATTAAGAATATAGATAGGTACTTTTAATCATCAATCTGTCGATATGTAGAGTAAAATAAACGATATTTAAAAAGCTGATATTAAAAAAATAAATTAGCAATTTGACGCGTAAATACTGAGACGTCAGAACTCACAGTTTCATACAAATTTCATAGCAAAAGTAATGTTTTTGACATTTGGACAAAAGTATAGAAATTGACTAGTTGGAAACTACCGTATTATTTGACAATTTATTCAAAGATTACAATATGCATTTGTAAGTGCATCAATTACTAACAGGCTAACACTACATGCATAATTGATTTTAAAATAATTGTTTTTTTTTTATGTGATAGGTCGGCAAACGAGTAGATGGATTACCTGATGGTAAGCAATCAGCGCAACACTAAAGAAGTTACGAGTGCATTGCCGGCCTTTTAGGGATAGTGGTTCTAAGGCGAAACGCAACGCTCGCCGTGTGAGAGAGGTAACCGGAGGCCCAATCCCTGCCCTTCCCCTATCTCTTCCCAATCCTTAAATATCCGCAACCCTTATCCCCAAAAATCCGGCAACGCATTCGTAACTCTTTTGGTATTGCGAGTATCCATGGGCCGCGCTGATTGCTTCATCACCATCATCAGCCTATAAGTGCCCACTGCTGAGCAAAGGCCTCTTCTCGACCGGAAAAGGCTTGAGCATTAATCACCACGCTTGCTCAATGCGGGTTGGCGATTTCAACCATCTGATTGCTTACTATCAGGTAATCCGTCCTCTCGTTTGTCGAACTATGACTTAAAAATTACATAGGGATATAGGCAAGCGCGGATCCAGACTTCAAAAAAGGTTGTGGTCACAGCTACTAGAAAATCGGCTAAGTACGAGTCGGAATAAGGACATGCTCATTAACAATCATGCAAATCGTTTATGAACTTATGAATTAGATTTCCTTTTTTCTGAGCATCAGGACTTTGGCCTTAGGAATGTAAATAAACTTAGGAAGAAGTCGGACACGATTTCTTCTAATTTCTAATAGTCAGTTTCGATCCAAACCTATTTCAATCACAAGTGTAATAAGGTTGTGGGCATGCCCATCGTGCCCACAACGGTGGATCCGCCCTTGGATATAGGGACAGAGAAAGCGACTTTGTTTTATACTATGTAGTGAAGCACGCTGACCTAGTTATGATCGCAGTTAGCTAACGATACATTATTCAGATTATAATACGTCGCCTGTCATGGCGGCCGTACGATCACGTGACTGTCTGTCATGCATGCTATTTGTAAACCAAATTGATTTACTTTTTATTTATTTCATGATAATTATGTGTTATTTAAGTATATTTTAGTTACTTTTTAACATGACTTTTTACTTTTTTTTAAAAGGTAACGTCACTACGTAGTATTACATAGGCGGACTTAATGCCGTAGGCATTCTTACCAGACAACCTTAGGGTGATGCAGAGAGGGGATGGTAGATGGAAAAAGAAGAAAACTTGGAAACGATAAACTTTAATGGCAAGATGCAACTTGAATATGTAGGTACAAAAAAATATTTAATCACTAGGTACATAGTATAAAACAAAGTCACTTTCTCTGTCCCTATATCCTTATGTACGCTTAAATCTTTAAAACAACGCAACTGATTTTGATGGGGTTTTTTTCATAGATAGAGTGATTGAATAGGAAGGTTTATATGTATAATAACATACATTTAATATTATTTTATTAACTATCATTTAAATTGCAAAAAAACTTAAGTAAAAAAAAAACGTTGCCCCACACTAGGATTTTCTCCTGTGTCGTGGGTGCGTTTACAAACATACAATGTCACATACACATCACACAAAGAGTTGTTCCGTGCGGGAATTAAACCCGCGACACGTTGCGCGGCAGCCGTTCCATCATAGTTAACTTACCTTAAGTGTAGAGTTGCCAGTGGATTCGATGACTTTCGCCAATGTGCTTGGTGATGAGATAATCCATATTCCAACAGCTGCAAACACAATGCAGACGACCTGAAATAAAATTATTAATTGTTATTTAGAACCAACTTAATACATTTATGAATAGCTAATGTCGTTAGACATTTGGTATGGGATAAGCCGGATTTCTTGATGGTAAGCAGTCAGCGCTGCTCATTTACATCAGTCGAGTTACGAGTGCGTTGCCGAACTTTTGGGGATAAGGATTTGGGTGATTTAAGGATTGGGGGACGGGCATTGTGTCAGCACTCATCCAAGCAGTGCATGAAACCATGAAACAATGAATTTATTTTTGTAATTAGGCCATAAAACAGCACTTACACGTCAAAATTATATGTAAAAACTATATGGACCCGGCATTTCCTATCTGACTACTATGAGAAGAAATGCCGAAACAAACTCAGAGTTCCATCTCTTTTCAAGTCCAGACAATGTGAAAAATAATATACCATTAGACCATTTCCACTACCAATATGCCTTAATGGATTTGTGAGGCCGTCGTATTACCATGGTGGACCCAACCTGTTCGAGCCGAAGCTTGGGATTAAGTGTGGGAACATTTGATCAGAGTCATCCAAACCCAGCCCATCTATATATCTGTTAAAGTTTCAATCAATATCATCAAATGTTTTCTCCCGCTCAGGGAGAAAACATTGGATGTGTGGGGCGCAAAACCGGCGAAAGGGCCACTGACACCCCGGGCGAAAATATTGTGGCGCCCACTCGAGGTAAACAATACCAAGTGATAGTTTTATGCCGATAGTATTGATATCCACGGAGGAGTGACTCTAAGTCACTCCTTGACCTCCAAACCCTCAAAAATCCATAAAAAAAATCTTAATAAAAAATATGCATATGCACAGAGCGTGGAGCACAGTTCTGAGGGTTTGCACCAGGAGAGGCAAGAGCCTCCAATTTCAGAAGTTCAGACCTTGGCGCTCCCCAGAAATTTGTCGCCCTGGACCATCTGCCCATCAGTTACACTTTATTGAATTTGACTAGTTGGAAACTACCCTGTTACAAAGGCCGTATCGTTTTTATTACAATTGCGTAAGTCAAGGACAAGGTTCTGTATTCGACCTCAAATCGAGCAATGTCCTTCCTATTATTCGGCATTTCCAATGTCTTACTCAACACGAATTTAAGAATTAGGTTCGTGTAAGTTCTTTACCTTTTTAGGATTAGGTTTTTTTTTGTAAAGGAGCTTTCATTAAATGATTTCTTTTGCTCTGTTTGAGACACCGAAATCTTAATAATATTGCCTTATTATTAAGATTTCTGTGGTTTGATACGAGAGTGTCAGATTCTTATTAAGCAAGTGTGGGAGAGCCAAGCTTCGGCTCGACCGGATTGATACCACGGCCACACAGAAAACCGGCGGGAAAAAACCACAGCGTTGTATTTCGCCGTGTGAGTGCGGTTACCGGAGGCCCAATCCCGCCCCTTTCCCTATCCCTTCCCGATCCTTATCCGCAACCCCTATCCCCAAATGGCCGGCAACGCACTCTTAACTCATTTGGTGTTGCAGATGTCCATGGTCGGCGCCGATTGCTTACCATCAGGTAATCTGTCAGCTCGTTTGCCGACTTATACCATAAAAAAAGTATGGCTCTCTCACACTTGAAACTGATAGTTTATCAATTTAGACAGACAATAAAATAATTGAAGGACTATTTCCTTCACCCAGTTTCGAATGAAGGTCAAGATTCGTCGTTAAACATATTTAAGTCCAAGGTTCAATTCAAGGCCAAGCATCAACCATGGAAGTTCACGGTCCTAAGAAATGAGTTCTTGAATATTTGACGTTAAGAAATTATATAAATCTATGTTTACTATTTGATGTTAAAGATTGAGTGATTGATCGAGGTCTAGGTGAGAAAGGTTAAGGGGTGTGATTCTGTAAGACTTCATTCTAAACTTCGAATCTGAATCCGCTGTGAGTAGTAGTACACTAGCGCTACACTTGCGAGTTGAACTAAATTGACCGCAACATTTTGATAGATAAAGTATGAGATGACGTTAAAAGTGGCATTCTATAATGTAATTTCCCCGTCACTTCGACGCTCACTTCGCACTCGAACAAAATTCAAAATCAAACAAATTTTATAGAATCGACGTGAAGGAATCTATACTACATTTAATATTAGCAACGTGCCCCGACTTCGCACGGGTGCATTGCTGATACTAAATTTCTCCACTACCTATTTTATGGATGTTATCATACGTGTATGTAGAGTATTATAAAGGTAAGAGTAAACAAATACGTGTGAAAGAGCCATGCTTCGGCACGAATGGGTCGGCTCGACCGGAGTGATACCACGGCCTCACAGAAAACCGGCGCGAAATAGCATCGTTATATTTCTCCGCGTGAGTGAGGTTACCAGAGATCCTTTCCCAATCCTTTAATATCCAAAAGCCTTATCCCTAAAAGGCCGGCAACGCACTCGTTACTCCATGAGCGGTGCTAATTGCTTACCATCAGGTAATCCGTCTGCTCGTTCGGGCCTCCGGTAACCTCACTCAAACGGCGAAACACAACGCTATGGTTGTTTCACGCCGATTTTCTGTAAGGCCGTTAACATTTCGTGCCGTGCCGTGGTAGGTTTTACTCCGGTCGACCCGACCCATTCGTGCCGAAGTATGGCTCTCCCACACTTGATGAATAAAACTCGTATGAAGCCGCGGTATTGGACTATATTATTGTGAACTATGTTGTTATTAAACTTACCATGAAAATGAGATTAATTGTCATCAATATCAAAGCAGCTATTTTAGATGTTTTCGATGAAGACTTATCCATAGTTCACCTGAAAAATGTAAAATCAATTAACATAAAAATAATCATCAAATGACTTCTCCCGTCCAGGGTAAGGCGAGAGAGAGTGTCAGACTCATACCGACTAAAAACCCCCCATTTCTTCTCCTGCTTTAGGCTGAGACCGCGGTGACGCATTGCGCTTACCCTGCAACCCCGGCTGAACATCAGCCCTATAGGGCCCCGTCTGTGGTGGTCTATTGGCTTTTTGAGGCGCGCTCGGAACGCTACGCGCCATACGCTCGGGTCTGGTTCTGGTCGGGCGGCGAGCTACCCTTACTCGCCGTCCGCAGACCCGCGCTCTAGGTCGGCCGGAGATCGCCTCTTGTAAGTGATAGAGCTAGAATTACATTTACGTCGTGGCGGACCGAAGTTTAGGGCGCCCATTTCTCATGCATGAGGAAGCACCAGCTATTTACTATTTAAGTAGTTATATAAGAGTTAGTTTAACAAGATGGCTGATTGCAATTTTGATTGGAAAAAGCAAATGTTATGGCAGTGTCGAAGATTGGTATTTATATTTAGGTAATTAGAGTTTAAAATCGCGGTGCGGCGGTTGCGATAACGCTAAAATGTCGGAAACTAGCTTCTGTCGCGCGGTTTACCTCGCTGCTCGGCTCCTACTAAACTTCCTCAATAAATTTACTAACAAATACAAAAATAATTATTCAATGTAAGGTATGACTACGCCTTTCAGTATTCGAATGAGCTGACCCATTCGTGCCGAAGCTTGGCTCTCCCACACTTGGCGATTTCAAACTTATAATTAGAAACTATAAGTCCAGGGTTCCTCACGATGTTTTCCTTCACCATAGGTATGTCAGTGTGTCTAAATATTTAATTAAGAACCTTAATAAGTTATTCATAAAAATGCTGGCCACACGAAATTGTGTTCAGATCAAACACGTGTCTCTGTCTATATACCTATATCTCTGTCTATATAGGTACATTGATCTATCATGAAATTATTCAGTAACTCAGTACAGCTGCATGGTCATCGCGTGTTTCCAAAATAGAAATTGTATTTAATACTAGCTTCTGCCAGCGACTTCGTCCGCGTAGAATAATGATTTCTAGCAGATTTTTGGTTTTACACAGTTTAAATCCCGGGAATTCAAAAGAACTTCCCGAAATACCTATAAGATCGGGAACTATGTGGGTAAAAACCAAAAATCCGCCAGAACTCACTATTACACGCAGACGAAGCCGTTGGCAGAAACTAGCTAGTAATATACAACGGCCTTCATTGAAATCAAAAGCCCTGTTTAACGACCTTTTTCAGGCCTTGCAGTATTATTTTGCTTAAAATATTTATTTTAAGGAATATTACTAACTTATCTTGAATTAAATAACACGTCGTGGTGACCCTAAGGTTAAGGCGCCCGCTGCTCATGCATGAGGGTTCAAAACCTGGCAAGTACCAATGTGACTTTTCCGTTTTACATGTAATTTCTAAGATTATTTTGACTCCATTGACACACAATGAAGGAAAACATTGTGAGGAAACCTGCACTTTTAATTCGAATTATAAGTTTGAAATCGCCAATCCGCCTTGGGCGGGCGCAGTCATGAGCTAAAAGATGATGATTTATTATTTATTATTATTATTATACTTGAACACACTAGCAGCTTAGAAAGCTGATGCGTGCGTATTAATGGATTTGGAGATTTTGTCGAGTCTGTTTTTAAAAGAATTAACTGTGGGTGCTTTTATCACATTTTCTGGGAGTTTATTCCATTCCGTGACCACCCTATTAGGTAGGAAGTGTGTCAACGGATTCAGTTTTGAGGATGTTCTGCATAGTTTTAATGAGTGTCCTCTCAAATTTCGATTTTTATTAAGAAGATACATATTCTTAAGTCCAGGAACGTTGTAGCAGTCACTCATTATTTTGTAAGTCTCAATAAAGTTTCCTCTCTGTCTCCGCTTTTAAAGAGTGGTGAGGCCAAGTTCGTGCAGACGTTGGTCATAGGGTTTATTTTTAAGCAATCTGACCATCTTGGTAGCTTTTCTCTGAACACTTTCTGAAACTCTGAAACAATCTCCACTCATATCTACATATTTCGACTGCACGGTTGGCGCGGTGGCTGGGCAACTGGCTGTCGTACAACGAGTCGCGGGTTCGTATCCTGCACGGAAAAACACTTTGTGTGTTCCACAAATTGTTGTTCCGTGAGTCTGGGTGTGATGTGTATATAGTATGTGACATTGTATGTTTGCACACGCACCCACGACACAGGAGAAAATCCTAGTGTGTGGCAAAGTTGAAAAAACAAAAACAAAACAACCTCATTTTTTAGGCCAGTGAAAAATAGTATTGAGAATGGGTTAACCATTTATGTCATTATAAAGATAACAAATCAGTAATTCAATGATTGTCATGGTGTCCATTTAAATGCGTTTGACCCAGATTCCCATGAAGCTATCTAAGTAAGTATAATATGTTGATTCATCATGTCATTAACAATACGTATCGAAAGATCATTATAATAAAAAGTAGGACAAACAAATATGTTTTTGTATATCTATACTAGTCTATACTAATATTATAAATGCGAAAGTAACTCTGTCTGTCAGTCTTTTCTTCACGCCTAAACTACTGAACCTATTTCTGTGAAATTTGTTTGGAACTCGAGAAAGGACATCATCATCATCATCATCAGCCTGTTGTCCTCAACTGCTGGACATAGGCCTCCCCAATTGCACGCCACTGAGCTCGATGTTCAGCATTTAACCACTGCCAGCCACCCTGCGGATGTCGTCAGTCCACCTAGCTGGAGGGCGCCCTACACTATGTTTGCCTAGACGTGGTCTCCACTCTAGAAAGGACATAGGATAGTTTTTTAAAACAAAAAACTGCAGGAAGTCACTATTCCACGCGAACAAAGTCGCGGGCAAAAGCTAGTATCATAAATGCGAAAGTAACTTTGTCTGTCTTTCCCTCACGCCTAAACTACTGAATCGATTTCTGTGAAATTTGGTACAGACATAGTTTGGAACTTGAGAAAGGACATAGGATAATTTTTTAAAACAAAAAACTGCAGGAAGTCACTACTCCACGCGCAAAGTCGCGGGCAAAAGCTAGTATTATAAATGCGAAAGTAACTCTGTCTGTCTGTCTTTTCTTCACGCCTAAACTACTGAACCGATTTCTGTGAAATTTGGCACAGACATAAAACCAGTGTGCTTGTCAAGGGCGAGGAGTTGAGTCCTGTAGATACAACTGTCTTTTTAGGTATAACCCTGGACGCTAAGCTCCAGTGGGGCCCACATATAGATGGCTTGTCGAAGAAGCTCAGTTCTGCAGCATATGCCGTTAAAAAAATTAGAAATTTAACAGATATAGATACAGCGCGGTTAGTTTATTTTGCTTATTTTCACAGCATCATGTCATACGGTATTTTGTTGTGGGGGAATGCTGCTGACATCCAGTCTATTTTTGTTCTGCAGAAAAGGGCTATTCGATCAATCTATAATCTTAGTCCGAGGCATTCGCTCAGAGAATTATTTAAGGAATCTAAAATAATGACAGTTGCCTCTCAATATATTTATGAAAATGTAATTCACGCTCATAAAAACAAAAGCTTATTTAAGAAATATAGTGATATACATAATATCAACACGAGGGGGAAAAACAAATATGTTGTGCCTGCGTCCAGGCTTCAGAAAATAAGTAGTTCGTTTAGGTGTCAATGTATACGCTTTTACAATAAAATTCCTAGCGATATTCAAAATTTGAGCCTCAATAAAAGTGTAATAAAGGCTAAACTTTGCTGCAAAGCATTTTATAAAATAAAAGACTACTTAGAGGATAGTCAGGCTTGGGAATGAGCCGCTGTAATGTCTGCACAGGTCATGTTGACATGTTTGTAACATAAGTTACACTTTTATATACAATTTGACATTACGTTTATTTTTTTTTTATACAATGACATGATCACCTGTTGTGACATTTTATTTTTTATTTGACATTTTTTTTTTATTTATTTATTGACATTTTTATAATTTTATATTATTGTTAGTGTAAGGACCGTGTGAGACTTGCCGTGCTTTTTGATTACCAGTTATCTGCGTTCTGACAGTTTGAGTACTTGCGCGACCCACCCAAATGTTCTTTAGATCGGTATTGTTCGTCGGACAACTCAGCAGCACTAGCTATACTGGTTGCAAACTGACACTTGCGTGCCTGTCTTCAGAACGGGTCCACTTAAACTGGTGTGGTTCTTTGCTCAAAAGACCACTACAGAATGAACTTGCACGGTTCTCTCACATTATGTTATTTTATATTGTCTGGACTTGAAAAGAGACGGACCTCTGAGTTTGTTTCGGCATTTCTTCTCAGAGTAGTCAGATAGGAAATGCCGGCTTCATCTAGTTTTTCACATATAATTTGACGTGTAAAAGTGCCGTTTTAAGGCCTACTTGCAGAAATAAATTCATTGTTTCATTGTTTCATTGTGACCAAATAATGTACCTACCAGTTATAATTATTATTGATCAGGCAAAATAAAAATAAAAAACCACGGTTCTAGTATTATTTACGCAGTATTATTATATTTTGCACATAACACTAAAACAAGTCAGAATCGTTTATCCAAATCATTTATTCCAACTGAACTATAAATAGGTACTTTTGAAACTTCAAAATAGAATAGTAGTCTGTCAGTCTGTTCGTCTGTGAAGCTAGGTGCTCGTTCCAAATTGTAGATCCGAATGTAGAAGAACAAGCAAAAAACTCCATCGTTACTCTTTTTCAATCCACATTATTAACACCCTCATTATATGTATTTAAACTAAATATACATTTGTATGCTATACATTTATCCAAACTAATATTATAAATGCGAAAGTAACTCTGTCTGTCTGTCTTTTCTTCACGCCTGAACAACTGAAACGATTTCTGTGAAATTTGGTACTCGGAACTCGAGAAACGACAGGATAGTTTTTATACCAAAAATTTGCCATAAGTCACTACTCCACGCGCACAGAGTCACGGGCAAAAGCTAGTGTTTACTTTACATATATTTATTTATTAAACATTATACCCTATATTCTTGTATTATTAATAAACTAGCGACCCGTCCCAGCTTCGCACGGTTGCATTAATGCTGCAAAATAGCTGATACTAAATTTCTGCACTATTTAATGGATGTTATTAATAGTTATTATACATATAAACCTTACTATTCAATCACTATCTATTAAAAAACCGCATCAAAATTCGTTGCGTAGTTTTAAAGATTTAAGCGTACATAGGGATATAGGGACAGAGAAAGCGACTTTGTTTTATACTATGTAATGATTAAATTTGTTTTTGTACCAAGTTATATTCAAGTTGAATTTTGCCTTTAAAGTTTATGGTTTCCAAGTTTTCTTCTTGTTGCACCTACCATCCCCTCTCTGCATCACCCTAAGGTTGACTGGTAAGAATGCCTACGGCATTAAGTCCGCCTATGTAGTATTACCATGTAGCATAAAGTGTGGGAGAGCCATTCGGCACGAATGGATCAGCTCGACCGGAGTGATACCACGGCCTCACAGAAAACCGGCGTGAAACAACCACAGCGTTGTGTTTCGCCGTGTGAGTGAGGTTATCGGAGCCTCAATACTTCCCCGTCCCAATCCCAAAATCTCCAAATCTCTAATCCCCAAAAGGTTGGCAACGCACTCGTAACTCCTCTGATTTCTTACCATCAGGTAATCCGTTTGATAGTTTGCCGAACTACCACATATGAAAGAAAATAATAAAAATAAACTCACCCTTTCCTAAAGAAAACACAAAGAAAAATCACTTTTAAGCTAAAAAAAATATCCACGAACTCTTTGTTCTTAGTAATAAAAATGCACTTATTTAGTTATAATAAATATTTCAAGTTTAATTAATGAATATAATATAAGTATTATGTTGACGTAAACACCGGATCGAATTTTACACGAGTAGCGGCGTGCGTTCCCCTTGGCGCGCTGAAGGACACTGAAACTTTCGCCGCTGAAAACAAGCGACACAATTAATGTTGGGGTGTGTTACATGTTTTAAATTTGTCGCCTTTTTCGACTACTATAGTGTAGCATAGATAATATGAAATGGTCTATGACCACCGTTCTATACTCTGTGCCTTTTGCGCTTGTCATCTTTCTCTTTGCAATACGCATCCATACAAACATGTTGTAAATTCTCAAGCTACTAAATAAAACTATTTATATCTTTCAAATCGTCGTTTAATTCATCAGGTTATGGGCCCAGGATGCTGAAACATTGAAAGATAAATTAAATTCCGTGAATAGTTTTGAGATTGCATATAACTCACTTTGCAAACCGGCCTGACATCGATTTTTCTAGAAAATTATGGGTTCGAACAACATGAACAATATGACCCTGATAGAAAGATTGACCGGCAGAGATAATTTTGCAAGCTGGAAGTTCGCAGTCAAGACGTATTTGGAGCATGAGGATCTGTGGGAATGCGTATCAGGCACCGGTGAGGTCGATCTAAAGAAAGACGTCAAGGCGAAGTCAAAAATAATACTTCTAGTTGATCCCATCAACTATGTCCACGTTCAGGAAGCCAACAGTGCTAAAGAAGTATGGGAAAAGCTCTGTAAAGCTTTTGATGACTCGGGGCTGACACGTCGAGTTGGATTGCTACGAGACCTCATAACGACAACACTAGAAAATTGTCAAAGTATTGAAGAATACGTGAACAAGATCATGACTACGGCACACAAGCTTCGGAACATCGGGTTCAAGGTCGACGACGAGTGGCTAGGCACGTTGTTACTTGCGGGACTCCCTGATGAATACAAGCCAATGATTATGGCAATAGAAAGCTCCGGTGTGGCCATAACAGCAGACTCAATTAAAAGTAAACTGTTACAGGAAGTGAAAAATCGTGATCCAGGTGTATTCTTTGTAAACAAGAGCAAGAATAATAAGCAACCTATCAAACAAAAGTCAAAAGGGCCAAGATGTTATACTTGTAACAAGTACGGACACATCGGCAAAAACTGTAAAGTGAAGAATAACAAGAAACAAAGTGATAACTCTTTTGTAGCCGTTTTCTCAGCAACATCTAGCTATGATTTCGGATGGTATGTGGATTCAGGCGCAGCAATGCACATGACAATGAATAGGATGAATAGGGCTTGGCAAATATAATTTTGTAAAAGAAAAGTATACTGAAAAGATAATTGATCTCAAGTATATTAGTACTGATAAACAGTTAGCTGACATCTTTACTAAACCTTTGTCTAAAGTTAAATTTGAGTACTTTAGAAATAAGTTAGGTTTAATTGAGAACCCAAAGGAATGTAAAACCTAAGAATATTTGTCTTTTATATTTCAGTTCATTTATGTTTGCAATTCAGTTGTTATGCTTGAAGCTCTGTTGATTTAGTTTAAAGTTTTGTATTGGGTTTAATACATACTGTAATCATTTGATTAATATGTACCCAATATAATATTGTGATAAGATGGCAGTATGCACAAAATATGTTTCTCTATGTATGTAAAGTTAGTAGAACAAGGCTAAAATTTAGAGGGAGTGTTACATGTTTTAAATTTGTCGCCTTTTTCGACTACTATAGTGTAGCATAGATAATATGAAATGGTCTATGACCACCGTTCTATACTCTGTGCCTTTTGCGCTTGTCATCTTTCTCTTTGCAATACGCATCCATACAAACATGTTGTAAATTCTCAAGCTACTAAATAAAACTATTTATATCTTTCAAATCGTCGTTTAATTCATCAGGGTGTGTAGCGGCACCATCACGTCGCTACATTACTTAGATACGATAGAGATAAGACATACATGTTAATTGTTGCACGTTTGTTAGGATAGCTAAATCTGAAAATCTCACGCATCTTCTTAGTATATAAGCACCAGCAATTAAAGTAATAAACAGACCTTAACCATCTACAGTCTCATTATTTACCTTGCCACGAAGTCTGGCAAATTGGTGACCCGACGAAGAACAATCAACATGACTCATTCACCCTGCAAATCAAGCAGCAGCCAACAAGAAGCCTTGGAGATATCAGCCGGAATTTTGGAGGGACCAACCCAGATTATGGTTTAAGCAACTAGAAGCCATAGTAGCACCACAGAAGCAAGGAGACGATTACAAGTACTATACGGTCATTGCAAAACTACCAAAAGAAGAAATAATACAGGTTAGTGACCTCATTACTTGCCCACCGCCAATAGAAAAGTACAAGGCTATCAAAGAACGCCTAATCAGTTGCTATGAGGAATCAGACCAACGTCAGCTCCAAAAATTATTGTCTGAAATGGATCTCGGCGACCAGAAACCATCACATCTTCTGCGCAAGATGCGGACCCTGAGTAACGGAAATATCAGCAACGAAACCATCAAACTTCTATGGTTGAGGCTTCTACCACCATCAGTGACTTCGGTTCTAGCAGTCACAGAAGACATAGATGTGAACAAGATGAGCCAGATCGCGGACAAGATATTAATAAATTCAACACGTACAGAGGTGTCAGCTGTAAACGGAAACAAATCTGGCGACGATACAATGTCATGCATACTAGCACAGTTAGCAGAAATGCAATTGGAACTAAATGCAATTCAGCAAGGTCAAAAAAACTATCGACGCAGCACTCAAAGTTATTCCAATCGTCGGCATTTCCTACCACAGTCGAGTTCAAGAGAAAGAAGGCACTTTTGTTTTTACCATGGAAGATTTAAAAAATATGCACAAAAGTGTGTTCAACCTTGTGATTGGAAACAGGATCTCAACTCAAGGAAACAGGGAAACTAATTGAAGCACGGACAACGGCGGAACTCTGTGCTATTCACCCGTCCAACCGCCTCACTATTACCGACCGAAAAAGTGGTATGAGATTTTTGATTGACACGGGAGCAAATATTTCAGTTATTAGCAAGCCACAGAGACATTCACTAATACAAGATGAACAATGTATACTTTATGCCGCCAATGGTACAAAAATTAAGACATATGGTGAAAAAACACTCTCTTTAAACTTCGGGCTACGAAGAAACTTTGTATGGAACTTTGTCATCGCCGATGTAACACAACCGATTATTGGAGCAGATTTTTTAGAGCATTATAAGCTATTAGTCGATATAGCTGGTCGAAAACTCATAGATAGGGTAACTGAGCTGACAACGCCCGCAACCCTGATCAAATCGACGCAGCAAACAATCCGCACTATTAACATTGAGACGAATCCACGCATTACTCAACTATTAAATGAATACGAGGATATTACGAAACCAGCCTCCCTCCACACTACTCCAAAACACAAGATTAAGCATCATATTATCACTAAAGGACCACCGGTATCAGCACAAATGCAGTGGATAGTTCATCGACTGCCGCCGCCGTCACAACAAAGGCAGCAGTTTTTATTTCCTTCGAATTAGCAACAATGACATTACATTACGCATAGGATGTAATTTATCAGCAAGGTTAAGTTATTATATAATTAGGTACATACTAATTTTTTTCAATTTATATGTTAATTATTTTTAAAAGGGGGGAGTATATGTAGCGGCACCATCACGTCGCTACATTACTTAGATACGATAGAGATAAGACATACATGTTAATTGTTGCACGTTTGTTAGGATAGCTAAATCTGAAAATCTCACGCATCTTCTTAGTATATAAGCACCAGCAATTAAAGTAATAAACAGACCTTAACCATCTACAGTCTCATTATTTACCTTGCCACGAAGTCTGGCAAAGGGTGCATTTAGATTGTAATGGGAAATGCCAATAATTATGGCGATACTACTTTCTTTCTTTCTTCTTTCTTTCTAACTCTTTCACGTAAAAACTACTGAATGGATTTGGTTGAAATTTGGCACAAGGGTAGATAATAGTCTGGAATAACACATAGGCTACTTTTTATCCCGGAAAAATATGCAGTTCCCGTGGGATACGAAAAATATTAGTGCACGCGGGCGGAGCCGCGGGCGAAAGCTAGTCTATGTATATATAAAAGAAAGTCGTGTTAGTTACTCCACTTATAACTCAAGAACGGCTGAACCGATTTAGCTGAAAATTGGCAGGGAGGTAGTTTAGAGCCAGGAGAAGGACATAGGATAGGATAGAGTAAGTAGAGTAGGGTAGGTAGAGTAGGGTAGGTAGAGTAGGGTAGGTAGAGTAGGGTAGGTAGAGTAGGGTAGGAAGAGTAGGGTAGGTAGAGTAGGGTAGGGTAGGTAGAGTAGGGTAGGGTAGGTAGAGTAGGGTAGGGTAGGTAGAGTAGGGTAGGGTAGGTAGAGTAGGGTAGGGTAGGTAGAGTAGGGTAGGGTAGGTAGAGTAGGGTAGGGTAGGTAGAGAAGGGTAGGTAGAGTAGGATAGGTAGAGTAGGGTAGGTAGAGTAGGGTAGATAGAGTAGGGTAGGTAGAGTAGGGTAGGGTAGGTAGAGTAGGGTAGGTTAGGTAGAGTAGGGTAGATAGTCAAATGACGGGAGCGACGCCTCGGGTAAGAGCTAGTATATTATAAATGTGAAAGTAACTCTGTCTGTCAGACTGTCTTTCCTTCACGTCACGCCTAAACTACTGAACTGAATTCTCTGTTTGTTAAAGACATAGTTTGGAACTCGAGAAAGGACATAGGATAGTTTTTATACTAAAAATCTGCAGGAAGTCACTATTCCACGCGAACGCAGTCGCGGGCAATAGCTAGTGACTTAAAAAAGTGTGGGAGAGCCATGCTTCGGCACGAATGGGTCGGCTCGGACGGAGCGATACCACAGCCTCACAGAAAACCGACGTGAAGCAACACGGCGTTGTGTTTCGCCGTGTGAGTGAGGTTACCGGAGACTCAAAACTTCCCCTGACCCAATCCCTAATCCTTAAAAGGTCGGCAACGCACTCGTAACTCCTCCATGGGCGGCGCTGATTGCTTACCATCAGGTAATCCGTCTGCTCGTTTGCCGACCTATATTAGCATAAAAAACACAATCATTTTCCTTCAACTATAGCTAGCTATAGTAGGTATAGGTACCTACTCGAGATTACCAATTAAAATTAATTGTTAACGCCAGAAGAAAATTACTAGAAATTAATGTAAAATGAATACAAAATACAGTTATAAATCATTTAGATGCTAATATTCTTAGTTTACATACTCATAGCAAAATGGCATCTTAAATATTGCACACTTTTTTTTTGTCAGGGGAAAATCATCAAATGTCTTCTCCCGCCCAGGGTAAGGCGAGAGAGTGTCAGAGTCTTACTAACTAAAAACTCCCCCGTTCTGGGCCGAGGTCGCGGTGCCTCATTGCGCTTACCCCTCCACCCCGGCTGAACATCAGCCCTATAGGGCCCCGTCTGTGGTGGTCTATTGGCTCTTTGAGGAGCGCGCGGATCGCTACGCGTCGTACGCTCGGGCCTGGTTCTGGTCGGGCGGCGAGCCCTTCTCGCCGTCCGCAGACCCGCGCTTTTACCATCACACTGCGCGGGAGAAGCAGCGGAGGCAGCGGGCGGAACATGGTTTTTTATTTAAGACAATATATTAAGTACCATATTGAGTTATTTATTCATTTATATTTTGGACAACTAATAATTGTTATATTTAAACTTATATCTGAAAACTTAAGGAGGTAATAATAAAATCAAATGCATAAAACTACAAACAATAGTACCTAAACATTTAAAAAAGGGAAAAAAATTACTACAATAACGCGGAACAACAAAATAAAATTAAAATATAACAATAAAACAATCGAGACAAATTAAGCACTATGTTTGAAAATTAAACAATCCCATCAAAGCCTTTTTTAATTATGGTAGCGTATCAGTTGAGTTGTTATCTATACTAATAGTTAGGAAGTTTGTATGTAGGGGGTAATCTTTGGAACCGCTGGTCGGATTGCCAAAATTCTTTCACTGATAGATAGCTACAGTGTTCCTTAGTGCTATAGGCTATAAAACATCACGCTACGATATGCAAATGGATTTAGGATTTGGATATTGCAAATGGATTTTATAAGTGTGGGAGAGCCATGCTTCGGCACGAATGGGTCGGCTCGACCGGAGTGATACCACGGCCTCACTGAGAACCGGCGTGAAACAACTACAGCGTTGTGTTTCGCCTTATGAGTGAGCTTACCGGAGGCCCAATCCTTCCTCAATCCCCAAATGTCTAAATCCCTAATCCTTAAAAGGTCGGCAACGCACTCGTAACTCCTCCGTTGCGGGTGTCCATGGGCGGCGCTGATTGCTTACCATCAGGTAATCCGTCTGCTCGTTTGCCGACCTATTACATAAAAAAATGGAGCCGAGCAACGGGTGAAACCGCGTGAGAGTAGCTAGTTAATAATTCAGTGATGTCGCGAATATTTCTCAAATCACAAATATCAGCTTTGAACATTATATATTTGTTTTGCCAGAATTAATAGCGTCGGTGATAAGTTCTTTTAATTAAATTCTAAAATAGCTTGACCGACATTAGTGCAAAAGAATTGATCGGAGGCAGAATGAATGGCCACATCTTGCTTTTATTTTTAATTGTTTTATTAAAACTGTTTAACCAGTGCCACACAGAGTCGAATGAGACAAATATTTGCCGGACCCTTGTTACGTAAGTGAACTTAACCATTTTTTAACCCCCGATGCAAAAAGGGAGTTTTTTTGTCAGGGGAAAATCATCGAATGACTTCTCACGCCCAGGGTAAGGTGAGAGAGAGTGTCAGACTCTTACTGACTAAACGCCCCCGTTCCTTCTCCTGCTCTGGGCCGAGGTCGCGGTGCCTCATTGCGCTTACCCCGCAACCCTGGCAGTCCTATAGGGCCCCGTCTGTGGTGGTCTATTGGTTCTTTGAGGTCGGGTTGGAAAATCCTCATGATGACCCACCGCCCCCGGGGAAAAGCGAAGAAAATGTCAGACTCTTACTGACTAAAAACCAACCCGGTGTTTCTCCATTTACCAATGTGTCGGAGAGGCGGGTGTCGCCGAAGCATTCGTCACATCTCCCCGACGGGTATTGGCCCGCCAGATAGTCAGGCGGGCCCTGTCACCCTGACCGCAGGACTCCCCTATGGCGCGTGCGGAACACGGCGCCGCCGACTTGAGGCCTGCTACTAGTCGGACGACAAGACGCCCCGAGTCTGTCGTCCACAAGCCGCGCCCTACGGCCGTAGGTTGGCCACCCTACGACGTCTACTGCGGGAGGGGAGAGAGGCAGCCTCTCTCTCCATTCTCCTTTGCGAGCATCACGGCCTCGTAAAAGGTAGCGACGGCACTCCACCCTGACTCGCTCCCGATCATAGTAGATACTACAGCGGGAAGCAAGCTACCTACCCTACCCTATACTCTGTGTCTCCCAGTTCTTAGCTACCTCGCTAGGTACCAATTTTCAGCCAAATCGGTTCAGCCGTTCTTGAGTTATAAAGTCGTGTTATCCAAACAAATATTATAAATGCGAAAATAACTCTGTCTGTCTGTCTGTCTTTTCTTCACGCCTAAACTACTGAACCGATTTGTGCGCAATTTGGTACAGACATAGTTTAGAACTCGAGAAAGGACATAGGGTAGTTTTTAAACCAAAAATCTGCAGGTTATCACTATTCCACGCGAACACAGTCGCGGGCAAAAGCTAGTAATAATATCTTTATACATATATAAAAATTTCGTGTCACTTGTTTGTTTTGCGATGTACTCCTAAGCTACTAAACCGATTTTAAATTTGATTTTTGCATTCCGTGTGCATTTTGATCCAACTTGAAAGATAGGATAGCTTACATCTCAATTTATAGTCACAATATTATTTTACTGCAAATTATGTGTCATAATAATATTGGTTTTATACATATAATAATAAGTACTGTATTTAACCAAACGGACCTACCAAACACTCCTGACAATATGCATATAAACATAACAGAATTGCAGAATGAAACTACAAATACCATGTTCACCGACGAAACCTTCGAGATTAAAATCTCTAACACTTTTGAAGAAACTTATAACAATAATTCTCTTACACGCCCTACAAATAGACCTTTTATTCCAAAACAGAAAACTTCCAAAAAGCTAGCTTATATTATTTCATATTTAAATAACACAGTTTTACCCAAATATATGTCAGTCGAAGACGACTTTCTTAAGACGCACACACTTGTGTATTGCGCTGCTTACACTGCAGCCCTTTGTAATGGCACTAAAATTAAAGAAAATATTCAAAAAACAACTACATTACAACAACACATACAACACTTCACAATAGACAAGAGACCAAACTGGCTGAGGCGGCTAGACAGGAGGATTCATATAATACGTAAAGAGATAGGTAGACTGACACAATACATAAATGGCAATAGAAGTTTAGGACTAATAACACACATCGAAAGAATAAAACACAAACACCGTAAACATTCCAGTTATGAAGAGCCCAACACAACAAACGAACAATTTATGGATAGCTTAAAACAAAAACTCGCCGCCATTACTAGTCGACGACGTAGGTACACAAATTGCACTAAGCGTAAAGATCAAAACACTCAATTCATTAATAGTGAAAGGCAATTCTATAGGAACCTAACTATAGACACATCAAACACACATAATAGACGACAGACACACACACATGCACACGATACGAACCCTAACTCTGAACAATTTCATTCGTACTGGTCTAACATTTGGTCAAAACCTTCACAACATAACCAAGCCGCTACATGGACACAAATCGATAAACAAAAATTAGAAAATGTGCCAGAAATGGCATTCGATGCAATACCATTAGATATTTTTGCTAGTGTCATCCAAAAGACACATAATTGGAAGGCTCCGGGCACCGACCACATTCATAATTATTACTACAAGAAATTAACCTGTTTGCATCCATCAATATACAGACATATTAATAATTTCATAACAAATCCCCAAACCATTCCTGAATTTGTCACACAAGGACTTACCTATATGATCCCCAAAGACTCCGATCACATAAACCCAGCTAAATACAGACCGATTACTTGCCTGCAAACTATTTACAAATTAACTACCGGATGTATATCAGAAATGATGTACAAACACATATCACAAAATAATATACTAGCCGAGGAACAAAAAGGATGTCGTAAATACAGTCAGGGGTGTAAGGAGCAGTTAATTATAGATTCCATAGCCATCAAACACAATATTAAATTAAAGAACGATATTTGCACAATGTACATAGACTACCAGAAAGCTTTTGACTCTGTCCCTCATAGTTGGCTAATTTACATTTTAGAACACTACAAAATTTCTCCTGTCATCATAAATTTCTTAACAACAGCCATGAAACACTGGAACACCACATTAAAAGTAGGAAAATTAATAGAAACTGAACCCATACCAATAAAACGTGGAATTTTCCAAGGAGACGCCTTAAGCCCTCTCTGGTTTTGTCTTGCCCTAAACCCACTATCTAACCTCCTCAACTCCTCTGAAAACGGACTCACAATACAAGATAGTTGCACACCAATTTTGAAACTAACACATTTATTATTTATGGATGACATCAAACTATATAGTAACAATATATCAGGCCTCCACTCCCTTGCAGATCTCACGCAACAATTTTCAGACGACATTAACATGGCATTCGGTATAGATAAGTGTAAAACTTTTACACTTCAAAAAGGAAAACACATTGAAGGTAACCCATACACACTTGAATCTGGTCAGGAAATAGAACCAATGTCAAGTCTCGCGCGCGCGCGCTCTGCGTACGGACGTGTAAACTTGCGATTTGCCGCGCTAATTTTTGTACCCTCACTTTAGTACTAAAAACAAAGTAATAATGGTGCAGTGCAATAAATGCAAATTATTCTTATCTGTCACTAAAGATGAAGTCGTAAAGTGTAAAGGTGTGTGTGAAACAATCTATCACAAGAAATGTGTACTAAATAACAAGCAATTCATTAAAACATCTGTATGTGATGATTGCCAGAAGAACAAAGGCAGCCCTGCACAACCAATATCATCATCAACATTGAATATAAACATGACAGAGGCATCAGCTGAGAAAGTTTTGATGGAAGTAAACAAAAAATTGGAAGTGCTTTATAATGTCGAGAAGAAGATAAGCGACCTTACCAACAGTGTCGAATTCTACGCAGATATATACCAGACGCTTATAGAATATAAAGAAGAGTCCCAAAAGAAAATTAAAGCGCTGGAGCAAAAGAATATCTACCTAGAAAAATACAACAAGGCATTAGAGGAAAGAATACAGGCGCTAGAGGTAAAGGAAAGGGAAGCAGAAATAGAAATACATGGCTTAGAAGCAAAAGCGAATGAAGACGTGAAGGAGGTCGTACAAAATATTGCTAAAGTGTTGAAACTGAATCCCGAGGATGTGGAAACTGCGGAGAGGGTAGGCAGGCAGAAGTTGGAAGATGCGAAGCCCAAAGTAATTGTAGCCACCCTCCGTTCTAAAGGTTGTCGTAAAAACTGGCTGATAGCCAAGAAAGAAAGGAAGATCACTAATGATACAGTATACAAAAATGGTAACAATAACCAGGTATTCATAAATGAGGGATTGCCAAAATTCAAACGCCAACTCCTTTGGACAGTGCGAAATAAGCTAAAACCATTAAACTATCAATATATCTGGGTTCAAAACGGCAACATTTTGGTAAAAAAGAACAACGACGACAAACGAATTTATAATATAAGTTCCGAGAAAGACCTCGACAAATTCCAAGAATTACCCACAAAAGAATAGTAATGTTGAATAATACCTACCGCGCAGCTAGTGCATCGGGACACACTAAGTGAAAATAATAAACTGTTTAAAATTCGATTGCTTACAGGAAGATGACCATATACTTAATAGTTTCGTATATAAACGATACTATGATGTAAGAACATTAACTGTGGATATAATGTCAAAACCAACTTATACACATATTATGCATATCAATATAAGATCACTAAGAAAACATTTTAATGAGCTAATAGTGATATTGGAAGAAAACCGGTATAAATTAGATATAATTATATTAAGTGAAATAAATATAAAAAAGGAGGAACTTAACTTCTACACAATACAAGGTTACAATAAACATATACTAACAAGAGAAACAAGAAGAGGAGGAGGTATTTTGATATATGCAAAAGATAAATTGAATTTTGAAGCACAAAGAAGTAACACAGGTTCAATGGAGATAATACACGGACAACTAAGGCATAAAGCAGGGAGAAAAACACATATAATTGCTATATACAGACCACCTAACAAAAACAAAATTTTATTCATACAAGATTTAGAGACAATAATAAAAAGTATTCCGAGATCCGAAAATATTATTGTGATTGGTGACACTAATATTAACATTCTGAACGGCATAACAAATCCTGCCACGACTAGCTATAAAAACACCTTGTGTGAATACGGCCTGCAGTGTGCAATACCGAGCGCAGAAACAACGCGCGAAGCGATCGTCGACGGCCGGAGCGAGATAGCATGTTTAGATCATGTTTGGTTTCGAGTGGGACGGAACGAGAATGAAACGATGTCATTCGTACTTGAGACTTGCTTATCCGACCATTTTGCGGTCGGGCTGTCCGTAGAATTGTGCGAGTGTGATAGTGATAGTGAGAGAGTAGTGCCGAACAATAACAATAACAAAGTGCGTGCGGTTCTAAGCGATAAATTAGTACAACAAAAGCTAAAGGAATATGATTGGACCCAATTGGACGAACTAACATGTCCCTTAATATTATATCAGTCATTATGTACCGTGTTTAATGATATTTATAAATCTAGTCTAATACATGTAACAAGTGGTAAAAAAAGGAGGAATCAGCCATGGGTAGATGCAAATTTGTACTCAATGTTATCGCGCAGAAATAGTCTATTTAGAGCATGGAAAGGAGATCCAAAGAACATGAACAAGCGCTTAGAGTATACAAGATTTCGTAATAAAATAAACAAACTAATAAATGAGGCAAAAAATAAGTATAGACAATTAGAAATAATAAAATGTAATGGCGATTCCAAAAAAATCTGGTCACATATGAATACATGGTTAGGTAGACAGAAGATAGGATTAGACAGTGTTATTTTGAAATATTTAGGGAAAGTAGATAGTATAAACAATATATGTAAGAATTTCACGCAGACGTTTACCAAAGAAATAATAGATATTAAACATAAATGTGATATTAGTTTCTTAAATAGAAAAGACTATGTGTACCCGAGTGATGTAAGCTTTAGATTCAAGAAAGTATTACCGTCAGAAGTAAGAAAAGTAATAGATAAGTTATCAAGTGAAAAATCACCGGGAATAGATAATATAAGAGTCATAGATATAAAATACTTAAGAAAGCAAATGGGTCCTATATTAGCAAATTTCACAAACATGTGTTTATCCAAAAGTGTGTATCCCGATCAGCTGAAGAATGCTATTATACGACCTATTTATAAATCTGGAAGTCAAACAGATTATGTAAATTACAGACCCATAGCAATATTATCTGTTATCAATAAAATTGTTGAAAAATTAGTTATGGCACAAGTTAATAATTTTCTTGAAACATATAACATACTCTCTGATTCACAGTATGGTTTCAGAATGGGAAAGAATACTGCCTCTGCCCTGTCCAGCTTTGCTGAGTATGTAAATGAAAGTCTAGATTCTGGCCGACAATTAATAGCGCTTTTTATTGATTACAAAAAAGCGTTTGATACTTTGGATCATGACATACTTCTACAGGCTATGGATGAATGTGGTATTCGCGGCCCGACTAACAGTTGGTTTAGGAATTACTTAAGTAACAGAGAGATACGTACAAAGATAAGCGGTGTCACAGGAGAGGCGGCGCCAGTGAGCCTGGGTGTGCCCACCGGCTCAGTGTTCGGACCCGTGGGCTATGTCATGCATGTTAATAGTGTGTCAAATGTTGTAAATAATTGTCATGTTTTTATGTACGCAGACGATATGTGCGTGGTTTATGCATCTAAAGATATATTACAGGTACAAAGATATTTGCAGACAGACTTCGAAAACATAACTAAATGGGCTCATGACAACGGGATAATAATAAACTTCAAAAAAACACAATGTATGCATATTCACTCACCATATAATCAAAGTGCAAAAAATACAAACAAAAATAATATTAATTTAATAGGACACACATACGACTGCCTACATAATAACAAACATGGATGTAATTGTGATGTCATTCAATATGTCGACAACTTTAAATATTTAGGCTTAAAAATTGATAAAAACTTCAACTTTTCAACTCATGTAAATGATGTTTGCAATAGGTTACGTTCAGTGCTAGGCAAGTTCTTCCAAATACACAGAATAGTCAACTCAGACACAATGAGGATGGTTTACCACGCGCTTGCCGACTCTCTTATCAGCTACGGTCTATTAGTATACGGGCGTACTTTCCAAACTTACTTAAAGGATATTAAAAATTTACAATTAAGACTGATAAAATACTTAGTGAGTAAGAAAGAGAAAAACATCTGCAATAAGGATTATGATAAACTATTTCCATTGTGTAAAATACTGCCCATAGATAGGAAAGTTGAGTATTTAATAGGATTAGAGTATTATTATAGCAATGAATATAAATGTATAGTAGAGAATAAATATAACACCAGAAGGGCTAGAGAGCATATGTTAAATAAACCTAGAATAATTAACTACTATGGTAAGAGAACTAATAAATATATAGTGCCAAAAATATTCAATAAAATAGATATATTGAGAGAGGAAAATAAAGTGAGTTTGTTTATGTTGAAGAAGAAGCTAAGGGGAGAATTGCTCAAGAGAGCATAGGCAATGCATTCTTTAATGATTATCCTTTGTAATGTGTGTTTTTTGTGTTTGTTTTGATTTTAGTTTTGTTTTTTAATGTTATATAAAGTACTTAATTAGCTAGTAAGTAAAACAAATGAGCGCTTCTCGCCGTTAAACGTTATGTTTGGCGAGGATCTTTAATTATAAGAACAAAATGTTATAACTAAAATTGTACTTTTTGCTAAATAAAAATAAAATAAAATAAATAAACCAAACTGCACTTACAAATACTTAGGCTTTGAGCAATCACATGAAATCGATCAAAAACTCACCAAAAATAAAATAACCACTAAATATAAACAAAGACTTAACATGCTCACACGATCGCAGCTAACATCCCGTAACTTAGTTAAATCCATAAACTCATTTGCCATCCCTGTACTTACTTACTCTTTCGGTATAATAAACTGGACAAAGACTGATCTGATTAAACTACAACGACTAATCAACACTTGTTTGACCTCTAATAGGAAGCACCACCCGCGATCGTGTGTGCAAAGATTAACGCTACCAAGGGACGAAGGAGGACGTGGCATTGTAGATATTACAAACTTACACAACCAGCAAATAACCAATTTAAGAAAATTTTTCCACCAGAAAGCCGACCAGTCCCATTTTCACAAGGCTATTTCAATATTAGATAAACAGTACACTCCACTCAATCTACAATCCACTGCCCCGCAAATCAATGAGAAAATTACTAGTAAGATAGACAAAATAGCAACCTGGGCACAAAAATCTCTCCACGGAAGACATCGCCTCGACTTGCAGCAACCTCATGTCGACTTGAAAGCGTCGAACGCGTGGCTGCGGCGAGGTGAACTCTTCCCTGAGACGGAGGGTTTTATGATTGCTATTCAAGATCAAGTGATAGATACAGCTAACTACCAAAAATTTATAATCCATAGACCCAACTACAATGACTCCTGTAGACGTTGCCATAGTGCCTCAGAAACCATCCAGCACATCACAGGAGCGTGTAGAGCCATAGCCCAAACCGATTATAAACATCGCCACGACCAAGTTGCTTCGATAATCCATCAGTCCTTAGCCATCCAAACAAAATTGATTACAGACAAAGTTGCTTATTATAAATATAAACCACAAGCTGTACTAGAAAATGAACACTTCAAACTATATTGGGATAGGACTATTATAACAGATAAAACAGTATACAACAATAGACCCGATATAACATTGCTAGACAAACGAAATAAATTAGTTTATATAATAGATATCGCCATATGTAACACACACAACCTTGTCAATACACATTCTGAAAAAATTGCTAAATACACAGATTTATCCATAGAATTAAAAACACAGTGGAATGTTATCCACACTAAAACTATACCCATAATATTATCCACCACCGGAGTTATCCCAAAAACCCTTCATAATAGTCTCAGTACATTACACATCAGTCCATCCACTTACCTTCTTCTACAAAAAGCTGTTATCTTAAACACATGTCGCCTTACCCGAAAATTTTTAAACAATTAGCTTTAATATTACGTAATTAATGTGCACTTGGCTCCGGTCCGTGCTTCTTTGACCCCACCAAGATGGGAGAAACACTTAAGATCTTTGGAAATAATAATATTGGGGCAGGGGCCATAGTATTTCCATAGTTATCATATCCACCAGTCCATAGCAACCCATACCTATAACCCTATAAATTTTTACCACATTTCACAATAGTCCTGCATCAACCGGGGATTGTCCTTGGGTGCACTTTTATAGTGCATACAGGGATAATTGCCGGCAGATGTCCCATCACATTTAGATTAAAACTGTTCAACGGGCCTCTGCGCCTCTTGGTTTCGGCTCCTTGTACGCCTTCCAAAGGTCCGGGACCCTGTGGTCCCGTGAAAGGAAAGAACAAACATAATAATAATAATATTTTAAATTTATTCGTTTTCAGGACATGCAAAGTAATCCAAGTGACTTACAGGTATTATGGAAAACGTCGAACTAAAACTGTGAGTGCTCCGAGTACTTATTAACTAACTGAAAACATATATTTATTTTAATTTTTTATTTATTTATCCATTTATTTCAGGCATCGAAAGCCCATATAAACATATAGAATACTATACAAACAATATAAAACTTAAAAATACAATAAATATATGTTACACTATCTACTCTCGCGCGGTTTCACCCGCTGCTCAGCTCCATTTAATCGTAGCGTGATGTTTTATAGCCTATAGCACTCAGGAACATTGTAGCTATCATGTCATATCATATTAAGTGACAGAATTTCGGCAATCCGACCAGCGGTTCCAAAGATTACGCCCTACATACAAACTTACAAATTTTACCTCTTTATAACGTGTACAGACATAGTTTGGAACTCGAGAAAGGACATAGGATAGTTTTCATACCAAAAATCTGCAGGAAGTCACTATTCGAGTCGCGGGGAAAGGTTATTTCAAATTAAGTGTACGTAGCCTCCTCTGCAGTTCGCTAGAAAACACCTTTTTCTTGAGGATGAATTACACCGGTCTAATATTCTCCTTGGGCTAAATTACTGTCCATCGCCCCGTATCCTCTCCTTATCTTCTTTTGAATAGCTCCTGGCAAGATTTACTTACCCACATAATTACTGTATTATTACGGGGAATTTCAATACATCATCATCATCATCATCATCAGCCTATAAGTGCCCACTGCTGAGCAAAGGCCTCTCCTCACACGGAGAAGGTTTGAGCATTGATCACCACGCTTGCTCAATGCGGGTTGGCGATTTCAAACTTATAATTAGAAATTATAAGTCCAGGTTTCCTCACGATGTTTATATTCATATTCATATTCATTTAATCATTTGCAAACATGGGTACATAATATACAGATGTTAACAAAGTTTAGTTTCTCCATATTTTGCCTTCTTCTTGTTTACCTTTACCGTATGTCAGAGGTGTCTAAATAATCATAGAAAGTACATATAACTCGGAAAAAGTCACATTGGTACTTGCCAGGTTTCGAACCCACACCCTCATGCATGAGAAGCGGGCGCCTTAACCTCCGGGCCACCACCACAATACATTAGTCTTACATGACGTGGTCGCAAGCAGACTCTTTCTATCCTTGACCCTAATGCTACTCATCAGTCATCCCCATCAAACACCAAACTCTGTTCCATCTCTTCTTGATTGAATTCTAGTTTCTTTCCCTAACCACGTTTCTCAACTTGGACAGTGTCCAGCTGACGCCTTGTCTTACTCATTCGTCCGCCTAAGCTTACCTAATTCGAAAACTTTTTGTCTTCGCAATTTTAAGGGCATAAATGTCAAGCCTTTGGGAGAATGTTAGTCAGTCAATGTTACTAGCATTGACTGGACACCTCTGCGGAGTCTGCGTACGTCGACGAACAGGTTGAGTTGTTGACTCAACCTGTGTGTCTCTGGTACACCTTAATGACAAAAACGCACCAGTAAGGCTTTACTGACTCAGAAAAGCTGCTGTAAAATTGATATATAAAATCAGTCAATTTGCTGCATGTGACGTTAAGAGAAGCATTCTGTCGATCACTCTGAGATCGACTGCTACGTTCTGGAGTCCTTGCAACGGTGCCAAGTCAACTGGCGGTAGGTCCAAGTGTTGAGAGATCTATATGATGCTGCCACTATCGTCGTTCAAGTACAGAACCAGCAGTCTGAACCTATCCACCTGCATCGGGGCGTAAGACAGGGGGACGTTATTTCCCCCAAACTGTTTACTAATGCTTTGGAGGATGTGTTCAAGACGCTGCGCTGGAAAGGCCGGGGCCTAAATATTAACGGCAAGTATCTCTCACACTTGAGATTTGCAGATGACATTGTAATCGTGGCTGAAACCGTGCAGGACTTACAATATATGCTGAACAGCCTGGCTGATTCCTCTGCTCGCATCGGACTCCGGATGATGATGACTCATGTTCAATGAACATTTTTCCCAGAGCCGATCACCATCAATGGATCTCCTCTCGAAGTTGTTCAAGAGAACGTCTACCTCGGACAAACTATCCAGTTCAGTAGAAACAACTTCGAGAGGGAGGCTCGTAGAAGGATACAACGCTGGGCAGCATATAGGAAACTCAGTCGGGTATTCTCGTCAAAGATACCACAAAGCCTAATGACAAAAGTCTTCAATGAGTGCGTCCTACTAGTGATGACATACGGAGCCGAGACGTGGACACTTACAGTGCGACTGATCCACCAATTTAAAGTCGCGCAGCTAGCTATGGAAAGGGCTATGCTTGGAGTCTCTCTGAAGGATTGTATTCGAAACGAGGTGATCCCACAGAGAACTAAGGTTATCGACATAGCCCAAAGGATTAGCAAACTGAAGTGGCAGTGGGCAAGTTACATCTGTCGAAGAACCAATGACCGTTGGGGTAGACGTGTTCTAGAGTGGAGACCACGTTGCACAGTGGATCGTCCCCATACAAGAGGTCGGACATAGAATTAAAAATTGAAAAAGTATTAAATTGAAAAAATGAAATATACAGTTGCATTACTCTATTAAGGAACTACAAAAAATGTTACTACAATTTTTTTATTTGACCAGTACTTTATGAGCAATTCGATGAAAACTGTTATTTTTGTATGGAAATGGTCACAGAAATGTCTGTATCTCATGATTCCCTCCTTGTTTCGATTTGCGGTTTTCACTACTGTTATCTACCCATTTTATGCCACATTTTCTTCAAAGACACATGGTGCCCCCAGCGACCCCCTTCCGAGATATTTTGCTTGTAGTAACTTTACTTTTTATTGTATAACTGATGATATGGAGGTACATTAAGTATATTCATTACTGAGAATAAGTCATCCCTAACTAGTTCCTTAAATAACAGGTGCATTTACGATTACTTTAATAACTTATGAACGCTTCTGTTGCCATACAACAAAAGCGTTAATGAGTCCTTAAGTGAAGATTCCCAGTACTTGCTTAATCTAATTAGTTATTGTAATTACTATGTTAACAGCCCTTAATCTCTGCATTGTGATTATTTACAATAACATGTCGAAAAGAAATAGAGTTTTATGATCAATAAGAAAATATGTAGGTATAAATATATTTTTTATTTATATAATATAACAGTGTAAAAATAATTTAAAAATAAAATAACAATGTACCCTAAAACAAACTAAAAAAATAAATAACTACTAAGAACTAAATTATAATAGGAAATTAATTAATTAACACGACCATAAAGTTACTAACAATAATAGAAAAAAAAGAATAGAATAAAAAAAAATACACAAAAACTAGAAATTAACAAAGAAGCTTGTAAAATAATAATATTAGGTACTATAAGACTTAAACTATATTTTCTTCATCTTCATCAATAACGACATCATGATCATTATCATCGTCATCATCTTCTACAACGTCACTACATGCAGCAAGTGTATCAGTTGAAACGTCAATGAACTCCAATTCACTCTGATCACGTATGAGTAAATCGTCTAGTTCTCTAAATGAAGACTTTTTGGCTTTATTGGTCATCTTCGGTCGTAAGCTGGCGAGAAGAGGATCAGAAGATAATAGCAGATTATGAAGAATGTCTTCATAAGTGGCGATGCTACTATGCTTTCGTGTATGACATTCTCTAAATTTGCGAAAGTCCTTGTTTCTTGCTTCAGATGCTTCTTCAGACAAAAAACCTATAGGCACTACTGATAAGTGGTCCACTATCTGTGATCCATAAATCAGCAATTTGTGTAAACTTGCTGGCATGTTATACCATGGATATAATTCCACGAATAAATTTGCTGTTTCATCACAATATGATTTGAATTTTTGGACTTGAATTTTTTCGCCTGAAGAAATGCAGTGCAAAATAACGGCGAGTCTTCTAACTAATTAAATTAACGTCTAATTTAGTAATTTCGGCAGTCGTTTCAGGGTTTGCAAAAAATCTTCTTGCAGCATTTCCAGTGTTTGTGTTGCCGCTACCCTGCTTAACAACATCTAGAAGTAAGCCTGTTCTTCTTCGGAAAGCTTCTTGAATGGCTTCTTTCTTATCTTTATCTTTTTTTTAATTTCGTCACCTTTTGCTTGCCATGATTTTATGTCCATTCTGTAAGAAATGTGTAATAAACACTCCATAGACCGAATCCAAGCATGCAATGAACTAAATCCATGCTTGTATAAATCTGTATTGACGGGTTTAGCTCTCACTTCTTCCAAGTTATTCATTTCGCTTGGGCGAGCTTTGCACAAATCACACACTGCTGCCGATGTACCAGATATGATTGAATGTACCTTACCATCAATCATGGTTAGCCATAGATTGTGAGTAACAGTAGCATTGCCGCAATCAGTCGGGTTCCGTTCACGAATCTCGGTCTCAAATATTTCCATTTCAGCCTTAACATTCGCATCCGTTTCTTTCATAAATGTAAATGAAATCGGGCGACAATATGTGGTTGACGATGGCCGATCATTCTGCCACACTATACTTCCACTAGAAGTTACTAACTTAAGCGGTACAAGACTTGCCATAAATACACTGGATAAGTCTTGTTCACTTGTTGTTGTCGTTTGATGGTAAATGCTTTGACTTGAAGCTCCATCAAAACCCCATTTACTGTGAAGCACAAGTTGTTCACCAGCATCAAAATTTGATTCAAGTGAATCGATCAGCCTCCTAACGGTGAGATCAAGGAGGGCTTGGATCCGTATCTTTGCGGAAGTTTCAGTCACAGTTATGTCTTCTTTTGCCGGGTAGCATTTAAGCTTTTCCTTAACTAACAAGTAGTAGCTTGGGTATTTCGCATGACCTTCTTTTAAACTAAAGTCCCGAAGTGTGATGTAACGCCACTTGGATAACTGCAAGTAAACGTAAAGAGCAAGCGCTTTGTGAGTAGGAACTTCACGAAGCGGAGGATTCTGCTTAGTTTCCAGGACATTTAAAACTGTTGAGACGTGTTCAGGATTTTCCAGCAAATTTTTCATTATTCTGGCCATATCATTTTTTCCGGCAGACTTAAGTATACTTTCAACAGTATGCAAAAGCTCATCCGGACGACTGCAACTAGCAACATTTTCATTAACACGTCTTCTTTTGTATCTAGTTGATAAATCTTCAAAGCGTTTGCGACGAGATGTATATGTTGAAGTAGATGCAACTGATTTTGATGGACTGACTACTTCTTCTGCCTCATTTTCATTTGCTTCTTCAGTGTCAACAACATTTTCTTTAAAGCAATCTGGTCAAACGATATCGGAATTTAACCACTCTTCGTTCTTGTTAATGAACCTGTCGACTGTCCTTCTTGATTGCACCCATTTGGTGTAAACCCTATAGCAAAATCGTCGACACCAGTTCTTGAGATCCGTTACATCACTTTCACTTAACTGGACGTTAGTATTTGACTTCAATGTGTCAAATAAATGGTCATAGTCACGAAGATCTTTATGATTACGAAGAGCAACGTAAAGATCTAAATAAGTAGAAAACCCACGGAAAGCCATAATGACAACACTTGGTAGAAGTTACTATTACAACTGAATTACATTTGCTAAACACACTACAAATATATAGGGCAGCAAGTAGGCAATTAGCAATGAATTTGATAAGCTAATGATGACATTAGACAAAAAATAAATATCTAGGTATAAAAAATATATTTATACCTAATGCTAATGATGACATTAGACAATCACAATCCAGAGATTAAGGGCTGTTAACATAGTAATTACAATAACTAATTAGATTAAGCAAGCACTGGGAATCTTCACTTAAGGACTCATTAACGCTTTTGTTGTATGGCAACAGAAGCGTTCATAAGTTATTAAAGTAATCGTAAATGCACCTGTTATTTAAGGAACTAGTTAGGGATGACTTATTCTCAGTAATGAATATACTTAATGTACCTCCATATCATCAGTTATACAATAAAAAGTAAAGTTACTACAAGCAAAATATCTCGGAAGGGGGTCGCTGGGGGCACCATGTGTCTTTGAAGAAAATGTGGCATAAAATGGGTAGATAACAGTAGTGAAAACCGCAAATCGAAACAAGGAGGGAATCATGAGATACAGACATTTCTGTGACCATTTCCATACAAAAATAACAGTTTTCATCGAATTGCTCATAAAGTACTGGTCAAATAAAAAAATTGTAGTAACATTTTTTGTAGTTCCTTAATAGAGTAATGCAACTGTATATTTCATTTTTTCAATTTAATACTTTTTCAATTTTTAATTCTATGTCCGACCTCTTGTATGGGGACGATCCACTGTGCGTCGGCAAACGTAGTGTAGGGCACCCTCCAGCTGAAGGTGGACTGACGACATCCGCAGGGTGGCTGGCAGTGGTTGGATGAGAAGAGCTGAACATCAAGCTCAGTGGAGTGCAATTGGGGAGACCTATGTCTTGCAGTGGACGATAGCAGGCTGATGATGATGATGATGACTACAAAGTAAAAAACAAGTTTTTTATTGCTAATCAGACTATAAGTTACTTAGTGGCATAAATAAAAAAGGTTTTTTTTATGTAATAGTTCGGCAAACAGGCAGACGGATTGCCTGATGGTAAGCAATCAGCGCCGCCTATGGACACCCGCAACGAAGGAAGTACGAGTGCGTTGGCAACCTTTTAAGGATTTGGAGACTCAGGGATTGAGGAGGGATTGGGGGAGGGGAAGGATTGGGCCTCCAGTAACCTCACTCACACGATGAAACACAACGCTGTGGTTGTTTCACGCCGGTTTTCTGTGAGGCCGTGGTATCACTCCGGTCGAGCCGACCCATTCGTGCCGAAGCATGGCTCTCCAACACAGCAGGATAAGCAATTCTTATTGCGTATAATGATGATAAAATAATCACAGAGTACTGTTCCCCGACTACAATAAAAAATTTGCTCATCCTTTTCTCTCCTTGCATAACTTGCTATAACTACCGAAAACGTGCAAGCATTATATAGTATACCTCCATTTAATTTATTTTTATTTTCAGATGAAACAAACAAAATACGAGGATCGATGCTGTAAAGGATATGTCGCAGAAACATGGAAGCCAAAGTGCGTGTAAAAGTCAATGTTTACTTATTAAAAATATAAAAGTAAAATAAATAGTAGGTAAACAAAAATGAAAAAAAAGACATAAGCTACCTTTAAAAAGTAAGATATATATAATACAAAAAGAATTTAATTGAAATCGTTTCATTCGTTCAGGAGCTATGATGCCACAGGCACACAGACAGACACGTCAAACTTATTAAAGTTTTAGTGATGTATTTTTTGGATTTTTGTACTGTGTTGTTGTTTTTTCGGGGATTTTTTTTATACGCTTTATGAGTTTTTATATCATTTTATATTGCTTAGTAAACTCTCGATTAAGTCATCAACATTCCCTTTCAGTACGCTTTCATTTGAGACCCCACTCCAGTATATTTGCCGACCTTCGGTGACCCTTCCCCACTTACACCACCATCACTTCCAAACGGCTTCTTAACCGATTTACATCAAACATGTCTAAGAACACTCGCACGTAAGCCACCTTTTATAAAAATTAAATGGAAATCACTTCATCCGGTCGGGGTTCCAGGCAGACAGACACGTCAAACTTATACCACACCTCTTTTCCGTCGGAGTTAAAAACCAGTCAAATAAACATCAACTTAAATATTGCTGTATAATAAACAAGTAGTTTTTATATGTAAAAAAATCTCCATACGAAAAACCTTCCATGATTTATAAATTCAACAAAATTTCCTTTTTCGGTTTCAGACTCATATGTAAACCTAGCTGTTCAAATACCTGCATCTATGGATACTGTCGCAAGCCAGACGAATGTGGATGCGAATCTGGATTTATTTTGCATCCCGAAAATAAGTACGTTTGCATACCAGGATGTTCGAAGTCATGTGGGGAAGGCACTTGTATCGGACCAGAAACATGTAAGTGCAACAAAGGATATTCGTCAATCTATGGAACCTGCAGACCAGTATGTTCCTCACCATGCACGAATGGCAGCTGTGTAGCTCCAGAAACCTGCCAATGTTCAGAAGGATATATCAAATCTGACCAGTATAATTGCAAGCCCTTCTGCTTTAATGGATGTCCCAATGGCACTTGTGTCAGTCCATATACTTGCAAATGCAATGCAGGCTATCAACTGCGTCATCTGAAAGACAGTGCTGAGAGAATATGCCAACCAATTTGTTCAGAATCCTGCATGAATGGCACATGTGTAGCTCCGGAAACCTGCCAATGTTCAAAAGGCTATATAAAATCTGATCAGTATAATTGCAAGCCTTTCTGCTCTAGTGGATGCTCGAATGGTACTTGTATTGGTCCAGAAACTTGTGAATGCAATGCAGGCTATAAACTGGTTCATCCGGAAAAGAATACTGAGAAAATATGCCACCCGATTTGTTCAGAACCCTGCGTGAATGGCAAATGTGTAGCTCCGGACACCTGCCAATGTTCAAAAGGATATGTCATCTCAGACAAGTACACCTGCAAGCCTTTCTGCTCAGGTGGATGCCCGCACGGTACCTGTATCAGCCCGGAAACTTGTAAATGTAATGAAGGGTGGCAAATGATACAATCGCAAGATTCCACCAATCAAACCTGCAAACCAATATGTTCGGAGCCTTGCGTGAATGGAATGTGTGTAGCTCCTGAGACCTGTAAATGTATAAATGGATATGTCAAATCTAGCAATTATAGCTGCGAACCTTTTTGCTCCAACGGATGTCCACATGGAAGCTGCGTAGCGCCTGAGACTTGTGATTGTCGTCCAGGATGGCACATATCACATGATAACAAAACGTGTCTCCCAGTTTGTTCCAAGGCTTGTGTTAACGGCACTTGTGTTGAGCCAAATACCTGCAAATGTTTGCTAGGTTATAGAGTTTCGGGGAAATTTACTTGCAAGCCCCACTGTACAAACGGATGTCCAAACGGGACATGTATAAGTCCTGAAAAGTGTCACTGTAATCCAGGATGGCAATTAACTAAATCAAATAATTCAAAAATAGCCTCATGTCAACCCAAATGTACAAAGCCTTGTATAAATAGTATGTGCGTTGCACCAGACACTTGTAAATTCCTTTCAGCCACCGGGTATAGTGAGTCAGATGGTCCCAGTAGCAAACAGAGAGATGAATATTGGTAAGCAGTTACTATTAACTTTTATCCAGTACTTTACTACCTACTTGTGATAAAGAGTTGTGTTGACATTCCTTTTGGCATTTTCAGGGTTCAAACCAACTGGGTGTATGCCGTGGCTGTTGGAACGAGCTGTTTTCTGCTGCTGCTTATTTTGATCTTTATCGTAGTTTTATGTAGAAAAAGAAAGCGATCGTCTATTAATGGTATGTGTAAGTTTCTTCCTGACTTTTTTTGAGACTGAAAAAACAATTTGGTGCGGCGTGAAGGAGTGTCAGACTCTTACTGATTAAAGACAACCACGACCCATCTTTTTTTATTATGTGGATAGGTCGGCAGACGAGCAAACGGATTACCTGATGGAAAGCAATTAGCACCGCCCATATACATCCGCAACATAATACATAATAGGAGTTACGTTGCGTTGCCGACCTTTTGGGGATTAGGGATCTGGAGAATTTGGGATTGGGGGAGGGGTAGGATTGGGCATCCGGTAACCTCAATCACACGGCTAAACATCGGCCCTGTTGGCGATGGTGTATTATAGTTTGACGTGTTTGTGTGCGCATGTGTCTGTCTGTGGTATCGTAGCTCTTAAACGGATGATCCGATTTTAATGTGGTTCTTGTTGGAAAGGTATATCAGTTGAGAATGTTCTTAACCACGTTTGGTGGAAATCGGTTCAGGTCTTCAAGGTCATCAAATCCGTTGTAAAGCACTTGTAACTTGCAAGTTTTTTCCTTTTTATAGGGCTCTGCATTTCAATCTTTTCCCATAATAATTGCGCACTTTTTTGGGTCGGGGTAATTTTTAAATATACATTTTTATTATTGCCTATATTATTATGTCCTTGCTCAATTTAATAGGCGTTGTTTCAGATGTAATAGTGAGAATTTAGTAGTTTCCTAGGTTGACATTAAAGTAATATGAAGTTACAAAAAAAAATATTGAAAAATAACTATACCTACTTTTATTCATCGACCGATCGATACCTACACAAAGTTTTAGATACTAACTTTTAAACAAGCAGCTAGTGAGTGGTCTGCTTGTGATCACGACCTGTGCAACCGGGTCGAAACGTCAAGCCTACCAAGGTATTCAAATTATAATTTTCCGCGTTAATACCCGCGTAAATATAATGTTGTTAAGTTTTAGATATTTATTAGCTGATTTTTTAGAAATAATTAGATAAGCTACATATTTGATGCTAAAATACTACGACGTCGTTACCCAGCGTTTCCTACTAATTTCATAGAAAAGTATCGTTTTTGACATTTGATTTAAATCATATTTTTTCATTACTTTACAGATGGAGCCACTGTCGTCTTAGAATCACCAGACAAAACAATGTAAGGTGACGTTAGCTCCAAGAATTCAGAACTCTAAGCTTATTAAAATAGTATGTAAATTAGATTGAAATTAATTAAAGTACGTACTTATATGTTTCTAAAAATATATTAAGGTTAGGTTAGGTTAGTAATAGTAATATTTATGTACCTAAGTTATTTATTTTACTCAATTATTAAAATTATTTTTACTTAATCAAAATGTTTTTGATAAAGCTATTGTTCTTTATGTTGTTAAAGAGCATATAAATATAATATTTTTGTAACGATCACAAAGTTATTTATGAATTATATCTACAAGTTATTAAGACACAGCAGTTGTTTAGTAGGTAGTAGTTTTTTTTTATCAAAACGTTGCCCCACATTAGGATTTTCTCCTGTATCGTGGGTGCGTTTAAAAACATACAATTTTTAATACACATCACGCCCAGATCTGGAACAACAATCTGTGGATCACACAAAGAGTTGTTCCGTGCGGGAATCGAAACCGCGACACAACGCGCGGTAGCCAGTTGCCCAGCCACCGCACCAATATAAGGTGCACCTCTTATGTTTACGGGCGTGTAGGGCTGACTGGCAACGTGGCTTCGAGTCGTCATATGACGGGCGGAGGGCGCTACAAACTCCGCCTCTAGTTCGGACTAGCATCTGATTTACGGGGTCGAGCCGAGCCCGCTTGCGCTTTTTCCGAACCTGAGACAAGTGTGGGTAATCTCACTCACACAGCGAAACACAACGCTGTGGTTGTTTCAACCCGAGAAGCATGACTCTCCCACACTAAATTACCAAATAGTTTTAAAAGAATTACCTTTGACATTTGATTGATTTAAGAAAATGCGTTTTTTTACTTTTACTATAGTATTAAGGACTATTTAGATGATAAGGCGCTAGAATTTGTATAGGTAGTGTAATTTTAAATAAATGTATGGCAATATATGGCGTACAAAATTATTTAAGGCAAGTTCATCTTAAAATATTAAATGTAACACCTTTTGTTTTTTTTATGTAATAGGTCGGCAAACGAGCATACGGATTACCTGATGGTAAGCAATCAGCGCCGCCCATGGACACTCGCAACGGAGGAGTTACGAGTGCGTTGCCAACCTTTTAGGGATTAGGGATTTGGAAATGTAGGGATTGAGGAGGGATTGGGGAGGGGAAGGTTTAGGCCTCCGGTAATCTCACTCACACGGCGAAACACAACGCAGTGGTTATTTCACGCCGGTTTTCTGTGAGGCCGTGGTATCACTCCGGTCGAGCCGACCCATTCGTGCCGAAGCATGGCTCTCCCACACTTAAAACTTTTTGTGCCGTATTTTAGCTAATAAACATTTTTGATTTGATTTGATTTAATGTAAACCGGTATGATCATACCTTAACCTGTGTCGAGTCTGAAAAGTTAACACTTATCTGCATCACCCTTGAGGTTGACTGGTAGAGAATGCCTTCGGGCATTAAGTCCGCCTTTGTATGTATTTTTTTTATGTACATATAGTGTTAAATAAATAAATAAAAGTACCCACCACTACGTTGAAGATCTTCCCCCCCCCCCCCCCCATTCCTTCTCCTCCTCTGGACCGAGGTCGCGGTGACTTATTGCGCTTACGCAGCAACCCCGGCTGAACATCAGCCCTATAGGGCCCCGTCTGTGGTGGTCTATTGGCTCGCGCCGTCCGTTCGGGTCTGGTTCTGGTCGGGCGGCGAGCTACCCGTACCCGCGCTTACGGTGGCTTCTAGTAAGGGATACGGTAAAAGCGAAATATTAGCGCGCAAACCTAAAATAAATACTTCGGCACTTTCACTTGTTTTCTCCTGCGCAAATACATGAAGCGCAGCTGGCTTAACGCGTCGTCCCAGGTCAACACCGTACGTCGCACCCTTCGAGCAGACCTGCTCGTTTGCCAAATATATATATAAAAGTCGTGTTGTTACACTATACAAGAACGGCAAAGCCGATCTCGTTGTGAATTGGTAGGGATGTACTAGATGTGTAGGTGATGTTGTTTAGAACCAGAAAAACATAGGATGGGATGGGTTTGGTAGGTAGAGTTGAGTAGGTAGCTTTGGTTACATAGGTAGGGCAGTGTAGGTAGTTAAAAGACGGGAGCGAAGTTGCGGGTTATAGCAAGTATGGTTAGTATATAAATAAAACAACAAAATCGCTATTCAAAATGACTTTAATTGCAGTAGTGTGGTACCACGCCGCGGGTCAGCTCAGTTAAACCGTACAATAACATCGTGTAAGCGTCCTTACATCCAATTCTAGTCGTAACACACAATCGTAGCCCTCCATTTAATCCAAGCAAGCAAATTACAACACACGAAAATTATTACCAAATTGGTAGTTAATTTAAAAATTGGCAACACAAGCTATTTGCCGTCAAAACGTTTTCATAGATTATGTTGGTAGCACTGTTCTTTTTAAATATAATGCACGTTATTAAATTCGGGTATTTTTACACGTATTGCTTTTTTTAAATACTTATTTAGGTTAAGATACATTATAATAATATATCGTTAACATTCTTCTCTATATTTATGGACATATGGAATTTGTTTTAAATAGGTAGAATAGGTGTATTCTGTCTTAAGTACAGTTACACGTATTGATAGTGAAATATAAACATTATTTCGTTTTATATTTTTTCACAGGTTCAAAGTGTGATTTTCTGTTTTTTTAGTTTTGTCTATAATTTACACTGCAATTTTGAAGCGTTCAATCTAGAAATTTTGTTCTTAAATGAGACAAAAAATTTTTTGGCTTAGTTTACGTAACACATCCCAAGTAAAGCTGTTCTTTACAAATTCTTCGTGTAAATTATAAACAGAACTATGTTATAATGTCATTTTTCAAAAGTTAAGTGCGAGCGAGACAAAGCTATAAGTTAACGCCATCTCTTTCACTTCAGATGTCTTCCAATACCACGTTTAATTAACAATGAAAAAAAAACATATTTTTCAAGATTACAATAAGTTACATAAGTTTATTATAAATTCATATTTTTTTGGTGTTCGACGCGTTAGCGCAGAGGTAGTTAATCAATGCGTATAGCATTTATCTATTGTCTAAAATTTCTAATAATTATTATAAAATTCTTTGCCAAACATTTTTAGAGCTAAATGCGGTTTTAAAAGATATACAAGACTAGTTGCTGACACCTGAATAACGGTATTTGAAAACCTAGGTTTATCCTTTTATTTTTTGGTGGCATTTGACCACTAGAGCGGAGTTTAAATAAAGGTAATCTATGCACAATGACGATCAAATGGCAGCAGGTCACTGATCAAAAGAACTGTCAAAATGTTAGCAGATTACAAGAGACATTCGTTTGTAATTATGTTTGAGACTACTAAATTATAGGCCATTTCTTTTAGGGCTGATTTTTCTATGGTTAGATAAAAGTTACATGGTGAATAATTATGATGCGGTCGCGTCAGATGTTTGTATAAGACAGTGACAGCAACAATTTTAATCCTCAGATAACATTTATCTGACTATTGAAAAATCTGCCATAAATGGAGTGTATGACGCTTTTTTAATATAGGTCACCAAACTTGTCTAAATCGACAATTATGATCGACCATTTTGACACTATTGTAATAGCAATGATGCTACCTACGATGGAGCACGCCTACCTTAAAAAACATACTTTCATTTTTTAATGGCGACTGAGTCTCCACTTTATGTTATTTTATGGTACGTGTACACGCTTGCCAAGACTTGACAAACGTCCACAAGCTTCAAGCCTTAAACACGCGTCAACGTGTAAAACGCAAATGCTTGTCACAAATTTCCTTTAATCTGTGTCCATATTCAGACACCTCTTGCGAGCCATACTAAAAACTCACACGCTTGTATCTGCGGATGCTCGTCGAGACTTGCCAAGCGTGTAAACGTGCCATGGATTTTGACTTGTTAAGTCTTCAAATACCGTAATCCCGCGTCAGTTGGAGGTTCACACTCGACAACACTAATGTTACAACACACAGCATTCACAAACACATTGAGCTAACGAGTACAGTGCCCGCTGCAGCGAATCAGGAAAATATTGCTTGAGAAAAAATATCTGACGAAGTCTTTCTTTGGGATTAGAATGTAGCCACTGAAAGAAGTTCTTATGAGAGGGCATTAATATGATTTTTCATTGTTATTATTATTTATATGTTAAACGCTACAGGGGATAACATGAGGCCTGGCTAACTAGTAATGGTCTATCATCGATTAATTAACTAACACCCGGTTTCTGAAAGACTTGTCAACGCTAAAATTAACTAATCTCCTGCTAAATCTCTTTCATCTGATTGGTTGTTGATAATTCAGTCAACCAATCAGATGACTTGACAAGAGATTAAATTGATTTTAACATTGATCGGCCTTTCGGAAACCGGGGGTAAATGTAAAAATTCTTGACAAGTCTTTTTATCTTAAACTTACATGTAAAATGTTCAACCGCGGTTACGGGGTAAGCGCAATGAGGCACCGCCACCTCGGCCCAGAGCAGGAGAAGGAACAGGAGGGTTTTTAGTCAGTAAGAGTCTGACAGTTCCTCCCGCCCGGCCCTGGGCGGGAGAAGTCATTTGATGATTTTCCAATCACAAAAAAAAACATGTCAAATGTTTACAATCAGGTATTTACCTAAATCGAAGATTGTTTACCTTTAGTTAACCACTTAAACTGATTGACCATGGATGATTAGCGCTGGGAGGGGAAAATCATCAAATGAGTCCGCCCAGTGTGGATCAGGAGGGAGTCTCAGATTCTTACTGACTTAAAAACCCCCCGTTTCTGCTCCTGCTCTGGGCCAAAGTCCCGGTATCTCATTGCGCTTGCCCCGCAACCCCGGCTGAACATGAGCCCTATAGGGCCCCGTCTGTGGTGGTGTATCGGCTCTTTGAGGTACGCGTTGAACGCAACGCGCCGTATGCTTGGGTCTGATTCTGGTCGGGCGGCGAGCTACCTTTATATAACAGTAAACTGTCAGGGGATATTAATAATTTGTAATAAAAAATCCACTTTCCTTTTCAGTGGCTACATTCGTACCGTAAGAACTGAGGATTGGAATTTTATTCTAAAATTACAAGAGAGGGATAGAAATCATTGTTTTAATTGAAGGTCGGTTTCACGATGTCTGATTAAGGCTTTATTAGATGTACGTACACATGAAAAGTGCGTGCTTGCTCTTTTCCACAGAAATTACCACTTGAAGGAGCAAATAGCTTCACTAGTTGACTGAGCGACAGACTGACACCTTTTGTTTCACCTTCAAAAGTGCCATAGATTGGTCCAACAAGAAAAGTCTAGCGTCCGTATTCATGACCATTCTCCGACAAGACTTAATCAGACATCGTTAAAACCCCTATCCAATATAATTATACATTTACAATTAATTTGTCAATTATAATCATTTCATCTATTCTTAATAAAAATATATAAAATGTCACTTTTCATTTATTTGTATATTGATTTGTAATTTTCTTTTATTTTTCTCTGTTCGCTTAACGTTTGAGTCTTCGCAAATATATATTCTATGTATTATTATAATTATTTACTAAATTATTGGTATAAGCTATGTAATTTATTTTAAGGCATATTTCCTTTCACACTTCCATTTTAACTTTCACGATCAATACATGGTTAAAAACTGTAATAGCGTCCGAATTCAATAACCGATTTCTATCCTAAAATACTGGTTGGAATAGATCGGCTTCAACATAGAATCTCATGTTTTGTCATGGGTTGACAAACGAGCAGACGGATTACCTGATGATAAGCAATGTGGCTCTCGTAATAGTCGTAATACGAAAGGAGTTACTAAAAGTACCGTTGCCGGCCTCTTGTAGGTTATTAGGGATTTAAGGATAGGGGATTTAAGGCTAAAGGTTTTGAGGATTGGGAATTTGAAGATTGAGGATGCGGAGGATTCGCTCACACGGCGAAACACAACGTAAATATTGCTTCACGCTGCTTTTCCGTGAAGCCGAGGTATTACTCCGGCCGAGCCGATGGCTCTCCCACACTTACATTAGAATTTCAAACAAAAATTGACACCGTTCTATCGTTTTCTTTACAAAATTGGTTATCAAATCCGACCGTTCTTAGAGAATTAATCCTTATTTACTCACTTAAACTTTATTAAGAGATTTCCGACCCTAATCGTTCGTTGTAGAGTTAAAAATCTTTTAATAAGTCTGAGTCCTTTTGTTGCATATTCTATTTAACTGATGAATTACTGGAAAATGTTATGAGTCCGTTCATTATCTTTAAATATATTTGCGAAGACTTAAATTCTAAGTTCTGTATCGCGCGGGGCACGCTCTTCTATCCTGCGCACACTACCGAAACTATTCATGTTTCATTTAATAATAAATTTATTATTTTTAATTTGTATAGAAAAGTTATTGCATATTGACGCCACTTGACGCTCAACGCGTGCCTACATACTGATACCAGCACATAGAAATTCAACTCCATTACCAAATAATAAGATTGAAAATCATCCACAAAGAGTATCCTCATGTGCTGGTAACAGTATTTATTTTGATATACTTGTATTCATTAAACAGCGTGGTTCACCGAACGTTTATATTTTATTACTAAAATTAAACAAACAACGTGTTTTTTGTTACCAATAAAAATATACTAGCTAACAACTAAGAGATATTGCAGCTGGATAATTATTAGGGTTGCGACCGTTTTTAATAACGAATCTTAATAAAACTTGAAGTCATTAAAGTGAAATTTTGACTGAACGGTTCGTGCGGTGGCTGGGCAACTGGCTGCCCTACAACGTGTCGCGGGTTCGATACCCGCACGGAACTTTTGTGTGATCCATAAATTGTTGCTCCGGGTCTGGGTGTCATGTGTATGTGAAATTGCATGTTTGTAAACGCATTTACGACACAAAATCCTAATGTGGGGCAACGTTTTTGTTTTTTTTTTCAAAAAATAATAAAAATGAAATGCAAAGACAAAAGTTACACATGAATGTTTTTCGTCATTTTATAATACCATGTGTTGGTATATTGTGTTTTTTGCTCCCTACATGGCTCTAGAATGTACTTGCCTCTGTTTCATTAATCCAATTGAGAAATAGCTAATGTAATAACGACGTTATTAAAGTAATTGAACAAACTGACCACTTGCTGCATTAGCGACATCTTGTGGGAGAAAAAAAATACTTGATTAGTAGCACACAAAAATCACAATGATCGAAAAATGTAAATCTGAATTACACTTTCTCCGAATCTAGATTACAAAACCGATTTATTCGTTGATCGCCAATGACCACTTCAAGACAAAGATAAGCTACTAAAAACGGCCGCTAGCAAGGAAATTCAGCAAAATACTCAAGTTGAAATTCTAATTCTAAATCCACACACGATTTAAAGATAATTTGAACACAGGAAACGTTTAAGTAAACCACAGGCTCCTACACAATTCACATATACATTAATCATGCAAAAATACTTTTATATATATCCTATGTATGTATATTATATATAGGTACATACATTTGCTATATACAAGCTACTACGCTACCTAATAATGGACTTGTGTTTACAAAAAGCGGTGGCGAAGTGACGTTTTTTTTATAAATTCAAACGTCTTTTTAGTAGAATTTTTAACGTTCAGAGCTGGTAACACTAATTTTGGCAAGGTTTTTTTTAAATACAACGTGAAATGGAAATAGTACTATACACTTTATACAAAATTTTACAAAAAGCTTTTTTGTTTTTCAACGAAACCGTGAATAAGTTGGTTTAGTACTTACATTTGTATTATATTATATTATTTATATAATAATCTAATTTTTATAACATATAACTTTTAGGACGTCGAATTGACAATTACGTATCAACAATACAAAAAGGGGTGGAGTCCGATTTAAAATAATGACGTTTGTCGAGAACAAAGCCTTTTTATCTGTTCAGTTGTAACTAGAGCCCAAAACGCTATAACTTAATTTAAATTCTTCTTAGATGAGCTCAAAAGGACAATCCCGTATTTGTTTAATTATAAAAAAATAATATTTTGTGGTCAGAACCAAAGTTTGATTAAGACATCTACGCCGGTACGTCATCAGTAATCTACAGACTGCCCAGATAATAAGGCTTTTTGGACAGCAAACGAGAATGTTAAAAAATATGTATTTCGTTATTAATTAATACATCTATTAGGTAACAACGATTATACCTAGCTACACCTAGAAATTATATCTTAGTTGGACCACAAATATTTAGTGGAACAGCGGCTTAAAAAGCAAGATGGCGTTCAAACGTCATTAGATTTGGCGGACATTTTTATAATTTCGTTTTTCTGTATCTATATAAAAATTCTTAATCACGCTTAATTTGTGAGAGGACCGACAATTCTAGGCACATACTAAATATATTTCGACATTTTTTACATTAATATTAGGTATTATTAAGTGAGCAATGCATCTAAATCCCATTTCATAGAATAACATTTCGCGCCAAAACTGCTGTCAACGTCAAACTTTTTTTTAAGTTTGAACTGTTGTTTATTTGGAAGCATTTTAGATATTTTTGTGCTAATTATTTTAGTAAAATGGGAGTTAGGTAGGGGTTCGTAGCAGTACAAATATTCCTAGCCGAAGGAAGGACAGTGATATGTAGCTATAACACACGTGCTTCTAAGACTTTCACGATAATTCAAAAATATAAATTTATATTACTTTTTTATTATGTACCAACAGGTTCGTATAGAAAGCGCTATCCATCATATTTATATAAATCTCTTATCCTTCCATTATTTAGCACACATGACAGAACGGCTTTGAAAAATCGAAAATTTATCATTAAACGCATAGATAATTTTAAAAATAATAATTTATACACAATTTTGAGCACGTCTATGTCTTTTTTTGAGAGAAATAACGTTGTATAAAGACGAAGCTGACACTCAAAATATTTTCTGTCATATTTCTTCTAATATTTTCAGCGTTGAATAGAAATCGCATCAAGACGGTAAACGACGGAATAAGGATTGACGTATACGGGTTTCCTTTATACATTAACTGCTGTAAGATTAAGAAAAAATATCCACTCATTAACTGAAAAAAATAAAACAGAATTATCAAAAAAGGAAAAGAAAAATAAAAACCAAAAATAAATTAGCAGTGCATTTAATAAAAATAAAACGACTGAGCACATTGAGGCGGACTGAGAAGCCGCTGAGACGCTGACAACACAATGACACTTACTACTGGGGTTGCCATGCGACAAAAATAACATACTAAATTGGTAGAATATTATTTTACACTCTATTGTTCTTTAAGTAATGTCTGTGTCGCCGCGTCTCTAGCGACATCTGTATTTACAATTATATGTTTGTAGTACAATGCTTTGGTAAAATGGCCGGCGGACGCACACGTCCATCACCACGGAACGTGACAATTTTGCAAACAGTGACACCCGTCAATGACATATAGCACAACTGACAGCTGCCACTAGGTAAAAATTAAGGAATCCAGAGTACAAAATAAAAAAGTAGTATTGTCTATTGTCGCTGTCAGTTTTGACAGCTGTCAACGCATGCAAGCTTGAAGGGTCGAGCGGTGAGAGAATGTTACAAATATCGAAAGATTACACAGACAGCAATAATGATAATTATAATAGTAAAAGTAAAAATATACGAGCAATAATAGCAATAATCAATTAATTAAATACAAAAAAAAAGAAAATATATATTGAGCAACGAAAAATTTTAGGATCGACAGCGCGACAAACTGTATACGAGAGAAAGAGAGAACGTATGCTATCTCTTTCTGTGCAAAAAAAAACATAAAACAACGGCAACGTTTAGTTATTGCTGTCGATCCGTAGACAAACATCAAACATAACCACGAAAACCAGGCGGGTGAACAAAACGCGACACGATTATGGAAGAAGCCTAACAGTCGCACGCGCGACAGTGGCGCAACAGTTGCCCAACAGTTAAACAACTATTTATAAAAAAGTTGCGCGACCGTAACGCAATGCAGCCTTAACGTATAGAAAAAAATGCACGTTAAAAATTAATACTAAACTAATAACTAAAAAACTAAAAACTATTTAAACGTTAACGAGACGAGGGCAGCAACTACAACTTTAACCTTAATTAAGAAAAACGGTTAATTTTAACCAAACCACTAGACCTTTCATTGACCAAAAGATTAATAGAAAACAAAACATAAATAAAAATTGATTAAAAAAAAACGAGGGTAGACGAAAAATTTATTGGTCATATGGAAATATTCAACCCACTTTTGAAATTTTTGTGTTATTTTAAATATTTCTCGATAGCATTTTCGGTAGACAGGTGTAAACAAAAGAAAGTTACTTTTGAAAATAAACAATAAATACTGGCGTACTCGGAGTCATTTAATGAATGCTTAAAACTATATTCCTTACACCTTTCACTAAACATAATCTATCGGTTGAAGTAATTAACGAAATGTAAACAATCTTGGCATGTCTTTTTATACAAAATTTTTGTCTAAAAATTGTATGTAAAAAAAGCTAATAAATCCAACAAAGTCGCTTTCTCTGTACCTATATCCCTATGTATGCTTAACCCTAGGTTTCCGAAAGGCCGATCAATGTTAAAATCAATTTAATCTCTTGTATCTGATTGGTTGACTGAATTATCAACAACCAATCAGATGACTTGACAAGAGATTTAACAGGAGATTAGTTAACTTTAGCGTTGACAAGCCTTTCAGAAACCGGATGTAAATCTTTAAAACTACGCAACGGATTTTGATGCGGTTTTTTAAGATAGAGTGATTGAAGAGGAAGGTTTATATGTATAACAACATCCATTAAATAGTGGAGATATTTAGTATCAGCATTGCATCCGTGCGACGCCGGGGCGGCGCAAATCCAAACTAATTTTACAAATGCGAAAGTATCTCTGTCTGTCTGTATTTTCTTCACGCCTAAACTACTGAACCGATTTTTGTGAAATTTGGTGCAGACATAGTTTGGAACTCGAGAAAGGACATAAGAGTTTTTACACCAAAAAATCTGCAGGTAGTCACTATTCCACGCGAACGATGTGCGGGTAAAGGCTAGTTTTTAATGTTTTATTGTAATGAAGAATGAAATTTCTGGAGCAAGCAGCCATTTAACGACTCCGAGTGCGTCCTTAAATCTGCCTCAAGCCTCAACTTTTACATAAAAAGTATATAATGTATAATAACAAATAATATTAACTCTACTTTCCTCAGTTATTAAGTAGGAGTCCAATCCATATCCAACACAAAAACCCACTAATTCAAAATTATTATACATAATAAACTAATTATGTAAAATATATATAAAATAAATTATAAAATTACTTTACTGTCTTTCGAAATCAAACTAATTTACAAATCTGTTTTTTTTAATTGAAGATAACGATTTTACTCGAGAAATGCTCTACTAGTTTCAACATACCACGGGACTCTTATACATGAGAGATTCAGATGCGGTTTTTTTAATACATATAATAATTCAAGAGGATGGTTTAGGAGTTTTATTTTTCAACGTTTGCGTGTTTCTCTTAAGGCTGATTTTTCAGTGGTAAGATAAAAGTTACCTGGAGAATAATTATAATGCTGTCGCGTCTCAATGTTTGTATAAGACAGTGACAGCAACAATTTTATTCCTCAGATAACATTTATCTGACTATTGAAAAACAAAACAGACTGAATCGATTTGAATGTAATTTGATGTGGACATTATAGTCTGAAATGACTCATGTAGTACTTTTACTAGTCTTTACCCATGAAACGCGGGCAAAAAAAAACAGAAGCTATTATTACGTAATAAAGCTGAAAATTTTTGATAGATATAGTTATACAAAACCCAACCTTATAGACACGGAAAAGTGCAAATGAATTTAAACTTTAAACCGAATGACAATAAAGTAATTTTAAGCTCATTAAATACAGTACAACGTAACAGAAATAAAAACTAAAATACAGCTAAGAAACTGCTGTGGAAGAGGTTTCATACGATGGCACACAAAGACGGATAGACACATGAGTTGATTGCGCTATTCTCGCAAAAGAGTGTAAGCAGACTGCCTGACACTTATAAAATCACTTTTATTTATGTAAGCAAGTCTGACAGGATTATTGGCAAAACGCAGCTAGCAGCTGAAGAAGGAACGGGCGGTATTTAGTCAGTAAGAGTCAAAAACCCCGGTCCTTCACCTATTTTGGGCCCAGGCCCAACATCAGCCATATAGAGCCCCGTCTGTGGTGGTCTATTGGCTCTATGAGGCGCGCGCGGAACGCTACGCGCCTTACGATCTATGGGATCCGGGTCGAACGTGCGTAAGCGCTTTCATTCATCCGTCAATCCATCGCTCACAACAAAAATTAGAAGTAAAAATTACAATTAAAAAAAACCTATTATTCTTATTATTGCATTTTATGACGAGTAAAATAATAATAATAATTAGAAGCTTAGTCTCAATAATATATCTGTAGGTTTGGTTACTTAAATCCGGTAATTTTGTTATCATCATCAGCCTATAAGTGTCCATTGCTGAGCGAAGACCGCTTCTCAAGTGGAGAGGGTTTGATCATTAATGACTACGCTCAAGGCGGATTGGCGATTTCAAACTTATAATTAGAAACTATAAGTCCAGGAGCCCGAGTCTACTATTTTCAAAGTGTTGTCATTCCAACACGATTCCATTGTCATTTTGCTAAAAGTTCGTAATCTGTTAATTCAAAATGGCTGATCATTGGCGTTCGGCGATGTCGTAATAGAATTATAGTACGAGATGTCTTGTAACGAATTATAAACAATAACTGCAAATTAATATTCTAAACGTAAATCATTGAATAAAGGAACTGTCATTTTTTATTAATTTACCGCATTATGTCAAATATTCATTTGCCATAATGTACGAGATTACCGTTCTAAAGTATTATTTCAATGAAGTGGCATTGGAAATTTATAATGACGCTATCGTGTTAGTAGATTACCAAACTTGTCAAAATCAACAATTTTGAAACCAATGATCTACTATTCTGACACTATTGTAATAGCAGACTCGAGGCCCAGGTTTCCTCACGATGTTTACCTCCACCGTATGTCAGTGGTGTCTAAATAATCATAGAAAGCACATATGACTCGGTAAAAGTCACATTTGTACTCGGTATTTTGGGGGTAAACAATTCTACAGATCTTGTTGAAACTAAGCTCAAAAATATTGAAAGTAAATATTGAAGGAAATAATTCACACTACATACTGGAAAACTCATGCTGTAAGTTGCTAATATATATATACATATATAAACAGCCAAATAAGTAAATTAGCCTTATAATTAAAACTTGGTTGTTGCTAAAGAAACTCTGGTAGGTATGATTGGATAACTTGACTACAAAGTCAAATAATTTATTTCAAATTGAACGTCAAACAAAAAACAAATATCAAAAAGTTAGTGTCAGTCTGACCTCTAGTGAAGCTATTCGCTCGTTCCAAAGTGTAGATTCCTATGGAGAAGAACGAGCAAGAAACTCCATGGTTACTCTTTTTAAATCAATCTCAAAATTCATTTTTGTTACATCATTCAGTCGGTTCTATTAACAACGCAAATGTTATCTCAAACCGGTTCTCTATAAAGCCGTAGTAACTAAAAGACAGGTTAACCTATACTAATATTATAAAGAGGTAAAATTTGTAAGTTTGTATGTAGGGAGTAATCTTTGGAACCGCTGGTCGGATTGCCAAAATTCTTTCACTGATAGATAGCTACAATGTTCCCGAGTGCTAAAGGCTATAAAATATCACGCTACTATTCAGTGGAGCCGAGCAGCGGGTGAAACCGCGCAAAGTAACTAATATAGTATAAAACAAAGTCGGCAGAGGTAATAATGCGTTGCGGGTCTTTCGGTTTTAAGAAAAATATGGGGATATTGGAGATATAGATTAGACGTGAGAATCTTAATATAGATTAGTAAAATAATCTTTTTTTAATCACAAGCTAATTTCTTTATTTGGCTTACCAAAAAAATCAAAAGTTTTTAAAGTGTACCGTTTATATTTTTAATTTGGAATATTGTTAGTATGGCTTAAAAAACCCTTGGGTTAGTTCGTATTTATATATATTATTATGGAATGAACATTAATTCATAAAAAACGCTTACATTCAAAGTGTAATAATTTTGCAAATACTTTACTGTACACTTTTCAAATCCCGCACGGAACAACTCTTTGTGTGATCCACAAATTGTTGTTCCGTGAGTCTGGGTGTGATGTGTATGTGACATTGTATGTTTGTAAACGCACCCACGATGCATGAGTATGTTTTATGATATAGGTCGGCAAAAGAGCAGACGGATTGGTGTGATGGTAAGCAATCAGAGCTGCCCATGGATACCCGCAACACCAGAGTTCACAACAACAGAGTTACGAGTGCGTTGTCAACCTTTTAGGGGATAAGGGTTTCGGATATTTAAGGATTGGGAACGGATAGAAAGAGGGCGGCTTCTAGTATTTTTAATCAAATACTGTCAAGAACTTGAGTTCATCTCCGAGGCCTAGTACTTTGTTGGCTCTTAGTTTTCTAGGCTAATGAGCAGACGGATCTCCTGATGGTAAGCGATTAGCGTCTCCCTTGAAAATCCATAGTACTAGAAGAGATCTAACTGCGTTGCCAGCCTTTTAAAACGGTGCGGGGCAAGCGCAATTTGGAACCACAGCCTCGGTCAAAAGCAAGGGAAGGAAACCAGTACCTATTTAGTCAGTAAGAGTCTGACACTCCCTCTCAACTCAACTTGGACAAGAGAAGTAATTTGATGATTTTCCCCTTACAAAAATAGCCATTTAAAAGGAGTACGTTCTCTTTTTTAAGAGCAGGTAATGTGGGTGTAAAAACAATGAAGAATTTGCAAAATTATCCACACTGCGCGTGCGCAGATCCATTGATTAATATTATAAAGGAGGCTAGCTTAACTAATATTAAAACCGTGGTTTAGTTTCACATGAACATTGTGGGAATTAAATATTGTAATCGTTATATTCTATTTTATTTTGAAAGAGGCGCATTAGCCAAACTATCATTTGATGGTTTATATGAAACTCGGCCAGTGAGCAGACAGATTACCTGATGGTAAGCAAACAGCTTCGCCCATGGACATTCGCCACAACAGAAGAGTTACGAGTGCATTGCCGAATATTTGGGGATTGGGTATTAGGGATTTGGAGATTTAGGGATTTGGGGAGGGGAAAGATTGGGCCGCTAGACCAGGAAAGTTCCCGCCAGGGTCGCGAACGTTGCGTCACCACGCGTACAAAAGCTAGTTAATAATGAATTACAACACTTAATTCCACAATTCCATGTCAGATTTATGTATAATACAATGCCAATTTAAAATATTTAAATCGAGAATTCAATACTCAATCTTTCGAAGCGACACGACACTGCAAAGTAAAAATTAATAGAATTCGAAAAAATTGAACTAAAAACAAAAAAATAAGAATTAAACCCAGAAAAAAAACTAATAATTCAAATATATCTCACGAGAAACTGTAATAAACATTTCAAATTGATTTTTCAATAGTCAGATAAATGTTATCTGAGGAATAAAATTGTTGCTGTCACTGTCTCATACAAACATTGTGACGCGACAGCATAAAATACGATAAGTTTTGTGGCGCGTCGCGAGTTTTCGTGATTATGGCTTTAAATACTGTTAAATGTAGCAGTTGCAACATTGTTATATCGGAGTTGCTTGCCTTTGTGCAAAATAAGGCAGATGTAATGGACGAGGACAGTATAATACGTTTGTGTAACACGGCTTTCAAAAGTGACGAAATCGTAACGGCTAAAAAGTTACTTTTTGAATCCGTGAAATTAAGTGGCCGCAACATTAATCGGAAGGGTGGTGGAAAAGAAAAGCGTGACATGGAGGATATCCTATGCATCATAAAGGAGTCCGACCCTGAGTGCTTGCCAGTCTTCGTTGCAAGAGATCTTCAGCGTCTACCACCGGTTACTTTCGACCATCTAGACGCTACGAGGCTACTAAAGGACATAATTATGTTACAACAGGATATAACCGTCATAAAAGAAAATTATGTGACGAAGGACATGTTGAAAGTCTCATCTCCTGAGGTGCAACATTTTGTGAATAATCGGCGCAGGGGTGCAGGTCTTATGGAAAGTTTTGATTGTGAAAGTGGGCCTATTGGATTACCACATATCTCGTCAGAAAAGTCAGTTGAAAATGTTGAAATAACGGAATCAATCAATAAGAACATGCAGGTACCTTCTCTTCATAGAAATAAATCTATTTCAAACAGACCACCACCTCATCATCATCATAATAATGTCTCGTTCGTGCAATCCCTATCGGAGAAGCAGGTACACGGCGAAAATAATTTAGTGGTGCAAAGTACGAAACGACTAGAGGACGATTTCGTGATTTCGAAAAGTACCTACGCTGAGGCCAAGCATAACACTAACACTAATAAGTCAGACGTAAACTCACAAACAATCAATGATAATATTAATGAATGGACGTTGGTACAAAGAAAGCGGAACAGAAATAAATTCATTGGCAAAAAAGGGACGGCAAGTGTTACGTCGGAATGCAAGTTCAAGGCCGCTAATATAAACATACCTTTCTACATTTATAAGGTAAACAAAGACTGCGCCTCGACAGATATAACCGAATACATTAAGAGTAAGACGGGGACTGACGTTTGTTTAGAAAAAATAAATATGAAGTTAAGTAAAGATTACGAGGCGTATAAATTCATGATTCCCAAAGATAAATTATCAATTTTTATGAATGAAGATTTGTGGCCAAGTGGTATATCTTTTCGCAGATATTATGTTAATTTTAATAAAAAGTGGAATACAAGTGCTAATTATCAATCGAGTGATATAAAAACTGTACAAAGATAATGGATGTGGACATTACGGACCCCTCAACATTAATTAGTTTCAACTGTAAGTCTTTTAAAAGGTCATTTGAATGTGTTAAAATGTTAAGTTGTAATGCTGACGTGATAGGCCTACAAGAGACTTGGTTACAACCTAGTGAAATACCGTTGTTAGGCGAAGTAAACAAAGATTTTAGTTTCTTTGGTAAGTCGGCGATAGACACAGGTGTAATGTTACAAGGACGCCCGTACGGAGGCGTGGCCTTGCTGTGGCGGAATACAACATTTGACTCAGTTACTGTGATTCCTTGTAGTAGTGATCGTCTTGTTGCTATTAAAGTCCATATGTCGGATCGGTCTAGTTTGATTGTGAACGTATACATGCCAACCGATGCACCCGACAATTTGTTAGATTTCGTTGACTGCTTAAGTGAGATTGCGGCCATAGTAGAAAGTGGTGATACTGAAAATGTATATATAATGGGAGATTTTAATGCGCACCCAGGGGAACTTTTTGGAAAAGAAATGTTGAACTTTTGCTCAGAACAAAACTGGTTCTGTGCTGATTTAATTAAATTGGGGACTGATTCTTATACCTTTATAAGTGATGTACATGGTAGCCGACGGTGGCTAGACCACTGTTTGGTTTCTGAGGCTGCATGGAAGACTATAACATCTGTTCAGGTACATTATGATATATACTGGTCAGATCACTTCCCGCTAGAGGTACAATGTAATTTGATGAGAGCCACTCCAAAGTCAACCGCGTCTCATCGTTGTCAAATAAATAAAGTGTCATGGGGTGAACGTAATTTATGTCAGATCGAGTTGTATACTAAGGAATGTAACTCTAAATTAAAACAAATTGACTTCCCTACTGAATTAAGGCATTGTTGTGATAATATGTGTAATAATAAGGAACATATGTTAGTAATAGATGATTTGTACAGCAAAATTATTTCATCGCTACGCGAGGCTGCCGAGTCCAGTTATAATGGTCACTGTAGGGGGTATAGCGGAAAGGGGCGACCCATCCTGGGGTGGAATAAGTATGTGAAGGACGCTCACCGAAGCGCTAGGCAAAAGTTTGCAAACTGGGTTTGGCATGGAAAACCATATACAGGACATAGTTACGTTGAAATGGTTGAGTCACGTAAGATTTTCAAACAAAAACTTAAGTTTTGTCAAAATAAACAAGACCAGATCAAAATGGATATACTAGCTTCAAAACACGAAAAGAAAGACTTCCGTGGGTTTTGGAAACATACCAAGAAATTAAATCCTAAGCCTGGTACTCCGGTTAGCGTCGACGGGGTAGGTACGCCGCGGGAGATCGCGAATATGTTCATGCAGCATTTTAGATTACAACCACCTCCAAAACCGGATGTAAATGGTGTCGTTGCTGAGGCTGGTGTGCCGGAGGTGCCTGCTCGTATTACGGCTAAACAAGTATGTTTAATAATTAAAAATATGAGGCGAGGAAAATCACCGGGGCATGACAGCCTTAGCGTCGAACATTTTGTGCATGCCGGACACCATCTCCCGCGACTGCTTGCATTATTTTTTACATTTTGTATTCGCCACTCCTACCTGCCCGCAGAGTTGATGAGGACGGTGGTCGTGCCAATACCGAAAAATAAAACTGGTGACGTCAGTGACAAGAATAATTACAGACCGATCTCGTTAGCGACAATTGCGGCTAAAGTACTTGACAGCGTATTTGAGGAACAACTTAGGAAACACTTCAAAATACATGATGCTCAGTTCGGCTTTAGGCCACAGCTATCAACTGAATGTGCTGTGTTGTCCCTCAAACATACTGTCGGGTATTACACGGAGAGGAATACCCCGGTTTATGCGGCCTTTCTTGACCTCTCCAGGGCATTTGACCTTGTTAGGTATGACTTGTTGTGGAATAAGATGCGTGAAGCGGGTGTGCCTGGCGCCATAACGAGTATGTTTCGGTATTGGTACGGTCATCAAACGAATCAGGTTAGATGGGCCAACGAATTGTCTGAGGAGTACAGGTTGGAGTGCGGGGTGAGGCAGGGGGGGTTGACCTCGCCAGCGCTCTTCAGCCTGTACGTAAATCAGCTGATTGCCGAGCTCGGCAGTACACATGTCGGCTGTTCTATTGACGGTCTTTTTGTCAATAGTATTAGTTATGCGGACGACATGGTACTGCTGAGTCCCTCAGTCGGTGCACTCAGGCGGTTATTGGCGGTCTGTGAGGCTTATGCAGAAAAACACGGACTTGTGTATAATGTACAGAAAAGCAAATTGTTAGTTTTCAAAGTGAGACACAAAAAGCCAGCCCACGTACCGCCAGTTACGATGAACGGTGTGGCCCTTGAGAGGGTTTTAAACTTTAAGTACCTAGGGCACATAGTGACTGAGTCTTTGAAAGATGACGATGACATGGAAAGAGAGCGGAGGGCGTTGGCTGTCCGATGCAATATGTTGTCCCGCAGGTTTGCACGTTGTACACCAAAAGTGAAATTAACGCTTTTTAAGGCATTCTGCCAGTCTTTGTACACGTGCACCCTGTGGGTTCGGTATACGCAGCGGGCATACAACGCCCTCAAAGTTCAGTATAACAATGCCTTCAGGATGTTGTTGGGGCTCCCACGTTACTGCAGTGCATCAGGAATGTTTGCTGACGCACATATTGATGGTTTTAAAGCCATCATAAGAAAGCGAGTAGCGTCCATGATGCGCAGAGTGCGTGGGAGCGGCAACAGCATTCTGAGGGTCATCAGTGATAAGCCGAGTTGCGCCATTTTGGCACACTGGATGCATGTACACGTACATGTACCTGGTGTGTCGAATGTACGCAGCAGATATTTGAATTAAGGTCTTTCTGTATTTTGTTTTTCACTAACATAGTTTTTAAGGTGTGTGAGTACTAACATAATATGGACTACGGTCTGAATTAAAGTTATTTTATTTTTTATTATTTTATAATTATTCTCCAAGTAACTTTTATCTAACCTTTGAAAAATCAGCCCTAAAATAACAAAAGAATCATCAAATCGGGCCACTTTTAAATTTTTGATTGGGAAAACAGTTAAACACTGAACTTTCTTTTATTAAGAGTATTGATGTAGTTTCTCGCTCGTTCTTCTCCATTCGAATCTACACTTTGGAACGAGCACCTAGCTTCACTGACGATCAGACTGACAGACTACTATTTTATTTTAACGTTTCAAACATACCTGTTTATGGTTAAGTTGGAATTAATGATTCTGAATTATTTATTTCGCGCACTCTGCGCTCATGAGGAAGAACCCCTCTGTGGTTCGAAACTAGTAGAGCTTTTCTCAATTTACACACGTGAGTATCCCGCGATTTTTAGTTAATTTAGTATGTCTCACGATAGTTATTATAAAAACATAATGAATTTGACATTGTAAAATTGTATTCAGAACTATCAAAAAGCCCATAAATACTAGAACAAAAATATTCTGCGAAATCGCCCAACAAAACAGTAAAAATTTTGGCAGAAAAAATTGAAAGGTAACTATAGAAATCTTGACAGCTTCCGGGGGTTTTTGGGGATGTCATGTGTATGTATCATGCATTAAAAATCGATTCCGATGTTATACCAATCTCTTTTTCAAATTAAAATGGAAGACATTACATAAACGCTGCATTCTTTTTATGGCATCATCCTATCATCTCATGGGGTATATAGCAGTTTGCTGGGAAACGTGGAGACGGATTATCTGATGGTAAGCAATCTGCATCGCCAATAGAAAGTCTCAAAACTAGAGCAGTTATAAGTTCCCTACTCCTCAAATAATATCTTCTGATTTATTTCGTTGCGGGATCCTAGACAGTCATTCATGTCCTTGAGACCCGGACTTCAGAGTTTCGGTGTTTTCATAGTTGTATCTACTGTAGATCCTGGTGTACAGGAGTTGCAGCGGTTTTGGGAGACAGTGGCGCGCTTGTCCGAGAAAAAAGACCTTTAAAATCTTTATCGGGGTTTTAGAAAAGAGTATTTAGAAAGGGAGAAATGATCTCCTCGCGTTGTTTTCTTTCGCCGTATGTCAGTGGTGTCTAAATAATCATAGAAAGTAACTTGGAAAAAGTCACATTGGTACTTGCCAGGGCTCATACCACGGCGAGGTACATAACACAAAACTGCTATATCCCCCAACGATAGGTTGATAGCATCCAAACTAAGTAGTGTCGTGTCGGAACGAAAAATACAATACCACCTCTTTATGAAGTCGGTTAACAAATTTTATTTAAATAATTTGAACAACGGTCAACGAAATTGCATCTAAGTTCCAGTTCCTCTGTGAGATTATTTTTCCAAAATTCAACTTCTATGTCTTTATATATAAAAATGGACCGCGAAATGTGTCGGTAAGCGCATAACTCAATAACGTCTGGACCAATTTTGCTAATTCTTTTTTTGTTATGTTTGTTATTGTCAGGAGAAGGTTCTTATCAAAGAAAATATTAGAAAAGTAGAGGGGAAGATTAGGAAAAAGTGACCCTTTGATAGCGAGATAGTTGGACCCATGCGAAGCGGGGGCGGGCCGCTAGTATTTATATAAAAATCAATGCCACTTTTCCTTGTAATGTTATAACTCAACAATGCCTTTACCGATTTGGTTAATTTTGGTCTTGAATTATTCGTGGAAGTCCAGAGAAGGTTTGTACATGAGAAAGTACAGAAAAAATAACTTGAAAGTCAAGAATCAACATCCACGCCGGTGGAGCCGCGTACTGTAATGCATAGATGTATTTATACTAATATAATAAAGAGGTACAATTATTAAGTTTGTATGTAGGGGGTAATCTTTGGAACCGCTGGTCGGATTGCCAAAATTCTTTTACTGATAGATAGCTACAATGTTCCTGAGTGCTATAGGCTATGAAACATAACGTTACGATTAAATGAAGCCAAGCAGAGGGTGAAACCGCGCCGGAGTAGCTAGTATATTATATAATTGAGTCTCATCTAAAGAATGAGTCATCATTTTTTCAACAATTTTAATAATTGAGCGAAGTAATCAACGCTCAAACCTTTTCCGTGTGAGAAGAGGCCTTTGCTCAGCAGTGTGCACTTATAGGCTGATGATGAATTTTGAAATTTGATCATCACAGAGGAACGTATTCGAGCTAAATTGAATTTTAATGCTACAGTAATAAAGTTATTATTGCACAAGCAGAACCATTTTTTGTTACCGTCCGACTAGGCAAAGTGGTTGTATATATCTTAATAGACGTTATTTTCTAAAGGGATAAGCAGTTAAATATTAGTTTTATGGCGTTGGTATTAAAACTAATTACAATGCTAAGCCTAGCCTGCTGTTTCGATTCCCGCACGGAACAACTTTTTGTGTGATCAACAAATTGTTGTTCCGTGAGTCTGTGTGTGATGTGTATGTGACATTGTATGTTTGTAAACGCACCTACGACACAGGAGAAAATCCTAGTGTAGGGCAACGTTATTATATGAAAAATAAAAGTATATAAATTGACATAATCAGTTAAGATTTGACACGACTGTATCATAATTGGATGCGATTTATTTTATGTTAATGATCAATTTAAGAGTCAAACTAAAGACCCTGCGCTCGGCAGTAAACCTAAAATAATCACAAGGCTAGTAATAAAACCGTAACACTTTAGATATTGGCTACGATGAAACATTAAAACAACATTAAGACTATTTGAAACAATGAAACAATGAATTTATTTTTGCAAATCTATACTATTATTATAAAGAGGTAAAATTTGTAAGTTTGTAAGTTTGTATGTAGGGGGTAATCTTTGGAACCGCTGGTCGGATTGCCAAAATTCTTTCAATGATAGACAGCTACAATGTTCCTGAGTGCTATAGGCTATAAAACATCACGCTACGATCAAGTGGAGCTGAGCAGCGGGCGAAACCGCGCGAGAGTAGCTAGTAGGCCATAAAACAGCACTTTTACACGTCAATTTATATCTATGTGAAAAACTAGATGAAGCCGGCATTTCCTATCTGACTACTCTGAGAAGAAATTCCGAAACAAACTCAGAGATTTAAAATCTAATTAACTATAAACAACCACTTTGCCAGTCCCTTCTCTATTCGAAAAACAATCAATGCATTGTTAAGTGCCACAGGAAGCGGATTAAAGCAAGAATTTAAAAAAAAGGTTAGTCAGATAATAAACATACTTAATGTTACAAATTACTTGCACAAATAAACGAATCTTGTACCCTGGGAAGTCTTTAAAGAAGCACTTACGGCTGTTGTTGTAATAATAATACTTATCTCGGATCGTAAAACGAAGTCAAGATCCCCGACAACTACAACGAAATCGATTTTGGATCCAAAAATACAGTTCGCATGTTAAATAGAAAAAAGGACTAACTCAAAAATGAAGATATTCCAAAATTGAACCTTATTATTGAAGCATAATTTTTAAGATTGAAATACTTTATTTTTTGAGTTACGCCTCTTTTCTGTTAGCAAACGAGTTTTGTATAAAAGATATCACCAATTTCAAATCTTGCGCACGTTGCGTTCCAAATTCAAAAACTTCCGACTCCCAGAGCACAAAAATACTCAACCAACGTCTCAAACTTACTAACAAAATACAGTACAAGAAAAAAAAACAGAAGAAAAAAATTAAACAAAGAAAAATTTAAACCATACCTTACGTTTTCTATCTTAATGACGTCACACATACGCACACACACTAATAATCACCTAACACTATAGTTATATACAGGCACCGTTGCCGATAAACGAGCGACAAAACGGACATACTATATATTTTATTATGTATAAGTTGTGGTTAGAGGGGTACTCTGCCACGGGGTAACTAAATTTATTTAAAAACACCATTTATAAACGAAACTAAGATATTCGCTTTTCGACACACCCTGTATACTGCATTGAATGAAACGAGAACACTCTATAGATGTTGTATGGAAAAACAACACCCTGTATAGTGACAAGGTTAAAAAGCAAACATCATGTATAACAGAAGTGGGGTAGGCAGGGGTATGTTTTTATGTTATAAGCCCCATGTTATTAATTCTGTCCATAAAAACACAATAATCCTTTGCCCAACCATTGAAAAATATGAGCGAAAAATATCTTAATTTCGCCTACGAAATAGCATTTTCAATTATACTTTTAAAACCATATTCAAAATCTTGACGATTACTATTTTTTGTTTAAGACTTCACTGCGTAAAAACGACACATCCATTATAATTATATTATCAAAAAAATCAAGAAAACAACTTTTGAATCTCCGTCTTGATAAAAAATGGGTCTTATACACCAATTAAATTTTAATTCCCGTGTATACATAAAAAAACTAAATTTCGGGCCATTAAAACTAAAAAAATAAATCCAATCAACTAGGACTACGACTTTTCGCTCGCCAGATGGCGGTAGCGTAGCTTTAAGTCCGGTCAATCAGATAGGCAATTTCTTAATGTCTAAAAAAATTCTGTGATTGACAACAGCGTAAACGTGGATGCTTCAAGGTTGGCAAACGAGCAGTCGGATTACCTGATGGTTAGCAATCGGCGCCGTTCGTGGACATTGGAAAAGTTACTACAAATGCATTGCTGTCCTTTTGTGGCTTAGAGATGGGGAAAAATTGGGCCTTCGGTAACCTGAATCACAAACAACGAAACATAAAGCTGTGGTTATTTCACGCCGATTTTCTGCTATACCGTAATATCCCTCCCTAAATCACCAAATCCCTAATCCCCAAAAGTTCAGCACCACAATCATAACTCCTTTTTTGCTACGAAAGCCCAAGGGCGGCGCTGATTGCTTACCCAGGTAAACCGTCAATAAACCTCAAATTTTGACTCTAACTGCTTTTGTTTGGTCACCATCACGCCTGGTGCTAAGCGATGATGCGACTGACGATGGAGCACGGCTACCCATAAGCAACTTTACACTCGGGCCTTGAAAACATCCAAAAACAAACTTCGCCAATTTTGTAGCATCCACTTATATAGCTATTTGACGAGCAAAATATCAATAGCCCTTTTTTACAAAGGAAATTTTTCGAATTGTAATTAACAAATATTCGTTTAAGTAATGTAATGTAATGTTATGTTATAGAAGGCGTTGTAATACGATTTGTAAGACGGAGATACTGTTATTGTTATGTGTTGATGTGTCGTCTGGTGTAAGTCACTCGGTATTGCTAAAGTACTCCGAGGCGTTGCCCCTGCATATGGGACAGGTCCGGTTCGACTGAAAGAAAATAACATTTTATTATTATTTAATAATAATATTAATTTATAACAGTATACATCAAATATCCTGATAATAATATGCTTGGGAATAGAACCAGAGTCCTCTTGCTTAGCGAGTTTTCAGAGTTGAGAGTTAAATTTGTGACTTTCCAACTAACGAGGTAGATTCATCTTAAGGGAATCGAACCCAAAACTTCCCAATAATGGAAACAGAACGACTAAACCACAGAAAACAAGTCACAATAATAAAAAACCTATCTGCCTTAAAACTACACGAGCGACATCTGCGACTCGCAAAAAGTGTTTTGGAACTAAAATGGATCAAAATTAGCTGACTTACCCTGAGCCACTTATCGACGCATTTGGCGTGGAATTCGTGAGCGCACGGTAGTACACGGAGCAACTGCCGGGCTTCGAACTCGCACATACAAACTACACAGCTAGTCTGCTCGCCACGATGCGTCGCCGCGGCGAACTTGTAGCTGGGTAGGGCTTCGATTTCGTGGCGAGCTAGGCCTCGGGGCTTCGCCTCGCCTAGACGCTCCGCTAATGATAGCAGGGCTTCGTAGTTTTCAGGTTCTGTTGATTCTGCGCCTTCTTCGCCGCCGGCGCCCCTTGCTTCCGCGTAGGGGGATAGAGGGAACATGGCCAGGAGGTTTAAGAACACCTGTGGATTTATTTTAATGTATTATGTTTGTTGCGTATGTGAAGGATTTTTGGAAAGCGTAGCGGAAGGAATGATGTCAGTCCAAAATAAATTGTATTATTCACTTACAAATCGTTTATAATATCGAAAAAAGATAAAAGATTCGTTAAAAGTGTAGTGGTGATTATGGAATTGTATTTTGAAGATTATGGATGGCATTGTAAAGTAATGGTTATGAATAAGCAATAATTTAAAATTGAGGTAGTGATTATGTATTTAAGAATGTCATTAAGTTAACATAAATGAAATAATGATTATTGTGGTTATTATGTAGAAGTGAAGTGGTGATTGTGTAGAAGTGAAGTGGTGATTATGACAACGTGCTGTGGTGATAATATAATATTATTTTAAAAGATCATCTTACCTGGTAAGTGGGGGGTGGTGGGGGCAGAGATAGTGGTTGCGCGACATGTAGCTGCGCCTGTACGTGGGCGGGGAGTGCCGCGCCAACCAGCCCGCCGCCGCCCTGTTGCACACGGAACAAAATTCTCTTAATTAATCTTTCCTCCTAACTTGATTTTACAGGACATTTTATTAGAGAATACACGTGTTTATTAAGAAATAAAATGTCATATTTAAATTCGATTATTAATGAGTCATGCAATTGTTACTTGACATGCTTTACCATATTTGAATTTTGTTACACTGATTACAGACTGACACACAACGAGTCTTGCATTTCCCCTCTCACTCAGGTCGGAAAAACATCATCACAATCCCTCAAATTGGAAATTTTGATTGCTTACCATCAGGCGATCTGTCTTCTTATTCACCACTTTGAATTGCAAATCTGACTCTCCACCTCGCTCCATATCCCGGTGGTCATTGGATGATTCCTCCCCCTCCGCTAAAAAACCCTCCTATGTATTGATGACCGGTCCTACCTGCGTGTGTATGTGATGCAGGGGATGGTGCGGCCAACGCGCGGCGTGACGAACGTAGGGCCGCGCTCGAGACCCTCCTCCTACCACTCCAACACCAACTCCGCCTCCCACATTCACTCCCACACCTCCTCCACTGCGACGCTGCGTTAAAATAATTGATACATAGAATCGTAGGACGTTAACAATTCCCATTAGGAAACACTTCACTAGATCCATGCTTGATTCTCAACAATAGCATCAAGTGCTATATGCTAGATAGCGTCAATAGCATCAAGCGCTATTGGTACTATCGTTCTGCGAGATTGTAACTAACCGCACAGTTGGTACGGTGGCTGGGCAACTGGCTGCCGTGCAAAATGGGGTTCAAATAACCATAGAAAGTCAGTGGTGTCTTAATAATCGTAGGCAATACATATAACTCGGCAAAAGTCACATTGGTACTTGTAAGGTTTCGAACCCTCATTCACGAGGAGCGAGTGCCTTGCTCTGGGCTACCACAACGTTACGGACCAAATATAGCGGTTGTAAATCCCTACAAAAATGTTTGTTAGGTACGTTTTTTTTATGTAAACGATCGGCAAACGAGCATACGGATTACCTGATGGTAAGCAATCAGCGCCGCCCATGGACACTCGCAACGGAGTAGTTACGAGTGCGTTGCCGACCTTTTAGGGACTAGGGATTTGGAGATTTAGGGATTGGGGAGAGGAAGGATTGGGCCTCCGGTAACCTCAAAACGTATTGTTGTAACGTATCAGTATTTTTTCTGACAAAGTTTAATGTTAGATCGATACACTTAAAAACTTACGTGGTGATGATGGGAGAGGGCGTGCCTAGCGTGGTGAGGCGCCATCAGCTCTATGGGAGCTCCTCGCGCCTGTTAACATAAACGTACATTGAATTTGGTAGTCCCATCAGACGGAAAGAAAAAGCCATCAGCTGGGGTTGTGGGCAATAAGGCAAGTACAATAAAGAACCGCGGGCTTAGCCTGCAGCAGGAAAAGGAACGAAGTGGTTTTTAGTCAGTAAGAGTCTGACACTCCCTCTCACCTTACTCCCTCATCTTAGTCCCCAAAACTTTGAGAAAGCGCTTGCAACTGCTCTGGTATAGCGAGTGTCCATGGGCATTGCCGAATGCTTACCATCAGGAAATATGTGTGCTCGATTACCAAACCTCGAAAACTTGTTACGTGATCGCTCAATACCAAAAACCACTCGCCAATTTTAGAGGTATATTTTTCTGGTGATAAAATTAAGAGAAGAGAAAGTGTCAGACTTTTAGTGACAAAAAAACCACCATGTTCCTGCTACTCCAGATCGAGGCTGTGGTGCCTCATTGCGCTTGACTCGCAACCCCAGCTAAATTTTAGAGGCAAAGACCAAAAAACACACACATAAAATCGCACTTAGTATATAAAATTTATAAAATAGAAGAATAGTTCAGCTTACCTCAGTGGCAAGTAATAAGGGCGCATGATGCAGGTCGGTGGCCGGCTGTAAGGGCGAGAGAGTGCCTTCGCCACCTCCCACCATCTCTATCCGACCGCCTTCAGCGCGCTGAAAAATTTACACAGACTATAACAGCCAAGCTTTACTTTGCAAAAAAAAACTATCGATCGTCAAAGAAAAAAATGGCTATAATGCTCAATGATAATCTTTTTTAAAATTCAAGTATTCTAACAATTAAGGGAAAAAACTTAATTAGTTTTTTTCAAGCTCATTATGTCTTGTATACTTCGAAGCTTATGTGCTTGCTTATATTGTTTCGGCATTTCTTCTCAACGTAGTCAGATAGAAAATGCCGGCTTCATCTAGTTTTTTACATATAATTTGGCGTGTAAAAGTGCCGTTTTATGGCCTATTTGCAAAAAAAATCATTGTACCATTTTTTTATTAAGTTATGAGCTCAAGGAAAATATGGCTAAATGTTTTTAATAGATGTTGTTACTCATTTTGCTCATGAATACGAGCCCCTGGTGTTGCTCGAAACGAAACGAGTCAAATTGATATTTTTTTCAAACCAACCTGGGAATTGGTGATGTAATGTGTGTGCGGATGTGGCGGCGACGCGAAGGGACCTCGGGGCGGAGGCGGCGGGGCGAAGCTCCCGTGGTACTGGAGCCCGGCGTACACGCCGCCCATCTATGGCCGATTTGGGTCAGTACGGTGCATAGAGAGGTGGATTTGCGAATTGGGAGGGGCACACAATGACTTGTATAACAATAAAATAAGTCCCTTTTCCGTCTGTCTGGCAGTTTTACAACATCTAGACTAATTTTTAGAAGTTAGGAATTTATAATCAACTTTATTTTGGTATAGACCAAGCGGACAAAACTGAAGCCACGTGGGAACTGGAGAAAATTAATGAATTCTCTTTTTCATTGCTATGATGACAAAAAAAGAGATCGTAGCTCGTTCTTGTCCTTTCGAATCTACACTTTGGAATGAGCACATAGTGTAAGGGCTTGAACCCTTACAGTTAATGTTGGATGTTAATAAAATAAATGTTAATGTTTAAAAAGGTATTTTAATACGAAAATGCACTAAAATAAAAAGAAATTAATTAAAAATGTTATAAAAAATGTTAAAATGTTAAATGTTGCGCGAGCTCGATATTATACCGAAGACTGGCCTACTTGAGTACGTGACTATCTTATATTTTATTATAAATTAACATAATTTGCAGTATTCTAACTAGGCCAAATCAAAGTACAATGTGCGGTTGCTTAACCGTACATCTTGGCGGGGCAAAAAATTAAGAAAACTTATAAAATATCCTATCAATGTAAATAAATTCATGTAAAACAAAATGTAAATAAAATTATAAAAATGTAAATAAAGTTATATGTTAAAAGAATGAGGTGTCGCGTAGGTAGATGCTGTAGCTCTTGGTGGTTTTTGGGGCGGTGATCTGATTGGCGTGTCGGCGGCGCTGACGGCGAGCTTGCCGCAGCGTTTGTAGTACACGTAGGCTCCTCCCGCGACGAATATGGACAGGATCAGAAGTCCCATCGTAGAGTACGAAACGATGTATTGATGGACATCGTGTTGCGACATTTCAGTCTGTTTGGTCTGATCTTCTAATTCTTTTAACGAATTATGAAGTTTTTCATAATCGTTTTTCACAAAATGCGTGTTATGTTGGCTTGTTGATAAGTCAAGCGGTTGTATCGATGTTAAATTGTTGATGTCATCCAGGTCTATCAATGGTATTTCCGGGTTGACATAAATTTTGTTCGTGTAATAAACTTGTGTGTAATATGTTTCTTCATTATTTCTAATTATGCATCCTTTTTTGGCTTCTAAAATTCCCGTTGACCGTATTGCCTTAGTGGTCATACGACCTTCACAGATGATCTGCAGTTGACAATCCGTGCAGCAGACATAGAGCCAGGTATTTGGTTTTGTAATGTTATCCATTTGTTGTTGCACGACTCGGATGTGTAGATACATTTTGATAATGTAATATTTGTTATTGCGCCGATTTCGCATGGAATTTGATGATTTCGCATGTTGCGTGTTGGTTTGTTCAGTGAGCATACATATGTCCTTGGTTCTATTTTAATACAATGTTCCAGGTCACTGTTTGTTAGCTGCATGTATGTCTCTTTTCTCACATTTACTGCAACATATTCTGAGTTAGTTTTCATTGTAATTGACTGGTTGTTATTTTTGATCATAGGAATGGGAATTGTTTTATATATAGTGAATGGGGTGTCGCCCGTTAGTGGTAATGTTATTTCGATGATGAAATACTTATCAAATAATCTAGATTTTACTTCAAGTAGTTTGTAAATATCGGCTAATTGGTTTTGAATGTTGTCAACGGGTAGCGATAATTGTTGTGGCAATTGTCCAGATATAATGTTAAGCTCCTGAAAGAGTTGGTTCTGCGGTAAAAGTCTGGTGTCTACATGACCATGGTGAATGTTAATAGCTGTGTCTAACAGCATCTGTTGTATGTGGCGGAGTTTGGACAGAATTGTTGAACTTGTCAGAGCCATGATGTTAAAGTAGTTCAGCGCTTCGTCTTGTTGAACAGCTTCGTTCAATTTCTTTAGATAGTTCTCTGTTGCATTAAGGTGTTGCTCTAATAGATTGAACTGAGAGTTCATTGCTTCTTCGTTTCTCTTTAAAATGTTATTGTGTGCCTCAATTATTGAGGTTTGACTTTTGATCAGATTTAATAAATGGTCTCTGTTGTTATGTAATGTTTCTATGTCCTTTTTATATTGTGTTGCGAACCTTTCATCTAGCACGCCGAATAGGCTGTTTGCAAGGTAACCTACTCCATCGACGAGGCCTCGGGTAACGCGCCCCCTGGTTTGCCCATGATGAGTTTCTAACATGTAGTTGTTATGATCTAGTTCATTGAGTTCCTGTTCGAATTCAGTCATAATTGTTTTGCACAGCGTTTGGTAAGCAAATTGCTCACATCTTTCTCCTAGGTGTTTCACAACTCTATGTATATTTTCCATGCCTTGCCAGTAAGTTGTCATGTTATAATAAGTTACTATCTTCCAGTCATCATGTACGGTTTGCAAATTGCCGATTTTGTCAAAATACACCCCTCTATTTGGTTCAAACGGCGTGACGTTTATGCCGTCACTGCTCTGCCTTGTGGGCTGAAATAATGTTAGCAATGTTACGAGGATACATAGCAGGCTGGAACTTATCTTGCTTGATTTAAAACGTTGTTTAGTATTATTTGTTACAGCCTTTTGTGGTTCACTGCAGCTTTTGTCATTGGAGGTGGTGGTGTCAGGTACTTCTATAGGAGAATTTGGTACTGGGAGTTTCACTAATTTTGTTATTGGTCTTGTTAGTAGTCCTGTTTTAGTTTTTAACGTCACTACTCTGACCAGATTGTCCTTCCCAGGGTGAACTTCCTGTATTCTGCCAAGTGCCCATTTCGCAGGAGGAAGGCAGTCTTCTTTAATTAAGACAATATCCCCTATTGATAAATTATTTGTTTTGTTAAGCCATTTACTACGAACTTGAAGTTGTTGCAGGTATTCTGATGACCATTTGCTCCAAAACCCTTGTTTCATTTTGTCTAACAACTGCCACCTATGTCGAATGTTGATGTTTTTATTTTCGATATTTTCCGTAGGTAAGAATGTTAAAGGTCGGCCAATTAAAAATGTGCAGGTGTAAGGTAATCAATATCGTCTACATCCTCTGTTAAGGGGCAAAGTGGTCTAGAGTTCATACAGGCTTCTATTTGCGTAAGAAGTGTTAGAAACTCTTCGTATGTCAACTTTTGCTCTCCTAGGACACGCTTTAGGTGATATTTCATAGACTTAACTGCAGCCTCCCAAAGTCCTCCCGCAGTCGGCCAGCTTGGGGCGTTGAAATGCCACTCTATCCCCATCTCGTTACACTTTTTCGATAAGGTGTCGTTGTTAAATGTTTGGGATATATGCAGTTGTTTGGCTAACTCCCTTTCGGCTCCAACAAAGTTTGTTCCGTTGTCCGAATAAATATGTTTTGGACAGCCTCGTCGCCCAATCATGCGGTTGAGAGCCAGTATAAATGTTTGCGATGATAAATCTGATGCAAGTTCTAAATGCACCGCCTTTGTTGTCATGCACACGAATACAACGACGTAACCTTTACTCGTTCTGACGCCCCGGCCCTTGTTTAATTTAACATTAACAAACCCTGTGAAGTCCACACCTGTGTGATAGAATGGTGGTGATTGTGTTATTCTCTCCCTGGGTAGGTCAGCCATTAATTGGTATTGTTTGGTTGGTTTGAAGCGACAACATTTAACACAGTCTTGCAGGTATTTTTTCACAGTGTTATTTCCTCCTGTGATCCAGTATTTCTGTCTCAATGTAGCCGTAGTTAGTCTCGCTCCACCATGTAGTGTTGTAGCATGCGCACGGGCAACTAAAAGATACGCCAGTTTGCTGTTTTTTGGGATGATAGCTGGGTGTTTTGTTTCTTCTGGTAAGTTTGAATTCTGTAGTCTCCCTCCGACCCGTAATATGTTATTTTTATCCAGGTAAGGGTACAGTTTCTGGAGTCCTATATTTTTGCTTATCCTTCCTTTAGTCTTTAATTCATGGATTTCTTGTTCGTAATATTCGTTTTGTACATGTTTTATTATTATGTTAGTAGCGCATCGAATATCAGAGAGTGTTAAATTACATTGTTTTGACGCGGCCGGGTCATTCATGTTTGGATGATCCATAGCTGCGTCTTCCCCGTGCCGACGGCCTTGCGACGTGATTGTTATGAAACGCGACACCCAAGCTACGATGCGTATTATAGTCATAATACAGCTGTTTTTGTTAAGTAGTTCAGTTACAAAGTTAATGTTTTTGTTTTCGGTAGTTTGTAACGTAACTGCATGCACCCTTTTTAGTTCTATTTCAGGCATCTTTATCGTGTCATGTGTTTCAGGAATGGTTTCACTGTTAAGCCATTCAGGTCCATTAAACCACAGAGGAAAGTTGTGCAACTGAGACGGCAGTAGTCCACGTGACGCACAGTCAGCCGGGTTTTGTTCCGATCTCACGTGCTTCCAACTCCCTGCGGGCACTACAGATATGATCTCTTGAACTCTGTGTCCGACGTAGGCTTTCCATCGCGAGACATCTCCCTTTAGCCAGCCAAGTACGATCATCGAGTCCGTCCAAGCTGTTACTTTAATGTTAGGCTTATCAAAGCAAAGTTTTATTTTATTTACCAGTTGAGCTAACAGGTGAGCGCCGCATAACTCAAGTCTGGGGAGTGTTTGATGTTTTTGTATTGGAGCGACCTTTGTTTTTGCCGCAACCAATGCAATCTGTTGCTGTTTTCCTTCAGTAATCTTACTGTATACTACGCACGAGAACGCTTTTTCTGATGCGTCACAAAATGCGTGTAATTCACAATTCTTGTTCGCTCTTAATCCAAGCCATCGGTTAATTTTGAAAGGTTGCATGTTTGTTAATTCTGTTTTTAATGTTCTCCATTCCTTTTCTATTTCATCTGGAACAGTATCATCCCATTCGATTTTGTACTTCCAGATCTGTTGGAATAAGATTTTTGCCTTGATTGTAATTGGCGATAATAACCCCAATGGATCAAAAATTGTTGATATGTCGCTTAAGATTTGCCGTTTGGACGACTTGTTGTTGGTTTCCGACTCGGTTTTGTTTTTTAGTGTGGTTGAAAATATAAATTCATCTTGTTTCGGATTCCATGCCAAGCCTAATGTTTTAGACGCTGATGCCTCAGTAAAGGTTAAACTGACTGGACTAATCATATGTTCTGGCAGATCTTCTAGCAGTTGACGTTCGTTACTCGACCATTTTCTGAGATTGAACCCTCCTTCCTTTAATAACTGTATAAGTTGGTCTCTTGTATCTCGGACCTCGTCCATGGTATCCTTTCCGAATAACGCATCATCTACAAAAAATTGGTTGAGTAGGATGTTTTTAGCCTCCGGGTACCTGTCACCTTCGTCCTTTGCTAGCTGTTGAAGTGTTCGGAGTGCTAAGAATGGAGCGGCCTTGGTACCATAGGTAACTGTACATAGTTGATATTCTCTTAGCAGTTGCTGTGGACAATCCCTCCACACTATTTTCTGTAGAGGTTGATGTTCTGGATGCACCATTATAAATCGATACATTTTTTCAATGTCTGATGTTAAGACATATTTGTATTGTCTCCATTTCAGCAAGATACTAAAAATATCTTTTTGTAGGTTCGGTCCTGCCTCCATTAAGTCATTAAGACTGCGTTTTGAACTTGTTTTCGCCGATGCATTGAACACAACTCTAAGTTTCGTTGTGATAGCACCTGGCCGCACTACCCCATGGTGTGGAAGATAATATTCCATGTTGTTGTTCTCAGTGTTGTTTACGACTTTCTCCATGTGACCCATTTCTTCATATTCTTCCATAAAGGCCTTATAATTCTTTGCAAACGCACAGTTTTTAACCATCCTTCGCTCTAGCTGTTGAAATTGAGCGATGGCCTGTGGTTTCGATGTTCCTAATTGTTCAATAAAATTGTCCTTGAGGGGGAGACGAACTTGGTATCGTCCATCAGGAAGTCGCGTTGTTGTCTCTTTGTACAGCTGTTCGCACTTGTTGTCTGGGTCGAAATCTTCTTTCTCTTCTTGCAAAGACTCCTGTTCCCAGAATTGGGCAAGATCCTGAATGTTGTTGACAATTACATGGCAATTAAATGTTTTGTAATTACCACATACTATCCAGCCTAAATGTGTTTGTTGTGCTATAACGGATGACGTGTTTGTTTTTAGTAGCCCCTCTAACAATATTTCAGAATATACCTCTGCTCCCAATAGTAAATCTATATTCTGAGATATGTTAAAATCTGGATCAGCGAGTTGCAAATGTTGTAAATGTTCAAAACTATCTTTATTTATTGTCTTACTTGGCAGTTTGTTTGTTATTTTCTTCATAATAAACGCATTAATGTTAATGTTAAAATTGTTGTATATCGCTTGGCATTTGAGATGGAGCACTCCTTTACAGTTGGTGGTGGCTGAAGCACCAACACCTGACACCACCGCGCTCATCCTTTCCCGTTTTAACTGCAATTTTTGTGCAGCATTTTCTGTAATGATGCTGACCTGAGAGCCCTGGTCCAATAAAGCGCGTAAAATGACAATAGTTCCGTCATTGGCTATTGTCTTGACCTGGGCAGTGGCTAGTAATACCTCATTCGAGTTGTCATGAGCTAAATGCGTGTTTACTTGTTGACCTACATTAACTCTGTTAGTTTTCGATTTCGCAAGTCCAATCGCGTCATGTAAAATGCTGCTATGCGACTCATCGCAGTGCTTGCACCTTTTTTCCGACGTGCATTTTTCGCCGTTATGACTAAACAGGCAATTTAGACATACATGTAGGTTGTTAGCGGTTTTTAACCTTTCGTCTGGTGACATACTTAAAAATTCTCTGCAATTATAGAGACCGTGTTGCTTATTACATTTAGGACAAGTTATAAAAGAATGATGAGATGTTTGTTTGTTGTGGTATGTTCTCGGCATGTTCTTAGCTCCACCTGGACTGGTCTGTTGCTGCGCTTTAGGCTTGCTGTATGTTGCATTATGTACTGTTTTCGGCTGAGTGTTTTGCTGTTGACTGTTAGAGTTCCGCGGGCGGTTCGGATTTGCACCCGATTCCATTGACATAAACTTTGTTTCGATGAATTTCAGTAACTCGTTTAATGATGGCATTTCCTTTGGTTTTTCCATGGATTCTTTGAAGGACTGGCATGTGTCTGCGTCTAGCTTTTGCATTAAAATGTGAACCACTAAAGGATCCCAACTGGAAGTATCATATTTCAGGTTCTGAATAGCCTGAAGGCACTCAATGGTTGTGTCATGCATTCTTTTCAGTAGTGATGCCGTTGGGGTTTGTATGCTGGGTAGACTCAGTAACATGTTGGCTTGGTAGGTAAATAACAGTCTCTTATTGTCGTACCTCTGCTGAAGAATCCGCCAACTGGCTTCGTAGTTGTCAGCACTAATGTTCATGTGCTGTATTAATCGCTCGGGCTCTCCCTTTAACTTTGCCTTTAAATGTTGCATTTTTTGAGCGTTAGAAATAAAAGTGTTACGATGCACGATTTCCACGAACAAGTCTTTAAATGTTGTCCACTGGGCATAGCTGCCACTGAAAATCGGTAGTTCAATTTGAGGCGTGGATTTTTCCTGGTGTTTGTTCTCCCAAATCTTCTTGTTAATTTGTTCCTTACTGAATTCATACAGCCTTTCTAGTCTGTTATAATCACTTTCAAATGCTTGCATGTTGACTAATATGTTATCCAGCTTCCAATACGTCGTATCGACTTTTTCCCAACGTTGCGTAACTGACCTCAATTTATCTTCAAGTTGCCACTTTTCTTTCAAATTTTCAATGTCCATGTTACGTATTGTTCGCTCAAACGCCTTGATGTTTGACCGCTGCTCATTTAACATATCTTTAGTCCGTTGATCAACGACTAACTCTTCATTTGACGTCGTGTTCTTCACATCATATGTGACCTCTTCTCGTTCCCGTTGTTCTTTAACCACCTCTTGAGCACTCGACCTTTCTTCTTGTTGTTGCAACTGAGTAAACGAAGTAAATTTATCGTCTTCGATTTTCGCCAATAATCTTTGTTTCGACTTATTTATCATACTCTTCGTCTCTTCGTATATTTGTTCCAAGCGCTCGTAAACGCGATTCTCATAATAAGGTCCAGACTTCTTGCCTTCAAATAAGGCTAATTGGATGTCGTTGTTTTTAAAGTCACTCCAATACTCCTCCAGCTTCTGAAGTCTTTCATCGTGATACTCAAGAGTGGTTTTTCGTGTAGGACTATCTTTCTTAAAGTTTTCATTTATACGTTTAATAGCGTTAAGATTGTCCGATTGAGAGTCAAGTAAAGCATCGTAAGAAGACATTGTTGTTTCGCGGTTCACAAATCCAAAATTTTAGAAATTTAGGTAATATGGAACGTGCTCACCGGATTCGCTGCTTACTGCCTGCTGCTTATACTTCACCTCGTTCTGTGTACTCTCACTGATTATCACTGATCACACTGTTTGTAATGTTCTGTTGAATGTTCTGATTAATGTCTGAGTTTAATGTTCAAATGTTCCCGCGAGTGAAACCGTACCACGGCACTGATTTTACACTTAACGGCTCGAAGGACCAAAATGTAAGGGCTTGAACCCTTACAGTTAATGTTGGATGTTAATAAAATAAATGTTAATGTTTAAAAAGGTATTTTAATACGAAAATGCACTAAAATAAAAAGAAATTAATTAAAAATGTTATAAAAAATGTTAAAATGTTAAATGTTGCGCGAGCTCGATATTATACCGAAGACTGGCCTACTTGAGTACGTGACTATCTTATATTTTATTATAAATTAACATAATTTGCAGTATTCTAACTAGGCCAAATCAAAGTACAATGTGCGGTTGCTTAACCGTACACATAGCTTCACTGACGAACTATTCTATTTTGTCGTTACAAGAGATCCTATGTATTTATGGTGTTGTTGGAAAAATTTTTAACGAAGAATTTGTCTTAATAGGACCACCCGTCTTTCGGCTTGACGGCTGTTAACCACTTATCGGATTAAGCCCTTTTTTTGAAGGTCGAAAATCATCAAATGGCTTCTAACACTCTAATTAGAGCGACAGGGAATGAAGTCAAGATAAGCCAGACTTTACTGACTAAAAACCACCCCGTTCCTTCTCCAACTCCAAGCGTGGACCTCGGTGCAAACCGACACTCTTAACCATTACTTCAACAACAGCTATAGACTAGTATATGTTTCATCTGTCTGTGTCTCAGCAACCGTATTATACTAGGTAAACAGTGGTAAAAGCATTATTGGGCTTGAATCGAACAAATCCCTGATGTGGCCGAAGCCAGGGCAACTGAAAGATCTTGTGGCTAATAGGGATATCATATAGGGCCTAAATCGTAGTTTAGAACCGGCAGACACAAGGTTCAATAGTCCTCAATCTTTATATATATAAAAACAGAACTTTAATAAGATTTTCTTTTTTTTTAAATCACCAAAATCGTCATTGAGTACCTCTCTCAATCTGTAATCCACCTTCAAATTTTGTAAGACTGAATTTAACACGATTTTATTGTTAAAATTTTCTACAACTGCTTCACTGGTCGTATGGTTGCAAAAACTTATAATTTTACCAAAGTTTAAGAAGTAGGTATTTTGTATTTAAATTTTAAGGTTTTTTTTTTGTTATGGTTTGCAAACATGCTGTCTGATCACCTGATGGAAAGCAATCCGCCAACTAAACTCCACCCATAGACACCAACATCAGAGAAGTTGTAATTTATAAGTAACTTGGGGATTAGTTTTTCCCACAACGTTTTTCTTTTTTTTTTTTGCTGTCCTATATTAGGTTTTTTTTCTGTGTTGTGTTTCCTTAGTAAAAATCATCTTAAACAAATCCTATCATCATAGATTCGTCGCTTCCAAGATACGACAAATTCCACAAGTCAGACAAAATGTTATAATCAATTTTCTTGCACATAAGTAACTTACGAAGGTGTCTACAATATTTTTCTTTTAACCCTTCTTGATTTTTCGCAACCAAATGACCGGAATAGCAGTGGAATACTTATAAAATTAATATTAAAAAAAAATCGTGTTACATTCAACCAAGATAATAAAAAAAAACATTAGCATACATCATGAACTTGAAAAAAGAAGAGCAGAAAAATCGCCGTTATTTTTTGAAAAACAGAAAAAACTTTTTATTGATAACTGTGAAAAAATGTAGGTAGGAATTCAGGATGTAAGCTATTTGAAAACAAAAAAAAAATACGTCAAAAAATGGAGCCCAAAATACCAGGAGTTTATTAGACCAGCGTTCTGTACGACAAAGCTTAAAGAATCTCTACTCGTCCTATTAAATTAATATATATAACCACACATGTGACAAACTATTACAATAAATATAATTTGTGCCAAACTATTCACATTTGATTCAAGAAAACAATATAGATATATATGTATATAAATAAAACATAAATATTTTAAATTTGTAGGTATAAAAAATATAACTTTAATGTGATATATTTAGGGATAACTACTAGACTACGGTGGACTAACGAATCTATTATGACTCTTTTTTATATTACTTAGATAAAAACGGCTGAATAACAAAAATAATAATAAGTATAAATATAAATATACGTATATGTATAAGAACGAGAGAAAAACTTATTTCTGCTAGTGTAACTTGGACACACAATACCTCACTAAACGTGTTAAATTTTCACATTAAAAAGAGCATATCGTAAGGAAACAGCCAAGTTCTAATAATCAAAGCGACCAGCCAAATATTTTTTTTAATATTATTCTCTACATAATACCAAAGCTTGAGTTGCTAGCGGCAAAAATCTTAAATAAACAGTGTGGCAAAAACCGTCGACAATTTCGCCCAGTGTGGGTCGCGGCTCGTAGGAAATCGGCCGCGAACCGCGTCGCCATTGGTGGACGACGCGCGGCCGGCGCGCGCCACACGGGGCGAAACACGACGACCTCCAGATACACGAGAAACACGGAACACATACACAAGGTATCGAAAAGTGAGGAAAATCGTTGCATGCGGTACACGAATAATAAAATTTTAAGTGACGGGGTTAGTTTTACCAAAAAAAAAATATTTGGGAAGGTCGTTCGGACCGGAGAGGGGTATGGAACCCCCTACTTCGGGTGAGGCGGGGGGTTCGTACAAGACATGTGTTATGCAGCGACTAAACCTTGCAGTACGTATGTACAACGGTATGAGCTGAGTGCATGCGCGCGCCGAGTGAAGACATGCGCGCTAGGGTGTAGCTCATTCTTGTACTAACTATACAGAGTATACTTCGGACAAAACAAAAACCCACGCCCTTCCTCGTAGCACTCGCTACGGCGTAGCACATCTGCTACGACTATTGTAGCTTCATTTTTTAATCGTCCGAAATACACTCCATATACAGTGTGTTACCAAAACCGTCATAGTTAAAAGTACCCACATTTAACACAAAATATATTTATATGATTAATGAGTGATTGTTTCGAAGCGTGTAGAGGAAGCGCTACACCCCGCTGTTAGGCGTGACGTCCGCACGCCGGCGCTGTTATTGTGTGTAAGATAATCGGTAACAAACAGAGTCAGGAGTGTTGCATGGATAAAACATCGAGATTTTTTAATGTAGTTAAGAGCATTTTGACGCGTTCCGCACCCGAACGTTATTGGGAACATTATTAAATAACTTGCTCAATAATAACACGCTTTTAAATGATTTGTAGACAAAATTGATGTTAAAAATTTTCGTAACAGCTGATCATTGCCAGAACATCTTCAAAGACAGAAGTCTTCCCTAAAGTAAACTTTCCCCTAAATGGAAATAAAAGTCAATTCTCAAAAACAGTCCTTCAATTCCATCAACAAACCGACACAGATCATTCAAAAACTATAACTATGTCGTATTCCCAGAAACGTTCACGTCTGCGCGTGCGCACCATACCTACTCAATCAAGCACTGTGCATGTCTATTGTATTAAGAGTGATGCACACTTACTAAAGGCACCGCCACCTCGCTTGTGTAAAGTTAAATACATAATAATTAAGTACTAGATAAATTTTCTTCGAAGTATTTAAAAAAAAATATTGGTAGATATTGGGCACATGCTGTATAAACTATTGAGGGAGTAATGGAATTATAATATCGAATTTCTTTATTATTGAAAACCCATATGAGTTTGAAAATTTTTATTAATATAAAAAAGGTAAGTGGTGTGCGCGTTAAATCCCGTTAAACAATTAAATATAGGGTAATTATAGGTGCCCCGGCCTAACTTAATTTGAATTTACCATTTGAATTAACTATTATTTACAGGATGATGTTTTTTTAATATCATTTTAACCCTTATTACCTACGTACAGTCAATAATACAGTTATTTTAAGAGAATTATTACTTTTTTAAATACTTCAAAGAAAACTGATCGAACTAATATTATGTATTTCACTTTTGCAGCATCCTGGACATGTGGGACAGTTAAGCATGTGATTAATAAAAAAAAAACAATTAGCTAACATCCCCCATATTTTTATTTATACTCTTATTACGTTGTAGTTAAGGGCAGAGGCAAAAGAGTTTTTACGTCATCAGTCGTCTCTACTTATATATTTATTAATAACTCGTTTTTCTTTCCTTTTTTTAGTATGCCTACGTAAACAAATGTTTTTTTTTTACTTTCTTCTTAATAGTCGCTTTAGTAATCAGCGCCATCTATTGACAGACGAACGAACAAGAGTTACCCTAACTTTTAAAAAATGCTGGTCTATTTTTTTTTATAAATCACATGTTTATCATCGCACGCGTCGGTCAAAGGTACAAAGCGGTTATTTCTAACGAGTGCTCACGATCTTCGGCATCCACAAAACATCGCACTATAAATAGCACACGCTCACAAACATACACTTGATAGTACCTTACTATATTAATTTTAGCATTAAATTAATTTTTAAGACTATATTTTAGATAATTTTTTATTACAATCCTTAGGCGATGTTTGAAAGTAGTTTAAATATTATTTCGTTATAAATAAATCATAGTTTCAATTCATTTTTCGCATCGCTAGAGGCGCTAGTGTCGTTTTAAGTCTTTTAACAAAAAAAACACTGTTTACAATATATTAATTTTGATAATTTGACCATTATCCTTAAAAAGGAAAAGTATAGACATAACATTCGATTTTTATCTCAAAAACATCGCCTAAAGACTAAACTAAGGCAGATTACAGACAATTACAAGTCTGTACATAGCCTTAAACAAAAAAAAGACTTAAGAATTACACATTAATCACTATAACCACCATTATAATGAAGCGAACAAGCGTTTTCAGAATACAAAAATATATTTAAAAAAGAACATTATCTTAGATGTCAAGAAAGAAAAACTCTCGAATCAAAAAGAGGCCAGAAAAACGCCGCTAAAGCGAGTTTGTCAAAGTTTTTCCCAAAACTAAAACCGTCTGTTCGCTATAAAGGATTATCAACGCGAGTGTCAAAAGCGAGCAGTAAGGGATGGTCGAAAAAAAGTGGTTAAGCATCAAGTGGGTGACGTGAGCGTGGCCTACAAACTTCAAATCGTAGAGCGTGGAGGTAGGAAGTACTGTCTGAGGGACAAAAAGTTTCCGTTGACCATGTGTTAAATTGAAAACGAATTTGATATCCAAGGTCAAGAACTATAGCCGGGGTTGCGGGGCAAGCGCAATGAGGCACCGCAGCCTCAGCCCAGAGCAGGAGAAGGAATGGAGGGGTTTTAAGTTAGTAAGAGTCTGACACTCCTTCCCGGCCGACAAAAAAGGTCAAGATCTACCTCAGGTCAGTGGGCCAATTGAGTAAGTTAATAAGAAGGTGTCAAAACAGATCATATCATCACCTTCTAAGTGCCCACTGCTGTGCAATGGTCACTTCTCACACGGAGGAGGCTTCTCAAATAATAATTAGAAATTGTAAGTCCAAGTTTTCTCACGATGTTTTTCTTCACCATACATCAGTGGTGTCAAAATCTCTTTTTATCATAGAAAGCTAATCATAGATAAGTAGTTGAATAAACGAGGCTTAATTTGGTGGAAGTTTTTGGCCTAACTGGACCTCTTCTCCCTAGGTTTTTTTTATTCTTGAATGAGTAGAACATTAATCATCAAGGCATAAAAATCTAGGTTCAAAACCGCCATCTTGTTAACACAGTTCAACAGACACTTTTCCCAAATCGTTACGTAGGTACCCCATATCTCCACACTCCACGCTGACTATCATTATCAATATAGGAACATACTGTCGTAGGTAAGACAGTTAAATCAATGATATATATAGATATAAGCCTTTATTTACCATAATTAGTACCGCTCCCAGGCTAAATAGCTCAGATGATGCTTTGACTACCATCAAAATCGCTTTTGATAATGACACACGGCAAAAATAGTACAAAAATAAAGCTTGTCAATATTAATTCACCAAACCCCGAGCGAACGACGGCGTTCGCGCACCTATTATGTCTTGAATTACCAAAATTGAAAGTTAAACATAAAAAAGCTCTACGGCAAAACATCATCAACATAATATACAGGGTGTACACAAACAAAGCGGAGGGAAGAAACACCAGCACCCTGTATAACGCTAAGGGATTTGCGTCAAAGCATCGTCCGGTACAAAGAAAGGTTCTTTTCGTCTTACAAGAATATCGAAGGCTATGTAAATTAGATCTAAGCGACACCATACAAGCTGCTAAACGCTGCCTAGCCCCCTAAAACACTGGACCATCTGGGCATGCATATTGTGCGGACACATGTACAGTTGTTGTGAAAAAACCGTCTGGAAACACCCTGTATAACATTACTAGCCCTTTTAATAAACTTCGTGAGACTTAGGACGCTAAATTAATTTTTGTAACATCCTGTATGTGACATTATTTTTAAATTTCAACACACACATTTTGAATTTCTGGCCATTTTTATAAAGAGAAGAAAACAAAATGCAATATGTTTGCGTTTTTAATGGCAAAAATAAATTGGTTATTTTATATTTAATAACGTCTGAAAAAGATTTTTTTTATTTATTTATTTTTACTTCATGCAGAAACCATTGGACAAAGGGCAGTATTAATCCATTGAGCATTCTCTACCAGACATCCATATAACAACATACCCCCACATTTTTCAACAAAACTTTTTGCGGGTAGTAAGAGAAAATATTTCAAAAAGGGGCGTTTCCCAGTAAGACGGTTGTGACGTAACATGAAGAAATATTAATTATAACTATAGACAAATCAAGCGCTGTGGGATCTTATGCTTATATTAACGAATATAGATTTAGATTACTGGGAAGCAATCTGGATCATTATAAACAACTTATAAAACAGAAAATACTTTTTTAACCTTGTGTCTTCCATACCAGGGCATTCGCAATAAGACATTTATCTTTTTTTTTTCTCTCCTGCATCGTGGGTGCGTTTACAAACATACAATGTCACATACACATCACACCCAGACTCACGGAACAACAATTTGTTGATCACAGAGTTGTTCCGTGCGGTATTTCAACCTGCGATTCGTTATTCGGAAGCCGGTTGATAAGTCAACACGTCAACTGTCAAACTAAAATTATAAAACTGGAGAGTTTGTTTCTATGATCGCCTTATTCTCAAGAACTACTGGCTCAAATGGAATTGGATAGACTATAGTTTATACACAAATTCTATTTAACTCATTTCATCTTATTAATATTATAAATGTGAAATTTTGTGAGAATGTATGTTTGTTGATTCTTTCACACAAAAACGACTGAACCGGTTTGTTTGAAATTTGGTATGTAGATAGGAGATTCCCTGGATTAACACATAGTCTGGCTTTTGCTATTACGCCATCATTTAATTACAGAAAAAGAACTTGATAAATGATCAAGAGATCGCTTCCTAGTAACTAAATAGAAAAAAAAACAGTCCGAACACTATGGTGAAGAGTCACCGAGACGAATCGTTAAGCTGTCGGAGCATAGACCGGAAACTTAAGAGTAATTACCAAAACCAGAGACACTGCTGCTGACGTACAGATTAAAAAAATTTGAAAATCATATTTGGATTGTTGGTTTAGTTATAAATATGACTAGCGAATCATTACTAAATTTGAATATAGAACAATATTTAATTTAGTTTCAAAATTAAAATGAAATGTTAGAAACTAGCTGACATGGCAAAATTCGTTCCGCCTCAAAATTAGTTCTCTATCCTTTTAAACCTTCCACGAATAATTCAAGACCAAAATTATCCAAATCGGTAAAGGCATTGTTGAGTTATAACATTACAACGAAAATTGATTTTTATACATATATAGACTAAATTGAAGAAAAATAAGTTATAAAATTAGGTAGTTAAGTACATTCAAATTGATAAACTGATCCTTTTTTGATGTCTCGTTATAAGTCAAAAACTCCCAATAAAAACATTATATTAATGTTACAACAAATTTTATATTTAATTAAATATCAATTCACACGTTCCCCTACCATGTATGTAAAGGGGAATCGCTACGTATAGTAAGCCTATTTTATAGGTGGTCAGACACCAAATGGCTTTAAACGCCCTGCGTAGGGCGATAAGCAAATATGACTCTTACTGAATAAAAACCACCCCGTTCCTTCTCCTACCCTTAGCCCGCAGTACAATATAACTAGGACCCATTTCAAATCACTCCAAAAACTTATCACAATTATCACCAAAACCAACAATCTCTTCACCATTTCTTCAACAAATTATAGGTAAGTCCATATGTATGTCTGTCTGTACATCAGCAGCTGTGTCACACTAAATAAACAGTGGTATAAGCAGGTATGGCAGGCACCACGCGAAGACAAATCGGGCCCACATGACGATCACACAAATATTTCCATCGCATCACCAGATCAATTAGAATTAATGATTTTTGGCAAACGAGCATACGGATGGCCTGATGGTAAGCGGGAGTTACGAGTGGATTCCCAGCCTAAGGTTTATTGGGGATTTGGATATGGGGAAAAGGATTGGGTCTTTGGTAGACTCAACACAACGCTAGCGTTATTTCACGAGGTTTTTTCACAGAAAACCGGCAATCTTAAATGTCATGTGAGACTGATAGCTACTCCATCGAATTGGATAATATCTGTTATGAGAGTCTCTCTCTCTCTCTCTCTCTTACTTGACTGACTGAGACAGAGACGTGGAGGGAAATGGTGATTTTTTCGACGAATTTTTAACTTAAGTGTGAGAAGTTTAACTGTAGAGGAGTCATGCTTCGGCACGAATGGCACGATTTAACAGCCTTATATAAAACCGACGTGAAACAACCACAGCGTTGGGTTTCCCTTTGAGAGTAAGGTTACTGGAGACATAAATCTTCCCCTCCCCATTCACTTCCCAACCCCTTTTTTGTCAGGGGAAAATCCAATGACGTCTCCCGCCAAGGTAAGGCGAAAGAAAGTGTCAGACTCTTACTGACTAAAAACCCCCACTTCCCAACACCTAGATACCCAAAAAGGATCGGTAACATACTTGTAACTTCTCTAGTGTAGCGTCCATGGGCGGCGCCGATAGCTTACCATCAGGAAACCCGTCTGCTCGTTTGCCGCAGTATGATTTGAAAAAAAAACTTGTCTTTTTTAAGTTGGTGATGTGAGAAGACATTCGTTTCGGACTAATACGGTGTTAGATACATGCACGCGTCCATTTTGTTAAAACGAGTCAAAACCGGGACTCCGATACGACCAACATTAATGCATACAAATATTTTTGAAAATGTACAAATTTTAATACATAATAGGTTATGTATATCCCCTTCAACTACACATTTTTGTTAATTTTTATTATTAAATTGTTTATTTATTTATTGAAGCTTCTGTACAAGGTAGACTTAATGCTATAGGCATTCTCTGTCAGTCAAAGTTTCTTTTTTATCCTTAACAACTTATCTGTGTGTAGATTTGAATCTAACTTAAAAACAACAAACTATATAATGTAACAAAGAAATGAATTGTAAAACTGATTGAAAAAGAGTAACCATGGAGTTTCTTGCTCGTTCTTCTCCATAGGAATCTACACTTTGGAACGAGCAAATAGGTTCACTAAACTGACTGACAGACTGACACTTTTTAGCATAAAAAACTATTTTTGTTTGACGTTCAAAAATGCCTAATCTCTCTTGAGATGGAATTTTGATGCACTTTATATGAAGCTTATATATTCAAATAGTTCTGTTGCCTAATTTTGCTATGCCCTACAGCATCCATAACTGATCTCACACAAATTGTTACCACCTTTATATGTACTTGTGGTAAAGCAATAAGGGTATTGAGTATTGTACACATAAACAGGTTATGGAGTCTACCTGAAAATTATTATCAGATATATTTAATTAAAGTTATTAATGTAAAGTTAAGTAGTTAGTTAGTAATGTTATTTTTGGAAGCGTTTGATAATAACAAATGAGATAATTAACGTGAATGTAATCTATAAATAATCCCGAGATGGTTTTGGACTATGATTATAGATTTTGCGCAAACTTGCGCTAATTTGCGCAAAATTTTGCGCCACTTTTATCAACATTTTTAGGCAATTGGAGGGGACATACACCATTAACGGTTAAATTTGACTAGTAAACGTACAGTTAGGTTAACAGAGAGATAAGCGGGATCGTATCGGAGCAACCATACCCTGTAGCTTAAAGGAACATGGCAGTATCGTACAAATTTTGATAAAAATTAAGATTTTTTCGGAAAGAAATCTTGAAACCTGTTATTCGTTCGTGTATGAATCTGTTGTTTGAGTCAAAAAGCAAGACTTTTTAGCTAATTCCCAACAGATTTCAATGATTTCTTCGAAAAAAATCTAAAATTTTCATACAAAATACATATTTTTAGCCACATTCTCATTGCGCAAAACGCGTACACGATGTATACGGGTTACATAGGTACCTGATAGCGCAGGTGTGGCAATGGCGGCAGGACGGCGGCGCCCCAGAGCTCGGGCGCTCCAACGCCGGCCGCGGTCACCTACGTCCGACCGACCTCAGCATCGCACGATACTCGATTCGAACTTACATTTTTTATGATATCATCATACTTATATAATCGCCCAAAGAACACAAAAATATACCAGTCGACATTAATTGGTATGTTTTTATAATAAAACACCTTTAGCACAAGGAAAAATTAACCTAAAAATCGTATAGGTACTTCAATTAAAGTGAATGAGAGAGGATATCGGTGTCCGCTGGAACGCGACGCAGCGTTGACGTCACAGGGGACCCCGACATCCCCGTGGCGTGGCAATTAACACAAGTAAGTCATTCTTTACAAAAAAAAATTATTATGTTGAAAAAACGAAAAGGCAATATGATAATACCATTAATTCCAAAAACAATTGAACAGTTCGATTCGAATACCGTCATAGGTAACTTAAAAACTAAATTACAAACTAACATACATACATATTATGATTTTATATTATTATATAGTACAAAACGATACCTATAAAGTGTGCCTGTCTTCGTATATAAATATATGCTATGCCCAGATTGACATAATACCTAATATAAAACTTATCAATCACAATAAATTTTTGAGGTCAAATTTCTAAAAGAAATCCGTCAGTTTCAATGGTACGCCAATTGCATTATTTATGGATTAGTAATTTCTTATACAATACTCCATAGAAATACAACTGACACGCCATTAGAGAGACACAATTCAAAAAGAAATTAACCTCAAAAATCTTTAAAAGTAACAAATTTTTCAATGATACCCAGCTTTATTATATAATATAGGTATCATGGAAAAATATGTCAAAAAATTCCTGTAAAGTTTAAAAAAAAAATACCTATTTTTTTGTTTTTCATGTATATGTCTGTGTGTGTTTTCTTAGGTATTTTATTAGATCGTGTTTTGGGTCAAACATTTGTGGCAAATATTGGACCAGAGTGTTGTGTTTGTGATATGTTTGTTCAAATGTCTTGTGATATAGGTTTTGTCATGTGAACACTAGCTCTTTTATTTGTACCTATCCGTCTAGGCGTTGTTTTAACCGAAATCACTTATAAATATGACTGAAACAAATTTTATTATTATTCGGTTGAATATAAATGGGACACGGCGCGAAGACATTTTGAAAAAAAACTGCATTTAGAAGAATTATTGGATATTTGATAGTATAACAATTGTATCCAAAAGTACAATTAAATCGACTAAAGAAAAACATATTAAAAACTTTCAAAATAAACTCGATAAAAAAAACTTCACTACCTATAACTATTCCTGCCTGGAGCTTAAGGGCTGATTTTTCAATAGTCAGATAAATGTTATCTGAGGAATAAAATTGTTGCTGTCACTGTCTTATACAAACATTGTGACGCGACAGCATCATAATTATTCCCCAGGTAACGTTTTTAGACCATTGAAAAATCAGCCCTAAAATAATAAAATCAAGGAACAACTAAATTAACTGAACAACAACTTTAAACTAAGCGAACGGTCGACGACTACTTAATAACACATTTAACAAAACATTTTCAACAAACTATAGCTATTCAAAAACTCAAAATCAACACAAAAGAACGTTCAAAAGAACATATTAATATCTTTAAAACATTTTGAACATTTTTACAACAATTTAGGTCCGTAATGATTTTAATACCTACACACATAACACCTAATGCAATGTCCTAATTGTAACATTATGGAATGCGAAGGAATATCGTCAAGTATTCCGAATAGTACTAAAATTTCAACGATCTTCGGGAGGCTTTCGACAAACAAGAACCGCGGCCGTGTCCCTACAAGTATAGATCAGAACAATATTAGTAGGTATATATTACCTGCGTGCGCTGAGCGTGGTCGCGCGCGTGAGGCGCGTGCTGCGCGTGTTGCGCGTGGTGCCAGCCCACGCCGCCCAGCGCGCCCAGCCGGGTGCCGCGGACTGACATCTGGAATGCCAGCGCGACTCTTAAGTACTATGATCCCGACGACTGAGCTTAGGTAAGCCACTGATCACAATTTTCAACACTTCTGTTTTCGTTTTAAAAAAAAAAAGAACTGGGTAATACATATGATAAACTTACATTTTTTTATGTATAGATCGATGTTTGTTTTTCTTTAAAGCTAAAGCTACTGAAAAGATCGGAATGAAATTTCTGGATTGAAACGGGGGTATTTTCTTTTTTAGTAAAGCGAGAGAAACCGCTAGCAGAAGCTAGTATGGAAGAAATTTTGGCTCTGTATTCAACAGTACATCACATTAGGAGGACCTAATATGAGACCTTGCGGAACACCCTAAATGACTTCCATAATATATACACACTAATTTATAAGATTTTCTGTTTTAATCGCTTAAGGCAAATACTAAAAGTACTATTCCTGCATTAGAATCGAAACATCAATTACTTACCACTAATTAAGAAACATATTTTGCTATCAACATTATCAAACGCTAATTAGAAATCATAAAAACAGTCTATCGGTTTAGGTGGTTAACTAAAGGTAAACAATCTTGGTATTTGGCCTTTTATATTGAAGAGGTCGCATAAAATACATACAAAGATTATTTAAAATAAGTTTATTAGCTAACATCGATTTAGGTAAATACCTGATTGTCAACAATTTTAGTATCCCTTTTTTTTATAAAAAGAACCTGCCCACATTGTTTAAATTTAGTGAATAACCTAAACCAGTAGACCATAGTACGATTGACACAGTCCAATTACTTCTCTTACCTGATTGATATCCAGTAGCAACGGCGTATGGTGAGGGTGTGCGTGATGTGTATGATGTGTGTGATGCGCGGGATGCGCGGGGTGTGCGGGATGCGCGGGATGTGCGGGATGAGCATGAGGCTCTATCAGCCTCTCCGCCCACGTGCCCGCACCGTTACCCACGTATCGCATCCGCCGGCTGAGAAACACAGATATAGTCAGATGTTGTGTTACAATAGTAGATTTTCTGTGGTGTTTGGTGACTGGGCTTCTCCCAGTTGTACAGTCTCTTTTGAGCCTTTAAGGTTAAGCTATTCTGTCTCCTCCATTAAATTTACTGATGGAAGAGGAAAAAAGAACTATTTTAAAACTTGCTTGTGGAGTTAACACGAAAACTGTTAGAGTTTCTATGTCATTAGTGTATGACATTACATTATCTTCCAATTTGTACCTGGATTGGTAAAAAATAGGTTATTCTAAGTGCCAATATACTCACGGAGGTTGGTAATGGTGTCGGGGCGTACGTCGTTCGACGGCCGGCGCGGAAACTGACACGTTACTCTCCCCTGTAATTTTAAAACATTTAATTAAATACATGTGTTATAGTTAGTTGCTTGCACGGCGGCAGGGACGAGTCCCGTGCTGAACAAGTCTTTGAGTAATCCAGACCAAAAATGAACTACATATACAGGAGAAAATGGAGCTGGTAAAGTTGCTAAAATATAAAAAATGGTCTTAATATCATATCAGCTAAACAGGATCAACTCGCGCAAAATGGCTTCCAGACCGTTCGATTGGAAGAGACCTGTGTCCAGTAGCTCCCAGTATAACACATTCTGGTTCAGTCACAACAGGATTAGAATTTGCATGGCAGACAAGCAAACAGCTACATATCAAAAACACGTTTAAAAAATCTTTTTGCGCCGTAGATTAAATAGATAGATAAACAGTGTTAATCAATTGTGATTTCACCAATATTCACCGATATTGTGGGTCTTCTTGGGTGGAACTTATAGTCTACCACCAAGGTTCTTACGTTTATACCATACAAGCTGTTTTTGCTATAAGTTACCTGAAGACAAATGTCTGGAGATCCGTCTCCGCTTTCTGCTGGGGCTGTCTCCAGCTTTGGAGGATAGCTCCCCATCCGAGGAGCCCGCACCGCTCACCATGGACTCCACTGAGCCTTCCAGAGGATTGGTGTCCTAAAAAGATTAGATAAATATGTATAAGTATCAGAGTTCTTCAAATTCAATCGAATTAAAAATCCTGTCAAACGCCTGAGACAAATCCAAACTGCATTCTGTGATAGAGGAAATTGGGAATAGAAAATCTTAGGGACGATTGACATTAAGACGCGACGCAAAGATATTTAAGAGACTGTTAAAAAGGCCGCCACGTGCCGCCGCTAAACGCTTAGCATTAAATGTGTATCTTAACCTTTCAGTCGTGGTAATTAGGGACACAATAGGTGCACGAACACCGGCGTTCACTCAGGGTCTAAATAATTATAATGTATGAAATAAATGACACAATGATAAATCTATTGTTTTGCTAGAACTAGATAAGTAAGAGAACAGTGCCTTACTTAAAAAGTAGGAAACATATGAGAACCAATCAAAAGATCTTTAAGTAGAAGAATCTCTTTCGTAACAGATGCCATGACACATTTTCTGTCGCTAAGCTAACTAAGGGCTGATTTTCCAATAATCAGATAATTGTTATCTGAGGAATAAAATTGTTGCTGTCACTGTCTTATTCCAACATTCTGACGCGACAGCATCATAATTATTCCCCAGATAACTTTTATCTAACTTCTAAGTAAGTTAAAATTGTAAACCTGGCTATTTCAATGAATAAAGACGGACTTGGGCTGAAATCTTCTGTATGGAAAAAAGCCCTTTTAATAAAATAAAGATTAAAAAAAAAAAGACGGACTTACCATATGGTGGTGATGCATCATATGTGGAGGATCTGCTGAAGGACCGGCACCTCCTGGACTGACGCGCATCTCTGTAATACGACATACATCAATATATAAACATAGGACATCACAACTTCGCTTTTAAAGTATCTACTAATAACCTAGACGACAATCTAAAACTAAGGCTGCCATTGTGGGCCAAAAACGCTACAATAATCGTCATTTTTGTAAGCAGATTGCCTCAACAAAATTTGAGAATATGGCGGAGAAATCCTTTTTCATTGACGATTTCGTACCCAAATCCGGAATCATTACTTTTCAGACATATCTATTTGTATGGGAATCAAACCCTCAAATTTGAAACAGCACTTCAACAATGAAAAGAGTCATTCAGTTCGTAAATTCTGCTCGCAAATATCCTGAAAACAGTGAGGATAACCATTGGAGGTGCGTGTGAGTACCTGTGCGGCGTCTTTCGGAGGGACCGGCGGCCCGACGCTCGGCGCGCCGAGACCCGCCCGCTCCGCCGCCTTGGGAACAATAGTTTGTAAGTCAGAATACAACGAATCAGAAATCTAGCTAATAATTCCTCAGTGCAGACTTTTGTGATCATTTATACCTTTACTTTTATTATTATAACACGGCTACAGATCCCAGTCATAGCTCATTTAAAAGTTGTATAGCGTATTTGAGGAAAGCTCGTCTAATTTCAAGTGACACCGGGACTCAAGTTTCTGAGCAGTCAAGCTGCTCGTGAATGTTCGATGTCCTTATCCGAGATCTCTTCTCGAATAATACACGTGATTAAGACGTACTTTTTAATTAATTGAGAGTAACATTTTAAATATTTACAAGTCTTTCTATGGAAAGATGGCAAACGAGCAGACGGATTACCTGATGGTAAGCGTTCCACCAGCAAATATGGCGCCACCCACTCACAACGTCTTGTTGAGTAACATACAAATGCGTTGCCGCCATTTTGGGGGGCACATATTGGTAGGTATTTTAAGGATTAGCTAATTGTTTTTTTAAATATCTTGTACAAGTACCTACCAATACTAAGCGGCCTTGAATGTTGTTCATGATGCATATGCTGTGGGTGCTGAACGTGCTGTCCGTGGGGCTGGTGCTGCACATGCTGGGGGTGGGAGTGGGGGTGGTGGTGGCGCACGTCGCGCTTCACCGGCGCCGGCGCAGGGGGCGGGGACGCCGCCACGCACGCCTCTTTTGGACTGCCTGCGCTGCTGCCATCGCTGTAACAAGATGTTTTATTAAATATTTATTTTGTTGGGAAAATTATGGTGATTTAGGAAAACTATATATGTATAAAAATATTATTATCAATGCGCACGTGTGTTTATCAGTCAAAGAAAATAGCTGGATCGATTTCGAAATGAAATATTATGTAGAGACAGATTGATCATCATTAGCCTTCAAGTGGCCACACGGGAAGGTTTGAACATTAATCACCAGCCACGCATGCTCAAGGCATTAGAAATTATAAGTCTAGGTTTCTTCACGATGTTTTTTTCCTTCGCCGTTTGTTTAGTGGTGTCTAAATACAGTTACCATATGACTTAGAAAAAGTCACATTAGTACTAGCTAGGTTTCCTTGCATTCTCATTCATTAGAATCTGTCGCCTTTAGCTCCGGGCCACCACACCATTTGACAGCACGATTGGTTCCACGCAACGTATTGCGGTTTCGATTCCCGCACAGAACAAATCTTTGTGTGATCCACAAATTGTTGTTTGGGTGTGATTTGTCTGTTAAATTGTATGTTTGTCACGACACTGCACCGGAGAAAATCCTAATGTGGGACAACGTCTTCTTCAAATTCCCTTACAAAGGACAAGCAACGCACCAACCTTAAGTCAACAACTCGGTTGCAAAACAAAGGTAAAAGCTAAGGCCCGTCTCATTCGTCGTAAATGCATGTTGCGATGACGTCACCTTTTACTACGCAGTTGACAGGCCTTTGTTCAGGTCACGCAAGATTTACTGGTGCCGGACAAAGGTGTGATAACGAGCAAAGAACTCAGATAACAGAGTTCAAGTTGTGAAACGAGAAAACTTAATGTTTATGGTCCGTTTTATAGAATACTAGCTTTTGCCCGCGACTTCGTTCGCGTGGACTTCAGGTTCGTCCCGTCTAGTCTAGTAATAAGTAAGTAATACGGTAACTAAGCACTGCAGAGCTCTAATCATAGGTCTATAGGTAGCTACTGCAGTATGCTCCTATAAACTACATGTAACGATATTTTTCCTTCAGCATAAACATGCAGATTCTTTGCTTTGGAAACGTAAGCGCAAAAAATGTGTTTTTTTTTACGACCTCACATTAGAAACCTCAAAAATTTTAGCCTATGTGTTATTCTGATGTATAAGCTATATTGTAGTAAAGTTTCATTCAAATCCATTCAGTAGTTTTTACGTGAAAGAGTAACAAACATCCATACATCCATACTTACAAACTTTCGCCTTTATAATAGTAATAGAATACTACGCCTGCGACCTTGTTCGCGTGGAATAGTGACTTCCTGCAGATTTTTGGTTTAAAAACTATCCTATGTCCTTTCTCGAAATCCAAACTATGATTGTACCAAATTACACAGAAATCGGTTCATTAGTTTAGGCGTGAAGAAAAGTAAGACAGAGTTACGTTCGAATTTATGATATAGTTTGTACTAGCGAACCGTTTCGGCTTCGCACGGGTGAAATGCTGATAGTAAACTTCTACACTATTTAATTGATATTATTATATTTATAAACCTTCCTCTTCAATTACTCTCTCTATTAAACAATCCGCAACAAAGTACATTACGTTGTTTTAAAGATTTAGGTGTACATGAGTATAGGGACAGAGAAAACTTCTTTGTTTTATACTATGTAATGATAACGAAAATCAAGTTACTTCTACCGCTCAGGGTAAGAGGAGAGAGAGTGTCAGACTCTTACTGACTAAAAACCCCTCTCACTGCGCTTGCTCCGCAACCTCGGCATAACATCAGCTCTATAGGGCCCCGTCTGTGGTGGTCTATTGGGTCTTTGAGGCGCCATTTATGCTCGGGTCTTGTTCTGGTCGGGTGGCGAAATACCCTTACTCGCCGTCCGCAGACCCGTGCTTACGGTGGCCGGAGATCGTCTCTCGAGGCTTCTGAGTTACGGTCGATAGTTAATGAACACGTGTAGCCTTCGAGCTCGCGTCGCATGCACCACTGGGTCGAATCGTGACGTCATCCGACACGTCATGGCCTTTTGTTGGACGGGTGGTCATTTTCGTGTCACCAAGAGGTTTAAAATACATTTATAACTACACATTATAGCAGTTTATCGCAAATGAATTATAAAACTGAAAAAATATATACGTATACAATTTTTTTTAAAGGCCACACTAGGATTTTCTTCTTTGTCTTGGGTGCATAACATATACATAGCACCCAGACCCGGAACAACAATTTGTGGATCACTCAAAGGGTTGTGCGGAAATCTATCCCGCGACACGTTGCGATCGAAATTATCCTATATCCTTTTTCGAGTTCCAAACTATGTCTGTACTAAATTTCACAGAAATCGGTTCAGTAGTTTAGGCGTGAAGAAAAGACATACAGACAGACAGACAGACAGAGGTACTTTCGCATTAATAATATTAGTTTGGATTTAATTTCAAGTATTATTATGGTTTTGTACAATGAAATTATTTGTTATTAACGGAGATTTCTCTCCTATACCTTTTTTATTGCACACAATTGGGTACTTTCCTAGGTCAAAAATAAATTAATTCAATGTTTCAATACGATAAAATATTGAAAACTAACTATACTTTTATTCATCGATCGATCGATACAAAAAATTTTTAGCTAACTTTTGAGAAGTAAACTATTTGATGCAAAAATGTTATGACGTCATAACTCAGTGTTTCATACAAATTTCATAGAAAAGTATCGTTTTTGACATTTGGATAAAAGTATTGAATTTGACTAGTTGGAAACTACCGTATTATTACTTAATATTATATTTTAGCTTCAGTTTTTTAGTCCACAATTTACATAATGTGCCTTTCTGGTCGGCTGTATGGCGTAATGGCCAGTGAAAAGCGTGATAGTGAAAGCAACTGCACTGGTCAGTTCGAGCTGGCTGGTTGAGCCTCGATACAAGTAACATAGCTTCTGCCATCGGCTCCGCCCGTTTTAACAGGAAAAACGCATAGTAGTTTTTACAAGACTGCCCAAAAAAAGGAGTGTTATTTTTATTAATTTTTTTCTTCTTAAAACATTGCCTCACATAGGATTTTCTCCTGTGTGGTGGGTGCGTTTACAAACATACAATGTCACATACACATCACACCCAGACTCAGGAACAACAATTTGTTGATCACACAAAGTATTGTTCCGTTGGTATAGGCAACTATTTTTCGTAATTGATAAACAAGAAAATATTGAAATAAAACCTTTGAATAACTAAGGACAAAACCAGTATAACCTAACAGTTTCGTGGTTTTCATTGTGGTAATATATTTTTAGTTATCACAAGGAAATTAATAGGAAATAATAATAATCATGCCGTTACAGGTTAAACCAGCTTTTAATTATAATAATACCCGTTGAATTATTAAAAGGTATATTTAACTAGCTTTTGCCCGCGACTTGCTTTTCCTGCAGATTTTTGGTATAAAAACTATCCTATGTCCTCTCTCGAGTTCCAAACTATGTCTGTACCAAATTGCACACAAATAGGTTGAGTAGTTTAGGCGTGAAGAAAAGGCAGACAGACGGACAGACAGAGTTACTTTCGCATTTATAATATTAAGTTTGGATTTATTAATAGTACTGAGAAACCCAGTGTATTTCACTCGAAAATTGCCGGCTGGAGTGACTGATAGATAGCTACATTGTACCTGAGTGCTATAGGCTACAAAACATCACGCTACGATAAAATGGATCCGAGCAGCGGGTGAAACCGTACAAGAATAACTATTTATCTTATTAATTCAAACAAACAAAAGTATTTATAAAGTAATTAATAATTCCAGATTAAACAGCGCACAATTCCAAATCTACCAATATTTTTGGGCCAGCACCGACAGAGCGAAAACCTTCGTGAAACAACCACAGCATAATGTTTTAATGAGGTTACCGGAGGCCCAATGCATTCCTCCCCTGATATCTCCCCAATCGCTAAAGGCCCGGCAACCTTACCATCAGGTAATCCGTCTTCCTAAACATGTTCGACCTCCTTCCTCTGCAGTTACATTAGCGATCACTCAACTACCAAAGCATTTACATACACCAAAGTCGAAAGACAATAGTAAAACTGGTGTAGTTGAACCAAGGTCTTGAGTAACTCGACCTCGGACCGGCCAGGGTCACACATTTTATGCGCAACACAGACTCCAATGAAAGATAATGTGCGCGCTTGTACGACATAATGTAAATAAACGTGTATGGTGAAGTTTTCTTTGTATTTCGAGTTTTAAAAGTCAAATACATTATTACTTTTTTTTTATACTAGCAGCTCGCCCCTGCTTCGCACGGGTCTCATCATCTCGCTTACAATGAAAGGGTCCCTATTACCCAAATCTCCCCTCTACTTTTCTAAAATTTTCTGTCATAAGAACCTTCTCCTGACAATAACACACATCGGAATTGGTCCAGGCGTTATTGAGTTATGCGCTTACCAACCTATTTTGCGATTCATTTTTATATATATATGTCACCGGAAAATAACAAGATCCGTAAGTTTATCAATTTACTAGGAAGTTTATAAACTTTCGTAAGATTCTAAACGGGAGATAAATTGTAATATTTTACGTCCACATTTTCGTAAATTGATAAACTTACTGAACGAGTACGAGTGAGTCGTAAAATAATAAGTAAGCAAATTTCCCTATGCATTTTGTATGTTATGAAGTCATATTTTTATATGTCAAATGTATCTTTTAGATTATATACGAAAATAGTAGAATTATTTTATTGCATTCTGCTGTACATAAAAAGTCTTTGCGCTTACAACAACAGTTACATACACTGATGAGCTCGTAGTAAAACCTCTTTGGCTATACTACTTATTTGCATCTGGCTGGTTTTAGTGTCATTGAAACTTTAAGTTTTTCCAAATTCAAATTAGGTAAATGTGTGATTTTCATTTCTTTTTCGTACCTACCGTCAAGATGAGAGAATCTTATGAAGAACTTCGAGACATTTTAAAATTTAACTAACCTACTAAATAGATAAATATTTGCAATGTTTATGGACAGATTTCTTTTAAATAAGTCATCATCATCAGCCTGTTGTCGGCCACTGCTGGACATAGGCCTCCCCAATAGCACGCCACTGAGCTCGATGTTCAGCTCTTCTCATCCAACCACTGCCAGCCACCCTGCGGATGTCGTCAGTCCACCTAGCTGGAGGGCGCCCTACACTACGTTTGCCTAGACGTGGTCTCCACTCTAGAACACGTTTACTCCAGCGGTCATCGGTTCTTCGACAGATGTGACCTGCCAACTTAAATAATTATAGAGGATAAAATAAGTAAAAAGCCCCCAGTCTTTAGCGGTACCCAACCAAGAAGCGAGCCGCCTACCTGAGACATTAAACATATAGGTATTTCTGTAGGTAATCTCGTACCAATTTCCTTACATTAATTCGCATAAAAAGTCGGCCTTATTAAACCAACGTTGCAGTTTTTGCTTAAAGCTTTCTGTTACAGTTTTACTTAAATAACGAGTTCGGTATAACAAGAAAGTACCGTTCGGAAGTGCCGAAATATATTGATGAAAGTTGTATTTTTAGGGTTCATTCGTCGAAAGGGCGCTGGGACATTTTCTTAATTGGGTAGTTTCCTAGGTCAATAACAAATTAATTCGACGTTTCAATACAATAAAATATTGTAAAATAACTAAACTTTTATTCATCGATCGATACACTAAGTTTTAGATTTTTTTGACTACTTTATTATTAAAAAATAGGTAAGCTATTTGTCGCAAAAATTTTATGGCGTCATAACTCAGTTTTTTATACAAATTTCATAGAAAAGTATCGTTTTTGACGTTTGTATAAAAGTATTGAATTTGACTAGTTGGAAACTACCGTATTGGGACAAGCCCGCCGCAATCTCTCTTAGCCGTTGCAACACCTGTAAGCCAGGATCCATCCAACCGGTGTTTTTTAATAGTTGTATCTATTGTAGTAGATACAACCATGAAAACCCCATGAAAATGCCCAGGCGTGGTCCTTTTTCTGAAACACAGAGTTGTTCCGTGCGAGAATCGAACCCGCGACACATTGCACGACAGCCAGTTGTCCAGCCACCTTACTAACCGTGCAGTCAAAGCTCTTTTGCTCAGCAGTGGGCACTTATAGGCTGATGATGTATGTATATTTGTAACAGTTAGATTTAACAAAAACAATGGACAGCCGCAGTCAGGCGATCTTTTCCTGCCTTTTTTTATGTAATTGGTCGGCAAACGAGCAGACGAATTACCTGATGGTAAGCAAACAGCGCCGCCCATGGACACCCGCAACGGAGGAGTTACGAGTGCGTTCCGACCTTTTAGGGATTGGGGATTTGGCGATTTAGGGATTGAGGAGGGATTGGGGGGGGGGAGGATTGGGCCTCTGGTAACCTCACACACACGGCTAAACACAACGCTATGGTTGTTTCACGCCGGTCTTCTGTGAGGCTGTGGTATCACTCCGGTCGAGCCGGCCCATTCGTGCCGAAGCATGGCTCTCCCACACTTAAAACTGACTATCTTTGGATTGGTAGAAACTGTCAATTCTGCTGGGACAGCCTTATTGACAACAATATGATGATAATGACAAACTATTTAAATTTAAATTTATTTAAAGTTAAATACAACTAGAGGTTATGAAAATAAACGAACCGGTACCACATGAGAGCCTCCAGCTTGGACCTGACAACTTTTTGTACGGAACCCGTTTCGTTCCATCGCTTTCCTGTTCCTTCGAAAGGGTCGATGATTGTATGCTTTCGAAAAGTACAGTTTATATAAGATTGGAGATTGGCTGAGGCAGGTCATTAGTACAGATTTTTGGAAAGGCACTTGACAAGACTTTGAAGTTATTTTTTTTTTGTAATGGAAAATTATCAAATGACTTCTCACGCCCAGGTTAAGTCGAGAGAAAGTGTTAGAGTTACTGACTAAAAACCCCCCCGTTCCTTCTTCTGCTCTAGGCCGACGCCGCGGTGCCTCATTGCGCTTGCCCCGCAACCCCGGCTGAACATCAGCCATATAGGAGCTCTTCTGTGGTGGTCACCCACGGTTTTTTTTTCGTCAGTTGCGTTATTTATTTCCGTGGCTGTTTGCGATTTGTTTAGTCGTAAGTAGGCAAACGACCTTATGAATTACCTGATGGTAAGCAATCAGCGCCGCCCATGTACACTTGTAATACCAAAGGAGTATTACTACGTGCGTTGCCGTTCTCTTGAGGTTATTAGGGATTAAGGATAGGGGATTAGAGGATTGTAGATAGATAGGGGGGGGGGGGGGGGTGATTCGACCTCCAATAACGTCACTCACACGACGAAACCCAACGGAAGTGTAGCTTTACGTCGGTTTTCTGTGAGGCTGTGGTATCACTCCGGTCGACCCCGACCGCTTCGTACCGTACCGAAGCATGGCTCTCCCACATTTAAATACATGTCATTTCCAAGAACTATCTCGACTAGCCCTCTACAAAAGCATAGTTGCCTCTCAAATATTTCCTTTGCGCCATTTCTCGAACCGAAACTCCTCCAAGAACCACCCTCTGTATAGTCCGCTTTGAAACTCAAGCGGTCAACGACCTTGCATGTTTTCGGGAACGAAACTAACCTTCATTATACAATAACCACTTCTATTACTTACCAAATAAAGCATCAAATCGCTCAACGCATCGCAAAGCTGGTGTTTCGCACAAAAACCCTGCCACAGCAATTTCAACTGTAACCCAACGAGCAAAAGTTCCTCATTCTTATGATAATCACGTGTGAATAATGAAAAATGCAATATTATTGTTAGAATAAAATTTAACGAAAACTAATTTTAGTACACAAGAAATAAGGTTTAAATTCGCTTATAAGATGCAGAGTCTGCGTTCGGTGACAAAGTTTGACATAAATATGAAATTCGTGAGATGTAGCTGTCTCTTTCTTTTATAGGTTGGGGTTAGGTGAGGGAGCGAGAGGGAGTGTTGGCGTTGGTTGTGAAACTGCAAAGGATTTCGTTTTTATCTCTTTTCTTGAGCACACAAAGGTTTTGGGGGACCTTTGGAGAGAACTTTTACGCTTTCAATACTGCGTTTTACTTTTAAAACCTTGGCAGAATATCATATCACGACCTTTATTCTGCGAAGGTGTAGGCAGAGGCGGAAAAAGGAAAAGTTTTTGAGAAAATTGTATAGATCGGCAAACGAGCAGACGGATTACCTGATGGTATGCAACCGACGGTGAACAGGATAGGGGAAGGGGAAGGATTGGGCCTCGGGTAACCTCACTCACACGGCGAAACATAACGCTGTGGTTGTTTCACGCGGGTTTTTTGTGTAGTCGTGGTATTACTCGGTCGAGCCGATCCATTCGTGGAAGCATGGCTCTCCGTTATAAATAAAAAAAAATGACAGGGTCAATAACTTGTCTAGTAATTTTCAATATCACCTTAAGATAAGAACTACGGAAGTCTGCAGAGTATAATAGTAATTATAATTAGATATCATATCAATATTGATAAAAATAAAGCGATTATAATAACAAAATAAGGTACCAACAAAGATGTTTTTCCAACTAGCATTTGTTTTCAATAATGTATATATTTTTTAAACATATCATTTTTTAAATACGTTCTATCGCAACTATGATTTTCTCATGTGTCGTGGGTGCGTTTACAAACATACAAATTCACATACACATCACACACAGACCAGAACTAACAATTTATAGATCACACAAAGTTATTAATACTCAACATTTATCACCACGCTTGTTAAAATGGATTGGCAATGTCAAACTTACAGTGAGAAATTATAAGTCCAGGTTTGACCACGATGTTTTTCTTCACCGTATGTCAGTGGTGTCTAAATAATAAAAGAAAGTATAGTCGAAAAAAGTGACATTGGTAATTGTCAGGTTTCGGACCCGCGCTCCAGGAATGAGAAGCGGACTCCAGGCCACCACGACTAGGGTTACCATAAAGCAAAACACTGTAGGAAGCCAACAGATAATAATGAAGATAGGATATTTATTACTTATATTAAATTTGTCAGAGGACATTATTTTTTAATATGACGATCTCTAGTCCATTAACGTAAAAATCTGAACAAGCAAGACACAGTAATTTTCCTGAGTAATCAATATTGACTTAACCGATTCAATAATTGTCAGCCGATTACTTTATTGCCCCAATTGGGAAAAATGACTGTCTCAGACCAATGCCCGCCGCACGCCTGTCATATGGTAACCCTAACCACGATTACATTTACCTCTTTATAATATATAAAAGTATAGAAGTACCTATACTTAAGCCGGAAAGTCACTCAAACATAACTTATAATGAACTTGAAACAAATAGTTTTCAAGTTACTATGGTACTAGTTAAATAAAAGTAGATCAAGAGCTGAACGAAGGTTGACTCCAAGGTCGAAGGGTTTGGAAATCGCTAAGCAAACGAGATTGATTGCTTTGAGCAAAACGAATAAGCGATGTAAAAAAAAATATGGCGACTGTTGTCATGGTAGAATGCTAACTATTAAACTTTCGCTTTTCATATTTACAACATATAATTACGCGGGTATTAACGCGAAAAATTATTATTTAAAACCATCATCAAATGGCTTCTCCGGCCCAGGGTTAGGCGAGAGAGATTGTCAGACTCTTACTAACTAAAAACACCCCCGTTCCTTCTCCTGGTCTAGGCCGAGGTCGCGTTGCCTCATTGCGCTTACCCCGCAACCCCGGCTGATCATCAGCCCTGTTGGGCCACATATGTGGTGGTCTATTGACTCTTTGAGGCGACCAAGAGAAAATTGTGGATACAAGCGCAATGTTATACCGAGGCTGGGAGCAGGAGATTGAATGGTGTGGTTTTGTAGTCAGTATGAGTCTGATAATACTCTCACCCTAGCCAGGACGGGGTAAGATAATGGTACATTTTCAGGATATTAAAAATACATCTACTCAAACAAAAAACTTTTAATTGATATACGATTTTTTTTAAGCAGTAATTCGTTTTTTTATGTAATTGGTCGGCAAACGAGCAGACGGATTACCTGATGGTAAGCAATCAGCGCCGCCCATGGACACCCGCAACGGAGGAGTTACGAGTGCGTTGCCGACCTTTTAGGGATTAGGGATTGAGGAGGGATTGGGGGCGTGGAAGGATTGGGCCTCCGGTAACCTCACTCATACGGCGAAACACAACGCTGTGATTGTTTCACGCCGGTTTTCTGTGAGGCCGTGGTATCACTCCGGTCGAGCCGACCCATTCGTGCTGAAGCATGGCTCTCCCACACTTAATTTATGATATCCAGACATTTCTAGACCTCCCATTTTTTTCACGAGAATTTATTGTAACAAAGCAAGCAAAGCGGGAATTTTCGTATAGTTAATTGTATAATATGTAGACAGCTCACTAGCTAAACTAATATTGTAGAAAAGATTCAATAAAAAAAGGGTTTTCAACATAAAAAATAGTACAACTAGCTACTTAAACTAGTTTTATTAACTGACATATTAATCAACAAAAACATTTCACACTAAACCTTAAAAAAATATCTATCACAATCACAACCACCGAAAAAGAAAACGCGCAAAAAATACAAGTACAGTTATAATAAAAACAAAAACAAAACCCGCCATCTTGGAAATCAAGGCGGCCATAGTTGCTAGGAGAACAACTTTTTAAAACGCGAGGCAAGAACGCGCATAGTAGGTATACATACATACAGCCAATGGGCGATGACGTAATACGCCAATACACGACGCCACGCGACGACGCGCGCACGTGTGAAATAATACACGTGTGTTGCGTGTTTGTAAACACGCACACATACAGAGATATTGATACCATACAATACATAGATAGAACACATGTTAACAAACGTCTGTAGTTGTGCAAGTTTCGATTGTGATTTAATGCGTTTTGCGTCTGTAGACGTGACGTCACGGTTGTAAATAAAGACTGTTGGATTCACAGAACAGAAAATTAAGTAGAAGTGCCCCTACACTCTTTCAAAAGGAAAACCAGTGTCGCCAAAATCACACATTCGCAAATCAAATTGTCCATTACACACATAAAAAACAGCTATATAATTGGGTAAAAAGATGAAACGCAACTTTAGCGAATCATCTTCAAAATGTTGTTAAAAATTGAGTCTTATAACAATGAGCGAAAGTTGTTATCATTTCACATGTCACAATCAATAAAGGCGTCTATCGTGTAAAAAAACTTAAATAAAACAATTTACAAACGGGTTCAGCCACTCAACGCTAGATGGCGCTGTAACAAATTCATTCTATCCAAAACGCTAACTTCTTTGAAATAGATGTCATATTTGTATGCACTTGTACCAATAGACATTTACTATTTTGCTACTCACATAGGGCAGGGTATCCCAATATATCGATGTTTTTGTATTCGTGTGAACAATATAATTTATCGACACGATATACCTACAAATGATCAGTAATGAAAAAGGTTCTAATAGAAAAAAAGAAAAATATTAACATACTATTACATAGTATTTTTTGAAGATTTAATGTTTTTTGGAGATGGTCAAGTTATTATTAAAGATTTCGATTTTAACATATAAAAGCACTACGCGCTCCTACAAGTTTTATCTCCTTTCCAACTAAAATAGAATCATTAAAATCGGTTCATAAATAACGGAGACGAAAAAAACAAAAAAAATGTTACAGTCGAATTGAGAGTCACTCTCCTTTTTGAAACTCTGATAAAAATCATGTACAACATCTATACTTATAATAAATCTGTAGAGGGGTCAATTCTGTACATTAAATATATTTTCAAAATAACTACCAGGGGGTGATTAGTGATCGATACTGATGCTAAAAATGCAATCAGTAAAAATTTTGTCTGTCTGTCTGTCTGTCTGTATGTTCTTTATAGAAACAAAAACTACTTGACGGATTTTAACAAAACTTGGTACAATTATTCTTTATACTCCTGGGCAGGTTATAGGATACTTTTCACCACCCTACAAATAATAGGAGCAGAGCAGTGAAGGAAAATGTTGGGAAAACGGGAGAAGTTACTCCCTTTTGTAAGTTTCAGTCGCGTGTGTTACCTTAATGGTTAAACTTACATAGAAATTATGTATGACGGCAATATCTTAAATAAAAAAAAAAATGTTTTACAGCATATGTCTATCTTTTATGGTTAACTCACAATAGCACGTGTAACTCCTGATAGCTTAGCAATTCGGATAATAAGACATAGCGCCGTCGCAAGTGAACACTGAATCATGGTATAAGAATTATTTTTGTGTAGCGGTTGCCGTGCTCGACACGATGCGGTATAAAATATAATATAATATAGGTTTTATCAAATATTTGTAACTCTTACCTATTAGTTACATCCGTACCTTTCTATCTATTGACGGACGGACTGCGGAGACTTAGTAAGTAATAGGATATTTACCCATTGGAGATGTACCCGTAAAAATGAGACGATAAATACCAAATTTTATGTATACTTAGATTTTGTTCTATTGCTATTTGCTGCTTTTTATCAACACAGCACGCGGGCAAAGCCGCTGGCGAAAACTAGTTATAAAATAAAAATGGTGATTAACCACCCGCACCTGCCACAGACGGATGCACGCTATGTGTGGTTAAAACGTTGATGTGTCTATGCAATCTTAGTTAAACATTTATGAATTATACACAAAAATTGACAAAAATCAATTTTCTGAACGATGATGATGAAAAATTATCTATATGAACCTATTTTACGAATATGTCGCATCCCTAAATGAGTAGCGTCGAAACTACTAGAATGTATTGTATATAACGTCACATAACGAACAAGTAGATTTAAACTTAATTGTAATGAAAATAAGGCCCTTTATAGTTTGCATTGAAGTAATGAAATGTGATATTTACATTAAAATCAAATATATTTAAAATTAACAAAGGTTAATACTCAAAGATGATACGATACACCACCACAAGACTCATCTTTTTTTCTGCTTACTTTTTTGCAGTTGAAAACCGCACAACAAGGCATAATTTCTAATATATTTCGTGTTTCTTAGAGACAACCATGACAACCAATCATGACAACGGATCGAACGATTCTGACAACAAATGTGCCAAAATGTTGTATATCTAGTCATCATGTTGGTTAGCGCGCGATGTTTGAACGGCACTTCCACTGCATTTTCTATTCCGTGGTTGGATTCATTTAGTAACATTGCTTGTTTTAGGCATCTTTATTCCAATGTAGTAAGGTTGAAATTAATGAGACATTATAATCGTCTCATGACATTGTTGTCACATACATATTTCTGTATCATTCTAAAATGTCACCCGATGTACTAGACGTTCTTATCCATTTTTCAAAACCAGTAATTTCGCGTGAACAGACAGACATATCAATAAAAATTCAAATACTTAACTACGTTTTCATATTATACTACCTACCTAGATATAAGCACTGACCAAGCTAAAGCCTTTGTTTGTTTGAGAGCGCTAATCTCTAGAACATGCAGTACAATTTTGATAGAAGAAAATATTGACACATTTTACAGCTTAATTATTGAGGAAGTTTATTTTCTCAACTATAACGTAGTGAGAAACCGTAAAGAAAAACAAAAGACAACTGCGAGACAGACTATAGCGCAGAAAGTGTTCCATAGCAAGATCTCGTTACTTATTTAGTATACACCACACTTTTTGTGCGATAAATTATCAAATGACTTCTTTTTTCTTCTTCGTTGAGACGAGAGGGAGTATCTGGTCCTGAATGACTAAAAACCACCCTTATCCTGCTCCTGGCATCAGTAACTCTGGCAGAATGGAAGCCTTAGTGTGAGAGCCAGAATTGTTAGTGTGTGTTGTTGTTATACTCGTAGCAGCAACAGAAATACACCATCTGTTCAAATTTCAACTGTCAGATCATCGGTTTACGGTTCATTGCACGGTTCTTTAGATACAGCCTGACTAGCAGGCAAACAGAAAGAAGGACGACCAGAAGAATCTTAGCAATAAGGACTTTGACTTTAAAAAAGACATTAATTTGGTCTTTAATCAAAACATACAGATATAGACAGAAATGGCGAGTCTATCATTAATGGTTACTCACATCACTATTTTGCATTTTGCAAGGTAACCCGACTAGTTTCAAGGTACGCAAGGGCTCATATTCCTCAAAAGCCTACCGCGACACGCGAACAGCAAAAACCGCGTAGTCAAAAAATGTTGTCTTTGATAGTGTCAATACAAAAATACCTATCATAGTATATAATATAGGCGTAGATAATAAAGCCATACCCTATACACAGGTTAACAATACACGTGGAAATACTACATAGATATGCATCTATGCAAGTATAATGCATCATGAATGCTGATTGGCAGTTGGCAGAAGCTATGCGTTGAGAGCCGTGGGCGAGAACTCGTATAGATAGATAGATACATTTGTATTGACAATTTCATAATATTACTACTTAGTATCTTTAGCTAGACTCTTTTAAAGGGGGAAAATCATCAAATAACTTCTCTCGCCCAGGGTAGGGCGGGAGGGAGTTTCAGACTCTTACTGACTAAAAAACCCCCCATTCCTTCTCCTGCTCTGGGGCGAGGTCGCGGTACCTTATTGCTGAACATCAGCCCTATAGGGCCCCGTCTCTGGTGGTCTATTGGCTCCTTGAGGCGCGTGCGGAACGCTACGCGCCGTACGCTCGGGCCTGGTTCTAGTCGGGCGATGAGCTACCCTTACTCGCCGTCCGCAGACTTGCGCTTACTGTGGCCGGAGATCATCTCTCGGAGTGTCAGACTCTTGATGACCAAAAACGACCACGTTCCTGAGTTCCGTTCCATGCTCGAGGCCGAGGCCGCGGTACTTAATTTTGCTTTAATTTTTGAAATACTTTTAATGAAAGACAATTTTTTTTATGGTATAGGTCGGCAAACGAGGATACGCATTACCCGATGGTAAGTAATCTGCGCCGCCCATGTACACCCGCAACGGAGGAGTTACGAGTGCGTTGCCGACCTTTTAGGGATTAGGGTTTTGGAGATTTAGGGATTGGGAGGGATCAGGGGAGGGGAAGGATTGGGCCTCCGGTAACCTCACTCATACGGCGAAACACAACGCTGTGGTTGGTTTACATCGGTAGTCTGTGAGGCCGTGGTAACACACCGGTCGAGCCGACACATTCGTGCCGAAGCTTGGCTCTCCCACACTTAAATATTACAATTTTAGTATTTTAGTAAGTGGAGGTAAAAATCGACAAAAATCCAAAATCTTCAAAGTCAAAATCATTTACTCCAACTAAACCATAAACATGTACTTTTGAAACATCAAAACAGAATACAGTCTGTCAGTTCGTCAGTGAAGCTAATCTCTGTAGCGGTTTGATGGCAAAAGAAATTACTGACACCGAAGTAGCGCACGCGCAGCCAAGTCTTTTATTTATTTTATTTATTTATTCTTTATATACAATTGCATATCGGAGGACTTAATGCTAGAAGCATTTTCTGCTAGTCAACCTTTTGGTAGTGCAGAGATGTGTGGTAGGTGATATAGAGCAATTTAGGAAGTTACGTGAGGTGGAGGTGTAAATCAATTCCAAGTTACATACATAAAAATAATATATACATATATAAAATACATACATATATAAACACTAATACACATAATATAAATAAATAATATAATATAAAAAATATATATAATGAGGACAATTTATAATCTAAGTGGGGAAACTACCATCATCTTGCCTATGTACTCACGCACCCTACGCTTGAAACACAACCGGCTGGTTGCAGCTCTGATATCCGAGGGAAGCTTATTCCACACGGAAATGGCTTGTATGAAGAAAGAAGAATGAGTATAGTTAGTGCGGTGGGCAGGGACATGCAAAAGTCGATTGTGCGAAGAGCGCAGACTTCTAATATGGTTGTCGCACACGTACTGGAAATATGAAGATAGATAGTCAGGGGAAGAGGGAGAGTTGAGAAGAGTAAATAAAGTTGTGAGCGCCCTTAGCTCTCTGCGCTGACGGATAGGCAACCATTTCAACAATGATCGCTGCTCAGACACGTGATCATATTTACGTAAGTTGGAAACGAATCGAATGCAGTTATTTAGAAGACGGTCGAGTTTATTGAGGAGATCTGCATTCAGGTCATAGTAACACAAGTCACCATAATCGATGATGGGGAAGATTAAGGTCTGTACAAGCATCGCCTTAGTGCTAGGAGGCAGTAAGTTTCTGTGGCGATACAAGTAAGTTTCTTTTGTCTTGTCTCGTCCTATTTATTTGCGCATTGCCAAATTAACGCTCACCGAACCGTAGAACCAATTGATTCTACATTGTTACAGAACACCATTGAATGAGATCAACAGCTGGAAAAGGTCCAATCTCTACAAGAGGAGTTTGCAAAAATTTGCAAACTTTTTTGTGAGACTTCTTCCACCCTTTAGTGTCAGACTCTTAGTGACTAAAAACTCCCCCGTTCCTTCTCCTGCTTTAAGCTGAGGCCGCGGTAACTTATTGCCCATGCCCTGCAACCCCGGCTAAAAATTTCGACCCCTGGGGGTTGATGATGGCAGTTTATAAGCTTCAGGTATATCAGAGAGCGCTGCTGCTTGGTCTCTGTCTATTGTATTGTGTTGCCCTTATTCTGCTCTTAGGAAACCAGAGGAAAGAATTGGTAGTAGTTAGGGTCCATAAATATGGCAGTTTAAAATGGTCAAGTTTATCAGCGTTGCCGCATATTATCATTGACTTTTACACCATAGAAAAGTTAAAAGACACCAATTAAAAATAATAATATAATCTTGATCTTTTTTCTCCAGTTTGGAAACAACCCCTAGCTTCATTGATGAATGACATACTATTATTCTATTTTACCGTTACAATAGAATAATATGGTTATACTATACAATAGAATTTAATACCATATTTAGCTTAGTTACATCCACCACCACCAGTGCCAAAATGAATGCATAATCCCTAGTTACCTTAAGACATCCCCAGGAAGAACAGGGATGGCGACAAAAGTTTCTACCATCAGCAAACGGCGCATAAAACCGCTGATGTTATTCATAAGGCTTTTGGCGTACGGCAAAGTATGTCAGCTGGGTCGTAAGTAACACAAGGTTACCGCCAGCGCGACGCCTACTGGCCTTAAGCAGTTCATGCAGCTTATTCGGATGCTCAATCAAACATCTGAGGGCGTGATTAAGTATCGGATTTTGGTTATAAGAAATTGGTGATCTTTTGTGCCGTTTTGATTAATCGTTTTCCGTTATTCTCTTATTGGAGTGGGCGTTTAGTTGACATAGATAATGGCATTGTTTCTTATACGAATGAAAACAGAAAGTATGGTCCAAATTTTGGAGTTTAACGTTTTAAAAATAACCATCATTTCATATATAGGTATAGATCCTTCTAATGCCTTTTGAGGTGCATAAAGACTTGAGACTTTTCAAATTAACTACGATTTTCGTCACTCGTCTCTTAGTGACCCTACGTACTAGCAAGGATATTAAATAACAAAACAGCATTCTTTTTTTTCAGTGATTGTCCGCTAACGAACTTACTGTCACCTGGGGGCTAGGAATCGGCACCACACGGAGTGACGAGTGCGCTATCAGCCGTCTGGGAATTGGGGTTTCGGATATTTATGAAAATGATTGGACCTACAGAAACCTATTCTCAAATGGCAAAACACAACGCTGTGGTTGTTTCACACAGTCAACACATTCGTACCGAAGCATGGCCCCCCACATTCTAAAAAAAGCAGCAGCTGTATATTAATTGGCTGTTTCTCATAACCTATACCTAGATGCATCCAAAATTTCGAAACCTATTAATTGGCTAAACAATGAACGGTAAGATAGTTCGATAAATCCGCTAGGCAACGAGAGCTATGACTAACGCCTTCGAAGTGGGTCGAGATTATTTCTCAATTCATCAGGTACACCGCCAATGACCTGACCCTGACCGGTCTACGCGGACAATTGTCTAGCACGACCACTCGTAGCCTGTTGTAGCGCTACGGCTCTCTGTAGCTCGAGGTATGTAGGACAAATGTTGTTACATTCGACCATATTCGCCAATAATGGTGTCTTTTTCTATGAAAATTATGACGAAACAGCTTGTTTGGTTGGCTTGTAAAAAAGGAATATACATTCTCGTCAGTAGATATTTGCCTTCGATTAATGTAATATGTCTTTTAGAGTATTCTAATTTCGCCAACAATGGTGATGGTTGGTTCATAAAAAAGGCATATGCATTCTTGTTAGTATTTGCCGTTGATAAATGTAGTATGTTTTAGACGATTCTACTTATGTGGAAAGCATATCGTTCTTAGCTTAAAATTTAAGACTGTCTCTTTGAGTCCCGACTTTGAGTACTCATTAAAGGGTGAAAATTACACTTTGATATAAATCAACTAGACAAGACTATTTGGCCTCCTTTGTTTGTTCCTTTATACGATATCAGCTAATAATGTCAACTTAGATAAAATAAAAGCGATTGACGTGGATCTTCTTTGGGTGGAAGCTGAATTTTCTTCTTTTTTCATTCTTTATCAAAGGTATGTCAACCCCATCATACCATTTTTTACACTACTTTGCTAATTCAAAGTTTATGAATGTGAGTTACTCGTGGAGGCCAGTAATGCAATGGCATCTTTTTAATAATACCCTGATATAGTAGAGATAAGGTGGAATGGATTATGCCTATTAACTATTCTTTCACCCTTCTACAGCAATTTTAATCCCCGCATCCGTAACAAATCACCTTCCATCACATTTAGCAAAAACGCCAAAATGGAAAACAAAAGTCGCCCAAAATCACTACCATGACTCAGAAAATTAGCATTATTTGGTGCAAAAACTCGCTTTCTTTTCTGCGTCCGCGCATAGCGTGTCGAGCGAACTTTTGTTAAACGCCAAAATGGTCTCGCTTTCTGGTGGTCCTTAATTATTTTTCAACTGCTTTTTTGAAGTGTAATTCTATATTACAACGAGATCATTGTTTAAGAATTAGTGTTTAGGTGGAATGAGTCTTTTTTGCGAGTTGATTCTGTAATGGGATACGAATTCACTTTGTTACACTCTCAAGGATTTTAATTCTAAAATAGTCCAATTTTGAGTACGTTAGCACACTCCTGAAATAAGAGACAATCAGTCGTTGAGTTCTAAATATAATAAATGACAAGCGGATAGTCTTAGCACCAGAAAACATCGTACATCAGCCTGTAAGTGCCCACTGATGAGCAAAGGCCTCTTCTAACACGGAGAAGGTTTGAGCATTAACCACCCCGTTCGTTCGATTGGCGATTTCAAACTTTAAATAAGAAATTATAAGTCCAGGTTTCCTCACACGACGTTTTCCATTAACTTTATTACATCGTACAACGTCAAGCAAATTATATTTTTATTATAGAGCTACTTCCAAACGGTTTCTCGTACTGTTCGTCTCCTATTGGTCGTAGCGTGATGTTTTAAACCTATAACCTTTTACGATAAATGGCCTATCAAACATAAAAAGTATTATTCAATTCGAACCAGTAGTTTCTGATGTTAACGCGACCAAACAAACGCTTCAGCAGCAGCTTAACGATATTAGCAGAGATTGTTGCTATGGGACATTAATTGAGGAAGCTAAGGTAATTATTGGACCAAGTCACGAAGAGCCGTGTCGTTTAGAAATATTATTAGCAATTATTTGCATTACCTAATAATTACCACATAACTTCTTTTTACAAGCTTTTTTATAACACTAGCTTTTGCCCGCTACTTTGTTCGCGTGGAATAATGACTTCCTGCTTGGTTTAAAAATCCTATCCTGTGTCCTTTCTCGAGTTCCAAACTGTGTCTGTACCAAATTTCACAGAAATCGGTTCAGTTGTTTAGGCGTGAAGAAAAGACAGACAGAGTTACTTTTTCGTAGTTTGGACTAGCGACCCGCCCAGCCATCGCACGGGTGCAATGCTGTTCCTATTAAATGGCTGTTATTATACATATAAACCTTCCTCATCAATTACTCTCTCTATGAAAAAAACGCATCAAAATCCGTTGCGAAGTTTTAAAGAATTAAGCATACATAGGGATATAGGGACAGAGAAAGCGACTTTTTTTATACCATATAGTGTGTGCTGCAGCGACGCGCTGCTCGCGAATAAGAGTCCCGTTGCGACATGAAACTAGTAGAGCTCTTTGCAGTTAAATTACGTAAGTCGTTATTTTTAGTAAAAAAATAAAATATTATTTATATAGAGTGATTGAAGAGGAAGGTTTACATGTATAATAACATCAATTAAATAGTGGAGAAATTTAGCTGTCGCTGTCTATACGAATATTATAAAGAGGTAAAACTTGTAAGTTTGTATGTAGGGGGTAATCTTTGGAACCGCTGGTCGGATTTCCAAAATTCTTTCACTGATATATAGCTACAATGTTCCTGAGTGCTATAGGCACACACCGCGATCTATAGTAGCCGCGCAGCAAGTAATAAAGCACGATAAATTCTAGCAGTTTGTAGAATCTACAGGCGAAAAAAAAACATAATTATTTAAATAGCTACTATTAGGAACATTAAAAAGACATGTTTTTAATTACTTGAGAAAGGCAAACAGTATTATCGGATCTTCGTGCCGTTTACAGAGTAACTCAAGACCTTCGCAGTAAAATACAATGTTGCAAGTTTCCCGAGCCGACCACGTTGCATTGTTCTCACAGGCGGGTCGGCCTTGCGCACGCTTCCGCGGTCTACGTCATGGAGGCGACGTATCAATTATACGTTTTTAACTTATTCGTATGTATTATACTTTTTATTATTAAGACTGTAATGTCGTGTTTCGCATTGTGAGTGAGATTACCAAAGGAAAAATCCCTAAAACTTCGAAACAGTATTTTTTTTTTTATGTAATTGGTCGGCAAACGAGCGGTCGGATTACCTGATGGTAAGCAATCAGCGCCGCCCATTGACACCCGCAACGGAGGATTTACGAGTGCGTTGCCGACCTTTAAGGGATTTGGGATTTGGAGATTTAGGGATTGAGGAGGGATTGGCAACGGGGAAGGATTGGGCCTCCGGTAACCTCACTCACACGGCGAAACACAACGCTGTGGTTGTTTCACGCCGGTTTTCTGTGAGGCCGTGGTATGACTTCGGTCGAGCCGACCCATTCGTGCCGAAGCATGGCTCTCCCACACTTAAAAAAAAGTAATGATCTTTTTTTTTCATTTTTTTTAATATTGCCCCAAATCCGTAATCGAAATCCGTCTATTCATTTGCCGTCATAAGATACTGTTGATATCAAAAACCTCTCAGTCTAACCCCCTTTTGAATAACCAGCGAAATGTTATTTTGCAATCACAAAACTATGCCCGATGTCGACCGTATATCCTCTACGTTCACACAACAGATAAAGTAAAGAAAACCAAGTCTGAATTAAACCACCGCACATAAAAATACATTATTTTGGCCCTCTTCACTAAAAACAGTAGCGACAAACATTTTCGTAGATATTTATTCGATTTGTTACTGGGACTTCGTGTGTATGTGGTCAGGCCGCCCGCTTCTCATGCATAAGGCTTTTTATTTGTCGGGAGGGAGTGTCAGACTCTTACTGACTAAAAACCCCCCGTTCCTTCTCCTGCTCGGGGCCGAGGTCCCGGTACCTCATTGCGCTTACCCCGCAACCCCGGCTCTCATGCATAAGGCTGCGGGTTCAAAACGTGGCAAGTACCTACCAATTTGACTTTTTCCGAGTTACATGTACTTTCTATGATTATTAAGACCACTGACATATGTTGAAGAAAAACTTATTTGAGCAAGCGTAGTGATTAATGTTCAGCAGTGGGCACTCTTATAGGCTGATAAAGTAATGTGATTACTGGGACTTCTGAATGATCATTTCTACTTGGCACACCAGCAGTACAACGACCAGTAACAACAATATGTGAGATAAAGCGTATCAAAACAAATGTATGCTCTGCAATGCGTCACCATACACACTGGTAATTAAAACTAAACTCTGGAGGGCAAGCAGACATAGTTTAGTAGGTAAGTGCTATAGAAGTGAAGAGAAGTAGAAGAGAGATTGGAGGTGATTAGCTATTGATGAAGATATTTAGTGTGGGAGAGCCAAGCTTCGGTACGAATGGGGACTCGACCGGAGTGATACCACGGCCGCACAGAAAACCGACGTTATGCAACACTTGCGTTTTGTTTCGCTGTATGAGTGAGGTTACCGAAGTCCCAAACTTATCCACCATCAAATCCCTCATCCTTAAATTCTTAATAACCGTCAAGAAACCGGTAACGCACTTGTAGTAACTCCTTTGGTATTACGAGTGTCCATGGGCGGCGCTGATTGCTTACCATCAGGTAGTCAGTATGCTTACTTGCCGACATATTAAAAAAAGAAGCAGTAGATGGTAACGAGCTGATGATGATGATGACTAAAGAGGTTTATTTAGAATGTTTTTTTTTTGTGAGGGGAAAATCATCAAATGACTTCTCCCGCCCAGGGCCGGGCCGCCGGGCGGGAGGGAGTGTCAGACTCTTACTGACTAAAAACCCCCCTGTTCCTTCTCCTGCTCTGGGCCGAGGTCGCGGTGCCTCATTGCGCTTACCCCGCCACCCCGGCTGGACATCAGCCCTTTAGAGCCCCGTCTGTGGTGGTCTATTGGATCTTTGAGGCGCGCGCGGAACGCTACGCGCCGTACACTCGGGCCTGGTATTTAGAATGGTAAGGTTATAGGTTATAGTTCATGCCATAATCGACCATATGGCATTAAGTATTTAGGGCTTATTTTTCAATGGTTAGATTAAAGTTACCTGGGGAATTATTATGATGCTGTCACGTGAGAATGTTTGTATAAGACAGTGACAGCAACAATTTTATTCCTTACATAACATTTATCTGACGATGTATAGAAAAAAAAATACTTAAATCAACCTTAAGAACTAACAAATTAAGAAAAACTTTTTCTACTAAACTTCAATTCAAACTCAACGTTTAAAAAAAAATTGTAAAAATCATATGACAAATTCAAAATTCGAAAACCAAACACACAAAGGTGCAACGGAAAAATTCAACATGGCCGCCCGTAGCCGATCGCACGCAAACGGTGTGAAATTTCTTTAACATTTTTTTTCTGTTCGCTCGTAAGTCGTAGCTGTTAGTTTATTTTGCTTGTCGCCTGCGTTTCCTGTTTGAACAGATGGCAAGCCATTTTGTATCGGTAACCAGTTCATTGTGGTCCCTGGTTGAGTACGAGGCGATATCACTTTTATCGCCCGCATTGCCGGATACAAAATTATGTATTCAACGAACTATTGCTACGGTTTCAATAAAGTCTAAGGCCTCGTTTACGCAAACGCGGGATGTCGCGCGTTTTTCGTCCGTTGCCGCGTCAGGGCCCGCGTAAGCACAACATTTTTAACATTATGAGCAATTTTCTTATAGTAATTATCGGGAGATATACTAAATTATTGAAAATAACGACTTACAGAGGTACTTACTAGTTTTAAGTCACAACTAGACTAATTTCATGAGCGGCTTTGTCGCTGCGACGCGCAACGTGCGCGTCGCAGCGACAAAGCCGCGGGTGCGTAAACGAGGCCTAAGTTCATTCACAAAAGTCGTTTTCCTACTAATTCTACCAATATTATAAACGTTACAGTTTGTGCGAATGTATGGATGTATGTTTGTTATTCCGACCGATTTGGTTTAAATTCATTAACAAATAGGCTGCTTTTTATGAACATACAACGCGGGCGACGCCAAAGGGCGGAAGCTATTTTCAATATAATTATGAGCAGTGTATGACGGAAAGCAAAACTAGACTGCACGGTTGGTGCGTTAGCTGGGCAGCTGGCTGGCGCGCAACGTGTCGAGGGTTCGATTCCCGCACGGAAGAACTCTTTGTGTCATCCACAAATTGTTGTTCCGGGTCTGGGTGTCATGTCTATGTGACATTGTATGTTTGTGTGCATCCACGACACAGGAGAAAATCCTAGTGTAGGGCAACGTTTTTATTTAAAAAAAGGACGCGCCGCGTGTGCGCCGCGGGTGCGTAAACGAGCGCGAGGCCTAAGTTTTTGTCCCTTAATGGTACAAGGAAAAGGTGCAGAACGCCACTTATAGCTATCTTATGTCTACCCCTATGCGATTAAAGCCCAGGTGCATCAAATCAAGAAATCAATACTAACTTAAACATTAAAAAAAAAAGCTGATGATATTCTTTGTTTGAACGCGCTAACCTCAGAAACTACTGGGTCGAAATGATTTTTTTTTGCTTTGGACAATTTGACCGCGCATTTGGCGTAGTGGCTAGGACTGGCTGCTGTGTGTGCAACGTGTGGCAGGTTCGATTCCCGCCCGGAACAATATCCCCACATTATCGTTCCGTGAGTCTGTATGCGATGTGTATTATGTGAAATTGTACGTGTGTAAACGCACCAACGACCCAGGAGAAAATCCTAAAGTCCACAAATTTCATAAAAAAAGCTAAAAAAAACACAACTAATTTTTGAATTACTTAATCAAGTACAAAACGTCGAAAACCCTCAACGACACTTCCCAACTCGGAACCCCTTGCTTAGCAACGCCAGAGACCGACCACTCGACAAACGAATCGGATACCTGAAACTCAACAGTCATACTAAACAGAATAATAACAATAATAAAATTATGATTATTATTTAGAACAATAGCATACACTGGAGTATTTAGAACAAACACTGAAGATATGCAAGTGACACGGCTGGAGTTCAATACATTGTTAACTGACCCAAGTTAAGATAACCTACTGGTTAAATGGGACTCGTAATCAGACTATGTGTTTAACTGTTCCGTTACCGGGGACTGAATGAGCGACGGACTTTACACAGCTCCACCAGGGTTGTTGAAAGGGCTGGTTTTTAGTCAGTAACACCCGGTTTCCGAAAGGCCGATCAATGTTAAAATGAATTTAATCTCTTGTCAAGTCATCTGATTGGTTGACTGAATTATCAACAACCAATCAGATGACTTGTAAGAGATTTGACACCTAGTTAGTGGATTTTAACATTGATCGGGCTTTCGGAAACCGGGCATAAGTGTTTGGGACTTTTGACTGCACGGTTGGTGCGGTGGCTGGGCAACTAGCTGCCGGAAGACCTGTTCGTGTGATTCGCAAATTCTTGATCCGGGTCTGGGTGTAATGTGTATGTGAAATTGTATGTTTGTAAACGAATCCACGACAAAAGAGAATATGTGTATAAAAAGGTCGAAATGATTGGGAATTACTTTCTATAAGGATGTTTTAATGTAAGAGAGCCATGCTTCGGTACGAATGGGTCGACCACGACCTCACGGAAAAATCTCTTCATTTTTCTACTATGACTATAGATTCGTATAAAAATGTTCTCGCTACCTCGTGGAAATTAAATAGCCAATAATGATCAAGGTCCCGCCTATATCTGTGTCGAATTACGTCGAAATTGGTGTAGCGGTTTTGGAGTGAAAGCGTGTAAATAAAGTTGTTTTTTGTCGCTAAGATTAGTTTAACATCTGCGTCGGTTCGGTTCGTGGGAGCTAGCGCTTTACGTCCGGAGGAGAAGAGGAAGGCCTCCTCCTTACCTGCCAATGTGAAACAAACTGATTGTCAAAGTCAAAATAAAGATAAAAAGTGTCAGTCTGTAGGTCAGTCGTCTTCAATTAAATTTTGATGAGGATTTTGAAGCTACTTGGACAGTCAGTAATCTTGGTTGCAGTTTCAAATCCTTTTTTTTGTGAGGGGAGTAGGGGAGACCGGGGATGGTTGGCTATAGGGGCAGGTAGACTAGGCGACAATAACGCGCCACCATCACGTGATTTTTATCAACCAATCACGAACGACGATGCCTTCCCGCGGCCCGCTAACTCGTGTGGAGTGAGACGCCAGAGTCGCGCAGTGTTCGTGAGTGGCATCACATGTTGTGTTTTTGGTCTCGGTAAGTAATGTTTTTGTTCGTATTGTTTTTTGTTATTGTGTCCATAGATCAGTTTGAAACAATGTTTTTGTTATGCCAAATGTAAATATGACAGCTTTATTCTATATCAAACAGTATTGCTTCCATGTTAGTGTCACAGTTTGCATACGATATCGAGTTAAAATTCAAAATAGCGTCCGGGGTTGGTTGACAATTTTTCTTCGGGGTAGGTAGACTAATTAGTCAACCAACTTTAATTACTTATAATGTAAATTTTATACTTATTTTAAACAAGTATGTGGGCTAACTTAGAGCACCCCGACTCCACTTGGCTCAAATTTAACAAATTAAACAAATTTGTTTAATTTGTTATTCGTACCCGCGGAACCTGAAGACTCGCTTCGTCGGTCCTTCGCCATTCCCGGGGACGCGACCGAGTGCATCATTAATGTTAACACTATTATGGCTTCCCTTACATACTAATTCGTAGTTTTGTATTTTTTTTAGAGTAATGATGATCTTTCAGATGTAAGTGACGACGATGACGCAATTTGTCTGGAATGTACCGAATCCTATTCTGCCAATAAACCTGGTGAAGAGTGGGTCCAGTGCATTACGTGTAAGTTATGGGCTCATTCTAATTGTACAAAAGGCAGTTTGCTAATGTATGAATGTAAAAATTGTAATTCTGATTTAGAAGACTGATATCATGGTCTGTTTTTTGATAGATATCTACTTACACTAGATAAGATTCATACCTAGGTTAAGTTTTAAAATGTATATATATAATTATTATATATATAATTTATAAATATATATATATATAAATTTAATTCAAGTTGCAATTAAGGTTCAAACAGAAAGTACAAAATGTTTGTTACTTATTGTCAAGTTAGGTTTTTAATAGTTTAATAAGAGACTGTTACCTTTATCAAAGTTCTTTATTAATGGAGAAGGATCTCAAATTTAAGTTTGTTAATAATTAAATAAAAAGTTTCTATTATTTAGTATATTTTGATCTTTTATTTTATACTAATCCTTTTTATTCATACTAATTACTGCTTAGGTCGACCTACCCCATGCTAATGGCCAACCAGCCCCGGATATGGGGTAGGTTGACCAAATGTCAGGGGTTTAGAAAATCAACTAAATAAGTATAATTACGAGAAATATATAGTTTATAAGTAAGTATTTTAGGTACCTGAATAGTTATTCTATCTGTATCAACTTTTGTTTTTTATAAATCAAGCTAAACATCGGAAATATTGAAGCTTAAGTAAAAAGTTGGTCAACCATCCCCGGTCTCCCCTATCATCAAATGACTTCTCCCGCCCAGGGCCGGGCTGGAGGGAGTGTCAGACTCTTACTGTCTAAAAACCCCCCTGTTCCTTCTCCTGCTCTGGGCCGAGGTCGCGGTGCCTCATTGCGCTTACCCCGCAACCCCGGCTGAACATCAGCTCTATAGGGCCCCGTCTGTGTCGCGCGTGGAACGCTACGCGCCGTACGCTCGGGCGTACTAAATTTTAATGAGGATTTTGAAGCTACTTGGACAGTCAGTAATCTAGGTTGCAGTTTCAAATCCTGCCCTTTCAATTGCATTTTGTTACTTAAACATCGTTAAGTTATTAAGTTATCCTACTACTATTATAAACACGAGAGTTTGGGAGGATGTATGTTTGTAAGTCGATACTCTCTCACGCGAAAACGGCTTGATTGATTTTAATGGAACAGGTCTTTACGGATTTTTAAAACGTCAAAAATTGGCCTGTATTGGCATGGTCGTGAACGAAGTGTGACTGTCGTGGTGACTCGGATTCGAAACCTGGCAAGTACCAATGTGACTTTTCCGAGTCATATGTATTTTCTATGATTATTTTGACACAACTGGCATACAGTGAAGGAAAACATCGTGAGAAAACTTGGAATTATAAGTTTGAAATTGCCAATTCGCTTTGAGTAAGCGTGGTGATTAATGCTCAAACCTTCTCCGTGTGAGAAGAGGGCTTTGCTCAGCAGTGGACACTTATAGACTGAATTATTAAAAACATCACTCTCCGACTAAAAGGGGCCAAGTAACTGGTCCTAAAAGGGAGCTAGATAAATTAATTATAAAATACATTTATTTATTACGAAGAGGCGCAGTGTTTATAACGTTACGTTCGCGGCGAGGTCACATACAATTTATGCATAAGGCTTACCGCTACCGGGTATGAACGACCTCTAAAATCAACATTTTGTCGTAATTAATTTAAGCGTATGTAAGTATGTATATAATATAATCACGCTTTTAGTATAGGAGAAAAGATAGAATCATCATTAATATTGTTTCGTTTATATAAAACCCGCTCGCGACTCCGTTCGCGTGGAATAGTGGCTTGCTGAAATTTTTGGTATAAAAACTATCCTATGTTCTTTCCCGAGTTCCAAACTATGTCTGTACTTACCAAATTTCACTGAAATCGGTTCAGCAGTTTAGGTGTGAAGAAAAGACAGACAGACAGAGTTACTTTCGCATGTATAATATTAGTATCTAGGTAACACTCAGGAACATTATAGCTAAATATCAGTTAACAATTTTGGAAATCCGATTGCAAAGATTATACCCCACTTACATACAAACTTAAAAATTTTACCTCTTTATAATATTAGTACCTATAGATAAAACATTTTAAAACAACACAAAAAAGGCTACTGCAAAAAGTTTTACCTCCAAAGAGGTCAAAAGCTGACGTTATCCGTTAAAAATCCTTCAAGCAGGAAGCATGGAACTCTGAACTGGCATTTTCAAAGTCTCATTTACGAAGTATTTATTTCATTTTAACTATTTATATGAACAATTATAGATTATCTTAGATACTTAACTATAGATTATTATTTTTTTATGTGATAGGTCGGCAAACGAGCGAACAGATTACCTGATGGCAAGCAATCAGCGTCGCCCATGGACACCCGCAAAGACGGAGGAGTTACGAGTGCGTTGTTGACCTTTTAAGGATTGGGATTTTGTGGATTTAGGGATTGGGGTAGGCTAGGCTCGGCTCTGCTTGGTTGACTGAATTATCAACAACCAATCAGATGACTTGACAATAGATTTAACAGGAGATTAGTTAATTTTAGCGTTGACAAGCCTTTCAAAAACCGGGTGCAAGTGTGCCCAGTCATTTATATTTTTCATTTTCATCTCACATCCATACCGTTATTCAACATCGTTTCGAAATAGCGAAAGTTCACTCCTCTCTCATTGTTCCCCAGAAGAAAGGAAAGGATAAAACAATGAAAATTAACATTTGTAAGGATTTTCGAAGTTTTTTTTTGAAAAATTCTTTAGCTGTTATGCCGTCTACTTTGGAGAAACCAACAAAATTGTTTCAGGCCATTGTAAAAGCTACCTTATTCATATATTTCTTTTAAGTGTAGGTACACAGGTAAGATTTTTTTCTAAATCTGCCATTTTTTTGCCGCAAAGGCTATTTGATTTGGGAGTTGTTGGTAAGGGAAATTCGACCTTGAACGGTTTTGATTAAGGTCTTAGAGTTTAATGCTGGTGTTTTAGGGCTTTCTGGGTTCGTTTCTTTGCTGTATTTTGGGCGCTTTCAATTTTCGAAATTATTAATCTTTATATACTTAGTCGGGTCATAAGTTCTGTCACAAACTTTTGATGTAATAACTTATACGCCTTTTGACAATTATTTAAAAATTATATATGAAATGAAAGGTCATTAAATGTACAATATAATTTTATTTACATTATTCGAAATGCCCTCCCCCATTTTGAACACATGCCCTTAATCTACGCGGCCAGTCATCGATCGCTGCACGCACCACATTCATATCTATGTCTGCCGCTGCTTTAACCAGAGATGCTCGGAGAGACTCCAAATTCGGGTGAGGTTTAGCACAGACTTTTTCCTCCAAATATTGCCATATCTTGTAGTCCAGTGGGTTTAAATCTGGACTAGAAGAGGGCCAGTCTTCATGCCGGATGAAGTCAATTCCACGAGCGATCAACCAGTCTTGCGTACTTCGTGCCTTATGAGCCGGTGCAGAGTCCTGTTGGAATATCCAATGCCTGTTCCTGAACATTGTCTGAGAAAGAGGTTCCACTATGTTTGTTAGGACAGTATTTTGATAAACTTCGGCACTAGTTCTCACACCTTTTTCACAGAAAAACACCTCAGTTACGCCTGAATATGAGACTCCAAGCCAAACCATGAATGAGGAAGGGTAATGCCCACGCTGGACCCTCGCAATACGCGCGCTTGCTTCTTCACTGCTGTGGGCATACACCTTATCATTTTGTTTGTTAAAACTTTCTTCAATAGTAAAAATTTTTTCATCCGAAAAAAGAATTTCGCGGTATTTTTTTCCCGCGTACCGTCGTAGCAAAGCGCGGGATCTGTCTAGCCTAATTTTTTTTAAACGCTCGTTCAAAAAATGTCCTGTCTTTTTACGATAAGCTCGTAGTCCCAGGTCTTCATTTAGTACTCTTTTAACAGTGGTTCTGCTTAGCCCCATCTGCAGAGCTAGGATTTTTTGTTTACGTACGGGATTTCGTTCGATTCGCGCCTTCACTGCTTTGATGACCTTATGTGTCCGAACTGTGCGAGGTCGGCCGCTTCTCTTACGATCTTCGAAGCTTGACTCTTCGGTGTATCGTTTGATAGTACGATAAACAAACCGTAACGTTATTTTCAAATTTTGAAGAATATTGAAAATGTCTTTTGGCGCGTAACCACAGCGGTGCAACGCGATAACCGCGATTCTGTCTTCTTTATTCGACCACTCCATATTTAAAAATGAATAAAAAATAATTTCTTTTTTATTTTCTACAAGCGCGAAAGTTCTATTTTTAAAATAAGTCGAAGAATTTCTGGCCAGTAATCGAAAATTAAAAATATAAGGTTTTGACAGAACTTATGACCCGACTAAGTATAAAAATTGATAGCAAAATGTGTTGGTAAGCGCATAACTCAACAACGCCTGGACCAATTTTGCTAATTCTTTTTTTGTTGTGTTTGTTATTGCCAGGAGAAGGTTCTTAGAAAAGAAGAGGGGAAGATTAGGAAAAGAGCGAGATAGCGATATAGTTGGATCCATGCGATGTGGGGGCGGGCCGCTAGTTTTAAGTAACTATTAATTTCTTTACATTTAAGTATTTCTTTAAAATTAAAGTGGTATCATTAAAAAACTACGCAACGGATTGTGTTGCGTTTTTTTTAATACATACATAGAGTGACTGAAGAGGAAGTTTTATATATGTATAATAACATCCATTAAATAATAAAGTAATTTAGTATCAGCGTAGCACCCATGCGAAGTCGGGTTGGGTCGCTAGTCCAAACTAATATAAATTCGAAAGTAACTCTGTCTGTCTTTGACGTTCAAAAGTGCCTGTAAGGGTCTAAGTAATTGGAATAAATGATTTTTGACTTTTTTTTGTCTTTTCTTCACGCCTAAACTACTGAATCGATTTCTGTGAAATTTAGTACAGACATAGTTTGGAACTCGAGAAAGGACATAGGATAGTTTTTATACCAAAAATCTGCAGCAAGTCACTATTCCACGCTAACGGAGTCACGGGCAAAAGCTTGTGGGCTATAAATTATACCGATTTGCGTTTTTAGTTGAGCTATCGCTTTAAACGCTGCTGTTTTTTTTTAACCCCGGGCTACATCACTTTTATACGCTTGCTAAGCCGCGGGCGGAAGCTACTTCTTGATAATACTATGACTGGATAGATACACGAATGTCACGCCAAAGCAGTATAATAAGTATGTTATCAAGTAAAGTTTCTGGTTTCTTAACAACATGAGACAAAGGTTTGTATTTTATTAGCAGTATTTTATCACAAGTGTGGAAGAGCCATGCTTCGGCACGAATGGGTCGGCTCGACTGGAGCGGTACCACGGCCTCACAGAAAACCGGCGTGAAACAACTACAGCGTTGTGTTTCGCAGTGCGAGTGAGGTTACCGGAGACCCAATCCTTCCCCTACCCCAATCCCTAAAAGGTCGGCAACGCACTCGTAACTCCTTCTTTGTTGCGAGTGTCCATGGGCGACGCTGATTGCTTACCATCAGGTAATCCGTCTGCCCGTTTGCCGTACTATCACATAAAAAAAAAACACACATTATATAAGCAGTTTATTTTTGTAGTAGAACCCGCCCTGACTTTACACGGGTGCAATGCTAAGACAAAATTCTTCCAGTATTAAAATGTGGGAGAGCTATGCTTCGGCACGAATGGCTCGGCTCGTCCGGAGTGATACCACGGCCTCACAGAAAACCGGCGTGAAACAACCACAGCGTTGTGTTTCGCCGTGTGAGCGAGGTTACCGGAGACATCCAAATACATACCTTCTTCAATCACTCTCTAAAGCCGCATCAAAAACAGTTGCGTAGTTTTATAGATTTAAGCGTATATAGGGATATAAGGACAGAGGAAGCGACTTTGTTTTATACTATGTAGTGATGATGTAGGTAGATGGACAGGAGAAGAGAATTACCAAATGGTTTGAAAGAGAAATATGTAATATGAGAATTGAAAAAAGACATGCTGCGGTTTCCTCAAGAAAGTTAAGACAAAACCAAAGTTGATAAAGTTAATATCACAAAAAGAACAGTATACACAGACTAGCTTTTAGCGAATATCAATCCAAAAATGTTCAAGCAGTTCTCGCCAAAAACCAAGCATACTAAGGTCTAAATTCCAAAGAACTTAATCAGAACACGACGTTATTACGAGAATGGGAATAAAAACGAAATATCCTACAATATGAACCTTAGCAACTAGAAGTAGAAAAAAAACAGCGTCAAAGGAGCTGTAGAGGCCACCTGTGCACAGTTTTTGTGCATTATGTGTTCCCCCCTCCCCCTACACCCGTATCGGCGCGACATCCGTGTATATTTTAGGGCGGCAGTACATTGAACTCGAAGGTCGCTACCTGCGCGCGCGCACACACATATGCGTGCTATTTCTTATAATTTTGCCTGGGACTTTTAAAGCCGTATTGGTTGACGCTGTGATCGGGTAAAATGGAATTTTTTCAACGAACAATGAATCGGTTTATCAGTCTTAACGTTTCGATCTCTTTTATTAGTGATCAATGCACGTGTTCGATGTCGTAGTGGCCTAGAGGATAAGGCGCCCTCCATACAAGAGGGTGCGTGTTCAAATCTGACAAGGACCAATATGACTTTTTCCGAGTTACATGTACTTTCTATGATTATTATTTAGACACCACTGACATACCGTGAAGGAAAACATCGTTAGGAAACCTGGACTTATAATTTCTAATTATATGTTTGAAATCGCCAATCCGCCTTGAGCGAGCGTGGTGATTAATGCTCACTTTTGCCGTGTGAGCAGAGACCTTTGCTCAGCAGTGGACACTTATAAAGGCTGATGACATGATGTAAGCACGTGTTCTAAAACATTTTTTTTCTAATTGTCGTAGAATGAATCCAAGATGGCTGATCATGCCCTTAGGACGCGCTGAACTTCAAGTGTATAGCTGTTATAATCTACAATAGTATCTACAATAGATTCTGGTTAACAAAGACTGAGAGGGTGTGGCGGACAGACCCAATCAGAAAAGTACCTAATACAAGTAAAATATATACTAATATTATAAAGAGGTAAAATTTGTAAGTTTGTATGTAGGGGGTAATCTTTGGAACCGCTGGTAGGATTGCCAAAATTCTTTCACTGATAGATAGCTACAATGTTTCTGAGTGCTATAGGCTATAAAACATCACACTACGATCAAATGGACCCGAGCAGCGGGTGAAACCGCGTGAGAGTATAGTTAATGATAAAAAGGCCAAAAAAACTATCATACGTAGGCAGAATAAGACAACATAATGTTTTTTCATTTTATGAAAAGGTCAGTTGTTCGTACCTAGAGGTATACGCCCACATTTTTAAGTCGTTTCTTTGATCATAAATTGGCACGAATTGCTCTCTTTTTAACCCCCGACGCAAAAAGAGGGGTGTTATAAGTTTGACGTGTCTGTCTGTCTGTCTGTGGCATCCTGGAGCCTGAACGGGTGAAGCGATTTCAATTTAGTTTTTTTTTGTAATAAAGGTGACTTACGTGCGTGTGTTCTTAGACATGTTTGACGAAAATCTGTTGAGCCGTTTAGAAGTTATGAGGGGTAAGTGGGCAAGGGTAACCGAAGGTCTGCAAATATACTCGAGTTGGGTCTCAAAAGGAAGCGCACTGAAGGGGAATGTCGATGTAAGTCATCGACATTCCCCTTCAGTTCAGTTCAGTTCAGTTCCCCTTATCGATAGGAAATAATATAAAAAGTATAAAAAAAAATTAGACCCCCGACAAAATAGAAATATGTAGTTGATAATAAAATGTATAAATCGGTCCCCAACGCCACGTTTTCTTTTTTTAATTGTTACTTTTTAAAGGAATATTAGATTTTTTGTCGGGGCTTTTCTCTTTCCTGTCGCCCTAAGGTGTGGTGAGAGGGAATGTTAACTCTTACTGACTAATAACGATTCGAATTCAGTTAATTTTGAACTTGAATGATGTTCATTCAATACTGACCCATGTTAAGTAAACTACAGGGTGAGAGAGCCATGCTTTGGCACGAATGGATCGGCTCGACCGGAGTGATAGCACGGTCTCAAAGAAAACCGGCATGAAACAACCACAGCGTTGTGTTTCGTCGTGTGAGTGAGATGACACTCCTTTCTCTCACCAATCCCAAAATCTCCTAATCCCTAAAAGCGCGCTCGTAACGCCTTTATTATTACTAACCATTAGGTAAACCTTCTGCTCGTTTGCCTTTCTAGTAGTAGTTATGAAAATCTGAATGTATTCATCGATCTTTGACGCTGACCGTACTTTGTGCACAGCACCCGAAACCACTCAACTCCAACTACCGAGGTAATTCACTACCAATATATTAAAAAAACAAGGTAATCTTGATTTTTTCTACAGAGTATATTTATGTATTTTTTATCACGATTCGTATATCTTTTGGGCAAACATCGCTTCCGTAAACGTTGACCTCGTGGAGTCACCTTTAATAGGTATTAATGTTCATACCTACGTCTAGAGGGCAAACTACGGTACAGAAAAGGGTGATAACCTCTCAACAAACCTTCATTTAAATGCACTTAACATCACTCAAACAAATATAGACTCAAACAGAATGACATAAAGTATATTTAAGGATAAATTTACAAAGTTAAAAAGGTCATAAAATGTTTTATAGCTAGTTATTGCATATCAATTTCGGCTTTATGACTCGGTTTTAGAGTTTCTTTTCGATGATAACGAGTTTTTGTGTGTGTGTGTTGCAAAAAATTGAAATCTGGTAATTATCATTTATACAGCTCTTTAGTAGCCTAAAAGTGTAATAACCTCGCTACCATCAGTTGGCTGGACAATCTCTGCACTACATGAGTCGCTGTTTACATGTCAACATTAGCTCATGACGATACCAGCGTACGTGTGTCACTGGACAGTGAACCTCGCTACCATCAGTTGACTGGACAATCTCTACACTACATGAGTCGCTGTTTACATGTCAACATTAGCTCATGACGATACCAGCGTACGTGTGTCACTGGACAGTGAACCTCGCTACCGTCAGTTGACTGGACAATCTCTACACTACATGAGTCGCTGTTTACATGTCAACATTAGCTCATGACGATACCAGCTTAGTGCCACTGGACATTGAACCTCGCTACCGTCAGTTGACTGAAAAACTATGATCTGCTGTTCAGTGGCGTTAAGCATAGTTTTTGTTTTATTTAATACTAGTCTGATAATAAATTTCTCCACTATTTAATAGATGCCATTATACATATAAACCTTTCTCTTCAATCACTCTATCTATAAAAAACCGCATCAAAATCCGTTGCGTAGTTTTAAAGATTTAAGCATACATAGGGACGGAGAAAGCGACTTTGTTTTATACTATGTAGTAGCCAGCTACGAGCTTGATGGTAAGCGCTGACACAGCTTACGGTGCAGTACGCCTGACTTTAAGCTACCAATTTACAAAGGAACTTGAAGCAACCATGGTTTACTAACTGGAAAAACATCTAACTACAACACCCTGGTACGGAAGGTCCAATCCTTCCCCCGCTTTTTCGCACACCAACGCTTTTTATGGCATAGGAGGGAAACGAGCAGACGGATCACCTGATGGTAAGTGATCTGCGCCATCCATGGACACCTGCAGCACCAGAGAAGTCACAAGCGCATTGCCGGTCTTTTAAAAAGGAGTACGCTCGTTTCTTGAAGGTTGTATCGGTTCGGAAGAACCACCGCCAAAGGATCATTACATTTTTTGCATAAATCGCACAGTTGTTGACTGCAGATCCTTAAATTTCTATTTGTTGTCCAAGGGCGACGCCAATTGATTACCATCAGGCGACAAGTAAGCTCATTTGGTATCTCATAAAGGCTCATTTTTCAATGGTTACATAAAAGTTATCTGGGTAATAATTATGATGCTGTCGCGCCACAATGTTTGTATAAGACAGTGACAGCAACAATTTTATTTCTCACACAATATTTATCTGACTATTTAAAAAATCAGCTCTAAGAAAAGAAACGATTAATCCTTGGTGTAGATTGAACAATGAACTTCGCTACCATAGTTAGTCTTTCCTATGACTGTGGGATGATTTTTTTTTCAATACACGATTGCCACACATGGTGTAATAATTACTAGGCGTTATACTCAGCAAATTTTGCAACACCTATCCGAGATAAACTTCGTGGGTTGATAGTCTATTGAAGGTAGATAAAACAATAATTAATTCTTGATGATTCATTTAAAATCGTCTTAAATGTAATGGCTAATGATTGGTACCAACTGTACGTAGAAAAGATTAAAGAATAAATTTTAATGAAAAAATATTTTTGTAAACAATATTTTATCAATAAGTGTGTGAGAGCCATACTTAGGCAAAAATAGGTCGGATCGACCGGACTGCTACCACGGCCTCACAGAAAACCGGCGTGAAACAACCACAGCGTTGTGTTTCGCCGTGTGAGTGAGGTTATCGGAGGCCCAATCCTTCTCTCTCTCTTTCCATCCCTTCCCAATCCTTAAATATTCGAAACCAAAAGACCGGCAACGCCCTCGTAACTCTTTTGGTGTTACGGGAATCCATAGGCGATGTCATGAAATGTCAAGCAAAGTAAAAGTAAGTACTTATGGAAAATTTCAGCTCAATTGATCATCCTAACCCGCTGTTTCTCTAGCAGAGAACTATGACAAGCTTTTTTTTTTGTGAGGGGAAAATCATCAAATGACTTCTCCCGCCCAGGGCCAGGCGGCTGAACATCAGCCTTTTAGGGCCCCGTCTGTGGTGGTCTATTGCCTCTTTGAGGCGCGCGCGGAACGCTACGCGCCGTACGCTCGGGCCTGGTTCTGGTCGGGCGGCGAGCTGCCCTTACTCGCCGACCGCAGACCCGTGCTTACGGTGGCCGGAGATCGTCCCTCGATCCTCGACGCCCGTAGTGTCGCCAGTTGCGGCGGCTGGGGCGTGAGGAGGAAGATTGCTCCCTCACGCGGGCCGCCTCTCTCTTTGCGAGCATGACTGTTTCACAAAATGAGGAGACGGCGTCCCAGTTCCTCTCACTCAGCACCACGGCCTCGACTAAGGCCGGGCGTGAGAGGTCGCCGCCGCCGATCAACTTCCCTGAGGATACGGCGGTGCTCAGCCCAGGCAGGGCATTCCGCTACCGTATGCTCCACCGTATCCTCCAGGTGGTCCTCACAATGTCGACACCCGGGCGTTTCCTCCCGCTGGATCCGAAACAGGAACCTACCGAAGCTGCCGTGCCCGGTAAACACCTGCGTCAGGCGGAAGGTAAGGACGCCGTGGCGTCTCTCAAGCCACTCCTCAAAGAGGGATAAATACAAAGCCTGATTCTACATTACGAACTCAAACACAGAAAGAGGAAATGCCACAATGATTAGATAGACTAAAAAGCATAGGTCATCGTTACATGAATGATAATAGACTTGACATTGTGATCACCTTATTGGTAAAGACATAAGGGTGATTTTGCATTGTTTTAGTCTGTGAGCAGAGTTCTGATTGGGAAGGTACTACTTTTATGTAAACTCGCGCGGTTTCACCCGCTGCTCTGCTCCATTTAATCGTAGCATGATGCTTTATAGCCTATAGCACCCAGGAACATTGTAGCTATATATCAGTGAAAGAATTTTGGCAATCCGACCAGCTGTACGAAAGATTACCCCCTACATACAAACTTACAAATTTTACCTCTTTATAATATTAGTATAGATGTGTGTGTCAGCGAGCCATAGGACTACTACAGATGGGGTCTATAGGGCTCATGTTGAATCAGGGATTTGCAGATCAAACAGAATAATGTACCACATCCTCTGCTTGAATCACAGATGGTTTTTAGTCAGTAAGAGTCAAAAATAATTTATTTCAATTAGACCCTTACAAGCATTTTAAAAATCAAACAAAGCTTAAAGATAAAAAGTGTGAGTCTGTCCTCGTAGTGAAGCTATTTGCTTGTTCCAAAGTGTAGATGGCAATGGAAAAAAACTAGCAAGAAACTCAGAGTTATGGAGTTTGTATACTTACTCTTGCCCCACACAAGGTGGAAGAAGTCACTTCATGATTCTCCTCACACAAAAAACCATACATTTAAAAATGTGATCTTTAAGAGTATGCGGCCCAGAGCTGGTGGTGCAACAGGATGGTTTCTTGTCAGTATGTTTCTGACACTCCCTCTTGTTCCACCCAAGTAATTTGATGATTTTTTCTCCATCAAAAAACTTATTAAATGTAAACCTATAAGTATAATATGGTAGGTACTAAACACGCATATAATTATTTTCCTAGAAATTATCTATACTAATATTATAAAGAGGTAAAATTTGTAAGTTTTTATGTAGGGGGTAACCTTTGGAACTACAGGTCGGATTCCCAAATTCCTTTCACTTACTGATAGCTACAATGTTCCCGAGTGCTATAGGCTATAAAACAGCATGCTACAATCAGATGGAGACGAGCAGCGAGTGAAACCGCGCGGGAGTATTTTTTTTTTCTTTTTTTTTTTTTTTTTAAATCGTTGCCCCACACTAGGATTTTCTCCTGTGTTGTGGGTGCGTTTACAAACATTCAATTTCACATGCACATCACACCCAGACCCGGAACAACAACCTGTGGATCACACAAAAAGTTGTTCCGTGCGGGAATCGAACCCGCGACACATTGCGTGGCAGCCAGTTGCCCAGCCACCGCGCCAACCGTGCAGTCAAATCTTCAAGTCTTCAGTATCTAGTCTTTAAGAAACACATGAGGAAATGAAAACCAGATTTAATCTTTTATTTATACACTTAGATTGTTAAGAGCATAATGATAAAAGATGTGATGTCACTATTTCTAAGAACACCTGTATTTTATGACTATGTTTGTCTGTCTGTCATGATGTGAAGGTCCAAATGACTGGATTAAGTGACTTAGTGATAGAGTAACTAGTTGATTTAATTTATTTTTATGGCCTACACTAGGGTTTTTGTTTGTATCATGGGTGCATTTACAAACATGACTTGAAAATCAGTGTTACCTCATTATTTATTGGCCTTTTTATTAGCCTGACATATTTGCTGAACTTGGAGCATGTGGTAGTAGTTGTTCCAGCATTTTCATGTTCTTTTTCTATTTTTTTTTTTGTATCACATCACTGGCTTTTAACTGCCCTCTGTTGAGCAATGGTCTCTTGTTACACAGAGGAGATCTGATCATTAATTACTATGCTTACTCAAGAAGGTTTAATGATTTCAAACTTAATTCAGTTCTCCTCACAATCTTTTCCTTCACCAGATGTCTTAACAAGTTTAGAAATAGTTACATAGATTTTATTTAAATTAGATAAAATCTAATTGGTACTTGCTAGGTTTAAAAGCCTTCATTCAAAAGAAGACCTAAATGCCTAAACCGCTACCCTTTATTAAGTATATGAACGTGATTAAGTAATTTTTGTGGGTCTTATTCTAACGCTCAATAAAAACATTTTTTTTTTATAAATTATTACGTTATACATGCCATAGACTAAGGAATTATTATGCACACCCTCCAGTAAGCAAATGAAACTAATAATTTTATTAGCTACTCCCATGCTTTTCAACTTGCTGCTTGGCTCCTATGAATTGTAGCATGGTGTTTTATAGCCTATATCCTTCCTACATAAATGGACAATCCAACACCAAAAGTATTGTTCAATTCCAACCAGTAGTTCTGTAGATCAGCCCGTTCAAACAAACTCTTCAACTTTATAATATTTGTAAGTAGAGATTGGTATTAAGTTAATGTTATTTATCGTCTCATCTTAAAAATACTAAGTACATTTTTATTTCATTATGAGCCTACTAAAGGGTACAGATTTCTTTTTAAATACATTTAAATTGAAAAAATTTGGTACTATTTGTTTTTTTAAGTTACTACCAGAACAATAACTAGATATAATAATCTCAATGACTCAAATTAATTCGTTAGATTTCAACAGGAAATTATGGTAAACTCCCTCAAATACGTATAACAAAAAGCGTATACAAAACATGAGAAAAACCACGGGAAACATTACGTATATTAAAACATCGCCGCTACGGAATTTCAACAAGACATTGAATCGAGAACAGAGAGGAAACACGAAGTAAATAATTAACGATTTTTTCGTCACTGCATGATAAATGAATAGGTAGCCTTCTTCAACGAAGTGTAGTCTACGTCATAACAATTACGTAAACTTTAAAATCTGAATAAGAGGGTTTATGTAAACAGCACGGAGTTTTTAATAGGTTCATGACGAAATCCAACCAGCCCAGTCCGGTCCTGTGTACATGTTTCGCTGATAAACACACGAGCGAGCACGTAGTAACTTGCCAGATGCGACGTGACAAATCCGTAATGATTATCACTAGGTAATAATATGTTTTGGCTGAAGACTGTACCTATAGTTTTGTTCGTAGTCCCAGTAGTCCTTGTAGCGCGGGTGCCAGCGCGGGCCCCCGCGCGAATAGGGCCTTCTTGAGCCACCCTGGCTCATGACCTCTGCGCCATACCAGCTCGTTTTATCGATCCGCGCCGACACGCCGGAGCCGAACGCTCCGCTCCGCTTCACTACCACCAAACAACACAACACTGACACACTGCACTGCGACACTTTTGCAAGCACAAGGATTATTTGAATTTATTATTTCTAGGACTCCCACTGAGCCCTACGCTCTTGTTTTGGAACCTACTGCAACGACGCGAAGCTCGCGCGGACTGAGCTCACGCAAGCGCACGAAGTCTTTATGTTAGCAGCGCCGCCTAGTGTACGCGCCACGCACTACATTCAAAAACGACCGCGAAGTTCATGATTTTGTTAAAAATATTTTTAAGATACACACTGTAGTCAGAAAATGAAATGGCACTGCTTGGAATAAACATTTACGAATAATTAATGCGTTAGGGTAAAAAAATCCAGTTCACATCAGGGTAATGATTAACACTTCAGTCAGTATTGATTTTATATTAGCGGCTCGTATGCATCGCATTACAGTTCTTCACAAGCTAATAATAAAATGTTCTGGATGTCCGAGAACAACGGGCGTGTTATCGCGCACTTAAAATGGTTCGTCACCGTTCACATAATTAATGTGAATCAGACTCGGTGATCTCGCCTCGGTCGTCACGCACTGGCGCATACCACAATCTCGCGAAAAGCACACTATTAAACGCAAAACAGTTTTTCCATGAAGAATTGGAACATATAAACGACAAAACCAGACAGTTTCAAGAAAAAATCCGAGATAATGTAACGCTATGCGCCCAGTCCGGACGACCGATACGTAAGCCTCATTAAAAAAAGTTTACACAACTCGTGTTTTGTGCGTTTTGCGGCGCTGTATTCAGCGGTGTTAGTATGATTCATGTTGAACTGGTTTGAATGGATAGCGCTGTAGCGCTTGAGAAACGGATGGGTCCGCCCATTGTTATTATAATGCAGCCAACATGACGCACATAGTGCAGTGTGAAGTTGGCGACGAGTGGCCACGTGTTGGCATCTCTGTCCTGCCAATGGGAGCGAGCGAGGCGGTGTTATTCTGGTGTGTAAGGGGCGCGGCGTGCGTGCCTCGCTCGCATTATGGCGCCTACCGAAACCCATGCAGCGATGCTATTTTTGTGATGACACAACTGTGAGACCGACTTTCACTTAATTTCGTCTTATTTTGCAACAGAAGCGAAGTGGTGACTGTTATAACGGGTACCAATGTTATAAACGCACGGTATTTTTCCTCATAGAATCCAGTTTGATACAATTTATAACTTAGTAAAAAAATATTATACCTACCTAAATCGATTATTTTTTCAATAAAAACGTTACTTTAAAATAAAAAAACAAGCAATGATACTCACTTGGTATGTTAAGTTTAATAAATTAAGTGGGTAGGTAGGTACCAGCCTAATCTAATTCGGTCCAGTTGCTTAAATAAGGCTAGGTCACTTTAACTCACTTTTATAAGTCTCGGTTGGGTATTTGATTGCCTTTTAGCAGATACCTACTTTACAAGGAGGCTTATCAACGACGATGCGCTAGTGGAGGCCTGTACCCTTAGTATGAGTTTCCCCAGCGACAAGACGTTGAAAGTTTTCGAGCTGACGTAAAAAGATTGCGATTTCGAGAAGTTGGTAGTACGAGTGTCTAATTTGGACCGAACGAGCTCTCGAAAACGTATTACGAGAAGCATAGACTACGAACGAATGTACGATGTTCACACTGATATGTCTTTCTCTCTTACTCTCGACTAAAAGAGTGAAATAGATATACATTCGGTCTTTTGACAGCAAAGAAAAAGTAATTGTCCCGCCATTTCAAGCAAGTTTGATAAAAGACGATTACTAGTACTATTTTTAAATAAAAAACATTAAAAAATGTGTACGAAGACAAGTTACTCGCAATATTAAGTGATGGTGGAGTTTATGGGAAGGTAAGCAAGTATTAATTCATATCTTTTAAGTTATTGAATGTTTCCTAATACTAGTTTTAATTCTTCAACATCAAGTTCTAATTTTTAGCGTATTTTACATATATTTTAGAAATGGAGACCTTAAAAAGCCTGCTGGTGGTCCTCACGGCAGGCTTAGCGGCGTCTCCAAGTGGGAGGAGCTCGCTAAGGTGCTTAACATTGATCCCACCGAAAGTTCGAAACCGGTGGACAAATGGAAAGAGGTACAACAATAATCAAAATTATATTATTATCAAGGCTTCCCATAAAGCCAGCATTTAGTTAATCCATTCAATCGAGACAATTTCGATGTTAAATGCTACTTATACAAGAGTTATCTGTGATTAATAATTTACTTGCTTTACATTTGCCATTGTATTTTAATAGTTAATAAGCATGTTTTCTTTGCACGTAATAGGTGTGGAGTGACCTAAAAAACAAATTCTAACTGGTGGTGGTCCAGCTTTAAAAGTTTGCATCACCAACCTGGAGCAGTGAGTCCTCAGCCTGATGGGGCCCGAGGCTGCTACAGGCATGGTTTCAATAAATGAAATATTTCCTGTGCCTCAGGTAATATTGCTTTTGTAATGTTTGTGATACTCATAATAAGCTTATATGTAATTAAATTACTCAATTGTGAAATGCACACATTAGCTTTAGCTTTGCTTAATGAATATTTAAAGTCATATTACATAGATAAATACTACATAATAATATGTACATTAATACATAAATATGACATTACAAACTTTAAACTTTAACATTATATACACACCACATACATAACATTTTGCTAGAATTTTATATTTATGGCATGATTAAGTCAAAACAATTTCAAAATCTTTTTAAACTAATTTTGTTGTTTCTTGTAATTTGGGCTATATTACAAATACTCTGACTAGATGCTCTAAAGTGCCTAAGGCTATATTTATAAGAAATTTCCTTTATTTACAGAAAGATTCAGCACTGGCTGCCAACTTTGTAGAGTTGGAAGTGCCACCACCAATACTGCAGCCTCGGTCACCCACACCTGCCCAGTTACCAAGCAATCAGATGGACATTCACAACAACAAAACAACTTAACAAATAAATTATTTATTTGTATATATAAGTATCGTTTAGGAATTGTGTCGCTGTCTTTGTTTTTGTCTATCATATCCTCATCACATTCTTGCATGTGCAGATTGTATTTAATTAATTAATTGATGTTAATAGAGAAAGCAATAGTAATCTGTTATAAAGTACATAGTAACATTTTATTATTTAAAAAATTGTCAACTGTTTATTAATTACTTACCATTTATTTTTCCTTACTAACACTAGATGTTAAGTCAAAAATAATTTATTTGTTGGGTTTTTATCCTCAAAATTTTGTTTTGTTTCATTCTTTGGCAAATATGTTAGTTTCTTTGTTTTTGTGTATTGTATCCACATCACATTCTTGCATGTGCAGATTGTATTTAATTATTTGATGTTGATAGAGACAGCAATGGTAATCTATTATAGAAATAAAATTAGAACTTAACATTTTATTATTTAAAAATTTGTCAATTGTTAATTTTTGTCTATTATTTCCTCATCACATTCAATCTCAATACTCAATACTTTATTGCATTCCATAATGTATACAAGGCTGGTAGGTAAATTACAGAGAAACAATTATGGACCGTGTCGAGCACAGCAAGTTAGTTTTTAGAGGAGAGGATGAAGCGCTTTTTGTTTAAAATCATAATATTGAAATTAAGGAGTAAATCTTGTATTTAGATATTGAAGTAGATATTATTTATGAGTAGATTTATATTAATTTTGTTTATTATTAATATTTTTATATTTATTTATTTATTATTAATAGATATTTTCTCAATTATAATTTAGGTAATTATTTTATATATTTATATATATTAGCTGTAATTTATTATTAACTAAATAGTACCTAATTAAAGATATTGCATGGTAGATAAGGTAAATAGATGTATTAGGTACTACTTGGTTATTCTAATTATTCTTGCATGTGCAGATTGTATTTAATTATTTGAAGTTGATAGAGACAGCAATGGTTATATAGGAATAAAATTAGTACTCAACATTTTATTATTTAAAAATGTGTCAATTGTTAATTAATCACCTACCGTTTATTATTTATTTCTTTTTATAAGAATTTAAGCCAAAAATAATTTATTTGTTAAGTTTTTTATCTAAAAAATTGTTTTGTTTCATTCTTTGGTTTTTCATTATCTTTAAAAATGTGTTACTGTCTTTATTATTATCCTCTATTATAGTAATAAATAACATTTATTATTTCATAATGTTGTAGTCAATTGTTAATTAATTATACTAACCATTTTATCATACTAACACTAGATTTTAAGTTACTAAATTATAAGACACTGGAACTTGTTTATTACAGCTTTATTTTTAGAGTGTTGCTGATTATATTTCTCTTAGAAGCGAAATAGGCTAACGAATGTAATACTTATACAATAAATATGTAGGAAATAAAAAAAATGTTTTTATTTATGTGTATATTAATAATTAAAATTAACGCACAATATGCACTATACTGGCTACGCGATCACGCATTAATTGGCCCAAAGTTAAAAGGGAACCGTCTTCTTGCGGAATAGACTCCACCCTGGCGAAAGCTTCGTGACCTGTGGAAACAAAACACAAACTATGAAATTTGCTGAGGAATAATACGCTTTTAAAAATAATCGAATGAAATATATAAAATAAATGGTAACATTGTCACTTTAGTGGTATTAGTTGGACCATTTTTTCTCTAAGTAGCTTTCCTCTGTCATGGAGGCTTGAACTTAGTAAGTATGTAGCATAAATTATACTCACATGAGAAATTTTCTTTTAGAAAATTAATGTTGTGAGATTATATTTATTATTATATTTTGTAGTAATTAAAACAGCTTTCCCTATACAAATTGACTTTAAATTATCATACATAAAATGAAATTATAAACATTGATTTCATTTAAATTCTACTTATTGATTTACAAGAAAATAAAGGGATAATAAGTTGATAAGGTACCTGTGGGTTCCATAACCGCATCAGGTACATTAAAAGTTATGCAGCACACAGAAAGCCACTATCATTAATGCACACTTCGGGTTTGTAGTGCAAAACTCTGTTCTTGCACACACACCTCCACCTATTCTTCAGGCGTCTGAAGGTGTTCTCAATTATAACTCTTTCACTGCTGTGTACCTTGTTGTATGTGTCTGCAGCAGAACCAGGGTCTGGCTGAGTGTATGGAGTCATCAGCCACGGTCTTTGTGGGTATCCAGAGTCACCTGCAGATACAACAAGTTTGCATTTGAAATAAATGTCTAGAATTACAATAGTGTCTGTGACCTTTAGTTATAGTTAACAGTTAGTTAGTAGCAGATAATATGAGCATATTACATAGTTAACCTATTTTATTTACATGTAGAAACTTACCTAGCAGCCATACAGACTCTTCACTTTGGTACAATGTCTGCATGTACTGGTTAACTAGACTGTTATCCCACACAAAGGCATCATGGTTGGCACCAACATACTTATGGTTAACACTCATGATTTAGCCCCTGTGATTGCACACCTAGAAACAATGTGTTATGTGTAAAGAAAATAAATCATCATTATCATGATTTATTTATGATGTTATTTCGTCACTTTATTAACATTTTTATTTTATAGAAATTACTTTAAACTAGAAGGCTTTTTAAATTTTATTTAAAAGTCTATTAGGAACTCCAACAAAGTATAATGTCTTTTCTATAAACAATATTAAGCAAAGTTACTTGAAGATTTGTGCTCCTACAGGTAGAGAAGACACATTATTAAATTCTATAATGTATATTACCATTTGCACATTTAATTGAATGATAATACTTGCGGCAGTAAAATAAGTGGTCAATCTCCATCTTCGGCTTAACAATTTTGAAGTGTGGCATTTCATACATGTTATAGAAACTATAAAGAGAAACATTCATTATTAATTAACAAGTTATCCCCTAGCAAGTGTTCAAAGCATGAATATGATGTTAGTTTAAACTGCGAATTACCTTGTTTGACTTGTTCTTTAGCTTCACGCGTCGCTGGGAACTTCACAAAGTTTTTTAATATGTTCGGGTGGTTGAGCGCTTCAGTCACTAGGTGGACAAAGCGGCTAATAGCTTCTTGCGAATAACAATTAGCCATGCCAACCAACCTTTGGTAATCAATCACCGTGTAGTACCTAAAACCAATTAAAATGTCTTTAATGAATCATTGTTGCCATTGCCATTAACTACCTTTTTATTTATGTAGATGATATAATTGACTTACCTTAGTTTCTAATGAGACTCTTTGATAACTTCTTAAATCATAGAAACTTTTAAGCCTCTATAATCAGCCGGTATCGCTGAATAAAGTGGGTGTCCGAGATTTCGAGAGGACTTAATAATTTTCGCCGCAAATGAAGGTTTCGACGCTCTTCTTCGTGGCGATCATTTTCAGCAGCTTCTGCTACCATCCTCCAGGCAAAATAACTCCTCGCAGCCATTTAATATTAAAATTAAAAATCGCACGAATACAATTCGCTACGTTCCACTAGGTGAGTTGTAAAACGTAAACTTTGAGAGAGAACGAATCGCATTACTTTCATAAAATTGTCAAAATTGTAACTCGTACTGCCAATTTGGCGAGAACTGTCAAAATGTCTCGAAAACTTTTTAAGATTACGAGAAATTTTACGCTGGTGCAACTTGTACTGCCAAATTTAGTTTCTTTTCGTTTCCGCAAGGGGCGCTGCTAATTTATGAATGAAAATCAACGTTTCGAAAGGACGTAACGTTTACTGTCAAAACTCATACTAAGGGTACTGACTTCAAAGCAAAGTTGTGAGCCTATAGGTTTTTATCGGATACTAGCTCTTACCCGCGGCGTCGCTCCCGTCATTTGAGTACCTACCTACCCTACACTACCTACCTTACTCTAACTCTACCTAGCCTACTCCATTTTTTTTTTTTGTTGGTGTCGGTTTTGGAAAATCCTCATGGAGACCCACCGCCCTCGGGGTAAGGGCAAAGGGTACTGTCAGACTCTTACTGACTAAAAACCAACCCGGTGTTCCTCCAATAACCCATGTGTCGGAGGGGCGGATATCGCCGAAGCATTCGTCGCAACCCGGCATTCGTCGCAACCCACCTAGCCTACTCCATGTACCATACCCTTCTTTATGTACCCTACTCTATCCTATCCTATGTCCTTCTCCTGGCTCTAAACTACCTCCCTGCCAATTTTCAGCTAAACCGGTTCAGCCGTTCTTGAGTCATAAGTGGACTAACTAACACGACTTTCTTATAGATATAAACCTTCCTCTTCAATTAGAATCTCCCCTTCGAGTAGATATTATTTTCGGAGAATGTTCGGGAAAGCTACACAACTTGGTCCCCCCTAGTCCTTTTCACCATCGTACCAGAAAATCGCTTTGAAACAAAAAATATTTTCAGAATTTTTCTCCTACAATAGTGTCCATGGGCGGCGCCGATCGCTTACCATCAGGTAATCCGTATGCTCGTTTGCCGACTTATATCATAAAAAAAACTAGAGACGGACCTCTGAGTTTGTTTCGGCATTTCTTCTTAGAGTAGTCAGATAGGAAATGCCGGCTTCAACTAGTTTTTTACTTATAATAAAATTATGACATGTAAAAGGGCTATTTTATGACTAACCAGTTTTGCCTGCGACTCCATTCACGTGTAATAGTGACATCCTGCAGATTTTTGTTAAAAAAACTATCCTATATTGTTTCTCGAGTTCCAAACTATGTCTGTACTAAATTTCCCACAAATAGATTCAGTAGTTTAGGCGTGAAGAATAGACAGACAGACAGAGTTACTTTCGCATTTATAATATTAGTTTGGATATACAAAAACAAATTAATTTTTTTACAGGGTGACGTTATCGCTCAGCGATAAAGCCCTTAAAACTGAGAATAAAATAAAAATTTTTTTTCATTGTGAAAAAAACAACAACACACTATTATAAAAAATCATATATTTATTTATTATACATTTATTATGTACAAAGGAAATGTTTATGGATCGTAAGATATCTTCACTAAAACAACATCATCATCAGTACCAAGAAATCCACTGCCTCATAGGCCGGTAGGTCGCTTTCTTCTCTACCCTTCATTCATCAGTTCATCATCACGACCATATTATAGTATAGTAAAAATATTTAAGTGTGGGAGAGCCATGCTTCGGCACGAACGGGTCGGCTTGACCGGAGTGATACCACGGCCTCACAGAAAACCGGCGTGAAATAACCACTGCTTTGTGTTTCGCCGTGTGAGTGAGGTTACCGAAGGCCCAATCCTTCCCTTCCCCCAATCCCTCCTCAATCCCTGAGTCTCCAAATCCCTTATCCCTAAAAGGTCTGCAACGCACTCGTAACTCCTCCGTTGCGGGTGTCCATGGGCGGCGCTGATTGCTTACCATCAGGTAATCCGTCTGCTCGTTTGCGAACGACATACTTCGTGGTAGCCCGGAGGTTAAGGCGAGCGCTTCTCATCCATGAAGGAATAGGTCCGAAACCTGGCAAGTACCAATGTAACTTTTTCCAAGTTATATATACTTCCTAAGATTATTTAGACACCACTGACATACGGTGAAGGTAAACATCGTGAGGAAACCTGGACTTAATTTGTTATTATAAGTTTAAAATCGCCAATCTTCCTTGAGCAAGCCTGGTTTAATGCTCATACCTTCTCCGTGCGAGAAGAGGCCTTTGCTCAGCAGTGGGCTTAAAGGCTGATGATGCAAAAAATATCAAACGTCTAGATTTCAAAAATTAATATCTATATAGTCATTGAACACGCCAAAGATGGATCGATTCATATCTAAACAGAAGCACCACGACTTCCAACGACTTCTAGACGAAGTCACCGACTTACTACGAAGTCATACGATTTCATAAACAACCAATTTCATAACAACCTGTTGATCTGTGGATTTTCTTATAAGAATTACAATATTGACAAGCCACAAATAAAAAACTCAACCTATACATTTCGAAGTCACCCGATCGCAAAAAGAAGTCACCCAATACATTTAGAAGTCGGTCGATTTCGTTAGAAGTCGTCTAGAAGTCGGTTGTATTTGGAAGTCAGCTACAATAAGTAGTCGCTGGGGTCGTATAATTCTGACAGCATACGATACATGTATGATGGGGAACTGCCTCCACTGTGGACAAGAAATTGATAATATTAATACAACTAGTTGAATAAATTTAAGTGTGGGAGAGCCATGCTTCGGCAGGAATGGGTCAGCTCGACCTCGGTAAGCAATTGGCCGGCCTTTTATAGGATAAGGGTTTCAGATATTTAAGGATTGGGAAGGAGTGGGAGAAGGGGGAGGGATTGGGCCTCCGGTAACCTCACTCACACGGCGAAACACAACGCTGTGGTTGTTTCACGCCGATTTCTGTGAGGCCGTGGTATCACTCCGGTCGAGCCGACCCATTCGTGCCGAAGCATGGCTCTCTGTACTTACTGTGTGTACGCGTTTTCATCGATATATTATATATATAGAGAGAGAGAGATATCCATAGTGACTTCCTGCAGATTTTTGGTTAAAAACTGTCCTATGTCCTTTCTCGAGATCCAAACTATGTATGAACCAAATTTCACACAAATAGGTTCAGCAGTTTAGGCGCGAAGAAAAGACAGACAGACAGAGTTACTTTCGCATTTACAATATTAGTTTGTATACTTACAGATTAGTTATGAACAGAGTGACGTGGTCTGGTGGCGCGAAATCGTACATGGGGGCGTAGACGTGGACATTGTCGCTCGTCGCTTCATGGTGGCTGGAAGTATAGTAATTAATCAATTAATTAATAACACTTTGACTGCACGGTTGGCGCGTTGGCTGGGCAACTGGCTGCCGCGCAACGTGTCGCGGGTTCGATTCCCGCACGGAACAACTCTTTGTGTGATCCACAGATTGTTGTTCCGGGTCTGGGTGTGATGTGCATGTGAAATTGTATGTTTGTAAACGCACCCACGACACAGGAGAAAATACTAGTTTGGGGCAACGTTTCTTTTAAAAGAAAAAAAAAGAACTTTTGTAATGTGTTTGTATAAAATATTATAACTAAGACGGGTAATCGGGTAGTTTCGTAGGTCAAAAATAAATTAATTCGACGTTTCAATACAATAAAATATTGAAAAATAACTATACCTACTTTTATTCATTGATCGATTGATACACTAAGTTTTTGATATTTTTCAGCTAATATATATAAAAAAAATAAGTAAGTTTAGAGGTATGAGGAACAGGGTGGAAAGTTCCTCATTCTCCATTGAAAAGGGAGGATCCTCCGACCAGGCGAGGTGTTCGTGCCTGGTGGGCTACTGCCCGACGGTTGTTGTCGGGATATCTGTATGGGTGCTAATTGTGTTGATAACTCTTATAGCGCGATGTAGACTCTTGCTCGTGATTGGTGCTGTTGTTTATGTAGAGCGCTAGATGTCGCTACATCACTCCCCTCCGAGACCGGAGGTCGTTAGTAGGTTGAGTCGTCTGAATGTCTTGTCTTGTCGAGCCAGTTGATGGTTCCAGTGCGTGGGAACCGCTGCCGCATAGTTCACGGTGAGTCGGAACTGTCTGCGGGGATGCCCCAGTGAGTCGGGGTGTTGCAGTGCTGAAGAGTGGCTGGCTGCTGCGTCGACCAGGAGAGGGAGTACGTCTCTGCTTGCTGACCGGCCGGTGCAGTATGCTGTGCCGATGTTGCTGATGAGGCTGTAGGTGCTGACCAGGAATGCGCATTGGCTGCATGCTGGTGGTCAGGGAACCCGTTGTAGCCGTGGAAGCTGGCTGAATGTAGACTCGCTGTTTGAAAGCTCGAGGAAGTGATGACGTCACGATGGCTATGACGTAGTTGCACGAAGGCTGCTTGATGTTCATGCTCGGGGTCACCAATTTAGAGGTATGAGGAACAGGGTGGAAAGTTCCTCATTCTCCATTGAAAAGGGAGGATCCTCCGACCAGGCGAGGTGTTCGTGCCTGGTGGGCTACTGCCCGACGGTTGTTGTCGGGATATCTGTATGGGTGCTAATTGTGTTGATAACTCTTATAGCGCGATGTAGACTCTTGCTCGTGATTGGTGCTGTTGTTTATGTAGAGCGCTAGATGTCGCTACATAAGCTATTTGACGCTTAAGCTATTTATACTATGACGTCATAACTCAGTTTTTCATACAAATTTCACAGAAAAGTATAGTTTTTGACATTCGGATAAAAGTATTGAATTTGACCAGTTGGAAACTACATACATACCATATTGTAAAAAATATAAAAATCAAGTGTCGTAGGCCAAAATTACTTTTTGTTGCGGTTGCGTCTGAAGAACGCTTTGAGGATCCGAATAAAAAACTTGGGAAGAATTCGGACCCGAAAATTGGTACAGCAGTACGGCCGACGTATCTTGGATAGTCTGAAGTTAGCCGTTTGTCTGCTCAATGGATCTTTTAGGAACAAAATTGTGTACTGCGCAGCTAATCGGCTAACTTCAGACTCGCCAAGATACGGCGGCGGCACTGTAGCAGTGATTAAAGGTAATCGACCTCTCTAGACGAGGATTCAAAATGGAATGTCGTTGCATGTGATGGCAGCTATATAATATTAACATATAACAAAAGGTAATTTAGACACCACTGACATACGGTGAAGGAAAACATCGTGAGGAAACCTTATTTTTATGTAATTTATCGGCAAACGAGCAGACGGATTACCTGATGGTAAGCAATCAGCGCCGTGCCGCCCATGGAAACCCGCAACGGAGGAGTTACGAGTGCGTTGCCGACCTTTTAGGGATTAGGGATTTGGAGATTTAGGGATTGAGGAGGGATTGGGGGCGGGGAAGGATTGGGCCTTCGGTAACCTCACTCACACGGCGAAACGCAACTCTGTGGTTGTTTCACGCCGGTCTTCTGTGAGGCCGTGGTATCGCCGAAGCATGGCTCTCCCACACTTAAGCATGGACTTTCAATTTCTAATTACAAGTTTGAAATCGCCAATCCACCTTGAGCGAGTATAGTGATTGATGCTCAAACCTTCTCCGTGTGAGAAGAGGCCTTTGCTCAGCAGTGGGCACTTATAGGCTGATCATGATGTGAGACAATATCAGGTTTAAAAATACTTACTCATAGGAGAGTGCTGTATGAGGCGATCCGGAGGAGTTGAACGGAGTGAGATCGTGGATCGGACACAATTTGTATAGAGGCACCAGTGCTAGAACCTGCGAACATAAAATCTTATATATAAAAATGGTTCGCAAAATGTTTTGGTAAGCGCATACCTCAACAACGCCTGGATCAATTTTGCTAATTCTTTTTTTGTTGTGTTTGTTATTGTCAGGAGAAGGTTGTTATCAAAGAAAATATTAGAAAAGTAGAGGGGAAGATTAGGAAAAAGTGACCCTTTGATAGCGACCATAGTCGGACCCGTGCGAAGCGGGGGTGGGCAGCTAGTATTATATATAAGTACTAGCTACTCTCACGCGATTTCACCCACTGCTCGGCTCCATTTGATCGTAGCGTGATGTTTTATAGCCTATAGCACTCAGGAACATTGTAGCTATCTATCAGTGAAAGAATTTTGTAAATCCGACCAGCAGTTCCAAAGATTACCCCCTACATACAAACTTACAAATTTTACCTCTTTATAATATTAGTTTAGATTTTATTATACTTACAGGTACCCTGTAGTGTCTAGCAGCTAGAGTGACGGAGAAAAGGCCGGCTTCTGATAGCACGGCACCACCTCCTAAAGCTGCCTTCACGCTTATCACCACCTAAGGGAACGTCAAAATTAAAATTATACACAACCGGATAGATCAAATAAAATAAAAACACATAATTGGGTAGTTTCCTAGGTAAAAGATAAAATTATATTGACTATTTAACACAATAAATTATTAAAATAGCTAGCTTTTGCCCGCGACTCCGTTCGCGTGGAATAGTGACTTCCTGCAGATTTTTTTGGTATAAAAACTATCCTATGTCCTTTCTCGAGTTCCAAACTATGTCTGTGCCGTGTTTAGGCGTGAAGAAAAGACAGACAGACAGAGTTACTTTCGCATTTATAATATGAGTTTGGACTAGCAACCGTTCAAAAATCGTGGAAACTCGTCAAATCACTTCCCTCAACTGAGTGGGGCGAGAGAGAGTGTCAGACTCTTACTGACTAAAAACCCCCCTGTTCCTTCTCCTGCTCTGGGCCGAGGTCGCGGTGCCTCATTGCGCTTACCCCTCCACCCCGGCTGAACATCAGCCCTATAGGGCCCCGTCTGTGGTGGTCTATTGGCTGGTCTATTGGTGCCCGGAGATTGTACACCTGGCCTGAATTGATACATTTCAGGCCTCTTGCTTCTTACCTTATTAACACGCGACATGACAGCGTAGATCGAAGCTGCGCTGATAACAGTCACCGGTACCCCGGCTGCACTCAAACGGTTGGCCATCGCGTGACTCTGCGGGAACAAATAATAATAATTATTATTATTATGTACCCAGCTACTACTGCGCATTTTGATCCGCTGCTATAGTCGAGGAGGTGGTAGCGTGATTTTTTATAGCCTATAGTCTTTCTAGATAAATGGACTAACAAATACAAAAAGAATTAATCAATTCAAAGTAGTAGGTCTTGAAAATTTCTCATATTTAAAAATTGGAATTGAAATTATCTGACAAAGTTTTCACATGCGTGACACTTATTTATCAAAGTATGCAAGTTAAAATACTCCTTTACCTCGCTCTGTACATAATTTACACTTTAGAGCGCATGTCCGATACACCCGACACTCACTCGATCTTTCGGTCTTTCGCACTCAACTCCTGACACTCACTATAAATTACTGACTCTTACTCGTAAACTGCTAACAATATCTCTACAATCCGGAAATCGTCACAAACTACTGACACTCTTACTAAACTGCTGACAATCTTTCTATACATCAGACACGTACTCTAAACTCCTGACACTCGCTCTAAATACCTAAAATTCCTAACATACCTCAGTAGGATCAGGTCCTTCAGCCAGTATCAGTTTGTACTTCCGAGGGGCTGCAGCACGGAGGAACTTCTCCGTGATGGCGCTGGCTCCGTACGTGAGGATCAGCTCGTCGCCGTGCACGTGTTCCCGCGCTTGCCCGCATATACTGGATATGCTGGATTCCAGTTCACCTCGGAGCTAGAATTGGCAGAGATGAGATGAAAAAAACTATTTTAATGTGCAGTTATTTTTTTTTTATGAAAAATGAAGGCAAACGAGCTATGTTAACTGATGGTAAGCAATTAACGGCGCCCATGGATACAACGGAGTAGTTACGAGTGTGTTGCCGACCATTTGAGGATATTAATTTTAAGGTTGGGGAGTAATTGGGGGAGGGGAAGAATTAAGCCTCCGGTAACCTCATTCACACGGCGAAACAGTATGCTGTTGTTGTTGACACCGTTTTCTGTGAGGCCGTGGTATTACTCAGGTAGGGGATTAGACAGAGTCTAGTCAGCAGCTCTATTTGATATACCTGACCATTTTAAATGGCGACTGTCAAGGATGAGGGACTGACAAATCCCTGTCACGTAGAGTGGGCCTAAAACTAGATGATGATGATGATGATGATGATTTAGGTAGATTTAAGATAAGGGATGTTAGAGATATGAAATTTCGGATACGAATATAGGAACGACTGCACGGTTGGTGCGGTGGCTGGGCAACTGGCTGCCGCGCAACGTGTCGCGGGTTCGATTCCCGCACGGAACAACTCTTTGTGTGATCCACAGATTGTTGTTCCGGGTCTGGGTGTGATGTGTATGTGATCAGGAGAAAATCCTAATGTGGGGCAACGTTTTTTTTTTTTTTTAAATTATACTGAATACGGATATGAAATTATTGCGAATTATCCGTTAGTTAATGTCGTCGTGGCCCGGAGGTTAAGGAGCCCGCTTCTCATGCATGAGCGTGTGATATTATCAAAAACTTATTTCGGACTAGCTTTTGCCCGCGACTCCGTTCGCGTGGAATAGAGGCTTCCTGCAGATTTTTGGTATAAAAACTATCCTATGTCCTTTCTCGAGTTCCAAACTATGTCTGTACAAAATTTCACAGAAATCGGTTCATTTGTTTAGGAGTGAAAAAAAGACAAACAGAGAGACACGAGTTACTTTCGCATTTTGGATTCGGTTACGGAGCTCCCTAACATCCCTGATGATGATGATGATGATGATGATCTTACCTCAGCGATATAATCTCTCAATGGTTCTCTTAAGTCATGCTGGGCAGTACCAAGAGTCGCGCGTCGAGCGCCAGCCGCTAACACCAGTCGCTGTAGACTCTCTCCGGAACCTTCCACACCCTGGAATCAAATCAAAATGTTATTAACCGACTTCAAAAAAGGAAGAGGTTCTCAATTCGACGAGTATTTTTTTTAATGCATCTATACAAATATGTTGTTGTGTGAATGAGGTTGCCGGAGGCCCAATCCCTCCCTCTCCCTCTTCCCAATCCTTAAATATCTGAAACCCTTATAAAAGGCCGGCAACGCAATCGTAACTCGTTTGGAGTTGCTGGTGTCCATGGGCGTCGCTGATTGCTTACCATCAGGTAATCCGTCTGTTCGTTAGCTGACCACAAAAAAATTAATAAAGAGGTAATTGTACATTAATTGAAAAGAAGCTATTCTCGCGCGGTTTCACCCGCTGCTCGGCTCCATTTGAATGTAGCGTGATGTTTTATAGCCTATAGCACTCAGAAGTGGAAACTATTTCGTTTTTTTCCTCTCCTCACATAATATCTTCTGATTTATTTGCGGGATCCAATTAAGACAGTCATTCATGTCCCTGGGACGCGCCGGACTTCAGTGTTCCGGTGTTTTCATGGTTGTATCCACTGTAGATCCTGGTGCACAGGAGTTGCAGCGGTTTAGGGAGGTTCAATCAGGAACATTGTAGCTATCTATCAGTAAAATAATTTTGGCAATACGACCAGCGGTTCTAAGGATTACCTCCTACATGTTTCTGTGTACTAATTATGTTAATTAAACTTATTTTATTATGATGACTATGCATATCGGGCGATTTTCCGTCGCGGCATTCAATTGTAGACCAGTGTGCACTTCAACTCCCTACCGAACGTATCACTGTGAGAATCACCAAACAATCATATCTTTAACTTTTTAAAATAAACCTTTCGGGATTTCTAGAAGTGTTTATACTCACAACTTCAAACTCAAACTCAACTATCTACGAGTACTTCACTTCATAACAATTAACTATAAAAATAGTGTATGGTTCACTATACTGTAAATTCTGAGTGCTATAGGCTATAAATTATACTTGATTTGCGTATTTTAGTCGAGCTATCGCTTGAACCGCTGTTGTTTTGAATTAAAATCCCGGGATACATAACCTTTATAAGCTAGTTTTCTAATAAAAAGTTTGAAATCGACAATCCGCCTTGAGCAAGCGTGGTGATTAATGCTCAAATCTTCCCCTTGTAAGAAAAGGCCTTTGCTCAGCAGTGAGCACTTCGGGTCTGCGGACGGCGGGTCTGCGGATGGCGACTAAGGGATGCTCACCACCTGACCAGATCTAGACCCGAGCGTACGGCGCGTAGCGTTCCGCGCGCGCCTCAAAGAGCCAATAGACCACCACAGACGGGACCCTATAGGGCTGATGTTCAGCCGGGGTTGCGGGGTAAACACAATGAGTCATCGCGACCTCGGCCCAGAGCAGGAGAAGGAACGGCGGGGGAGGGGTTTAGTCAGTAAGAGTCTGACACTCTTCCTCGCTTATCCTGGGCGGGAGAGGTCATTTGATGATTCTCCCTTGACAAAAAAAGCAGTAAGCACTTATAGGCTGATGATGATGATGATGATGTATTAATTTACCTGGTTCCCTTGAGCTCTGTTCTCATCCCGGATGGCTCTTAGCAGTCTCCTGGCTACATTAGCTATCACCAGCTCGTTGGGGAGGGCAGCCATTACCTGCCGACCAGCAGCACGGATGGCACCGCATAGTTCACTGTGGAAACAGGATTATGTACTTTTATAATAAGTATAGTGGAAGGCAGAGATAGAAAAATACAAAAGGTAGGAGAAAGAGGGATGGAGCTATACACCATTTATAGTTCCATCCCTCTTTCTCGCCCGGAAGATTCACGCTACACGTCATGGCAGATGACCTTTTTACCAGTTATAAGTATTAAATCGATATTGTACTCACTATTGCAAAAAAAATTAGGAAGATTTCCTAGGGTGCTTGACAAACATACACATAACACACAGATTCAGAACGACAATTTGCCTGGAATCCACAACACAGCAACCAGTTGTCTGCCTAGTGTGCTGTCCAGAAAAACATTACTTGTGTTTGACATTCATATGTAACTCCAAATTGTGACGTCATAGTATTATTGCGTCAAATATTTGTTTTATTTATTGTATCGACAGATCAATGAATAAAATTATCTATAGGTATTTTTCAATATTTTATTGTATATATATAACATCAAATTAATTTATTTTTGACCTAGAAAACTACCCAATTCTTTTTGAATCTCATTTTAAAGTGCCATGGGTTTTGTGGCATGGCATTATCAGTTTCAAAGACACACATCATCAGCCTATAAGTGCCCACTGCTGAGCAAAGGCCTCTTCTCATAAAAAGAAGGTTTGAGCATTAACCACCACGCTTGTTCAAGGTGGATTGACGATTTCAAACATATAATCAGAAATTATAAGTCCAGGTTTCCTCATGATGTTTTCCTTCACCGTTTGTCTCACAGTTTCACATACACTTCACTCATATTTCAAACAACGATTTATGGTAACACTTACAGTGCCGTTGTATACTGAGACTCCGTGATGATAGTCTCCAGTAAAGTCACCATCGCCAACACTCGGTTTGTAGACCCTCGGATCTTCCTGTAACATTAATTTGAGATAATTTTATGTTATGTATGGTTTAGTTATGTAGGTACTTGCTTACTTTGTTAAAATATAAAGTCAAGTAGTGTAGGTAGACCTAATATTAATGTGACAGTCTTGACATAGTATAAATAGAAGGGAAGTAGGTTATCTTCGTACAAACGCACCGCGCACGGCTTGTACCTATGTGTGCGCCATAGTATCTACGCGTCGACGCACGCACACTGTAACAAAATCTCGACCCGTTTCTCAGTGCGCCAGTCGGGGCTAACACTGCACGAGGTTCGCGCGTCACTGTTTTTCGACACCGCTAAATCAAAACAAAATGTCTGATAATAGCAAGAGAACGTATTGCTGTGTGTTTGGGTGTCTTAACTTGCTAAAGTTATTTATAAGGATGAGAATATATTAAACAAGGCGTTTCGTAATAGTCGAAACCGACGAAAGTATTTTTTCTGTAGCTAATTTGTAATAAATGTATGATTTAATACCTAGTTATATTTGTATTATTTACGTTTGTATTAATTAAAAATAAATATGGTCCTTTATGTGTAAAAATACTACATTATGCCTAAAAAAAAATACAATGAGAAAATAATGTTAACACTAGCTCTTAGTCTATGTTACCGCCTGTGCCATCTAGCAACATAAAGAGTCACACCTCACAAACCCTGTACCCAGACAATACAAGTAAAAAATACAACTTCCCGACCCTTGCCAATTTATAGGCACTGAATTAAAATTTTGCTAAAAGTGACAACCCTAAGACAGTAAGCAATTATATCGCGGATTGGGCTGGAGATAACCTACTGCCCTTCTCTTTATACTATGGTCTTGATTTCTTCAACAAATGCTACCTACCGTATTTTATTTACTCAAAAATACATAGACGGTACACAATATTTAAGATACCTAACTTGCTGAGCTTTTGTTCATTACCATCATCAGCTAAACTTCCAATGGTGAACAAAGGCCCTACCTTAGAAGGTGAAATTTGGGAGTTGCCGTAAATCCCCACACTTGGCCGACAGGTTGGGGTTTGCAAGTAGACTTTTAAGCAATCAATGTAAACAATGTCAGCCTATTATATATTGGTCAGTCATCTCAGTGAAGCTGTTTCATTGTACATTCCTATACAAAAGAACAAGCAAGAAACTCCATTGTTACTCTTTTACGTTAATATAAAGTTATACATTATGAAATGAAATGAATTGGTCATTTCATTTCATAATTATATAGTTTCGAGATAGGAGTTCAGGACACCAATAGGTACTTATACAATTATGAAAAGCAGCTGCCTATTCTTCGGTGTCTAGTCACAATTAAGACGCACCTGGGTCCGTTTGTGTTACTAAGTGGGTATAACAGCTGTGTGATTAGCGGTAACTGGATATGAAGAGTTGAAGATGGACCTTAGTCTTATGTTATTATAGCGGATGTTAAAATTTAAATATCTGATTTAAAATCATAAAAATTTACTTCTTTACAAATGCAATTACCAAGGAATAACAATATAACTGCAAAATACTTTATATTAACGTAAATATACTAAGATTTGGTATTTTTAGGATCTAATTGACATTATTATGTTAATAAATATTCTTGCTGACACAACACTATTCGACTTCTGATGCAATCAATGGAAGAAATGAGATTTGTAAATAAAAGTTTATTATGTTATATCTAACCTTTTATATGAAATACAGGTTTTCGTGAGGCTAGTAGATAGTACAAAAATACTGTTTACATTAATAAATATCTCATTTTACTAGTTAAAAACTATTAGAGATTATTTTTTTATACTACTTACCCATGTTTGATATCAGCTACGAATTTCCCAATTAAAGTCACGAATTTATCGTCTAATTCCTTCACAGGGCCTTGATAGAGGAACATTTTTAATAGTTACACTTCTAAATATAGTTTTAATAAGTAAAATAACGCGTTTAAACAGTCCAACACAAAATAATACGTGAAACTTGACTTGACAACATAACCTCACTTTTAGAAATTAATGACGTACGTAAATGACTAATGACGTTGGATGTGTCGTTCAGAAAGGCCCATTTAAAAGGTTCAGTTGGTTTCACAAAATATATATAAGCATTGTGCTTATAGTTAAGATAAAATAATATACAGCTGGGCAAATGGCTACGGGTTCTCTCTCGCTCAGAGCAGTTTTCTTGCGATCCACAAATTGTTCTGTGAGGTATGTTTGTAAATTAACCTAGCGTAGGGCAAAGCCTTATTCCTTATTTTTCTTAATATTAAGAGAAATTCATATTAAACATTTTGGGCCTAACTAGTTCGTGAACCAGCATTTATAACTTAACTGCCTTGGTATTGCGGGTGTTCATGAGCCGAAGTAATATTTTAACACAACAAAGACAAAAGATCCCATTTTTTTATGTAATAGGTCGGTCAACGAGCAGACGCATAACCTATAGGTAAGCAATCAGCGCCGCCCATGGACCAAGGCAATAGGCATAGGGACTGGGGGACGGGAAGGATTGGGCCATTTTGCCCTTTCTCTCATGAAAATAACCAAGCTTCATCCAAAGGTTGTCTGTAAGAGATCGCCTTGTGCGATAAGACCGCCCATTGTACACTCAATTCTTGTAAGCTATTCTTTATAACTGTGTGGTGTACAATAAAGTATATAATAATAATAATAATAAAATAAGACTACTGGAATTTAACATTTAGTTTATAACAGAAACGATATAAAAATCATAATTGATTACAAAAACAAACAAAACCTTAGTCAAAACACGATTAGTTAGATTCTAAATAACACTATTTATAAAACAGAAAATTAACAGTATCGTTGTTGTACAACTTGATAAATATGTTTTCAAACATAATTTGTGTGAGTGATTACTGTACAAAATGTACTTTTTACTTAAAATTACTGACATACATGATCAACACAGGAGCAAAGGCGCAATATCTTCGGCGGTCCAACAAATAAGTCTCTACGAATATCATCCCAAGTTACATTTTCATTAGTTTGAACAGACACATTCTCAAAATTTTTCCTTTTTCTAAACAAATTAGTATTTTCAACATTATTTTGACTTTCGTTCAAGATTCGTGCTAAAACTTCACCTAAATCATCTGACGTTTTTCGTTTAGAAATGTTGAAACCGGCGCCCTTTTGCGGTGATGACGTCATATCGGTGAGGTCATGTGAACTTCTGTTAAAATTGGTTTCTTCAGAAATGCTTTCATAGGTTTTTTCTAATACCGTTGCTTGGGACAACTTTCTGTTTTGATTTCTCATTTGTTCAATGTTTTCGAAAGACGCGCCATTAGTATCTGTTGTACTTACTGCGCTCGATTCTGTGGAATAAAATAATAATACGTTGCATAAGTAGACCTTTTTAATTACAAATTAACTATCGTTTTTCACGATTTGGCTCGGAGCTACAAAAGGAACAGGGTGGATTTTAGTTTGTAAGAGTCTAATAGTATCGCCCCGTCCAGGATAGGGGAAGTTATTTGATTACTTTCCCTACCTCAAAAATATCAAAACAATAACATTTCTAACATTTTTGTCTGCACTACCCTTTTCGCCGTACCCAGGATAAAAGATATACACACCTCTAATAAAAATACCTCTCTTTACTGAAAATAACTCTACGCTCAATGCCATTCCTGATGTTAGATATATCCGTCATTATCACAGATATAGTCTGGAGAAACTTTTCAATAATAACAGCATGTTCTGCTAACCAAATAGACCTATACTAATATTATAAAGCGTTAATCGTAATCGTAATCATCGTAAGTTTGTATGTAATGATGGGTAAACTTTGGAACCGCTGGTCGGATTGCCAAAATTCTTTCACTGACAGATAGCTACAATGTGTCTGAGTGCTATAAAACATCACGCTACGATCAAATCGAGCCGAGCAGCGGGTGAAACCGCGTGAGAGTAGCTAGTATATTATATGAAAGTGATAAGTACCTTTACCTGTATTTATTTCAGTTCCAAATAATTCTTCTCTTCTATCCAGCATAGCTTGAGTTGCAGTCCTTTTCATCCGGCTTACGGGCAGTATGATGCTTTTTGGTGAGTCTTCATAGACCTGGCTCTCTTTATCGGGTATATCTTGGGATGCATCCACGTGGACTAGAGCTGCTGTTGTGATCTGTCTGAAGTATGAGCCTGGGGAAAATATTTTTATTTTTAAATAAGTAGTAACTTTCGTTGAACATAGATTTGAAAAGAATGACAATCTCACGTGATTTAAATGAGAAAAGAAAAAACTTTACTAGAGAGAGAATAAGAGTCCTGTTGTGACTTGAAACTGTAGGAACTAGGTAGGAGACTCTAGTTGTCCTACGAGAAGGTTCTTCTTGAAAAAAAATACTTCGTTGAGAGCGTGTTTATCATGTTTCTTGATAACGGAATGTTTAAAAACGTTGGTATGTATAGGGTATATGGTATTTGGTTTTGAGGTATGGTAAGGTATTCAGTGGTATCGGTAAGGTAGGTATATGGTACATGGTTTTGAATATGGTATTGGTAGTCATGAGGCGCGGCTACAAAACTATAAGAGGTTGTCTCAGTTAATTCACATGAGTAAGTAGTTATTTTCAATAAAATATGTTTATATTTTAATCCATGCATCGTGTTTTTTAAGGGCCCTAAACCTTTTGCGGGAAGCGTTCAGCGTCAAATACTGCCACACATACCGGGATGAAACAACATTCACGTTGTGTGATGAGGTGTTACACCACATGAGTGAGGTTACCGGTGGCCTAATCATTCATACCATCCTCAATCCCAAAACACTCTATCATCAAACCCCTGATTCCCTTAAAGGGCCGGCAACGCACTGGTGGGGACGCCTTTGGTATTAATTAAAGTAATGGTGGTAATTTGTAAAAACTGCTCACCATAAGGTAAACCAGTATTTTCGTTAGCCGACCTATCCTATAAGAAATAAATAAAAAATACCTATATCTGATACGACTTCTAATTCATTTTCCACCATCATTTTAGTTGACCCCTCATACATTCTTTCTTCTTCCTCTGCTTCTAAATCTTGTGCGTTCTCAATGTCTTCTAAAGCACTTGTACTTAGTTCTTGATTGTTCTCTTCTTCAGAGTCTTTTAAACCACTCCATTCCTCATCACTTGAAGAAGTATTATCAGATTCATCATCATATGCTAGATTCATATTCATTCTGGATTCGTTTAAGTCTTCAAATCTATTTTGTTGTTCTTGTCTTATGGTTTCAGTTATTTCTTGTGAAGGTTTACTTTGATAAATCCCTTCTTTATTATTACTAGTTTTATCTGAAGAACCTGGTTTTTCTACACTTCTGTTACCTTTTTCTTCGATTTCAATCATCTCTCGATCTGTTATCTCTTCTTCACTTAAGATTTCAATTATTTCTTCTTGATGAAAAATTTCTTCATTTTGGTCTATAGTGGTATTGTTAGCAGTGTTCTTGTTGTCTTGATTTGTAATAATAATTGACTTATCGTCTGAATCGTCTATTTCTTCGATATCAGCAACGATCTGTTCAAACATTCTTGCGGCACATACAGTTGTATTTGTATTAGTTTCTTGACCAGCAGTCAATAATAACCTAGGTTCTTCTACTGAAATCGATTCCTCACTCTTAGTCTCTTTGTTTGAGCTAGAACACACCTTATCACTTCTTCTACCTCCTTCAATGTTGTCCGAATTAGTGTCAATTGCTTCCATTGAATTAATCGATACTGATTCATCTTTGGAAGCCTCTTTACTAGTCGATTTAGTATAATTCAGAACGTCAACAATCACAGTCTCAACAGATTCAGAATCAGCTCGATATCCATTAGAAATATTAGAATGAGAACTTTGCTCAACAGTCTCATCATTCGAATTAGTATTATCATCAACATCACTTTGATCATCATCCTTATTATCATCTAAATCAATAGTTTCTTCAGTTTCATTAGCTGGCTGATTATTATCATTTATAGGTATTGGACTTTCTAAATTATCGTCATCATTATAATTCATTGCAATCGGATTATCAAAATCATCATCATGATCAGTTATTGAAGTGTCACTAAGGAATTCTTCATCGCTACTTAAATTCCGATTTAAAATGAATAATCTACGATATATTTTCTTAATTTTTATCAATAGTTTCTTATAATGTTCCTCTGGCTCATCATGTTTGTTCGTTTTTGGTACTTTCTCTATTATTAGTGGAGGGAGAGGACTGTAGGGTCTTGGCGGTTCTCCCAGGGTCTCATAAGCTCTAACGGGAGGGAAAGAGTCGTCTGATTCTTCGGTAACAGGAGATAAAACTGATGGAGAAGAAAAGTATATCAATGTTTATGAATATAAGTCATTGGGCTAGATAATATTCTTATAGGAACATTTTATTACAGACATAGTATAATATCAAACTTATTGCTGTTACTGAGACACCCAAAAATACTGAGATAAACAGCAATAGATAGTGCTCGAAGTCGACTCGGTAATCGAACCTTATGTTCACCTCTTGAGTTGAAACCTTGCTCAGTAGGTGCGCTTTCAACTACTTGTATAAAAACGCAGTAGAGTAGATAATACGTAGAAAAGAAAAGTGGTTGTTACATAGTTATATGAGCATCTCTACCTAGCCCTCGAGCTTTAAATGGCGTGATGTTGCATAACATAATTATATACAGTATAATATATAACATATCTTTAGCCTTGTACTGAAGAGTCAAAAACTAATTACAATTAAATATCACCTACTTGGAAGATCATGAAAAAGACTCCGAATGAGTATAGATTTTCTTCTCTGCCAATCTTCATCATAACTGCAGTAGCTTCGGGACATTTTCAGTTTACTTTCAGCTATAATAATCAACACTGAACAATGTGTGTAATAAATATTCATTGTAGGCGCTTGCCTTATAATTGTGACCTTTGGTGGGTAGTTTTAGAAAAAGTGCCAGTCAGGTGTGATTGTAAAGCTACGTCCAAAATTATTTAGTCAGTTACTTCTCAAAGTTATCTTTGAACTAATGATAAATCTAAATATTAATTCAAACTAAGTTTATTTGATACTATCAAGACGACTCATAAAAGGAACAATGAAATTTTGGTTGACCCCATTCTCACGGATGAATCACTGAAGAGAATAACTACGTTCACAAAAAATAACTGTAATTCTGATTTTATATATGAATTATATATGGTTTTTCCTAATCTTTTAGATGTAGCGTAGTATTTTATTAAAAAAACATCATAAATATTATTCTGCATGAGAAAGAAAGAAAGATGATTACTGAACGAAATCATCAGTCAACTTTCTGTCAAAACTTGTCAATTTTGCACAGCTGTCATCACAAAATCAATAATTCTTATTCGATAATAAATTCGCTATTTAGAATTAATTAACGGTTACCATCCGCAATGCCGGTTAAAAAAATAATTTGGTACACACAATAGTGCATTTAAAATGTAGTTTCAGTGAAGAATTTTGTGTGAGCGGCCGTTTTCATTTACTGTGTCTTTCGCAACGCTTGAGCGGTTTAGGCCGGAAATGTTGGCTCAATTCGCGTATTTCTTTTAAATACAAACGCAATGGACTTGTCTCCGGATGAGGATAACTTCCAAGGGCGCCTGCTGCATCAGGTATATTAAATATTGAGTTAAATATTACAGTTGTTGTGATTCGGCATTGGGCTGTAAAACAGCGGTTTATATTTGTTCCAATTGGAGTAACTAGTGTTTTGTGAATGTATTTAACTGTACAAGGTCCTGTGCTACATTCTAACATGAAATATGCAGTAATTATGTTAGTTACGAATTCTAAAAGTGCTTTCCAATAGATTTATTTATAAAAATGTGTTAGTAATGTTTAATTTCTTCTAGGTTTTGTTTATTAATTTTTTTAAGTTAAATTTTTTAGGGAAATGTCACTCTCCTATACCCTGTAAATATATCTTAAGTTTCTATTGCTCAAAAGTATTTTATTTCTATAACATATGGAATAGTATAAAATTGATTGAATAACTTTATAAATATACAGTAAAAAAAATTGCCTTCACATCATTCATTAAAGAAAAAAAAGAATAATTATTACCTATCCTACAAATGATAGTTTGAGACCTGGCAAGTAGCAATGTGATTTTTCCCAGTTACATGTAGTTAGGTACTTTCTATGATTATTTAGACACCACTGACAAAAGTGTGAAGGAAAATATCAGGAAGAAATTTCAGCACCTGGCTTCAATTTTATTATGAATTGACTGACAGACTTATTTTTGTATCATGTATTTTGATGTTTCAAAAATACCTATATTAATGGTTTGGGGCTGGTATCAATGGTTAGATAAAAGTTACCTGGGGAATAATTATGATGCTGTCGCGTCACAATGTTTGTATAAGACAGTGACAGCAACAAATTTATTCCTCAGATAACAATAATCTGACTATTGAAAAATAAGCCCTTAGTAAATAAATCATCATCATCCTGCCCTTGTCACGTTTTATTTGGGGTCGGCGCAATATGTTTTTTTCTTCCATTTTGTCCTGTCACTCGTCACGCTATCGCTAACTCCTCTGTCTTCCATATCACTCCTTCCACATTTATACTCATGGCTTTTTTTAAATAGCCCTTAGTAAATAAAATAACTATCGTGAGACATACTAAATTAACTAAAAATCGCGGGTTACTCACGTTTGTTTTTGAGGAAAGCTCTACTAGTTTCGAACCACAGAGGGGTTCTTCCTCATGAGCAGCGAGCGCGGACGCGGCAACGCGACGTCGCGCATCCTACTGTAGGTAGGCAAAAAAACAAACGTGAGTAACCCGCGATTTTTAGTTAATATTGTAGCATTTAACTTTTTATGGACTACCAAGTCTGAAGACAAGTAAGACAACCCGGGTACAAATGTTATTACCACTTACTGAAGCTGTTTCCATTATTTAAGATATGTAAATATAAGAGACGAAATAAATAATCCATAAAATTTCTCCGTCCAGGCTGCCCTCTGGGATAATCTAGAGCTCCTCCAAGAGTTAATAGCAAGTGGCGCCGCAGTCGATGCTCGCGATGGTTCCAACCGTAGCGCGCTCCATGCGGCAGCCCTGGCGGAAAGGAGCCGCTGCCTGGCTGCGCTGTGTGCAGCCGGAGCCGATATTGATGCTAAATCTGATGAGGCTACTGGGGGCAAGGTGAGATATATTTACTGATAGAATAAAATGATAAGACTGCTGTGTGTTAACATTTTTACTACAGACTTTAGAGTTTTTTTTATTCTATTTTTTTAGAGGTTTTTATCTTGTATATGACAACTCCATCATATTCTTTTACAAAATTAGATCACATTTTAATTATTATCTTTAATAATTAAAATGTGATCTTATTTCTAATATTAGAATATTACTTAAATGAGAAAAGATGAGAACATTAATCACTCTGGTAGCAAGGTAATTGAATTACAAAATTCTTTGGTAGTGTCTGAACAGTTTTAACTTTACGAGTTACTACTTACCTACTTAATATTAAGACGCAATGTTATGATCATTTGTAATAACATCTAACATCTGTTGTAAAATACCTACATTCAAATAAAAGATTTTTGTTTTTATATTTGAAACTAGCTTCCGCCTATGGCTTCGTCTGCGTGGTATGTTGATAAAAATCCAGGGTATCATCTTTCTACAAACCAAATTTCAACCAAGTTGCTTCAGCCATTTTTGCGTGAAAGAATAACAAACACAAATCCATGCATTCTCACAAACTTTCACATCTCTAATATTAGTAGGATAGTAGGATTGTAGGATAGTAGGAAAGTAGGTTTGGTAGGATAGTAGGATTGGTAGGATTTATTTATTTATTTATTTATTTATTTATTTAGGTTAGCCAACAATTGTTTACACTTTACTTAGACAATTAGCAAACAATATTTATATTACCAAGTGTAACAATTACTTATAGACTAACACCACATGCACAAGAAACATAAACGGTAGACAATTTCAAATAATCACAAAAAAATAAACTTTTACAACAAACAACAAAATTATTAAGAAAGCTATAAATCAGATACAATTCAGGAATTAATTCGAGAATTGAATAAATTAGATTAAATAAATACATGTAAAATTTGATGTTTTTACAAGTACTACAAAAAAATATTAATTAAAAATGTTTGTGAAAAGTATAGGCGGATAACATTATTAAAATATAGGAATTAAAAATTAAAAATTAAATATAACAAAAATGAAACAATCAAATTAAATACATGAAAAATTAATACCTTACAATATAAGATAATTAAAACAAAAATATGTCTGTGTAATCTAAACATTGATGCAATAAATATACTAAATACATAATATTAATTCAATTATAGATTCAATTATAGAGGCTGCATAATATTTTTATTCGTGGTGATTAATAATTGCTCTGTGAAGTTTATTAATACTGTCATGGTGAACATCCACTAAGTCACTATAGCTATTGCATCTTGCATAATCTCGGTACCGTTGAGTTTGAACCCAGTATAGATCTTCTCAATGGAGGGCATAAAGGGGTTATGCTATGCCTAGGATATCTAGATGGAGCACGAAATCTGATTAGCCCTAGTAGGCTGGGACAGTCGATCTTATTTCTTAGTAACTTGTACAAAAAAGTGGCATCGATAAGTTCTCTGCGTGTAGATAAGGAATGTACCTTGAAGTACTGCAGACGAGCTTTGTAAGATGGCAGGCGCTTGGCCTTCCCTTCACTGAAAGCTAGGTGCCACATAAAACGTTTCTGTACTCGTTCCAATTTTAGCATGTGAGTGGCGTAGTGAGGTCTCCATATTACGCTGCAGTACTCCAAAATACTTCTTACAAGACTGTAATATAGCATTATTTTAGTGCCACTTTTTCGGAAGTCTTTGCAATTTCGAAGTACGAACCCTAACATTTTAGACGCTTTTTTAATAGTGTTTTCCATGTGCGGTATAAAAGTGACTTTTCTGTCAAACGTAACTCCCAGGTCTTTAACTATTTCCACTTCTTGCACTTGGTCATTGTTTATGTGGTATACAGAATAAATGCAGTTGTTTTTTCTTGTATATTTGACATGGTAACACTTTTTTGAATTTAACTGCATTTTATTCGTGTTACACCATTCTATAACCCGGTTTAAGTCACTCTGAAGCAGCTCAGCATCTCTAAAAGATTCGACTTTACGCGCTAGCTTTAAGTCGTCTGCATATAAAAAAGGTTCAGAGAAGTGCAAAATATAAGGAAGATCATTAATAAAGATATTAAACAAAATTGGAGATAAATGGGAGCCTTGGGGAGCGCCAGAGGTTATTCTGTGTGCTGAGGATTGGAAGCCATTTACAACGACATAGAACTCTCTTCCCGATAGGTATGATTTAAACCATACAAGCAGGGATCCTGTTACACCATATGCAGCCAGTTTCTCTAATAATATCACGGAGTAAGAACAAAGAGGAGATGTCATAATAAGATTTCCCTAAGAAACACCGCGTGATATTTTGCGGGGTGAGGGGGTATTAGACTCCGCCCACTTTCTATTTGCCATCTGCCGGTCTATAGCAATACTACTCGCTCATTCAATTTACTTCTTTTTGTAGTTATGTAACTATTTCACAATAGATGTCACTAACGCAACAGGGTCGTACTTAGAATTTACCGGGGAGTTGTTTTAAAAAGTTTTTTGTTAATACATTTGCGAATCATCTTGATACGCATTTTTTTAATCGAAATAGTAATAAATATCTAAAATATCTATTATTGGTGAATGAGAATCATTCTACATTTATCAAAACCATATTTTTCATTTAACAGGGGTTATTTCGTTACGGGCGTAGCCAGAAGCAGAAACTCGTATACAATGCTACCAAGAGGCTGATGCCCTGCTGATAACTGGTTCTTTGTGATAACGAGTGTTATTATTAGATATGTTCTGTCTTTTCGTCACGCCTAAACTACTGAACCTATTTGAGTGAAATTTGGTACAGATATAGTTTGGAACTAGAGAAAGGACATAGGATAGTTTTTAAACCCAAAATCTACAGGAATTCACTATTCCACGCGAACAAAGTCGTGGGCAAAAGCTAGTTTCTAATAATTGTTTTAAAAACTCATGGGCAGTTGCATCATTACGTAGCTGAATACACATTATTACTAAAGTTCAGTGTCAATTTTCGTATATATCTCCAAATAACTGATGTCTTCAAACAGGTTTTTCATCAGCAGGAGTTGATCGAGGAATGACAGGCAATGTTTGACGAAAGCCCCCTGACAGCAATATCAGGGCACCACGAAAAACCCGTTGAGTACCGCGTAAATTTTGCATGGTTCGATTAAATACTTCTATTGATTTTTTATTCGCCATTGTATGTGTGCATCCCATAAAATAATTGACGTTAGTTGCAAAACTTTTGCCATAGCAGAAGTTCTCGAAATATTACAATTTGCACTTTAAATCACCTGTACATTCAATAGCAATGCTAATGAAGAGTGTGCGGTCCTACCACCTTCTAATAATGTAACAGCAATCGTCTTAATTTGCATTACGTGTTCGCTGGTTTTACCTCAACAATATTTTGGATCATAAAAACACAAAACAATAACTCAACAATATTTTGGAACAATAACGAACATTACATCTAATTAACTAGTGGTATGTTAAATGCTATTCCAAAGTTAATAATACCGCCAGATTCTTCATATATAACACATCCTAATGCGAAATGCCATATATAACACATCCTAATTATCTTCACGACTGTAATAGGTACTATTCACCATGAAAAACGAACAAAACCTGCCCTAATGTGACGACATATTTCGAAATAAACGAACAATGGAACGAATCATATGTACGAAGGACAGAGTATGTTGTGGGCATTTCATAGGCTTACCGGCGATACATATCTGAGTTGTATGATCCAAGTCCTGATGCCCTTAATTTGGGGTTGAAATAAAAACCGAAGAGGAACTTTAGAAGTATAAATAAGGTCGTTCAGTTTCAAACATTCAGGCACTAAGATTTAGCACTCACAGCGTGCGGTGAGGTGCGCTAAATTTGAGTGATTCCATTCGCGACTTAAATAAATCAACGATATAAACCTTAAAAAGTAATTGACTCCTAATTACTACCCTGTCTTTATTTATGTTTTACTACTTGACAATAGATGGCTGTCTGTTTATAAAATGATATAAAAGTTACATAAATAATATTTTGGCGATTAAAGGATCTTTAGGAATGCATGTCGATCAAATTACTATACAAACGATCATTAAAATATACTAATACTGAACTATGCGTACCTATAAAAAAATTGTTTCTATGATACACAGTGTCGACATCTAGTGTCGCGTAGATTGATAATTGGAAACGCTGACAATAAGAGACTTTGCTAGAACTATTTTAATAAATGACGAATAAAATAACTTATACATGAAAAGTGATGCCATCCATAACACCGTAACGTTTATCATAGTATTTTTTACAAGATAAAACACAAGACTTCATTTTGTTTTCTTCTGTCACGAGTAAAATGAATATTTTATAGGAGTTGTGCACAGGACGAACGACCACATTTCACTGACGTAAGCCACGCCCACCTTGATGACGTGAGGGCCGACTTGTGTCACAGGGCCGAGTTGCTTAGGCCGTCTCCTCTTTGTTCTTACTCCGTGAATAATATGCGATGCGACATTTTGTCAAACGCCTTACTGAAGTCAGTATATATAACATCAAATTGCTTATTTGTATCTACAGCCTGGATCAAGGACTCTGAGAATGTGGCCAGATTTGTTGTTGTAGACCTCGATGTTACAAAGCCATGTTGCTGATCGCTTATAAACATTTTAAAGTATTGCTGAATGTGGGAACACACAAACGATTCCAAAATCTTAGCAAATATAGACAAAATAGAGATGGGCCTGTAATTCGAAATGACATCTTTTTTATCCGCCTTGTATACTGGCACCACCTTAGCTTTTTTCCACTCTAACGGAAAACTTCCTGATGTTAGCGATAGGTTATATATTATCAGTAGGGGATTCACTAAGGCAGTCGCACAGGAAGATATAAAAATGGGTGGAATGCCATCTGGACCTGGTCCCTTTGTTATATTGACCGCTTTCAATCTGGTAAGTAAGCTGTCATGGTCTATCTCCAGACTAGTCAAATATTGACTATTCATTTGAAATTTCTGGAAAAAAGATGAGTTAACAGCAGTTTCTTCGTCGTGAGATTCTGTTGTGTATACCGAAGAGAAGTGACTGGCAAACAGATCGCATATCACTGAACCATTAGTTGTAATTATTTGTCCATCTGTCATAGTAAGGGGGTAGGTGCCAGCTCCTCCGCGTTTAGCTTTAATGTAACTCCAGAACAATTTAGGGTTTTTCTTAACGTCATCCTCTAGATTACGCAAATAATTATTGTATAAATTCACGGCAAATTTTTCGCATCTCTTGGAAATTAGTTTCAATTGTATTTCGTCCAATGGATTTTTATATTTTTTAAAGCGCAACCGTAACTTATTTTTCTCTTTTAAAGATCTGATCAATGCTTTATCAAACCACGGCGGGTACTGACTGATTTTTGATTTTCTAAACGGTATGAATTTTTTTATGGCGTCATTCAAATGTTTGTAAAATATTGTTAACGTTTCATTTACATCCTTTGCATTTTTAAAAAGCTCGCTCCAATTCATCTTACTCAAATAGTCATTAATTTGTGAGTAGTTTGCTTTATAAAAGTTAGGCCTATGGCTAAGGTTATTATACGGCAGATTGCTATCTCTATTTAGAGATAGTGTTATATCGAGGGCCGGATGAAATTTATCAATAATAGTGAGGGAAAAGTTTTATTAGCTATACAGCAGGATTGTAGTAATAGTAGGAGTTTGTAAACGCATTTACAAAAAACGTATGTTTCAATAAAATAAATGGCTTTACCACCCCAAACAGACGGCCCTTCACATAGCAGCCGAGCGTGGCCACGTAGAGAATGTGAAGACCCTGCTCTCATCAGGAGCCTCGCTGTCCACTTTGGATGCTCACGGGAACACAGCGTTGGCACTAGCTGAGAGGAACAGCTGGAGACATGCTGCTCACGCCCTGAGGGAAGCTAGAGGTTAGTTTTTTTTAAATATAATCATAACCTTTAAAAAACGAGCGCACTCCTTCTTAAAAGGCCGGCAACGCGCCTGTGACTCCTCTGGTGTTGCAGATGTCCATGGCCGGCGCTGATCATTTACTATCAGGTCTTTTTGCTTCTGATCCTTTGCCCCTTATTCCACAGGAAAAGAAAATAATTATTGCCCCAAACTAGGATTATCTCTGGTGCAGTGTTTTGAGGGTTCGATAATCATCAAATGACTTCTCTTACCCTCTGACTTCTCATGGGTAGTATGAGAGACACCAGACTCTTGACTAAAAACCTCACTGTTCAATCTCCTGAATCAAGCCGCGCCTTGAACACGAAACTCCAATTTATTTAGATCTTAGTTAATTTGTATTGAAGAGATTTTTACATACTAATGGCGTATAGGTACTTACTACTTAAATAGGCTTAAAAAGTCTGCATTTAAAAATAACCGATTATTAAAAAAGCTATAGACAAAAACTAAAATAATACGTTAACCAAAAACTGATGTGACCTGCAGTGGTGATCTTTTGCGTCCGACCATTTTCCGGAGCCAGTGGAACTAAGCGAGAGGAACTGGGACGCCGTCTCCTCCTTCCTCCGCTCCAGCCGCCGCAGCAGGCGACACTACGGGCGACGGGGATCAAAAGACGATCTCGAGCCACCTAGAGCGCAGGTCTGCGGACGGCGAGTAAGGGTAGCTCGCCGCCCGACAAGAACTCCTCAAAGAGCCAATAGACCACAACAGACGGGGTCCTATAGGGCTGATGTTCAGCCGGGGTTGCTGGTCAAGCGCATAAGGTACCGCAGCCTCGGTCTGGAGCAGGACAAGGGAACGGGGTGGCTTTTAGTCAGTAAGAACATGAGACTCTCACGTTTCCCCTCTTCAACCCCTAAATATCTGAAACCCTAATCCCATAAGTCTAACAACGCACTCGTAACTCCTCTAGTGGTTTTTTTTTTTTGAGGAGAAAATCATCAAATTTCTTCTCCACTACTACAAGGAGTGTCAGACTCTTACTGACTAAAACCCCCCGTTCCTTCTCCCCCCCCGCTGAACATCAGCCCTATAGGGCCCCGTCTGTGGTGGTCCATTGGCTCTTTGAGACGCGCGCGGTATGCTACGCGCCGTACTGTTATATCCACAATTAGTCCGCGGTTATTGCAAATGCATGCATTTTTGATTACTATAAAAGTACTTGCGACCGCGTGGCGGCTTCAGTCTACCGGAGCCGTCACATTGTCAATATCTTATCCTGACGAGTTTAAGACAATCCTTTACTCTAATTCTTGTAAAGTTCAAGTTCTTTTCATTAAAGTAGTGTTAGCAGTAGCAGTATTTTTTTTTTAAAAAAGACTAACACCAGCCGCGTCCTAATAGTACGCTCGGGTCTGGCCGTGGGTCTGGTTCCGGTCGGGCGGCGAGCTAATAATATGCGGCTGCGATGGCTTACCATCGACGAATCTGTCAGCTCGTTTGCCGAACTACCATATAAAAATAATCCCAATTGCACAATCCGTCAATCCCCAACAACCAAGCAAAGCAATCGAGATCATCGACAAGTCACGAGTTTCTCGATGTGTTAGTGTACCCATGGGTGTTACGGACTACCGGCGTGAAACAACCACAGCGTTGTTTCGCCGTGTGAGCACGTTTCCCCAATATCTACTCCCCAAAAGGTCGGCAAAGCCATCACAAGATGTGTGGTGGACGACATTGATTGCTTACCATCAGGTCATCCGTCACTGCCTTCTATTTCATATTTCCGATTATTACACAAAACAAATACAGAATCCACATAATCAATCTTTGTGTGTACAATACCGCCGACGTTTTCGAGTCTGAAGTTAGCCGATTAGCTGCGCAGTAAACAATTTTGTTCCTAAAAGATCCATTGCGCAGACAAACGGCTAACTTCAGACTCGCCAAGATACGGCGGCCGTAGTGTATATGTATGTGTAGTTTATTTACTTAAGTACCTACTTATCTAGTCAATCCGCGTTCGTCGCGGAGAGCGGACGTGTGGCGTTACGCGGTTAGACGAAAAAAAAAACCGCGATGAAACTTCGCGAATTTATATAAAAAATGTAGCCTTTTAATTTAATAGTGTTGTAGTGGTATATTCCAGTGTTTTTAGTGTGTTTCTTAAAAGTTTTCAAGTGGTTTTCTAAGTGTTTTTTTAGTTATTAAATACCTAAACTTCAAACGGATAAAAATATAATGTTCTTTAATTACGATGTGCAGTCTGTGTCTAGTGATGCGTTTAAAATATATGTACCTATGTTTTTTTTTTATCTATATACATAGGTAGTAGATGTTCATTTGTGTGAGAATTTTGTCAAAAATGTTATTATTTACACTTGAAAGTCAAACCGATCTTGAAAGTCAAAATCATATCATTTATTTCAAAACTAGCGACGCGTTCCGGCTTCGACGGCTGCAATGTTGATACTAAATGTCTCCACTATTTAATGGATGTTATTATACATATGCACCTTCCTCTTCAATCATTCTATCTATTAAAAAAGCGGCATCAAAATCCGTTGCGTAGTTTTAAAGATTTAAGCTTATGTATATAGGGATATAGGGACAGAGAAAGCGACTTTGTTTTATACTATGTATGTACTTAGTGATAAGTCCAGGTTTTCTAACGATTTTTTCCTTCACCGTATGTCAGTGGTGTCTAAATAATCATAGAAAAGTACATATAATTCGGTCATACATATAAGTCACACACGCATGCGGGGAAAATCATCAAATGACTTCTCTTGATCAGGATGGGGCGAGAGAGAGTGTCAGACTCTTACTGACTAAAAACACCCCCGTTCCTTCTCCTGCTCTTGGCCGAGGCCCCGGTACCTTAATTCGCTTACCCCGCAACGTCGACTGAGCTTGTAGTATTTGAACAAACATACAGTGTTATCAAAAGTTGTCTAGTTTTTTTTATGTATGACAAATTAGAATCTTTTTTGTAAGAACACGTTGGATTTTCTCAATAGTCTTTGTCTGTACCAAATTTCACAGAAATTGGTTCAGTAGTTTAGGCGTTAACAAAAGACAGACAGACAGACAGACAGTTCCTTTCGCGTTTATAATAATGTTTGCATGAAACTCTTTGCTCAGCTCATCAGTGGGCACTTCACGCTGACAATCTATGACGTGGTACGGAACCTCAAAACTGAACTTTGTGGTTCCAGCCGGGAATCGAATCCACTACATATTACACGGCAACCGAACTCGAATTATTCAAGTTTTTTTTATGTAATGGTTCGGCAAACGAGCAGACGGATTACCTGACGGTAAGCAATCAGCGCCGCCCATGGACACTCGCAACGGAGAAGTTACGAGTGCATTGCCGACCTTTTAGGGATGAGGGATTTGGAGATTTAGGGATTGAGGAGGGATTGGGGGAGGGGAAGGATTGGGCCTCCGGTAAACTCAGTCGCACGGCGAAACACAACGCTGTGGTTGTTTCACGTCTGTTTTCTGTGAGGCCGTGGAATCACTCTGGTCAAGCCGACCCATTCGTGCCGAAGCATGGCTCTCCCACACTTAAGCCATTAATTAACGAAAGAAGACGCGAAGTTTAAAGCGACACCAAGTATTTTATAGTTACACAAAAACTTGTATATTTCACAATATTATAAGCTCACTCAACCGGTTTGGTTCCATCGTAGGTTTACACTATAAAAAGTTTAAATTATCGTAGGTCTATATGGTACTATAACATGTATAATATAACGACTATGGTTAGAATTTTAATTCGATTCCTGATTTGACATGACCTACTGTCATTTTGTGAAATAATGATACCACATATAACAGTGTAGTAAGGCATTCAAAAAATTACGGCTACCAAATGGTCTGAATGCGTATCCCATGTTGTCAAAGAAGAGGAAAAAATGAGTAAGCTAGATATGTTAATTGACAATAAATATCACAGACACTACGATTCATAATAAATGTTACAGAAAGTAAAAGCGATAGCGATAGCGAGGACGGCGACAATTTATAAAATTTCTGTTTTATTTGTCACGTTCCTTCATGATCACAGTTTTTATTAATTTCACTCACAATTACAAAATAAAAGTCTCAGATCGTTAATTAATTGTCAAAACTAAATTATCGCTTCAGAAATATTTTATTTCCTGGTAAACTTAGTTTACTAGAGTAAATTTATAAACGAAAAGAATCGATTCAGAAATATTCGATTTCCACGAATCGAATAATTTCGCAACGTCACTATTTATTACGTGTCATAACGTTGCAACACTGAATTTGTCAAATCTGGAATGGAATTAAAATTCCGAGTATAGTCAAATTTAGTCAAAGGCCCTTCGGGGGGATGCGACGAATGCTTCGGCGATACCCGCCCCTCCGACACATGGGTAATTGGAGGAACACCGGGTTGGTTTTAAGTCAGGTTTCAAGTAAGAGTCTGACAGTACCCTTCGCCCTTCCGCGAGGGCGGTGGGTCTCCATGAGGATTTTAGCACATTCATATTACAATATTTAATATGTTTGAATATATGTAAGTATACATATATTACTAGCTTTTGCCCGCGACTTAAGATTTTTGGTTTTACCCATATAGTTCCCGATCTCGCCGGGTTTTCGGGATGAAAACTATCCTTCGTCCTTTCTCGAATGCTAAACTATGTCTGTACCAAATATCACACAAATAGGTTAAGTAGACAGACAGAGTTACTTTCGCATTTATAATATTAGTTTTAGTTTGGAAGATTTAAAAAAGTAGGTATATACTTAACAGTTCTTATTAAATATAGGTCGAAAAATGAGCACACGGATTACCTACATCGGAGTTATCAGTGCGTTGCCGGATTAGGGAAGGATGGGGGAGGGTAACCTCACTCACACGGCGAAACACAACGCTGTGATTGTTTCACGCCGGTTTTTTGTTTGGCCATGGTATCACTACGGCCGAACCGACCCATTCGTACCGAAGCTTGGCTCTCCCACACTTAGTCCTGTTTAAACAATACGGTTGTTTCCAACTAGTCAAATTCAATACTTTTATCCAAACGTCAAAAACGATACTTTTCTATGAAATTTGTATGAAAAACTGAGCTATGACGTCATAACATTTTTGCGTCAAGCAGCTTACTTATTTTTTAAAAATTTGCTAACCAATATCTAGAATTTGGTGTATCGATCGATCGATGAATAAAAGTATAGTTATTTTTCAATATTTTATCGTATTAAAACGTCGAATTAATTTATTTTTGACCTAGGAAACTACCCAATTGTAAGTGTGTGAACCTAATACGAAAAAAAAGTGTATCAGCTGTGTAATGACCTTGACAGTTCGTACATTATTTCGCCGTCGTCAGTCGACCTTCACCAAACCTCAAACGAAGCAAGTCATGCCTAAATACGGTAAATGGAAGCCATACTAGGTAGCTTTTTTTTTGTTTTTGACAATTTTATGTAATGCTAGATTTTTTTAGCGATTTCGCCTGTTTTTACTTTACTTATAAGTATTAAGAGGTTACCGGAGGCCCAATCCCCCCCCCTCCACAATCCCTAAATCTCTATCTAATCCCCAAAATGTCGGCAACGCACTGTAACTCCTTCGTTGTTGCTTGATTGCTTACCATCAGGTAATCCGTAAGCTCGTTTGCCGACTTTATTACATACTAGCTACTCTCGCGCGGTTTCACCCGCTGTTCGGCTCCATTTGATCGTAGCGTGATGTTTGCCTATAGCGCTCAAGAATGTTATAGCTATCTATAGCACTCAGGAATGTTATAGCTATCTATCAGTGAAGAATTTTGGTGATCCGACCAGCGGTTTCAAAGATTACCCCCTACATACAAACTTACAAATTTTACCTCTTTATAATATTAGTACCTATAGATTAAAAAAAAAGAATCACCAACAATTGTTTACACAGGTATAAGTGAGGGGAGAGCCAAGCTTCGGTACGAATGTCAAAATAATTTTATATTTTTATCCAAATGTCAAAAACGATACTTTTCTAAAAACGAAATTTGTATGAAAAACTGAATTATGAAGTCATAGCATTTTTGCATCAAATAGCTTACTTATTACTTAATAATTAGCTACAAAATATCTAAAACTTAATGTATCGATCGATCGATGAATAAAACTATAGTTATTTTTCAATATTTTATTGTATTGAAACGTCGAATTATTTTATTTTGGACCTAGGAAACTACCCAATGAAACCCCTGCAGGCACTTATGAACGTCAAACAAAGCTTAAAGATAAAAAGTATCCGTCTGTCGGTCTGTCCTCTAGTGAATCTATTTGCTCGTTCCAAAGTGTAGATTCCTATGGAGAAGGACGAGCATGAAACTCCATGGTTACTCTTTTTCAATCAGTTTCATGTACTTACCTACAGTTCCATATAATAAGATAATATATATAATCCATTAGATTCATTCGTGCCGAAGCATGCACCTATGAAATTGCAGTTTTGCATGAAAAAAATTAAACGATTTTTTTTATTTGAAATGCGATAAAAATGTAACACTAATCAATAAACAAATGACTACTTTTGGAAAAAGAATCCCATGTTTTTAAAACAAAATTAATTAGCCTTAGCCTAACAAAAACTATTTTGATTTGAAATGGCCAGTACTGCAGAGCGGCAATTTCATAGGTAAAGACCTATTAAAAAGTCAAATTATGACTACAACTGTCTACATTTACATAATACATAAACAGTTGAATGTAGCGTTATCTTAAATGCTTATCTAAATATATACTAAGTTCGTATCATCATAAAAAACTTTGAATAATTTTGAGAGGAGTTCACTTTTGGGGTTCCGTATAACATTATACATAGATTGTCAGCCTATAAGTGCCCACTGCTCAGCTGAGCAAATCGGAGGTAAATTTATTTATGTGTAAAAAAATTTTTGCTTAAAATCGTACCAGCAGTTCCGAAGATTAGCGCGTTTGTACAAACAAACTCTTCAGCTTTATAATATTGATAGCATGGTTGGCGCTGTAGTTAGGCTACTAGCGTGTGATCAACAAATTGTTGTTCCATGAGTCTGGGTGTGATGTGTATGTGACATTGTATGTTAGTAAACGCACCCACGACACAGGAGAAAATACTAGATGTGGGACAACTTTAAAAAAAACGATATCGTCCACTGCTGGACATAGGTCTCCCCAATAGCACGCCATTGCGCTCGATGTTCAGTTCTTCTCATCCAACCACTGCCAGCCTAACGGATATCGTCAGTCCACCTAGCTGGAGGGCGCCCTACACTACGTTTGCCTCCACTCTAGAACACGTCTACCTCAACGGTCATCGATTCTTCGATAACTGTAACCTGCCCACATAAAATAAGCCTTATTTTGATAGGGTAAAATCATCAAATGACTTCTCCCGCCCAGAGCCGGGCGGGAGAAGTCAGTGTCAGACTCTTACTGACTAAAAACTCCCCTGTTCCTTCTCCTGCTCTGGGCCGAGGTCGCGGTGCCTCATTGCGGTTACCCCGCAACCCCGGCTGAACATCAGCCCTATAGGGCCCCGTCTGTGGTGGTCTATTGGCTCTTTGAGGCGCGCGCGGAAAGCTACGCGCCGTACGCTCGGGTCTGCTTCTGGTCCGTCCTCGCTTATGGTGGCTGGAGATCGACGCTGGATCCCCGAAGCCCGGAGTGTCGCTTTCTGTGGCGATTGAGGCGTGAGGAGAATTAATAGATACCTCACGTCCTCCCCCTCTTCAATCAATATCTTAACAGTCGTATTCTATATGGTTCTTTGCCATGCGTGACCCTAAAAATTAAGATAAAAAAAACACACACCTTATCTATGGAAATAAAGTTTTACGTTATAACATTATCTGTTATAATTTGTGTTTCGTAATAAATTTAAAAGATGACGAGTGCGTTTTTATTTTAGGTATATTTTTTTATTTATTTTATTAGGATCTCCAACAGAGAATACACATTACAAGCGCAATATTAAAAAAAAATACAATAGTTTTGTGCTCCTCCAATTATAGGAGACCAGTCATGCAAAAATAATAACATTGTACCTAAATAAAAAATGAAATTGAAAATAAAAATAAGATAAAAATTTGTTATCATTAAAACAGAATAAGATTCGAACCAAATTGAACATTACGCACACTAAAATTAACACATAAACATTTCAACATTTTGAACACTTTGAAAAACTGTTATTTTGTATCTATAATATCACTAATTAAACGGTTGGTGCGGTGGCTGGGCAACTGGCTGCCGTGCAACGTGTCGTGGGTTCGATTCCCGCACGGAACAACTCTTTGTGTGATCCACAAATTGTTGTTCCGGGTCTGGGTGTTATGTGTATGTGAAATTGTATGTTTGTAAGCGCGCCCACGACACAGGAGAAAATCCTAATGTGGGGCAACGTTTTTTTAAAGAAAAAAAAAAAAAAAAAAGAAATTATAAACTAGTAGCGCCACCTACCGTAATGTCTATAATACTTTATGTTGTAACTTGTGGGTAAGTATAAAAAATAAAGTTACTTCTTGTCTGTGCTTCAAGCTTTTGATTTTTATAAGAAAAACACTTTCTCTTACACAGTCATACACTAGGGTTTACAAATATACAATTTCACATACACATCACACCCAGATTTTCTTTCAAAAAAAGTTATCTCGTAATCGGAATGTTAATTAAATTCAGATGTTACGAATTACAATGGCGGTATCGTCATCATTCTATTTTTAAGTCAAAATCTAGTTTTTGGTGCTAGTAATTTGTTATCAAAGGTCAATATTATATGACACATATCACGCGTGATATTTTTATACACGCACCGGCCTCTCACGGATTCATCATCATCATCATCTTCCTGCCCTTGTCACGTTTTATTTGGGGTCGGCGCCTTATGTTTTTTTCTTCCATTCTGTCCTGTCACTCGTCACGCTATCGCTAACTCCTCTGTCTTCCATATCACTTCTCACACAATCCATCCATATTTTCTTTGGTCTCCCTCTCCCTCTCCATCCATCCACATTTATACTCATGGCTTCTTTTGTAAAATGCTTTTCATCCCTCCTTTTCACATGGCCATACCAAGACAAACGGTTCCCTTTCAACCTCTCACGGATTCAAAAAGCGTTATTTCTCGGCGACTTTTCTGCGAAGCCCATCAATTTGTGCCGAAACATTGCTCTTCTACCAGGAAAATTCTTCTTTTTCTGCCCAATCTGCCTACCAAATCTAGATCTTTACAATAGCTTGGTAGATTTGTCAAGATCAGGAAATCATCAATTGTAGTCAATCAAGCCAATTGATCCAACTAACCGTTTCGTGATAACACGTAAACAATTCTTAGGACGTAGATTCTAGTCTTGTTTCCGAGTTCAATATATGTATTAGGATCTGAAGATTTCATAACAAAATGATTTACGTGTGAAAGAGCTATGCTTCGGCACGAATGGGTCGGCTCGACCGGAGTTATACCACGGCCTCACAGAAAACCGACAAGAAATAACTAGAGCGTTGTGTTTCGCCGTGTGAGTCAGGTTACCGGTGGCCCAATCCCTCCCCCTGTCTCTATCCATTCCCAATCCTTTAATATTCGAAACCTTTATCCCCTAAAAGGCCGGCAACGCACTCGTAACTCCTTTGGTGTTGCGGGTCTCCATGGGCGGCGCCGATTTCTTACAATCAGGTAATCCGTCTGCTCGTTTGCCGACATATTCTATCCAAACTAATATTATAATGCGAAAGTAACTCTGTCTGTCTGTCTTTTCTTCACGTCTAAACTTCTGAAGCTATTTGTGTGAAATTTGGTACAGACATAGTTTGGAACTCAAGAAAAGACATAGGAGGGTTTTTTTAAGAAAAAATCTGCAGGAAGTCACTGTGCCACGCGAACAAAGACGCGGGCAAAAGCTAGAAAAAAATAAATTAAAAGGCATGTCGTTGCTATAAAAAACTATAAAGTTGTTTCTATTTGTAACTTAATATCGACCACGTGAGGCTTCTCGATAGCCTGCCTAGGTCTCAGCTTATGTAACAAGCCCTAGGTATATCAGTAACACTAGATTATCTGTCTTCAGCCGTTATGTCATGTTTCTTTTTAAGTGTAGGAGAGCCATGTTTCGGAACGAATGGGTCGGCTCGACCGGAGTGATATCACGGCCTCACAGATAACCGGCGTGTAACTATCACAGCGTTGTGTTTAGCCGGTCTGCGGACGGCGAGTAAGGGTAGCTCAAGAACCAAAAAGCGTACGGCGCGTAGCGTTCCACACGCACCTCAAAGAGCCAATAGACCACCACAGACGGGGCCCTATAGGGCTGATGTTCAGTCGGGGTTGCGGGGTAAGCGCAATAAGGCACCGCGACCTCTGCCTAGAACAGGGTTTTTAGTCAGTAAGAGTCTGGCACTCCCTCCTTCTGACCGTTGGTGGGAGAAGTCATTTGATAATTTACCTCTGACAAAAATAAAAAAAATATTATTAAAAAAACAAAATACCCGACTGCACACTAAAAAAAGAGTAAAACAAGCCCCACAATACAAATTTACTGAATATAATTTATAAATGTTGATGGAAAGCATCGCAGGCGGGGACCAACAGAGGCTTATTTATAGTCATTTCTGTTGTGCACCATTTAGCAGAATTTTCGTTGGTGGCGGTCAAGGTGGTCCCCGCCTGCGATGCTTTCCATCAACATTTATAAATTATATTCAGTAAATTTGTATTGTGGGGCTTGTTTTACTCTTTTTTTAGTGTGCAGTCGGGTATTTTGTTTTTTTAATAATAATTTTTTTATTTATAACTTTTTAGCTGTTTTTATTTAACGAAAATGTTGTAGATGTAGAAGACTATGTATATGTAAGTACCATTTTAAATTATTTCGACGACATTTGGCTTTAGATTACGAGTGATGTTACTCCGCAACGTAAATTTACCGCCAATCTGGACTGTTGGTAGTGAAGAAGAAAAAGAATTAGGTGAGCTATCCCGTGGGACTTTTAGGATAAAATGTATCCTATGACACTCCCGTAATCAAGACAAATCTAACGATACCTCATACATCAAAATCCATCAAGCCGTTTAGGCTACAGGTGGTCACAAAGGAAAAGACATACATACATACTTACATACACTCGAAAAACATTACCCTCCTTCTTTGGCAGTCGGGTAACAAGTGTTTCGCCACGTGAATGAGGTTACCGTAGGCCGAATTCTTCTGCCTTATCCCTCCCTGATTCCTAAATCTCTAAAAGACAACGCACTAGAAAGCCCTCTGGTGTAACGGGTGTCTATTCAAATATAGATTACTCTGTCAGCTTGGTCTTTACGAAATATGTTGTCACTTAGTCGGGTGTGCCATACCCGCATCGAGAGTAAGGGTGGTAGTTTGTTACTACCTCCACCATCATATTCTTTCAGGGTACTTATGCCAATCAAGTTGAACTAATACACCTGTTGTTTTTGAGATAGATATAAACAAATATTTTGATGTAATTTTCCTCAGACTTGAATATTTTAATAATTACGTGGACCTATTAGCATAAAATCTACATAAATGTATCAAAGAAAAATAACGGCACACGATACAAAATCATAAACATCTGTTTTATAACTGTACTAGCTTTTGCCTGCGACTTTGTTCGCGTGGAATATTGACTTCCTGCAGATTTTTGGTATAAAAACTATCCTATGTCCTTTCTAGAGTTCCAAACTATGTCTGTACCAAATTTCACACAAATAGGTTCAGTAGTTTAGCCGTGAAGAAAAGACAGACAGATTTACTTTCGCAATTATAATATAAGTTTGGATTTTGTAAACAATCTTGATCTAAAAGTTGTCTATAAATTGTAATAAGGTATTTACCTAAAGCGATGTCTATACTTATATTATAAAGAGGTAAAATTTGCAAGTTTGTATGTAGGGGGTAATCTTTGGAACCGCTGGTCCGATTGCCAAAATTCTTTCACTGATAGATAGTCACAATGTTCCTGAGTGCTATACGATGAAACATCACGCTACGATCAAATGGAGCCGAGCGATTTCTATAGAAAAATGTAATAAATTTTAAACTGGTTTTTTTACAAGGTCCAGTATGGTAAAGAAACTTGATGTCCCACGCTCGACTGCTTGTTGCTTTGTTACATCATAAAATATAGATATATTTAAAAACTCCCGACCCGACGAAAAAATACGCAATTAGTATCGGAAAAGGTTTATATTTTTTTATAGTGTTTAACATAATCCAAATCAATCCAAACTAATATTATAAATGCGAAAGTAACAGATATCGTTTGGATCTCAAGAAAGGACATAGGGTAGTTAATCTACAGAAATTCACTTTTCCACGCGAACAGAGTCGCGGCTAAAAGCTAGTTTACTGTAAAAAGTCCTAAATATCTGAAGCCCTTATTCCTAAAAGGCCGGCAACGCACTCGTAACTCATTTGGTGTTACGGCCATGGGCGGCGCCGATGGCTTACCATCAGGTAATCCATCTGCTCGTTTGCTGATTTATTCCATAAAGAAATTTCGTCACAGTGATTGTCACCAATTACAACAAAGTCGCCTTCTCTGTCCGTATATCCCTATGTATGCTTAAATCTGTAAAACTACTCAACTTATTTCATGCGGTCTTTTAATAGATAGAATGATTGAAGAGGAAAGTTTACATGTATGATAACATCCATTCAACAGAAAAATTGCGTGTTGTGTAGCTAAAAAAAATCAATAACAAAAAAAACAACCATGACCATATAAGTAACATAAAAAAATAATAAAAGAAGTCAAAATAAAATCAAAAAGCCATAGCCACCATGTTGGCACGTTTCCGCCGCGCCGCACGCCAAGCTGCGCGTGCGCAAAGGGAACTAGAGGAAACGGAAGCGGACCCTGCTTATGACGTGTCACAATACTTCAGTGACGACGTCGCTGATCCTTGGAGACAGCATGGTAAGATTTCTGCGGGTCTGCGGATGACGACTAAGGGTAGCTCGCCGCCCGACCAGAACTCTGAAGCCGCGCAGTAATTATGGGATTATTCCTGAAGATATGTTTTACAGACAATAATTTGGAAGATGCTGCTAGCTTTTCAAAATAATTTCTGTCTATTTGTAATATTGTAAGGGTTAGTGCTGACCAAAACCAATTTGAGATTTTGTATATTGGTACCTATTCCATAAGATAATCCATCCATAATCCATTTTAAAGTCCATAAAATCAGAGTGCTGTTAAAAACAAAACAAACAAAAACAAAAAGTATTTATTCGCGTCTGGGACGCATAAAAGACACAAAACGAACAATAATAAAAAAAGGTAAAAATAAAAATACATTAAGAATTATACTACAATATAACAAAAGTAGAGGGTAGGAGAAAAATATGCGTCCAAGCTCGCGAAATGGCCCTCGCTCAGCATTATGCAGCGACCCCATACGAGACAGTGTCGCGGCGCTGATTTTCAGCGATGGCCGACACCAACGCTTGACGCCTGTTGTAGTGTGGATTATAACAACTAAAGTTATAATTGTCGATTTTTTTTTTTTTGTGAAGTTTGTGTGTGTCAATTAAAAACAAGACGAAGAAAGTTAATTAAAGGTAGTTAAGTCATTCCAGGCCAAAAAAAAACCAGACCCGAGCGTACGGCGCTTTACGTTCCGCGCTCGCCTCAAAGAGCCAATAGACCACTACAGACGGGGCCCTATAGGGCTGATGTTCAGCCGGGGTTGAGGGGTAAGCGCAATGAGAATGAGACACCGTGGCATCTGGCTAGAGCAGAAGAAGGAACGGGGGGTTTAAGTCAGTAAGAGTCTAACACACCATCTCCCGTCACCCAAAAGAAACCTTGATCCCTTCATGTATACAAGGCATTTTTATTTTGACAGAACAAAATCATCAAATGACTTCTCCCGCCCAGGGTAGCGAGAGAGTGTCAGACTCTCATTGACTAAAAACCCTCCCGTTCCTTCTCCTGCTCTGCCCCAAGGCCACGGTGCCTCATTGCGCTTACCCCGCAACCCCGGCCGAACATCAGCCCTATAGGCACCGTCTGTGGTGGTCTATTGGCTCTTTGAGGCGCGCGCGGAAATAAAAGGCATGGAGTTTACAAATCTATGTTTTTCTATTACAGATGCATTAGAAAGAGAGCGTTTGTCCCAGCATGCAGCGCTTCGTGAGATGGTGTCCCGCGGAGACTGCGCCCAGCTGAAGGCTCGGTTGAGCGCGCTCGGCAGCAGCGCCGGTCTGATTGCTAATCTTACGCCTGGTGGCGCCAACACCTTGTTATACGTGTAAGTTGGTGATGAATGGAGTTGAAGGATCACCTGATGGTAAGCAATGGGGTTTGTCGTGGTGGCCCGGAGGTTAAGGAACCCGCTTCTCATGCATGAGGGTGTGGGTTCAAAACCTGGCAAGTACCAATGTGACTTTTTCCGAGTTATATGTACTTTCTATGATTATTTAGACACCACTGACATACGGTTAAGGTAAACATCGTGAGGAAACGTGGACTTATAATTTCTAATCATAAGTTTGAAAATGCCAACCCGCATTGAGCAAGCGTGGTGATTAATGCTCTTACCTTCTCCGTATGAGAAGAGGCCTTTGCTCAGTAGTGGGCACTTATAGGCTGTGATGAAGCAATGGAGAGCCATGGGCGGTGTCCATGTCCAGTAGTGACTACGTCGTCGGTCTTTTAGGAGTTAGAAATTTGAGAAGACTGAATAATTTTGGGATTGGAGATGAGGGGGTGCGGGGGACGCAACGCAAGCTTTCTTAATTCCGGTTTCCTGCGAGGTCTAAGAATGACTCTGGTCGATCTGGCTGGCCAATCAGTGCCGAAGCATTATTCAGCAATAATTGATTTTTTTTGTTGTTTATCCTTATTTGGATATTTGATGGAATGTTTTTGATGGGTGTCCATCGGCGGCGCTGATCGCTTACCATCAGGTTATCCGTAAGCTCGTGTGCCGACCTATCACATAAAATAATACAGACTTGTAACTTCTCATGTTCTTTGGTATCCTCATACCTAACCACCATTACTCTTCCCCAGGGCATCAGAAGCCGGTCTAACAGCAGCAGTCTCCTCACTCCTGGACGCCGGAGCTGATGGCAGAGCTCACCCAGTCACCAAGTACTGTCCCCTGTACATCGCCAGCTACCATGGTCATGTGGAAATTGCGAAGCTGCTGTTGGCCTCATTTCCTGAAGCTGTCCAGGTAAGGTGTTTGAAGAGTTGGAGACTAATTGGTTGCTTTGATACTTCTGAGGGGTTTTACGCCGCTGCTCGGCCCCTATTGGTTGTAGGGTTTTTTTATGTTATAGGTCGGCAAACGAGCAGACGGATTACCTGATGGTAAGCAATCAGCGCCGCCCATGGACACTTGCAACGGAGGAGTTACGAGTGCGTTGCCGACATTTTAGGGATTAGGAATTTGAAGATTTAGAGATTTAGGAGGGATTGGGGGAGGGGAAGGATTGGGCCTCCGGTAACCTCACTCACACGGCGAAACACAACGCTGTTGTTTTTTCACGCCAGTTTTCTATGAGGCCGTGGTATCACTCCGGTCGAGCCGACCCATTCGTGCCGAAGCATGTTCCACACTTATGATATTACATATATGTATATATAAATATATTTACTTGTCTGTTTTCAGCAAGAAACGGTTGAGAAATGGCTGCCTATTCACGCGGCGTGTATCGGCGGTCACGCTGCCCTAGTCACGCTGTTACTGGAGTACCCATACCCTGAAAATGTCCTGACCACATATACGTAAGTCAATCTTCAATATGTTTATCAGTAGACTAGCTACTCTCGCGCGGTTTTACCCGTTGCTCAGCTCCGTCAAATCGTAGCGTGATGTTTTATAGCCTATAGCACTCAGGAACATTGTAGCTATCTATCAGTGAGTGGCAAGTGGATTCAGCTATCATTGTACCGATAGTCGTGTCTGCCAATGGCTTAAAAGCCAAGAGCCTCGACCAACACTTTAGGAGGCTCTCGTTAGGTTGCTGGTTCAAGGATTTGATCCAGAAAGTGGTACTCCTGGACCCGGCTCGTTTTGTCAGGAGGTTCCTTTCTCTTCATTTATTATTAGTTATTTTTAAGAAATATTTAAAAATGTTTTTTTTTTGCGGTATAGGAGACGTATTGCTTGATGGTAAGCAATCAGCGCTGCCCGTGGACATCCGCAAGAACAGAGGATTTACGAGTGCGTTGCCGACCTTTTGGGGATTAGGGATAAGGGATTTGGAAATTGGGGAGGGGAAGGATTGGGCCTCCGGTAACCTTATTCTCACGGCGAAACACAAAGCTGGTTATTTCACGCCGGTTTTCTATGAGGCCGTGGTATCACTCCGGTCGAAGCGACCCGTTCGTGCCGAATAACCCTCAAACCTTAATTATTAAGACTGGTGATTAACCCTCAAACCTTCGTGTTGGAAGAGACCTATGTTCAGTAGTAAGCACTTACAGGCTCCCGAGCGTACGGCGCTTAGCGTTCCGCGCGCGCCTCAAAGAGCCAATAGACCACCACAGACGGGGCCCTATAGGGCTGATGTTCAGCCGGGGTGGAGGGGTAAACGCAATGAGGCACCGCGACCTCGGCCCAGAGCATGAGAAGGAACAGGGGGGTTTTTAGTCAGTAAGAGTCTGACACTCCCTCCCGCCCGGCCCTGGGTGGGAGAAGTCATTTGATGATTTTTCCCCTCACAAAAAAAAGCACTCACAGGCTGATGATGATGATGATAATTTTCCTCAGTGATCCAAAAGGAGAATGGCAGTGGCGAGCAGCCTTCGATGTGAACGCTCGCGATGTGTCTGGTCAGAGTGCACTGTACGTCGCGTGTACCCTCGGCAACCTGGCCGTGGTGGACGCCCTCCTAGCTCATACAGTGCCTGCTATACCAGCTCATACTGGAGATACTAACCAGGTCAGTGAATCAAACATGAAGGATAAGACAAGTCTGGGTAACCGGCTACCTAGCAGCGTATCCTGTTTTTTAATAATAAAAATAATAGTCTTTTCCGTTGTCCCTCTGTTGCTATTCGGTGAGTTGGCGAGTCTCCACCTCCCATTTTTACGTGTATTTATTACATTGTTTCGGCAGGTGCCATAGTCCTTCCATAGTTCCCATCATACCACTCCATAGCAACCCTTGTACTTTGTTTCTTTATCCACAATAGTCCTACACTAACCGGGGACTGTCCTTGGTTGCATTTCCATAGCGCATACAGGGATAGTCGCCGGTTGGTATCCCATTTCACTTACCGGAATGATACCACGGCCTCACAGAAAACCGGCCTGAAACAACCACAGCGTTGTGTTTCGCCGTGTGAGTGAGGTTACCGGAGGCCCAATCCTTCCCAAATCAAATCAAATCAAATCAAAATCATTTATTCCAAATAAACCATAAATAGGTACTTTTGAAACGTCAAAATAGAATAGTAGTCTGTCAGTCTGTTCGTCAGTGAAGCTAGGTGCTCGTTCCAAATTGTAGATTCGAATGGAGAAGAACGAGCAAGAAACTCCATCGTTACTCTTTTAAAAAAAAATATTTGTTTTACAATTCATCAATAATACATTTTTTATACATTACTGTACCCCTATGTAAGAACAATGCAGAGACAAGTTGTTAATAAAAAGGAACAAATTATGGTCTATTTAATCTATCATTAAAATTTTAATCCTTTGTTGTCTCGTACATGGCGCTCACATATGCGTACTCACAATCCAAAAGAATGCTTCTATATAAACTCATTCAAGGTTTCATTAATTTTGAGAATTTTAATAACTACTGACTACATATTTGAGAATTGTCCAGTGGAGCCGAACCAACATGCTGCCAGGCATTCTTATCCTCAATATAATCTGAAAGTTTGTAGTATGCCTGTCTACATAATTCGCGTTTAATATAAGTTTTAAATTTTCGTTCATTAAGAATTAATACACTTCTTGGAATTTTATTGTAACAATTTACACAGAACCCCATAAAGGATTTCTGTACTTTGGACAGACGGAATCGTGGCACAGCCAGCCTATCTTTGCCTCTAGTATTAAAATTGTGTCTATCGCTTCTTTTTTCAAATAATTGCATATTTTTCCTTACGTACATAATATTTTCATATATAAACTGACAAGGTACCGTTAGGATATTTATCGTTTTAAATAGTTCTCTCAGAGATTCACGAGGGGACAAGTTATATATCGCTCGGATAGCCCGCTTTTGCAAAATAAATATTGAATCTACTTCCGCAGCTCGACCCCATAGCAAAATTCCGTACGACATAATGCTGTGAAAATAGCTAAAATAAACAAGCCTTGCTGTGTTCACGTCTGTGAGCTGTCTAATCTGTCTAACTGCAAAAACAGCTGAGCTCAGTCTTCCCGAAAGCGTCTTTATGTGGGAACCCCATTGAAGTTTATTGTCTAGCGTAATACCTAGGAACATAGTCTCGTTAACAAATTCTAACTTTTGCCCATTTAAAATTATGTCACAATCATTATTGTGTACGTTGGGCAAGCTAAATTTAATACATTTTGTTTTTTTCTCGTTAAGTGCTAAATTATTGACTGTAAACCAATTATGAACTCGATGAATGGAGCTGTTTACTTCGTCCAAATTATTAACACGTCGACCTATTCTAAAAATTAATGATGTATCATCTGCAAACAGCACCATTCTTGGCTCGGTTTTAAATAGAAATGGCAAGTCATTAACATAAACTAAGAAGAGAAACGGACCCAAAATTGAACCTTGCGGTACGCCAATTTTTATCTCAGAGCCCCGTGAGTTAGAACCACCTACATGAACTCTCAGCTGCCTATCCTCTAAATATGACTTTAGTAGACGGAGTGCAGTATGTCTAATCCCGTAATGATCTAATTTCAGCAAGAGTGTTTCATGATCAACGCAATCGAACGCCTTTGAGAGGTCGCAAAAGACACCAACAGCATCCTGTGCTTCCTCCCAAGCACCGAATACCTCCTTTATCAAAGTGACACCGGCGTCAGTTGTACAACGACCTTTAGTGAAACCGTATTGTTGGTGATGAAAGATGGCATGTTTATCAAAGTGATGAAGCATCCGAGATAGCATTAACTTTTCAAACACTTTGCTAAGAACCGGTAGAACAGACACAGGCCTATAGTTGTTTGGTTCTCCCCTCCCCCAATCCCTCCTCAAACCCTTAATCTCCAAATCCCTAATCCCTAAAAGGTCGGCAACGCACTTGTAATTCCTCCGTTGCGGCTGTCCATGGGCGGCGCTGATTGCTTACCATCAGGTAATCCGTCTGCTCGTTTGCCGACCTATTACATAAAAAAAAAACCAAATGACCGGGACCCTGTGGTCCCGTGATTGGTAAAGACATACATAATAATAAATCCGCAAGGCAGCTTCTGACGAGCTGTTGGGCAGTGGCGACCCCACGGACCTGACTCCCAGGAGGTGTCTTGTTCTTCATCTCCGGTTAGTCCTCGTGAGCTGGAGTGAATACTGAATAGGAACAAGCCCTCTCACCTCATTCTTGCCTTAATTGGCCTTAAGTGGAGATTCGCAAGAGTTGGAGTTGAAGGAGGCGTTTGGTGTTTTTTTTTATAGAATAGGAGACAAACGAGCAGACGGGTTACCTGATGGTAAGCAATCAGCGCCTCTTTATAATATTAGTATAGATAGATGATGTGACGGTGATATTATTATTGTTTTGTCTGTTTAGGAGCCAGAAGACCCTCCTACTCCAGTGAGTCAGGCGCTCAGTCCTCAACGCGGTGGCATTTCTCTGGGCATACACGCCATAGTCAGCAAATTGACTGGATCCTCAGCGAATAATGTGAGTATTATCTATACTTACAATGAATCTGTAGCGAGGTCAAATCTGTATATTAAATATACTTTCAAAATAACTGTCAGGGGGGTGATAAGTGATAGATACTAATGTCAAAAATGTAATCAGTAATTTTTGTAAATAGAAATCAGTATAGAAACACCTATTTTATACCTAAAATATTCGTAAGAATGCGGGCAGCTTTGCAATGCCATGCAGTAAGAATAATACTATGATTATGAGCCGTTTAGTTATTATACCCTTTCGTTTTACGGGTGGTTCACGCTACATGCACGAACTTATTTAAAATTATAATAACATCCAAATCAGCATTGCACATAGGGTCGCTAGTATTTATTAAATATACAAGTAACTAGCGACCCGCCTCGGCTTAGCACGTGTGCAATGCTGAGACTAAATTTCTCCACTATTTAATGGATGTTATTAAACATATAAACGTTTCTCTTCAATCATTCTATCTTAAAAAAAACCGCATCAAAATCCGTTGCGTAGTTTTAAAGGTTTAAGCGTACATAGGGATATAAGGACAGAGAAAGCGACTTTGTTTTATACTATGTAGTGATATACAAGTAATATAAGTATGTATTTGTCAACACAAACACTCAAGGAATAATAATAATACTGCATTAGGAATCGGATATCCGATACATTATACTGTTTATAATTCCTCAGAACTGAAATGAAATGGTCAAAGTTTTTTTTATGGAATAAGTCGACAAACGGGCAGATGTATTACCCAATGGTAAGCAATCGGCGCCACCCATGGATAATCGTAATACCAAAAGAGTTTCAAGTGTGTTGCCTTTTGGGGATAAGGGTTGTGAATATAAGGATTGGGAAGGGATAGGGGAGGGGGCGGGATTGGGCCTTCGGTAACCTCACTGACACGACGAAACACAACGTTAATTTTGTGTCACGCCGGTTTTCTGTGAGGTCGTGTAGTATATCACTCCGGTTGAGCCGACCCATTCGTGCCAAAGGCTCTCTCACACTTGTAACAATAATAAATAATTTGAATAGTTGTCAAATACATAATATAAAGAATATATAAATGTATTATATACCTAAATTAACTAAAATTCGCGGGGTACTCACGTGCAAATGTTGAGAAAAGCTCTACTAGTTTCGAACCACAGAGGGGTTCTTCCTCATGAGCAGCGTGCGCGGACGCGGCGACGTCGCGCAGCCTAGAGTAGGCTGCACGTGAGTAACCCGCGAATTTTAGTTAATTTAGTATGTCTCACGATAGTTATTATAAAAACATATTATATACCTCTTTAGTTCGTTAGCTATCCCTACAGTGCAGTGGTACGTCAGAACTCTCACGAACGTGTCCTGTCTTCGACTCCCGTTCAAGAAGAAACAGTATGAGTTTGAATTGCTTGCAAAAATTATATTAATGCTTGGGTTTCTTACGCATAGTGATAATGTTTGCAGTCTTTGTGTCTTTATTAACAAGAGACTTTTTGAAAATTTGTTTTTTTTTATTTGTTCTAACAATTTCGTATTTTCTTTGGTCAAAAATAATATCCGTCAAGATAGTCTTGAATACATATAATCGTACTTCATTGATTGATTTGACGATATACTAATACTAACTTAATTTTATATTTTTATAAACGCCGCCGGCGTAGTTTTCGATTGAAATATTTTTTTAACGAGCAGACGGATTACCGCCGCCGTACGAGTGCGTTGCCGACATTTTAGGAATTAGGGATTTGGAGATTTAGAGACTGGGGAGGGATTTTCGAAGGGGAAGGATTGGGTCTCCGTTAACCTCACTCAAACGGCGAAGTAGAACGCGTAATTAGAATTTTACTCTACGTACAAACCTTTTCTGGGCTTCCACGAATAATTCAAGACCAAAATTATCCAAATCGGTAAAGGCATTGTTGAGTTATAACATTACAATGAAAAGTGGCATTGATTTTTATTATATACTAGCGGCCCGCCCCCGCTTCGCACGGGTCCAACTATCGCTAAAGCAATGAAAGGGTCACTTTTTCCTTATCTTCCCCTCTACTTTTCTAATATTTTCTTTCATAAGAACCTTCTCCTGACAATACCAAACATAACAAAAAAAGAATTAACAAAATTGGTCCAGGCGTTGTTGAGTTATGCGCTTACCAACACATTTTGCGATTCATTTTTATATATAAGATTGTATAGATATAGATTGGTCACATTTTAATTATATGATGACGTCACGTTTCTGTTTTCTATAAGTACCTAATTCATAGAAAAGTTTTTAGTTTTTTACATTTCAATAAAAGTATTAAAGGACATGTCCAAATTCTGTATGGGCGTTTGCATAGTTATTAAATTCAATGTACACCAATGATTTTTGGTGTTTTATATTCGTGAATATTGTAACATTAAATTGCAATATTTAAAACACATGAAGAACTTGTCATTACAACACACTAGACCAAAATAGTCTTACTAAACCTTTAGTAAAATTACTGGCCATAAGTGCACGAAATAAGATTTGCTATTAAAAACCATAAGGCGTTTTAATTCTTTATTTATTTATTAAATAAAACAAAAGAAAAATAAATAATGATTATTTATTTATTAAGCAGAATAAATAAAATAAAACTACGTAATAATTCATTTTTCTATTTTTATTTTATAGTGTATTTTATTATGTTTGTGTTCATGGAATGAATTTTTTTAGCCATGTCCTTTGACTAGTTGTCGAATACCTTTTTTTTCCGAAAATCTAATCGGGGAAATATTATTTGCCGCCGGTAACCTCACTCATACGGCGAAATATAAAGCCGTGGTTGTTCCACGCTGATTTTCTTTAAGGCCGTGGTATCACACCGATCGAGCCGGCTCATTCGTGCAGAAGGCGCATTGCCAGCGTTTTGGGGGTTGGGGATTACCCAAAATCTAAAATTTTTGATGGGGGGAAATGGGAAAGAGTCGTCCTCTTGTGACTTCATTCACATCATGCAACAAAAACTCTGTTCTTTTCTACAGGAACGTAATACTTCGGAGCGTCGGATCCGGCCCGTGATTGTAGAGGCGGGGCGCGGTCGGGACTCGTGCGTGGCTTGCGCGGCCCGTGGAGGACATCTTCGTCTTCTGCGCCGTCTTCTGGCCGCCGGGGCAGACGCTAATGCTGAAGCCCTGCCCCCAGCTGATGTGGTAAGACATTCTTATACAACTAGTGACCTACTCCAGACTTCACACGGCCGCAAAGCCTTTTGTTGTGTGATAGGTCGGCAAACGAGCAGACGGATTACCTGATGGTAAGCAATCGGCGCCGCACAAAGACAACCGTAACACCAAAGTAGTTACGAGTGCGTTGCCGGATCTTTGAGGATAAGGGTAGCGGATGTTTAAGGATTGGGAGAGATTGGGGAGAGGGGGAAAGAAGGAATTCGGGTTTCGTTAACCATACTTATACGGCAAAACACAACGCTGTGGTTGCTTCACGTCGATTTTCTGTTAGGCCGTGGTATCACTCCGGTTGATTTGACCCATTCGTGCCGAAGCATGGCTCTCCCACGACTTAAGACTTAAATTTATACTATCAAAAATTTTATCAGACATATGTGGATAAGGTATCTTAGTAATATAATATTATTTTAAACGTGTTTCTCTCCAGATGGGTAGTGGGGATATGTCCCGGGACCGTCGTCGCTCCCGGTCTGCGTCGGCCGCCATGACCGGCGCACGCGCAGCGTCGGGCCCGTCCCCCGCGCGGGGCGCATATCATACTGACAGTAAGTTTATCATACATACTTAGCGGAACTACTATTTGTGTGATCCACAAATTGTTGTTCCGTGAGTCTGGGTGTGACCCACTACTCAGACTCAGAGTTGTTCCGTGCGGGATTCGAACCCGCGACATGTTGCAAGGCAGCCAGTTGCCCAGCCACCGCACCAACCGTGCAGTCAGATGTATCGATGTAATCGATTGTTGTTTCACGCCTTTGGTCTTCGGGACCGTGATATAAATGCTTTGAATACGACTCTTACCAGGAGACAGTCCCTGGACAGCCCTGGCGATAGCAGCTCGCGCGAAGAACATCCAGGTGGTGGAACTCTTGCTGCAGCATGGGGCCACGGACCCTCACTGCCGGGCCATCCGGGAGTGCGCCAGGCATGGACTCACTGAGTTACTGGCCAAACTGCTAGCTACTAAGGTATCAGACAAAGTCCTTGCTTCACGCCTGCTTTATTGGAGGCTGTGTTTCACGCCGTCGTTGTAAACTGTTGGTGCTCCCGTAAAGGTGGCGTTAACGCATGTGCGTATTATGACGATTGAAATTGTTTTAACTTTTTTTATTGTTACATTTATAAAATAGGAAAATTTGTTATTGTATGGATTATTTTCGCAACTTTTTTTTATTTATTTTATGACGGAAGATTGTAGAGGGAACTTTTTTTTCTCGGCTCAAAGTCAAAGTCAAAGTCAAAATCATTTATTCCAATTAGACCTTTACAGGCACTTTTGAACGTCAAACAAAAATTTTGAAGCTATATTGTCAGTCTGTCGGTCAGTCCTCTTAGTGAAGCTATTTGCTCGTTCCAAAGTGTAGATTCCGATGGAGAAGAACGAGCAAGAAACTCCATGGTTACTCTTTTTAAATCAGTTTCACATACAGATTCTTTTTATAAACAGTTGGTTCAATTATGTGAGAACAGTGTAACACTAATATTTAATCAAATATAAAAATAAAGTAACCTTAAGGACAATAGACAGTCTGGAGCTGACCAGTCCCAACTGACGGCGCTCGTTCACGAGCATGACACGTACACCAGCATCGCCCAACTCAACCATATTATAGAGAATTAAGCGATCCAGCGCCCATGCCACCGCCAGTGTGACCTTTCAGTGAGCATGACAACTCCAAGCTGTTATAAGGACCGACATTCTGCTAGTCTAACCAATTATAATAATAATATTATAATAGGTTACAGGGCTCGTATCCATAGCAACTTTTTTAAGCATTTATGAAGGTGTTTTTTTATATATACGATAAGTCGGAAAACGAGCATAGGTATTACCTGATGGTAAGCAATCAGCGCCGCCCATGGCCACTCGTAATAGCAAAGTTAACACCAGAGAAGTTATAAGTTTGCTGTCGATTGTTTGTGGGTTGTTAGAAATTTGTGATTATGAGATTTGGGGATTTATACATTGAGGAGGTTCCCCAATTTAACCATATTGCCTCCGGTAACCTCATTCAAACGGCGAAACAAAATGCTGTGGTTGGTTCACGGCGGTTTTCTGTGAGGCCGTGGTATCAATCCGGTCGTGCCGAAGCATGGCTCTCCCACACTTATCATTTGTCTTAATTTATTGATTATATTATTAACAATTTAGTATTGAATTCATTAATTCATTTAAAGCGTTTTTTTCTCCCCAGGCTTATCCAGACCCGGATTACAAGTTAAATAAGTCTACGATATCGGAAGCCCTCTTCAGTGACAGGGCCGGTGACTCGGCCCTCACGTATTCGGCCCTCTGCCCAACTACAGCCGTCATGGTGAACTGGAGGGAACTAAGGGCACAGCTAGCTACTATACGGTAAGGGGGGATAAATAATCTACACTAATATTATAAAGAGGTAAAATTTGTAAGTTTGTATGTAGGGGGTTATATTTGGAACCATTGGTCGGATTGCCAAAATTCTTTCACTGATAGATAGCTACAATATTCGTGAGTGCTATAGGCTATAAAACATCACACTACGATCTGACCGAGCAGAGCAACGGGTGGAACTGCGTGAGAGTAGCTAGTTTATAATATTTTGATACTTTATTTTAAATAAAGTCCCACTTTTCTCCTGTGTCGTGTGTGCGTTTACAAACATACAATGTCATATACACATCATACCTACACTTTGATTGCACAGTTGACGCAGTGGCTGGGCAACTGGCTGCCAAACAACGTTTCGCGGTTTCGATTCCTGCTTAAAACAATTCTTTGTGTGATCCACAAATAGTTGTTCCGTGAGTCTGGGTGTGATGTGTATGCAATGATATTATAAGTAAAAAGGTGTAGATAGGTTACAAGCGCTCAGCAAGTGATACATTAAAATGTGGCTAACTAGCCACACTTCTTCATATTTGTCTCTTTTTCACTCGCGATTATTGAATCATGCCATCTCACTTTGACGTCTAAACATACGAATTGTTCATGTGTGTATCAGTGTGTCGTTTTTGAAAATCGAATTTTCGAATTTTGTTAGGTAATTTATCTACACCATTTTACTTATAATATCATTGTGTGTATGTTTTTTTATTAATGTAATATGTCTGCAAACGAGCAGACGGATTACTTGATGGTAAGCAATCAGCGCCGCCTATGGACACTCGCAACGGATGAGTTACGAGTGCGTTGCCGACCTTTTAGGGATAAGGGATTTGGAGATTGAGGAGGGATTGGGGGAGGGGAAGGATTGGGCCTCCGGTAACCTCACTCACACGGTCAAACACAACGCTGTGGTTATATCACGCCGGTTTTCTGTGAGGCCGTGGTATCACTCCGGTCGAGCCGACCCATTCGTGCCGTGTGACATTGTATGTTTGTTATGTAAGTAAATGAAATATAAATATTTGTCCCAGCATGTCTTGGGTCCGCGCGGCGTGTCTCCGCGTGAACATCAAGCTGGGCGGCAGCGAGGCGGCGCTGCACGCGCTGACGCGGCTCGACGTCTCCAGCAACGACCTGAGGCTCCTACCTCCTGAACTCTTCACCATGCTCAGCTTGAGGTGACGATTATTTATTATGTTTTCGGCTTACTCACGTAATAATTTGACGAGATACTCGATTAGTTCCAAGCCATGCTAGAGGCCCATATTCATGAGCAGCATTCCGCGACACTGCTACTTGAGATGACGATACCTGGATACCTTAAGGTTTAAGAGTAACCATAAAGTTTCTTGCTCGTTCTTCTCCATAGGAATCTACACTTTGGAACGAGCAAATAGCTTCACTAGAGGACAGACGGACAGACTGACACATATAAAGTTAAACCTTATGATATCTTTTTTGCTTGACGTTCAAAAGTGCCTTTTGTGGTCTACTTGAAATAAAGAATTTGATTTGATTTATTCACAACTAGCTTTTGCCCGCGATTTCATTCGCGAGGAACAGTGACTTCGTGCAGATTTTTGGTTTAAAAAACTGCAAAAACGCTCCTGTATCGTAGGTACGGCTACAAATATTACTATATAAATGAATAGTTTCCTAGGACAAAAATAAATTTTATTCAACGTTTCAATACAATGAAATATTGAAATATAACCTATACTTTTATTCATCGATCGAGACACTAAGTTTTAGATATTGTTTAGCAAATTATTAAGAAATAAGTAAGCTATTTGACGCAAAAATACTATGACGGCATAACTCAGTGTTTTATACAAATGTCATAGAAAAGTATCGTTTTTGACATTTGGATAAAAGTATTGAAATTGACTAGTTGGAAACTACCGTATTCGCACCCGGAACAATATAGTTTTTCTTTCTTTCTTTCCATTACGGTGGATTACATAAACAGCTGTTTCGTGCGATTTCCTGCCATCTTTCCAATCATGCAGTCATTTCTTTCCTTCTCTACCTCTCTCTATCTGGATAGACCTCATAGAGAGGGTCTCTCTCTCTCTCTCTCTCTCTCTCTCTCTCTCTCTCTCTCTCTCTCTCTCTCTCTCTCTTATTTATTTACTTTTCCATCATACAGATACTTAAATGCGGCCCAAAACAAGCTAGAACGCCTCCCCACATCAGAAGATCCATTCGAAGAAGACCTTGATTCCAAGAAGAAGAGGAAGAAACAGAAGACCAGACCTGAAGTCTACTCCGCACCAGTATTGCAAGAGGTCTACTTACAGGTAAGGATCGTCATTACCACCTGGCCAAAGATTTTTTTATGTGTAATAAACACAGCATTATGTTTCGCCGTGTGAGTGAGGTTACCGGAAGCCCTATCTCTCCCCATCCCTTTCCAATCCTTAAATATCCGGAACCTTTATCCCTAAAAGCAATCAGCGCTGATCTTGGACACCTGTAATATCAAAGGAGTTACGACGTGTGTGTTGGGTGGCCTTTTGGAGTTCAGGAGATTCAGGGATTGGGGGAGAGGAAGAAAGGCTGGATCTCAGGTAATCTCAGTCACACGGCGAATCAATGCTGTAGTCGTTTCCCTCCGGTTTTCTGTGAGGCCGTGGTATCATTCTTCCAAATAAGACAATCCACCCCCCAATCCCTAATCCCTAAAAGGTCGCTAACGCACTTGTAACTCCTCTTTTATTGCGGGTGTCCATGCACAGCGCTGATTGCTTACCATCAGTTTATTAATCGGCTCATATATCCAATCCCATTCAAAACAAATGCTCCTCTATGTTTCTTGTTCCCAGGACAATCGTCTAGAGGAGTTACCAGCATCTCTATTCCGGCTGCCATCGCTGACGACGCTGGACGTGTCAAACAATAAGCTGCGCGCGCTGCCGGCCGCGCTGTGGACCGCCCCCGCCCTGCGGGACCTCAACGCCGCCCTCAACCACCTCCGGGACCTGCCCACTGGAGCACAGGTAGCGCATTGCATCTATACAACTACTCAACCACCTCCGGGACCTGCCCACTGGAGCACAGGTAGCGCATTGCATCTATACAACTACTCAACCACCTCCGGGACCTGCCCACTGGAGCACAGGTAGCGCATTGCATCTATACAACTACTCAACCACCTCCGGGACCTGCCCACTGGAGCACAGGTAGCGCATTGCATCTATACAACTACTCAACCACCTCCGGGACCTGCCCACTGGAGCACAGGTAGCGCATTGCATCTATACAACTACTCAACCACCTCCGGGACCTGCCCACTGGAGAACAGGTAGCGCATTGCATCTATACAACTACTCAACCACCTCCGGGACCTGCCCACTGGAGCACAGGTAGCGCATTGCATCTATACAACTACTCAACCACCTCCGGGACCTGCCCACTGGAGAACAGGTAGCGCATTGCATCTATACAACTACTCAACCACCTCCGGGACCTGCCCACTGGAGCACAGGTAGCGCATTGCATCTATACAACTACTCAACCACCTCCGGGACCTGCCCACTGGAGAACAGGTAGCGCATTGCATCTATACAACTACTCAACCACCTCCGGGACCTGCCCACTGGAGCACAGGTAGCGCATTGCATCTATACAACTACTCAACCACCTCCGGGACCTGCCCACTGGAGAACAGGTAGCGCATTGCATCTATACAACTACTCAACCACCTCCGGGACCTGCCCACTGGAGCACAGGTAGCGCATTGCATCTATACAACTACTCAACCACCTCCGGGACCTGCCCACTGGAGCACAGGTAGCGCATTGCATCTATACAATTACTCAACCACCTCCGGGACCTGCCCACTGGAGCACAGGTAGCGCATTGCATCTATACAATTACTCAACCACCTCCGGGACCTGCCCACTGGAGAACAGGTAGCGCATTGCATCTATACAACTACTCAACCACCTCCGGGACCTGCCCACTGGAGCACAGGTAGCGCATTGCATCTATACAACTACTCAACCACCTCCGGGACCTGCCCACTGGAGCACAGGTAGCGCATTGCATCTATACAATTACTCAACCACCTCCGGGACCTGCCCACTGGAGCACAGGTAGCCCATATAAAGTTAACATCAAACATATAAAGTTTCATTATCACATCATCAGCCTATAAATGTCCACTACTGAGCAAAGACCTCTTCTAACACGAAGAAGGTTTGAGCATTAACCACACCATTTACTAGCGGTCGTCCGCGGCTCCGTCCGCGTGGATGTCGACTTTACACTTATTCAAGTATTATTTTAAATTTTTCTCAACGTACAAACCTTCTCTGGACTTCCACGAATAATTCAAGACCAAAATTAGCCAAATCAGTAAAGGCATTGTTTCTCAGAAGACTTTCTCAGAAGATCTCCCTCATATCAAGTTTCAGCGAAATCGTTAGGGCCGTTTCCGAGACCACATGCTCTTTCAAGCAATCAGCGCCATCTGCCGGGCTGATTTATGAATCTAAACCATTCAAGGCGCCAGTCAAACGCATACAGAAAAATCATTTAAATCCGCCAAGCCGTTTAGGAGGAGTTCAATGACGTACACACGTACAGCAGAATTATATATATAAAGATAGACAGATATACCATATCTGCTATTAAGGTAATCAGAGATCAGACTCTGTAAGGAAGTTATATATGTTATATAACTTCCTTACAGAGTAACTCGGAATGCAGTAGCCCGCAGCAGTTGGCGTCTCCGACGGAGACTTCGCCCCAGCTTAGCGCTTCGCCCTCCATTGGAAGCGCGCAGTTCGCTATGGCTATGCAATCGGTAAGTTGATTTTAGTGGAAATTAGAAATTTTGAGTGAGTGAGTGAACGAGTGAGTGAATGAATGAGTGTTGTCCCTTTCTATCAATCTTTAAATGAATATCAATAATATAAAAAAACAATTTTATAGAAATCATCGTCAAGAAGCCCATCAATAGAACGCAGTGAGTCGGAGGCTGTTGATGATGATGAAAACGATTCGATTCCCGTGCTGGCCAACCGCGCTGGGAACGCTGTGTGAGTATATTTATATATCTAACTAGCAGCTCGCCCCTGCTTCGCACGGGTCTCATCATCTCGCTTACAATGAAAGGGTCCCTGTTACCCAACTCTCCCCTCTACTTTTCAATTTTTTTTTATTAGTTCCTTCTCCTGACAACGACATACCTAAAAAAATAAAGAATCAGTAGAATTGGTCCAGGCGTTATTGAGTTACGCGCTTGCCAATATATTTTGCGATTCATTTTTATATATATAGACTAGCGGCTCACCCCCGCTTCGCACGGGTCTAACTGTCTCGCTAACAATGAAAGGATCGTTTTTCCCCAATTTTCCCCTCTACTTTTCTAATATTTTCTTTGATAAGAACCTTCTCCTGACTATAACAAACACAACAAAAAAAAGAATCAGTAGAATTGGTCCAGGCGTTATTGAGTTATGCGCTTACCAACATATTTTGCGATTCACATTTATATATATAGATTATTAATTTAGCTTCCATCACTATTTTGGGGAGGGGAAGAGCCCTCTTAAGACTTTTCCAGCACTGGTCGGGCCACCCGTAACCCCGGATGTAGTTATTTGCTACAATTGGGTAGTTTCCTAAGTCAAAAATAAATTAATTTGACATTTCAATACAATAAAATATTGAAAAATAACTATACTTTTATTCATAGATCGATCGATACACTAAGTTTTAGATAGTTTTTAGTAAATTTTTAAGAAATAAGTAAGCTATTTGACGCTAACATACCTACTATGACGTCATAACTCAGTGTTTCATACAAATTTCATAGAAAAGTATCGTTTCTGACGTTTGGATAAAAGTATTCAATTTGACTAGTTGGAAACTACCGTATTGGCATGCAAATTTACATAAAAAAATTAAAACTTATCATCCAAAAAATCTTGTACTGAATAGTAACACTTGTGCAAAAGTAATTCTGTAACATGCTTTTTAAATTTCGTTAGTGGTTCTTCCTTGACAATATACGGTAACTTATTCCACGACACCATTAATGTACTTATTTAAATCAAAAATATTCGAGTCCATTAAACAATAATCCGAATTTTTGTTTACTCCTCCTTTTTTTTTTTTTTTTGTATAGTATGTCGGCAAACGAGCAGACGGTTTACCTGATGGTAAGCAATCAGCGCCGCCCATGGACACTCGCAACGGAGGAGTTACGAGTGCGTTCGTTTCCGACCTTTTAGGGATTAGGGATTTGGAGATTTAGGGATTTAGGAGGGATTGGGGGAGGGGACGGATTGAGCCTCCGGTAACCTCACTCACACGGCGAAACACAACGCTGTGGTTGTTTCAAGCCGGTTTTCTGTGAGTTTCCTATCTAAAATCTCTAAAATAATAACCACAATATACATTCATGTAGCATAATACTAAATTTATAAATGGTAGCCCATATCAAATTTTATTTTATTTAGTTAATACTTAACTATGATTAATACTGTTATCCTACCTATGTTAATTTAATTAGTTCTAGTTTTAATTTCTATATATTTTGACTGTATAAACGCATAATTTTTAGAATGTTGGTTAGCTCGTAACTGGCTAATGTATATGACCTACTGCCTATAACCAATACTTTAAACCACTTTGTATACATAAGCTGTGAGCCTACCTTATAATAATAATAATATTCCTGCTCGGAGGGTGGAAGCTGTTCGTAAGCGGCGGGTGGGCCAGTGATGCAGGATGCTTAGGCAGATGCAGATGATCTGAGTAGAAAGCTGGTGGCAGTTTCTTCACCCTTCAGCCACTCACATTTCCGTTGTCCCTCTGTTGCTATTACTAGCAACCATTCCCGGGGGCCCGGTCGGTGAGTTGGCGAGTCTCCACCGGCCATTTTTACGTGTATTTATTACATTGTTTCGGCAGGTGCCATAGTCCTTCCATAGTTCCCATCATACCAGCCCATAGCAACCCACACCCATAGCCTTGTACTTTGTTTCTTTATCCACAATAGTCCTACACTAACCGGGGACTGTCCTTGGGTGCATTTCCATAGTGCATACAGGGATAGTCGCCGGTTTGTGTCCCATTTCAATTAGATTAAAGTTGTCTAAAGGGCCTCTGCGCAGTTGGCTCCGGCCCCTCGTAAGCCTTCCAAACGACCGGGACCCTGTGGTCCCGTGATTGGTAAAGACATACAAATAATAATATAATAAATAAATATAAACAAGTGACGTCATAAAAATATTTTTTTTTCTTAAAAGTGTTGATTTATTTATTTGTTTTCACCAGCTGGTCAGAAGCACGTCGAGCTCACACATGGCGGGGTGTTGTAGAGGGGGCGCCGCCCTCGACTGCCCGAGGAGGCTCCGCCCTCACGGCGCTCAACCTCGCTCACAACCAGTTCACCTGCGTCCCCTGCGCCTTGGCGTGTAGAGCTCCGAATCTCACCAGACTAAATATGGCTTATAATTCCCTTAGGTAAGTCTATAGTAATATTTTAAAGAGGTAAAATTTGTAAGTTTGTATGTAGGGGGTAACCTTTGGAACCACTAGTCGGATTGCCAAAATTCTTTCACTGATACATAGCTACAATGTTCTTGAGTGTTGTAGGGTATAAAACATCACGCTTCTGTCAAATGGGGCCGAGCAGCGGATGAAACCACGCGAAAGCAGCTAGTAAAATATAAGTCCAGGTTTCCTCACGAAGTTTACCTTCACCGTATGTCAGTGGTGTCTAAATAATCATAAAAAGTACATATAACTCGGAAAAAGTCACATTGGTACTTGCCAGGTTTCGAAACCTCATAAAAGAAACAATTATAAATTAGTCAAATCATACATTCATACCAATCTCAAGTGTACAAAGTCTTGCTTCAGCTCGACTGGAGTGATACCACGGCCTCACAGAAAACTGACGTGAAACATCTACAGCTTTGTTTCGCCGTGTGAGTGAGGTTACCGGAGGCCCAATACTTTAAAACTTTCAGGTTTGAAACACAACGCTGTTTTTGTTTCACGCCGGTTTTCTGTGAGGCCGTGCATGGTTTCACTCCGACCGAGCTAAAGCAAGGCTTTTTAACATTTAAGATTGGTATGAATGTATGATTTGACTAATTTATAATTTGTTTCTTTTATGAGGTTTCGAAACCTGGCAAGTACCAATGTGACTTTTTCCGAGTTATATGTACTTTCTATGATTATTTAGACACCACTGACATACGGCGAAGGTAAACATCGTGAGGAAACCTGGAATAAGTCCAGGTTTCCTCACGATGTTTACCTTCTTTCTTTCTACTCTTATTTCTATTATTATAAGTTTGAAATAACCAATTCGCCTTGAGCCCTCTTCTCCGTGTGAGAAAAGGCCGTTGTCCAGCAGTGGGCACTTATAGGCTGATGATGATGATGATGATATTTGCTTCACAGATCGATGTCCTATGTGACATCATACCCAACCAGTCTACGGCAGTTGGACCTGAGCCATAACGAAATCACATGCTGGCCCAGTCTACCTCAAGTAAGTATTCCACAGAGCAGACGGATTACCTGATGGTAAGCAATCAGCGCCACACATGGACACTCGTAATTTCAAAGGAGTTACGAATTGGCGACCTTTTGTTTGTTGTTAGAGTTTTGAGGATTGGCAGCTGGGGATTCAATAAATGATTCAATAAATAATAAAAAAAAAATTTCAAACATAAATATATATAACTTACTTGCCTATATAACCTTAGTCTTAGTCAACAAAAATAAGTAACATAGCCGTTAAGAGCTTCCTCTCTCCTATCCCACTTACTTTGCTGTGCCCGACAGGGTCCATATGAACTATTTATAAGTACTACCACCTAAGAATACATGTGGAAAGCAATAAAGTATTGAGTATTGAGTATTGGTAGGGAACTTTGTTATTCGTGGATTGGAGGTTAGGTAATTAGGTTATTAGAAAACTTAATTATGCGTAGATTTGAGATTAGGGAATTAAGTCATTAGAATACTTAGTTATGAGTAAATTGGAGATTAGGGAATTGGGAAAATAAGTGACTAGAGGACTTAGTTATGCGTAGTTTGGAGATTAGGGAATTAGGTAATTGGGTGATTAGAGGACTTTGTTATACGTGGATTGCGGTTTGCGGACCGGACTTTTTGGAAGTTGCTATTATGTGATAGGTCGGCAAACGAGCGGAAGTATTACCTGATGGTAAGCAATCAGCGCCGCCCATGGACATCCGCATTAATAGATTAGGAAAGCTTTGGAGACCTTTTTGGCATTAGAAATTTGGAGATTTTGAAATTGGGCATCCGGTAACCTCACTCACACGGCGAAACACAACGCTGTGGTTGTTTCACGCCGGTATTCTGTGAAGGCGTGGTATCACTCCGGTCGAGCCGACCCATTCGTGCCGAAGCATAACTCTCCCACACTTCAATAAACATGTTTTTATAATCACCAGGTGGAAAGTTTTGGTTCAACCGAAGGGGATCCTCTGGCGTGTTTCTGTCCTAACCCTGGCAACAGCGTGAGGTCCCGGCCCCGCTCGGGTGGCTCTGTGAGGTCTCAGCTTCTCAGCGCCGCCTGTGTCGCCAGGCGACACCTTCGGCTCGAGGGGTTAAGGACGCTGGTAAGTGGACTTTGAGATAAGGGAAGTGAGATGTGGGATAGAGGGGACTGGTAGAGAGTGAGAGAGAGAGAGAGAGAGAGAAAGAGAAAGAGAGAGAGCGAGAGAGAAATAGAGAGGGGGGAGGGGGTTAATTTTCTTTTACCACTCTAAGATTTCTCTCTCTCTCTCTCTCTCTCTCTCTCTCTCTCTCTCTCTCTCTCTCTCTCTCTCTCTCTGTCTGTCTCACACACACACACACATATACATTTTAGCCGATATTGGCGATCCTGTTAATTAAAATAAGTCGCCGATGTCTCACACGAAATATTTCTCCTGTGTCGTGTGTGCGTTTACAAACATACAATCACATGCACATCACACCCAGACTCACGGAACAACAATTTGTGGATAACACAAAGAGTTGTTCCGTGCGGAAATCGAACCCGCGACACGTTGCGCGGCAGCCAGTTGCCCAGCCACCGCACCAACCGTGCAGTCATCGTGACCAGATAGAGTTATCGCTTCGTTGGAATGATAACCAATCCTGCTGTTTTTTTTTCGCTTCAAATTTTCTATTTTTTCTCATTCTCTCTTCTTATATCTCTCGCTCTTTTTCTATCAACAATAAGATGCTGATCCAGTAGTGTTCAACTTTTCAAAAATTGTTTTTTTTTTTAATTTAATAGGTCGGCAAACGAGCAGACGGATTAGCTGATGGTAAGCAAGCAGCGCTGCCCATTGACACTCGCAACGGAGGAGTTACGAGTGCGTTGCCAACGTTTTAGGGATTAGGGATTTGAAGATTTAGGGATTGGGGGAGGGGAAGGATCGGGTCTCCGGTGACGTCATTCACTCGGCGAAACACAACGCTGTGGTTGTTTCACGCCGGTTTTCTGTGAGGCCGTGGTATTACCCCTGTCAAGCCGCAAGCATTGATGCCGAAGCATGGCTCTCCCACACTTAATTAAAATTGAATTGTCAAAAATTATTAATACCTATTTAATATTTTTTTGTCTTAAAATCGCATCTTGTGACGTCATAATATTATTACGTCCAGTAGCTTACTTATATAAAAAAAATATTAAAATGAAGTATATAGTCAAAGCAATTAATGACAGTGTGATCATATTTTAATAATTATCATTGTATTGTAAAGACAAAATTATTTATTTTTGACCTAGGAAACTACCCTATTCAAAATTCCTACGACCTTTGTACCCCACCGTAGAGAGCAAAACTCTGCAAAAAACCACGCTAAAACACTTCTTAAAGCTAAAATGTTTTATTTTAGCTTCAATCCAAACTAATATTATAAAATTCGAAAAGTAGGTAAATCTGTCTGTCTGTCTGTCTTTTCTTCACGGCTAAACTACTAGAACGATTTCTGTGTAATTGGCTACAAACATAGTGTTACGTGCCTGACGTCACGTTCCTGACTATGCGGGCTTGGGTTACGGGATTGGATGAAATGAAACACTAATACCGGTTTTCAGACTTTCTATTGCACTTAAGTTACAGCGTCCACGGAGTTAAGTTATCGGCGTTCTTCTCCAGCAGAGTCCGGCCGACTGACACAACTTTGCCGTTCACGCTGACTTAACTCACTTAACTGACTGCACTTCACTATTTCACTGCACTTCACTATTTCACTCACTTTTCTTCTTTTTCACTTCTTCCTTTTCTTCCGAATCACTTTAGACTTAGAAGTCAACTGCCAGCGGTGAGCCGCAGTTCTGCTTATATACCCCCGGTCAGGTTCTGGAACATTCAATTTCGTTATTCTTTTTGATCGTCATGCCTCCAGAACCTTCCAATAATTTCGCTATTCATTTTTATTTATTCTCCTTCTCACTCTTTAATTTTTCATCTCTTTCACACAAATAATTCCAGAAAGTTCGACAAAACTTCCATCAACTAAAAAACTTCATGTTTACGGCGGGACTCGAACTCGGGGTCTCTGTGGTGTAATCCACACGCCTTACCAATTACACCAACTCGTATTGACAATTCACGACGAAATTTACAATCTCTAGGCAACGTTTGACAACCATCCATTGACGTCATGATGTCAAAGAGTTTTCTGTCACACTGCCCCCCTCTTAGATTCGCTCGTCCCGAGCATCGTTGCTGCCGTAATACCTCGCCAACCTGTCTATATGGACAACTTTCAAAGGGCTCCTTGAAGTCTTCCGAATTCTGTAAGTAATGTCATTGATCTTCGTGACTATCTCATAAGGACCTTCCCAACTCGGTTGCAGCTTCGGAGATTTTCCCTTCCTTCTGACTGGATTATGAAGCCAGACCAATGACCCCTCTTCAAACCCAACAGAATTGGCTCGTCGATCATAGCGCGTCTTTGCGCGATCACTAGCTTGAAGACCGGCCTCCCTGATCTGCTCATAAATGTCCAACATTTTTGCCCTTAACTCGCTTATGTAATCGCTAAACTCGGTGCGAGAGTCGCCAGGTGGACAGCCCGATACAAGATCTGCCGGTAATCTCAATTCCCTTCCAAAATTTGCAAATGCAGGCGTCTTTGCGGTACTTTCATGTATAGCAGTCCGATAGGCAAGCAAGAAGAGAGGTATGTAAGTGTCCCAATCTCTCTGATGGCTGTCAACCACCTTTGCTAAGTGTCGCTCCAATGTTTGGTTGAAGCGTTCGACCATTCCATCTGACTGTGGATGATAAGGGGTCGTTCGAGTCTTATGGATTCCCAAAAGTTTACAAGTTTCCTGAAAAACTTGGGATTCAAAGTTCCGTCCTTGATCACTGTGCATCTCCAAGGGTACTCCAAATCGGGTGAATACTTCGTTTACCAACTTCGTCGCTACAGTTACTGCCTCTTGATTCGGTATGGCAAAGACCTCCGGCCATTTTGTAAAATAATCCATAACCACTAAAACGTAGCGATTGCCCGAATCAGTGATTGGAAATGGTCCAGCGATGTCTAAGGCTATTCTCTCCCAAGGCATACCAACATTGTAGATTTTCATCGCCCCCCTGCTCCTTGTTTGTGGACCCTTGACAGCTGCACAACTAGTGCATTTCCGGCACCAATCTTCGACGTCATATTTGCAATGCAACCAATAAAACCTCTCCTTGATCTTCACCAAAGTCCTCCTAATTCCCAAATGTCCTCCAGAAGATCCATCATGGAACGCTTTTAATACATCCCTTATTTTTGAACGAGGCACCACCAATTGCAAATGCTCGTCTTTGCCGTTTGTTGATTCCCATTTCCTGCACAGAAGTCCGTTATGCAGCGTAAGGCTTTTCCACTGTGCCCTTTCGTTACCGCGCTATATTGGGCGACGTCACTCCAACTTGGCTTGTTACCACTTCGTAGCCACTCCAGTATTGGTTTAATATCTGCATCTCTTTCCTGTTCTAATTTCATCGCATCATTTCCCCATGCCTCGTCAACAGTATCAGTCCTTATCACCTTAAGAAAAGCAGTTTCCTTCTTAGCACAATGTTTGCAATCTTCCACGCATGGGCGTCTCGATAATGCATCTGCGTTGCCATGAATTCTTCCGCCGCGATGTTCGATTTCAAAGTCAAATTCCTGAAGTTGTTCCAGCCATCTGGCTACTTGGCCTTCGGGATCCTTAAACTGAAGCAGCCATTTCAAAGCAGCGTGATCAGTTCTGATCAAAAATTTCCGTCCCAGTAAATACTTCTTGAAATGGTGCAGGGTTTTGACTACAGCCAGCAATTCCCTCCTGGTCACGCAATAATTCCTCTCTGGCTTGGATAGTGACTTGCTGAAGTAAGCAATAACCTTCTCCTGCTCACCATCGCGTTGTGAAAGGACACCTCCTATTCCAATATTGCTGGCATCCGTATCAACTACGAATATTCCTTTCGCGCTGGGATATCCGAGAATTGGTGTGTTACAAAGCCGTTCTTTTAGTTCTCGAAAGGCTTGCTCACAATCCTCGTCCCAAACAAAGGCACGTTTCTCCTCTGTCAATCGATGCAATGGCTTGGCAATGTCCGAGAATCCTTTCACAAACCGCCGATAATACGAGCACAATCCAAGAAATGCCCGAACTTGCGTTTTGTCTTTAGGTGTTGGCCATTCCTTGACAGCGACAGTCTTGGCTGGATCAGTCTCAATTCCTCTCTCAGAGATAACATGTCCTAGATAATTAATTCACTTCGCGCTTGAAGAAAGAGCATTTCTTTGGACTCAACTTCAAATTTGCTCCACGCAGCTTGTCGAGTACCTTTTCCAATTTCCTTAGATGATCGTCAAAATCCCGTCCAACAATGATGATGTCATCGAGGTAAACTAGGCAGGTTTCGCCCAGCAGACCCGCCAGCACCTGTTCCATCAAACGCTCAAAGGTTGCCGGTGCATTGCATAATCCAAATGGCATCACCTTAAATTGCCAGAGTCCCTTCCCAGTTGAGAATGCAGTCTTTTCCTTGGGATCCAAATCCACCTGCCAATAGCCGCTTTTCAGATCGAGCGTTGAAAACCATTTCATGCCACTCAGTGTGTCAAGTGTGTCATCGATTCTTGGTAACGGGTAGCTATCCTTCTTGGTTACATCATTCAATCGTCGATAGTCTACGCAAAACCTCGTTGAACCATCTTTCTTCTTGACAAGCACGACAGGTGAACACCAGGGGCTAGAAGAGGGCTCTATCACGTCATTTTTCCTCATATCGTCAATCATTTGTTCAACCTCTTTCTCACGAGCGAATGGTATGCGTCTGGGCCTTTGACGAATTGGCATTGTATCACCTGTGTTTATTTTATGCTTCACCACACCAGTTCGGCCAATATCACCATCGCTTCTTGAAAACACATCAGAGAATCGAAGAAGTAAATTTCTAGCTTTCATAGTCTCCACTTTTGTCAGACTTTTGTTTTCGTCTAAGATTTTCGTTACAAAGTCTATTCCCGTACTGTACTTTTTCACAAGATTCTCTGAGCATTTTCTTATCCAGGCCACTTCTTCCAATACGCCCACAGGCTCTCCTTCTTCAATCGTAATTTTTGAATCACTGAAGTTGAATACCGGAATGCGGTTGACATCAGATGACCCCACGACAGTTCTTGCCGGTAGCCATGAGTTTACGTGTTCCGATTTATCAATCACAGCGCACCTTCGAGGTAAACTTCCTTCCCTCCTCCTAGGTAATGCGATTGGTACGAGAGTCTGTGATTTTGGTGCAAGAACAGTTCTTCTTAAACAGCAAACTTTTCCTAGGGTTCCACCCTTCATCGGAATTTCCTCAGTTCCACATAGTAATACTCCAGATTTTAAGTCGATATTACACTGGTGCCCTCGCAGGAAGTCAAGTCCCAGGATGCAGTCATCCAGAATTTTGGCCACAATAACCTCATGTCGATAAACACGTTCCCCAATTTTGATTGTTACATGCAATTTTCCACTTATCGGTATGCACTGGCCGGTAGCTGATTTCATTTGTAGGCCAACAATTGGTTTAAGGTGTTTCCTGATGTTTTGCTCGAGCAGCCGAACATTCATCACCGTCCTTGAAGCTCCAGTATCTAATGTTAGCTGACTGTTTTTCCCATTTACTTGACCGTCTATCACCAGAGTATTTCCATCGTTAGTTTGCTTGATGTAGATTGTTGGGGTTATTCCACTACCTGCCAGCGCCCACCCCGCAGCCCTGGCTGGATTTAGTTTCCCTGCTGGTCAGAAGTTGAGACCGCCGCGTCCTGGCGGTTCACCTTCTTCGGGCAGTTGCTCCGCATGTGCCCACGCTCTCCGCATCCATAGCACATGAAGTTCCGACGGCGTGAAGGTACCTGCTCCGTTGTCGTCATTTCCCGCAGACGTAAGGTACGGGAGTTACCACGCACGGCTTCCACTTCCAATGCATGGGCCAGAGCTTCTTTCATGTTCTTGTGATGGCCCAGATGAACAGCGGCTCGTACTTCGGGGTCCCGAATACCGTCAATGAACGCTTGGAGAAGCGTGCCTTCAATCATTGACGGAGTCGACCGGAAAGCTCGACGCACAAGTTTCTCGATTTCCACGGACCATTGCTGTAGGCCCTCATTAGCACGCTGAGTACGCTCTTTTAATTGCGCTCTGTACACGTGCTCGAGGTGGCTGTCTCCAAAACGTGCCTCAAGTGCGTCGAGGAGGGCACTAAAGCTGAGATCCCCACTTGCGCCGATAGCTTCCAGCACTGAGAGCGCTTGATCACGGAGGGCCAGGGTAAGGGCTGACTGTGCTTCCTTCTGAGTCCAACCATAAGCCTCCATAAGTGTCTCAAACTGTAGCTTGAACGCGGTCCAGGATGTTGTTCCGTCGTAATGGGGAATCTTAAGCCCTTTCGTTGCACTTGAAGCCGCATTTGGGGCTTCAAAAACGGCTGCAAGACGGCTTCGGCTCTTCAAAGGGCTTGAGCTTGTCACTTCCTGCTTGATTTTGGAGATCTCTTCTTCCACTCTCTCCTCTATCGCCTTGACGCGATGTTCCAACTTGCCTAACCCTTCCTCCACTTCTTGTACCCGTTCGACAGCCTTTTGCAGTCCCTTCGTGAAATCCTTATGCATGTCTTCCAAGCGACGCGCTTGCTCCTCTTGGCGGCGAGCTTGATCCTCTTTCAGCTCCCGTAGCTGCTCCGCCTGACAGCGTGCATGCTCCTCTTGGCGACGAGCTTGATCTTCTTTCAGCTCCCGTAGCTGTTCTTCTTGGCGGCGCGCTTGCTCTACCATCATTTGCTGCAGCTGTAGCAGTAGATCCACCTGCACAGGCTTGGCTTCTGCATCGCTGGTTTGAGCTGCAGCACTCTCTTCCCTCACACGCTGCGCTTCTGCCATTGCACGGGTACTCACTCCTCTTACGTCCTGCGGCACTAGCGGCATTTTTCTCCAATCCCACTTCTGACACCAAATGTTACGTGCCTGACGTCACGTTCCTGACTATGCGGGCTTGGGTTACGGGATTGGATGAAATGAAACACTAATACCGGTTTTCAGACTTTCTATTGCACTTAAGTTACAGCGTCCACGGAGTTAAGTTATCGGCGTTCTTCTTCAGCAGAGTCCGGCCGACTGACACAACTTTGCCGTTCACGCTGACTTAACTCACTTAACTGACTGCACTTCACTATTTCACTGCACTTCACTATTTCACTCACTTTTCTTCTTTTTCACTTCTTCCTTTTCTTCCGAATCACTTTAGACTTAGAAGTCAACTGCCAGCGGTGAGCCGCAGTTCTGCTTATATACCCCCGGTCAGGTTCTGGAACATTCAATTTCGTTATTCTTTTTGATAGTCATGCCTCCAGAACCTTCCAATAATTTCGCTATTAATTTTTATTTATTCTCCTTCTCACTCTTTAATTTTTCATCTCTTTCACACAAATAATTCCAGAAAGTTCGACAAAACTTCCATCAACTAAAAAACTTCATGTTTACGGCGGGACTCGAACTCGGGGTCTCTGTGGTGTAATCCACACGCCTTACCAATTACACCAACTCGTATTGACAATTCACGACGAAATTTACAATCTCTAGGCAACGTTTGACAACCATCCATTGACGTCATGATGTCAAAGAGTTTTCTGTCACAATAGTTTAGAACTCGAGAGAGGACATAGGATAGTCCTTATACCAAAAATCTGCTGGATGTCACTATTCCAAGCGAACGAAGTCGCGGGCAAAAGCTAGTATACTATATTAAATTGTTCTATACTTCTTCCAGATTCTGGCAAACAATCTCCTGACCCGCATCCAGCTGACTACGGACGATGATGGTCTATCATCAGCCACCCAAGAAGACTCCACAACTGATGACGATGATGAATGGGTAAGACTGCCTCCTGTATGTTTTTACCTGACGAGTAAGGGTAGCTCGCCGCCCGACCAGAACCAGACCCGAGTGTACGGCGCTTTACGTTCCGCGCGCGCCTCAAAGAGCCAATAGACCACCACAGACGGGGCCCTATAGGGCTGATGTTCAGCCGGGGTCCTATAGGGCTGATGTTCAGCCGGGGTGGAGGGGTAAGCGCAATGAGGCACCGCGACCTAGAGCAGGAGTAGGAACAGGGAGGTTTTTAGTCAGTAAGAGTGTGACACTCCCTCCCGCCTGACCCTGGGCGGGAGAACTCATTTGATGATTTTCCCCTCACAAAAAAAGGGTTATGATTTTTTATGTATTTATGTATGTTCATCTGTTTCCTCGTTACTGCTAAACTACTAATCAGAATTCGACTTATGACATATCATTAGAAACGTCTTAATTGTCTGCTGGTTATAGGCTATATGCGGTATCACCAAATCGAATGTGGCGTCTTCTAGCGGACAAAACATTTATAGAAAAACAATAATTATAAAAATTCAGAATAAAAAAATAAGAGAAATATATATGTATATGTTTGGTATCATTTGAAAGCGCTTTACTTGTGCACGTTGAATATATATGTATAATGATATATTTATACTATTTTACTACCCGACTACGGCAAAGCAAAAGGAGGGTTGAACCGACGCTGAAAAAGTATAAAACAAGATTTTCAGAATTGTACGGGTATTGAGTAGTTAACTCCATACACTGATTTGTCGTGAAGATTTGTAAGTTGAGTTAATATAGGTAGGTAGAGAAACACTTTTCCCCTTAAATACACACGTTAAGTATATTTATGTAAAAGTAAATTACTACAGTGGAAGGCGATTATTTCTCTTAGTTGTTGATAGCTATCAAGTTATAAGTTTACTATATTATAATATGGCCGTCATCTCATTTTATTATGCGACAGTACGGGGCGCCTCGCTGGCCGAAAGTAGGTTGACGAGTTTTTTTTTTTTTTACTAGCCTATATTGTCCCACTGCTGGGCAAAGGCCTCCCCATCTCGCTTCCACACCTCCCGATCCTTCGACCTTGTCCACCAGTCTCGACGATAGGCGTCTAGATCGTCACGCCATCTTTTCCGGAGCCTACCCCGCCTGCGGCGTCCATCCTGAGGTGTCCACTGGGTGACAATAGTGGCCCATCTCTCTGGATGCATTCGGCTGAGGTGTGCGGCCCAGTCCCATTTTAATTTTGCCGCCTTTTGGCCTACATCAGCGAATCCTGTTTTGGAACGTATCACGGTATTCCGTATGCGACGAGTAAGTTAGAAAAATGTACGGCGATGAGACCGTATAAGAATACTGAAAGGCGTAGTCACACGTTACCTTACCTACCATACCTGCACTTTGACAACGTGTGAGTACGCCTTTCAGTATTCTGAAAATCTTGTTTTATACTTTTTCAGCGTCGGTTTTTGTCGTAGTTGGGTTTTAGTTTTTACACTTTTTATTATTGTTTTCATCTCTCACCAGAACACAGGATCACTCCTCAAAGGTCGCCTCCTCTTCCCCCTCCTGTCGATGCTGGATGTCTCCTGCAACCTGCTCCGAGGTATACCACCAGCGATACACGAACTCACCAACCTCTCCGTCCTAAACATTAGCGGGAACAAAGGTTAGTTATTATTCTTGTGATTGTTATTTATTTAGTACTCTGAAAGTTTGGCACGGTGGCTGGGCAACTGGTTGCCGCACTACGTGTGGCGGATCCGATTCTCGCACGGAACATCTCTCTTTCAAGTTTGGGAGAGCCATGCTTCGGCACGAATGGGTCGGCTCGACCGGAGTGATACCACGGCCTCACAGAAAACTGGCGTGAAGCAATACTTATGTTGTATTTCGTCGTGTGATTGAGGTTACCAAAGGTCCAATTCCCCCTCCCCACCTTTTTTTTGCGGCACTGCGTAAAATGCTTTTACGCATACCCTTCACGTCGGGGGACGGGAGAGGGTTATGTGGAACTCCCCGGTAAAGACGTTCCCGGTATACCCACTAAAAACCCAGTGGCACTCCGGCCTCGCCTGAGTGGAGGGGGTCTGGAAATCCATGTCGTCCAGTCCCTCACCTTACGGCAGGCCCCTCAATTCCACCCCTAGGAGCCTTTAAGATGGCCAGAACACGGGTGATTCGATGCAGGCGCTTGCTCCCCCGCGCTTGTCGCCCGCTGATCACCCCCTGGAGCAGGTGGGGACGGACGTTGTGTTCGCCGTCCTCGTGCGGCTTCGTTGGCGGAGCGGCGCTGCAAGAGGGTCACCCTCCCCACCTACTCTATCCTCAAATCTCTTATCCGTAATATTCCCTAACAACTTACAAGAGGCTGACAACGCTCTTGTTGTAACTCCTTTGGCATTACCAGTGTCCCTGGGCGTTTTAGATAATCCTTTTTTTTTAGTAGGGGATTTGAGGATTCAGGTTTGGGAGAAAGGGGGGGGGGGATAGAAGGACACTTAAAGTGTTTTTTTATGGTATAGGTCAGCAAACGAGCAAACGGATTACCTGATGGTAAGCAATCAGCGCCGCCGATGGACACCCGCAACGGAGGAGTTACGAGTGCGTTGCCGACCTTTTAGGGATTAGGGATTTGGAAATTTAGGGGCTGGGGAGGGATTGTGGAAGAGGAAGGATTGGGCCTCCGGTAACCTCACTCACACGTCGAAATACAACGTTGGTTTTCTGTGAGGCCATGGTATCACTCCGTTGGGCCGACCCATTCGTGCCGAAGCGTGGCTCTGCCACACTTTAAACAATGTATAAAGTATGATTTTTGTCTGTTTCATTTTTTTATTGTTTAGCACTGATTCTTATGCTTTCTTCAACAGATATAACAGACCTTCCCCCACAAATGGGTCTTTTATCCCGTCTCTGGAATCTCAATACGGTTGGATGTTCCCTACAAGAGCCGCTTCGCTCAATGCTACAATGTGGACGGTACAAGAGCATGGATATCGTTGGCTACCTCAAATCAGTATTACAAGAAGCCAGGCCTTATACGAGAATGAAACTTATGTTCGTTGGTTTACAGGTGAGAATTGATTGCTTAATGATGTTAAGTTTTTTTTTTTTATGTAATTGGTCGGCAAACGAGCAGACGGATTACCTGATGGTAAGCAATCAGCGCCGCCCATGGACACTCACAACGGAGGAGTTACGAGTGCGTTGCCAACCTTTAAGGGATTATGGATTTGGAGGTTTAGGGATTGAGGAGGAATTAGGGAAGGGGAAGGATTGGGCCTCCGGTAACCTCACTCACACGGCGAAAACTTAAGTTTGTAAGTACTTTTGAACGTCAAACAAAGATTTTTTAAATAAAATGTGTCAGTCTGTCGGTCTGTCCTCTAGTGAAGCTATTTGCTCGTTCCAAAGTGTAGATTCCTATGGTTACTCTTTTCCTATCATTTTCACAATTGACTGCACTGTTGGCGCGGTAGCTGGGCTGGCTGTACTGAACAACTTTGTGTGTGGTCAACAAATTGTTGTTCCGTGAGTCTGGATGTGATGTTTTTGTTTGGAAACGCACCCACAACCCCGAAGATAACTCTAGTGAAAGGCAAAGTGTGAAAAATGTGAAAAAATGATTTTTTTTATTTACAAAAGTAAATAAAAAAAATCATTTTTTCACATAATTCAGTCGGTTCTATTTTAGAGGATAAGGCGGGCGCGCCGCCGCTGATGGCTCAGTGCGCTGCTCGCTCTGGCGGCGGCCGGACGTGCGATGCGCTTGAATGCTCCGAGTGTAGGTCACTACACTATTATGGAAGAACAGTGTGACACTAATAAAAAATAAAATGTTGAATGTTAGTGCCAAAATGTTATTTTTTTTATATAGTAACTATCTCCAGACTTACTAAATTTATTGAATATAACGACTTACGTGAATAACCGCGAAAAGCTCTACTTGTTTCAATACTGTAGTTCCAACTATTTACCTATATTGTCTAGGCTTAGACCTTTCTAAGTGTGTTAGGTTCTTGATGATAGGAGCGTAATTGATTAACTCGAATAGGAACTGTACTTAACATATATTTGCTTAACTTTGGCACTTTACAAATTTCTTATATTTGGTATGACTCTAAATTATATAATGTAAAAATTAAGAAAGCAGGCGTAGACGCCGACGACCCCGGTGCACTCGCTTATATAGGTTACCGGTAGGTACACGGTAAAGTGGTAGGGAGGTGGCTGCCGTGGTGGTGCACCCCGCACTCGTGCGCGTTAACAATATATAATACTTTTATCCAAATGTAAAAACGATACTTTTCTATGAAATTTGTATGAAACACTGAGTTGTGACGTCATAGTATTTTTGCGTCAAATAGCTTACTTATTATTTATTTATTTATTATGGCTTAAAAGGTACATTTTACATTATAAAAAGTATAAAATGTCCAACAAAACTGTATACACAGTTTGTCTGTTGGATCAGATTTCAAAAACTTCTTAACCTTCAAAACCTAGGAAACTACCCAATTCACAGCGGGACTATTCAGAGTTTGTTATAAAAGTCCCGTTGTGAATTGAAACTGGTAGAGCTATTCTACACTACATTTGGTTGATATTGTGTTTTTTTTTCAAGCTTTTTCTTGAGCCCTAAAGAATATAATGGAAAATTTTATGTGGTGTACGTGTTTCAGTCAATTTAAATGAAAACAAATCAAGAATATTGCTTATTACTTCTAATTAAATACATTCCATCCAATATAAAAAAAACGATGGCCCAAAATTTTTACTTTGATCATTTTCTTAATTTATTAATCTATACTACTAGCAGTAAACCGCGACTCCGCCCAAATAGATGTCGAGTTTACACTTTTTCAAGATTTTTTTTTAATTCTCTATTTTTTGGACTTCCACGAATAATTCAAGGCCAAAATTAGCCTAATCGGCAAAGGCATTGTTGAGTTATAACATTACTGTAGGAATTATTTAATATTGTTATATTTTGTAATTTATTTCTCAAAAAGTGAGCGTTACAAAAAAATTTTTCAGACGACAAAAAAAAAAAAAAGAAATGAGAGCGCCACACAGCGGCAAAAATGCGAACTAACTTATTTGGGTGCGTTCCATTTGTGACAATTATAACGAAAATTGGCATTGATTTTTATAAGATAGATTTATAGATTATTCTATTAGCGATTTATAGATTTATTATTGTTTTCCTCAGGGCATCGGCAAGACAAGCTTACTCGAATGTTTGCGGCAAGAATCTTCCATACAGCATCGGAGGAAACCTACTGAGGTATGTCTATAAAAAATTCACATCTCATCATCCATCCACATATTATTTACTAGCTACTCTCGCGCGGTTTCACCCTCTGCTTGGCTCCATTTGATCGTAGCATGATGTTTTAAGCTATATTATTTTAGCCTATAGCACTCAAGAACATTGTAGCTATATCTATCAGTGAAAGAATTTTGGCGATCCGACCAACGGTTCCAAAGATTACCCCCCTACATACAAACTTACAAACTTTACCTCTATAATATTAGTATAGATTGTTGTTTTTGTATTTTGAAATTAAATTTATAGTCTCAAAGTTCACTTCTTGTTGCACCTACCATACTCTCTCTGCATCACCCTAAGGTTGACTGGTAGCAATGCCTATGGCATTAAGTCCGCCTATATAATACTATGTTGCATAAAGTTTAAATACATCATCAGCCTATAAGTGCCCACTGCTGAGCAAAGGCCTCTTCTCACACGGAGAAGGTTTGAGTTTTAATCACCACGCTCGCTCAAGGCGGATTACCGATATCAAAATCTTTGCGTGATCCTGATTTTAAATCAGATTCTTTATTAAATTATTTAGTAACTAGCTTTTGCCCGCGACTTTGTTCGCGTGGAATAGTGACTTCCTGCAGATTTTTGGTACTAAAACTATCCTATGTCCTTTCTCGAGTTCCAAACTATATCTGTAAGTACCAAATTTCACAGAAATAGTACCAGTAGTTTAGGCGTGAAGAAAAGACAGACAGACAGAGTTACTTTCGCATTTATAATATTAAGTTTGGATAGTTTGGATGCGTTATTTGATTATGTGATAACAGTGTAATACTAATATTTAATCAAAGAAACATAAAAAGAAAATAACCTTAAGGACAATAGACAGTCTGTAAATGACCAGTCCCAATTCATGGCGCCCGAATTCATGGCGTCCATTCTTTACTATATACTACTTATATAATATTATAAAGTTGAAGAGTTTGTTTGTTTGTTTGAACGCACTAATCTCCGGAACTACTAACTAAAATTGAAAAATTCTTTTTGTGTTTGTTAGTCCATTTATCGAGGAAGGCTATCCAAACTAATAATAGCTTTACCTATGAAATTGCCGTTTTGCATGAAAAACATAAAACGATTTTTTTTTATTTCAAATGCGATGAAAATGTAACACTAGTCAATAAACAAATGACTACTTTTGGAAAAAGAATCCCATGTTTTTAAAACAAAATTAATTAGCCTTAGCCTAACAAACACTATTTTGATTTGAAATGGCCAGTACTGCAGAACGGCAATTTCATAGGTGAAGACCTATTATTATAAATACGAAAGTTACTCTGTCTGTCTGTTTTTTCTTCACGCCTAAACTACTGAACCGATTTCTGTAAAATTTCGTACAGACATAGTTTGGAACTCGAGAGAGGACATAGGATAGTTTTTATACGAAAAATCTGCAGGAAGTCACTATTCCACGGGAATGGAGTCGCGGGCGAAAGTCACATCATCTTAAGGAGCAGAGCAAACCGCGTGAGAGTAGTTAGTTTTTCTTTTTTTTTCTTTTTTATGTGATAGGACGGCAAACGAGCAGACGGATTACCTGATGGTAAGCAATCGGCGTCGCCCATGGACACCCGCAACAAAGAAGGAGTTACGAGTGCCTTGCCGACCTTTTAAGGATTGGGATTTTGGGATTGGAAAGGGTAGGGGAAGGATTGGGCCTCCGGTAACCTCACTCACACGGCGAAACACAACGTTGTGGTCGTTTCACGCCGGTTTTCTGTGAGGCCGTGGTATCGCTTCGGCCGAGCCGACCCATTCGTGCCGAAGCATGGCTCTCCCACACTTAATTTAGTTTAAAATAAATACCTTTTTTATATTTTCCCCAGCATTGGGCCAAGCGTATGGGCAATAAATCGTCTCGTCGCGGCAACGTGTCCACTGTCGGCGTTGATATCGGCACGTGGGTGTATGAGAAACATCGCTCAACGCGTGGACCCATCACTTTCAGAACCTGGGACTTTGGGGGGCAGCAGGAGTGAGTATAATCATCATCATCATCATGTCATGTAGATCATGACACTGATGATTTTATACTTGTTGGGACGGCAAACGATTCTACGGATTACCTGATGGTAAGTTTGCCAGACTTCGTGGCAAGGTAAATAATGAGACTGTAGATGGTTAAGGTCTGTTTATTACTTTAATTGCTGGTGCTTATATACTAAGAAGATGCGTGAGATTTTCAGATTTAGCTATCCTAACAAACGTGCAACAATTAACATGTATGTCTTATCTCTATCGTATCTAAGTAATGTAGCGACGTGATAGTGCCGCTACATATACTCCCCCCTTTTAAAAATAATTAACATATAAATTGAAAAAAATTAGTATGTACCTAATTATATAATAACTTAACCTTGCTGATAAATTACATCCTATGCGTAATGTAATGTCATTGTTGCTAATTCGAAGGAAATAAAAACTGCTGCCTTTGTTGTGACGGCGGCGGCAGTCGATGAACTATCCACTGCATTTGTGCTGATACCGGTGGTCCTTTAGTGATAATATGATGCTTAATCTTGTGTTTTGGAGTAGTGTGGAGGGAGGCTGGTTTCGTAATATCCTCGTATTCATTTAATAGTTGAGTAATGCGTGGATTCGTCTCAATGTTAATAGTGCGGATTGTTTGCTGCGTCGATTTGATCAGGGTTGCGGGCGTTGTCAGCTCAGTTACCCTATCTATGAGTTTTCGACCAGCTATATCGACTAATTGCTCCAATAATCGGTTGTGTTACATCGGCGATGACAAAGTTCCATACAAAGTTTCTTCGTAGCCCGAAGTTTAAAGAGAGTGTTTTTTCACCATATGTCTTAATTTTTGTACCATTGGCGGCATAAAGTATACATTGTTCATCTTGTATTAGTGAATGTCTCTGTGGCTTGCTAATAACTGAAATATTTGCTCCCGTGTCAATCAAAAATCTCATACCACTTTTTCGGTCGGTAATAGTGAGGCGGTTGGACGGGTGAATAGCACAGAGTTCCGCCGTTGTCCGTGCTTCAATTAGTTTCCCTGTTTCCTTGAGTTGAGATCCTGTTTCCAATCACAAGGTTGAACACACTTTTGTGCATATTTTTTAAATCTTCCATGGTAAAAACAAAAGTGCCTTCTTTCTCTTGAACTTGACTGTGGTAGGAAATGCCGACGATTGGAATAACTTTGAGTGCTGCGTCGATAGTTTTTTTGACCTTGCTGAATTGCATTTAGTTCCAATTGCATTTCTGCTAACTGTGCTAGTATGCATGACATTGTATCGTCGCCAGATTTGTTTCCGTTTACAGCTGACACCTTTGTACGTGTTGAATTTATTAATATCTTGTCCGCGATCTGGCTCATCTTGTTCACATCTATGTCTTCTGTGACTGCTAGAACCGAAGTCACTGATGGTGGCAGAAGCCTCAACCATAGAAGTTTGATGGTTTCGTCGCTGATATTTCCGTTACTCAGGGTCCGCATCTTGCGCAGAAGATGTGATGGTTTCTGGTCGCCGAGATCCATTTCAGACAATAATTTTTGGAGCTGACGTTGGTCTGATTCCTCATAGCAACTGATTAGGCGTTCTTTGATAGCCTTGTACTTTTCTATTGGCGGTGGGCAAGTAATGAGGTCACTAACCTGTATTATTTCTTCTTTTGGCAGTTTTGCAATGACCGTATAGTACTTGTAATCGTCTCCTTGCTTCTGTGGTGCTACTATGGCTTCTAGTTGCTTAAACCATAATCTGGGTTGGTCCCTCCAAAATTCCGGAACGGGATAAAATGGCGGTTCCGGCTGATATCTCCAAGGCTTCTTGTTGGCTGCTGCTTGATTTGCAGGGTGAATGAGTCATGTTGATTGTTCTTCGTCGGGTCACCAATTTGCCAGACTTCGTGGCAAGGTAAATAATGAGACTGTAGATGGTTAAGGTCTGTTTATTACTTTAATTGCTGGTGCTTATATACTAAGAAGATGCGTGAGATTTTCAGATTTAGCTATCCTAACAAACGTGCAACAATTAACATGTATGTCTTATCTCTATCGTATCTAAGTAATGTAGCGACGTGATAGTGCCGCTACAGTAAGCAATCACGCCGCCCATGGACTAGCGCAAAAACGAAAGAGTTACAAATGCGTTGCCGACCTTTTGGGGATTAGAGTATATTGGGGGAGGGGAAGGATCGGGCTTGCCGTAACCTTACACATTCGACGAAACACAACGCTCTGGTTGTTTCACGCCGGTTTTCTGTGAGGCTGTGGTATCACTTCATGGAGCATGAAGAGAAGCATGGCTCTCCCAAACAAATCGTTACTTTATAATTGGGTAGTTTCCTAGGTCAAAAATAAATTAATTCGACCTTTGAATACAATAAAATATTGATAAATAACTATACTTTTATTCTTCGATCGATCGATACACTAAGTTTTAGTTATTTTGTAACTAATTATTAAGAAATAAATAAGCTATTTGACGCAAAAATACTATGACGTCATAACTCAGTGTTTCATACAAATTTCATAGAAAAGTATTAATTTTGATTTGTTGGAAACCACCGTATTACTAATCAGATGTTTTCTTTCCCCGCAGGTACTACGCCACACACCAGTATTTCTTATCTCGAAGGTCCCTGTACCTCGTTGTATGGAGGGTCACCGACGGCAGGAAGGGGCTCGCCGGAGCCCTCAACTGGCTCAGGTACGGGGTCCTAATACTTAATTAATTAATAATAATAAAAATTATATTGACACGTTTAACCACATCTCTCTCTTTCTATCTCTATCTCCCTCTATTTATCTCTATTTCTCTCTATCTATCTATCTCTATCTCTATTTATATATATATCTCTTTCTCTCACACAATGGTTATACTTTAGATAAAGTTCAAATTATTTACGACTAGCTATTCTCACGCGGTTTCACCCGCTGCGCGGCTCCATTTGATCGTAGCGTGATGTTTTATAGCCTATAGCACTCAGGAACATTGTAGCTATCTACCAGTGAAAGGATTTTGGCAATCCGAACAGCGGTTCCAAAGATTGTATGTAGGGGACATACAAACTTACAAATTTTACCTCTTTATAATATTAGTATAGATAACGCCTCTCTTTAATAATATAATGAACTCGAGAGTTTTGTAAGTAACCATATTTCCATATATTTGCAGATCCATACAAGCTCGCGCCCCGGGTTCGCCTGTCATTATGGTGGCAACACATTACGATCAAGTTGCTAATGTAAGTATTGTTTATATAATTATTGGATACTAGCTTAGCATTCAGTATTGTCTCGCGTTTTGTTTTGTTTGACTATCGGAGGTAGAAACGTCTCCCCTTCCCCTCAATGCCTAATTCCCAAATTCCCCTGACCTTCTGATGTTGCAAGTATCCACGGGCGATGAACGGCGCCGATTGCTTACCATCAGGTAATCCGTTTTTCTTCTTGTCACCGTCCATAACCTCAATGACATGCACATATCATCGTGCGAATCTATATTTCCCAAGCGAAATCCGGCGTTCGCGCACCTTCTGTTCTAATATTGTGTCTCTAATTGGGTAGTTTTTAAGTCAAAAATAAATTAATTCGACGTTTCAATACAATAAGATGTTGAAAAATAACCATACTTTAATTCATCGATCGACTATAATTCTTAACTTTTTAGCTATTTTAAAAAGAAATAGGTAAGCTATTTGACGCGAAAATACTATGACGTCAGAATTTGTTCACAGAAAAGTATCGTTTTTGACATTTGTATAAAAGTATTGAATTTGACTAGTTGGAAACTACCGTATACCAACTATTAAAAGCTTAAAACGTTTAATAAAAACAATCAATTCTCTCTCTCATTTGCTTACTTTTTCTCTTATTTCTCTTGCAGAGCAATCTTCCTGAAAGCGAGAGTCCTGAAGTACTGCAGCGTCTGATCAGGTCTTCCATCATGGGGGCTCCGGATGCCGACAAACTGGGCCTTCCCAGGGTCTTGGATTCCGTCGAGGTAAGAATTGTTGTGAAAATCTAGCTATATATAGGGTGACTGGTACCTCAGGGTCCCGGACCTTTGGAAGGCGTACGAGGAGCCGAAGCCAACTAGAAAAGGCTCGTTGACTAATTTTAATCTCAATGTGATGGGACATCAGCCGGCAATTATCCCTGTATGCACTATGAAAGTGCACCCAAGGACAATCCCCGGTTGATGCAGATCTATTGCGAAATGTGGGTAAAAAATTATAAGTTATGGGTATGGGTTGTTATGGACTAGTGGATGACAATTGTGGAAATACTATTTTTATTATTATAAAAAAAAATACTTAATTACTTGAAATACTTTATGACGTGGTAACGTCATAAAGTATTAAGTATTTTTTTTTTTGCCCGGAGGTTAACGCGACTTCTCATGCATGAGGTTTCGAAACCTGGCAAGTACCAATGTGACTTTTTCCGAGTTATATGTACTTTCTATGATTATTTAGACACCACTGACATACAGTGAAGGTAAACATCGTGAGGAAACCTGGACTTGTAGTTTCTAATTATAAGTTCGCCAATCCGCCTTCGCCAAACACCGCGAGCGTGGTGATGAGCCAAACCTTCTCCATGTGAGAAGAGGCCTTTGCTCAGCAGTGGGCACATAGGCTGATGATGATGATGATGATGATGTGAATCGTATGTATGTCTGTTCTAGGTATCATGCAGTACTCGTCACAACATCAGGCTTTTAGCAGACATCATCTATTCCGTGGCATTCAGCGTTAAACCTCCAGGTAAGTTCTTCCATACGATAACTCGCCAAACGAGCAGACGGATTACCTGATGGTAAGCAATCGGCACCGTCTACAGATACCCTCAACACCAGGGCAATTAAGAGTGCATTGGTTGGGTCCTTGGCAATTTCACTCACACGGCGAAACACAACACTGGGTTGTTTCACGCCTGTATTCTGTGAGGCCGTGGTATCACTCTGGTCGAGCCGACCCATTCGTGCCGAAGCTTGGTTCTCCCATACTTTAATACAAAAATAAATCTATATCAATAACTATAACTTGTGTCCAATTTTCACTGCTATACGGCTATAAAGAGCTTAATGTCCTTTAGCCTATATTATTATTTTTCCCTCTTAGGTAGTAAAGAACCCCTCCTAGAACAGCGGATCCCCGCTACATACCTTGCATTGGAGGAGTGCGTTACCTCCCTAGCCGCTGACCTTCGAGAGCCAGTACTGCGTCACGAAGAGTATAGGAAACTTGTAAGTATACCTTCAAAAATCAAGGTCAGATCATTTCTATCAATCAGACCCAAGAAAAAGAATAACCATGGAGTTTCTTGCTCGTTCTTCTCTATAGGAATCTACTGTTTGGAACGAGCAAATAGCTTCACTACAGGACTGACCGACAGACTGACAGACACTATATCTTTAAGCTTTGTTTGACGTTCAAAAATACTTTTATTAAACCTTTTGATCTCTAGGATCGGCTATAGACGGAAACTAGGTTATTTTGCCAATGTCGAACGTAGCTTTTTTATGACATAGGTCTGCAAACGAGCAGACGGATTACCTGATGGTAAGCAATAAGCGACGCCCATGGACACCTGCAACACTTTTGACTGCGTTGCCAGCCTTTTCGGGATTAAAGTTTCGGATATTTAAGGACTGGGGAGAGGTAGGGATTGGGCCTCCGGTAACCGCACTCACACGCACACACAACGCTGTGGTTGTTTCACGCCGGTTTTCAGTGAGGCCGTGGTATCTGCCCTGTGGTATGGTGCCCATTTTTCATGATTTTTAGCATTCTTCTTCTGTATCCTTCTTCTTCTTCTACCAGGTAACACAGTATATGCAGCAGAAGAACCATCGCATGTTCCGTGATGCAGCGGAACTGCATCAGGCGACAATGTTCCTACACGAAAATGGTAGGTTAATCTCTATGTTATTACTAGCGCCCCCCCACCCCCTGATTTGCACTGGTCTACAAATATCTCGCTATCGACGAGATGGTATGTATCATCATCATCATCATCATCATCATCAGCCAGCTCAATCTCTCAGCTTTAAGGACATCAATAAAGTAGGTGAACTAGCTTTTTTTTTCAACACTATGTAGTAATCTATACTAGGTAAAATTTTTAAGTTTGTAAGTTTGTCAGTTTGTAAGTTTGAATGTGGGGGGCAATCTTTGGAACCGCTGGTCGGATTGCCAAAATTCTTTCACTGATAGCTACTATGTTCCTGAGTGCTATAGGCTAAAATTTACCGCGACCTTGTCTTGTAGTAGAAGAAGGAACGAGGGTTAGTCAGTAAGAGTCTGACGCTCCCTCTTGCCCCACCCAGGTTGGGAGAAGTCATTTGGTGATTTTCCCCCGTCAAATGGATAATTAATGGGCAATTCTTTGGGACAGTAACGAACAAAAGTTATTAAGGATTTACTCCAGTATTTTCTAGTAACTTGCCTGATATTGTCTTTAAGCTTTACTAGCTACTCTCGCGCGGTGTCACTCGCTGCTCGGCTCCATTTAGTCGTAGCGTGATGTTTTATAACCTATAGCACTCGGAGCATTGTAGCTATCTATCAGTAAAAGAATTTTGGCAATCCGACCAGCGGTTCCAAAGATTACACCCTACATACAATCTTACTACCACTTTAGAATATTAGTATACATAACAAAAAAAAATGTCACAAAGGTCAAAAATATTGTGACGCAATTGATTTTATAAATTAGTAAGACATCCTTAGCTAATTTATTTTTCTTTAAAAAAATAATGTGTTTTTTTTGTCCCTCCCCAGGTGTACTCCTCCATTACGACGACGCGACTCTCAAAGAGCTCTACTTCTTGAAACCTCAGTGGCTGTGTGATGTACTAGCTCACGTGGTCACCGTCAGGGAGATCAACCCATTCGCTAACAACGGTAAACATGATTGATTTTCATTTTCATTTTCATTTTCATTCTCATTTTGATTTTGATTTTGATTTTGATTTTTAGATTTGACTTTGTCTTTGACCTTTATTATTTTTGCATTGAAAAGTAAAAAATATGTATTTTTGACGACATCAAGTGCCTTGGAGTACATAGTAGGCTTATGTTCTTACCATAATCCTCAGGTATAATGAAGATAGAAGACCTAGCCCACGTCTTCAAGGCCTCTCCGATGCTGGCCAGAGGAGATGAGGCCAGTTCTTTAGGAGTATCATTACTGAACAAGTTTGAACTTGCCCTTTGTTGGGACGCGAGACTTCTGCTTGTACCCCCTCTACTGCCGCCGGTAGAGCCACCTACACCACAGGTATGTTGATATTGGTCACCCATCCTTTTCTAGGCCGCGGGGTGGTGTGCTTAACTTTCAATTTTTGGTAGATTTGGATTGGATTTTTTATCAGATAAGGCGGTAAACGATTTTGAAGATTACCTGGTTGTAAGCAACTGCATGGTTGGTGCCGTGGCTGGGCAACTGGCTGCCGTGCAACTGAACTACCTTCACCGTATGTCAGTGGTGTCTAAATAATCATAGAAAGTACATATAACTCGGAAAAAGTCACATTGGTACTTGCCAGGTTAAGAACCCACACCCTCACGCATGACAGTTTCCACCACGACAGTTTCCACTTCCCTCGGTGAATTTAATGCAGGAGACAGAATGACTTAAGTCTTAAAGACTGGGTGTAATCAACGCATCATTTTCTATACCTTAGTTGCCGGTACGGTCCCGTTCGTGGAGCAGCTCGAACAGAGGCACCCCCCGCCGGGCCTGGCCCCCCCAACTGACCCCGTTACCTGACAGTAGGGGGACTGACTCCCCCACTCTTATACGTGAGTAGAAAAATTGATTTGTTTATTAATAAGTAGCTTTTACTCGTGGCCTCGGTCCCGTCATTTGATTACCTACCCTACCTACCCTCGATAAAAATGTAATGTAAATTAGATTGTATTATCTATATATATTGTTACGTGCCTGACGTCACGTTCCTGACTATGCGGGCTTGGGTTACGGGATTGGATGAAATGAAACACTAATACCGGTTTTCAGACTTTCTATTGCACTTAAGTTACAGCGTCCACGGAGTTAAGTTATCGGCGTTCTTCTTCAGCAGAGTCCGGCCGACTGACACAACTTTGCCGTTCACGCTGACTTAACTCACTTAACTGACTGCACTTCTCTATTTCACTGCACTTCACTATTTCACTCACTTTTCTTCTTTTTCACTTCTTCCTTTTCTTCCGAATCACTTTAGACTTAGAAGTCAACTGCCAGCGGTGAGCCGCAGTTCTGCTTATATACCCCCGGTCAGGTTCTGGAACATTCAATTTCGTTATTCTTTTTGATCGTCATGCCTCCAGAACCTTCCAATAATTTCGCTATTCATTTTTATTTATTCTCCTTCTCACTCTTTAATTTTTCATCTCTTTCACACAAATAATTCCAGAAAGTTCGACAAAACTTCCATCAACTAAAAAACTTCATGTTTACGGCGGGACTCGAACTCGGGGTCTCTGTGGTGTAATCCACACGCCTTACCAATTACACCAACTCGTATTGACAATTCACGACGAAATTTACAATCTCTAGGCAACGTTTGACAACCATCCATTGACGTCATGATGTCAAAGAGTTTTCTGTCACACTGCCCCCCTCTTAGATTCGCTCGTCCCGAGCATCGTTGCTGCCGTAATACCTCGCCAACCTGTCTATATGGACAACTTTCAAAGGGCTCCTTAAAGTCTTCCGAATTCTGTAAGTAATGTCATTGATCTTCGTGACTATCTCATAAGGACCTTCCCAACTCGGTTGCAGCTTCGGAGATTTTCCCTTCCTTCTGATTGGATTATGAAGCCAGACCAATGACCCCTCTTCAAACCCAACAGAATTGGCTCGTCGATCATAGCGCGTCTTTGCGCGATCACTAGCTTGAAGACCGGCCTCCCTGATCTGCTCATAAATGTCCAACATTTTTGCCCTTAACTCGCTTATGTAATCGCTAAACTCGGTGCGAGAGTCGCCAGGTGGACAGCCCGATACAAGATCTGCCGGTAATCTCAATTCCCTTCCAAAATTTGCAAATGCAGGCGTCTTAGCGGTACTTTCATGTACAGCAGTCCGATAGGCAAGCAAGAAGAGAGGTATGTAAGTGTCCCAATCTCTCTGATGGCTGTCAACCACCTTTGCTAAGTGTCGCTCCAATGTTTGGTTGAAACGTTCGACCATTCCATCTGACTGTGGATGATAAGGGGTCGTTCGAGTCTTATGGATTCCCAAAAGTTTACAAGTTTCCTGAAAAACTTGGGATTCAAAGTTCCGTCCTTGATCACTGTGCATCTCCAAGGGCACTCCGAATCGGGTGAATACCTCGTTTACCAACTTCGTGGCTACAGTTACTGCCTCTTGATTCGGTATGGCAAAGACCTCCGGCCATTTTGTAAAATAATCCATAACCACTAAAACGTAGCGATTGCCCGAATCAGTGATTGGAAATGGTCCAGCGATGTCTAAGGCTATTCTCTCCAAGGCATACCAACATTGTAGATTTTCATCGCCCCTCTGCTTCTTGTTTGTGGACCCTTGACAGCTGCACAACTAGTGCATTTCCGGCACCAATCTTCGACGTCATATTTGCAATGCAACCAATAAAACCTCTCCTTGATCTTCACCAAAGTCCTCCTAATTCCCAAATGTCCTCCAGAAGATCCATCATGGAACGCTTTTAATACATCCCTTATTTTTGAACGAGGCACCACCAATTGCAAATGCTCGTCCTTGCCGTTTGTTGATTCCCATTTCCTGCACAGAAGTCCGTTATGCAGCGTAAGGCTTTTCCACTGTGCCCATAAACCTTTCGTTACCGCGCTATATTGGGCGACGTCACTCCAACTTGGCTTGTTACCACTTCGTAGCCACTCCAGTATTGGTTTAATATCTGCATCTCTTTCCTGTTCTAATTTCATCGCATCATCTCCCCATGCCTCGTCAACAGTATCAGTCCTTATCACCTTAAGAAAAGCAGTTTCCTTCTTGGAACAATGCTTGCAATCTTCCACGCATGGGCGTCTCGATAATGCATCTGCGTTGCCATGAATTCTTCCTCCGCGATGTTCGATTTTCAAAGTCAAATTCCTGAAGTTGTTCAACCATCTGGCTACTTGGCCTTCGGGATCCTTAAACTGAAGCAGCCATTTCAAAGCAGCGTGATCAGTTCTAATCAAAAATTTCCGTCCCAGTAAATACTTCTTGAAATGGTGCAGAGTTTTGACTACGGCCAGCAATTCCCTCCTGGTCACGCAATAATTCCTCTCGGGCTTGGATAGTGACTTGCTGAAGTAAGCAATAACCTTCTCCTGCTCACCATCGCGTTGTGAAAGGACACCTCCTATTCCAATATTGCTGGCATCCGTATCTACTACGAATATTCCTTTCGCGCTGGGGTATCCGAGAATTGGTGTGTTACAAAGCCGTTCTTTTAGTTCTCGAAAGGCTTGCTCACAATCCTCGTCCCAGATAAAGGCACGTTTCTCCTCTGTCAATCGATGCAAAGGCTTGGCAATGTCCGAGAATCCTTTCACAAACCGCCGATAATACGAGCACAATCCAAGAAATGCCCGAACTTGCGTTTTGTCTTTAGGTGTTGGCCATTCCTTAACAGCGACAGTCTTGGCTGGATCAGTCTCAATTCCTCTCTCAGAAATAACATGTCCTAAATAATTCACTTCGCGCTTGAAGAAAGAGCATTTCTTTGGACTCAACTTTAAATTTGCTCCACGCAGCTTGTCGAGTACCTTTTCTAATTTCCTTAGATGATCGTCAAAATCCCGTCCAACAATGATGATGTCATCGAGGTAAACTAGGCAGGTTTCGCCCAGCAGTCCCGCCAGCACCTGTTCCATCAAACGCTCAAAGGTTGCCGGTGCATTGCATAATCCAAATGGCATCACCTTAAATTGCCAGAGTCCCTTCCCAGTTGAGAATGCGGTCTTTTCCTTGTCCTTGGGATCCAAATCCACCTGCCAATAGCCGCTTTTTAGATCGAGCGTTGAAAACCATTTCATGCCACTCAGTGTGTCAAGTGTGTCATCGATTCTTGGTAACGGGTAGCTATCCTTCTTGGTTACATCATTCAATCGTCGATAGTCTACGCAAAACCTCGTTGAACCATCTTTCTTCTTGACAAGCACGACAGGTGAACACCAAGGGCTAGAAGAGGGCTCTATCACGTCATTTTTCCTCATATCGTCAATCATTTCTTCAACCTCTTTCTCACGAGCGAATGGTATGCGTCTGGGCCTTTGACGAATTGGCATTGTATCACCTGTGTTTATTTTATGCTTCACCAAACCAGTTCGGCCAATATCACCATCGCTTCTTGAAAACACATCAGAGAATCGAAGAAGTAAATTTCTAGCTTTCATAGTCTCCACTTTTGTCAGACTTTTGTTTTCGTCTAAGATTTTCGTTACAAAGTCTATTCCCGTACTGTCCTTCTTCACAAGATTTTCCGAGCATTTTCTTATCCAGGCCACTTCTTCCAATACGCCCACAGGCTCTCCTTCTTCAATCGTAATTTCTGAATCACTGAAGTTGAATACCGGAATGCGGTTAACATCAGATGACCCCACGACAGTTCTTGCCGGTAGCCATGAGTTTACGTGTTCCGATTTATCAATCACAGCGCACCTTCGAGGTAAACTTCCTTCCCTCCTCCTAGGTAATGCAATTGGTACGAGAGTCTGTGATTTTGGTGCAAGAACAGTTCTTCTTAAACAGCAAACTTTTCCCAGGGTTCCACCCTTCATCGGAATTTCCTCAGTTCCACATAGTAATACTCCAGATTTTAAGTCGATGTTACACTGGTGCCCTCGCAGGAAATCAAGTCCTAGGATGCAGTCATCCAGAATTTTGGCCACAATAACCTCATGTCGATAAACACGTTCCCCAATTTTAATTGTTACATGCAATTTTCCACTTATCGGTATGCGCTGGCCGGTAGCTGATTTCATTCGTAGGCCAACAATTGGTTTAAGGTGTTTCCTGATGTTTTGCCCGAGCAGCCGAACATTCATCACCGTCCTTGAAGCTCCAGTATCTAATGTTAGCTGACTGTTTTTCCCGTTTACTTGACCGTCTATCACCAGAGTATTTCCATCGTTAGTTTGCTTGATGTAGATTGTTGGGGTTATTCCACTACCGGCCAGCGCCCACCCCGCAGCCCTGGCTGGATTTAGTTTTCCTGCTGGTCAGAAGTTGAGACCGGCCGCGTCCTGGCGGTTCACCTTCTTCGGGCAGTCGCTCCGCATGTGCCCACGCTCTCCGCATCCATAGCACATGAAGTTCCGACGGCGTGGAGGTACCTGCTCCGTTGTCGTCATTTCCCGCAGACGTAAGGTACGGGAGTTACCACGCACGGCTTCCACTTCCAATGCATGGGCCAGAGCTTCTTTCATGTTCTTGTGATGGCCAGATGAACAGCAGCTCGTACTTCGGGGTCCCGAACACCGTCAATGAATGCTTGGAGAAGCGTGCCTTCAATCATTGACGGAGTCGACCGGAAAGCTCGACGCACAAGTTTTTCGATTTCCACGGACCATTGCTGTAGACTCTCATTAGCACGCTGAGTACGCTCTTTTTAATTGCGCTCTGTACACGTGCTCGAGGTGGCTGTCTCCAAAACGTGCCTCAAGTGCGTCGAGGAGGGCACTAAAGCTGAGATCCCCACTTGCGCCGATAGCTTCCAGCACTGAGAGCGCTTGATCACGGAGGGCCAGGGTGAGGGCTGACTGTGCTTCCTTCTGAGTCCAACCATAAGCCTCCATAAGTGTCTCAAACTGTAGCTTGAACGCGGTCCAGGATGTTGTTCCGTCGTAATGGGGAATCTTGAGCCCTTTCGTTGCGCTTGAGGCCACATTTGAGGTGTCAAAAACGGCTGCAAGACGGCTTCGGCTCTTCAAAGGGCTTGGGCTTGCCACTTCCTGCTTGATTTTGGAGATCTCTTCTTCCACTCTCTCCTCTATCGCCATGACGCGATGTTCCAACTTGCCTAACCCTTCCTCCACTTCTTGTACCCGTTCGACAGCCTTTTGCAGTCCCTTCGTGAAATCCTTATGCATGTCTTCCAAGCGACGCGCTTGCTCCTCTTGGCGGCGAGCTTGATCCTCTTTCAGCTCCCGTAGCTGCTCCGCCTGACAGCGTGCATGCTCCTCTTGGCGACGAGCTTGATCTTCTTTCAGCTCCCGTAGCTGTTCTTCTTGGCGGCGCGCTTGCTCTACCATCATTTGCTGCAGCTGTAGCAGTAGATCCACCTGCACAGGCTTGGCTTCTGCATCGCTGGTTTGAGCTGCAGCACTTTCTTCCCTCACACGCTGCGCTTCTGCCATTGCACGGGTACTCACTCCTCTTACGTCCTGCGGCACTAGCGGCATTTTTCTCCAATCCCACTTCTGACACCAAATGTTACGTGCCTGACGTCACGTTCCTGACTATGCGGGCTTGGGTTACGGGATTGGATGAAATGAAACACTAATACCGGTTTTCAGACTTTCTATTGCACTTAAGTTACAGCGTCCACGGAGTTAAGTTATCGGCGTTCTTCTTCAGCAGAGTCCGGCCGACTGACACAACTTTGCCGTTCACGCTGACTTAACTCACTTAACTGACTGCACTTCTCTATTTCACTGCACTTCACTATTTCACTCACTTTTCTTCTTTTTCACTTCTTCCTTTTCTTCCGAATCACTTTAGACTTAGAAGTCAACTGCCAGCGGTGAGCCGCAGTTCTGCTTATATACCCCCGGTCAGGTTCTGGAACATTCAATTTCGTTATTCTTTTTGATCGTCATGCCTCCAGAACCTTCCAATAATTTCGCTATTCATTTTTATTTATTCTCCTTCTCACTCTTTAATTTTTCATCTCTTTCACACAAATAATTCCAGAAAGTTCGACAAAACTTCCATCAACTAAAAAACTTCATGTTTACGGCGGGACTCGAACTCGGGGTCTCTGTGGTGTAATCCACACGCCTTACCAATTACACCAACTCGTATTGACAATTCACGACGAAATTTACAATCTCTAGGCAACGTTTGACAACCATCCATTGACGTCATGATGTCAAAGAGTTTTCTGTCACACTGCCCCCCTCTTAGATTCGCTCGTCCCGAGCATCGTTGCTGCCGTAATACCTCGCCAACCTGTCTATATGGACAACTTTCAAAGGGCTCCTTAAAGTCTTCCGAATTCTGTAAGTAATGTCATTGATCTTCGTGACTATCTCATAAGGACCTTCCCAACTCGGTTGCAGCTTCGGAGATTTTCCCTTCCTTCTGATTGGATTATGAAGCCAGACCAATGACCCCTCTTCAAACCCAACAGAATTGGCTCGTCGATCATAGCGCGTCTTTGCGCGATCACTAGCTTGAAGACCGGCCTCCCTGATCTGCTCATAAATGTCCAACATTTTTGCCCTTAACTCGCTTATGTAATCGCTAAACTCGGTGCGAGAGTCGCCAGGTGGACAGCCCGATACAAGATCTGCCGGTAATCTCAATTCCCTTCCAAAATTTGCAAATGCAGGCGTCTTAGCGGTACTTTCATGTACAGCAGTCCGATAGGCAAGCAAGAAGAGAGGTATGTAAGTGTCCCAATCTCTCTGATGGCTGTCAACCACCTTTGCTAAGTGTCGCTCCAATGTTTGGTTGAAACGTTCGACCATTCCATCTGACTGTGGATGATAAGGGGTCGTTCGAGTCTTATGGATTCCCAAAAGTTTACAAGTTTCCTGAAAAACTTGGGATTCAAAGTTCCGTCCTTGATCACTGTGCATCTCCAAGGGCACTCCGAATCGGGTGAATACCTCGTTTACCAACTTCGTGGCTACAGTTACTGCCTCTTGATTCGGTTATGGCAAAGACCTCCGGCCATTTTGTAAAATAATCCATAACCACTAAAACGTAGCGATTGCCCGAATCAGTGATTGGAAATGGTCCAGCGATGTCTAAGGCTATTCTCTCCCAAGGCATACCAACATTGTAGATTTTCATCGCCCCTCTGCTTCTTGTTTGTGGACCCTTGACAGCTGCACAACTAGTGCATTTCCGGCACCAATCTTCGACGTCATATTTGCAATGCAACCAATAAAACCTCTCCTTGATCTTCACCAAAGTCCTCCTAATTCCCAAATGTCCTCCAGAAGATCCATCATGGAACGCTTTTAATACATCCCTTATTTTTGAACGAGGCACCACCAATTGCAAATGCTCGTCCTTGCCGTTTGTTGATTCCCATTTCCTGCACAGAAGTCCGTTATGCAGCGTAAGGCTTTTCCACTGTGCCCATAAACCTTTCGTTACCGCGCTATATTGGGCGACGTCACTCCAACTTGGCTTGTTACCACTTCGTAGCCACTCCAGTATTGGTTTAATATCTGCATCTCTTTCCTGTTCTAATTTCATCGCATCATCTCCCCATGCCTCGTCAACAGTATCAGTCCTTATCACCTTAAGAAAAGCAGTTTCCTTCTTGGAACAATGCTTGCAATCTTCCACGCATGGGCGTCTCGATAATGCATCTGCGTTGCCATGAATTCTTCCTCCGCGATGTTCGATTTCAAAGTCAAATTCCTGAAGTTGTTCCAACCATCTGGCTACTTGGCCTTCGGGATCCTTAAACTGAAGCAGCCATTTCAAAGCAGCGTGATCAGTTCTAATCAAAAATTTCCGTCCCAGTAAATACTTCTTGAAATGGTGCAGAGTTTTGACTACGGCCAGCAATTCCCTCCTGGTCACGCAATAATTCCTCTCGGGCTTGGATAGTGACTTGCTGAAGTAAGCAATAACCTTCTCCTGCTCACCATCGCGTTGTGAAAGGACACCTCCTATTCCAATATTGCTGGCATCCGTATCTACTACGAATATTCCTTTCGCGCTGGGGTATCCGAGAATTGGTGTGTTACAAAGCCGTTCTTTTAGTTCTCGAAAGGCTTGCTCACAATCCTCGTCCCAGATAAAGGCACGTTTCTCCTCTGTCAATCGATGCAAAGGCTTGGCAATGTCCGAGAATCCTTTCACAAACCGCCGATAATACGAGCACAATCCAAGAAATGCCCGAACTTGCGTTTTGTCTTTAGGTGTTGGCCATTCCTTAACAGCGACAGTCTTGGCTGGATCAGTCTCAATTCCTCTCTCAGAAATAACATGTCCTAAATAATTCACTTCGCGCTTGAAGAAAGAGCATTTCTTTGGACTCAACTTTAAATTTGCTCCACGCAGCTTGTCGAGTACCTTTTCTAATTTCCTTAGATGATCGTCAAAATCCCGTCCAACAATGATGATGTCATCGAGGTAAACTAGGCAGGTTTCGCCCAGCAGTCCCGCCAGCACCTGTTCCATCAAACGCTCAAAGGTTGCCGGTGCATTGCATAATCCAAATGGCATCACCTTAAATTGCCAGAGTCCCTTCCCAGTTGAGAATGCGGTCTTTTCCTTGTCCTTGGGATCCAAATCCACCTGCCAATAGCCGCTTTTTAGATCGAGCGTTGAAAACCATTTCATGCCACTCAGTGTGTCAAGTGTGTCATCGATTCTTGGTAACGGGTAGCTATCCTTCTTGGTTACATCATTCAATCGTCGATAGTCTACGCAAAACCTCGTTGAACCATCTTTCTTCTTGACAAGCACGACAGGTGAACACCAAGGGCTAGAAGAGGGCTCTATCACGTCATTTTTCCTCATATCGTCAATCATTTCTTCAACCTCTTTCTCACGAGCGAATGGTATGCGTCTGGGCCTTTGACGAATTGGCATTGTATCACCTGTGTTTATTTTATGCTTCACCAAACCAGTTCGGCCAATATCACCATCGCTTCTTGAAAACACATCAGAGAATCGAAGAAGTAAATTTCTAGCTTTCATAGTCTCCACTTTTGTCAGACTTTTGTTTTCGTCTAAGATTTTCGTTACAAAGTCTATTCCCGTACTGTCCTTCTTCACAAGATTTTCCGAGCATTTTCTTATCCAGGCCACTTCTTCCAATACGCCCACAGGCTCTCCTTCTTCAATCGTAATTTCTGAATCACTGAAGTTGAATACCGGAATGCGGTTAACATCAGATGACCCCACGACAGTTCTTGCCGGTAGCCATGAGTTTACGTGTTCCGATTTATCAATCACAGCGCACCTTCGAGGTAAACTTCCTTCCCTCCTCCTAGGTAATGCAATTGGTACGAGAGTCTGTGATTTTGGTGCAAGAACAGTTCTTCTTAAACAGCAAACTTTTCCCAGGGTTCCACCCTTCATCGGAATTTCCTCAGTTCCACATAGTAATACTCCAGATTTTAAGTCGATGTTACACTGGTGCCCTCGCAGGAAATCAAGTCCTAGGATGCAGTCATCCAGAATTTTGGCCACAATAACCTCATGTCGATAAACACGTTCCCCAATTTTAATTGTTACATGCAATTTTCCACTTATCGGTATGCGCTGGCCGGTAGCTGATTTCATTCGTAGGCCAACAATTGGTTTAAGGTGTTTCCTGATGTTTTGCCCGAGCAGCCGAACATTCATCACCGTCCTTGAAGCTCCAGTATCTAATGTTAGCTGACTGTTTTTCCCGTTTACTTGACCGTCTATCACCAGAGTATTTCCATCGTTAGTTTGCTTGATGTAGATTGTTGGGGTTATTCCACTACCGGCCAGCGCCCACCCCGCAGCCCTGGCTGGATTTAGTTTTCCTGCTGGTCAGAAGTTGAGACCGCCGCGTCCTGGCGGTTCACCTTCTTCGGGCAGTCGCTCCGCATGTGCCCACGCTCTCCGCATCCATAGCACATGAAGTTCCGACGGCGTGGAGGTACCTGCTCCGTTGTCGTCATTTCCCGCAGACGTAAGGTACGGGAGTTACCACGCACGGCTTCCACTTCCAATGCATGGGCCAGAGCTTCTTTCATGTTCTTGTGATGGCCCAGATGAACAGCAGCTCGTACTTCGGGGTCCCGAACACCGTCAATGAATGCTTGGAGAAGCGTGCCTTCAATCATTGACGGAGTCGACCGGAAAGCTCGACGCACAAGTTTTTCGATTTCCACGGACCATTGCTGTAGACTCTCATTAGCACGCTGAGTACGCTCTTTTAATTGCGCTCTGTACACGTGCTCGAGGTGGCTGTCTCCAAAACGTGCCTCAAGTGCGTCGAGGAGGGCACTAAAGCTGAGATCCCCACTTGCGCCGATAGCTTCCAGCACTGAGAGCGCTTGATCACGGAGGGCCAGGGTGAGGGCTGACTGTGCTTCCTTCTGAGTCCAACCATAAGCCTCCATAAGTGTCTCAAACTGTAGCTTGAACGCGGTCCAGGATGTTGTTCCGTCGTAATGGGGAATCTTGAGCCCTTTCGTTGCGCTTGAGGCCACATTTGAGGTGTCAAAAACGGCTGCAAGACGGCTTCGGCTCTTCAAAGGGCTTGGGCTTGCCACTTCCTGCTTGATTTTGGAGATCTCTTCTTCCACTCTCTCCTCTATCGCCATGACGCGATGTTCCAACTTGCCTAACCCTTCCTCCACTTCTTGTACCCGTTCGACAGCCTTTTGCAGTCCCTTCGTGAAATCCTTATGCATGTCTTCCAAGCGACGCGCTTGCTCCTCTTGGCGGCGAGCTTGATCCTCTTTCAGCTCCCGTAGCTGCTCCGCCTGACAGCGTGCATGCTCCTCTTGGCGACGAGCTTGATCTTCTTTCAGCTCCCGTAGCTGTTCTTCTTGGCGGCGCGCTTGCTCTACCATCATTTGCTGCAGCTGTAGCAGTAGATCCACCTGCACAGGCTTGGCTTCTGCATCGCTGGTTTGAGCTGCAGCACTTTCTTCCCTCACACGCTGCGCTTCTGCCATTGCACGGGTACTCACTCCTCTTACGTCCTGCGGCACTAGCGGCATTTTTCTCCAATCCCACTTCTGACACCAAATGTTACGTGCCTGACGTCACGTTCCTGACTATGCGGGCTTGGGTTACGGGATTGGATGAAATGAAACACTAATACCGGTTTTCAGACTTTCTATTGCACTTAAGTTACAGCGTCCACGGAGTTAAGTTATCGGCGTTCTTCTTCAGCAGAGTCCGGCCGACTGACACAACTTTGCCGTTCACGCTGACTTAACTCACTTAACTGACTGCACTTCTCTATTTCACTGCACTTCACTATTTCACTCACTTTTCTTCTTTTTCACTTCTTCCTTTTTCTTCCGAATCACTTTAGACTTAGAAGTCAACTGCCAGCGGTGAGCCGCAGTTCTGCTTATATACCCCCGGTCAGGTTCTGGAACATTCAATTTCGTTATTCTTTTTGATCGTCATGCCTCCAGAACCTTCCAATAATTTCGCTATTCATTTTTATTTATTCTCCTTCTCACTCTTTAATTTTTCATCTCTTTCACACAAATAATTCCAGAAAGTTCGACAAAACTTCCATCAACTAAAAAACTTCATGTTTACGGCGGGACTCGAACTCGGGGTCTCTGTGGTGTAATCCACACGCCTTACCAATTACACCAACTCGTATTGACAATTCACGACGAAATTTACAATCTCTAGGCAACGTTTGACAACCATCCATTGACGTCATGATGTCAAAGAGTTTTCTGTCACACTGCCCCCCTCTTAGATTCGCTCGTCCCGAGCATCGTTGCTGCCGTAATACCTCGCCAACCTGTCTATATGGACAACTTTCAAAGGGCTCCTTAAAGTCTTCCGAATTCTGTAAGTAATGTCATTGATCTTCGTGACTATCTCATAAGGACCTTCCCAACTCGGTTGCAGCTTCGGAGATTTTCCCTTCCTTCTGATTGGATTATGAAGCCAGACCAATGACCCCTCTTCAAACCCAACAGAATTGGCTCGTCGATCATAGCGCGTCTTTGCGCGATCACTAGCTTGAAGACCGGCCTCCCTGATCTGCTCATAAATGTCCAACATTTTTGCCCTTAACTCGCTTATGTAATCGCTAAACTCGGTGCGAGAGTCGCCAGGTGGACAGCCCGATACAAGATCTGCCGGTAATCTCAATTCCCTTCCAAAATTTGCAAATGCAGGCGTCTTAGCGGTACTTTCATGTACAGCAGTCCGATAGGCAAGCAAGAAGAGAGGTATGTAAGTGTCCCAATCTCTCTGATGGCTGTCAACCACCTTTGCTAAGTGTCGCTCCAATGTTTGGTTGAAACGTTCGACCATTCCATCTGACTGTGGATGATAAGGGGTCGTTCGAGTCTTATGGATTCCCAAAAGTTTACAAGTTTCCTGAAAAACTTGGGATTCAAAGTTCCGTCCTTGATCACTGTGCATCTCCAAGGGCACTCCGAATCGGGTGAATACCTCGTTTACCAACTTCGTGGCTACAGTTACTGCCTCTTGATTCGGTATGGCAAAGACCTCCGGCCATTTTGTAAAATAATCCATAACCACTAAAACGTAGCGATTGCCCGAATCAGTGATTGGAAATGGTCCAGCGATGTCTAAGGCTATTCTCTCCCAAGGCATACCAACATTGTAGATTTTCATCGCCCCTCTGCTTCTTGTTTGTGGACCCTTGACAGCTGCACAACTAGTGCATTTCCGGCACCAATCTTCGACGTCATATTTGCAATGCAACCAATAAAACCTCTCCTTGATCTTCACCAAAGTCCTCCTAATTCCCAAATGTCCTCCAGAAGATCCATCATGGAACGCTTTTAATACATCCCTTATTTTTGAACGAGGCACCACCAATTGCAAATGCTCGTCCTTGCCGTTTGTTGATTCCCATTTCCTGCACAGAAGTCCGTTATGCAGCGTAAGGCTTTTCCACTGTGCCCATAAACCTTTCGTTACCGCGCTATATTGGGCGACGTCACTCCAACTTGGCTTGTTACCACTTCGTAGCCACTCCAGTATTGGTTTAATATCTGCATCTCTTTCCTGTTCTAATTTCATCGCATCATCTCCCCATGCCTCGTCAACAGTATCAGTCCTTATCACCTTAAGAAAAGCAGTTTCCTTCTTGGAACAATGCTTGCAATCTTCCACGCATGGGCGTCTCGATAATGCATCTGCGTTGCCATGAATTCTTCCTCCGCGATGTTCGATTTCAAAGTCAAATTCCTGAAGTTGTTCCAACCATCTGGCTACTTGGCCTTCGGGATCCTTAAACTGAAGCAGCCATTTCAAAGCAGCGTGATCAGTTCTAATCAAAAATTTCCGTCCCAGTAAATACTTCTTGAAATGGTGCAGAGTTTTGACTACGGCCAGCAATTCCCTCCTGGTCACGCAATAATTCCTCTCGGGCTTGGATAGTGACTTGCTGAAGTAAGCAATAACCTTCTCCTGCTCACCATCGCGTTGTGAAAGGACACCTCCTATTCCAATATTGCTGGCATCCGTATCTACTACGAATATTCCTTTCGCGCTGGGGTATCCGAGAATTGGTGTGTTACAAAGCCGTTCTTTTAGTTCTCGAAAGGCTTGCTCACAATCCTCGTCCCAGATAAAGGCACGTTTCTCCTCTGTCAATCGATGCAAAGGCTTGGCAATATCCGAGAATCCTTTCACAAACCGCCGATAATACGAGCACAATCCAAGAAATGCCCGAACTTGCGTTTTGTCTTTAGGTGTTGGCCATTCCTTAACAGCGACAGTCTTGGCTGGATCAGTCTCAATTCCTCTCTCAGAAATAACATGTCCTAAATAATTCACTTCGCGCTTGAAGAAGAGCATTTCTTTGGACTCAACTTTAAATTTGCTCCACGCAGCTTGTCGAGTACCTTTTCTAATTTCCTTAGATGATCGTCAAAATCCCGTCCAACAATGATGATGTCATCGAGGTAAACTAGGCAGGTTTCGCCCAGCAGTCCCGCCAGCACCTGTTCCATCAAACGCTCAAAGGTTGCCGGTGCATTGCATAATCCAAATGGCATCACCTTAAATTGCCAGAGTCCCTTCCCAGTTGAGAATGCGGTCTTTTCCTTGTCCTTGGGATCCAAATCCACCTGCCAATAGCCGCTTTTTAGATCGAGCGTTGAAAACCATTTCATGCCACTCAGTGTGTCAAGTGTGTCATCGATTCTTGGTAACGGGTAGCTATCCTTCTTGGTTACATCATTCAATCGTCGATAGTCTACGCAAAACCTCGTTGAACCATCTTTCTTCTTGACAAGCACGACAGGTGAACACCAAGGGCTAGAAGAGGGCTCTATCACGTCATTTTTCCTCATATCGTCAATCATTTCTTCAACCTCTTTCTCACGAGCGAATGGTATGCGTCTGGGCCTTTGACGAATTGGCATTGTATCACCTGTGTTTATTTTATGCTTCACCAAACCAGTTCGGCCAATATCACCATCGCTTCTTGAAAACACATCAGAGAATCGAAGAAGTAAATTTCTAGCTTTCATAGTCTCCACTTTTGTCAGACTTTTGTTTTCGTCTAAGATTTTCGTTACAAAGTCTATTCCCGTACTGTCCTTCTTCACAAGATTTTCCGAGCATTTTCTTATCCAGGCCACTTCTTCCAATACGCCCACAGGCTCTCCTTCTTCAATCGTAATTTCTGAATCACTGAAGTTGAATACCGGAATGCGGTTAACATCAGATGACCCCACGACAGTTCTTGCCGGTAGCCATGAGTTTACGTGTTCCGATTTATCAATCACAGCGCACCTTCGAGGTAAACTTCCTTCCCTCCTCCTAGGTAATGCAATTGGTACGAGAGTCTGTGATTTTGGTGCAAGAACAGTTCTTCTTAAACAGCAAACTTTTCCCAGGGTTCCACCCTTCATCGGAATTTCCTCAGTTCCACATAGTAATACTCCAGATTTTAAGTCGATGTTACACTGGTGCCCTCGCAGGAAATCAAGTCCTAGGATGCAGTCATCCAGAATTTTTGGCCACAATAACCTCATGTCGATAAACACGTTCCCCAATTTTAATTGTTACATGCAATTTTCCACTTATCGGTATGCGCTGGCCGGTAGCTGATTTCATTCGTAGGCCAACAATTGGTTTAAGGTGTTTCCTGATGTTTTGCCCGAGCAGCCGAACATTCATCACCGTCCTTGAAGCTCCAGTATCTAATGTTAGCTGACTGTTTTTCCCGTTTACTTGACCGTCTATCACCAGAGTATTTCCATCGTTAGTTTGCTTGATGTAGATTGTTGGGGTTATTCCACTACCGGCCAGCGCCCACCCCGCAGCCCTGGCTGGATTTAGTTTTCCTGCTGGTCAGAAGTTGAGACCGCCGCGTCCTGGCGGTTCACCTTCTTCGGGCAGTCGCTCCGCATGTGCCCACGCTCTCCGCATCCATAGCACATGAAGTTCCGACGGCGTGGAGGTACCTGCTCCGTTGTCGTCATTTCCCGCAGACGTAAGGTACGGAGTTACCACGCACGGCTTCCACTTCCAATGCATGGGCCAGAGCTTCTTTCATGTTCTTGTGATGGCCCAGATGAACAGCAGCTCGTACTTCGGGGTCCCGAACACCGTCAATGAATGCTTGGAGAAGCGTGCCTTCAATCATTGACGGAGTCGACCGGAAAGCTCGACGCACAAGTTTTTCGATTTCCACGGACCATTGCTGTAGACTCTCATTAGCACGCTGAGTACGCTCTTTTAATTGCGCTCTGTACACGTGCTCGAGGTGGCTGTCTCCAAAACGTGCCTCAAGTGCGTCGAGGAGGGCACTAAAGCTGAGATCCCCACTTGCGCCGATAGCTTCCAGCACTGAGAGCGCTTGATCACGGAGGGCCAGGGTGAGGGCTGACTGTGCTTCCTTCTGAGTCCAACCATAAGCCTCCATAAGTGTCTCAAACTGTAGCTTGAACGCGGTCCAGGATGTTGTTCCGTCGTAATGGGGAATCTTGAGCCCTTTCGTTGCGCTTGAGGCCACATTTGAGGTGTCAAAAACGGCTGCAAGACGGCTTCGGCTCTTCAAAGGGCTTGGGCTTGCCACTTCCTGCTTGATTTTGGAGATCTCTTCTTCCACTCTCTCCTCTATCGCCATGACGCGATGTTCCAACTTGCCTAACCCTTCCTCCACTTCTTGTACCCGTTCGACAGCCTTTTGCAGTCCCTTCGTGAAATCCTTATGCATGTCTTCCAAGCGACGCGCTTGCTCCTCTTGGCGGCGAGCTTGATCCTCTTTCAGCTCCCGTAGCTGCTCCGCCTGACAGCGTGCATGCTCCTCTTGGCGACGAGCTTGATCTTCTTTCAGCTCCCGTAGCTGTTCTTCTTGGCGGCGCGCTTGCTCTACCATCATTTGCTGCAGCTGTAGCAGTAGATCCACCTGCACAGGCTTGGCTTCTGCATCGCTGGTTTGAGCTGCAGCACTTTCTTCCCTCACACGCTGCGCTTCTGCCATTGCACGGGTACTCACTCCTCTTACGTCCTGCGGCACTAGCGGCATTTTTCTCCAATCCCACTTCTGACACCAAATGTTACGTGCCTGACGTCACGTTCCTGACTATGCGGGCTTGGGTTACGGGATTGGATGAAATGAAACACTAATACCGGTTTTCAGACTTTCTATTGCACTTAAGTTACAGCGTCCACGGAGTTAAGTTATCGGCGTTCTTCTTCAGCAGAGTCCGGCCGACTGACACAACTTTGCCGTTCACGCTGACTTAACTCACTTAACTGACTGCACTTCTCTATTTCACTGCACTTCACTATTTCACTCACTTTTCTTCTTTTTCACTTCTTCCTTTTCTTCCGAATCACTTTAGACTTAGAAGTCAACTGCCAGCGGTGAGCCGCAGTTCTGCTTATATACCCCCGGTCAGGTTCTGGAACATTCAATTTCGTTATTCTTTTGATCGTCATGCCTCCAGAACCTTCCAATAATTTCGCTATTCATTTTTATTTATTCTCCTTCTCACTCTTTAATTTTTCATCTCTTTCACACAAATAATTCCAGAAAGTTCGACAAAACTTCCATCAACTAAAAAACTTCATGTTTACGGCGGGACTCGAACTCGGGGTCTCTGTGGTGTAATCCACACGCCTTACCAATTACACCAACTCGTATTGACAATTCACGACGAAATTTACAATCTCTAGGCAACGTTTGACAACCATCCATTGACGTCATGATGTCAAAGAGTTTTCTGTCACACTGCCCCCCCTCTTAGATTCGCTCGTCCCGAGCATCGTTGCTGCCGTAATACCTCGCCAACCTGTCTATATGGACAACTTTCAAAGGGCTCCTTAAAGTCTTCCGAATTCTGTAAGTAATGTCATTGATCTTCGTGACTATCTCATAAGGACCTTCCCAACTCGGTTGCAGCTTCGGAGATTTTCCCTTCCTTCTGATTGGATTATGAAGCCAGACCAATGACCCCTCTTCAAACCCAACAGAATTGGCTCGTCGATCATAGCGCGTCTTTGCGCGATCACTAGCTTGAAGACCGGCCTCCCTGATCTGCTCATAAATGTCCAACATTTTTGCCCTTAACTCGCTTATGTAATCGCTAAACTCGGTGCGAGAGTCGCCAGGTGGACAGCCCGATACAAGATCTGCCGGTAATCTCAATTCCCTTCCAAAATTTGCAAATGCAGGCGTCTTAGCGGTACTTTCATGTACAGCAGTCCGATAGGCAAGCAAGAAGAGAGGTATGTAAGTGTCCCAATCTCTCTGATGGCTGTCAACCACCTTTGCTAAGTGTCGCTCCAATGTTTGGTTGAAACGTTCGACCATTCCATCTGACTGTGGATGATAAGGGGTCGTTCGAGTCTTATGGATTCCCAAAAGTTTACAAGTTTCCTGAAAAACTTGGGATTCAAAGTTAGTAGTGTAGAATTGGGGTTCCTGGATCAAAAAATCCAGGAACCCCAATTCCACACATGAAATATACCTACTAGACTATCAATCAGTTGGGGCTAATCGTAAACTTATGATTCAGTTTGTAATATTCAGACTGGTTTGATTTTAAGAGCAACTGTTTTAATTCATTTAAAAACTGGCACAAATTCTGACTTGGTCTATTCTGTTATCTGGGTGTGTATTCATAATTCTAACCTGATCTGATCTGTTATCTGGGTGTGTATTCATAATTCTAACCTGATCTGATCTGTTATCTGGGTGTGTATTCATAATTCTAACCTGATCTGATCTGTTATCTGGGTGTGTATTCATAATTCTAACCTGATCTGATCTGTTATCTGGGTGTGTATTCATAATTCTAACCTGATCTGTTATCTGGGTGTGTATTCAAAATTCTGACCTGTTTCTTGAGCTTAATATTTAGCAGGTGTTTAATGAAATACATTTGGTCTTATTATTACGATATCTTTATTTAAATAAACAGTATCGAGAAACATAATTACAAAATCCAGACCCGAACAAACATCAACTCTTGTTCGTGTGGGAATCGAACCCACGACACTTGGTTTAGATGGTTAAAGAACATGTTATATTGCACTCAGTTGTGACCAGGGTCTTAACCATTAAGCCAAACGTGTCATCGAATATGTAACAAAATAGTGAAACACTTCAAGCACTTTGTTTACATTAATGATACGTGTATTGTATGACATCATTCATTCGATGCGCTTCCATATACGGTTTTCATTGCAACATGAAAGATTTCTCACTAACACAATTCTTTACGATGTTTTGCCACTGACTGACATATTCCCCTCCTTTCACAGCGTTTAAATAAAAACACTGTGGAAAATTTATAGCATGCTGCATCCAAGGATCATCATAAATTTCCCAATCTTCTATAATACCTCCACATGAAAAACATGCTGCTTTATCATATGGATTAATTCCGTAATAAAAGAATCCAGCATCAGCCATTTCCATCACTAATCTTTTCTTTGAATTATTCGTCCCCCAGTAATAATTAAAGGATAATTCACGTATTTTGTATGTATTATACATATCATATCGAGGTTTATATTTAGTTTGATACATATTTTATTTATTTAGTTACTAGTTCTTGATGCTAATAATTATAAACATAGAATGACATTGCTTTAATGCTGCAAGCAATTTATAAACGTGATTGTACAGGATTGGCAGAGATAGTAAACATATTGTAAAAAAATGAAACAAGTTTTTATTTATTTCATAAAAATTTTATTATCATGGCACCATTTATTTAAACACAATATATTTTTTAAAGCACATACAGAGTTATGATAAATACAATTATACATATCTTCAGAATGTTTATATTGATCATATAAATGTACTAAACTAGGACAACCTTTATCTTCTAAATTAAATATATTACTGTTACTATTTTCTAAAATATGCTTTAACCATAAAACTTTTTCCGAACCTTTAACATAAACACATTTATCTCTTAATATATCGGAAACCAAAGTCTGGTAATTGGAATAAGGTACAAATCCTTCACTCCAGTATATCTTTTTGTTACGTTGAATCCAAAGAACTACCTTTTTTTCAGATTCCGTTAAGTTTTTAAATGGAAATGGTGGCTTAACTAAAAACACTTGTAGTTTTTTGTTACACAGTATAGCGATTTCTTTTAATATAAATTCATCTGCTTCTGTTCTAAATCCCTGAATATCAACAACAGCAATCATGATAACCTGCGCACAATGTTGCTGAGAGGTTTGTATTCCACAAGTCGATCGTTTATAATCAAACAATACGCAGTTGTCTTATCTGGTATTGGTGTGGAACATTCAACTTCTAACCGCACGTCCACTGGACCGGTTTTCAAACTATCGTTTTGTCTTGAGCAATCTAAGATGAAAAGGGGGGCCTTTTCTTTAAAATCTGTTAGATTTAGCAATGGGTCTACAGGACTGTTGTAATACGACTGACGAAATTTCACATACATTTCATATAATATACTGTACTTGTTCTCAGAAAACTTTAAACTTAAAGGTTCGTAGGGATAATATTGCGAATTCAAAAAGAGTGTTACATTGGTCACTTCACAATGATCGAATAGTGAACTGTCTTTAGTCCTATTATTTCTCCTATTAGTTTGCAAGCAAAATATAACATATCTAGGCTTTTCCAATTGTGAAGCTGTTTTTACTGACCAAGAATGCTTTGTAGTTTTAGGTAGCAAGGGATACTCATATAAATCCCAATTTCTAAAAGCCATCTGAATAGGTTTATCTCTTTCTAAATGTTTTAAAAGTGTTAGTCGTTCTCGATCTGACACTTTTATATGTGGCACTCTCCACTGAACTCTTTGTATATCTATTTGAAAATTAACAACATCATCAGTCAGAATAACACTATTTAAGTTAGAGTTACTTCTACTCAAAATAAGTTCGTGTTTACAATTTATCACAATTTTATTGTAATCTTCTGCAAACCCTAAAACCTTATTCAATGGTATCACGGCACTAAAATGTCCATCACTTTGGAATCCCGCTAAGTTCCAACCCCATAAGGCTGCAACTTTATTTTCTGCTTCATTTAATGAAATGTATGATTTTATTGTTGACGTAATTCCCGAATTTTTAATGCGGTCTATTTCGATACCATTCATTTCGTATCTGATGTCTTGAAACAAAGACATAACAGGGTTATTAGTGAACGTAACAGTTTTCTTGATCGGATTCCCATCTTTACCGAACAGCCTTGCCTGTCCTTCGATGTAAATTGAACTGGCTGATGGTAGCACGTATATGTCTTGCTGATGTATGGGGATTCTGATTTCATCGTTTTCTCTAAAGCTGTTATTGTAGGGATTGTATGAATGGATTTCATAACTTTCAATCGAACTGTCGAAATGCGGTAATTCAGTAATCTGTAGCATATTCATACTTTAAACCCCAGGGCTTTAAGAAAGTCTTTATTTGCTTTAGTCAGTTTCTTAATTTTTGTATTACGTCTGTGCACCTTAGCGGTCGCAGAAGAAATAAACCGATTTATTTTTATTGGAGCGTTTTTATAATATACTATCATTTTGTTTTTCTTAAGTGCAGACGTAACTGAATATATTCTTGTTCGAAGTTAATACAGTGACCAAATTGATCAACAATCTTAACAGATATGGATGAAATTATATTTTTGTTCACTGGAAAGTAAATAACGTTTTGTGGTATCTCTATATAACCATGACTTAGAGCAGTATCTGATACAAATTCATGAATAAAATGTGTTGGTAATCCGTTGCAGTATGAACCGTACACAAGATCACATTCAATTTTGATCACAGACAGATTTCTAGTTTTAATTGGAATATCCGGTCTTGAATTAAATACTGAAAAGTATAGTAAACCGCACTCGTATTGATCAGATAAATGAAGAGGTGGTTGAAAATACGAGACCAGTTCTGATTTATTGCCAGAGATGGTAACCGTAGTAGACATGCTTATATACTGGACTGTTATGAAAGATCCCGTTTATTTTATTGCTTCGTTGACCAAAAATTGTTTAAGAAGTGTAAACAAAGATGTCCACAATTAAAGGGATGGTCACGTTGTATATTTTCATAATTGTAATTCACTTTAGAACCCGCATATTTTATGAATTCCTTTGGCGGCTTAAGATTTCCGTAACTATCAAAATACTCAATATAATCGTCGTATTTTGCATAGGCTACCCAATGAGAGCCAGAGTTTTTAGAGCTATCTAAATTAATAACACCACATTCTTTTTTGAAGGGGTATTTAGGGAGCTCATCTCTCATAAAAACACCTCTAAAATATGGGATGCTATTTCCAATCTTTAAAATGTCCAAGTTAGTTAAAGCTCGATTGGGTAGCCGATATCTTAGTTTTTTCTTTTGATATGAATATTCCAAGCCCATCTTTATGTGGTTTAAGGTGTAGCCCTTTTCCGATGCAAAGAGCTTCCATTTTTTCATTATGTCTCTTTGACTCAGCTAACAGTTTTTTAGCCATCTTGAATTCATTTATGGTTTTAGCAATGCCAGCTGCACCACCTGCTAGAGCTCCAGCAGCAGATAATCCCGCAAAAATAGGAATTAAAGGTAGCACTCCACCAGTTCGTGGTATAGGAATGACTCGAGGAAGTTTAATGGATGAATTATCAGCTAATTCTTTGACAGCAGCCATAGCTAATTCTATCGCTGCTTTTTTGCATTTTGGTTTTAATTTTTTAATTTGTTTTTTTCGTTTTGGTAATAACGCTTTTAAATTTATTTTTTAATCCTTTTCCAGTTGTATCTTTTTGAGAACACTTGTTGCTACATTTCTTTAGACCAGAACCAGTTTTAATTTTCATTGACATAGCGTTGCGTACTAAACGTGCCGCGAGTTTTTCACCTGGACTTGCATCCGAGGCAGCTGCTCGTTCTTTCGCCATATTTAACAAAGTTAAATCTGCCTTGTGACGATCCTCTAAGTTTGATGACTTGTGATAAGCGATATCGTGCTCCTTGCAATACTCGTCTAATTTATTAATACCTTTATCTCCACGTCTAAGCCTTTTAATTAAGTTTGTGCCAGGCCCACAATATTTGTAGCCTGGTAAGTGTAACTCAAATGGTAAATTATTTATTATCCAATTGAGAAGACTGCTCTCTCCAATACACATCATAAGACTGATAAGTTATAAATTGAACACTTAATAAATAGTATTGTTAAGTGAATTATTTTGTTACAATTTATTCGACTTTTCAATCCAGCTATTCTCAGAAGAAGGCAAACCTAACCATTTCACTAAAACTTTATTTCCTTTACTTCTTAGAACTTTCTCTACTAGATATACATTGGAATGTTTCGTTTTTTGAAGCTCTTCTGCATAAAATGCACCTAAAATAGGTCGACCTCTAATTGTATCTTCAATTAAATATGTAACAGGAGTTGTATTTTGTATTTTTTTAATTTTAAATATTTCTGTTGACCAGTTCGGTGTATATCCTTTTTCAAAAGTTCCCTTATATTTACTTATACGCACATAATCGTCTACTTTAAACTTACTTTTTGTATTCACGTTTTTTACCAAACTTATATATCTTTCCAGTATACGTTTTTTATTTTTACTATCTACATTTGCGGGAATTTCATCAATTGTGCGATGATGGGTATGATTATATTTATAAACAACATTATCAAGAGTGTTATCTACCCATTTATAGTTTCCTTTTAAACTAAATTCTTTATACAGTTTAGATTTTAGTGTTCGGATAAATCTCTCAACAATTGAAGCTTTTTTTTGTTGAAAATGTTGAATAATGATTAATATGATAAGATTTCATAAGTGCTTTAAATGTATTATTATAAAACTCAGTCCCATTATCAGTTTGCAGATTTTTAGGCACACGTCCTTTATTTAATAATGTCTTGAAAGTGTTACTAACAACATCTTTGGTTTTACATTTCAAAGGAAAGGCCCATGCATATTTCGAAAATGTATCAATAACGGCGAGAATAAATCTATTTTTTTTATTTTCCTTAGAAATTGATTGCATATCTATTAAATCCGCTTGCCATAGATCATCTATATCTTTCATGATAACGTGTCTTCGTGAAAAGTTCACTCTAGCATTTTTATGAATTTCGTTGACCACATCGGCTTTACTCATGTTTCTTTTTGTCCCAGTTTTAATATGTCCCTTAACAAGTTTTATGTGATACTGAATAAAAGGCACATTATTCTTACTATTTATTCTTTAATAATGTCAGCTTCTTTTAATTCTTCAATTATTGAAAAAATTTCATTATCATGGTTTGTGTTGCCAGCATCTCTAGATGCAACTAATAATTGCAATCTCTCAACCAGTTCATTTGGGTCATCCCAATAAACTAAATCAGTGTTCTTTTTGTATTTCTTGAGCTTTGGCAAGTTTCCTCCATGTTTAGTGGGGGTTTTATCATTTGATATTTCGGAAAGCAGTGGTTTGATGATTGCACGGTATTTCGTTCCTTTATCGCCTCTTATTTGACCATTAGGATTAAAATCTCTTTTATGCGCATTTGTAAAATGCAACATATCCTTATAGACAAGCTTATCTCGGTCAGATATTAATTTTAAATCAGGTTTTCTTCGAAGTAAAAGTTCTTTTAGACCAGGGGTTAAATTATAGGCTCTGTCATCAATTTTAACCATAATTACATTATCGTTATTCAAGTTTTCTATTTTAGAAAAGGATACTACTGAATTGCCCATCCATAATTTTTTATTTTCACTTCTTATCCCGAAAGGTATATTTACACCATCATAAATATCATGGATATCATACCCTTCTAATGAAATTTCTAGGTCATCTGGTGCTTCCATTTTAGGTGACTTTTCAAATAATTGTTCAGAATCTTGTTTAGGATCGTAACAGTCTTCAAACTTTGCAAATGAGCTAGTTTTATTGTCATCAGATTCAATGCTGTCATTATTACTGAAAGTTGTATTTTCCACATTCCTACTTTTTACTATAGATAGATTTGAATCAACTAGGGTTTTAAGAGGATCTGCAATAGGTTTCAGCATTTTATCGAGTGAAAAATTCATGACGTATTCCTGGGTCTTCATTTGTTTTATTTTATTCTTTATGGAGTCTACTGACTTCATTAACTCTATTCTAATATTTTTCTCCATCTTACGTTAAACGACTGCATTCACTCATAGAAGAAATAATACTAGTTTTCATTTATTTGGTATTCATAATTATATATTATATCAGTTCCCACCACCAACATTCATGAAATTTCAAAAATATATCAAAATTCTTTCTGTACCCTCCATGACTCAAAGAATATTCTTTGTGAACGAGTATGAAACTGTAAGGATTACTCCAAACGTTCCTTGACCATATATTTTCTACATGCACTTCCTATGTAATTGTGAAGCAGTCATTAGGTACATGGCAGATAAAAGATACATTTATTTATTATTCAAAGTTAATGAAATTATCAAATGATTTTCTATATCTGCCATGTTTCAAATCACAGTCTTTATTGATAGTCAAAAAATCGTATGGACCCAACCATACTTTTGAACAGAGATGTTTGAATTTGGACCATTCCATATCTGAACTGACATGTTCATCATAAATATGTTTTAAGTTTATATCATCTTGTTTGAAGATAATCAGAAAGTTAACATTGTCGCGTAACAACTGCTTTGGTACTTTTGAATAAGTCTGAGATAAGTAAAAACAATCTATTGCTCTGTGCCTTCCCATCGTAAAATAATTACGTATATTTATTTGTTTTTCACCAACCACGTCATCAAATATTATTATAGAATTAGGTAATGCATCATTAGGATGAATCACATCTTCATCGAATTTAAAAGTAAATAGTTTCACACTTGGAATTCTATCCAGAATTTGTTTGAGAAAGCGATATTTTGATTGTGAGCTTGTTTTGGAATACAAATATATGTTTTGAAATTTTAGCCCATTTTCATGAATTAATAAGCTTAACATGACGTTAGTTTTTCCACAATTAGAAGGACCACATATTATACTGCGGATGTTATTCGGGAGAAGTACGCTATGTTTCGGGTGCGGCGTATTCTCCTTCACATCAATATTTTTAACTGCTAAGGATACCGGGTGTTTAATCCACTTCATTTTTGTGTCTGACATAAATAATGTTTGTTCTGGTATTTATATACTTACAAGAGATCAGGTTATTCTTTTTCTTTCATACAGCTTAGACTTTATTTCATATAAGAATAAAATCAACTGATGAAAGATATTAGCCAGTCAATCAAGATATTATCGAAATTAATCACCCGGGATATGCCGAATGTACTTAACATTACTCGAGGAGGCTATTTTCATGCATCGCATATACATTATAAAATCACTTTATATATCATAAATATCAAATCCTCAGTAGGTAATTAAATAAAACACATATAATTATAATTTATATCATAATAATTTATTTCCATATATATTTTATTACATAAAGCACAATAATTTTTATTATTAAAATTATAAAAGTCGTTAGTGTATAACATTAGTTAGCATACATGATTACAATGACCCCAAGGTACAGTGTCAATTTGATTTCTTAAAATTTGCCTTTTATCGTCTATTCTGTTCAAGACTACTTTATTTACTGCTTCTGAGAATAGCACATGTTTCATTGATCTGATCATATTCATTTTACGCTTTAAAGTAAAATTTTTAAATAAAACGTGCTTATAGTTACGTGATTTTAAACTCCTGGTTATAGGTTTTGATACACCTTTAGCTTTATTAATTTGCATTTTTAGTGATTTTATACAGTACAGTTTCGCTCTTAAGCCTATAAATTCAATAATTGGGTCACCTCCTAATTCATCCTTAAATAAACCAGGTATTCTTTCATTGACCTTTGGAATACAGTAATTATTGTTAGATTCAAAATTACTTGTGTCAAATTCTGTTAAATTTTCTCGTATATCTTTATATATGTCGTTAGTATTAATTAAATACAACAAACTGTCTGTATCAGTGTAACACAATTTAGCTTTATCACCATATTTATTCTTAATAAAATTATAATGAAAATTGTACAAATGTTGTTTAGAGTATTCTAATACCGCAAATCCAACATATATTGGTCTATCTAATACAAGTTTTTCTGGACTGAGTTGTATAGCTAAAAAGTTTTCATTAAATACAGAAATACTTTTTAAATTAGGTTTTGCGATTAATTTCTCAGCACCTACTATTTTGTTCGTTTTGTTCGAATAATCACTCCATTTACTTATTAATTTCACTTCGACATGCTTTCGTTTATTTTCTATTGTTTTTCCAAAAATTGAATTATTAAACAATTTAAAAAAATCTCTTTCAAATGAAGTTAAAGCTGCTTGCCGTAGTCTAGTATTCAAATCTATATATTTTTTTAAAAAACTTTCTTGTCTAAAACAAAGGATTCTATGAATTTTTTTCAAAAGCAAACCATTTTTGAGACATTCTTTTAAATGAACATAATGAATAATGTAATTATATTTATCATACAAATTTGCGATTAATTTTTGCGTTTTCCCTCCAATAGGAGTGAATTTCTCTGGAGCAAAAGGCAAGTCACTATGTAAATTATGTAAATGATTTGGATACGTTATATCTACTTCTAAAATGTAACCGAACTCTGAATTATCAGGAATATTAAGCACATTGAAATATTTCATATCATTATCGGTCATGAACTTAAATTCTGAAACGGGTAATTTTTTCGTCATAGCATATCCGTAAAGATTATTACAGTCTAAGTAAATTAAATATGTTGATGGCTTTGAATTATCGAAATGAGGTAAATAAACATTATTAGCTTTGGCATATCGGTGAGAACATTGAGCTAACCCTCCTCGTATTCCTCTTTCCAACATTTCGTAAATTTCTAAGTCATGAATCATTTCTAACTGAACACCTGTGTAAAGGAGCATAGCGTCCCAACTCAATCCAGGTGAACTTACATAATATGCAGGATCAAGTTTATAATGCTGGAGACAAATGTTTCTGAAGTTTTCAAATATATCACATAATAATAGTACATCACACTTTAAATACAAGTCAGTATATTCACCAAGAGAAGTAATATTAAAAAGATTCCACACAATTTGAGCATGTTCATATTCATCATCAGTTATGTGTTTCATTTGTAAAGAGTTATAAAATTTATCCTTGTCAGGGAGTTGTGTTTCATTGTATTTAGCCCATGTACAAATATATTCATATGGGTAAATACCTTTCTTTCGCATTAAATTAAATTGATTTTTGTCCGGAAAGTGTGTGAATAAATGAATAAAATCATTCTCCGTTAAACTTTTACTCAAGTTGTCAAGACTTGAACTAAGAAATTTAAACGAGTCTATAAATTTAATTTGTATTGGTTTGCATCCTTTACCGGTATTTATTATTTTTGTTATGGTTAAATATTTTTCTTTAGTTTCTGCTATAATTCTTATCTCACCTTCATATTTCGATAATTCAGTTATAAATATATGAGAATCGTAACCAACTAAATTGTGAAATATAACGGGTATAAAGGGACAAACTGTATAATTTAAATTGCACTGCGAGTGTGCCGCACCTCTGTACTCAGATGTTATATGATCATGGTCACAAACTTTATCACCAAATAATAAATCATTACAAATATGACATGTAGTTGCATTATTATAATTATCAGTCTGATCTCTTGTCATTGGTCTCATAGGTTTCTCTGTTAATAAAATGTTATGAATTAATTTCGCTTCTTCAATCAATCTTTTAATAAATACTTCTACACAGTCAGGTCCTCTATATGATACAAATTTATTTAAGCTGCTATCATGAGAACAACACACGTAGAATGCAAAACAGGACGGTTGATGTAGTTTATTCTTTATTGTATTTTTATCATTCTGTTCCATTTTACAGTTTAACAATATACTTTCAAAGTCAGCGTATATTACAAAATTAATTTTTTGCTTTCGCTCATAATTTTTGAATTTTAATGTACTGTTTTTATCAGGTAGTACGGTTAAAATTTTAGAGCAACTATGAGAATTATACTTCATTTCAGAAGTAAAAAATTGTAAACATGTCTCACATAAATACATTCGTCCCTTATGGCATGAAACTTGTCGTCGTACTAAACGTAGCAGATTTTTTATCAAACAGTAATGACCTTTATTATGTTTTTCAAAGTACAGTAAGTTAATATGTTTATCTTTCCTGCAATTCGTCACATAAATAGGGCCAGTTATAGTACAATGTTTATCAAATCCATAAATATTAATACTCAAGTCACAATTATTTTTTTCAAATAATTTTATATCTTTATGTGAAGGTGGAAATGAAATTCCTTGTGTATTAAGTACTTTAATTATCCATGTCACTATATCCTTTAGGGTTTTGTAAGCTGGTGACCTATAATTGTCCAGTTTTATAGACAAAGGCTTAATTACTCTTTCTTTTAGAAGGATAAGGGCCCTTGGCTTCTCAGCTGAAATGAGCCAGTAAAAAGGTTGATAATAAATCAATTCGCATAAAGTGCTGTAAGTATGTCGACAGTCTATATAAGGCGACTATGGAATTCATCTGAGCGCATTATAATTTCAGGGCTGCTATGTGCTGAATAGACGATGCAGTGGAATATAGAATGCACTTATAAAATAAATACCAATGGAAATAATGATTAATTATTATTAAGTTGTTATATCGAAGGGGTATATTAAGTTCTTCATTGAAATCAGTTCAGAAGTATATGCATTCATCGTTTCATATGTATAAAAATGTATAAATAAACAATATCAATAACAATGGAGTGAAGAATAGGATCCGTCATTTCGATATCATAATTAATCCATATTATATAAGTTATCATCGTGTGTGGCGCTTGGCTGTATACTTATAGCGAACCGTAGGTATGCTTGTATTCCTAATTTGGAAGACGGCTGCATTCTTTTGTTAAGTTTATTATTACCTATTCATTATGCACATATTTCAATTATAGGAGCTTTTTTTTGGCCAGTTCATTACATATGTCAATCGAAGATTATACCTACTTACAAATAGGCAGACTGATTGAAGACCAGTTTAACCAGACAAATTGAATCATAAGTTTACGATTAGCTCCAACTGATTGATAGTCTAGTAGGTATATTTCATGTGTGGAATTGGGGTTCCTGGATTTTTTGATCCAGGAACCCCAATTCTACACTACTAAAGTTCCGTCCTTGATCACTGTGCATCTCCAAGGGCACTCCGAATCGGGTGAATACCTCGTTTACCAACTTCGTGGCTACAGTTACTGCCTCTTGATTCGGTATGGCAAAGACCTCCGGCCATTTTGTAAAATAATCCATAACCACTAAAACGTAGCGATTGCCCGAATCAGTGATTGGAAATGGTCCAGCGATGTCTAAGGCTATTCTCTCCCAAGGCATACCAACATTGTAGATTTTCATCGCCCCTCTGCTTCTTGTTTGTGGACCCTTGACAGCTGCACAACTAGTGCATTTCCGGCACCAATCTTCGACGTCATATTTGCAATGCAACCAATAAAACCTCTCCTTGATCTTCACCAAAGTCCTCCTAATTCCCAAATGTCCTCCAGAAGATCCATCATGGAACGCTTTTAATACATCCCTTATTTTTGAACGAGGCACCACCAATTGCAAATGCTCGTCCTTGCCGTTTGTTGATTCCCATTTCCTGCACAGAAGTCCGTTATGCAGCGTAAGGCTTTTCCACTGTGCCCATAAACCTTTCGTTACCGCGCTATATTGGGCGACGTCACTCCAACTTGGCTTGTTACCACTTCGTAGCCACTCCAGTATTGGTTTAATATCTGCATCTCTTTCCTGTTCTAATTTCATCGCATCATCTCCCCATGCCTCGTCAACAGTATCAGTCCTTATCACCTTAAGAAAAGCAGTTTCCTTCTTGGAACAATGCTTGCAATCTTCCACGCATGGGCGTCTCGATAATGCATCTGCGTTGCCATGAATTCTTCCTCCGCGATGTTCGATTTCAAAGTCAAATTCCTGAAGTTGTTCCAACCATCTGGCTACTTGGCCTTCGGGATCCTTAAACTGAAGCAGCCATTTCAAAGCAGCGTGATCAGTTCTAATCAAAAATTTCCGTCCCAGTAAATACTTCTTGAAATGGTGCAGAGTTTTGACTACGGCCAGCAATTCCCTCCTGGTCACGCAATAATTCCTCTCGGGCTTGGATAGTGACTTGCTGAAGTAAGCAATAACCTTCTCCTGCTCACCATCGCGTTGTGAAAGGACACCTCCTATTCCAATATTGCTGGCATCCGTATCTACTACGAATATTCCTTTCGCGCTGGGGTATCCGAGAATTGGTGTGTTACAAAGCCGTTCTTTTAGTTCTCGAAAGGCTTGCTCACAATCCTCGTCCCAGATAAAGGCACGTTTCTCCTCTGTCAATCGATGCAAAGGCTTGGCAATGTCCGAGAATCCTTTCACAAACCGCCGATAATACGAGCACAATCCAAGAAATGCCCGAACTTGCGTTTTGTCTTTAGGTGTTGGCCATTCCTTAACAGCGACAGTCTTGGCTGGATCAGTCTCAATTCCTCTCTCAGAAATAACATGTCCTAAATAATTCACTTCGCGCTTGAAGAAAGAGCATTTCTTTGGACTCAACTTTAAATTTGCTCCACGCAGCTTGTCGAGTACCTTTTCTAATTTCCTTAGATGATCGTCAAAATCCCGTCCAACAATGATGATGTCATCGAGGTAAACTAGGCAGGTTTCGCCCAGCAGTCCCGCCAGCACCTGTTCCATCAAACGCTCAAAGGTTGCCGGTGCATTGCATAATCCAAATGGCATCACCTTAAATTGCCAGAGTCCCTTCCCAGTTGAGAATGCGGTCTTTTCCTTGTCCTTGGGATCCAAATCCACCTGCCAATAGCCGCTTTTTAGATCGAGCGTTGAAAACCATTTCATGCCACTCAGTGTGTCAAGTGTGTCATCGATTCTTGGTAACGGGTAGCTATCCTTCTTGGTTACATCATTCAATCGTCGATAGTCTACGCAAAACCTCGTTGAACCATCTTTCTTCTTGACAAGCACGACAGGTGAACACCAAGGGCTAGAAGAGGGCTCTATCACGTCATTTTTCCTCATATCGTCAATCATTTCTTCAACCTCTTTCTCACGAGCGAATGGTATGCGTCTGGGCCTTTGACGAATTGGCATTGTATCACCTGTGTTTATTTTATGCTTCACCAAACCAGTTCGGCCAATATCACCATCGCTTCTTGAAAACACATCAGAGAATCGAAGAAGTAAATTTCTAGCTTTCATAGTCTCCACTTTTGTCAGACTTTTGTTTTCGTCTAAGATTTTCGTTACAAAGTCTATTCCCGTACTGTCCTTCTTCACAAGATTTTCCGAGCATTTTCTTATCCAGGCCACTTCTTCCAATACGCCCACAGGCTCTCCTTCTTCAATCGTAATTTCTGAATCACTGAAGTTGAATACCGGAATGCGGTTAACATCAGATGACCCCACGACAGTTCTTGCCGGTAGCCATGAGTTTACGTGTTCCGATTTATCAATCACAGCGCACCTTCGAGGTAAACTTCCTTCCCTCCTCCTAGGTAATGCAATTGGTACGAGAGTCTGTGATTTTGGTGCAAGAACAGTTCTTCTTAAACAGCAAACTTTTCCCAGGGTTCCACCCTTCATCGGAATTTCCTCAGTTCCACATAGTAATACTCCAGATTTTAAGTCGATGTTACACTGGTGCCCTCGCAGGAAATCAAGTCCTAGGATGCAGTCATCCAGAATTTTGGCCACAATAACCTCATGTCGATAAACACGTTCCCCAATTTTAATTGTTACATGCAATTTTCCACTTATCGGTATGCGCTGGCCGGTAGCTGATTTCATTCGTAGGCCAACAATTGGTTTAAGGTGTTTCCTGATGTTTTGCCCGAGCAGCCGAACATTCATCACCGTCCTTGAAGCTCCAGTATCTAATGTTAGCTGACTGTTTTTCCCGTTTACTTGACCGTCTATCACCAGAGTATTTCCATCGTTAGTTTGCTTGATGTAGATTGTTGGGGTTATTCCACTACCGGCCAGCGCCCACCCCGCAGCCCTGGCTGGATTTAGTTTTCCTGCTGGTCAGAAGTTGAGACCGCCGCGTCCTGGCGGTTCACCTTCTTCGGGCAGTCGCTCCGCATGTGCCCACGCTCTCCGCATCCATAGCACATGAAGTTCCGACGGCGTGGAGGTACCTGCTCCGTTGTCGTCATTTCCCGCAGACGTAAGGTACGGGAGTTACCACGCACGGCTTCCACTTCCAATGCATGGGCCAGAGCTTCTTTCATGTTCTTGTGATGGCCCAGATGAACAGCAGCTCGTACTTCGGGGTCCCGAACACCGTCAATGAATGCTTGGAGAAGCGTGCCTTCAATCATTGACGGAGTCGACCGGAAAGCTCGACGCACAAGTTTTTCGATTTCCACGGACCATTGCTGTAGACTCTCATTAGCACGCTGAGTACGCTCTTTTAATTGCGCTCTGTACACGTGCTCGAGGTGGCTGTCTCCAAAACGTGCCTCAAGTGCGTCGAGGAGGGCACTAAAGCTGAGATCCCCACTTGCGCCGATAGCTTCCAGCACTGAGAGCGCTTGATCACGGAGGGCCAGGGTGAGGGCTGACTGTGCTTCCTTCTGAGTCCAACCATAAGCCTCCATAAGTGTCTCAAACTGTAGCTTGAACGCGGTCCAGGATGTTGTTCCGTCGTAATGGGGAATCTTGAGCCCTTTCGTTGCGCTTGAGGCCACATTTGAGGTGTCAAAAACGGCTGCAAGACGGCTTCGGCTCTTCAAAGGGCTTGGGCTTGCCACTTCCTGCTTGATTTTGGAGATCTCTTCTTCCACTCTCTCCTCTATCGCCATGACGCGATGTTCCAACTTGCCTAACCCTTCCTCCACTTCTTGTACCCGTTCGACAGCCTTTTGCAGTCCCTTCGTGAAATCCTTATGCATGTCTTCCAAGCGACGCGCTTGCTCCTCTTGGCGGCGAGCTTGATCCTCTTTCAGCTCCCGTAGCTGCTCCGCCTGACAGCGTGCATGCTCCTCTTGGCGACGAGCTTGATCTTCTTTCAGCTCCCGTAGCTGTTCTTCTTGGCGGCGCGCTTGCTCTACCATCATTTGCTGCAGCTGTAGCAGTAGATCCACCTGCACAGGCTTGGCTTCTGCATCGCTGGTTTGAGCTGCAGCACTTTCTTCCCTCACACGCTGCGGCTTCTGCCATTGCACGGGTACTCACTCCTCTTACGTCCTGCGGCACTAGCGGCATTTTTCTCCAATCCCACTTCTGACACCAAATGTTACGTGCCTGACGTCACGTTCCTGACTATGCGGGCTTGGGTTACGGGATTGGATGAAATGAAACACTAATACCGGTTTTCAGACTTTCTATTGCACTTAAGTTACAGCGTCCACGGAGTTAAGTTATCGGCGTTCTTCTTCAGCAGAGTCCGGCCGACTGACACAACTTTGCCGTTCACGCTGACTTAACTCACTTAACTGACTGCACTTCTCTATTTCACTGCACTTCACTATTTCACTCACTTTTCTTCTTTTTCACTTCTTCCTTTTCTTCCGAATCACTTTAGACTTAGAAGTCAACTGCCAGCGGTGAGCCGCAGTTCTGCTTATATACCCCCGGTCAGGTTCTGGAACATTCAATTTCGTTATTCTTTTTGATCGTCATGCCTCCAGAACCTTCCAATAATTTCGCTATTCATTTTTATTTATTCTCCTTCTCACTCTTTAATTTTTCATCTCTTTCACACAAATAATTCCAGAAAGTTCGACAAAACTTCCATCAACTAAAAAACTTCATGTTTACGGCGGGACTCGAACTCGGGGTCTCTGTGGTGTAATCCACACGCCTTACCAATTACACCAACTCGTATTGACAATTCACGACGAAATTTACAATCTCTAGGCAACGTTTGACAACCATCCATTGACGTCATGATGTCAAAGAGTTTTCTGTCACAATATAAAAGAAAGTCGTGTCAGTTACACCACTTATAACTCAAAAACAGCTGAACCGATTTAGCTGAAAACTGGCAGAGAGGTAGTTTAGGGCCAGGAGAAGGACAAAGGATAGGATAGAGTAGGTTAGGTAGAGTGGGGTAGGTAGAGTAGGGTAGGTAGAGTAGGTTAGGTAAAGTAGGGTAGGTAGAGTAGTGTAGGTAGAGTAGGGTATGTAGAGTAGGGTAGGTAGGTAGGGTAGGTAGAGTAGGATAGGAAGAGTAGGGTGGGTAGAGTAGGGTACGTAGTCAAATGACGGGAGCGACGCCGCGGGTAAGAGCTAGTTGTAGATATTTAAATGTTACATGTAATTTCTTTGCGAGAGTTCGGGAGCTTCTTTTGAAGAGGTTGGGGGAATCATCGGGACTATGACTGCATATACGTATATATATATATATATATATATATATATGTTTACCGCCTTATAAATATGTATTATAATGTATATATATAGTATGTATGTATGTAAAGTGTGTTATGTATATTTTTATTTATATGTTTGGTATATTCAATTAAATTTCCTTGCTTCTGCACCTGCCACTAGATTATCTCTGCATCACCCAAAGGTAGACTGGTAGAGAATGCTCATTGCATTAAGTCCGCCTATGTACAATGTTTTGTGCATGAAGTCTTAAATAAATAAATTACTTCTATAAAAGCCCCACATCAGGTCTCTAGCAGGACGATTGAGCTCTGCAGCTTATGCTGTCTGGAAGATCCGACAGCTAACCGATGTAGGCACGGCAAGACTAGTGTACTTTAGCTACTTTCACAGCATCATGTCGTATGGAATTCTGTTGTGGGGACAGGCATCCGACGTTGAGTCTATTTTTATCTTGCAAAAGCGTGCCGTCAGAGCTATATATAACTTAGGTCGTCGCGAATCTCTCAGAGAAAAGTTTAGGGAGATCAACATTCTGACCGTACCGAGTCAATTTATTTATGAAAACATTATGTATGTAAGGAAAAACCTACACTTATTTGTAAAGGTATCTGACAAACATGATTATCATACTAGACATAGGAATAGATTGAGTCAGCCTTTATTTAGATTGGCAAAAGTGCATAAGTCATTTCTGGGTTTCTGTGTTAAATGTTATAATAAAATCCCAGTTGAAATTCAAAATCTAAATGAAAGCAAATTTAAATTATGTATAAAGAAACATTTATGTAAACTAGCATACTACAAACTAAATGATTATATACAAGATAAAAATGCTTGGAGGCTAGCTGGTCCTACTCCACAGGATGTTTAGAGGAATTTTTGATTTTAATTATTAAATTGTACACTATGTTGTTAATTGTTGATGAACTTCTAAGTTTTTGTAAATGTGAGTACCCTGTAACCTATTATAATTAAGTAAGACTTGTAGAATATAGGTACTTGTGTCGGCTGGGAGCTGTCATGCTCACTTAGAGGTCTCATTGGCGGTGGCACGGCCACTGGATCGCCCAATTCCCTATAATATGGTTGAGTTGGGCGGTGCTGGTGTACGTGTCATGTTCGTGAACGGGCGCCGCCTATTGGGACTGGTCATCTCCAGGCTGTCTAAATATGTTGTCCTTGAGGTTCACTTCTTTTTCGTACCTTTTGCCTGAACATTAGTGTTACATTGTTCTCACATATCAGAACCAACTAAATGATGTAACAAAGAAATGTATTGTAAAACTGATTGAAAAAGAGTAACCATGGAGTTTCTTGCTCGTTCTTCTCCATAGGAATCTACACTTTGGAACGAGCAAATAGCTTCACTAGAGGACAGACGGACAGACTGACATGCTTAATTTTAAAGCTCATGTTATATACTTTTTTCCTTTTTTGCTTGCTTGACGTTCAAAAGTGCCTACTGTGGTCTAATTGAAATAAATGATTTTTGACTATTTTTTTTTTTTTTTTTTAAATACTATAGTTATGTAGTTAGTTGTAGTATACAAAATCCGTATTATTTAAATATGTAATTTGAGTAATCTTTACTGGAAATTGTTTGACAAGGGCACGGATCCCGAGTCCGTGGAGATTGTAAATGATCAATTATAAAAAAAACCCTACCTACCCTATCTACACTACCCTACCTATCCTACCCTACCTATCCTACCCCACCCTGCCCTGCCCTACCCTACCCTACCCTACATACACTACTCCCTGCCCTACCCTACCGATCGAAATAACGTCCACAATGAAGCGATGACGTTTTACCTATTGTCTGGTGGTACGATGGTGGAAAGTAAATGTATATCGGCTTATTCAATTAACTTTCGAGGTAACTCGAAAAGTTTCAAGTCACGCCCGGGACCCATATATATAATAAACAAGACACGACTTGTCTAGTCTCGTAATGTATCAGATTATCGATCCTTAACATTTATTTTGACAGAGGACTGCGCCCCGAAGCTGGTGGTGTCAGGTAGGGGGGGCAGGCCCCTGCGCCGACTCCTGCTTCTGTCGTACGTGCCGTGCGGGTTCTGGCCCCGGCTGTGCGCCCGACTACTGGCTGACCAGCAACTCGCTGACGCTCCATACACGCTATACAAGTTGCCAGCCGAGGTAAGTTTTTAGCCTACTAAAAGCCTTACTCGATAATTTTTTTAAAACCTTGCCACGTGCAATTTTTTTTTCATGTGTCGGGAGTGCGGTTACAAACATACAATTTCACATACACATCACACGCAGACCCGGAACAACAATTTGTGGATCACACAAAGAGTTGTTCCGTGCGGGAATCGAACCCGCGACACGTTGCACGGCAGCCAGTTGCCCAGCCACCGCACCAACCGTTGCGGTTGTCCATGGGCTACTGATTGCTTACCATCAGGTAATCCGTCTGCTCGTTTGCCTTAAAAAATCGAAGTTATTTTTTTCTCTCTAGATGGAACTCGATGATACTTTAACCAAGGCGTTAGAACTGTCCTGGGGCTGGCGTCTTTGGAAGAGTGGCGCCCGAGTGTCCACTGGGGCTCTAACTATGTTATCCCTGAGGGAACTACCTCCCAGGAGGGACGCCCTGCTTCCAGGACCGGCTGACGATGAACCCATTGATGACCTGTACCATAATATTAAGTGAGTATAATTATTATTATTTTTAACTTAAAAAATCAAATCTTGATCTTTCCTATTGAAATATTAAAAAAATAACTATAATTTCGATAAATCGATCTGTCGATCTTTACTAAATTTTCGATATTTTGTAGCTACTTTTTATCTAACCTATATGACCTTGAAAAGACCGCTCGTTTCTTCTTTCCTATTAAGATCTAATGAATGGCGGTATTCTCTAACCGATATGAACTTCAAGAAAAGACCGATCGTTTCTACTTTCCTATTAAAGACCTAATTACCGAGCGTTGTAGTGTTCAAGAGAAGACCGACCGACCTTTTCTCTCTTCGTATTAAGATCCCATAAAAGGAGTTGTTTGGGAACCGATTCATTAGGTCTTTATGTTTCCGATCGGTCTTTTCTTGAAGGTCATTCGTTCAGAAAAGACCGAGCGTTTCTTTTTACCTATTAAGACCTAATTAACGGTGTTGTTTCCGATATGACCTTAAAGGAAAGACCAACAGTTTCTCGTTTCCTATTATAGACCTAATGAACTGCTCTCCTCCCCCCAGGTTCAGGGTACGACAGGAAGGTGCATGGTGCGAGCTGGATGTCCAGTCCTCGGCCTGCGTCGAGATATTATTACCGGCACAGGTGTGTGTCATTCGGAGGGATGATGGGTTGCCTATCGCAGGGTATCAGGTACGATTTTTTTTTGTTAGAATATTATTCTTTTAGTTGGTAAAGCCGTTGTGGCCCGAGGGTTAGGGCACCCGCTTATCATGCATGAGAGGCATAAAGTCACATCGCTACGATGTGACTTTTTCGTAGTTATATGTACTTTCTATGATTATTTAAACACCACTGATATACGGTGAAGGAAAATATCATGAGGAAACCTGGACTTATAATTAATATGTCATAGCAAACGAGCGATAGTAAGAATGTGAAGAATATCTGAACACTGGGAACCCCGGGAAGTCGGTTACAGTAAAACCACGTCAATTGCGTAACAGATTTATTGAGAGACTGGCTCACACATGCAAGGTTGAATATACCCTCTTATTTTTATAAATATAAAATATAGAATTACCTACATCACAGAATTATAGTAAACAATCAGCGCCGATGGTAAGCAGTCAGCGCCCCTCATGGACACCTGCAACAACGGAAAGCTTTTGGAGATTTGGGATTAAGGATTTAGGGATTGGGGAGGTAAGGATTGGGCCTCAGGTTACCTCACTCACACGGCAAAACACAACGCTGTGGTTGTTTCACGTCGGTTTTCTGTGAGGCCGTGGTATCATTCCGATCGAGCCGACCCATTCGTGCCGAAGCGTGGCTCTCCCAAACTTAATAAATAACCCTTTCTTCCAGAGTATCAGCTTGGAGCCGAGTCCGGAGGTCTTGGCGAAGGTGCTGGCCCTGGTTTCTGATCACGTGGACCTGTTGCTGGAGGACTGGTATCCCTCACTTGGTGAGTGCTTTTAACAGAATTGCAACTAAATCCCCTAACACGATCACAGCGCCATCTGGTGAGCGCAAATTTTTTAGCCTTTTTAAATAATTATGAAAAGTTCCGATAGTCTTTTTACTTTTTATGCATTTTTTCTTTCGCTTTATTCTTAATACACAGACCTTTTTACCCAAAACAAACCATTTTATCAATTCTACAATGAAATAAAATAAAATACTAATGTAACAAAGAAATGTATTGTAAAACTGATTTAAAAAGAGTAACCATGGAGTTTCTTGCTCGTTCTTCTCCATAGGAATCTACACTTTGGAACGAGCAAATAGCTTCACTAGAGGACTGACCGACAGACTGACACGCTTAATTTTAAAGTTCTTGAAATACTCTTTTCCTTTTTTTTTTTGCTTGACGTTCAAAGTGCCTACTGTGGTCTAATTGAAATAAATGATTTTGACTTTGACTTTGACTATGTGAAAGTTTGTGTGAATGTATATTTTTGAATCATGACTTCTCCGACGTGCGTGAGGCGAGAGAGAGTGTCAGACTCATACTGTCTTCCCCTTCCCTTCATCCCTGTGTAAGAATGTATGTTTGTTACTCTTTCACGCATAAACGGCTACACCGATTTGATTGAAATTTTGTATGTATAGATGATATCCTTAATTAACATACAGGTTGCTTTTACCAACATACAACGCTATCTTCAAATATCTAATGTTATCGTCATAATATCCCTCTCTCCAGGCACTCGCTTCGTGCATACGTCGGAGGGTCGGTGCCTGATCACTCGCGTGGTGCCGTGTCCGGAGTGCCTGCAGCCCGCCCCGCCCTCACATGAACACGAACATCTCGCACAGGTGAGGAACCTTCCCAAATCAAACAAACGCTATAATTCCCTTCCCTTCATTCCCTCCTCAATCCCTGAATCTATAAACCTCTATTTTTTATGAGGAGAAAATCATTAAATGGCTTTTCTCGTCCAAAGTGAGACGAGAGGGAGTTTTAGACTCTTAGTGACTTAAAACAACCGTTCCTCCTCCTGCTCGTATTGAACCTCCCGGAAGCCAGGAGCCAGGTTTTATAGGCAGTTCGATGAATTGGATAGTCCCTAAGTCAAAAATAAATTAATTCGACGTTTCAATATAATAAAATATTGATAAATAACTATACTTTTATTCATTTATTTGTCGATATACTAATTTTTAGATATTTTGTAGAAGATTTTTAAGAAATAAGTAAGCTATTTGACGCAAAAATACTATGACGTCATAACTCAGCGTTTCATCACAAATTTCATAGAAAAGTATCGTTTTTGACATTTGGATTAAAGTATTGAATTTGACTAGTTGGAAACTACCTTATTGTTTTCAATGGATTATAAAGTTACAACAATATATTAGAAAGAATATAGACCCGATACAGCATGACGTTTGCCTCTTTAAGAGAATTTTAACAATATGTTTTTTTTTATGGTATAAGTCGGCAAACGAGCAGACGGATTACCTGATGGTAAGCAATCAGCGCCGCCCATGGACACCCGCAACACCAAATGAGTAACGAGTGCGTTGCCGGCCTTTTGGGGATAGGGGTTGCGGATAAAAGGAACGGGAAAGGATAGGAGAAGGGGAAGGATTGGGCCTCCGGTAACCTCACTCACACGGCGAAACACAACGTTGTGGTTGTTTCACGCCGGTTTTCTGTAAGGCCGTGGTATCAGTCCGGTCGAGCCGACCCATTCGTGCCGAAGCTTGGCTCTCCCACACATAATGTAAATAAATATTGTCATTGTTATATTCTACAGGCATTCAGACGCTTAGAGCTGGGTCCAGCGGAGCCACGTCGTCTCCGTCTGTCTGAGGAGTCAAGGGCTTCTGACGGAGACAGCGGCGTTGGGGCCGAATCCAACGGTGAGTTTTATGTAGAGAGTATTTCTAATATATTTTTGGAAACGTAGTGGATCGTACTTTTATTTAAATCATACTGTCTTTTGCCCGCGACTTCGTTCACGTGGAATAGTAACTTTCTGCAGATTTTTGTTATAAAAAGTATCCTATGTCCTTTCTCGAGTGCTAAACTATGTCTGTACTAAATTTATTTCATAGAAATCGGTTCAATAGTTTAGGCGTAATTCCACTTTCCAATTTATAATATATTTTTTTTTTAATCCTTGCCCCACATTAGGATTTTCTCCTGTGTCGTGGGTACGGTTACAAACATACAATTTCACATACACATGGCACTCAGACCCGGAACAACAATTTGTAGATCACACAAAGAGTGGTTCCGTGCGGGAATCGAACCCGCGACACGTTGCACGGCAGCCCAGCCACCGCACCAACTGTGCAATCAATATTAGTTTGGATTGTATATTTATATGTAAGATTCAATCTATGATTGTTTATTTTCCCAAATAAAATAAAATAAAATAGAGAGTGAAATTGAATAGATGCAACAAATTTCAACATACAATAATACGTGTTGTCAAGAAAATTTAAAACATATCTAATGTAAAATTAATAAACATTTAAAATAGGTAAAATGAGGTGAATGAGCGCTATGAATGGCAACTTATAATAACATGGGGCATTGCATTATGTCGGACGAGATTTCTTGATATTTTAATTTTTATAATTTACTAGCGGCCCACCCCGCTTCGCACGGGTCCAACTATCTCGCTTTCAAGGGTCACTTTTTCCTAATCTTCCCCTCCACTTTCCTAATATTTCCTTCGATAAGAACCTTCTCCTGACAATACCAACAAAACGAAAAAAGAATTAGCAAAATTGGTCCAGGCGTTGTTGAGTTATGCGCTTACCAACACATTTTGCGATCCATTTTTATATATAAGATTATTAAAAATATGGATAATGTTAATTATAGCAATGTCATCCATTAGATTGACATATAAACCATTTTTTTTTATGTAATAAGTCGGCAAACGAGCAGACGTATTACCTGATGGTAAGCAATCAGCGCCGCCCATGGACACTCGCAACGGAGGAGTTACGAGTGCGTTGTCGACCTTTTAGGGATTAGGGATTTGTAGATTTAGGGATTAAGGAGGGATTGGGGAAGGGGAAGGATTGGGCCTCCGGTAACCTAACTCACACGGCGAAACACAACGCTGTGGTTGTTTCACGCCGGTGTTCTGTGAGGCTGTGGTATCACTCCGGTCGAACCGACCCATTCGTGCCGAAGCATGGCTCTCCCACACCTACCATAATAGCCACATATTAACCATAGATCAATAATTGTAAGTATAAGATCGTGCCATTAAAAAAACACCCCCCTCCCAGCGTCGTCCCGTTTAGGTTCAGTGGAGGGCGTGGTAGGGCAGGACCCCCCCCGATACAGCGCGGCGACGGCGTGGACGGTGGAGCAGTGCATCCTGGCGGCCTGCACCAACACCGCGCTGCACTGCCCCCTGCACAACGACACCGCGCTGCAACTCAGGCTCGTCGCGCCCGATACTGTGAGTTCTGTATATTTTTTTTTTATATTGAATTACATTTTATTTTATTTTATTTTATTTTATTTTATTTTATTTTATTTTATTTTATTTTATTTTATTTTATTTTATTTTATTTTATTTTATTTTATTTTATTTTATTTTATTTTATTTTATTTTATTTTATTTTATTTTATTTTATTTTATTTTATTTTGTTTTATTTCTTTGTTAATATTAATTACAAAAAGAACTGACTCATTTCTCCTTTGGCGTAGCGGGTGTCCATGGGCGGCACTGATTGCTTACCATCAGGTAATCCGTCAGCTCGTTTGCCGAGCTATACCATAAAAAATCTTAAATTCTTTCACAGCTCTTACTAGACGTAGAGGAAACAAAGAGGGCCCGATGGGAACATATCCAAAGGGGCGCGGTAGCCGGCCGGGGGGCCTTCGGTACCGTCCTATCAGCCATATGGAAGGTCCCACCAGGCTCTCACGGCCCCACGGAGCCCGTACACGTGGCTCTGAAGGCTCTACAACCTGTCCCTCCTCCGGCGAGCAGCGATACTGCAGCGCATCATGCTTATAAGGTAATTATAAGCTACTACCTTTTACCCGCGACTCCGTTCGCGTGGAATAGTGACTTCTGCAGATTTTTGGTATAAAAACTATCCTATGTCCTTTTTCGAGTTCCAAACTATGTCTGTCGAAATTTCACAGAAATCGGTTCAGTAGTTTAGGCGTGAAGAAAAGACAGATAGACAGAGTTATTTTCGCAATTATAATATTAGTTTGGATTTTAATAGTAGGATTTTCTCTTGTGTCGTGAGTGCGTTTACAAACATACAAAGTCACATACACATCACACCCAGACTCACGGAACAACAATTTGTGGATCACACAAAGTGTTGTTCCGTGCGGGAATCGAACCCGCGACACGTTGCACGGCAGCCAGTTGCCCAGCCACCGCACCAACCGTGCAGTCAATAATGTGAGACGAGAATTTTATGAAAGTATATAAGATTTTAAACCCCTCCTCACTTCATAGGCGGCTTTATCCCGCTGGGAGCGTGAACCCACGGCGGCGGCGTGTCGCGCGTACTGCGGCCTGCGCCAGGAGCTGAGCATCCTCAGCCAGCTTCGCCACCACCACGTGTTGCCACTGCTGGCAGTCTGCGCGGCCCCATTAGCTCTATTACTGGCGTTGGCACCATGCGTAAGTATCTTACCGTTTAAAAATATATAAATTATTAAAAAAAAAAAAACCCGACAAAAAACATAAGTGTGGGAGAGCCATGCTTCGGCAGGAATGGGTCGGCTCGACCGGAGTGATACCACGGCTTCACAGAAAACCGCCGTGAAACAACCACAGCGTTGTGTTTCGCCGTGTAGGTAAGTGAGGTTACCGGAGGCCCAATCCTTCCCCTCCCCCAATTCCTCCTCAATCCCAAAATATCCAAATCCCTAATCCCTAAAAGGTCGGCAACGCACTCGTTTCTCCTCGAGTTGTTGCGAGTGTCCATGGGTGGCGCTGATTGCTCACCATCAGGTGATTTGTATTTGTCAAATAGACCACAGCAGGCACTTTTGAACGTCAAGCAAAAAATAAGAAAAAAAAATATTTCAAAAGGTTTAACTTTATGCGTGTCAGTCGGTCCGTCTGTCCTCTAGTGAAGCTATTTGCTCGTTCCAAAGTGTAGATTCCTATGGAGAAGAACGAGCAAGAAACTCCATGGTTACTCTTTTTCAATCAGTTTTACAATACATTTCTTTGTTACATCATTTAATTGGTTCTTTTATATATGAGATACTTCGCTTAAAGCTATTTAAGCTAAATATATTTAACAGCTTACTAAGTTAACTGTTTCGAGTTAACTGGACTAGTTTCAAGTTACAACCGGAACTCATATTCTATCATTAACCGCGTCGTGTTTCGCTAGAAACTGCTCCTGGATTTAAGCCCCAAACGCAGCTTGAAATAAGTCGAGTTGCGTTGAGAATTGAGAGCATAGTACCTTTAAAGATATGTGTAAATCATAGACCGCGACGTGTTTCGTTCAAAACTGCTCCTAAATATAAGCCCCTAACGTAACTTGAAACAAGTCGAGTTACCTTGAGAATTGAGAGCATACCTTTAAAGATATGTGTAAATCATAGACCGCGACGTGTTTTGTTCAAAACTGCTCCTAAATATAAGCCCCTAACGTAACTTGAAATAAGTCGAGTTACCTTGAGAATAGAGAGCATACCTTTAAAGATATGTGTAAATCATAGACCGCGACGTGTTTCGCTCGAAACTGCTCTTAAATATGAGCCCGTAACTTAGCTTGAAACTAGTCGAGTTACCTTGAGAACTGAGAGCATACCATTACCCTGTAACCTGCTTCTCTCCAGGGAGCTCTGGACGGGGTGCTCCGTAGTTACCGGTCCTGCGGCGCGCGCTGCTCCCCCCGCCTGGCGCGGGCCCTCGCCCTCCAGGTGGCCAGGGCGCTGGAGTACCTTCACGCACGGAGAGTGGTCTATAGGGACCTGAAGGTAAGTTGATTCAGTTTCTATCTACATATACTAATAATATAGGGAGGTAAAACTGGTAAGTTTGTATGTAGGGGTTAATCTTTGGAACCGCTGGTCGGGTTGCCAAAATTCTTTCACTGATAGATAGCTACAATGTTCCTGAGTGCTATAGGCTATTAAACATCACGCTACGATTAAATGGAGCCGAGCAGCGGGTGAAACCGCGCGAGAGTTTTACCTCGTTATAATATTAGTATAGATGATAATATCTTATTATTTTGTGATTGTATATGTAATAAAGTAAAATAAAATAGTAGTATAGTAAAAACTGTTTTGGTTTTTCAGTCGGAAAATGTTTTAGTTTGGAAGATGCCTCGTCCCGGCGAAGATGTCAATGGCACTACGCTTAACGTACACGTCAAACTGGGAGATTACGGTCAGTGACACTTTTATATTAATTATAACAATTTATACTCCTTTTTTATGTATTATTTATTTATTCATTTTGCACAATGTACATATAATGTCAAGTATAACATACAGCCAGTACAGTACATTACCCTGTTAGGGCGCAGCAATTTAACTTATAACTAAATAATAATACATGTTATATTTTTTATTACATTCGTTGTCACTTAATGAACACTATATGAACTTATTTATTAACTATTAAATGTATTATCACAAACACTTTTATGCATTATTAATAGGTTGCCATATGAGCAGACGGATTACCTGATGGTAAGCAATCATCGTCGCCCACGGAAACCCGCAACAACGGAGGAATTACGAGTGTGGCGCCGACCTTTTGGAGATTAGGGATTTGGAGAGTTTGGCGTTGGGGGGGGGGGGAGATTGAGGGAGGTTAAGAAGGATTGGCCCTCTGGTAGCCTCACTCAAACGGCGACACCTGTGTAGTCTATGCTTAAATATTTAAGACAAGATTTTAAAGCCCCAGGCTTTTTTTTAAAAGAAAAAAAAAACGTTGCCCCACTTTAGGATTTTCTTCTGTGTTGTGGGTGCGGTTACAAACATACAATGTCACATACACATGACACCCAGATCCGAAACAACAATTTGTGGATCACACAAAGTGTTGTTCGAACCCGCGACACGTTGCACGGTAGCCAGTTGCCCAGCCACCGCACCAACCGTGCAGTCACAAGGCTTTGCTCTCATCATTTGACTACCTACACTACCTTTCCTTCAATACTTTCCCTACACTACCTTCCCAGAAGTCAAAAATCAAAAATCATTTATTCCAATTAGACCCTTGCTTGCATATTGTTGTGGTGGCCCAGAGGTTAAGGAGCCCGCTTCTCATGCTAGAAGGTGTGGGTTCGAAACCTGGCAAGTACCAATGTGACTTTATCCAAGTTATATGTACTTTCTATGATTATTTAGACACCACTGACATGCGGTGAAGGTAAACATCGTGAAGAAACCTGGACTTACAATTTCTAATTATAAGTTTGAAATTGGCAATCAGCCTTGAGCAAGCGTGGTGGCTAATGCTCTAATCTTCCCCCTATGAGAAGAGGCCTTTGCTCAGCAGTGGGCACTTATAGGCTGATGATGACGATGATGAAAGATCCTTGCAGGCACTTTTGAACGTCAAACAAAATTTTAAGGATATAAAGTGTCAGTCTGTCGGTCAGTCCAGCAGACCCGCGCTTACGGTGGCCGGAGATCATCTCTCTACTCTACCACCTTAGTTACCTTCCAACACTATCTAACCTTAATTAACATAATATATATAAAAAAAGTTTTACAAGAGAAAAAAAAAGTTGGAAGTTTCTTTTGCTTGTAGGATATTCACAAACTTAAAATTTAAAAAATACCGCCGTCCTGATATCTTTGTGCAACGCGTTCCCAAGCTAAATTATTTAATTTTTTACTTTATAATTTTTCCATCAGGTATAAGTAGGCTGGCTCCCCCATCGGGGACGAAAGGTTTCGGTGGAACTGAGGGCTTCATGGCGCCCGAGATCATGCGGTACAATGGAGAGGAAGAGTATAATGAGAAGGTGGGTCCTTGCTTAGAATTTCGGCTACTATTTTTTTTATGTAATAAGTCGGCAAACAAGCAGACGGACAATCGCAACGGAGTAGTTACGAGTGCGTTGCCGACCTTTAAGGGATTAGGGATTTGGAGATTTAGGGATTGGGGAAGGGGAAGGATTGGGCCTCCGGTAACCTCACTCACACGGCGAAACACAACGCAGTGGTTATTTCACGCCGGTTTTCTGTGAGGCAGTGGTATCACTCCGGTCGAACCGACCCATTCGGGCCGAAGCATGGCTCTCCCACATTTTACAGTGTTGTTACTGTCACAATCTACAAGTCAGTGATAAGGCCTGTCCTACTGTATGGGTCAGAATGTTGGGCTCTGAAAAAGACGGATGAAAAGCGATTGCATGTAGCAGAGATGAGAATGCTGAGATGGATGCGTGGTGTGACGAGAATGGATAAAGTGAGAAATGAGTATATTAGAGGAAGTTTGAAAGTGGCGCCAGTGACTGAAAAGTTGAAAGGGAACCGTTTGTCTTGGTATGGCCATGTGAAAAGGAGGGATGAAATGCATGTTAAAAAAAAAGCCATGAGTATAAATGTGGATGGATGGAGAGGGAAGGGGAGACCAAAGAAAATATGGATGGATTGTGTGAGAAGTGATATGGAAGACAGAGGAGTTAGCGATAGCGTGACGGGTGAGAGGACAGAATGGAAGAAAAAAACATATTGCGCCGACCTCAAATAAAACGGGACAACTGCTTCGCACGGGTATCCGACTACCCCGGTGTCAGTCATTTGTTTTGCAAGCCAACGGCCACGATGCTTGAGGGGCTGTTAATTCTCGCTATTCTCCTCTACTTTTCTAAAGTTTTCTCTCGTAAGAACCTTCTCCTGACAATAACAAACACAACAAAAAAAGAATTAGCAAAATTGGTCCAGGCGTTGTTGAGTTATGCGCTTACCAACACATTTTTATATTATAGATTATGCAGTCGCATTACCTGATGGTAAGCAATCGGCGTTGTCAATTGCACCCGCAACACCAAAGGAATTATGAGTCCGTTAACGTTAATTCCTTTTGGGAATAAGGGTTTCGGATATTTAAAGATTGGAAGATGTGGCCTCCGGTAACCTCACTCACACGGCGAAACACAACGCTGTGGTTGTTTCACGCCGGTTTTCTGTGAGGCCGTGGTATCACTCCGTTTGATTTCCTCTCTACAAAAAAGGAGTTATTCAAATAATAAATAAGTATTTATTCTCCGCAGGTGGACTGTTTCTCCTACGGTATGTTGTTGTACGAAATCGTGACTGTCCGACAGCCGTTTGAAGGTCACGAAGCTGTAAAGGAAGCCATCTTGGAGGGGGCCAGACCCTCACTGTCTCCGAGGGTAAGTTTTATAATTTTTAATATCGGTTGCTGCTCGGCTCCTGTTCATCGTAGCGTAATGTTTTATAGATCGTTACCTTCCTAGATAATTGGACTATCCAACATAAAAAGTATTGTTCAATTCGAACCAGCAGTTCTGGAGATAGGCGCGTTCATACAAACATATTTAATAGTTTTATAATATTAGTACCTATAGGTGTTTGTTATTGACTATAACGAGTTAGTCTGTTACACGAGAAAAGCTGTACTAGTTATTTATTACGCGTTGTTGCGACGCGCATTCTGCTCCAAAAGAAGAGTCCCTGTTTTCGCACTACTCTACATTTGCACTGAACTACTACTGGAGGACACAAACGAAACAATAACTTGTCTCGAGGGAACGTAATCGTAACTGATAAAAGTAACAGATATTTTTTCAAATACCAAGTAACAATTGTTCCTACCGACTTATTTTATCTGTTATTTTAATAACAGGCAAACGGCACTGTTACATGGGTTATTACTGTTATTCATTGTACCAGTCCCCACACACATTCAGACTACTTCGTTACACACGTATTCATTTCATTTTCTCTTTTCCTTATTAAAGAATGACTTTTGCTAAAAAGAGACACACCTATTATGTACTCGACATACGGAATCGTTACTTATTGTTTATTCGATTTCCAACTTAAAATAGAAAGTAAGAACGAAGATATTCAATTGAAATTTTATAATAACTATCGTGAGACATACTAAATTAACTAAAAATCGCGGGTTACTCACGTGTACATATTGAGAAAAGCTCTACTAGTTTCGAACCACAGAGGGGTTCCACGCGGCGACCGCGTCCGCGTCCGCGCACGCTGCTCATGAGGAAGAACCCCAACAAAAATAACAGGCTGTTATTTAATAACAGATATTTTGATCTGTTATTTTCATGTAACAGTAACAGTGATAACAGATATCGTGTTTCACCTGTTACAGTTGTTAGAGATGGGTATCTCTAGTACTGAACCATTACTTACACAAATGTTACAACAGCTTGTCTTAAGAGAACTTAAATTTATTACGAACCGTCACACACTTATATGACCAGCGGAGAAACTTAACACCGCAATGTAGAAAATCAAGGTCAATGCACAACTCCATCTATGGTAGAGCTTGGAAAACAATACGCGACGGTGCGTTCAGCGCAACGCCATCTATACTTTAGTGTAAGAACCAACGTTACGTTCACGACTGAACAGTCCCGTTGTGACTTGAAACTAGTCGAGCTCTTCGCAGTTAATTCACGTGAGTCGTTATTATAGATACTATACAAAAAATGTGTGACTTATTTTCTAATTAGGTTAGGTCAAAAATGCGGAAAAAAGGTTATCGAAGCCCCAATCCCTAAATACCTAATCCCAAAAGATCGGTAATTCACTTGTTAACTCTTCCGTTGTCAATGGGCGGCGCTGGTTGCTTGCCATCAGGTAATCTGCCTGGTCGTTTGCCGACCTGTCACATAAAAAATGTCCACGATGTATGCGGCAGGACCTGGAGTACCCTTGCTGCATGCTGGAGAGCATGCGGCGATGCTGGGCGGGCGCGCCGGCGCTGCGTCCGTCGGCGGCGGCGCTGGTCAGCGTGGCGGCCGCGCCCGAGTACATAGCGCTGGCCGACGCCGCCGCCGCGCGACGGGCCCTCGCCGCCGCCGCCACGCCCATACGGAACGTTAGCGGTCAGTCTATACATATTATTATTTATTTAGGTTTGCATTGATATTTTTTGTAGACTCTTTGACTTTAACTTTTGACTTTAACTTTGATTATCACCTTTGACTTTGAATTTAGACTTTGACTTTTGACTTAGACTTTCACTTTTGACTTTAATTTTCACTTTTGAATTTGACTTTCACTTTTGACTTTGACTTTCACTTTTGACTTAGACTTTCACTTTTCACTTTGAGTTTTGACTTACTTACACTCTTGGCTTTGATTAAAATGTATACTCTGTCTTTGTCTTTAATATTAATCATTGACACTTATTTATCCATGACTGTTCTTTCGACTTTTCAAAGTGTTTTTTCCCTCTTTATTGTTATTTTTTTACATTGTTTTTTTTATGTAGCTGACCTTCATTTTTATGCTGAATAAACGCATAATTCTTTCTCTCTTTCTAAAATCACTTTATTTCAATAGAGGAAGGAGTCCCTGGGTGGGAGATATGGTACGGTGGGGGGGAGCCGGAGCGAGCTCACACTCTACTGAGCACCGCGACCTGCTTCACCCACCACCATACCGTCAGGGTACCGCCAGGTAACTGACAACAACATCTTTTATATACATTTTCATCAACCAGAGGTAAAATATATAAAAAAACTCAAACTACAACATGTTTTTATTTTCATTTACCAAGCAAAATCAAATTCTTACAATAGTTAATTCTAACATTTTACTAAGAAGTTAATACTAAAGAACTACAAGATTATAGATTAGGCAAGTTGACTTGAAGAGCAGCGGGTAAAACCGCGCGAGAGTAGCTAGATTTCAATAATTTATTTTCCTTTTTAGATAAAGCGGAACCTGTTATGGTTACCGCTATATGTCGGGTCGGGAACAAGATCTGGTTGGGAGACTCCGCTGGCAGGATAACAGTATATTCGTAAGTATAAAACACTCCCTCCTAGAAGGTCGGCAACACGCCTCTGACTCCTTTAGTGTTGCGGGTGTACATGGGCGGCGCTGATCACTTACCATCAGGTGATCCGTCTGCTCGTTTGCCAAATATTCCATTAAAAAAACATTGAGTCATCCAAACTTCCAAACTAATATTATAAATGTGAAAGTAACTCTGTCTGTCTGTCTTTTCTTCACGCCTAAACTAATGAACCTATTTCTGTGAAATTTGGTACAGATGTAGTTTGGAACTCAATAAAGGACATAGGATAGTGGTTATACCAAAAATTTGCAGGAAGTCACTATTCCACGCGAACGGAGTCGCGGGCGAAAGCTAATTTTTCTGAATTACTTCTGAATTTGTTTCGACATTTGCTCTCACAATAGTCCGATTGGAATTGCCATTTGAGAAGTAGAGGATTGGGGGTTTGTGGATTTCAGATGGACTACCTGATGATAAGCAAGACCAAAGGGGTAAAGAGTGCGTTGCCGATCTATTGGCGATTCAGATTTCAGAGATTTAGGGTTGGTATGGAGGGAGAGGCGGTAGGGCGCCCTCCAGCTAGGTGGACTGACGACATCCGCAGGGTGGCTGGCAGTGGTTGGATGAGAAGAGCTGAACATCGAGCTCAGTGGCGTGCTATTGGGGAGGCCTATGTCCAGCAGTGGACGACAACAGGCTGATGATGATGATGGAGGGAAAGGAAGGATTGGGCCTCCGGCGTAACACAACGGTGTGATTGCTTCTCGCCGATTTTCTTTGAGGCCATGGTATCACTCCAGTCGAGCCGACCCATTCGTGCCGAAGCATGGCTCTCACACACTATTCAATTAGCCGCTTAAGCTTAACTATTTGTTTCAGTGCAGCAAGTTGTGCCCAAGAGTGGTCGGTGCGAGTCCAGGAGGCTGTGGGAGGAGCGCCCTCCCCCGTGGCCGCGTTACACCCACTACCTCAGCTACGGAGGGTCGCGTTAGCACTCGCTTGTGGAAGGTAAAAAAGGACCTATAATTTAAGGCGCCCGCTTCTCATGCATGAGGTTTCGAAACCTGGCAAGTACCAATGTAACTTTTTCCGAGTTATATGTACTTCCTATGATTATTTAGACACCACTGGCATGCGGTAAAGGTAAACATCGTGAGGAAACTTGGACTTATAATTTCTAATTATAAGTTTGAAATCGCCAACCCGCATTGAGCAAGCGTGGTGATTAATGCTCAAACCTTCTCCGTGTGAGAAGAGGCCTTTGCTCAGCAGTGGGCACTTATAGGCTGATGATGTGATATTTTTGTCATAATAGGCGGTTTCATTTTTATTCTGCTCACTAGATGGCCCCACTGTAGCGTTTGGGCATTTTTGTCCAATCATAAAGTTGACATTTTTTTTTGTCAAATGGTATTCGGATAGCCTATCTCTCCTTGTTTTGATGATATAGGTCAGCAAACGAGCAGACGGATTACCTGATGGTAAGCAGTCAGCGCCGCTCATGGACATCCGCAACATCAAAGGAGTTGTTGTCGAGTGCGTTGCCGGCCTTTTAGGATCCTTATTGTCCTTAGAAATCCTGGTGGATACTTAGATCACAGTCACTCTGAAATGACTTTTATTGATTTTCAGACTATTTTTGGTATCGTCACGTCGACCTGAAGCTGAGGGCAGCTTCGTTTTGACTGAACTTGGAACTGCAACTGAGCTCCTCTGCCTAACCGCTGTGCCATCGCCGCATGGGTAAGTTAATATTTAAATAATAATATTCATTATTATTTTAATATGTGATAGGTCGGCAAACGATTAACGAGTGCGTTGCCGACCTTTTGGCAATTAGGGATTAGGGGAGAAAGGATCGGGCCTCCGACCTCACACGGCGAAACACAACGCTGCGGTTGTTTCACGCCGGTTTTCTGTGAGGCCGTGGTAACACTCCGGTCGAGCCAGAGGAAACCTGAACTAATACCCTAACTGTTTAGGCAATAAGGATGGTTTTAGCTTGAAACGATTTTCGCATTAAAACTACATGTGGACTGTTTGACTTTTTATTTTGAACTAACTTAATGACGGTGTTTAGTGGACTGTATAAAAGTAAAAGCTATAACTATAGCTAGGTAGGTGCATCGCACACTAACTTGATTAAACACTAACCTAATATCTAATTATAAGTTTGAAATCGCCAATCCGCCTTGAGCAAGCGTGGTGATGAGCTAAACCCTTCTCCGTGTGAGAAGAGCCCTTTGATCAGTAATATTCTTGTAACTCAAAAAAAGATAGCTGCTGCCTTTTACATTTTAGCCTTATCATAATGTTTGCCCCAACAGATGGGAGGTTTGGGCGGGAGGGGACGGCCTCTACTCCTACTCAGTGAATGAGGGCGGAGTGTGCGCTGCGGACGTCCTCCCTGCCTCACCTCGAGTCACTCTCATTGCTGCATCCAATGATGAACCGTTTGTCGCCGTTTATTGTGATCCGGGTGAGTGTGTCAAGTGCAATCTCCATGAATGTACATCCACGAACATCCATCAACATCTATAAGCATCCTTCAACATCCATCAACATCGACAAACATCAATCAACATCCACAAACATCCTTCAACACCCACATCACCATCCATGAACATCCACAAACAAACACCCATCATCATCCATAAACATCCATCGACATAATCATCGACAAAAATCCTTCAGCGTACACAAACACTCTTTCACATCCACAGACATCCATAAACATCCACAAAAATCCTCAAACTTCTTTCAACATCCACAAGCATCCATCAACGTCCGTAATCATCCATCTACATCCACATCACCATCCATGAACATCCATCAACATCCATCAACATCCATCAACATCCACAAACATCCATCAACATTCCCAATCATCAATCAACATCCACATCACCATCCATGAACATCCACAAACATTAACAAACATCCATAAACATCCAAACTCACCCACAGTCTCCCTGTACAGGTGTATGCGTGTACCAATGGTCTGTGCGTACGAAACAGCAGTGCGCGAGATTGGACTGCAGTAAGCTGGTCCCCTGCTCCGAATCCTTGCAGTCCATAGCCCTGGATGAACATCTTAGTGAAGATAAGTGCAGGGTGAGTCTGGAGGGGGCCTTTTTTATGTGATTTTTTTTTATTTAGGATCTCCAACAAAGGATATACACAAATCATGAAATAATTATAAATCATTAGCCCAGACAGATTACAAACAAGACACGACCAGGTTGCTAACATAATTCATCAGAAACTAGCTCACAAATACAAACTCGTAGAATCAATTGTTCCGTATTATAAATATAATCCCGAAACTGTTTTGGAGAACGACACAACTAAACTATATTATGACCGGCCGATTTTTACCGACCGCACCATTCACTATAACAGACCAGATATCACGTTAATTAATAAAACAAATAAAACTGGATTTCTAATAGATATTGAAAGATATTAAACTATAGTTTATAGGAGATGGAGGGAAAGGTTTACCCCCGGTTTCTGAAAGGCTTGTCAACGCTAAAATTAACTAATCTCCTGTTAAATCTCTTGTCAAGTCATCTGATTGGTTGTTGATAATTCAGTCAACCAATCAGATGACTTGACAAGAGATTAAATTGATTTTAACATTGATCGGCCTTTCGGAAACCGGGGGTTAGTCAGTAAGAGTCTGACATTCACTGAGAGAAGTCATTTGATATAAAATAATATCCATAACTGTAACCGAATTCGAAACAAAAGTTTCGGATAAATATTATAGAAATAAGCATTGGGCGTGACCATTTTATCAGCTTTAGATTTCGCCCGCGACTCCGTTCGCGTGGAATAGTGACTTCCTGCATATTTTTGGTTCAAAACTCTATCCCATGTCCTTTCTCGAGTTCCAAACTATGTCTGAACCGAATTTCACACAAATAGGTTCAGTAGTTTAGGCGTGAAGAAAAGTCAGACAGACAGAGTTACTTTCGCATTTATTATGTAAGTTTGGATTGATATTACTTTTGAAATTCCCTTAAAAAATTTAATATCGGTAACTGAACAAATTCTGAACTAACGGATAATCCGAAAAAAATACATAAGTACCCGTATTCGAATCCGGTATCATAATCATTATTATTTAATAATTAAAATAATAATTTAATAATTAAAATATTTTTTAAGTTGGAAATCATCAAGCCGGAGCATAGTTTGCTCAATTCACTTTAAAGATTAATATATTTATGACAAAAGTGGTTTACAAAGACTGAAGAAAACAGCAACTCCTACTAACTATACTAATTATAATGCTGAAGAGTTTGTTTGTTTGTTGGGTTTTCCCAAAAAAATATATCTTACCCTTCTTTTGTAAAACCCCAAACCAAGGGTATTGTTCCGCTGTCGGCAACACTACGTGGGCCGAATATAATACCGAATGGCGTAGTAGGTGGCGACGCGTAGCGTTTATAACATTTGCGGAAGCTGTCAAATAAAACAATGTAAAAATTATAATTTTCTTTGCAAATATAAATAAAACCAAAGATTAAAAATAGTATCGTTGACATTATTTAAGTGCAATTTATTCAATAGTTTTACTGTAAAATTAATATAAAAATAAAAACCGACGGCTGATCATCCGCATTTGTTTCCAATTTCTGCCGTGTTGTGCGCTGCGGTCGTTATCTGTCCGCCACTACTCGCTTTGCACATAGCCAATATGCTACTTTATGAGGAAGTGTGTTGAAAAATAAGTAATTTTTTGCTTCCCCAGGTAACAGCGCTATGCGCTCTCCGCTGCGAACTCTACATAGGTACAGCCTGGGGATGCATCATAGTCGCTGACTCCACGACCCTGCGACCTCTAACCGTCTTCCGACCTTATGAAGAAGATGTGAGTACTTTTTTATGGTATAGGTCGGCAAACGAGCAGACGGATTACCTGATGGTAAGCAATCAGCGTCGCCCATGGACACTCGCAACAACGGAGTACGTTGCGGGCCTTTCGGGGATTAAGGTTTGGAGATTTGGGGACTAGGTACAGATTGGGGGAGGACTGGGCCTCTAGTAACCTCACTCACACACCTCAAACACAACGCTGTGGTTGTTTCACGCCGGTTTTCTGTGAGGCCGTGGTATCACTCCGGTCGAGCCGACCCATTCGTGCCGAAGCTTGGCTCTTACACATTGATTTAAATACTAGCTTTTACCCGCGACTTTGTTCGCGTGGAATAGTGACTTGCTGCAGATTTTTGGTATAAAAACTATCCTATGTCCTTTCTCGAGTTCCAAACTATGTCTGTACCAAAATTTCACACAAATAGGTTCAGTAGTTTAGCCGTGAAGAAAAGACAGACAGACAGAGTAACTTTCGCATTTATAATATTAGATTGGATTACTATTATTATTTGTTTACAGGTAAAATTGATCATACCCCTGCATCCACATAGAGAAGAGGAACCAGGTATGATAGCTACCTTCGGACACGGGTACCGGCCTTTACTGCAGCGATACGCGCCTCATGTAAGTATGACACGGATGACAACAATGTTAATATCTAAACAGGTCTTTTGAAGACCTACCAAGATTGTTTGAATCGTTCCATAATTAGAAACAACAATTTGACAACTGCAAATGTCAAACTACAAAATAATGTGGCCAGATTTTTTAACATAGTGATGGACCCGAGTACGGTGTTTTAAAATACTGATACCGTTTTTTTATAGATTACCCTGAGCAATACAAAAAAAGTTGCGGATATGTTTTTTATAGAATAATTGTACCTAGTTATTAATGTATGAAGCTAAAAATGAACTCGGAGCAATATGGAAAGATCAGAGATCGGATGGGAGCGATATTACAATCTGACTGACAGACATTATTTTTATAATTATAGAAACCAATACCAACGTATTTCTAGGCTTAAATTATGTTTGACATTCCCTCTATCAAATTGCTGTGAGGAAATGCCAAAGCTGACCATAGTTTAAGTGTGGGAGAGCCGTGCTTCGGCACGAATGGGTCGTCTCGACCGGAGTGATACCACGGCCTCACAGAAAACCGGCGTGAAGTAACCACAGCGTTGCGTTTCGCCGTGTGAGTGAGGTTACTGGAGGCCCAATCCTTCCCCTCCCCCAATCCCTCCTTAATCCCTAAATCTCCAAATCCCTAATCCCTAAAAGGTCGGCAACGCACTCGTAACTCCTCCGTTGCGGGTGTGCATGGGCGGCGCTGATTGCTTACCATCAGGTAATCCGTCGGCTCGTTTGCCGACCTATCACTTAAAATAAAAAAAAATATAGTTTCTTGTAAAATAATTATATCATATCAATGCCAATAGTTAATAGTATTACAAATGATTTCGGGTCTTTTGTTTAATACCGGTCGCGGGACTTCACTATTTATAAATGGAATGGAAAAAACATGCAACACTTGAAATGTCAAATCGTTGTCTCTAATTATGGAACGATCTATAGATAATTTTTGTTTGATGTAATAGGTCGGCAAACGAGCAGACGGATTACCTGATGGTAAGCAATCAGCGCCGCCCATGGACATCCGCAACGGAGGAGTTACGAGTGCGTTGCCGACCTTTTAGGGATTAGGGATTTGGAGATTTGTGGATTGAGGAGTGATTGGGGGAGAAGAAGGATTGGGCCTCCGGTAACCTCACTCACACGGTGAAACACAACGCTGTGGTTCTTCCACGCGAGTTTTCTGTGAGGCCGTGGTATCACTCCGGTCGAGCCGACCCATTCGTGCTGAAGCATGACTCTCCCACACTTAAATAAGCGATGATGCGACCAAAAATGGAGCATATAATCAAAATAGACTAAAAAGCAAATATAATATTTATTTTCAGAACTCAAACACAACGAATACACACAATGGTTACTACTGCCTCCTATGGCGTACGCAGCATTGGTTTCCAGATTAAGCGACACAAGACTATCCCTGGACTAAATATCAAAGCAATGCTCTTAAAAAGGCATCTACGGTAAGACGCGTGGACTGAAAAGACAGACAAACAAGATTATTTTATGTACATATTTGCACAGCTAGCTTCTCTCGGATAGTTTCTGAAAATCCGACCAGCGGTTCCAAAGATACAAACTTAATTATACCGCTTCATATATACATATAATTCTGCTGTACCTGTCTAAGTCATTGGACTTCTCCTAAACGGCTTGACCGATTTAAATGATTTTTTCTGTATGCGTTTTAATGGCGCCCTGGATGGTTTAGATTCACAAATCAGCCCGGCAGATGGCGTTAATTGCTTGAAAAAGCATGTGATCTCGGAACGGCCCTAATGATTTAGCTGAAATTTGATATGTAGGGGCATTCGGGGAGGGTCCGCTAGTGTTCATATATATAACTAGGATCTCTCGGATGTTTTCACCCTCTGCTTGGCTCCATTTAATCGTAGCATGATGTTTTATAGCCTATGGCACTCGGGAACATTGTAGCTATCTATCAGTGAAAGAATTTTGGCAATCCGACCAGCGGTTCCAAAGATTACCCCCTACATACAAACTTAATTTTACCTCTTTATAATATTAGTGTAGATTTTTTGGTCTTAACAACGCGAGCTGCTTGAAAACAAAGTTACTTTGAGAATTATTTAATTAGTCTTAAAATTGATAGGGTCGTGCCTGCAGTTTAGACTGGTCTACTCAAACTTGTGTCGGTCTTTTCTGAGAAGACCATGTCATTATTCTCATCCATCCAAATCTCAAGTAAAACTCAATAAGGTACAGCGACCTCGGCCCAGAGCAGGACAAGGAACGGGGGTTTTTTTAGTCAGTAAGAGTCTGACACTCTCTCTCAGCCCATCCAGGGCCGGAGAAAAAAATAGGATGTTTTTCCTCCTTCCCAAAAAACCCATATAAATGTCAAGCACGAGTTTGGAGAACCTTCTCAATGGAGCCATATAAATGTCAAGATAAGCGCACGAGCTTGAATATTTAAACAAAAATCAATGTTTTTGCATTCCATAGATGGCGCTCGTGTCGATTTATGCTTTTATTGTCGTCAACTTGATTCGGTTGTAATATTGTTTAGTGGCCGATCAATGTTAAAATCAATTTAATCTCTTGTCAAGTAATCTGATTGGTTGACTGAATTATCAACAACCAATCAGATGACTTGACAAGAGATTTCACAGGAGATTAGTTAATTTTAGCGTTGACAAGCCTTTCTGAAACCGCGTGTAAGATAGTTACTTCCAATGATTATATGTACTGCAATGTTTAAGATATTTTCTTCTTTACCCCTTTAGAGGAACAAGAGAATTGATATTGTTGTATAGTCTCTATGTTTAGGTTGATAACTAAAGGTAAACAATGTTGGTGTGTCTTTTTATATTTAAGCTCGTATAAAGTACATACAAAGATTATTTAAATTCAGTTTATTAGCTAACATCGATTTAGGTGAATAGCTGATTGTAAACATTTTTACATACAGATTTTAAACATTAAAAGACATGACAAGATTGTTAACATTTAGTTAATTATCTAAACCGATAGACAAGAGACCTTTATAAATTTAATACTGTCAATATTGAATAACGCCATCTATATTGTGTCTCGAGAACTTATTCTTATTTATTTTGTGATTTTTGTAAATTAGGTTGTGTATGTGTTTGTGTTATTAATTTTGATGTTTTTTTTTTTCAATTATCCTGTATGGTCCATTTTGTTTTCTGTTGTTTAGTTCTTTTTTAGTTATAGAGGAGGTTTTAAAGTCAAAATCAAACATTCTATTAGTTAAGAACGCCATCTATTGGTATACCCGATGAACTATCTTGATTTTAGTTTACCTCTTTGTAAAGATAGATGTCGCCTCTATAACTAAAATTGACTTATAAGAGTATCAATATTATGGATAAGACAGTTAGACTTTTAGTCTAGTATTTAGCATTCTAGCACATCGTCCTAGACTCGATTTCCGAGTCGAGAAAAATAGTATTATAAGAATTTTCAACTTCCAAAATTTTTTTTCTAGTATTCTACGAATTTTTATTATTTGACACTCTGTCATTGTTATGAAGAAAAAAGATCTCATTTTTTATGACATACTTGCGATCGCTAGAACAAATTTTTCTTAGCAAAATCTTGCTTTATGAATCTAAACCTTACTACTTAAGTGATAATGAACAAATTATGTAAATTTTCGAACAAAATTCGCTTTTTAGCAAAGCAAATATATTAATTCTTATGTTTCTCTCATAATTTGAAATTATAAGTCCAGGTTTCCTCACGATGTTTACCTTCACCGTATGTCAGTGGTGTCTAAATAATCATAGAAAGTACATATAACTTGGCAAAATTCACGTTGGTACTTGCCAGGTTTCGAACCCACACCCTCATGCATGAGAAGCGATATTCAGTAAAAAGTTTATGTTACATTATTGATATAATATTATTCTTTTTCCTAATTGTGTTTACACAGTCAGTCTACACAAGTTTTTATTCTAACTCTCCCATAACGGGCCTGCTGGAAGAGATTGCAGAAGAAATAAGGTGTACCTAATTTTTGTATTATTTTTCTTGTCCAACTTACTGTGTACATTGAATATTAAATTAATTAATTAATACTCGTCTGCCAACCTCTAAGGATTAAAAGGCGCGGTGTTACATATGTATAATATTAGAAAAGCTTATTAAAACTTGCCTTAGGCATAATACCGCAATTTTAAACAGACAGCAGTGTTTAAAGCGATAGTTCGACTCAAATAAAGTATAATTTGTAGCCTATAATAACGCTCAGAAAAGCTATCAGTGAAAGAATTTCGGCAATCCGACCAGCGGTTCCAAAGATTACCCCCTACATACAAACTTACTAATTTTATTTCTTTATAGTATTAGTACTTGCCAGGTTTCGAACCCTAATGCCTGAAGCCTTCACCTCTGGGCCACCTAAAGTCAGTTCTATGAGGAACAGTTAAAAAGAGTTAGGTATATCAGAGAGCCTCTGTCTATTATGCAGTTCTTCCGTCGGGTTTACTACACCCACAGAAAGAGGTGCTGTTAAAATCAAACTTCGTCTCTATACATATAAGTCATAGTCGATCCGTCACTATTCAATAAATAATAAACAGCTTTACGACTTTAATATTTATTTTAAGTTAATGTCTTAGTTATAAAGTAAGTTATATGTAAAACCAAAGATATGAAATAATACATTTATGAAATCTAATTTTGTTTTATTTCTCGTCAGGACTCCCAATTCTTTTCCCTTTCTTCCAAAAACCTTTTGTAACATCTGTGGTGTTCGGGGTGTCCATGGGCGATTCTGATTGCTTACCATCAGGTGAATCAAGCACAGCGCTGTGTTTGGCCGTAGGAGTGAGGTTACCGGAGGCCCAATCCTTCCCCTCCCCCAATCCCTCCTCAATCCTAGAGTCTCCAAATCTGTTATCCCTAAAAGGTCGGCAACGCACTCGTAACACCTCCGTTGCGGGTGTCCATCATGGGCGGCGCTGATTGCTTACCATAAGGTAATCCGTCTGCTCGTTTGCCGAACTATTACATAAAAAAAAAGACTAAAAGAACTTCTTTATAATATGTATAAGTGTAGATAAAGGTAAATATCGTTCCATCTCTTTAGCGACGACCCTAGCTAAAGGACTGGACAACATTATTAATATACATTAAAGAACGACCATAAACCTAGATCACGCGCGATTCATTTTTTGACCAGACCTATCAAATGAGAGAGCTATTCTCTGCTTGAAGCACACGGTCAACTATTATTTGGATCGCGGACCAGTTTACGCGTGCTTTTGAGATTTATGCAATGCTTTTTGATCTAGTTTATTATGAGGTCCTGCGGGAAAACTTCGTCAACAACATGCCCCTACAGAGCTTACTCGTGTAGCCATTAGCAGCGCGACAGTCGCCGAGTCGCGTGTCGCGGAATGCTACTCATGAATATGGGCCTCTAGCATGGCTTGAAACTAGTCGAGTATCTCGTCAAATTATTACGTGAGTAAGCCGAATGTCTCACGCAAATTTAAGAAAAATTTGCCCCTACAGAACTTGTGGAGATATTCGAATTCTGGTATGGCAGTCAATAAACCTTTCAATAGTGGTAATTCGAGACACTATAGTATGACAATGGGTGCGCGAACACGTTCACACTACCAACCTTACATCTCTCCACTACCAAAGGATGACAGGCAGGAAATGCTTCTACCATTAAGTTCTCCGATATGCAATAATATATGTCCAGATCGGGTCCACTTAAACTGGTGTGGTTCTTTCCTCAAAAGACCAATACAGAATGAACTTGCACGGTTCTCTCACATTATGTTATTTTTACATTGTCTGGACTTGAAAAGAGATGGATCTCTGAGTTTGTTTCGGCATTTCTTCTCAGAGTAGTCAGATAGGAAATGTCGGCTTCATCTAGTTTTTTTACATCTAAATTGACGTGTAAAAGTGCCGTTTTGTGGCATATTTGTAAAATAAATTAATTGTTTCATACCTATATAAAGAATAAATAAATAAAAGTTTTGCCTATGACATTGTGCTGCTGGTGCTGCTGAGTCCATTAATTGGGGCTCTTCGCCACCTATAAAAAGTGTGAGCGGTGTGTGTCATGGCCTCAGTGTAAGTACCTATGATGTGGCAAAGAAAGAGTGGATGTTTTCCGAACCCAGTATAGTAGTGAAAATTGGACATGTTTATTTCCAAATAGCCAGAAAGAGAAAAGGGAGAAAGGAAATAGGTAACAAAAAATCGAAGTTAAATTAATACCGTCTTTATTTTATTCATCATAATAATTTATATATTCATATATAGAATACATTGTCCACGAATTGAGCAGGTGCGTCAATATCATGTACCTATTTAATAGACTTACCATAGCATCCATTGCCTCGCTCAATTCAAAGCGCGTGAGTGAGGTATCCTCCTCCTCAGACCCAGCCGCCGCAGTAGGCGACACTCCGTCCGTCGGGGATCGAGATAAGTACGATCCTCGGCCACCTAGAGCGCGGGTCTGCGGACCGCGAGTAAGGGTAGGTCGCCGCCCGACCAGAACCAGACCCGAGCGAACGGCGCGTAGCGTTCCGCGCGCCTCATAGATCCACCATAGACGGCTGATAGGGCTGATGTTCAGCCGGGGTTGCTGGGGTAAGCGCAATTAGCCAGTGCGGCCTCGGCCTAGAGCAGGAGAAGGAACGGGGACATTCTACCTCTATAATGAAATATCTTGGGCATATTATCACTGATGACCTTAATGACAGTGAGGATTTTTACCCACTCCCCCCTGGGATTTTCTCCTGTGTCGTGGGTGCGTTTACAAACATACAATATCCATACACATCACCCCAGAAACGGAACAAGAATTTGTGGATCACACAAAGAGTTGTTCCGTGCGGGAATCGAATCCTGTCGTCATATCGAACGTGAATGCAGGGCGCGGGTTGTCGGGAGAATATGTTGGCTCGCAGGTTTGCTTATTGTACGGTGAAAGTCTAGTTAGCGCTACTCAAAGCTTATTTCTTTTTTTTAATATTTATTTTATTTATTTATACACCAACTTACTTCTTGTCAAAAATTTTACACCAGCTGCCTGTAGGTCAATTATACTCGAACGGCATCCAGCGCGCTGCGCGTACAATGATTGCTTATTCAGGATGGAGCAGGAACGAGAGATGATCTGCGCGCACCTCAATGAGCCATTAAACCACCACAGACGGGGCCCTATAGGGCTGATGTTCGGCCGGGGTTGTAGGGCAAGCGCAATGAGGCACCGCGACCTCGGCCTAAAGTAGGAAAAGGAACGGGTTTAACCCATTCGCTGCGGCAGTAAAAAATACTTTTATTAGCCAGGTGCGGGGCGGTTTTCGTCGCAAACGCCGTTAGGCGTCCTCCGCACCTCATTAGGATAATATAAAAAGCCGATTGGCGTTTTCAGCACTGTTAAAAAAAAACAGCATTCTTACACTAAAATCTAACATATTCTACAAATACGCGAAACGGGTGGTACGATAACGATCGTTCTTGGTGTTAACGGATAGGGAATTTGAGGATATAGGATGGGAGAGGAAGGTTAGGCCTCCGGTAACCTCAATGACACGACGAAACACAACGTAAGTATTGTTTCACGCCGGTTTTCTGTGAGGCCGTGGTATCACTCCGGTCGAGACGACCCATTCGTGCCGAAGCATGGCTCTCCCACACATAAAGTAGGTACTCTGTAGTGTGTTTTCGATGTTAATCAAAGCACACATAAATGATGTCTTCTAAGCATTAGGTATTTTGATGTTGACTGCACGGTTGGCGTGGTGGCTGGGCAAATGGCTGCCGCGCAATATGTCGCGGGTTCGATTCCCGCACGGAACAACTCTTTGTGTGATCCACAAATTGCTGTTCCGGGTCTGGGTGTGGTGTGTATTTGAAATTGTATGTTTGTATTACAAACATACAATTTCGTTTCCAAACTTTGTAAACGCACCCACGATACAGGAGAATATCCTAGATGCAGGGCATCGTTTTAAAAAGATAAATAAAAAAGAAGCCAGTTTCTAGAAATGGTACTGGCCAGAGCGCGCAATAACAACGTTATCCTGAAAATGGTGGCAAGCAAATACCAGCACACTCGCTCTGCGCGAAATCGTTGTTGTAATAACAAAACCTATCCATCGTTGACTGTCTGGACGCTTTGGCACAGCGTAGGGATATAGCCTAGCTATGTGCCCTATATAGCGTATACCATGGAAAGTGTTTCGAGGAATTGTTCGGTTGCACACATCCACCCACACCATCCTTTTTTATGCAAACGTGCAGACGGATTACCTGATGGTAAGCAATCAGCGCCGCCCATAGACACCCGCAACATCAAAGGAGTTGTTGCCGAGTGCGTTGCCGGCCTTTTAGGGATAAAAGTTTAGGATATTTAAGGATTGGGAAGGGATGGCCACACGGCGAAACTATAACGATAAATCGATCGAGATAGGATTTATATCACATCATCACCAGCCTAAGATTGCCCACCGCTGAGCAAAGCATGTTTATCTTAGTAATGCTCACACTGAGTAGGTTTGTGCATTAATCACCACGCTCGCTCAATGCAGATAGGCAATTTTTAACTTAAAATAAAAATTATAAGTTCATGTTTCCTCACGATGTTTTCCCCCCCACCGTATGTCGGTTGTGTCTAAATAATCATAGAAAGTACATATAACTTGGAAAAGTCACATTGGTACTTGTCAGGTTTGGAACCTCCACCCTCATGCAAGAGAAGCGGGTGCCTTACTCCCGGCTACTGAATTAGGATTCATTACAATTCATAATAGGTAAGAAAAGGTAGATCATCCAGGTTCTTTCTCCTAAACTAACTCGAATAATACTAAAGCTAAACTTAGAATTAAAAAGAGTATTGTTTTTATAAATACCTACTAACTTGAATTTTATTAGTGTAGGTATAAAACTTACCTATTTCTGATTATTGAGTTTTATGCAATAATATTATATTAACACAGATATTATTATGTTATATATACAAAACGCACGAAAATGTGTTCCGCGCTTAGGGTCAGCACACTCACATACCTTTCATTAATTGTACAATACATGTCACTACAAGTTAAAATTGTAGAAAAAGGATAGTATAATAAATCCAACATGGAAAAACGAATTAGCTATTGTTATCAATTACGTACTCAATGTAAACAAACATTATTTTAAGAGAGACTAATTGCACTAGCATATACCTACAATTGCATACTTTTCGAGTCTTCACTTTTGCGCGCTTATAACATAACTGTTAAGATATAATAGCATTGATTCTATGACATAAACGGGGCACCTAACCAAAAATTAAAAATAACAATCTTTTATGTTCGTCAATTTAAAAAAATTTTACTTATACCTCGAGTAGGTATAAGTAAAATTTTATGAAAATGTATAAGCAACAAACAACGGTCTTCTCGTCGATTTGAGTCCGCTACCAACACATAACATCATGGTTTTTATTTTATTGGCGATCCATGTTTAGTTATCTACACAAATATAAGTACTACCCATGATAAATCATACCACTAATCAAAACAGATGACAACACAAACAATAAACAAAATAAAACAACAACCTGTCCCTTCAAAATTTGCCGCCATAACCAAAGCAGGTACATTTAATTTATTATCGAACTTACATTACAAGTTACAACTGGCTGGCTTGCGTAACAAACCACATTTATATACAAACTATATCACGCGAAATACCGAAGGAAAAAATTCGGTAAGCACTGCCTTCAATCCTTGGAGCATTCTGTTTAACTCGCACTAAGTTAGTCTTAATACGGGAAAATATTCGTTATTATCGCTTAATTTGTATCCAATACTGTTTTTTTTCTTGTTATTTTAGTAAAAGTTCATATAAAACGCGCAGTGTATGCAGTTTTAAGTTGATTTATCACAGTGAGAAGCAATGTAGGCTCGGCTGGACCGGTTTCGGGGACTGTCTGGCGGGAAAACTATGCGTGGAATGCGGCAACCGCCCGACGGTCCGAAGCGTTGTCTGAGAGTTCAGGACACAGATTATATTTTGTGTTTTTTTTACTTGAGCTATCAATGTTTTAGTGGGTATTTTTGCCCAAATCTAGTTTTTTGGTCATAGGGATGACATCGTGAGAGTGATAATGGTTTATCAAGTACCTGACGAATTGATTTTCTTATCACAAAACGCTTATAAACCTAAAGAACAAAACAAACAATGTATGGCAACTCAAAAAAATGCGATAGCGAAAAAGTAAGAATGAACATGTATTGTGTCTTCTATTCTCTTACTATCCAAAACTCAAGCTATTTGAAGTCGATACAATAAGTAGAGCCTCCTTTGCAAACAAAATTACGAATAGGTACAAAGTTAATATTACAATCAGTAAACAATACTAGATGGCTTACTGAGTTCTTCAATGACTGTGTTGTTTAAAGTTCTTACTAGCTGTCCCCAGCAATGATGAAATCATTAGAATTCTGATACAGCTTGCACGGTTCAAAATCTGCAAAATCGCGCGCACCTGTTATTCGTGTTCCACAGGTACGATTCGGACCGTTTGGACGCGTTCACTTCACTGTCGAAACGACTGAACGTCGTGAGCGAGAGGCTTCGACGCGAACTGTCAAACTTTAACTTTGTTAAAACTTGAAATGCCGACATAATTTCGCTAAAACAAACTCTATTTACTAATTAAATTAACGAAAAGTGCCTTAAACAATTTATTGATAGTGTTATTTAGTTACATTTAAGTGTTAAACGTGTTATATTTAGTGATATAAAGCTATGTTGTGAGTGGGTCAAAGTTTTGTGAATTTACGAATATATTACACGGATTTTCCGGCGTGGAAAGCGGAGATTGCCCTTGTTAAGGTAATTACTTTCATTTCTTACCTTCGCTAATTGATTTTACGCCATTTCTTGTTAGTTTTTGCAAACTTTAGAAGTTTCTCACTGTTTCGAGTACAAAAGTAGAACGCACACGCGGCATTTTTTTTTAACTCAAAAGTAAACAATGAGGTCTGTGTTTAGGATTGCAACCTTTTTGTTTATTTTTCGATTGAGAAATTCTGTCACGTTTACATGTAATGTTTTTGTTAACTTTGTGATACCTTCAAAAGTTATTTTAAACTATGATTCGACGATTTAAGTTATTAGGCCGCCCACACACTACATTTACATACTTCGCCGGTTCTGATGTGATGTTGTTTCACCAAGTATGTCATGTACAGTTAGCTTTATGTCATTCAACATTAAGATTTCATGTTAAGTTGTCATTAAGTTATCAAATTAGCCATTATTGTTTTAATTAACATGCATACTTAATTAATGATTGTATTACTCTGTGACAGGTTGTGATTTTAATCCCAGATCCTGCCATAAGTCCTGAAGTCCTATAAAAGATATAAAAGAAACCACTAATTCCCTCCAAAATCCTGTTGACATCCTGGATTCCAGAAATTGTTTACTTTTTTGAACCAAACACAAGAATTTTACTAATTAAAATACCATTTATCCAAGTTGTAATTATTATTCATACTTAAAGTCTATAGGTTTAGGTGGTTAACTTAAGGTAAAGAATCTTGGAAAGTCTTTTTATATTAAAGATGTTATATGAAATACATACAAAGATTATTTGAATGTAGTTTGTTAACTAACATTATTGTTAACATTTTTAGACCATTTTTAAATAAAAAGACATGCCAAAACTGTTCCCATTTAGTTTATTACCTAAACCAATAGACTATACCTAACAATTTTTTAACCTGACTTCATTATTCATTAAATATAGACAATGTCTATTGTTGTTTTACTTATTTTTTTTACAAAGTGATACAAGACATACAACATTCAGCCAGATACTTCATATGATTAAATTACGATTCCTGATTGTTCTATTATCTTAATGTATCCACATTATAATATAATGTTTATTTTTATCCAAAAATAAACATTATAATGTTACAACATCTATTAAACGCTATTGTATATTAGAAATACAATAGATATTACTAAAGTATGATTTTACTTTAAAGTGTAAAAAAATTAAATCAAGTAATATTTATATATTAAGAATTAGGAGAATGACAAGATAATTTAATCAACAAAATTTCCAGAGCAAAGGCAAACATAAAAATTTTAAAATGCTATAAACATAATTTTTAGGTAAAATTTTATACCTAAAAATTTTATACCTACTTAAACACAAGTTATTCAAATAAATTTATAGCTTACTATCTACCAATAAAATTAATACAATTACCAAGAAATAAACAACAGATAACCACTGTGCATCGTAATAAAATTACAATATAGTATAGTATACTTTTTGCACAGAGGACTCTTTGTCGCAGCAATAAATGTATTATTTATTATCTGTACGCAGTTGACCCCAACTTTCTCACTATCTCTGGCGCAGAACAATGTTATCTATATGTGTCCATGAAATATATGCTTTTATCCCGCAACTTGTTCGCATGGAATAGTGACTTCTTGCAAATTTTTGTTTAAACTAATGTATGTTCTTGCTTGAGTTCCAAATCCAAACTATGTACCAAATTTCATATGAATAGTTTCAGTAGTTGAGCCAAAAAAAAAGACAGACAGTTACTTTCGCATTTATATTATAATATTAGTTAGGATAGAATGTATTTTTATAAAAACTATATTTATTTACCATAGTTGGTAATTATATGTAGGCGCAGATCAATGTGAAATATTTGTAAGCAAACTAGATCTGGCTGTATTAAATAAAGTTTTTTGTGGTTTTCTTCATTTAGGTATTATACATATGCTAATCTCGCTTAATGATCTCCTGGAATTCAGTCCAACTATTGAACTGTTTGCAGACAAATGAACTTATGAATGTTGCCAATTTTTCTTCTAATTGTATCAAATCCATAATACCTAACATTAATAAATTTTATATCGATTTTGATCTAAAGTTTTTTTTAACAACAGACAGGTAGGCAGTCATATTACAAAATCTTGTCAACTAAGGGCAGATTTTCAATGGTTATATATAAGTTACCTGGGGAATCAATTATGATACTGTCGCGTCAGAATTTTTGTGTAAGACAGTGACAGCAACAATTTTATTCCTCAAATAACATACATCTGACGATTGAAAAATCAGAACTTAAAAAACTAATTTAACACAATGGAATGCTTGAGATAGTCTTGAAGTTATGCGCGATGTGTAACAACAGGCGAGGCTTGAACTCACGACCTCTCGCTCGCCAGGCCACACCTGTAACCTTTCAATTATTGCTTTTCAATGAAAACTGCATACATTTTGTTTAAAAGTAGGTTAAAATACTTATTAAGTTATTAAATTTTACGGTAGGTACAGAAGTTTTTATACGTGACGTTCGACGAATTTAAATTAAAAAAAAATACTTAGTTTCCATGGCAACCGTGAATTTTCCCGCGTTTATTGTACATTTCAATAACTGCGTTGTGTTTCGTCTTGTGATTGAGTGTACCGGAGTCATTATCCTTCCCCTCCCTCCATTTCTCCCCAATCGGCACGGTTGGCGCGGTGGCTGGGCAACTGGCTGCCGCGCAACGTGCCGCGAGTTCGATTCCTGCACAGGACAACAACTCTTTGTGTGATCCACAAATTGTTGTTCTGGGGTGTGATTTTTTTTTTTTGTGAGGGGAAAATCATCAAGTGACTTCTCCCGCCCAGGGCCGGGCAGGAGGGAGTGTCAGACTCTTACTGACTAAAAACCCCCCTGTTCCTTCTCCTGCTCTGTGCCGAGGTCGCGGTGCCTCATTGCGCTTACCCCGCAACCCCGGCTGAACATCAGCCCTTTAGGGCCCCGTCTGTGGTGGTCGAATGGCTTCTGGGGTGTGATGTGTATGTGACATTGTATGTTTGTAAATGCACATAATATGACACAGGACAAAAAATACTAGTGTGGGACAAAAAAAACCTAAATCTACGAAGCAATAATCTTCATGGCCAGCAACGCACTCTAAACTATGGCGTTGCGGATGTCCATGGGCGATGTCAATTGCTTACCATCAGGTTATCCGTCTGATTGTTTGCCACCTGACAGTGACAGTCCATTGCTGTATTGACTGCTTTTTTATGGGGTAAGTCAGCAAACGAGCAGACGGATTACCTAATGGTAAGCATTCGGCGTCGCCCATAGACATCCGCAACACCAAAGGAATTAGGTGCGAGTGCGTTGCCGGCCTTTTTAAGGTTTCGGATAAATGGTAAGCATTCGGCGCCGCCCATAGACACTTGCAACAAGAAAGGAGTTAAGAGGTTGCCGGACTTTTAGAGATAAGGGTTTTGGATATTTAAGGATTGGGAAAGGATGAGGGGAGTAGAAGGGATTGGGCCTACGGTAACATCACTCACACGGCGAAATACAACGCTGTGGTTGTTTCTGTAAGGCCGTGGAGGGCCGTGGTATCACACCGGTCGAAACGACCCATTCATACCGAAGCATGGCTCTACCACACTTGCACATTGACTCCTGCAGTGGTATTGTCAGATAAAAATCCAAGACCGTCTAATCTACCTTCTAAAACCGTTTAAAAGTGACTTTTCAAGGTCATCAAAAAAGTCAACAACCACTCGATCAACGATTTAATAGTATATGTCGGCGAGGTGTCACTTCGATCGTGCAAAACGTCAAGCTATGACATAGGGCTGTCTAAAATTGGGATTTTGCTATCGCGAGCCGCCCGCCAGACTGAATGGACGCAGGCACAGAACTCCCCACGTTTCGTATTGCAATCTAAATAGCATTAGAGTTACCGTATTTCAAGTAAATCGACCGATCGAGTAGGTACCACCGAAAACCGGCGTGAAACAACCACAACGTTGTTTCGCCGTGTGAGTGAGGTTACCGGAGGCCCAATCCTTCCCCTCCCCCAGTCCCTCCTCAATCCCTAAATCTCCAAATCCCTAATCTCTAAAAGGTCTGCAATGCACTCGTAACTCCTCCGTTGCTCGGGTGTCCATGGGCGGCGCTGATTGCTTACCTTCAGGTAATCCGTCTGCTCGTTTGCCGACCTATCACATAAAAAAAACTAAGTAAACCGATTAAAGAGGTTGTTTGTGATCAATCTGTGAGTTTATTCCGAAGAAACATCTCCCACAAACTATCCAACGATCCCGCTCCTCCCCCCGTCATATACAATAAATATCTTTCCTATAAATAAAGTTAAGTAAATATTGACGCACCTACATATATTATGTTCGATGACCGTCATAAGACCTTCTAAAGAGATCTGACTCAGTTCTGATGTCAGAATTTAAGTACTTGGTATGGTTGAATTGTATTCTAAACCAGTATAAAATGAGCCCTGGCTAAGTTGGGCCGAAGCTTATAAGGATGCTCAGAATACAGAACAAACCAGAAGGCGTCATCGCGCTTCAAACTAAAGCAACTAAAACCATTCTCAACTAGAATAGTATGAAATTTCTACGATTAGTCAATTTTGGCACGTGTCATGTCGTGACGTATTTACGAGTATCAATTTTAATTTCATTAAGCCGTCTTGTGTTATTACTACGAGTAAAAATGCGACTGGAATTACGAAAAAAGTGTATAAGTAAGATTACATTTCATCTGCAAGCATCGACTGCAATAGTATATTTAATTAATTATTTAATTTTTTTATCGATTTATTTTTCTATGAAAGTGATGCGGCCATTTTGTGAGTGTTGTCATTTTTGGTGAAAATTTTACCCACTTATTTATTTGTTGTGGGTTATATTTTTATCCATTATGGAGCCTATGTCATATTAGTTTCCCTGACAAAAAAATAAATACAAATCATACAAACGGTTAGATTAATTTTGGAAACCATCTAGCCAGAGCATAGTTTGCTCAATTCACTTTGAAGAGATATATTTATGACAAAGGTGGTTTGAAAACAGCATATCCTACTAAGATATCTATACTAATTATAATGCTAAAGAGTTTGTTTGTTTGTTTGCTAGAATGCGCTAATCTCAGGAACTAAGTAAAGTAAGTAGACTTCTAATCTTTATTTCGCGGGGGGATTGACGTATTGTTTTTGGACACATTTGACGACATGTAATTATGAGTGAACGCGGCTTCTGGTTTGTTCTGTATTCTGAGTAAGGATGGTACCTTTTTAAAATAGAAAGAAAAGAAACAAAGAAAAACATTTATTCTCGCGCAGGCGCACACACAGAAAACAAAAATGCAAAATAAAAGAAAATAAAATATACTAAAAATCTAAACTAAATGATGCAGATAAAATGAAATTTCCTAAAATAAATTAATAACAAAAAAAACAAAACTTGTCTATGGTCCACAGAGTATAATATTATAAGGACAAGGATTGTAACATTTGTGTTTGTAACAAACTTTAACCAAACAATAACAAAAAACTTATAGGTATTGTTATTAGTAAATACGTAGGTATATAACTTAAAAAGTTACTTTCCCCGAAGGTTTTATGCAAAAATCAGTATCGCTAAAAGTGATATTCAATCGTTCATCATAATTAGATTCATGAGCCTTTAAGTGCCAACTACTGAGCAAAGATTTGAGCATTAATCGCTACGCTTGCTCAAAGCGGATTGGCGATTTCAAACTTCTAATCAGAAATTATAAGACCAGGTTTCCTCACGATCAGCCGGGGTTGCGGGCTAATCGCAATGAGTCACCGCGGCCTCGGCCCAGAGCAGGAGAAGGAACGGTGGGGTTTTTAGTCAGTAAGAGTCTGACACTGTCTCTCGCCTTACCCTGGGCGGGAGAAGTCATTTGATGACTTACCAATGACAAAAAAAAGGTTTCTTCACCGTGCACATGTCTTGAGGAACAGTGCGTGTTAAATTGTATTTGTGCTTCTCCGATGATAACAATAATCATGATCTCAATATGCACAATTCTGTCGATTCGTTGCTAATAGGTTACTGACCTGTTTTTGGGAATGTGTGAAAAACACGTTTTTCATAATTCAGAAACCAGTTAGACATTTAGTAGCACGCTTGGATTCAGCGAAAACAAACTTTCAACGGTTTTAAAACTTTGCCCAAGCCCGGGAGTCGGAGTATCTCTAAGTGTGGGAGAGCCATGCTTCAGCACGAATGGAATCGATCGGAGTGATACCATGGCCTCACAGAACAGCGGCGTGAAACAATCACAGCGTTGTGTTTCTCCGTTTAAGCGAGGTTACCGGACGCCCAATCCTTCCCTTATAAACCCTATATCCCCAAAACCCTTTCTGAAAAAAGTCAGCAAAGCACTCAGTAACTCCACCGGTGTTGGTGGTGTCAATGGGCGATGCCAATTGCTTACTACTAGGTAATCTATTTGCCGCCCCTATCGCATAAAAGCACATCATACCTAGACCCGGATCAAAACAAAGTCTCATCCTCTGTCCCTATATCCCTATGTACCTTTGCTTAAATCTATAAAACTACGCAACGGATTTTGATGCGGTTTTTTCATAGGTACAGTTATTGAAGAGGAAGGTTTATATGTAGTTGTATATGTAATACTATCCATTAAATAGCGGAGAAATTTTGTGCGAAGCCGGGGCGAATAGCTAGTTTTCAATAAATTTTATGTCTCTCGATGGTTACTTCTCACGTCTGGTTTACAAAATATATTATATGGGAATCAGCTCAATAAATTAAATTGTACATTTAACCATTTCTTGTAATAGTTCAATTGCAGGATTCATCCTGCAATTAAATCATCCTTTCATCCTTATATCTCCATCCTTATATATCCTGGATACAAGTCCTTTAAGCCATCTAGGATCCTAAGCATCGAACGTAGACATAGACAAGAATCCCGTATTTTTATATGTCAATATTGCATAGCAATGGCGGCTAAGCCGTTTGCCCAGTGACCCACAGCACAGGTACTGTTAGAAACGGGTTCTGCAACGCATAGCCCGTCTGCCGACACGCTATTCTACAAGATATTTAAACATACTTGCATTTGTATGTATTTGTTAGTGACGACATTACATTTTTATGCAATACCTACAAGAGAAGTTTTGGTAGCAAGTGCGTTTCCCGGCGTTTGGAGGTAAGGATTTTGAGGATTGGTGGAAAAAGGCAAGTATCGTGTCTCCGGTAAACTCTTCCGATAAAACTCAATCGCTGTTTCACGCTGGCTTCGTTTGCGGCCGTGGTATCACTCCAGTCGATTCGGTCCATCTGAAAAGTAAGCATAAATAATTACTTGACAGAGGTTCCATGCAACAGATCATAACATTACACATCATTAGCGTATATGTGCCCATTGCTGGCAAAGGTCCCTTTTCACACCGAAAATATTTAAGCATTAATCACCACGCTTGTTCAAGCCGGATTGGCGATTTCAAGCTTTGAATTATGAAACAATGAATTTATTTTTGCAAATAGGCCATAACGGCACTTTTACACACGTCAAATTATACGTGAAAAACTAGATGAAGCCGGCAATAGAATTAGCCGGCCGAAATTAGAAATTATAATTCCAGGTTTCCTCACGATCGATGCTTCCCTTCGCCGTATGTCAGTGGGGTCAAAATAATCATAGAAAGTACATATAACTCGGAAATAGCCACATTGGTACTTGCCAGGTCCAGCGCCTTAACCTCCGGGCTACCATGTCACCTACGACAGGTCGTAACGCGACTAAAAATAAAAATAAAAGTCTTAAAGAAACCGTGGCCTTAGACCGTATAATTGTTATCGCTATTAAAAAATAATTACGTGCGCGTTCCACTAGTCTGTGGTATTATCGCGGTAAGCTAATTAATATATTATCACGTAGCCTTGGCATTGTACAAATATTTAAGTAACTTGATAACATTAAGATGAGCTCATTTTTTATAATGTTTTTGAGGTTATCACTTTTCTTTCTATTGTTACTTGAAAATGACACGAATAGATAGATGCACAGTCAGCTGTTTGACCTTCCGCCATGTTTCAATCAGTTTTGCCGCCAAAATTTGACATAAGTATTGTAAAAGGTTGCCCGTATTAAAAATATTATATTCCATTTTCATTACCAACAATTTGAACTGCTCTTTCCTACTTTTACACATGCGTAAAGATTATAGCAAATCATCTTATGTAGAGGAGACACTTCTTCCAACCGCCACTTCTTACATGCTATATATATTTTTTAGCAGACGTATTCTTGATATTATGCAATCGGCGCCGCCCATGACCATTCGTAACACCGTCCAGAGGATTTACTGCGGAGGCGTTGCCGACTTTTTGGGGATACGTTTATCTAGGGAGATCGGATTCGGCCTCCAATAGCCTCACTCACAGTGGAACAACGCTGTGGATGTTTCACGTCAGTTTTTTTAAGGCCGTGGTATCATTCCGAACGAGCCAACCCATTCGTGCCGAAGCTTGGTTCGCCTACAAATAATGAAATTATAGGTGCACTAATTGAATTTTTTTCCCCATTTTGCTAACACATCGTGAAGTCCTTATAGAGAGTTTCACAGTATATAAACAATATAACAACGATGATGTCAACGTTATCGACTCAAGGTTGAGATTAGAGACGGCGTTAGATGCTGTAATATTGAGAGAAGTTATGCAGAAGGTTGACTAGAGTAGTGTTGAGTAGAGAGTGGTGGTTGAGGAGAGCTAACCAAGACTTTTTTTTTCTTTTTAAGTGTTGTGATTTTTTCTCACACTAGGCATATAAGAAATGCTGACTGCTCATAGCTTTGATTTTTGTTGAGTAAAAGTGCCGTTTTCAAAAATAAATTCATTGTTTTTCATAAATTTCTTCCCCGTGGCCTTGATTAGTTGATTACAGACTTTTTTCGCATGATTTTTTTGATGTCTCGTCATTAACTTAGGTCCGTCTCTTTTAAAGTCCAGACAATGTATTAAAAAGATATAATATTCGCATAAGACATTCCTTTTTTTTAGAAAAGTTGGTATATCAGAATAACACCATCTCAGTTCAGGAACAGAGTAAATGCACTTTTTCAAAATAAACCTTCTTTACTTCAAGTTGGTACAGCTAGTTAGATGACGTCACTGTAATATTTACAAGAATGTCTTGTGCACACATACAATATAGTTTTATTGGCCATTATACTATGTAAAGTAATATGAGTATAACGTTAAAACTAAAATCTGCTAAAAAATGCTCAAAACACTACATAGTATAAAACAAAGTCGCTTTCTCTGTCCCTATATCCCTATGTTAGCTTAAATCTTTAAAAATACGCAACCGATTTTAATGCGGTGATTTTAATGGATCAAATCATCAGCCTATAACTGCCCACTGCGAGGAAACCCCTCTTCCGATACTGGAGAAGGTTTGAGCATTAACCACTACGGTTGCTCAAGACGGATTGGCGATTTCAAACTTATAATTAGAAATTATAAGTCCAGGTTTCCTGTTTCCTCACGATGTTTTCTTCACCATAACAATATGTTATCCTAAAACATATTTATAATAATTATGACACCGTATGTGTTGTGAAAGTATGCTAGCATGTCTTTCTATCAGAGATAGTTAACAGGACGGAAAGTGATATAAACTTCTATACATCTAAACTATCTGTCTGTCTAAGCAGTCTAGGTATCAGCTCAAAAAATTACATCACCTTTATTATATCATCAGCCTGATTTCGTCCATTGCTGGACATAGGCCTCTCCAATAACACGCCACTGAGCTCGATGTTCAGCTCTTCTCATCCAACCACTGCCAGCCTTACGGATATCGTCAGTCCACCTAGCTGGAGGGCGCCCTAAACTACTACTACCAAATAATTACATAACACATAAAATTAAAGGAAAAAACTCCGTTTATCCATTTTCTCTGCGACCTGAATTCTCGATCGCTTGTAAATCAAGTGCGTGAAACGGAACGTGACTGAATGCGCCTTGTGCGCGTGCGCGTACAACTAGTATGTGGTACCTAGGTACTTATATTTGCAACTTTAACGATATTTTTTAATTGTAACGGAAAAAGAGTAACCATGGAGTTTCTTGCTCGTTCTTCTCCATAGGATTCTACACTTTAGAACGAGCAAATAGCTTCACTAGAGGACAGACGGACAGACTGACACTTTTTCTCTTCTTCATCTTTAAGGTTTGTTTGACGTTTGTAAGTAATTACCTGTTTTTTTTTTGTCAGGGGAAAATCATCAAATGACTTCTCCCGACGTTTGAAAGCACCTGTAAGGGTCTAATGTGGAAATAAAATTTTCTTTGATTTTTCCTTACGGAAGTTGTTGTTTGTTTAGCTGCCGAAGTAAAGTTTCTTGCCAAGGTAGCTGATTAGTAAACTTGACCCTTTTAAATTGTTATCTCCAACCTGCCTGTTAAGCGTGGAGGTTACAATAAACTCTAGAGAAGGCCTCTTTTCTAAAAAACTACTATAAAGGAACCCGCTAGTTGAAGAACATATTTTTTTTATGTGGCAACCCTACATTACAAACACAATCTAGGTAGTTAAGAAATAAGAGAAAACATTTCCCCTTACTCTCGTGGGAATAACAATATAAATAATAATCGATTTACCGATACTTTTACAATTTATCGATTAACACCGTTATCGATTTCACAGAATAAGTAAAAAAAATAAATACTCGATTTTTATGTTCATTAAAATAATTTCTCGAATACCATAGTGAGATCACCCGACTGAGGCGTTATTTAAAACAAACTTAATTTTACACTTCATACTTGATTTGGTCATCAAATTTCAACCTTATTGCAAAGCAAGAAGTGTTAATAAACAAGTTTTAAAAACGCAAGTTAAGTTGGCCAATCAAAATCTCAAAAAAAATTGATGACGTAAGCCGAAACGCCTGCGTTTTTTGCTTCTAATTTCAAAATTGGATGCGTTCGGACTTTACTATTTTGTTTGAACTTAATTAATTTCGCCGTTTTTTTTAAATTGGCCTGAAGTATTTTATGAATATTAATTTATTTCAAAAGATTATTTCCTGCTATCGTTTAAGTACTTGCAACTTTACTTTTAGCGTCTATGACGACGATTCTTATTAATTTTATAAAATTTAACTTCTCTCAGTGTTGATTTTTCAATGGTTAGATTAAAGTATGATGCTCTCGTTTTGCTTTTTCTTCACGCCTAAACTACTGAACCCATTTCTGTGTAATTTGGTAGAGACATAGTTTGAACTTTGGAAAAAGGACATAAAATAGTTTTTATACCAAAAATCTGCAGGAACTCACCATTCCAGGCGAATTTAGTCACGGGCAAAATCTAGTATTGTATCACTGATTTATTTGTTTAAGTACCTAAATTTAGTTTGCAATTCGGTATTTTCGGTGGTAGGTAATTACGAATATTTGGGTTGAAAAACGATAGGTACGCACAGATAAAGTATATAATTATAATATAATTAACATATAATTATTTTGACGAAGTTAACAGCTCCATTCATCAAGTTCATAATTGGTTTACAGTCAATAACTTAGGACTTAATGAAAAAAAAACAAAATATATACCAACGTACACAGTAATTATTGTAGCATAATTATAAATGGGCAAAACTTAGAATTTGACTAAAAACCCCCGTTCCTTCTCCTGCTCTAGGCCGATGCCGCGGTGTCTCATTCCGTTTGCCCTGCAACCCCGACTACGTACCTACGTTGCTATATTCGCCGAATATCTCTACCCGAGCTGCCAAAGGACAAAGTCAATAAAATTGCATCATTATAAGCGTGATATGTTGCTTTATGACTGCATTTTAGTTACAAATAGATAAAAATAACGATGACTGTAGCCTCTATATTCCACGAAGGTTAAGTATGTATTGATTTACAATTAATACTAACATTTATCATAACATTATAAGGAAAACCTCTTTACTAATAACGAATGGGTGTTTATTCAGCTATGTCCCGTCGAATTCGATAAAAATTAAGAGACCATTGGTAATTTATAGCATAATATATTAAGTCAATTTTATTAAGCTTCACAAATTTCTCCACTATTTAATTGATGTTATTACACATATAAACCTTCCTCTTCAATCACTCTCTCTATTAAAAAAAACCGCATCAAAATTGTAAGTAAAAATTTTTACAAGTAGCTATTTACCTAAATCGATGTTAGCTAATAAACTGAATTTAAATAATCTTTGTATGTACTTTATACGAGCTTTTTAAAATAAAAAGACATACCAACATTGTTTACCTTCAGTTAACAACCTAAATCGATAGACTATAGTATGGGGATAAAGTTATAAAACCTTGCTAACATTCCAATCGTTTGTAATAATAATAATAAAACATTCTCTGACAGCGCATGTTACCTTGTATTCATAAATATTAAGATTCGCTGCCAACCGCAGCCATCTTGCATTCAATTATTCATTTTGGCGCCAAGTCCGCCATTCACTTGTCATACTAATTCTTTTGTATTTAGAAAATTTTCACGTAACTAGCTGAATGCTTAGTTTTAATTGTTCGGGCAACAAATATTAGGTACTTAGGGGAAAATCATCAAATTACTTCTGCCGCATAGGGTAAGGCGAGAGAGTGTCAGAGTCTTACTGACTAAAACTCCCCCGTTCCTTATCCTGCTATGGGTCGAGGACGCGGTACTTGCAATTCAGCAGATTTTATAGCTATTTGTTAAAACACTAACTTTCCTATTTATATCTGATATTAGCGTAGATATCGAACATAAAAATAGAAATCTCTCAAAAATAAATTTTACCCGAATTTTATATCAAATTTTCGACCTTGGCAACAATAGGACCGGAACACGCGCTGTCTATGGTGTCACATAACACAAAAGAGGTTCTTGACATAAAGTTTTAATTTCACTGCTTTCTAAAATATTCATTGTTTTTAAATCCATTGTATTTTTTTTTCTTTCCTACTTAGATTCGTATCAAGAATTATTATATTTCTTACTTACCTACATCGTTTGTAACGCAAACTCCACGATTGGTATAAAAAAATGAATGAGCTGTTTTAGGAACCTACCTAAGCATATTCAATCCGGGAAAAAGTATTAATGAATTTCTACACGGTTCTAAATCTTTGAATCTCAAATTAAATTTGGATTTGAGCTACAGCAATACCTACTTACAATTACAATATTGAATATCTATAGCTATATTCTATATAATATTATAGAGAGGTAAAATTTGTAAGTTTGTATGTAGGGGTAATCTTTGGAACCGCTGGTCGGATTGCCAAAATTCTTTCTAGGGTAGATAGCTACAATTTTCCTGAGTGCTATAGGCTGTAAAACATTACGCTTCGATTAAATGGAGCTGAGCAGCGGGTGAAACAGCGAGCAGCTAGTTTATACATAAAAATGAAAGTGGAGTTTGTAGTTAGTTAAACTAAGTATATTTTTTACTAATAATACGGTTCATACAAAAATAACACTGTAAAATTTCAGTCTCCATCTGTCTGTCTATTTGTTCCGGCTAATCTTTAGAATGACTGAACCGATTCTGAGCTGACTTTTATTGGCGCAAGCAGCCGATGTAATAAAGAGTAACTTACTAGCTAAGCTACTTTCAATAAAAAAAACTTTTAATTTTATTTGGCAACACATAATTATCTAGTGTTCGGGTTAGCGATAGTCTCCAGTGTCACCTTAAGCGGAAAAAGTCGCGAGTTTTATGTAGTCTGACATAAAAGTATTATAAAACTAGTTCAATCGAGAGATTTGTGCTTATAATCCGTTAATATTTTACTCCTACATACGAAACTGAGGAAGCGGCGGTGTCTAGCCCAACCTCACACTGCCACCGTATGTTCCACGGCGACACTACGGGCGTCGGGGATCGAGGGACGATCTCCGGCCACCGTAAGCACGGGCCTGCGGTCGGCGGGTAAGGGCAGCTCGCCGCCCGACCAGAACCAGGCCCGAGCGTACGGCGCGTAGCGTTCCGCGCGCGCCTCAAATAGCCAATAGACCACCACAGACGGGGCCCTAAAGGGCTGATGTTCAGCCGGGGTTGCGGGGTAAGCGCAATGCGGTACCGCGACCTCGGCACAGAGCAGGAGAAGGAACAGGGGGGTTTTTAGTCAGTAAGAGTCTGACACTCCCTCCTGCCCGGCCCTGGGCGGGAGAAGTCATTTGATGATTTTCCCCACAAAAAAAAAAAAAAAACCGTATGTTCCACCGTGTCCTCTGGGTGGTCTTCACAATGACGGCACTCGGGCGTTTCTTCCGGCTGGATCCGAAACAGGAACCTACCAAGCTACCGTGCCCAGTAAGCACCTGCGTCATTCGGAAGATGAGGTCGCCGAAGCGACTCTCAAGCCACTCCTCAAAGTGGGGTCTTACCGCTGCTATTACAGCCGGCCCGTAAAGATAAACGCTAAAGTCGCAGTGGGAGAGCCATGCTTCGGCACGAATGAGTCGGCTCGACCAGAGTGATTTACCACGGTCTCACAGAAAACCGGCGTGAAACAACTATAGCGTTGTATTTCGCCGTGTGAGTGATGTTACCGGAGGCCCAATCCTTCCCCTCCCCCAATCCCTTAATCTCCAAAACCCTAATCCACAATAAAACCATCAGGTAATCCATCTGCTCGTTTGCCGATCTATAACATAAAAAAGAAATCAGCTGCTCCATAGTTTACTACGACAAAATAATTAAAAAAAGAAACGTTCACTGTAAAATTGACAGCGAAACAATATAAATAATGACTACCGTGTTGAAAAAGGAAATAGTCATACAATACACAAACGTATGAGTTATGTATGAAGTCATACAGGAAATAGTTTCAACGGCCAATCATTTCATACACTTCTGTATGAGAGTTACGTCATTTTTCTAACGTATTATCGGCTTGAAGTCGTACATTCGCTTAGTTTAACAGGGATTAAATCAACAATTTTAAGTCTATCGGCCATCTGTAAATCGCCACAGATAAAGAACTGCACTGCACAGATAAAAAAAATTTACTTGGCTTAGGGCTGATTTTTCAATAAATGTTATTTTTGGAATAAAATTGTTGCTGTCTCTGTCTTATACAAACATTATGACGCGACAGCATCATAATTATTCTCCAGGTAATTTTTATCTAAACCATTGAAAAATTTGCCTTTAGTCAAAAATAGGTTACTTTTTCGACAATACAATGCAATAATGGAATAAAATATAAATATACATATTCCCGCCGTCAAACTGTCTTAACAGTTTGGTGAGTTTATATATTTTAAACTTTTTGTTAACATTAATAAAGGATTTAATTATTTTAAAAAAATATATGCTCAATAAATATTCGTATTTTTAGCCATTTTTTTTACTACGATAAAAAATTAGGTAAGTACCTGATTGTAAACATTTTTCCAAACAATTTCTAAGATAACTTTTATATTAAATGACATTCCAAGATGTACCTACCTAGTTACATTTATATAGTTAATTACTTAAATCTATAGACTATAGGCCTTTTATATTGTCGTGTTTGACAAAATAAACAATGTAAAAACATTTTGCGTAATGATTTGACATTATTCATTCTTAAAAGTGTGGAAGAGCCTTAAGAATTAAGCCCGAATGGGTCGCCGCCACCGGAGTTACACAACGGCCTCCCAGAAAACAGGCGTGAAATAACCACAGCGTTGTGTTTCGCTGTGTTAATGAAGTTACCGGAGGCCCAATCCCTCATCCCAACCCAATCCCAAGGTCGGCAGTGCGTTGCCGACCTTGGGACCGTTACTCCTCTGTTTTTGCGGGTGTCCATGTGCGACGCTGATAGCTTATAGCTTACCATCAGGTAATCCGTCTGCTCGTTTGACGGCTTATCACAAATAAAATGGTTGTTTTTTTTTTCGTTTTGCATCGGAAATTTTCTAGAAAATTCCATTAAAAATTAACGTGATAAAAACAGTTTCGTTGTCATCCGTTCGGTTAAATTTATAATTGTTATTGTAATATGAATCATTCTTATCTTTTATCGTGTAATGGAGTAAATAATAGTTGTTTAATTGTTATTTTATTAAGTATATCATTGGCCTGAATTCTATTCTTATCTACAAGTGTATGTGCCCAGAGTGCTCAAGCAGTTACAAGTAAAGGTTGGCCAAGAAATTATATTAGTCATTACTTTTTTATATATTTTTTTTATATATAATAACTAAATCGATGTTAGCTAATAAAGTGAATTTAATTAACCTCTGTATGTATTTTATACGAGCTCTTTAGTGTAAAAGGCATGCCAAGATTGAACCTTTAGTTAAATAGCTTTTGCTCGCGACTCCGTTCGCGTGGAATAGTGACTTCCTGCAATTTTTGGTTTAAAAACTATCCTATGTTCTTTCGAGTTCCAAACTATGACTGTAGCAAATTTCACAAAAATCGGTTGAAAGCCGTATAAAAAAATCGGTTGAAAGTCAAAAAATTAAAAAGACAAAAACCAAGAATACGCTAAATCTATACTATCTATACTAATATTATAAAGAGGAAAATTTGGAAGTTTGTATGTAGGGGGTAATCTTTGGAACCACTGGTTGGATTGCCCAAAATTCTCTCACTGATTGACACAGCTACAATGTTCCTGCGTGCTATATGCTATAAAACATCACGCTATTTTTTTAAAAAAAAAACGATGCCTTACATTAGGATTTTCTCCTGTGTTGCGGTTACAAACATATAATTTCACATACACATGACACCCAGACCCGGAACAAACATTTGTGGATCACACAAAGAGTTGTTCCGCGCGGGAAACGAACCCGCGACACGTTGCACGGCAGCCAGTTGCCCAGCCACCACACCAACCGTGCAGTCAAAAACGCTACGATCAAGTGGAGCTGAGCAGCGGGTGAAACCGCGTGAGAGTAGCTATAAAATTATAAAGAGGTATTTTTAAGTTTGTATGTAGGGGTTAATCTGTAAAAAGCTAGTATTACATAAAATATGTTCAGTAGTTTAGGCGTGAAGAAAAGACAGACAGACGGACAGAGTTCCTTTCGCAGTTATAATATTAAGTTTGGATTATCTAAACTCATGATCCATAGTTTCTGTTCAGCCGGGGAATTGCGTGTGTAATATACCGCTGCCTCAGCCTACACAACAGGAGAAGGAACGGGGGGTTTTAGTCAGTAAGAGTCTGACTCTCTCTCGCCTCACCCTGGGCGGGAGAAGTCAATTAATGTTGGCCTACATCCAAGAGAAAAATATGTAGGTATAAGCTTCTGATCGCGTTCGGCTGCAGTACTACAATACCGCCGACGTATCTCGGCGAGTCTGAAGTTAGCCGATTAGCTGCGCAGTACACAATTTTGATCCTAAAAGATCCATTGCGCAGACAAACGGCTAACTTCAGACTCGCCAAGATACGACGGCCGTACTGTACCTACGGTAAATAAGCCTATATGTTATTCCAGACTATAATCTATCTGTGTTCCAAATTACATTGAGATCCGTTCAGTAGTGTTTACGTGAGAGAGTAACAAACATCCATCCGTACTCACAGACTGTAGCGTTTATAATATTCTGTGTAGGTAAAAGGTTCCAAAGATTACCCCCTACATACAAACTTACAAATATTACCTCTTTATGTCTGTCTCCTGCATTCCGAGGGAAGTAGAAACTATTTTGTTTTTCTTACTCCTCAAATAATATCTTCTGGTTTATTTCGTTGCGGGATCTAAGACAGTCATTCATGTCCCTGGGACGCGCCGGACTTCAGTGTTCCGGTGTTTTCATGGTTGTATCCACTGTAGGTCCTGGTGCGCAGGAGTTGCAACATTTTTGGGAAATTGCGGCGTAGTTATCTCATTAAAAATGACCTCTTTACAATATTAGTATAGATAAGAAACAAATATTAAAAAATATTCTGTACCTAGCCTTATCTATACATTTCCATCGTGACACTATTGTGTCTAGGTTCACATAAAATTCAATTTCAAACAGCGAACACGTACAGAGCTCTTTAAAATTAAAAAGTAAATAGTAGAACATAACATAACAATCCTTATTTATTTTGACTCATCATATTCTTAGTATGAGAATCGATGTTTTTGTTAGGTAAGTACATGTTTATTTATTAGCGAAACATTGTAAAATAAATGGCTTTTAAAACTACCACGGAGTTTTAAACTGGAAAATATTTTGCAACTACCGGCCCGCCCCCGCTTCGCACGGGTCCAACTATCTCGCTATCAAAGGGTCACTTTTTCCCAATCTTCCCCTCCAGTTTTCTAATATTTTCTTTGATAAGAACCTTCTCCTGACAATAACACACACAACAAAAAAATAATTAGCAAAATTGGTCCAGGCGTTGTTGAGTTATGCGCTTACCAACACATTTTGTGATTCATTTTTATATACATATAAGAAGATAGACTTGGCCAAATGACGTCTCCCGCCCAGGGTGGGGCGAGAGTGTCAGACTCTTACTGACTAAAAACCCCCCGTTCCTTCTCCTGCTTGAAGCCGAGGCCACGGTACCTTAATGCGACCCGCAACCCTGGCTGAATTGACTGGAGCTTATCACTACATAGTATAAAACAAAGTCGCTTCCTCTGTCCCTATATCCCTATGTACGCTTAAATCTTAAAAACTACGCAACGGATTTTGATGAGGTTTTTTAATAGATAGAGTGATTGAAGAGGAAGGTTTATATGTATAATAACATCCATTAAATAGTGGAGAAATTTAGTATCAGCGGTGCACCCGTGCGAAGCTGAAAATACAAAAAATAACAAATGAAAACTGGATGTTCTGAAACCATCAAGTTTCCAACCAAAGAGTATGTAACCACTACGTTGTTTCCAACTATACTCGGACTATTTATTATGTTTTCGGCTTACTCACGTAATAATTTGACGAGATACTCGACTAGTTTCAAACCATGCTAGAGGCCCATATTCAATCCAATTATTACGTGAGTAAGCCGAAAACATAATAAATAATTTAGAATGTCTCACGAAAGTTTTAATAAAAATATACTCGGACTTTTAATTCCATTCCAGTTTTTACAATTTCAGTGTTGCAACGTTATGACACGTAATAAATAGTGACGTTGCGAAATTATTCGATATGGAAATCGAATATTTCTGAATCGATTCCTCTCGTTTATAAATTTACTCTCGTAAACTAAGTTTATTAGGAAATAAAATATTTCTGAACCGATAATTTAGTTTTGACAATTAATTAACGATCTGAGACTTTTCTTTTGTAATTGTGTGTGAAATTAATTAAAAATGTGATCATGAAGGAACGTGACAAATAAAACAGACATTTTATAAATTGTCGCCGTCATCGCTATCGCTATCGCCGTTACTCTATGTAACATTTATTATGAATTGTGTCTTTGATATTTATTTTCAATTATCATATCTAGCTTACTAATTTTTTCATCTTCTTTGAAAACATGGGATACACATTTAGACCATTCGGTAGCCGTAATTTTTTGAATGCCTTCCTGAAACTGATTCACTGATTGTTTATCGATTTTTTGTGTTCATCACTACACTGTTATATGTGGTATCATTATTTCACAAAATGACAGTGGTCAATGTCAAATCAGGAATCGAATTAAAAGTCTGACTATAGATAGTCAAATTCAATACTTTTTTTCCAAATGTCAAAAACGATAGGTAGTTTTCTATGAAATTTGTATGAAACACCAAAATATGACGTCAGAGGATTTATGCGTCAAATAGCTTACTTATTTTTTTTTAATTAGCTAAATAACATCGAATATTTATTGTATCGACAGATGGATAAATAAAAGTATAGTAGTTATTTTTCAATATTTTATTATATTGAAACGTCGAATTAATTTTGTATTTTTGAACCGATTCTGTATAACTACAAATTCTGCTTACAAAAACAGAAAATCTTAAAACATAAAGGATATAGGGATAACTAATTATTGCCAGTCACAAAAATCTCCGCAGGGGAGGTCCTTCCGGTTGGTAGGACGAAAAAAAAGGAAAAATAGACTCCATATTTGTGTTTGAAGTTAGTCTAAACATAGGAACGGCTGGCGCGCACGTGTTGTTGGATTTTATGCACACATGTGCTTAGATTCGTTCGGTTCCGTATTGAATAAACATTCATCTATACTAATATTATAAAGAGGTAAAATTTGTAAGTTTGTATGTAGGGGGTAATCTTTGGAACCGCTGGTCGGATTGGCAAAATTCTTTCACTGATAGATAGCTACAATGTTCCTGAGTGCTATAGGCTATAAAACATCACGCTACAATCAAGTGGAGCCGCGAGTGAAACCGCGCGGGAGTAGCTAGTTATTCATAAATGACCATGTTAGATTCCAGATTTCCATAAAACATCCGCTACGATTAAATGGAGCCGAGCAGCGGGTGAAACCGCGCGAGGGTAGCTAGTAAAGAATATAAGCACGAATGGGTCGGCTCGACCGGATTGATACCACGGCCTCACAGAATACCGGCGTGAAACAACCTCAGCGTTGTGTTTCACCGTGTGAGTGAGGTTACCGGAGGCCCAATCCTTCCCCTCCCCCAAATCCCTAACCTCCAAATGCCTAAGCCTTAAAGTAACGGGAACGTTCTCTTATGGGCAGCGCTGATTGATTACCAGCTGGCAATACATCTGCAAAAAAGCTTTGTAGGTCTTAATTAAAATCAGCCGGGGTTGCGGGGTAAGCGCAATGAGGCACCGCGACCTCGGCACAGAGCAGGAGAAGGAACGGGGGAGTTTTTAGTCAGTAAGAATCTGACACTAAAATGGGCGGGAGAAGTCATTTGATATATTCCCCTCACAAAAAAGATCTTACTTCATTAAAATTTGTTCATGCTCTGTTCTGCCACAGAAGATGAACTGAGAATAGATTGTGAGAGAATTTAAGTGTAGGAGAGCCATGCTTCGGCACGAATGGGTCTGCTCGACCGGAGTGATACTACTTCCTCACAGAAAACCGGCGTGAAACAACACACAGCGTTGTGTTTCGCCGTGTGAGTGAGGTTACCGGAGGCCTAATCCCTCCCCCTATCCCTTCCCGATCCTTATATCCGCAACCCCCATCCTCAAAAGGCCGGCAAAGCACTCGTAACTCCTTTGGTGTTGCGGATGTCCATGGGCGGCGCCGATTGCTTACCATCAGGTAATCCGTCTGCTCGTTTGCCGACTTATACCATAAAAAAAGAAAAAGATCTACTAGTTATATACAAGTTAGAAAAGGTACGTTTATCAGTTGAATTTCATATTTAAATGTAACCATGACTCCACAATGACGTTATTAATATTATTTTAGTATTATTACAATATATATTATGTTTGTAATAAGTAGTCATTCAATTTTTACCAAGAATTCAATGATAATGTAAGTCAATATCTATTTTTGTATTTTTTTAATACTGAATGATATCAAAGTATTAATTTAGATTAATAAAAAACTTATCTTTATGTTAATCTTCGGTTTTGATCATCAATCATTTGATTAATAACTAGGCTACCCAGACGTCCCGACTTCTCCACTATTTAATGGATGTTATTATACATATAAACCTTACTCTTCAATCACTCTATCTATTAAAAAACAGCATCAAAATCCGTTGCGTAGTTTTAAAGATTTAAGCGTACATAGGGATATAGGGACAGAGAAAGCGACTTTGTTTTATACTGTGTAGTATAAAACAAAGATAAGTAACCTTCTTACCAAAATATAATCACATTTCTGTTAAGGACGAGGTCTCGTTATTGTTTGTTTGGAAGTTCTTAGAAATGACCACGTTTTGGTGATTAAATAGGTATGTTTTATCGTGGTTTTTATTCCTGAAACAGACAGAAATACAGATAATATTAAGCAGAAGCAATGACAGAAAATTTAAAAATAAATGCTGTATTCTTTACAACTTCGCGTAAATTTTAAATCTAATCTATGACCTGACATTAGTAACATCCTCGACCACGCACTCATGTCATTTGAGTCACAAAACAATTTCAAATTATCTTTCTATTATTTTCTTGTGTTTACGGTAGTTCTAAAATAATAAAGATCAATAACTAATCTTTATAATGATGTTGATTTTATCTTGCATAATTATTTTATTATATGAGTATTTTATTGTTTTCTACTGATACGCTGTCGAAATATCAGTAACGACATATTAAACAAATAAAGAGCTAAAAACTAATAATCTTTTATTTTATAGTTCTTAAAAAAGTATCATTGAATGGCAACCCAAAAAAAGAGCAATAAAACTGCTTTCAGTCTGACATATCATTACAACTGTCAATGTCTAAAATTCCCGCCAAAATACTTTAGCGCCATCTAGCGTTAGAAAAACGGCTAGTAACGGCAAATCTAGTTTCTTAATAATCTTTTATCCTATACGTTTATACCTATGCTAGGTATTATACCTACGTTATGTACATACCTACGCGAATTTTTACGACTAAAATGACCTTGGAGCGATCCCGTTTGTTATTGTACGAATAAAAACCAGAGAAACCGGTTTGCAAATCTTTGTGTACTAAATGTGAATGCAGACACATTTTTATAAAGGTATCACTTAACGAATTATATAATAAATAAGCTAGCTTTTTGAGTTAGGAGTATGACGTGTTTCAATTGTTTTTTACCGGCGAGATTCAAGCGTCGGTATGAACGCTAACCGGTCGTCCCCAGCCCCAGTGATACCAACGCCTGACAAAACCAGCGTTGTGTGCAATCGCACATCGTGAGTGAGGTTACCAGAGGCCCAGTCCTTCATCTCCCCCAATACCGAAATCTGCCAATCCCTTATCCCCAAAAGGTCGGAAACGCAATAGTAACTCCTCCGTTGTTGCGTGGGTCCATGAGCGACGCTGATTGCTTTCCATCAAGTGATCTGTCTGCTCGTTTTAAGCATTGCGCGACATGCGACCCTCCTTGGCTTCGGACGGGTGCAATCCTGCAGTATTTAACGGATGTTACTATGCATATAAACCTTCCTTTTCAATCACTCTATCTGATCATAATCCCTTACTTTTTGAAGATTTAAGCATACATTGGGATATAGGGACAGAGAAAGTGACTTTGTTTTATACTATGTTGTCATAGAATTGTGTTCGTATTGCCAGAGACTACACTCCTAGCGTATATGATGGGCCTCGCCGCCCGACCAGAACCAGACCCGAGCATACGGCGCGTAGCGTTCCGCGCGCGCCTCAAAGAGCCAATAGACTACCACAGACGGGGCCCTATAGGGCTGATGTTCAGTCGGGGTTGCGGGTTAAGCGCAATGAGTCACCGCGGCCTCGGCCCAGAGCAGGAGAAGGAACGGGGGGTTTTTAGTCAGTAAGAGTCTGACACTCTCTCTCGCTTTACCCTGGGCGGGAGAAGTCATTTGGCGATTTCCCTTGACAAAAAAAAAAGAGTGTGATAGGCAGACTGCTCGTATTGCAGTTCCGTTTTCGAATATTAGCACCATGGTGAATAACAGTAGAATACAGAAACTCATCTAGTGCAGAGATCGTCCAGTCAAACAGGATGTATTCTAAAAATACAATTAATAAAATAATATTTATCCTGTTATATTTTATATCCTACTTAATAATATTTGACCTTGACAATACAGTACGAATAAGAAATCCTATTATCCCTGTCTTTAAATTGGTATTTTATGGACAAACTGTAAATACAGTTTGTCCTTCCTTCCTCATTCTCATTGCTAAATATAATTTAAATTTGAAGTTTATTAGCGTGGTGGAGAATAGTCAAGCCTTCTCCGTTTGAGAAGAGGCCTTTACTCAGCAGTGGGCACTTATAGGCTGATGATGATGATGATGATGACTTTGCAATTCCTATGGTACACACACTATCACACACCGTATGGTAAGCAATCAGCGCCGCCTAATGGACACCCGTCATACCAAATGAGTCACTAACTCTCGTAGGTTATAAGGGATTTAGGGGTAAGGGAATTTTCGGACGGGGTTGCGGGTTAAGCGCAATGAGTAACCGCGGCCTCGGCCCAGAGCAGGTGAATGAACTGGGGTTTTTAGTAAGTAAAAGTCTGACATTCTCTCTCGTCTTACCCCAGGCGGGAGAAGTCATTTGATGATTTTCCCCTGACAAGAAAAAGGGATAGGGGATTTTATGATTGAGGATGGTGAGATGGAAGGATTGGGCCTCCGGTCACTCCACTCATACGACGAGACACAACGCTGTGGTTGTTTCACGCCGGTTTTCTGTAAGGCCGTGGTATCACTCCGGTCGAGCCGACCAATCGACCAGAGCAATCTGCCGTCTTCACACTGTGATAATACAGGGTTGATATGTGGTCGTGTGATGCTTGACTTTCAAACGCTTGCGCTGGGTGAAACCGACCTACATTACACGACTATTGTGTGAAACACATAATACCTTTTTTGTATTCATAATCAGTCAGCTACATTAGAAATTGTCTGGGTTAATGGCGTCAAATGCGGTCCTTGATATAGGCAATGATATTTTTTGATTACTTGACTTGGCATTTAGGGCTGATTTTTCAATGGTTAGATAAAAGTTACCTGGGGAATAATTATGATGCTGTCGCGTCACAATGTTTGTATAGGACAGTGACAGCAACAATTTTATTTCTCAGATAACATTTATCTGGCTATTGAAAAATCAGCCTATTAGCATAGTAAAAAGTAACCTATATGTTAATCTAGACTATACATAATAGGTAATCTATCTTTGTGCCAAATTACATCCAAAATTCAGATCCGTTCAGTAGTGTTTACGTGAGAGAGTAACAAACAACCATCCTTACCTTACTGACAAACTTTACATTTATTTCGTTTTTCTACCGGTTTAGGTGGTTAACTAATGGTAAACAATGTTGGTATGTCTTTTTATATTAAAGAGCTCGTATAAAGTACATACAAAGATTATTTAAATTCAGTTTATTAGCTAACAACGATTTAGGTACCTAAATAGCTGATTGTAAACATTTTTACAACAATTTTTAGACAACTTTTAGATAAAAAGACATGCTAAAATTTTTTATATTTAGTTAATTACCTAAGACCTATAGACAAGTAATAAAAACTAAAAAACGACGAAACTGGAAAAGTATAAAATAAGTTTTTTAGATTACTGAAAGGCGTAGGCACACGTTGTCAAAGTGCTACGTGCGACTACGCCTTTACTCGGGTAAATAGTATAGTATGTTGTTTATTTCAAAAACTTGTCAACTTATCCTCTAAGATTGTACACAAATACGGCATCAAAGTAGTCCTTTAAATCGTCTCCAACAGCGCGCTAACGGAACCCTAAAACTTAGCGCGATAATTTGCACGGTGACAGAAACTTGCCAGTCGACGCCAGACGGTTGCCGGGCGCGCACGCCATTATTCGTGTCAAAGTCTATCTTATCTGTGGTGCGAGGTGACGGAAGCAGTGATTATTATTTTTTTAATTCATTTTTAAAAAGAATCCGTTATAAAAATATTCTAGAAGTGTTTGAAATCAAGAATTGTGTTTGTGAATAAAAATTATATTATAGTGTTTATAAACAATTTTTTTTACGTGATAATTTGTGTTGCGTGTCGTCTGCCGCATTTTCGCGGGAGTTGCTTTCCCCGCGTGCATCGGATGTCTATGTGCAGTGCTATCGCTAATTTCTTTTTCGGATACTTTTGGCCTTTTTTAATAAAATATCACCTACGATTGCGTGACAGTGATGTGCAATTAAGACGTGTTTTTATCGATATATTTTAAAAAGTTAGTTGTTTTAAAAGTTACAAAAACTTTTATTAGAAATCCAAGAAGTATTATTAATAAGTATTTAAACGACTTCGTATCGTATTAATTAACGTTAGTAACGACTACATTTTATAATTAATGACATCATCGCTTCAAATAGAAAAACGGTTACAGTTTTTTTCCTATTAAACTTATGAGCATTCCTTTAAACGGCATATAAAAACATTGCAAACTTATTACGTCATATAACAACGTATATTACTAAAAAAAAATTACTTCGTTAGACAAAAAGGTCGAATGATAAGGTCGCTCTTGACTTGTTTTAAAATATGAGTCAGAATACGTATATATGTTATCTTATCTCTTAAGATTGGGAAGTAAGGTACAGACAGGTATTCAATGAGCTATGCTTTTCTATTGTTTAATACAATAAAATTAAGTTATATAAATTAGTTTTGTAATAATATTTTTTTCACGAACCTCTTTTAAAACAACAAAAAAGTTACTTTTTATCTTGATTTTTAGGTTATAACAAATCCTTAAACAACGTCATTACTACACAGTATAAAACAAAGTCGCTTTCTCTGTCCCTATATCCCTATGTATGCTTAAATTTTTAAAACTACGCAACGGATTTTTATGCGGTTTTTCTTGTGATTGAAAAGGATGGTTTATATGTATAATAACATACATTAAATAGAGGAGAAATTTAGTATTAAAATACTGTACGCGTGCGACATTATGACAATAAAAATAATAGTGGTTAGTGATGTTACACCTTACTTTAAAAAAGTTATCGATAAAAAACATAACCTTAAAATTTTAAATTGTCAAATCAGTTATTCTAAACACGATTAGGTATGATACAATGTGTTCGAAAAATTATTCTTATTTGTCTGTTAGCGATGACAAATATGTCCGTTGCCCCCAAGGTCACTGTTAGGAAATTATTCGTCGAAACATAATACAAGCTAGCAGCTGTTGATACAAATTATTACATTACAATCGCTCGTCTGAAGTTACGCAACTATCGAATCTTAATTGGTCTAATTTCCGTAATTATTTCAATACTTACATACTGTTGGTCTAATTAAAGGAAAAAAGTAGACTGTATTATTTGTCAATGGTTTTGCTCGCGTAAAAACATTTCAGTCTTTAGTTCATTTTCAACCAGGATTGCGGATACATGCGAGAGAAGAAGACTCGGAGTGATTTTTAGTCAGAAAGTAGTAAAAACAAACATAAAATCGCATATTTAGTATTCAGAGTAAGCTTTTAAAGATTTTTCTTTTCTCAGATTCGTTAAAATATGTATTGTATCACAGAATGTGTATAGAACTTGATGCTTACGCGCGGTTTCACTCGCTGCTCGGCTCCTATTAGTAGTAGGGTTATGTCTCACAGCCTTCATCACTCAGGAACATTGTAGCTATCTATCAGTGAAAGAATTTTGGATTACCCCTGCATACAAACTTACAAATTATACATTTAACTCTTTATAATATTAGTATAGACTAGCAACTCGTTCGTGGTTCACCTGTTTGCTCAACTATCGTTGTCAGTCATTTGTTCTGTTAGTGAACACCATCGAAAATTTGAAAGGACTGTTATTAACCGACCTTTTGACTCGACAAAAAAGATTCGTCAAAATTAGTTCAGGCGTTGCTGAGTTATACGCTTACCAACGTATTCGGCGATAGATTTTTATACAAATACTAGCTTTTGACCCGAATAGTAACTTCCTGCAGATTTTTGGTATGAAAACTATCCTATGTCCTTTCTCGAGTTCCAAACTATGTCTTTAACAAATTTCACAGAAATCGGTTCAGTAGTTAAGGCGTGAAGAAAAGACAGACAGAGTTACTTTCGCATTTATAATATTAGTTTGGATTATATGATTTTGTTACCTCACTACATGGATGAAGTCACTTTTATTAAAAGACCACTCTTCTCACGATCATCAAGAAACGATCCATCAACTGTAAATCCAATTTGACATTAACGTTCTTATCGCAATTACAGTAAGACCTAGATTCCTTTAACAATTGACATAATGGCACTGGCCAGTAAAAAATCAGCGCTCCCTTTTTTCTGGAAGGGACCGAAAATGACCTTTTGTTTTTGTTCTAACGCAACTGCAGTAAGATTTCAACTTTATTACTCTTGTTATAACGTGGAAATTCAACAATTTTTTTTTGACAAGTTGCAGTACCTTCTTGTGTTTGGTATCTGCACATTTTTTTGCTTGGAAAGTCCTTTTACCAAGACGATGTTTTTTGTCATAAAAACCGTCGTTTGAAGTCCGAGCCCGTGAGCCAGATATTGCTGGGCTCAAGGTCTGTTCTATATGAAAGAAGTTTACAACAACCTCCATAGTTGGAACTTGGAAACAGGGTTGATCAAAAGCCTCAAACTTGTGAAAGAGTGTGTCTCTATCTCTGCCCTTTTCAAATGTACAAGCTTTTTAGTTTATGAGGGGGGAGACATCGTCCTTTGACTTTTTATAATAACTTTCGTAAGACATACTAAATTACCTAAAAATCGCGGGTTACTCTATGATGGCGATGTTGAGTAGGCTGCGCGACGTCGCCGCGTCCGCGCACGCTGCTCATGAGGAAGAACCCCTCTGTGGTTCGAAACTAGTACTTAGAGCTTTTCTCAACATATGTATACACGTGAGTAACCCGCGATTTTTAGTTAATTCCTTTGACTTCTTTCACCCTGGGTGAGGCGACTAAAAACCACCGTTCACTTTGTTTCGGGCTAGGGAAACGTTGCACTCTTTAAGGTTCAAAAATAATGACAGTGTCAATCCAAAAATGGATCTATTTAAATAACTAACACAAATAGCTAATGGCCCAGCACAGATGGCTGGGCTGACCAGTAGCGTCACTCTTCAATCTTCCGGGTGAGAAACAGGGATGGAGCTGGAAACGGAGTGGAGTTTAGTCAGTAAGAGTCTGACACTCCCTCTCGCTTTACTCTGAGCGAGCGATATCATTTAAAAAGGAAAGAAAATAGGTAGAAAAGAAAAGCATTCGATATTGGCGTCACTCTCCGAAAAAAACCGTAGGTATTTTCTATGGGGTACAGTTTTTTTTTGTGGTATTTTTTTTTGTAACGTTGCTATGCGACTCTGATTACCATACACTGGCTAGTTGGACGGTCACGGTGTAGTGTAAGCAGATAAGATAGAAATATCTCATTTGCTGTTGTTATTCACATCCGACATACTTGTAATCAAACTAAACGGCTAATTAAGTACTTATGTGTATTTAATTATAAATTAGAAATGTCTGCATAGTTATTACGGTTTCTTCGAAAATCATGGTCGGTGATTGAGAAAACTCAATAGCTCAATACCATAATTGAAATAAAAAATTGGTGAAATCTAATGATGCAATGTCAATTTTATTTGATTTTACTTAGGAGTCATATTTAGATAACCACACTAGGATTTTGTCCAGTGTCATGGGACGTTGACAAAGCGTAGTTCGGTGCAGAAATCGAACCCGCGACATTTTGCGTAGCATCCAATTGCCAAGTCACTGCGTCATCATATTTTATACGAAAACTGGGCAGTTCTGAAAACATCCATCCATCCTCCTCCTTTTTTTGAACTATGTTGATATATTTATTTTTTAAAACTTTCGTGAGACATTCTAAATTAATTATTTTGTTTTCGGTTTACTCACGTAATAATTTGACGAGATACTCGACTAGTTTCAAGCAATGCTAGAGGCCCATATTCATGAGCAGCATTCCGCGACACGCGACTCGGCGACTGTCGCGCTGCTACTGCCTGCTATGTTGAAATAGCAAATAGCTTCACTAGAAAACTGACCGACAGAGACAGACACTTTATCTATCTATAAATCTTTGTTTGTCGTTCAAAAGTGTAATTGATATAATTGATTTGACTTTGTCTTTGACTAAAACACCACTGCTAACCCCTTTAAGGAGAGCAACGCTTGCTACTAACACAGTTACAAACAACAATGAATGAACAATCAATTAACTGCTCCGAAGGTCAATTAAAATTGATCTTATTATTGTTTCAAGCACGTACCGCCAGCATAACAAGCTACACTCAAATCTATACTTTCTTTAACGTATTATCACCTCTATGGGCGAAGGAAATAGGTTTCAAAATTAACTAAAGATGCTTAGATACTTCAGGAAGCTTGTCAAGCTGAAATCAGTGCGTTATAAAGTGTAATTGAATTACATATTTATGTAGGTACTCAATGTTCAAGAGAGTTGAACTTCAAAACAAAACACTTAAAACACGTGGATCAAATTTAATATAAACTTAATGAGTCTAGGCAAAGACGAGAATTCAACCATTTATACTAGCTTTTGCCCGCGTCTCCTTTCGCGTTGAATAGTGACTTCCTGCAGATTTTTCGTATAAAAACTATCCTATGTCCTTTTTCGAGTTCCAAACTATGTCTGTACTAAATTTCACAGAAATCGGTTCAGTAGTTTAGGCGTGAAGAAAAGACAGACAGACAGAGTTACTTTCGCATTTATAATATTAGTTTGGATAGTTCGGATTTTCTATATACTTTTACTCACACCTTGAATTTGACGTTTAACCTTTTTTCGTTCGCCGAACGTCAAAAAAAAATGGTTAGTTAAACAGCTATGAAGATGTACTTTCGCCATTATTTAATGGATGTTATTACACATATAAACAATTCTCTTCAATCACTCTATTTACTAAAAAAACAGTATCAAAATCCGTTGCGTAGTTTAAGGGATATAGGGACAGAGAAAGCGACTTTGTTTTATATACTATGTAGTGATTAAAAAGTTTGAATAAGATTCTTCTTTTACCAGTGACTGAGGCAGGAAATAAAAAGAAGAAAATCAGACTTTTTTTATTTGCCTCCGAAGTAACTCGGAGTGAATTTTGCACGCGGCCTTTATAACGTCCTTGGATTTTGACATTTCATAGTGATGTGATGATATACGATAAAAAGAATTGAATATTCATATCGATAAAATCTTAAATCATCGATAGTAGTTTTTAATGCATGTTTTATTTACTGATTGTAATTAAAATTAATCGTTTTATATTTATTTCAATACTTTAGCAACTTACGAAAGTTTTAAGTGCAATTATTATATGTACCGCGTTTTTAGTCAGTAAAAGTGAAACTTCCTCTCGGGACCCGCTGACCCTCACATCTAGGACAGGATAAGCCATTCCCCCTCCTCAAAAAGGCAACTTAGAGTAGATAAAACTTGAAAATTGACAGAAGAAACTTAGATTAATCGCATTCAAAACAGTATTAGTTGGAAATTATCGAAAAATCTAGAACGCACATTCTAAATTTAGATAGTATCAGCTTTAGCATACCTATTAAAATTCTTACATAATGTTTCAAAACATATCTACATGTGTATAATATCGAAATTAAGTGTTTTATCTGGGTAGATAAGAATACTTTAACTTATCTAGGTAGTCTTGTGACGTCATTGTATTTGTGCACTGAAATCTTTTGTCAGGTAGACTGCAATGATGATCACGTACACACGATTTGCTTAAAACCGCAAAGAAATATCGAAAAATGTAATAGCAACGTTGTGGTGGCCCAGAGTCTAAGACGCCCGCTTCTCATGCATGAGGGCTCGAAACCTGGCAAGAACCAATGTGACTTTTTCCGAGTTATATGTACTTTCTATAATTATTTAGACACCACTGACATGTACGGTGAAGGAAAATATCTATAGGAAATCTAGACACTCATAACCTCTTATTATAAGTTTGAAATCGCTCTGGACGGCGCCGATTACTTACCATCAGGTGATCCGTCGGCTCGTTTGGCAAACCAAACTCGTTTTTTTTTCATTTACTATAGCTAGTGCCGATAATACTAATTATCTTACGAACACAAAGCTGACTGAACAAGTTATTATTATTATTTAACCTATAAATAGGGTAAGAAGCAACCCTCATTGTCAACAAAGACGTTTCCCTTACGAAGCACCCCTTCTTCTTCTAAGATTATTTATTTGAGACACCTGGCGTCCACAAGCTAACTATATCTTTTTAAAAACTTTTGCATATGTCAATAATACTATCTAGCTGGTTTTGGTAGCATTATTATTGTTTTTTTTTGAAGCGGAATATAATGAAATACTTAACCTTCTTTTGCCCTAATTGGTGCAAGAGGGAGTGTCAGACTCTTACACCCGGTTTCCGAAAGGCCGATCAACGTTAAAATCAATTTAATCTCTTGTCAAGTCATCTGATTGGTTGACTGAATTATCAACAACCAATCAGATGACTTGACAAGAGATTTAACAGGAGATTAGTTAATTTTTGCGTTGACAAGCCTTTCAAAAACCGGGTGTTACTGACTTAAAACCTATCTTGTTCCTTCTACTGCTCCGGGCCCAGGACTTAGCTTAACATCGTCTCTGTCCATGGTGGTCTGTTGGCTAGTAGTGGCACGCTGAACGCTATGTGCTGTATTCTCGGGTCTGGTTCGGCGAGCAACTCTTGCTCGTCTTCCGCAGACCCTGTAGTTTCGGAGGTTAGCACTAAAGAAACAAACTCTTCAGCTTTATACTATAATATTGGTATAGATTCTTGACACCACTAAATCCAGAGAAGACGATAATAACTAAGTATGACTTTGCTCAGTCAATGCTTATGTCAAGTGACCTAATGTCTTCTTCAAGTCCCGGTCACCTTCGAAAGGACATTGAAAATGATTAGTCTACTTCTTCTAATTGTTCGCCCGTCCTTTGTTTTTCTGAAGACTTATTACTAACGATTTGCAAGTAAATATCGTTTTTGCAAAGTGCAACGTAATAAATGTATGAGTGGGAGAACCATGCCTAGGCACAAATGGGCCGGCTCAGTACGGCATTACAGCAAAACCGGCGTAGTCCTACCGCAGCGTTGATTCGCCGTGTGAGTGAGGTTATAGTCCCCAAAGGTGTCACCTGTAAGTCCAAGAGCGGCGTTGGTTGCTTACCAGTACAGTAATAGGACTGTTTGTTTGCAGTCCTATCCCATTAAAAATATTGCTGGTGTTTAGTCAGCAAGACGGGGTGGGACGAGAGGGAATGTAGAGGGCAGGAAAAGTAAATTTGATGATTATTTCCTCAAAAAAAGCTTCGATTTGTAATATATACCTATCTAGTGCCATGATCGGGCTAAAGCAAAACCTACTTAAAAAATAAGAGTCAATGAACAAAAAAAATCTAAAAATAGTTTTGATGTATAAATCATGACTACCTAATTTAACATCTAATAATTACATACATTATCTTTAAAATAACAAACATTTTATAATAAAACTAATAGGTACGTCGAATCTTCACAAGTGACCTCATTACGATAAAACTCACTATTAGGAAATAAAACGTGTTTTTGTAAGCAAATCACATAAAAGTCGGTCAGGCAGTGAATTGCAAGCATGCATCAACTAGCCACATCAAGCTGTCTACCTATTGCCATTTTAAGACTATTAGCCTTATGTATGGCTTCAAACGTCTCTATACCTGATCGTCAATAGAAATTTTTAGGTTAGAATCGTTATTTTTGCTAGAAAACATCGATGTATTTTTTGTTATTAGTTAAACATGCTTTTTTTATTTGTTTATTTAACCTACGCTGTAAATGGGTCCAGTTAAAAACGCCGTGGTGGCCTGGAATTTAAGGTAGAAGCTTCTCAAGCATGAAGGCACGGGTTCATATCCTGGAAAATGCCAATGTGACTGTTTCCGAGATAAATGTACTTTCTATGATAATATTTAGACACCACTGACATACGGTGAAGGATCGTGAGGAAACCTGGACATTAATTTCTAAGTATAAGTTTCTAATCGCCGATCTGCTTTGAGTGATCGTAATGATTAATGGTCAAACCTTCCCCGTATGAGAAGAGGCCTTTGCTCAGCATTGGGCACTTATAGGCTATTGATGAAGCCCTTGAAAATGTAGATTGTCAAAAGATTAATAGATATACATACCGTATTTTAAGTCGATAAATGCGTTGATTTCACAATACATTCTTAGAATATAACACGCGATGCAAATTTAGTAAAATGGACTATAAATATGAATATTTCATACGCGAAATCAATTACACAGATCGTGACATTGAAGTCGATAATTTCTACGGTATTTTTATTGCTTAAAACTGTGTTATTTTTTTATCGATATATTTTCTTGCGTTGTTACAAACATCACTCTAATTTTTAAACTCGGTAGGTATTTATTTCGAAATTTAAAAAATGGTTGATGGTTGTTTATGATAAATATGTTTTTTTTAATTCATAGTGTTTATTTTTTTAATATTTTATTGTTTTAAAAAAGTCTATTATCTATTTTATTTTTGACTAAGGAAAATATAAATTATAAATGTCAATGACTGCGTAAAAAATTGTAATCTAAGTTGCAATTCACTGCAAAATCGAGTGTAGGATTTACTCATAGGTAGGTAGTTAAATAAATAACGTTTACTGATAATAAAGGTATGATAAGGACAACACATTCTTGACTCTCCCTCAATTACTAAATACACTTGAAGAAAGGGAACAAATGGCACGATTCGGCAGGACTTAGATCACTATCAAACACATAAAAAAGAACTTGGATAGGTCGGCAAACGAGCAGGCGGATTACATGATGGTAAGCAATCAGCGCAACACAAAAGGAGTTATAAGTGCGTTGCCGGCCTTTTGGAAGAGGTTTCGGATATTTATGGATTGGGGAGAGGGAGAGGGATTGGGCCTCCGGTAACCTCACTCACACGGCGAAACACAACGCTGTGGTTGTTTTACGCCGGTTTTCTGTGAGGCCGTGATATCACTCCGGTCGAGCCGACCCATTCGTGCCGAAGCTTGGCTCTCCCACACTTAAACTACATTGTAAATGAATCAAAAATCTACAAAAATCTATCTGACTTCTATGGGGGAAAAACAGTAATGATTTTATATTTACGTCCTAAAAGTACTTAGTAGGAATGAGTCAGATCAAATGATTACATAGTTACTACAAAACAAAGTAGCTATTTGTTTGATTAGTTTATAGTCACGTACGCTTTTACCAAACTAGGTAAAGTTATTAGGTAGGTACAACATTTTAAAAATAAGTTCGTCTAAATTTTTCTAGATTTTCAACAGAAATCGTGGCAAATCATATTCGTATCTGTAAATTATCATACTAGGCGGGCGAAGCCGCGAACGGAAGCTTGTATATATATATTTTTCAACTTTTAAACATACGGTTTTACCCGCTGCTTGGCTCAATTTAATTGTAGCGTAATGTTTATAGCCTCAGAAACATTGTAGCTATCAATCAGTGAGAGAATTTTGGCAATCCGACCAGCAGTTCCAAAGATTACCCCCTACATACAAACTTAAAAATTTTCCTCTTTATAATATTAGTATAGATAGATACCACTTGTCGGCTTAATTAAATGTGTAGGTACATGCCGTATTTAAACATAACACCATCTAGGATCATAGCCTGTAACTAAACATATCTCAAACACAACCATAATTATATTAAATAACTGTCAATTAAATTGAATTAATAATACTTAAAAATAAACAAGTGAAATCAATTATTCAGCGGCCCGATTCAATTGTAGCAATATGTTATTTTAAATTGACTTAATAAAATTAATTGTAGTTAATTGACGTGAGAAATGTTTCGACGCTTTAGACGCCATCTAGTTGTTGTATATTGCAAACGCGTTGTTTAGCAAGAGAGCTATGATTAAATTTATTTTATACTAGCTTTTGTCTGCGACTTCGTTCGCGTGAAAAAGTGGCTTCCTGCAGATTTTTGGAATAAAAACTATCCTATGTTCTTTCTCGAGTTCCAAACTATGTCTGTGCCAAATTTCAGAGAAATCGGTTTTGTAGTTTAGGCGTAAAGAAAAGACAGACAGACAGAGTTACTTTCGCATTTATAATATTAGTTAGAATATGCTTTATATTGTAAACATTATTACAAATTCTACAAAAAGAATTTAAGGTTTATAACTATAGATTCACTGTCTCCACTGTTTAATCGATGTTATTATACATATACTTATAAACATTTCTCTTCAATCACTTTGTCTAGTAAAAAAACCGCATCAAAATCCGTTTCGTTGTTTTATACATAGAGACACAGAGAAAGCGACTTTGTTTTATACTCTATAGCGACTATTTTCCTTCCAGGTAAAGATATAATTTCGTTAATAATAACGTGAAAAATATCGACCTTATTCGCATCAATAGTCTTTGAAAGACTGAAAAAAAAAACGTCTTGTCTATACAACATAACCTAGAATTATTTTCCCGCCATTGTTCAGATTGTACTTGTGTCGTAAAATGTTATTGTTTATTTATAAACAGATTTAAGTGACTTTTAATGAATTGTGTATTGTCATTTATGTGGGTACAGTAAGGTAAATATAATATTAGTTACGGAATTATATTTTATATTCATGTTGTTTAGGTTAGTTTTTTTAAAAAGGAATGTTGTATTTACCAAATTTACATACTTTTGTGTCAAAGATTTTTTTTATTCAGGATGGGTTGTCCAGACTTCTAGAATTATTCGTAATGAAAGTCTTAGCATTTATACATAATTTAACTACTCATGCAACATGTAAGTCAAAATCCATTGCGTAGTATTACAGATTTAGCGTACCTACATAGGAGTATAGGGACAGAAAAAGCTACTTTATAACACTATATTATTTTACAAAAACTAAGTTTAGTTTCAAACAACTTAATTCCATAATTCGGTTTCGTTGACTTCTAAAAAAATATCTAAATTGTTGAGTCTAAGAAATCTTAGATCATTTGCCCACTACATTAAACTTAAAGTACATAATTTTAACATGGTAATAATATTTCGCCCAAACTTTATTCCCAGCATGCAAATAGTTGAAAAAAAAACAACATAAAAACGAGTTTATTGCTACAAGTCGGCCATTTTGCAAACACCGGCTGTCTAACGACAATGGCTTTGCCGCCAAAAATATTGACAGTAGTACCATACATGTCAATCACATTTTATTTTTAGGCCTTTTTGTTCTTAATTGGGTATTTAGTGTTTGGGACGATGAGGGACGATGTTGACTGGTCTTAAACTTGAAATTTAATTGAATTTAAGTATTATAATAATAACATTATAACTAAGAAGATTAAGATAATACAGCTAAGGAAGAGACTATTCAGGCCACTCAAAACACTCGCTTAATAGGTCCCTATCTATAAAAATCTATAGGTAAAAGTACATAATCTTAATAATTATTAGTCAGTCAACTTGTGACAGGTCACCTGTTTGAATTAGTAAGTCAGGCAGGGACTCTCGAGCGCAAAACCATCATGGCGACTCGGGCTTCACTTAAAAGCCATGGGAATTATAATTAAATTAACTATTAAACCCAAAAAAAAGGAACTGTTTGTATATTTTTTTTGTGGAGAATATCATCAAATGGCTTTCCCGCCCAGGGCCCTGCCCCTAGTCAGGCGTAGATACATTATTACACTTTTTTTAGTATGTTGTTGTTATGTTTTGTAGTATGTTGTTTGTATGTTGGGGGTAAAAGTGTAATAATCTACCTACGCCTGACTAGGAGCAGGAGATGAAACGGGGTTGATTTTAGTCAGTAAAAGTCTGACACTCTCGCGGACTCTCGCCTTACCTAAGGTTGGAGAAAATAAATGAAAACATACAATGCTGTCTTTTTTTCTTTCGGCGTCAAATGTATTGTATTTTTTCTTTCTATTTTAAAAACAAACAAAAACAGAGATATCAGCGATAAAAACCATTAAAAAAAATCTAAATAAAACTCTAACGCACATTAAAAACTTAACCTTCTTACTCATTTATTACACTGTGGTGACGAATTTTAAATCCGACCACGGTCTGACCTTGAAACGTTATAGTTTCTATTGTACGCCATACTTGGAAGAATTGTAACCCAATTTGGCGATACTATTTAATATTAACCAGTTGAATGACTTAAACAAAGGTTATTTGGGTTATTTTAACCGATTTGAGCTAAAAATAATAGTGATTAGTGCTCAAACCTTAACTCCGTGTGAGAAGACGCCTTTGTTCAGCAGTGGGCACTTATAGGCTGATGATTTATGTATGTAAGAGCTAAAAATAGACTCAGCGTAACTCTTTTCGTGTTAACTGCCATTACGGTAGGTGAGGTGATACGAAAGTTACGAAACCTCTTTTGCCAACATGTGAAAGAAACATTTTGGGTACTTACCTACCTACTTATTTTATGATCCGATAGGAACTTAAAATATGAAAATATTGTCTGAGAAATACTTAGTAGGGTACCTATGAAAAAAGAATGAAGTTAAATTTGGGAGAGCCAAGCTTCGCCACGAATGGGTCGGCTCGACCGGAGTGATACCACGGCCTCACAGAAAACCGGCGTGAAACAACATACAGTGTTGTGTTTCGCCGTGTGAGTCAGGTTACGGGAGGCCCAATTCCTACCCTTCACCTATCCCTTCCCGATCCTTATATTCGCAACCCCTATCCCCTAAAGGTCGGCAACGCACTCGTAACTCCTTTGGTGTTGCGGGTGTCCATCGGCGGCGCCGATTGCTTACCACCAGGTAATCCGTCTGCTCGTTTGCCGACTTATAGGTACCATAAAAAAATGTCATAATATCAATTTAATATTATTATTAACTCTATATTACTTAAGATTGGGGTAAAGATTTATTATAAACTTTGTGTGCGTTCCTAACCTAACCAACTTATACCTAATATTTTTTGGCGCATTGTCCCTTGGTATGTCGCGGATCTAAGCCAGACACAATGTATTTTCTATTTGTTAAATATACCACTAGAATAAAGGTTGAATGGTGTTTGGTAAAATGACAAGATATAATCCATACCTAGCACTGATTTTTTTAACTGCTAGCCTAATAACATTCGGCTATCAAAAATAAAATACCAATTACAGACATCGTACAAAATAATAACGATTAATTTTCAAAATGGCTTCTTCTAATAACCTATAATTATACCTTGGTAACGGTTTTAATAAATGTTATTCAACTGTGAAAATCCGCTTATCTACTGTTTAGGATTATCTTCGATTTAAAATGATAAAAACGTAATATTTAAGCTCTAGTTACGTAAACATTGACAAAATATTTTATCATTTGCGCGTGCAAATTGTGATAAGAAAAAAAAACATGTTTCCGGCTGCAGTGTTTTTTGTCTATGGGGACTTTTTTTTAAATTGAATTCTTGTAGAAATTACAAAAAGTAAATTAAATGTGAATGGGTTACTATTGTTTTTATTTATATTTCTACCTGTTTGTCACAAATAAGAATGACTACATTAAAAATAATATGTAATTTTAAGAACATATCTAATTATGTTAAAAACAGTTTTGAGTAGGTTGGTTATTTATTACTTACGAGTTAGTTAACTTAATGGGATTTCATGAAGAAACAAAATTGTGAAAGAGTTTAATTGAGGCGTCCGGTTACTGGGACCACAAAAACATGGACCGCGGTCCCAGGAGTTGGACCTGTAAATGTAATTTAATTTTAATGAATTTTCTTCTGGCGACTGGGACCTCTCCCAGATAATTAAAAAAAAAAACAATTATTCAAGCTAGAAAATTGTAAGTAAAAATATATAAAAAAGTATGTTTAGGTAAATCTCTTTTTAATTGTTACGGATGTCCATAGGTAACTTGGATTGCCTACCAATCGGGTCATAAGTCTAGTAGGTATGCCACTTGGTCGCCCTATGCCATAAAAAAAATATACCTATCTATGGATTCTATCATAAATGATAAGTAATCTATCAACTATTTATTCTTTGTCGGTTTTCAACGGATCTACGGGTGCTACAAAACGATCACATTCATATATTTGACCTTTGATCATGACGTAACCATTTAACTACATATTAAACCGATGACTAAAACGAAATAAACGTTTTCTTAGTCATGTCAGCGTAAGTTTTCTAAGAATCTTGCTTGATAAAGGTATCGACAAAATGGCGACGTATTTGGCGCCTTTTTGAAATTAGGTTAATTTTGTTGAAGAAAACATATAAATAGTCAGATAGACATCTGCATTAACCTGTGTGAACCTGGCCCCCGACTTTGGAAAAATTGGTTTTTTTAATGGTTTTTCGAAAGATTTCGATTAGTAGTGGATAGTAGTGAAGCTATTTCACAGGTTCTACATTAAGTAGATAAAAAAATAAGATACTGCTATACTGACCATTTTTCAATACCTAGTCGAATAAATGTAATCTGAGGAATAAATTGTTGCTGTCATTGTCTTATACAAACATTGTGACGCGACAGCATCATAATTATTCCCCAGGTAACTTTAATCTAACCATTGAAAAATCAGTCCTTAATTAGTTAAAAAGTGAATATTTTAGTTCCCCTTTTAAAGATATGTTCGTGATGATCTTGAAGTATAGGTACTGTATGTATATACTTAGTTCCAAGGTCATTTCATTCACTGTAAAATGTTTAAATAAATAGAAATATTTAATTAATAACAAAAGGCGTATTTATCTCACCGTGAACGCATCCGTGATTTGAATTGCAAATCGTGTAAACTCGACTGTCCGGTGATCTGAGTCGATCGATTTTAATAAATGTCAAACTAAAGACCTGGCATTATGATAATTTTCCATTGCAGAATGTTACGTTACGACAGACAAGAAAATTAAAAAAAAAAATAACGAGCGATAGTGACGTTATTTTTGGCGGCATCGTTTTTTTTCGTGAGAATTGAAATAAAATCATAAATTTAATTATGCTACCCATATGTTTAGTTTAATTAGTTTTTGCTTAATAAGTACTCATAAATAGTTTACGATGACGTAATTAACGAATTTTCTTGTCATAGCTGCCGAAGGCATGAACGCATTTCAAACGTTGACCAATGATATTATAAGTAAAATGGTGTATACAGGTTACCTAAACAAAATTCGATTTTCAAAAACGACACACTGATACACACATGAACAATTCGTATGTTTAGACGTCAAAGTGAGATGGCATGATTCAATAATCGCGAGTGAAAAAGAGACAAAAATGTGAAAGTGTGGCTAGTTAGCTACATTTTAATGTATCACTTGCTGAGCGCTTGTAACCTATCTACACCTTTTTACTTATAATATCATTGTAAAAAAAAAGATATATATTTTAGCTACGTACATAATATTAATATGATGTTGGCAGTAAAATGGAATAAATTTTAGACTACCACTAATCTTCTCAATCTTTTCATGTCATAAGTCGACAAACGAGCAGACGGATTACCTGATGGTAAGCAATCAGCGCCGCCCATGGACACTTATAATACGTGTGATATTAGAGACTTAAGAATCCTCAATTTAAGGTCTTGAGGATGGGTAAAAGGATTACTTAGGCCTTCGGTAACCTCACTCACACGGCGAAACATAACGCTGTGGCTGTTTCACGCCGGTTTTCTCCGAGGCCGTGGTCACTCCGGTCGAGCCGACCCATTCGTGCCGAAGCATGACTCTCCCACACTTCACACGCTAGTGACAGTACGCAAAATTGACTTTGCTACTTACTTAACTTTAAAATCTTAGCTTACGACATTAATATTAAATAAGTACTTTCTCTATACGGATAAAACTTGTGTATTCTACGCGTGTAGTTTGTTCACAAGTTTAGACACTTTCTTGTATTCAAATAGTGTTTATTTTCAGTTGTGTGGCTTTAAAATAACTTATGTTAAAACGTTGTTAAGAAAGAAAATAAATTTATTTTGCCACAGTGTCCCTATAACACTGTGGTAAAATTAATTTATTTTCACACAAAAAACACAATCACGAAGCAAAAAATAAAAATAAAATAAAACATAAAAAAACTTAAAATAAATAAAAATTGGAAATGCAGTAATTGTGTGCCCCACAGCTGCGCCAAAAAATGGTTCAGTTCAGCAAGTATGCCAGAAAACTAGAGTCTGACGCTGGTTTTCAACTGAACCTGAGGTTGTAATGTCACGGACGCAAAGAACAGTTAGGAACAGTGTTAGGTCATTTAAGCCGGGGTTGTGGGTGTGGGTCGAGCGCAATAAGGCACCAAAGCCCTGGCCCGGGCAGTAAGAGTCTAATACTCCCACTCGCCCGGGTCTGCGGATGGCGAGTAAGGGTAGCACGCCGCCCGACCAGAACCAGACCCGAGCGTACGACGTGTAGCGTTCCGCGCGCGCGCGCGCCTTAAAGAGCCAATAGACCACCACAGACGGGGCCCTATAGGGCTGGTGTTTAGCCGGGGTTGCGGGGTAAGCGCAATGAGGCACCGCGACCTCGGCCCAGAGCAGGAGAAGGAACGGGGGGTTTTTCGGACAGTAAGAGTCTGACACTCTCTCTCGCCTTCCCTGGGCGGGAGAGGTCATTTGATGATTTTCCTCTCACAAAAAAAGTGACCGGTAATAAAATTATAAATGATAGGTACTAGTAACAGGTTACAATTCCCATGTTAGGTGGCCCCATAGCTCTTTTACAATCTATACTAATACTAATACTTAATATTATAAAGAGGTAAAATTTGTAAGTTTGTATGTAGGGGGTAATATTTGGAACCGCTGGTCGGATTGCCAAAATTCTTTCACTGATAGATAGCTACAATGTTCCTGAGGGCTATAGGCTATAAAACGTCACACTACGAGTAAATGGAGCCGGGCAGCGGGTGAAACCGTGCGACAGTAGCTAGTATTAAGTAAAATAAATTTTCTTCTATTTCGACTCAACAATAAATTGTTACAAGCATTCTATATTCTTATCGAGTTCAAAGTAAATATTGATAAGTGAAACACGCCTTGAACGATACCTTCTGTAAACATTACCTACTCAGTATAAAATATATGTGTGTCGAAGATTGTAAAATAAGTAGAACAAAAACTTGGATGTATTCGGACTCTATGTTCGAAAATTATGACGTGACTAAGTGTGGGAGAGCCATGCTTCGGCACGAATGGGTCGGCTCGACCGGAGTGATACCACGGCCTCACAGAAAACCGGCGTGATATAACCACAGCGTTGTGTTTCGCCGTGTGAGTGAGGTTACCGGAGGTCCAATCCTTCCCCTCCCCCAATCCCTCCTAAATCTCCAAATCCCTAATCCTTAAAAGGTCGGCAACGCACTGTAACTCCTCCGTTGCGAGTGTCCATGGGCGGCGCTGATTGCTTACCATCAGGTAATCCGTCAGCTCGTTTGCCGACCTATTAAATAAAAAAAAATCGTGACAGGTACTCGAATAAGTATATCTATAGGTATTTAGGGCTGATTTTTCTTTTTTTTTAAATATCTACCAAAAATTTAAGGCCTTTTGGTCACAATACGATGACGCCAGCCCCATCATAACCTAATACAAGATTAACGCTATTCCGACTTAATACGGTGAAGGTAAACATCGTGAAGAAACCTGGACTTATAATTTCTAATTGTAAGTTTGAAATCGCCAACCCGCATTGAGCAAGCGTGGTGCTCTAGCCTTCTCCTTTTGAGAAGAGGCCTTTGCTCAGCAGTGGTCACTGTGGAGGCGGATTTCCGATTTCAAACTTGTAATTTAGAAATTAGAAGTCCAGCACGTCGATTCTATAAAATTTGTTTGATTTTGAATCGTGTTCGAGTGCGAAGAGCGCGTCGAAGTGACGAGGAAATTAAATTTTAGAATGTCACTTTTAACGTCATCTCATACTATAACTATCAAAATGTTGCTGTCAATTTAGTTCAACTCGCAAATGTAGCGCTAGTGTACTACTACTCACAGCGGATTCAGGTTCGAAATTTAGAATGAAGTCTTACAGAATCACACTGCAGGTTTCCTCACGATGTTTACCTTCACCGTATGTCAGTGGTGTCTAAATAATCATAGAAAGTACATATAACTTGGAAAAAGTCTCATTGGTACTTGCTAGGTTTTTTAACCGCGCCCCCTCATGCATGAGAAGCGGACCACTCTCAACATACCACGATCATAAACAGCATGTTAATTGTTGATGCAAAAAAATAAATTCTTTATCTCAATATTCATATATACAAGCAAATACTGTACATTGTCCGTTCCACATAATTTATAATGTTGACATTTCGGTCATTGAACCACAGCTCTGATAATTTTAATGTAAATAATACAAGTAATATTTACTTATAAACTTCAATAAGTCTATCGCTACATAGTATAAAACAAAGTCGCTTTCTCTGTCCCTATATCCCTATGTACGCTTAAATCTTTAAAACTACGCAACGGATTTTGATGCGGTTTTTTTTATTATAGATAGAGTGATTGAAGAGGAAGGTTTATATGTATAATAACATCCATTTAATAGTGGACAAATTTAGTATCAGCATAAGCGGGTCACTAGTAAAGATTTTAAGTGTGGGAGAGCCAGGCTTCAGCACGAATGGTAGTGACACCACGGCCTCACAGAAAACCGGCGTGAAACAACCATAGCATTGTTTTGCGCCGTGTGAGTGAGGATACCGGAGACCCAATCTTTCCCTGCCCCCAATCACTTAATCCCCAAACGCACCCGTAATTCCCGTTGTCAATGGGTGGCGCTGATTGCTTACCATCAGGTTAAAAACAGAGGTTGATAACAAGTAATGTTCATATGCTCATCATTTTCTCCGTGACTCGATAACCGAGCCGTATCGCCTGGCCATTGACCATACGCTGCGGACCGTGACTCCATAAGCCACACAATATACAAATTAGCAGGCATACGTTTAAAAAGTTTAAAGAACGGGACTTTTTGAAGGCCAGTGCAGTGAGTGATGCGTTTACTTCTGTGCTATATACCATAGGTTCAAAACAAAACAATACGGTAGTTTCCAACTAGTCAAATTCAATACTTTTATCCAAATGTCCAAAACGATACTTTTCTATGAAATTTGTATGAAACTTCCAAATTATGACGTCATACTTAGGTAGTATTATTGCGTCAAATAGCTTACACACACACATTTTTTGAATATTTATAAGGTTAAAAATGTAGACTATTTAGTGTAAAGACAGATCGATGAATAAAAGTATAGTTATTTTTATTTTTTTTATTGTATTTCAATGTCAAATTAATTTTTTTTACCTAAGAAACTGCCCAATTATTAACGGCGAGTAAGGGTAGCTCGACGACCAACCAGAACCAGACCCGAGCGTACGGCGCTTAGCGTTCCGCGCGACTCAAAGAGCTTATAGACCACCACAGCCGGGGGATGTTCAAGATACCGCGGCCTCGGCCTAAAGCAGGAGTAGGAACGGGGGGTTTTTTAGTCAGTAAGAGTCTGACACTCTCTCTCGCCTCACCCTGGGCGGGAGAAGTCATTTGATGATTTTCCTCTCACAAAAAACACTTTTTTCTGTTTTATTATATATGTATTATGTTTCGTATGTTTATAGGATCAATGGCACTCGACCTGCACCGTTAGTGGGCAGTTCACGGTCGTGCGCGTGCGCGCATTACGCGTAGGGCTGAGTGACTGCTATTGTTAAGTACTCAAAGATATTTAGAGCAATCATTTAATCAATTATTGTTTGATTTGGTATGAGAAAAGGTTTTTTTTAAGATAAAATTGCGTTTGTGTTATTTATTTCCACTTTTCAATTTGAAGTTTTGAATTTTATAAACGCGAAAGTATGATGTACGGATGGTTGTTTGTTACTCTCTCACATAAACAAGGTAATTTTTTATCCCGCTAACGCAGAAAAAGCCCTTAATACAACCCTTAGTACATTGTAGCTATCTATCAGTGAAAGAATTTTGGCAATCCGACTAGGCAGCAGTTCCAAAGATTACCCCCTGCATACAAACTTACAAATTTTAACTCTTTATAATATTAGTATAGATTTTTGATTTGCAATTTGTCATGGGCAACCCCATGACAGTTTTCATCCGTCTTTGTGCATTATGCTCATGACCGGAACTTTGTGATTAGGCCAATTAATTAACGCATACAGCGGTGAATGCATTCGTAACTGTAAATGTTCGTTGACATTGCATTTCCTGTTGCAATTGTGCAGTTTTATGTGAAAAAATAAATTATTTTGGCTATTCAATGTTATATCACTACATAGTATAAAACAAAGTCGCTTTCTCTGTCCCTATATCCCTATGTACGCTTAAATCTTTAAAACTACGCAACGGATTTTGATGCGGTTTTTTAATAGATAGAGTGATTGAAGAGGAAGGTTTATATGTATAATAACGTCCATTATATAGTGGAGAATTTGTTGTTTATAAATAGAAGCTAAGCTAACCTTAATCAGTAGAAGCTAAATACATCGATTCTATAAAATGTGTTTGATTTTGAATCTTGTTCGAGTGTGAAGTGAGCGTCGAAGTGACAGGGAAATTAAATTATAGAATGCCACTTTTAACGTCATCTCATACTTTATCTATCAAAATGTTGCGGTCAATTTAGTTCAACTCGCAAGTGTAGCGCTAGTTTACTACTACTCACGGCGGATTGTGATTCGAGTTAGATTATTTATTTATTAGATTCGAAGTTTAGAATCACATTGAAGGTCATTTAATAAAATATTTAAATCTTAATTGCACATCAAACCTGTTATCGAGATTGATTTAAGTTTAATAATACGAAATAAAACATTCAAAAAGGCTAAAAGTATCCAAAAAAAGAAAAAAATATCTAAAACAACAACTTCTACCCTTAGATAGCATCGAAGTGACTTAGTTAAATAATTAATAATCTGTGGCGAACAGTGTTGCCAACCTAATGAGAACTTTGTGCTGAGTGTTGCCGCATAACAAAAATGCAGCGGCAACTGAGTAACGTTAGTGTTTATTCTTACCAGGATTATCAACCATCGAGAAAATATGGTAAGGTTCTGAATTGTTTGTATTTTTAATTAGTAGCAGTTGGGTATTTAAAACCCACCCTAAATAGAAGAAAAGTCTAGTGAGGAATGTCTTAAAAACATTCCTCAACCTCCCAATTAAAAATATAAAAACTAAAACCCAACTACGACAAAAACCGACGCTGAAAAAGTATAAAACAAGATTTTCAGAATACTGAAAGGCGTAGTCACACGTTACATTTACTTACCTACCATAGCACTGTGACTACGTGTGACTACGTTTTTCAGTATTCTGAAAATCTTGTTTGTCGTTGGTTTGTTTTTTTGTCATCCATTATTTTGCTTCGCCGTAGTCTGGTAACATATGTATATTAAATGTGCTAAAAGTACGACGAACTTAGGAGTACCTATTTATACGTAATTTTACGTTTCCTTTCACTCAAGCAATTACATACGTTCCGACATGTATATTATGGTTTCGTTACTTCTATGTTTTGGTTTTGGTGATCAACGCTAAACTTCTGTATTTTTAAATTAACTAAAACTAAAGCGGGTTGCTCACGTGTTTATATTGAGAGAAGCTCTACTAGTTTCGAACCACAGAGGGGTTCTTCCTCATGAGCAGCGTGCGCGGACGCGGCGACGTCGCGCAGCCTACTGGTTAGCGTTGGCGCCTCCATCGCTGTTGATGGTTGCGCTGCGGCGAGTCCACGCCGCGCACGCTGCTCATGAGGAAGAACCCCTCTGTGGTTCGAAACTAGTAGAGCTTTTCTCAAATTACACACGTGAGTAACCCGCGATTTTTAGTTAATTCTGTATTTTTCTTCTACCAGGGCAACAGTATGAGCCGGGTGGATACGCGGCGGCGGTCCAGCAGCGAACAAACATGACACAACGGGAAGATGCCCTCAAATTCGAGCAGGGCCGTATCAAAGCACTACAAGAAGAACGCCTGCACATACAGAAGAAAACATTCACCAAATGGATCAATTCCTTCTTGCAAAAGGTAAGTTGTTTTTTTGATGGAATAAGTCGACAAACGAGCGTTCGGATTACTTCATGGTAAGCAATCGGCGCCGCCCATGGACACCCGTAACACCAAAGGAGTTACGAATGCGTTGCCGACCTTTTGGAGATAAGGGTTGCGGATATAAAGATTGGGAAGGGATAGGGAAGGTGGAGGAATTGGGCCTGTGGTAACCTCACTCACACGGCGAAACACAACGCTGTGGTTGTTTCACGCCGGTTGTCTATGAGGCCGTGGTATCACTCTGGTCGAGCCGACCCATTCGTGCCGAAGCATGGCTCTCCCAAAACTGTGGATGTGGGTGTGGTTTCAAATTCACCAAATTTCACCAAAAACTGAGAAAAACAACCTCACTTTGACTAATGGACAGACCCTTATAGCACTTGCAGTAACATTATATTCTATTTAAATCGATGTGTCATGATCTGCATTACTCATGCATCGCAGATAGCGTTATCTTCTCAATAATAATTATTATAACATCACATTGTTTTGTGTGTATGCAGAGAGAAAAATTAGGACGCAACACTCGCTTATGACCAGTTATTTTTTACATCGTGAGACAAGTTAAATTAATTTAACACTAGCTCACTCTCGCGCGGTTTCACCCGCTGCTCGCCTCCATTTACTTATCTTTCTTGTCATTTATATTTGTATACTATTTATAGAATATTTTTAGTAGGTATTTTGTTACTATTATTTTTTGTTTATAATTTTTATATATATCTGATATTTTTATATCTCTATATATTTATATGTTAATCTGTTTCTGTGTTCCGTGAGTGTGTCCGTGGCATCACCAGGCCCTATCAGAATACCAGCGCTGCGGTATTTTTACCTATTGGTGAATTATCGCAGCATATGCTGAGATAGTGGCCTTTTTGACCTCGCACAGGTCTTTTATTTTATTTTAATATATTTTTTTTGTTGTTGTTTTGTTTATTTTTGTTTGTTTTTTCTTTTTGTATTTATAAAATGTAATTGTATTTATTTTCTGTGCGAGTTTCAAATAAATGTTTTTTCTTTCTTTCTTCTTCTTTCTATTTACTCGCAGCGTGATGTTTTATAGCCTATAATACTCAGGAATATTGTAGCTATCTATCAGTGAAAGAATTTTGGAAATCCGACCAGCGGTTCCAAAGATTACCCCCTACATACAAGCTTAAAAATTTTACCTCTTTATAATATTAGTATAGATATACAAATATTACATAACTGTAGAGTTTGTTTGTTTGAAACATGCTAATCTTCAGAACGGCTGGTTCGAATTGAATAATTCTTTTTTGTTCGTTAGATACATTTATCGAGGAAGGCTTTAGGCTATAAAATATCACGCTACGATTTGTAGGAGCCGAGCTGCGAGTGAAACCGCCCGACAGAAGCTAGTATATCATATTAGAATCAGCTTTAGCTGTTCCTTTGAAGCGATAAGCCTTTTGTCATGTCACAAAAACTATTTTATTATAATGATTGAGTTGCAGTGACGTCATTCTGACTGCATTTATAACATGAAGGTTAAAATAAAACAGTCATTAAAACAAAATGGCGGATTGACAGACGAAAATCGTTAGGTTGGATGAGAAAAATGAAACTTAATAAAAAAAAAAACGATTTAACTATGGAGTTTCGTACTTATACAACTGGGTTCGTAGTTTCCTAGGTCAAAAATAAATTATTTCAACGTTTCAATACATTGAAGTATTGAAAAATAACTGTTTTTTTTTATATAATAGGTCGGCAAACGAGCAGACGGATTACCTGATGGTAAGCAATTAGCGCCGCCCATGGACACCCGCAACGGAGGAGTTATGAGTGCGTTGCCGACCTTTTAGGGATTTAGGATTAACCTCACTCACACGGCGAAACACAACGCTGTGGTTGTTTCACGCCGGTTTTTTGTGAGGCCGTGGTATCACTCCGGTCGACGACCCATTCGTGCCGAAGCATGGCACACCCAAGGATCAGATCCAATCAAATCATTGGTTGATAATACTCATTCAAATAAAAGCTGTCTCCTATAATAATTTTATTTAATTTCTTTCAGGCGCGAATGGAGGTGGACGACCTGTTCGTCGATCTGGCGGACGGCCGAAGACTCTTGAAATTGTTGGAGATCATCAGTGGAGAGCGACTTCCCAGGCCCAACAGTGGACGTATGAGAGTCCACAAAATTGAAAATGTTAACAAGAGCTTGAGTTTTTTGCATACCAAGGTACGTTTTTGACCTTCATATTGTGTTTTTATTTATAGAGATTAACGAGCGGACGGATTACCTGATGGTAAGCAATCGGCCCGCCCATGGACAACCGCAACGCGAAAGAAGTTACGAGTGCGTTGGGGATTAGGGAATTGGAGATTTAGGGATTGGGTGAGGGGAAAAATTTGATGAAGGAAAGTAAGCTTTGGCTGTTTCACGCCGTTTTGCTGTGAGGCCGTGGTATCACTCCGATCTAGCCGACCCATTCGTGCCGAAGCATGGCTCTCCCACAGGTATTGATTGAAGAGGACGGTTTATATGTATAACTAGCTACTCTCGGGTTTCACCCGCTGCTCGATTCCTTTTGAGCGTGATGTTTTATAGCTTATAGCACTCAGGAACATTGTAGCTATCTATCAGTGAAAGAATATTGGCAATCCGACCAGCAAGCGGTTCTAAAGATTATCCCCCTACATACAAACTTACAAACTTACAAATTTTACCTCTTTATAATATTAGTATATATAACATCCATTAAATAGTGGAGAAATTTGGTATCAGCAAAGAAACGATGCGAAGCCGTTTTAAAATATAAATTAAAAATTTAAAAAAACCCCCGACTTTATAAAAACCAAATGTAATCCATAAAGCGCCATTTTGTACAGGCAGCCATCTTGGATTTTAAATTTGTCATATCTACTAATAGTATTCTACTAGCCAAGCCCTTTCATTTGATACCCATATTGATGGAGTTTAAAAAAAATATCTAATCTGTCATTTTGTGGCGGCGGCCATCTTGGAACAATTTTCATCAAACTTACGTAAAAACACTCTCGACATTTTCTACTGTCAAACAAAAAAAACTAAATCAAAATCGGTCCATCCGTTCGGCGGCTAGAGTGGTACAGACAGACACACACACACACACACACAGACACGTCAAACTTACCCCGTCGTTTTTGCGTCGGGGGTTAATAAAAATAGATAACATTTCATGCTAGGCACATGAACATAATAAAGTAGCCATTTTATATCTAAAACTTGGTTTTACTTATCTTAGTGATAACACACAGGTGATGATAACATAACATGGTGATAACGTGATGTCATATTGTCCTTTTGTACCGTAATTACATATATAGATAGGTACTAGGTTTAACCCGCGACATCGTCCGCGAAAATCGTAATCATCGATATCGCGCGGGAAAGACTTTTAAATTTAAAATTTAGATGATAATAATGAAAGAATTTGTCTACAATAAAAGTAGCCTTAAGTTACTCCTTATAACAATAAGTACCTGCCAATAAAAGTCCGGTCGAAATCGGTCTAGCCATTTCGGAGATTAGCCGTAACAAACAGACAGTACCTACTGACGTTGTTTTTCGCCATTTTGATTGAGTTTACCGGTCAGAGGCCCAATCCGTTCCCTCCACCCTCAATCCTCAAATCCCCTATCCGTCATACACTAAATACCAAGCAAACGCCGGCTTTCTCGCACCTATTAAAATCCAAAGTAAAAAAAAACAAAATCATTGATTTCAGTTAGACCCCTACAGGCAAAATGTCGTGGTGGCATAATTTATAACTATAAGTTTCAAATCGCCAACCCGCATTGAGCAAGCGTGGTGATTAATGCTAAAATCTTCTCCGTGTGAGAAGAGGCCTTTGCTCTGCAGTGGGCACGTATACGCTGATTATGATAAGACCCCTACAAGTTCTTTTGAACGTCAATCAAAATTTTAAAGATATAAAGTGTCAGTCTGTCAGTCAGTCCTCTTAGTGAAGCTATTCGCTCGTTCCAAAGTGTAGATTTCAATGGATAAGAACGAGCAAGAAACTCCATGGTTACCTATTCTTGTTATTGTTATTCTGTTACTACTCGTAACTACTCTGGCGCGGTTTCACCCGCTCCATTTGATCGTAGCGTGATGTTTTAGCCTATAGCACTCAGGAACATTGTAGCTATCTATCAGTGAAAGAATTATCAGTAACCGACCTATGACAAAAAAAAACATATGTAGGTAGCGTAAAATCGTTTATATAGTGGCCTTAAGTACACTTATGTACTCGCAAAGAGAGAGGCGGCCCGCGTGAGGTTGCAATCCTCCTCCTCACGCCCCAGCCGCCGCAACTGGCGACACTACGGGCGTCGGGGATCAAGAGACGATCTCCGGCCACCGTAAGCGCTGGTCTGCGGTCGGCGAGTAAGGGTAGCTTGCCGCCCGACCAGAACCAGGCCCGAGCGTACTGCGCGTAGCGTTCCGCGCGCGCCTCAAAGAGCCAATAGACCACCACAGACGGGGCCCTATAGGGCTGATGTTCAGCCGGGGTTGCGGGGTAAGCGCAATGAGGCACCGCGACCTCGGCCCAGAGCAGAAGAAGGAACAGGGGGGTTTTTAGTCAGTAAGAGTCTGACACTCCCTCCCGCCCGACCCTGGGCAGGAGAAGTCATTTGATGATTTTCCCCTCACAAAAAAAAAGTACACTTATGTAAGAAACTTACGTAATTACAGAAGCCTATTCAATACACAGCGTTTGTAAGTCTTCCTAAACAATCTTACTCATGTTTACAAGTCTGTAAGTCGCCGCCAACTAGATGAAATAGCCGTCCAAATCAAACAGCTAACTACAGTCAGTTCGGCCGACGTATCTTCGCAATGGATCTTTTAGGAACAAAATTGTGTACTGCGCAGCTAAACGGCTTACTTCAGACTCGCCAACATACGTCGGCCGCACTGTACCTGATCGCAGTACAATTTAGGTAGCTTTTTTTTATCGGATAAGTCGGCAAACGAGCAGACGGATTACCTGATGGTAAGCAATCGGCCTCGCCCTTGGGCACACGCAACACCAAAGAAGTTACGAGAGCGTGCCGGCCTTATAGGGGTAAGGATTGCGGATATTTAAGGATTGGGATAGAGATAGGGATTAGGGATTGGGCCTCAGGTAACCTCACTCACACGGCGAAACAGGACGCTGTGGTTGTTTCACGACGGTTTTCTGTGAGGCCGTGGTATCACTCCGGTCGAGCCGACCCATTCGCCACAGTTAGTATTAGATTTATTGACGATTATTTCAAACCTTACCTATACTAACCTAATTTTCATTTTCATCAGGTGCGTCTGGAGTCAATCGGAGCTGAAGATATCGTGGACGGCAACCCTCGGCTGATCCTAGGTCTGATATGGACCATCATCTTGAGGTTCCAGATCCAGGAGATTGAAATTGACGTTGTAAGTTTATTTTTTGTAATAAAATGACTGACAGTCAAACAGATTACTATTACTGTCTTAATTTTTTTATTTTTAGTATTTTTGGGGAAATAAACAATCATATATTATATCTTATATCTAAATATACAATCCAAACTTCCAAACTATAATATTATATTATTATAAAGTAACTCTGTCTGTCTTTCTGTCTTTTCTTCACGCCTAAACTACTGAAGCGATTTCTGTGAAATTTGGTACAGACATAGTTTGGAATTCTAGCAGTGTGATTCTGTAAGACTTGATTCTAAACTTCGAATCTGAATCCGCTGTGAGTAGTAGTACACTAGCGCTACACTTGCGAGTTGAACTAAATTGACAGCAACATTTTGATAGATAAAGTATGAAATGACGTTAAAAGTGGCATTCTATAATGTAATTTCCCCGTCACTTCGCCGCTCACTTCACCATCGAACAAAACTTAACAAATTTCATAGAATCGATTTGCAGAAAGGACATAGGATAGTTTTTATACCAAAAATCTGCAGGAAGTCACTATTCCACGCGAACGAAGTCGCGGGCAAAAGCTAGTATGCTATAAATAAATGTACGATCAACTACGTTTACACGTTTCACTCAGTTTCACACAGGGTAGTATGAGCATCAACATAAATACAGTAAGAGCTACATAATTTTTCACTATCTTAAATCAATAATTTACTACTGTATTGGTGTTATTTTGCGCTAAAGTTTAAAAATGTTGCGCTAATTTTTTGCGCCAGCGCAACTGATTTTTGCGCCAGCGCACCTGATTTTTGCGCAAGGTGGGTAAAACAACATATCATTAAATGGGTAATAACGCGAAAATTAATTATTCTAATACCTTAGAAGGCTTGACGTTTCGATCTGGTTGCACAGGTCGTGGTTGCACTTCTTCGAATTTATTTCGTTGCGGAATCCAAGACAGTCAGTCATTCATGTTCCTTAGACGCGTCGAACTTCAGTGTTCCGGTGTTTTCGTGGTTGTATCTACTGTAAATCTTAGAGCACAGGATTTACAGCGGTTTTAAGAGGTTGCGGCGGGCTTGTCCCACTAAAAAAAAGACCAAAGTGTTACTGGATGGATATACTGGATGGATGGATGTTACTGAATGGATACCATAAAAGAACCTTGTACGTAGTTGAAGCTCGACTAGTTTCAAGCCACGACGGGGTTAATAATCATGAACATGTAAAAACGGCCTTGTTTTTGCCAATTTTGAAATATTTGATTTTAAAACCACTTTTTTCAGGACGAAGAAAATGAATCGTCAGAGAAGAAATCAGCGAAGGATGCCTTACTTCTCTGGTGTCAGAGAAAGACCAGCGGCTACCATGGCGTCCATATACACAACTTTACAGACTCCTGGAGATCAGGTCTTGGATTCAACGCTCTCATCCACGCCCACAGGTACGGTTGCCCATCGATTTCCAAACCTTGAAGAGGTTCTTATAATAAGTTTGAAATCACCAATGCGCCTTGAGCGAACAAGGTGATTAACGCTCAGGCTGATGATGATGATAACATGTTATTACCATCTAGTTAAAGATTTAATCATATATTTAATTTATATCCATTACTCGACCAATATTATGGATCCTTAGCTCGAAACAGATCGGGTCATCCCGTAAAATATTTTCGTTAGCGAGTAGTACTTAATTAGTGATTCTCCTTTTGTATTACAGACCAGACCTGTTCCGTTGGTCGGAGGTCCCAGCTACCGACCACGTGGAAACCCTCAACCATGCCTTCGACGTGGCCCACAAACATCTGGGCATTCCTCGTCTCCTGGACGCTGAGGGTAAGGAAACCGGCTCATTCTTAATTTTTATATTCTGGATAAAAAATAATATTTTATCTTTATTGATTTATTTTATTGACGCGTAAAAGTGCCGTTTTATAGCCTATTTGCAAAAATAAATTCATTGTTTCATTGAATAAAATCTCATTTGAAGGTTAAATGGCTTAACCCTTTCCCAATCCTTTCCTTAATATCAACCGGGGATTGTCCTTGGGTGCACTTTTATTGTCCATACAGGGATAATACGGTAGTTTCCAACTAGTCAAATTCAATACTTTTATCCAAACGTCAAAAACGATACTTTTCTATGAAATTTGTATGAAAAACTGAGCTATGACGTCATAACATTTTTGCGTCAAATAGCTTACTTATTTCACAATAATTAGCTAAAAAAAATCTAAAACTTGGTGTATTGATCGATCGATGAATAAGAGTATAGTAATTTTTCAATATTTTATTGTATTGAAACATCGAATTAATTTATTTTTGACCTAGGAAACTACCCAATTGCAGGCGGATGTGCTATCAAGTTTAAATTAAAATAGTTCAAAGGGCCTTTGCGACTTGGCTTCGGCCCCTCGTAGGTCCGGAATCCTACAGTCCCGTGAATGGAATACTATAGACAAATAAAATTATATGTATATCCATATATTTTTTTATTGGAACAGATCGGCAAACGAGCAGACGGATTACCTGATGGTAAGCAATCATCGACTTCGACTGCACGGTTGGCGCGGTGGCTGGGCAACTGGCTGCTTCGTGTCGCGGGTTCGATTCCCGCACGGAAGAACTCTTTGTGTGATCCATCTATGTTTGTAAAGGCACACTAGTGAGGGGCAACGTTTTTTTTTTAAAAAAAATCAGCGCTGCTCATGGACACCTGCTTCACCAAAGGAGTTACGAGTGCGTTGCCAGCCTTTTGGGGATAAGGGTTTCGGATATTTAAGGATTGGTAGGGGCAGGAATTAGGCCTCCGGTAACCTCACGCACACGGCGAAACACAACGCTGTGGTTGTTTCACGCCGGTTTTCTGTGAGGCCGTGGTATCATTCCAGTCGAGCCGACCCATTCATACCGAAGCTTTGTAATTCTTATATATTTAATTTATATTCGTCTTTTCCTCGCTAGATGTCGACACCAGCCGTCCGGACGAGAAATCAGTAATGACATACGTAGCTTCCTATTACCATACATTCGCTCGGATGAAGAATGAACAGAAAAGCGGAAGGAGAATCGCCAATGTAAGTATTTTGAACTGTTCATGATATTGTTTTACACAATACCGTTATATTATGTAACTTAAAAAGCTTAGCAAGTGTTTTTGTAAATAGTATGACTATACTCGGAATTTTAAATCCATTCCAGATTTGACAATTTCAGTGTTGCAACATTATGACACGTACTAAATAGTGACGTTACGAAATTATTCGTTATGGAAATCGAATTTTCCTGAACCGATTCCTCTCGTTTATAAATTTACTCTCGTAAACTAAGTTTATCAGGAAATAAAATATTTCTGAGCCGATAATTTAGTTTTGACAATTATTTAACGATCTGAGACTTTTCTTTCGTAATTGTGTACGAAATTAATAAAAAATGTGATCATGAAGGAGCATGACAAATAAAACAGGCATTTTATAAATTGTCGGCGTCATCGCTATCGCTATCGCTGTTACTTTCTGTAACATTTATTATGAATTGTTTCCTCTTCTTTGACAACATGGGTTATGCATTTAGACCATTCGGAAGCCGTAATTTATTGAATGCCTTCCTGAAACTGATTCACTGACTGTTTATCGATTTTTGTGTCCATCACTACACTGTTATATGTGATATTATTATCATTATTTCACAAAATTACAGTAGGTCATGTCAAATCAGGAATCGAATTAAAATTCTGACTATAGTTATTAGTGACGGATATCTAAACACGTGTTTGTACTCATGATAACAAACAACTCTCCTAAAGAAACTTTCTTTTTGTTTAATCGTCGTAAAGTTTTTTAATCACTATACCAAAATTAAATCGTGGATGTCCAAGGAAAGTTAAAATTTTGAGAAAATATAGAAAAAATGCGTTCAAAACACACAAAAAGGACTTCAATTTTCTTTCCCATAAAAATTGCTGGCGTTATTAAACATCTTAAGCCGGCACGGTGTTTGCCGGGTCAGCTAGACAGTTATAAAAATAATGATTAAAAACTGTTACTGTACTTCTAGAGATTAATAGATAAGCCTAATTATTGTTAATGCGGATTAAATAAATAAATAATTCAGTATAGACAAAGAGGCTAAACGCAAGCTCAATGTCAATCACCACATAGTATAAAACAAAGTCGCTTTCTCTGTCCCTATATCCCTATTTATGCTTAAATCTTTAAAATTACGCAACGGATTTTTGATGCAGTTATTTTAATAGAGAGAGTGATTGAAGAGGAAGGTTTATATGTGTCATAATATTCATTATATAGTGGAGAAATTTAATATCAGCGTTGCGTCCGGGGTTTCTTCACTCGGGGTTGCGGTTTAAGCGCAATGAGTCACCGCGGCCTGGGACCAGAGCCGAAGAAGGAACGGGGGTTTTTAGTCAGTAAGAGTCTGACACTCTCTCGCCTTACCCTAGGCGGGAGAGGTCATTTGATGATTTTACCACGACAAAAAAAAACACTGGACTCTTGCGAATGCGGAGTGGGTTTCCGAAAAAAAAAAAATATTTAAATATTAATAATTAATTGATATTTTTTACAGATTATCGGCCAAATGATGGACTGTGACGATCGAAAAGGCGAATACAGTAAGCTTTTCACAAAACTCCTCGAATGGATCCTTCTCAAGATACAAGAATTGAACGGGAGAGAATTCCCCAACTCCTTGGACGGTATACAACGACTCTTACTGTCTTTTAAGCAGTACAGAACTGTGGAGAAACCTCCCAAGTAAGCTGTTTTTGTCTTAGCTATAAATATAGTACGTCTGTCGTATCTTAGCGAGTCTGAAGTTATCCGAGTAGCTGCGCAGTACACAATTTTGTTCCTAAAGATCCATTGCGCAGACAAACGGCTAACTTCAGACTCGCCAAGATACGTCGGCCGTATAGTACTTATTTTTGCTCAATAGATGTCGCTAATGTAACGTATAAACGTAATAGTTTTAATGTGGGAGAACCATGCTTCGATACAAATAAAAAATATAAAAAAACGACAATCACAGCTTTGTGTTTTGCCGTTTGAGTGAGGTTCCCGGAGGCCCAATCCTTCCCCTCCCCCAATCCCTAAAATCCCTAAAAGATCGGCCACGCACTCGTGTGGCAGATGTCCATGGGCGGCGCTGATTGCTCACCATCAGGGAATCCGTCTGCTCCTATGCAGACCTATCACCTAAAAACAAAATTGAATTAATTTATTTTTGACCTAGGAAACTACCCAATTTAGTTTCCTAGGGCTGATTTATCAATAGTCAGATAAATGTTATCTGAGGAATAAAATTGTTGCTGTCACTGTCTTATACAAACATTCTGACGCGATAGCATCATAATACGGTAGTTTCCAACTAGTCAAATTCAATACTTTTATCCAAATGTCAAAAACGATACTTTTCTATGAAATTTGTATGAAAAACTGAGGTATGACGTCAACGTCAACAGTTTTGCGTCAAATATCTTACTTATTTCTTAATAATTAGCTAAAAAAATCTAAAACTTAGTGTACCGATGGATCGATGAATAAAAGTATAGTTATTTTTCAATATTTTATTGTATTAAAACTTCGAATTAATTTATTTTTGACCTAGGAAACTACCCAATTATTCCGTCGGTAACTTATATCTAAACATTGAAAAATCAGCCCTTAGATGTTATAACAAATTTTAATTAATATTATTATATTTCAGATATAAGGAGCGTTCTGAGATTGAAGCTCTTTACTTTGACATTAATACGATGCAAAAGAGTCTGACGGGTGAAGCTTGGGCTCCACTCGAAGGTCAGCTGCCTCAGGACTTGGAGAGGGCATGGCAACAGTTGGAACAGGTATCATCGGCTTTTTAAGCATGACAAAGTTAAAGTAAAAAATCACTGCGTAATTGGCGTGTTGGCTACTGTGTCGCAGGTCCGATTCCTGCACGGAACAAAGGAGGAAAATCTCTCTCTTTCTTGCTCTTTCTTTGAAACAACAATGAAACAATGAATTTATTTTTGCAAATAGGCCATAAAACGGCACTTTTACACGTCAATTTATATGTAAAAAACTAGATGAAGCCGGCATTTCCTATCTGACTACTCTGTGAAGAAATGCCGAAACAAACTCAGAGGTCAGTCTCTTTTCAAGTCCAGACAATGTAAAATAACATAATGTGAGAGAGCCGTGCAAGTTCATTCTGTAGTGGTCTTTTGAGGAAAGAACCACACCAGTTTAAGTGGACCCGTTCTGAAGACAGGCACGCAAGTGTCAGTTTGCAACCAGTAAAGCAAGTGCTGCTGAGTTGTCCGACGAACAATACCGATCTAAAGAACAGTTGGGTGGGTCGCGCAAGTACTCAAACTGTCAGAACGCAGAAAAGCTGTATCTATATCTATCTCCCTCTCACACACATAGAAAGCAAACCAGTTATTTTCGTTTCACCTTTTTACTTCATTCTTATTTTAAGACTATTCTCAACTACCATTAACTTCTTCTTTTAAACTTGTTTTTATAGGACATAAAAGCCGTGTCACATAAAAAAACTTGAACTGTCGCGGGCAACTCGGATTTAACGAAACTCCTTTATATGAACTAGTGAAGGAATTATTATTGTTATTAAACATTTTTTTAGAGTTGTCGCGGGACATACGGATTTAACGAAAGTTCCTTTAGAATTTTAGATGAATTAGTGAAGGAATTGTTATTAAACATTTTTTTATTTAACAAATAAATATAATGTACCTAATTTATACAAAAATCATCGTTAAATCGTTGCAAGACAGAGATATATAATATAATTCATATTTATTGATAATTTGTCAATTAGCATACATAAATATTTTATGCTGTAGCCTTTTTTTGTTATAAATAAATAAATAAAATTTATTAAAGAACACATAATCTAGAATATACAGTTTTGCTTAAAGCTACACCAAGTTCATAATATTGGGTGCCTGAGGTGGCCTGAACTAGGACAACCTGTGAAAAAGAGAGAGAAAGGGAGATAGCAATAACGTTATAACTTTTGCAGCAATGCGCGATAAGGAGATCGGAGACTTCGTTCCAGTAATACATTTATGACGTTTGCAGTCATTTTAATAAAAACTATGGTTTTTCTTAATTACAGGCCGAGCATGCTCGCGAGATTGCATTAAGAACAGAATTACTTCGACAGCAGAGGTTGGAACAACTCAACTACAAGTTCAACACAAAAGTAAGTTATATTTACAAATCTATACTAATATTATAAAGAGGTAAAATTTGTAAGTTTGTATGTAGAGGGTAATCTTTGGAACTGCTGGTCGGATTGCCAAAATTCTTTCACTGATCGATAGTTACGATGTTCCTGAGTGCTATAGGCTATGAAACATTACGCTACGATCAAATAGAGCCGAGCAGCAAGTGAAACCGCGCGCGAGCAGCTCAAATTTAGTTTGGAAAGACCTCCTGCTAAGTGGACCGACGACATCGTCAGAGTCGCGGGGATCCAATGGATGCAGGTGGCGAGTTGTCGTTCGACGTGGAGGAGTCATGGCTTTGTCCAGCAGTGGACTTCTTCCGGCTGATGATGATGATGATAATGATGATGGTTTTATTGAAGACCAGCGTCAGGCAACGTAGTTGTCTGGCATTTTTTGGCACACCACTGACATACGTTGAAGGAAAACATCGTGAGGAATCCTGGACTTATAATTTCTAATTATAAGTTTTAAGTCTTCAATCCGCCTTGAGCGAGCGTGGTGATTAATTTGTTGTTCATGTGAGAACATGCAGTAGGCACTTATAGGCTGATGATGATGATGATGATGATAGTTAACTCTTATTTCTTCCTCAACAGTCGGTACTACGTAAAGGATACCTGAAGGAGATGATCCAGGTCCTCTCTGACCCTCGCTACGGATCCAACCTGGCACAAGTTGATGCTACAGTGAAGAAACACGAAGCCATCTCTGCTGACATACTGGCCAGGTAAGATAGAGTGATTATATTGTCAAGGACAAAATGTTAAAAGGTCAAGGTCGCGTAGAGAAAATTTCAAGATCAAATTTGGAGAAATTGAATGTACATGAAAGAAAGGTGTCTATAAATAATAGGTGTCTATTAAATCAACTTTTATGTCATAGTTAGAGTCAAGATCACAAGTAAAAAATGTACAATGTCAAGGTCAAAAATTTATCCCATATTGTTCAATTTCCATAATTTAAACAATTCAAATATGTAGCGCGCGGTCGTTGAGAGGGTTTGCGGAGCGTGTACAATGTACAGGCGCGGCCGCACGGTTAGAAACGGTTGTCGGCCGCCGCCGGTCATGTAGGCACGCAACGCTGACTAGTCGCGCCGACGCCGCAGTGCGCAGCACAAGTTATTTTACGTCACTCGCTCGCTCCCAGTTTTCGTGTTGTATTTAGTTTTATGTTATATTCACCAAACTTTACCCTATTTGCTTTTACTTTATTATACAGACTTTCGTAACAACAGATTCGTTTCCTTCCATCTCCGATCCATCGAAAACCCACGCAACATACATACCTAAACCTGAGAATAGTGACTCTACTACCTATTACACATATTATATACGTGTTATGTATCACGTTATACCTTTGGATCGTCTAATAAAACACAGTTATATTTGTTTAAGAGCGCGTGCTACACGCCCGCTCGTCTCGACTTCCGTCACCGTAATGCCGAGCGGGCGGGTCGCAGGAGCACATTTATATTTTAATATTTTATAGTACATCACAATACGAATACACAACAGTCAAGCCATCAACTGTCACCTGCTTACTTAAAGAAATTTAAATTAAAAAATATTTATTTCTGTATATCAATTACAAAGAAACGAATCTCTTAAATCATACATATATTATAACTGTGTCAAAATAAAAAAATATGTCAAATCAAAAATTATGTCAAATTAAAGTTCAAGGTCAAACTCATGAATAGAAATTTTGAAAAAGTGTAAAATCGACATCCACACGGACGACCACTACTTTTTTATATATATATTTTTAATTTTCCTCTCCTTAGAACCGAACGTTTCGAAGATTTATCAGCCATGGCCGCAGAATTAGTTCGCGAGAACTATCACGGCGCGGAAGCTGTGTCCAGGACGGAACAGGCGGTGCTGACCAGGTGGAACGAACTCCTGGAACTGCTGGAGAGGCACAGGAGCTCGTTGGCTAAGCTTGCCCATCTGATGGCTTTGCTTCGGGAGGCTGATACTGTTGGACATACTTTGACTGAGATGAAGGTAAGATTAAGATGTTTCTGGGTTTTCAACTACATAAAAGTGTGGGAGAGCCAAGCTTCGGCACGAATGGGTCGGCTCGACCGGAGTGATACCACGGCCTCACAGAAAACCGGCGTGAAATAACCACTGCGTTGTGTTTCGCCGTGTGAGTGAGGTTACCGGAGACCCAATCCTTCCCCTTCCCCAATCCCTCCTCAATCCCTAAATCTCCAAATCCCTAATCCCTAAAAGGTCGGCAACGCACTCGTAACACCTCCGTTGCGAGTGTCCATGGGCGGCGCTGATTGCTTACCATCAGGTAATCCGTATGCTCGTTTGCCGAGCTATCACATAAAAAAAAAGAGCCATGCTTCGGTATGATTCTTACTCCCGCTTTCCTGAATCCCTAAATCTCTTATCCTTTAATCCCTAATAGCCTACAAGAGCAACGCAATTGTAGTAACTCCATTGGTATTACAAGTGTCCATTGATAGAGCTGATTGCTTACCATCAGATAATCTTCTATATAAAAATGGATCGCAAAATGTGTTGGTAAGCGCATAACTCAACAACGCCTGGACCTATTTTGCTAATTCTTTTTTTGTTGTGTTTGTTATTGCCAGGGGAAGGTTCTCATGAAAGAAAATTTTAGAAAAGTAGAGGGGACAGCTGGGTAATAAGAACCCTTTCATCGTAAGCGAGATGATGAGACTCGTGCGAAGCAGGAGCGAGCTGCTTGTTCATGATAAAAATGCCACTACTTAATTGTCATTTTGTGACTTTCTCTTAATAATAATTAAGCGATTATTATAATAATAATAGATAAAACACTAATAAAATTTACCAAGTAAAAATACCTATTTGTTAAAGTATAGATAGGTCTGGAAACGAGTCGACGAATTACCTGATGGTAAGCAATCAGCGCCGCCCATGGACACCTGCAAAACACAAATGAGTAACGAGTGTGTTGCCGGCCTTTTAGGTATAAAGGTTTCTGATATTTAAGGAAGGGATGGGGGGAGGGGGGAGGGATTGAGCTTTCGGTAACCTCACTCACACGGCGAAACACAACGGTGTAGTTGTTTCACGCCGGTTTTCTGTGAGGCCGTGGTGGAGGCGACCCATTCCAGCATCTAATTACTATGTTTACTCACACAGGCTCAATTCCAATCGGAGGAAGTCGGCCGTCACTTGGTGGACGTGGAACGGCTGTTGCAAGCCCACGCGCTGCAGGAGCTGCAGCTGGGCGCGCTGGACGAGACCATCCGCCGCCTCGTGCGCCAGGGGGCCGGCGCTGACGGCGCCGCGCAGCCTAAACAACAGCTTACACAACAACTGACGCAACTATCCCAAGATTATGACAGGTAACTATAGTTAGATTTCAATTTTACAAGCTACTACCAAAACCGTTACGCCACCAGATGTATTTCAAAAAAGATTGTCACGCTTTTCTGTTAAAATTTTTCTTGGATTTTCTTTACTATAAACCTCATAGAGCCCGAGCCCTTTCCAACGAATGCAAAACCGTGGAAATCGCTTTGTCCGTTCTAGAGTTATAGTGTCGGGAAAAAAACCCGACTTTTTTTCTATAGTAGATTATCGACTCGCTCCGACTTCGCACGGGTGCAATACTGATAATTATTTAATGACTTGTACAATACATATAAACCTTCCTCTTCAATCACTCTATTAAAAAACGTACGGAACAACTCTTTGTGTGATCCACAAATTGTTGTTCCGTGAGTCTGGGTGTGATGTGTATGTGACATTGTATGTTTGTAAACGCACACACGACACAGGAGAAAATCCTTGTGTGAGGAAACATTTTTTTTAAGAAAATAAAATTTAAAAACCGATTTATTTCTATGAATTTTGTATGCAACTCCAAATTATGACGTCATAGTATTTTTGTGTTGCGGGGTAAGCGCAATGAGGCACCTCGACCTCGGCCCAGAGCAGGAGAAGAAACAGGGGGGTTTTTAGTCAGTAAGAGTCTGACACTCCCTCCCGCCCGGCCCTGGGCGGTAGAAGTCATTGGATGATAGTATTTTTTGTGTCAAATAGCTTTATCGAAAATATAATGTATCGAATCGACGGATCCCTGAATAAAAGTTTAGTTATTTTTCTATTTATTATTGTGTTGAAACTTCGTCAATTTAATTTATTTTTTACCTCAGAAACTATCCAATTTTGTGCTCGTTTTGTTTGCTTATTTATAAATTGATGTATTTATATTAAAACATACAATAATAACATATTTTTTGCAGCTTGGTAGCCGCTGCCAAGGACCGTAAGGCAAGATTGGAAGACGCTAGAAACCTTTATCAGTTCCTTGAAGATCACGACGAGGAAGAAGGTAAAATATATAAATATAAATCATATTATAATTCTATACTATAAAGGGTTACTTGTAATTTTAGTGACAGATAATTAATTTCGTGATTTTACTCATGATAACAAACAAGTCTGTCAAAGAAACTTTTTTGGTATAACTACTTATTAGTGATATTACTAGTTATTTTTATTACTACCTATTACAAAACTATATAATACGGTAGTTTCCAACTAGTCAAATTCAATACTTTTACCCAAATGTCAAAAACGATACTTTTCTATAAAGCTTGTATGAAAAACTGAGCTATGACGTCATTACATTTTTGCGTCAAATAGATTACTTATTTCTTAATGATTAGCTAAAAAATATCTAAAACTTAGTGTATCGATAGATCGATGAATAAAAGTATAGTTATTTTTCGATATTTTATTGTATTGAAACGTCAAATTAATTTATTTTTGACCTAGGAAACTACCCAATTATACTGTAATTATTAATTATTAATAATTGTACTTACTAGAAAAAAAGACATTACTAAATTAAACTATGTTCTATCGGTTTACATGGTTAACTAAAGGTAAACAATGTTGGCATGTCTTTTTATATTAAAGAGCTCGTATAAAGTACATACAAAGATTATTTAAATTCAGTTTATTAGCTAACATCGATTTAGGTAAAATAACTTTTAGATAAAAATATTTGCCAATATTGTTCAGGGACAGTTACATTATTTTACCACAGTTGATTTGTGTTTTTAGGAAGTTAGATAGTTTGCGCTAGATGGATTTGGTTTGCGCAAATTCAGAAGTTGTTTGCGCAACTATTGCGCGTGATAGAACAGATTGTGCATTGTTTTGTACACATGAATATTTCCTACTCCGTGTTGTTTACATTTAGTTAATTACCTAAACCGATAGACCATAGAATCCAGGATACAAGACGATATATTATAAAATATTCAATTACATTTCTCAGGCTGGGTGACGGAGAAACAGCGCATATGTCGCGCAGAAGTCGCGGCTAAGGAGCTTCGCGCAGTACTTGCGTTGAGACAGAAACACACCGCCTTACTCCACGAGCTACGTGCAAGAGATCACGTCTCTCAACGACACAGAGCCAAGGGACAGAGGTATATAATTTTATTTCAATCGTTTCGTGTTTTTAGGAGGTTAGATGGTTTGTGCAAGTTTGGATTTAGTTTGCGCAAGTTGCGATATGGTTTGCGCAAGTTAAGATTTGTTTGCGCAAGTTAGGATCTGGTTTGTGGAAGTTGTGATATGGTTTGTGCAAGTTAAGATTTGGGTAGCGCAAGTTAGGATTTGTTTGCGCAAGTTGGGATATGGTTTGCGCAAGCTAAGATTTGGTTAGCGCAAGTTGGGATATGGTTTACGCAAGTTAGAATTTGGTTTGCGCAAGTAGCAATATGGGTTGCACAAGTTAAAATGTAGTTTGCGAAAGTTAAAAAATGATTGCGCTAATTGTAATATAGTTTGCGCATGATCAAATAATTATGCGCAAATTATTTGATCATGCGGATTGCATACAGATTACCTGATGGTAAGCAATCGACGCCAAGCATGGAGACTCATACCACCAGAATAGTTTACAAGTGTGCATTGCTACTCTTTGGGAGATTAAGGTTTCGGATATCTAGAGATTTTGGAGGGGCAAGAAGGAACATCTGTTTAATTTACTGTTGACCTTAAATAACTACCAAAAAAACGTACTAATACTCAGTTGTAGGATTCTAGAATATTAAGCATGAGTGACACATGAGCGAGACGACGTATGTGTGTGAGAGAGAGGAAGGATGGAGGGGGAAAAGCAAGATGGCGACAACTATAAAACGAATAAGACGTCTCGGTGTAATTTAAATTTAATATAGAAGTCTAAAAGAGTTAATCTGCGATATTTCACTGCCTCAGACCTACAAAATTTATCTAACAAAAAAACTATTATTAATTATGTATTCTATTAATAATATTTCAGTCTAATCGACGCCAAGCATCCCAAGTCTGCTGAGATTGAGCGCCGGCTGACATCCCTGAACAAGCAATGGCAGATACTGCGCGAGCTCGCCGCTGCCAGGGAGAAGCAGCTAGCTGATGCTGCAGAGGCCCATCAGGTTGGTTCATCAGTGTTCATTATATTCTTCAAGGTCACTTCTGGGCAAGGCATTTATTCTTCAAGGTCTTCAACTTCCAGGCAAAGCAAGGATTATGTATCAAAGAAACTGTATGAGAAACTGTTAGGTTTTTACAAAAAGAAGTTGCCTCTTCCTAGGATTTTCTCCTGTGTCGTGGGTACGTTTATAATTATACAATGTTATATACACATCACACCCAGACTCACGGAACAACAATTTGTGTGATACATAAATTGCAGTGTGATCTCTGTATGTCATTACAATACAGGAAAATATCCTAGTGTAGGGTGAAAGTTAATTTAAAATAAAATGTATAAGTAGATGATATTTATAATACATATATAATACATCACTGCACGTTTGGTGCGGTGGCTAGGCAACTGGCTGCCGTGCAACGTGTCGCGGGTTCGATTCCCGCACGGAACAACTCTTTGTGTGATCCACAAATTCGGGTCTGGGTGTCATGTGTATGTGAAATTGTATATTTGTAACTGCACCCACGACACAGGAGAAAATCATAATGTGGGGCAACGTTTTAAAAAACAATTAAAAAAACATATAGTATAGAATCGAAACTAATATTATAAAAGCGAAAGTAAGTCTGTCTGTCTGTGTGTCTGTCCTTTCTTCACACCTAAACTACTGAGCTGATTTCTGTGTGTTTGGAATCCGAGTAGGGACATAGGATTATAGGATTAGAATTTTTATACAAACAAATTGCAGGACGTCATTTTTCCAAGCGAACGGAGTAGCGGGTAAAAGCTAGTACAAAATTAATTATTTTGATTTCCACTTACTCATTATAATAATAACTATTTGACGAGGAACTCGACTAGTTTCAAGCCATGCTAGAGGCCCATATTCATGAGCAGCATTCCGCGACACGCGAAGCGGCGACTGTCGCGCTGCTTTTGGAAATAATACATTTATTTTTATTTATTTTACAATTTTGAGAATTACATTTTGTTCCTCGTATTAAAGATCCTCGCCAAACATATTGTTTAAAGGCGAGAAGCGCTCATTTCTTTTCTTTTTTCTTACTAGCTAATTAAGTACCTTATAACTAACATTAAAAATAAAACTAAAATCAAAACAAATAGGTAATTGTAAATTTTTAATATCCTTTAAGTAAGTTTGGAAAGTAAGAATAATATTTAATTGGCACGTTCCTCAGTTCTACGGCGACGCGAACGAAGCGGAGTCGTGGATGAAGGAGAAGCGTCCGCTGGTGGCGACGGAGGACTGCGGCAGCGACGCGCCGTCCGCGGGCGCGCTGCTCGCCCGCCACCGCGCCACCCACGACGAGCTCCGCGCCCACGCCGCCGAGCTCGCCGCGCTGCGCGCCCACGCCGCCAGGCTGCGCGCCGCCGGCATCACCGAGCTACAGGTACCGACATAGACCACCCTATACGGCTCAAATTTATGGTGAACATCATTTCAAGTGTGGGAGAGCCATGCTTCGGCACGAATGGGTCGGCTCGACCGGAGTGATACCACGGCCTCACAGAAAACCGAGTGAGTAAGGTTACCGGAGGCCTAATCCTTGTCCTCCCCCAATCCCTCCTCAATCCCTAAATTTCCAAATCCCTAATCCCTAAAAGGTCGGCAACGCACTCGTAACTACTCCGTTGCGAGTGTCCATGGGCGGCGCTGATTGCTTACCATCAGGTAATCCGTCTGCTCGTTTGCCGACCTATTACATAAAAAAAAATTTAGGGGTACGAAAAATTCCCAATAGCCGATTTTCAGACCTACTGAATAGGCATATAATAGGTCTTTACCTATGAAATTGCCGTTCTGCATGAAAAAATTTAAACGATTTTTTTTATTTGAAATGCGATGAAAATGTAACAGTAATCAATAAAAAAATGACTACTTTTGGAAAAATAATCCCATGTTTTTAAAACAAAATTAATTAGCCTTAGCCTAACAAATTAAAGTATTTTGATTTGAAATGGCCAGTACTGCAGAACGGCAATTTCATAGGTAAAGACCTATTATATGCCTATTCAGTAGGTCTGAGAATCGGCTATTGGGTATATTTCGTACCCCTAAACTCACCTTAACTAAATAAGTTATATGGAAAATCAACGTTTGCCGGGTCAGCTAGCATATTTATAAACTAAACTAAGTTTTAAAATTAATTAATCATCCCCAGTTGCCAACGGAAGTGGAGTCCACTCCCGCCATTGAGGAAGAGGAATGGGTCAACGAATCCAGGCTGGTGCCCACCGAAGTATGGGAAGAGGAACCCGTGGAGCGCTTGGAGCATAGAACAGTCACTGAGGAGAGGAGCGTCCCTCAGGCAAGTGATCAAAATCTTTTTTTATCCATCATCAGCCTCTTCTCACACGGAGAAGGTTTGAGCATTAACCACCACGCTTACTCAATGCGGGTTGGCGATTTCAAACTTATAATTAGAAATTACAAGTCCAGGTATCCTCACGATGTTTACCTTCACCGTATGTCAGTGGTGTCTAAATAATCATAGAAAGCACATATCACTTGGAAAAAGTCAGACATTGGTACGGTCTGTTTCTCAGATTGCTGTGAAATTATGCGAACTTAAAAAAAAAGTCAAAAATCATTTATTACAATTAGACCTTTACAGACACTTTTGAACGTCAAACAAAATTTTAAAGATATAGTGTCAGTCTGTCGGTAAGTCCTCTTAGTGAAGCTATTTGCTCGTTCCAAAGTGTATTGTGATTCCGATGGAGAAGAACGATCTAGAAACTCCATGGTTACTCTTTTTTAATCAGAAGAACGTATAGTTAGAAGTTTGGATTACATGATGAGATACTTTTTTATCCCGAAAAATAAACAGCGGAAAGCTGGTTTTAGCCCGATATGGCTAACGTTATAACACATTTCTTCTTTACAGGTCAAAGCCCTCTACGCGTTCACAGGCCAAGGAATATCAATGCAAAAAGGCGAAATAATGTTTTTGATCAACAAAACGAATCCGGACTGGTGGTCGGTGAGGAAGGCTGACCGCACTGACGGGTTCGTTCCCGCTAACTACGTGAGGGAAATTGAACCTAGAGTAGTTCCTGTAAGTATTTATTTAAAACCGTTTATTGAATTATGAAAGGAATTATTATTTTCCTACTGAAAGAAGTCTTCCATCTCTCTCCCTCCTTCCTGCCTCTCCTCTCTCTCTCATCTCTACTCTACCTAACCTACTCTACCTACCCTATTCAACCTACCCTACTCTACCTACCAACTTTACCTACCCTACTTTACCTACCCTACTCTACCTAATCTACACTACCTACTCTAGTCTACCTAACCTACTCTACATACCCTACTCTACCTACCAACTCTACCTACCCTACTCTACCTACCCTACTCTACCTTCCCTACTCTACCTACCCTACTCTACCTACCCTACTCTACCTACCCTACTCTACCTACCCTACTCTACCTACCAACTCTACCTACTCTACCTAACCTACACTATTAGTTACTCTATCCTATCCTATATCCTTCTCCCAGTTCTTAGCTACCTCCCTACGAATTTTCAGCCAAATCGGTTTAGCAGTTCTTGAGTTATAAATAGTGTAGGAAACACGACTTTTTTATATTGTATAGATAGAAACATTCCTCTTCAATCACTCTATGAAAAAACCGCATCAATATCCGTTGCGTAGTTTTAAAGATTTAAGCATACACAAGGATACAGGGACAGAAAAAGCGACTTTGTTTTATACTATGTAGTTATAATAATACCATTTTTTGCTCTTTAGGTTCAAGTACGTCGTCCAGAAAAAGTCCGGACAGTCCAAAGAGTTAAGAAGACAGTTTTGGTTAAGCAAGTGGTGCCAGTCAAACGTAACAAGCCCGCAGCTAGGCGAGCCAGCCGGGCTACTATCCCGCAACCCAGGACAGCTAGCGTTGAGACCAGGATGGAAGAAATCCAAAAGGATTATGGTGAGTTTAACACCCGGTTCCCAAAAGGCCGATCAATGTTAAAATCAATTTAATCTCTTGTCAAGTCATCCGATTCGTTGGCTGAATTATCAACAACCAATTAGATTTAACAGGAGATCAGTTAATTTTAGCGATGACAAAGCCTTTCAGAAACCGGTTGCAAGTTTATTACTTTTAATGCCATTGTTGGGGGCCATCCACTTCTCATTTATAAGTATTTTCCGAGTTATATGTACTTTCTAAGTTTATTTAGACACCATTGACATTCAAACCAGGGGCGTGCTGCTAGCCTTATAGGCAAACGAGCAGACGGATTACCTGATGGTAAGCAATCAGTGCCGCCCATGGCCATCCCTAACACCAGAGGATTAGGGTTGCTACGATTTAGGGATAGAGATGAGAGGAAGAAGGATTGGGCCACCGGTAATCTCACTCACATGGCGAAACACAACGCTGTAGTTATATCACGCCTGTTTTCCGGGCCGTGTTATCACTCCGGTCGAGCCGAGCCATACGTCCGAAACATTTTTTTTATAATGAAATAGGTCGGCAAACGAGCAGACACATTACCTGATGGTAAGCAATCAGCGCCGCCCATGGACACTCGCAACGGAGGAGTTAAGAGTGCGTTGTCGACCTTTTAGGGATTAGGGATTTGGTGATTTAGGGATTGGGAGGGAAGGCCTCCAGTAACCTCACTCTCACACGGCGAAACACAACGCTGTGGTTTTATCACGCCTGTTTTCCGGGCCGTGTTATCACTCCGGCAGTCCGATTCATGCCAAAGCCGGCTTCATCTATATAATTCTGACGTATAAAAGTGCTGTTTTATGGCCTATTTACAAAGTAAAATTAATTGTTGCATTGTTTCACACTTAAATATTTATCTATTACAGATGAACTATTAACTTTGTCGGCCGCGCGTCGCGCTCAGCTCGAGGATGCGATCAAATTGTACAGCTTTTTCGCCGAATGCGATGATTTTGACAAATGGATCAAGGATAAGGAGAAGATGTTGAGGGCTGATGATGCTGATGATAGCGTTGATACTGCTAAGAGGAAATACGAGGTGAGACTGCATTGACGGATTAGGAGGATCCATATTTTTTTTATGTAATGGGTCGGCAAACGAACAGACGGATTACCTGGTGGTAAGCAATCGGCGCCGCCCATGGACAGTCGCAACACCAAAGGAGTTACGAGTGCGTTGTCGGCCTTTTGGGGGTATGCTTATAGGGGTTGCGGATATAAGGATCGGGAAGGGATAGGGGAAATGAAAGGGATTGGGCCTCCGGTAACCTCACTCACACGGCGAAACACAACGCTGTGGTTGTTTCACGCCGGTTTTCTGTGAGGCCGTGGTATCACTCCGGTCGAGACGACCCATTCGTGCCGAAGCATGGCTCTCCCACACTTTGACTAACATAAAATATGTTATCCAGAAATTCGTGACGGATTTATCAGCGGCATCGAAGCGCCTGGAACACATAGACAGCGCGGCCAACGAGCTGGTTGTGGCCCGGCACGGTCAGGCCGCGCGCGCCACCGCCCGCGCCGCCCAGCTGCGCCAGCTCTGGGACCGACTGCTGCGACTTAAGCAGCAGAAGGAGAAGAGTCTAGAAGGAGCTTCCAGGTAACGGGAATTGAGTATTAGAATAGAATATTAGAATATAGGTCTTTACCTATGAAATTGCCGTTGTTGCATGAAAACATTTAAACGAAGTTTTTGGTTTGAAATGCGATGAAAATGTAACACTAATCAATAAACAAATGACTACTTTTGGAAAAAGAATCCCAGGTTTTTAAAACGAAATTAATTAGCCTTAGCCTAACAAAAACTATTTTGATTTGAAATGGCCAGTACTGGAGAACGGCAATTTCATAGGTAAAGACCTATTATTATTTATTTCTTAGTACATGGTGCACACAGATCTTAACATTAATATAGTTCCACATATATATACTACCGTTACCGGTGTAGAAATATAAAATGGCATGTAACAGTTTGCCTTATTCGAGTACTTACAATTTATATTTAAATAATAATTTTTATTAATATAAAAATTTTACCGAAGTATGGCTCTTACACACTTCTACCAGTTTCAAGTCACGAGTAATTATATACCGTTGTGATTCCTGATCTGATCCTCTTTCTTCTTCTAGCGTGGAACTCTTCAGCCGAACTTGTGATGAAGCCTTGGACTGGATGGCGGAGAAGGAACAGCAGTTGGCGGCGAGCTCAGCCCCTGCAGCCGACCTCCGCACCGTGAGAGCCCTGCAGAGGAGACACGCCCAGCTCGAGAGGGAACTGGAACCTGTTAGGGAGAAAGTCAACACTATCAGCTTGCTAGCTGACTCGTGAGTACACTTTGAAGTTTTATTTTCATATTTAAAAAAGTGGTGAATTGGCAGATGGATTACCTGATGGTAAGCAATCAGCCCCCTTCAAGGACACCAATAACCCGCCTTTTGGCATTAGGGTTTTAGAGATTTTGGCATTGAGTGAGAGGAAAAATGTTGGATACCAAAAAAATTTAGTTTTTTTTATTATGTTAAGGGCAGATTTTTCAATAGTCAGATGTCCAAATGTTATCTGAGGAATAAAATTGTTGCTGTCACTGTCTTATACAAACATTCTCACGCGACAGCATCATAATTATTCCACAGGTAACTTATATCTAAACATTGAAAAATCAGCGCTTAGTTTATTACAAAAATTTATTAGTAGGTAATTAATGTTGACTTATAAATATGTTTTCATGTATATTGTAATTTGTATAGATGTGAACCTATGACTTTTTATGAATTTATAATTTCATGCAGCCTTATCGAAAGATATGAGAATGAAAAGTAAGAAATATTTCTATTTAATTTTAAATACATTATCTCAAACGTTTAATTATAAAGTTTATAAAAATAATCTAACTGGACCTAGCTTCCCTGCAACGGAGAGAGGCAGACAGAGTTACTTCTTCGTTTTTTTTTGTGAGGGTAAAATCATCAAATGACTTCTGGAGTGTCAGACTCTTACTGACTAAAAACCCGTTCCTTATCCTGCTCTGGGCCGAGGTCGCTGTGCCTCATTGCGCTTACCCCGCAACCCCGGCAGAAATTTATAATATTAGTTAGGAATAGGATTATGGTATACAGTTTTCTCAATAACCGACCATGGTTTTCGAAGAAACTTATAACAATACCGATTCACCTTAATAACTATGTAGACATTTCTAATTTAATACATGTACTTAATTAGCCTTGTCTAGATTTTTTTATTTATATTTCATTTTTTACATTTAGGCTTTATTTTTCAATAGTCAGATAATTGTTATCTGAGGAATAAAATTGTTGCTGTCACTGTCATATACAAACATTCTGACGCGACAGCATCTTAGTACGGTAGTTTCCAACTAGTCTAATTCAATGTCTTAGAATTCAATACTTTTATCCAAATGTCAAAAAATATACTTTTCTATGAAAAAATCAGTGATGACGTCATAGTATTTTTGCGTCAAATAGTTTACTTATTTCTTAAAAAATAGCTAAAAAATATCTAAAACTTAGTGTATCGATCGATCGATGAATAAAAGTATAGTTATTATTCAGTATTTTATTGTATTGAAACGTCGAATTAATTCATTTTTGACCTAGGAAACTACCCAATTATTTCCAAGGTAACTTTTATCTAACCATTGAAAATCTGTCCTAAAACAATCAGTATATGATCTTCTTTTTACTCCAATCCAGAGTCAAATCCCAGTACCCGAATGAGCGAGGCAACGTCGAAGGCAGACAGAAGGAAATTCAGCAAATGTGGGAGAGGTGCCAGGCCCAAGCTGCCGAGAGAAGGAGCCGCCTGGAGTCTGCCGTTGGACACCAGATCTTTGGAAATAGCTCCGCTACACTGACACACTGGATGCAGGTGAGTGGAGAGTGAGAAAGAGATGGAGTCGATAAGAGTTTTGTTATGTAATATTATAGCTCGGACGTACTTGTAATACCGAAATACAACGCTGTGGTTGTTTTACGCCGGTTTACTATGAGGCCGTGGTATCACTCCGGTCGAGCCGACCCATTCGGGCCGAAGCTTGGCTCTCCTTCACTTAAATCGTTAGAAGAAGGGAGGAAGGTCTTTGTTCAGCAGTGGACCTCTTTCTGCTTATGATGATGATGATTTTTTATGGAATAAGTCCTCAAACGAGCAGACGCATTACCTGATGGTAAGCAATTTAGCTCTATTATGAAGTATAAGAACAGAAGAAAACAGAAGGGTGAAATTGATATAATTAGTTATTTTGAGTCAATTTTATACTATGTAGTGATATCTATACGAATATTATAAAGAGGTAAAATTTGTAAGTTTGTATGTAGGGGGTAATATTTGGAACCGCTGGTCGGATTGCCAAAATTCGTTCACTGATATATAGCTACAATGTTCCTGAGAGCTATAGGCTATAAAACATCACGCTACGATTAAATGAAACCGCGCGAGAGTAGCTAGTACTAAGATATAAATACAATACTAGATGTAATTGTTTAAATACAGTGTTTTAAAACATTCAAAATAATATACAAAATATCTGACAATTCCCCAATCCTAAGCGGGAGAAGTGATTTGATGATTTTCCCCTGACAAAAAATAAAGCATACATAGGGATATAGGGACAGAGAAAGCGACTTTCTTTTATACTATGTAGTCATGGTATAACATTATAACACTGGTTTCTTTTTTTAACAGAAAGTACGTGAGCAACTAGCCCAAGAATCGAGCGCTAAAGATGTCGCCACTGCCGAAGCTTTACACAAACAACATCAAGAACTAATGGACGATATCAAAGCACATGACGATGAGTGAGTCATTTTATTCTTATTATATAGGTCGGCAAACGAGCAGACGGATTACCTGATGGTAAGCAATCAGCGTCGCCCATGGACACCGACAACAGAGGAGTTACAAGTGCGTTGTCGGGGATTTCGGGAGATTCTTACTGACACGGCGAGCAAGCTGTCGTTGTTTTATGTCGGATTTCTGTGAGGCCGTGGTATCACTCCAGTCGAGCCGACCCATTCGTGCCGAAGCATGGCTCTCCCACACTTAAAATTAAATAAATATGTAAACAATTTTGACATTGTTTAATATCTAAAAAATGTCTAAAATAGTATGTAAAGTTTACAACCTTATGATCTTAGATCTCACTTTCTGTTCCCTTAAATTATATTAGACTAGCTTTTGCCCGCGACTCCGTTCGCGTGGAATAGTGACTGCCTGAAGATTTTTGGTATAAAAACTATCCTATGTCCTTTCTCGAATTCCAAACTACGTCTGCATCAATTTTCACAGAAATCGGTTCAGTAGTTTAGGCGTGAAAAAAAGGCAGTCAGACAAATTTAAATTCGCATTTATAATATTTGTTTTATCCAAACTTTTTGGATGCTAATTTATATTTTTTTGTCTATCTAGATTCAAAGAAGTAATAGGTCTGGGAAAACAATTGTTGGCTAACAACCCAGCTCTCACGGACGTTGCAGACAAGATAAAGAGCTTGGAAACCGACCATGATGCTGTTATTAAAGGTAAGAATAATTCTACGTGAAATTGAGTAATTTCCTAGGTCAAAAGTAAATCAATCTGACGTTTCAATACAATGAAATATTGAAAAATAACTATACTTTTATTCATCGATCAATTGATTTTAAATAAAACTGAATTTTAAATATTTTTTAGCAAATTTTCAAGAAATAAGTAAGCTATTTGACGCAAAAATACTATGACGTCATAACTCAGTTTTTCATACAAATTTCATAGAAAAGTATCGTTTTTGACATTTGGATAAAAGTATAGAAATTTGACTAGTTGGAAACTATCGTATTTGCTTTTGTAAAAATTGCTATGTTCGTCTGGAGTTTAAGGATCATCATGTATTAGGGTCTGGCAAGTACCAATGTGACTTTTTCCGAGTTATATATGCTTTATAAGATCATTTAGACACCACTGACATATGGTTTCGAATCGACACGACAATCCGTTTTGGCGTGGTGATTAATGCTCTTCGTGTGAGAGCTTCCGTCCAGCACGTTTCACCACTCTCGCTCAAGTAGGATTGCCGATTTCAAACTTATAATTAGAAATTATAAGTCCAGGTTTCCTGACGATGTTAACCTTCACTGTATGTCAGTGGTGTCTAAATTACCATAGAAAGTAGCAAACTCAGAATAGTCACATTGGTACTTGTCAGGTTTCGAACTCACACCCTCCTGCATGAGAAGCGGGTGCCTTAACCTACGGGCCAACATTAAGGCGCGATGCTATCTTTATGTAAATAATTCTGCTGTTCGCGTGTATGTCATTGAACTTCTCCTAAACGGCTTGACCGATTTAAATGAATTTTTCTGCATGCCTTTGTGTGGCGCACTGGATAGTTTAGATCCACAAATCAGCCCGGCAGATGGCGCTGATTGCTTGGAAAAGCATGTGATCTCGGAAACGGCCCTAGCGATTTCGCTGAAATTTTTATGTTGGGTCATTGTTTGGGGTGTCGTGGTGGCCCAGGGGTTAAGGAGCCCGCTTCTCATGCATGAGGGTGTTGGTTCGAAACCTGGCAAGTACCAATGTGACTTTTTCAGGGTTATATGTACTTTCTATGATTATTTAGACACCACTGACATACGGTGAAGGTAAACATCGTGAGGAAACCTGGACTTATAATTTCTAATTATAAGTTTGAAATCGCCAACCTGCTTTGAGCAAGCGTGGTGATTAATGCTCTAACCTTCTCCGTATGAGAAGAGGCCTTTGCTCAGCAGTGGGCACTTATAGGCTGATAACTATTGTTTGGTCCAGTCCATTAGTAAATCTATATTTTTTTTTACAGAATGGCACGAAAAGGACGCCTATTTAAAACAATTGGTACAGCTTCAGAGCTTCAACCGGGAATGCGATCAGATTGATGCATCTACCGGCGCTCACGAAGCGTATCTCGAGTACAAACAGTTTGGTGTAAGTTATTTTCAACTTTATACACAAGTTTATATGGTTCAAAATCTATTGTATTTTCTGTGACAGTGCGGTAGGTTGATTTCCTGATGGTAAGCAGTCGACACCGCACCTGGATATCCGCTATACTAAAGAAGGATAGAAAGGTCTAGTCAGCCCACTATTTATAAAAAATCACTAGATGAGTAACGAGTACGTTGCAGACGCTTTGGAGATTAGGTTTTCGGAGATTTAGGAATTTGGGGAGGGGAAGGTAACCTTACTCACACGACGCTGTAATTCACGTCAACAATTATATTCTGTCACATATGTAAAGGGCAGAAAAATGTCTTTAAAAGACCAACACTAACTCATTTGACTAGCAAAAACCATGATTGGATAGTTTCGTAGGTCAAAAATAAATTAATTCGACGTTTCAATACAATGAATTTTCGATATTTTGTTAATTATTTTTTAAGAAATAAATAAGCTATTTGACGCTAAAATACTATGACGTCATAACTCAGTTTTTCATACAAATTTCATAGAAAAGTATCGTTGTTGACATTTGAATAAAAGCATTGAATTTGACTAGTTGGAAACTACCGTATTGTAATTATTTAATTCTTCCTCCTACCCTCTGAACAGTCTTCGGTAGACGAGGCCGAGGCTCTGGTGAAACGCCATGAGGAGTTGGAGGCCCGTCTGGCGGCTCAAGACGAGAGATTAGCAACATTCGTCCAGAAGGCAGAAGCGTTGGAGAAAATACCCCATTACGCCGCTGAGCAGTGAGTATAGCTGTTTTTATTTCATAATCATAATATTTAGTCCAGAGTCTGCTTGTGACTAAGGTAGGTGCAACCCTGCAAAAACGTCAAATAAAACGTACGTACCAGTACGCGTTAAATCCCGTAAAAAGGTTAAGTATTAATCGTAGTTTAAACCGTAAGTACAGCATGTTTTGTGATAGGTATATCAGCAAATTGTGATGTACCTATCACAATTTGCCCTCTGTGAGGCGTGGGTTCGAATCCCATTTCTGACACCATGTAATAAGATTAAAAGACTTTGATCTTGGATACTTGACTTTAATTATACAGCACACATTCGTACAGCGCACTGCACCAGAGTTACATTGTCAATGGCCGACACTCGCTCGTACACCCTCTTTATAGTGATATGACGACATAGACAATAATAGCGCAACACTGATTAGTAATACTAATCATAGACAATACAACACAAATGAGAAGACGTTTTATGATGGTAAGCACTCGGTGCCGCCCATGAACACTAGAGAAATAACAATGGCTCTGCCAGTTTTCGTGGATTTGGGTTTCAAAGATTTAAGGATTAAGGAAGGATTGGGAGGGGAAGGATTGGGTCCCCGGTAACCCGGTCATTTATACCGCGTACATCGAGAAATTGGAACAGTTTGCCGGCTGCAGTCTTTCCGTCCGAATACAATTTAGGTGTCTTCAAGGCTAGAGTGAATAGGCTCTTAATAAACTAGTGCGCAGGATCGCAGTCAAGGACTAGTTTATTGCAAGTAAAAAAAAAACCCATTCAAACGGCGAAACACAACGCTGTGGTTGTTTCATATCGGTTTTCTGTGAGGCCGTGTTATCATTCCGGTCTAGCCAAACACAAAAAGAAAATCATGTCAGTGACATTAGACAGATGCCAGTATTATGCTATTTTTTCTTGTAAGACATCCAGGGTGGTGCGAGAGAGAGTGTCAGACTCTTACTGACAAAAAACCCCCCTGTTCCTTCTCCTGCTCGAGGCCGAGGCCGCGGTGACTCATTGCGCTTGCCACGTAAACCCGGCTGGACTGAGTAATATGTTATACGGCCTTTATGTAGCAGCTTCTGTCACGCGGTTCCACTCGCTGCTCGTCTCCTACGAATCACAGTATCTCTGGAGATTAGCGCGTTTAAACAAACAAACAAACTCTCCAGTTCTATAATATTATTATAGATCTTAGTTGTACCATGAGTGAGTTCATAAGGCTGGTATATTATGCGATGTATCTGTAAGTATATTGTGACATAGATTAAGTTGAACTGTATGTTATTTTTAGATTATAATCAGGTTTACTAAACCACCGCATTGGAAAACTGTAATGGTAGATTTAAGTTTAATTTTCTAAATAAATAAATTATTATTATTAATTTGATCGTTTACTCCGCAGTATCGCGGCCCGTCGCGCGGCAGTGTTGCAGCGTCGGGACGGCGTACGTCGCGCTGCGGCCGAGCGACGTCGCGCGTTACTAGCTAGCTTGGCGCATCAACAGGTTACTAAAGGCTTTTTTATATATGTATATAGCATAAGCTTTATAAATTACAGCAGTTGCTCCTGCACTAGGTGTCGTGGGTTCGATTCCTGTACGAAACAACTCATAAATTGTTGTTCCGTGACTCCCAGACTCATTGTTTCATTATCATCATCAGCCTACAAGTGTCCACTAGTGAGCGAAGGCCTCTTCTCACACGGAGAAGGTTTGAGTATTAATCACTACGCTCGCTCAATATGGATTGGCGATTTCAAACTTATAATTAGAAATTATAAGTCCAGGTTTCCTCACGATGTTTTCCTTCACCGTATGTCAGTGGTGTCTAAATAATCATACAAAGTACATGTAACACGGGAAAAGTCACATTGGTATTTTATTTAATTATTTTCTTTTGCAGTTCGTTGCAGCGACTGAAGAGCTACAAAACTGGATTCAAGACAAAACCAGGACTGCCAAGGATCAGAGTTATAGGTATGCTTTTCATTATTTTTATTATAACGTCAATACTGGCTTTCGTCACGGTAAAAAGTCCAATATGTTATTCCAGACTGTAATCTATCTGTGTGCCAAATTACATTCGGATCCGTTCAGTAGTGTTTACGTGGGAGAGTAACAAACATACATCCGTACTTATACTTGGCGTTTTAATGTTTGTTGGATTTGAGTTAAATTGAATGCCAAATTTTTTTATAAAGAACGTTGCCCCACATTAGGATTTTCTCCTGTTTAGTGGGTGCGTTTACAAACATACAAATTCACATACATAACACACCCAGACCCGAAACAACAATTTGTGGATCACAAAAAGTGTTTTTCCGTGCGGGAATCGAACCCGCGACACGTTGCACAGCAGCCAGTTGCCCAGCCACTGCGCTAACCATGCAGCCAAAATATTTTTTGTAATAAAATACAAAATAATAGATTTTTATGAAAGTCAATGTCAAACTTAGGTCACGTTTTCACTAAAGTAAATAAATAAAATTAAATACTTAAACATAATAATTGATTTTTATCAAAATCAAATTCAAGTTCGTTGTTTGACTGATCTTGTCCTTAAATATCGTTTTAAATGTTTTTATTAATCTTAAAATTGTATCTATTCTTACTCATTACATATGCACATCTATATTGCTAAAACTGCACGCTGGGCAACTGGCTGGCGTGCCGTCGCGGTTCGGTTCACGGAACAGCACTTTGTGTGATCCACAAATTGTTGTTCCGTGAGTCTGGTTTTTTTTTTGTGAGGGGAAAATCATCAAATGCCTTCTCCCGCCCAGGGCCGGGTGGGAGGCAGTGTCAGACTCTTACTGACTAAAAACCCCCCTGTTCCTTCTCCTGCTCTGGGCCGAGGTCGCGGTGCTACATTGCGCTTACCCCTCCACCCCGGCTGAACATCAGCCCTATAGGGCCCCGCCTGTGGTGGTCTATTGGGTCTTTGAGACTCCGTGAGTCTGGGTGTGATGTGTATGTGACATTGTATGTTTGTAAACACACCTACGGCACAGGAGAGAATCATAGAAATCCTAGTGTGGGGCACTGTGGGGCAACATTATAAGTAGAAAATAAGATTTTTTTAATGTAAATTTTAAAATATTAATTGCACTGTTCATGTCTAGTTTTTCCTTTAAATACTATAATCCCGTCTCATCAACAGGGACTTGGCAAACTTGGAACGCAAGCTACAAAAGCACGAAGCGTTTGAAAGAGAATTACAGGCAAATGAAAAACAGCTGCGCAACGTTGAAAGCGTAAGTATTTTATAGATAAATAAAATTTATTCTTAAATATCATCATCAAAGTCAAAGTCAAAATCATTTTTTTATGGTATAAGTCGGCAAACGAGCAAATTACAATGGTAAGCAATTAGCGCCGCCCCTGGAAACCTGCAATATCAGGTGTCACAAATGCGTTGCCCGCTTTTTGGGATTAGCATTTTATGTAATAGGTCGGCAAACGAGCCGACGGATTACCTGATGGTAAGCAATCGGCGCCGCCTATGGACACCCGCAACTCCAAATGAGTAACGAGTGCGTTGCCGGCCTTTTGGGGATAAGGGTTGCGGATAAAAGGAACGGGAAGGGATAGGGGAAGGGGAGGGATTGGGCCTCCGGTAACCCCACTCACACGGCGAAACACAAGCTGTGGTTGTTTCACGCCGGTATTCTGTGAGGCCGTGGTATCACTCCGGTCGAGCCGACCCGTTCGTGCCGAAGCTTGGCTCTCCCACACTTATTTCAATTAGACCCATACAGGCACTTTTCAACGTCAAACAAAGTAAAGAATCGTAAAAGTTTTAAAGATATTAAGTGTCAGTCTGTCGGTCAGACCTCTTAGTGAAGCTATTAGCTCGTTTCAAATCAGCCTATAAGTGCCCACTGCTGAGCAAACCCTCATCTCACACGGAGAATGTTAGAGCATTAATCACCACACTCACTCAAGGTGGATTGGCGATTTCAAACTTATAATTAGAAATTATAAGTCCAGGTTTCCTCACGACGTTTTCCTTCACCGTATGTCAGTGGTGTCTAATTAATCATAGAAAGTAGGTACATATAATCCGGAAAAAGCCTTAATCTCCGGGCTACAACGACCATCCGGGCTAAACCGACTTTAAAGACCTTTTATTTTATAGATCGGCCAATCTCTCCAAAAGTCAGACCCGTCCAGAGCGTCTGAGGTATCCGAACACCTGTCTGGACTTCAGACGGCTTGGGAGGAGCTGGTGGCTGCCTCCAGGGATAAGGGGAGCAAGTTGAGACAGGCCGCGCAACAGAGGAAGCATAGAAGGTATGTTTTTTCATTCAACAAGTCATAGGAAACCTCTACTGGGGCCCTGTGGTATTTTTACCTTTTGGTTAATAATCTTTTTTTTTTACTTGCAATAAACTAGTGCTTGACTGCGATCCCGCCTGATGGTAAGCAGTGATGCAATCGTTGACGGTAAGGCGTACTAGTTTATTAAGAGCCTATTCACTCTAGCCTTGAGACACCTAAATTGTATTCGGACGGAAAGACTGCAGCCGGCAAACTGTTCCAATCCCTCGATGTACGCGGTATCGCAGCATATGCTGAGATTGTCCGGTTTCTGAAAGCCCGATCAATGTTAAAATCAACTAACTAGGTGTCAAATCTCTTGTCAAGTCATCTGGGGCCTGAGTCTACTATTTTCAAAGTGTTTTCGTGTAGGAATACACGATTCCATTGTCATTTTGCTAAAAGTGGTTCGTAATCTGTTAATTCAAAATGGCTGATCATTGGCGTTCGGCGATGTCATAATAGAATTATAGTAAGAGATGTCTTGTAACGAATTATAAACAATAACTGCACATTAATATTCTAACCGTAAATCATTGAGTAAAGGAACTGACATTTTTTTTTATTAATTTACCGCATTATGTCAAATATTCATTTGTCATTATGTACGAGATTACCGTTCTTAAGAATTATTTCAATGAAGTGGCATTGGAAAGTCTCATTGACGCTATCGTGTTAGTAGATTACCAAACTTGTCAAAATCAACAATTTTGAAACCAATGATCTACTATTCTGACACTATTGTCATAGCAGACTCGAGGCCCTGATTGGTTGTTGATAATTCAGTCAACCAATCAGATGACTTGACAAGATATTAAATTGATTTGAACATTGATCGGCCTTTCATAAATCGGATGCTAGTCTTTTTTGACCTCGCACAGGTCTTTCATTATTTTATTTTTTCATCTTTTTTGTTGTTGTTTTGTTTTATTTTTCTTTTTGTATGTTTAAAATGTTATTGTTCTTGTATATATTTTCTGTTCTGTGGGAGTTTCGAATAAATGTTTTTCTTCTTTTCTTTACTGTGCCATATATCTTTTTTTATGAGATAAGTCGGCAAACGAGCAGACAGATTACCTGATGGTGGGCAATCAGCGTCACCCATGGACACCCGTAACAACGTAGCAGTTACGATCGCGTTGCTGACGTTTTGCGAATTAGGGTTTTAAGATTTTGGGATTGGGGAAGGGGAAGGATTGGGCCTCCGGTAACCTCACTCACACGGCGAAACACAACGCTGTGGTTTTTTCACGCCGGTTTTCTGTGAGGCCGTGGTATCACTCCGGTCGAGCCGACCCAGTCGTGACGAACCTTGGCTCTCCCACACTTATTCTTCAATTTCTTCCACGTTTTAGATAAAGACAATGTGGAAAAAGCTATGGCAATGAAAAATTAAGTCCAATATTTAGTATTTCAGTATTTATATTGAGTGTTTCTCTAACTGAACTAACAAACAATATATTTCTAGATCTGTTGAAGATGCGAAGGCGCGTCTCATCGACTTGGAGCGACAGCTCAAGAGCGAGGAGTTTGGCACCGACCTCAGAAGCTGCAAGCGGTTACTGAATCAACATCAGGTACTTAAATAAATCAATAGGGCGCGCATAAATAAATAGACAAAAAAAAATGTTTTTTTTTTAGCTTTTCGCGTAGGTATATAATTTTAGCGCAAATGTAAGCGTAACTCAACCAATAATTTATATAAAGAAAAACTCTATTTTTTTTCTTTAAAAAACATTGCTCCACATTATGGTTTTTTTCCCGTGTCGTGGGTGCGGTTACAAACATACAATTTCATATGCACATCACACCCAGACCCGGAACAACAATTTGTGGATCACACAAAGAGTTGTTCTGTGCGGGAATCGAACCCGCGACACGTTGCACGGCAGCCCGTTGTCCAGCCACCGCACCAACCGTGCAGTCGAACACTTACTTGTGAATAATAGTAATGAAAAAGTCACAGTTTGATTATAGGTCATTACCTATATGCCACTTTATAAGGACATGTGTTGAAAAAAATACTCTATTTAACAGGCCTTAGAACAAGAGCTGTCGCTGTGGGAGAACAAGGCTGGAGCCTTGGCAGCTCAGGGCGCAGACCTGGTCTCCGGAGGGCATTTCGATGCGGAGGCTATCGAGAGGGACTCAGCGGCCTTACTGCGCGCCGTCCGCAGCCTTCAGCCTCCAGCCGCCGCGAGGAGACAGGCCTTGGAGAGTAGCTTGCAGTAAGTAGAATTTATTTGTATTTTAAACTAGCGGCCCGCCCCCGCTTCGCATGGGGCGAACTATCTCGATATCAAGGGGTCATTTTTTCCTGATCTTCCCCTCTACTATTCTAATATTTTCTTTGATAAGAACCTTCTCCTGACAATAACAAACACAACAAAAAAAGAAATAGCAAAATTGGTCCAGGCGTTGTTGAGTTATGCGCTTACCGACACATTTGCGATCCATTTTGATATATAAGATAACTTGTCGTCAGACGTGGCTTTGCTCAGATTCTGTTTAGTAATTGGGTAGTTTCCTAGGTCAAAAATTAATTAATTCGACGTTTCAATACAATAAAATATTGAAAAATAACCATACTTTTCATTCATCGATCGATCGATACACTAAGTTTTTCATATTGTTTAGCTAAATATAAGAAATAACTTCGTGTTTCATAGAAAAGATAGTTTTTGACATTTGGATAAATAAGTATTGAATTTGACTAGTTGGAAACTACCGTATTGTACGGTGATTTATATTTATTAATCCACATCGAAGAACTAATTAAGTAAGTTTACTGTGACAAATATATGTCACTCTGCCTACATTAATAAGGATTGTGTGACGTCATGTCATGATACAATATATCACGTCACGTAGTCATGTCATGTCACGTCATATCTAGTCACGTCACGTCACCTCACGCCAAGACACGTCACGTCAAGTCACGTCACGTCACATCACGTCACGTCACATTACGAACCTTCACGCCACATAAAGTCATGTCACGTCACATTACAATGCGTCACGTCTCGTCACGACAAAAAATCTCTAGCTCTTTTAGCTGTCCTATCTATCATGACCAGTGCCACCCTAAGGTAGGCTGCTAGAAATTGCCTTTGGCATTAAGTGTGCATAATATATTCAAATAAAATAAATAAATTGGTATGTCACGCCACGACACTTATAGTCACGACATAGTATACACTTAATTACTTTCTCCATCTTTCCCAGACTCCACAAATTCGCTGCAGAAGTAGCTGGCGAGTTAGACTGGCTATCAGAGCGCAGCGGCGCGGCGTCTTCCGAAGTGATGCCGACAGACCTTCACGCTGCGCAGTCCGCGCAGAAGAAGCACGCGAAGCTCAAAGCTGAGCTTCTCGGCAGAAGGCCTTTGATTGAAAGGGTCATTGCTCATGGTACCGCCCTGGTAGAAGAGGGTCATCCGCAGAGGGAGAAGGTGAGGATGTTTTTATTTTAAACTAGCGATCGCCATCGACAGATTTTTATTAATTTTCTTTCTACGTACAAATCTTCTCTGGACTTTCACTAATAATTCAAGACCAAAATTAACCAAATCTGTAAAGGCATTGTTGAGTTATAACATTACAAGGAAAAGTGGCATTGATTTTTTTTATATGTATAATATAGGTAAAAAAGTCAAAAATCATTTATTTCAATTAGACCACAGTAGGCACTTTTGAACGTCAAGCAAAAAAAAGGAAAAAAGTATTTATAGAGCTTTAAAATTAAGCATGTCTGTGTCAGTCTGTCCGTCTGTCCTCTAGTGAAGCTATTTGCTCGTTCCAAAGTGTAGATTCCTATGGAGAAGAACGAGCAAGAAACGCCATGGTTACTCTTTTTCAGTCAGTTTTACAATACATTTCTTTGTTACATCATTTAGTCGGTTCTGATGTGTGAGAACAGTGTAACACTAATGTTTAGATAGATAATAATACCATTTTTGAATCGTACATTTTAATTAATAAGTGGAAACTTTTATCAACGAGTATTGGGTAGTTTCCTAGGTCAAAAATAAATTAATTCGACGTTTCAATACAATAAAATATTGAAAAGTAACTATACTTTTATTCATCGATCTATATATACGCTAAATTTAAGATACATTTTAGCTAATTTCAAAGAAATAACTAAGCTATTTGACACAAAATTACTATGACGTCATAACACAGTGTTTCATACAAATTTAATAGCAAAAGTATAGTTTTTGACATTTGAATAAAAGTATTGAATTTGACTAGTTGGAAACTACCGTACTATTCTTCATATTAAGAAATATATCAACCCTTAAATCTCATATACTTAACACTTTGAACGCCATGTCGGGCAATGCTGTCCGACGCTAGCGGAGGATTAGCCTTCAACAGTTTTTGTCGGCAGTCAAATGCTTAACCCTTATTTTCTGCTCCTTACAGATTGAATCACTCTGTGAACAATTAGAAGCTGGATACACATCAGTATCTGAGGCGGCAGAAAGTCGTGCCTCGAAACTGGAAGCGGCGCTCAAAGCGCAACAGTTTATGCACGACGCGCTCGAAGTCGACGCCTGGCTCGCTGACAAGGCGGCTGCGCTTGCGCACGCTGATCTGGCCAAGGACAGGCACAGAGCTACCCACTTATTGACCAGACATAAGGTATTAATTACAAAAAAATTGGTTAACTATTTTCTTTTTAAGTGATTGGTCGGTAAACTAGCTAGAAGTAACGACTGCGTTGCCGACCTTTTGCGGATTAGGGTTATGAGAATTCTTTACTACTACTATATAAATGTTGATTTTGATCTCCAAGTTAAATATTTATCAGCCGGGGTTGCGGTGCAATGAGGCACCGCGACCTCTCGCGAGTAAGAGTCTGACACTCCCTCCTGCCAGACCCCGGGCGGGAGAAGTCATTTGATGATTTTCCCCTCACAAAAAAAACCCTGGGCGGGAGAAATAATTTGATGATTTTACCCTCACAAAAAAAACTTAAATATTTATACTACAACAAGTACTCCGCTCCAGCTTCGCACGTATGCAATGCTGATAGGCTCTTAATTTCTCCACTATTTAATGGATGTTATTATACATATAAACCTTCCTCTTCAATCGCTCTATCTATTAAAAAACCGCATCAAAATCCGTTGCGTAGTTTTAAAGATTTAAGCGTACATAAGGATATAGGGACAGAGAAAGCGACTTTGTTTTGTAATACATGTGTAGTGATGAAGAAAATTAATGTTTTATGTTTATTTTCAGGCTGTAGAATTGGAACTAGACACATACGCAGCGATTATAGCTGAGATGGGACACGTGGCGACATCTATGGCCAACGGTGGACATCCGGAAGGCGAAGCCCTACTCGCCAGACACGCGCTTTTAGCTGAAAGTCTCGCGAGACTGCAGAGACTGGCTGCTCAGAGACAGAAGGCCTTGGTCGAGAGCGTTTGTCGGTAAGAAGTTATAGATTATTAAGAACACACACACACAAGTGCACACAAACAAATAATAATATATAAATACGAGCTGACCCGTTTTTGTCTATTAAAAAATAAGAATTGATTGATTTTTCAATAGTCAGATAAATGTTATCTTGTAAAAGGTAGTTTTGTTTTGTGTATAATACAAGCGGTCCGCCCCCGCTTCGCTCGGGTCCAACTATCTCGCTATCAAATGGTCACTTTTTCCTAATCTTCCCCTCAACTTTTCTAATATTTTCTTTGATAACAACCTTCTCCTGACAATAAAAAACACAACAAAAAAAGAATTAGCAAAATTGGTCCAGGCGTTGTTGAGTTCTGCGCTTACCAACACATTTTGCGATCCATTTTTATATATAAGATTAAATTTAACTTAATTCCCTCCTACCTCCAGACACGAGTACTTGGCAGAGAGCGCAGAGCTTGAGAGCTGGATACAGGAGCAGTACGCTGCTGCCTCCAGCGAGGACTATGGACAAGATTATGAGCATCTTCTGGTGGGTATAGCGACATTGTCATCTTTTTTTTTATGTAAATGGTCGGCAAACCAGCAGACGGATTACCTGATGGTAAGCAATCACCGCCGCCCATGGACACCTGCAACGGAGTTACGAGTGCGTTGCCGACCTTTTAGGGATTAGGGATATGGAGATTTAAGGATTTAGGAGGGATTGGGGGCGGGGAAGGATTGGGCCTCCGGTAACCTCACTACGGCACGAATGGGTCGGCTCGACCGGAGTGATACCACGGCCTCACAGAAAACCGGCGTGAAACAACCACAGCGTTGTGTTTCGCCGTGTGAGTGAGATAACCGGAGGCCCAATCCTTCCCCTCCCCCAATCCCTCCTCAATCCCTAAATCTCCAAATCCCTAATCCCTAAAAGGTCGGCAACGCACTCGTAACTCCTCCGTTGCGAGTGTCCATGGGCGGCGTAGATTGCTTACCATCAGGTAATACGTCTGCTCGTTTGCCGACCTATTACATATTAAAAAAAAGGCTAGGTTTTGAAAATTTGAGGAGCGGCGTATACAAAACTGAGAAAATGCTCTACTTTTCATACATATGTATATATGTATGTATATTTGTGAAATGGAATCTTGAAACAAAATATTGAAGTAGATCTTCAACCGATTCGGCTGTAATTCTGTATTCAGGGTGTATAAAGACACATAACGAAGCCGAAAGCCACGTATTCTACCCATTATTTGGATCATTTTTTTCTTTAAGACCATAGCTGGGACTCCACGGGTTCTCGAGATATTGAAGGTCAAAGATGCATTTTTTAATTTTTTTTTGCGCAATCGAATTCTTAGTATTATCACAAAACTTTTTTGCAAACAAACATTACCTGATTTTTTCTAAATAAATTACACATTTGAAGTTACGAACAGTAATGTACGTAATAAATAAATGCAGACCCGCACAAAAAACATCGTGCATCTCAGTAGGATTTTTATTTTACAGAATTGTTTTGTTGTTGCGAAGTAAAGTCTTTTTACCATTGCTTTTTACACCCTGTATACGTTTAGTTTGTGTGACAATAAATGCTAAGGCTTTACGACGACGTTGAGTTTGTATTTTAATTGTTTTATGTAATAGGTCGGTAAACGGGCAACCACATTACCTGATGGTAAGCAATCGGCGCCGCCTATGGACACTTCACACATTTTCCCGTTAATACCCGCGTAAATATATGCTATTAATTTGAAACGCAAAAGTTTAAGTGACTGTTTCACGCCGGTTTTCTGTAATGCTATGGTATCATGCCAGTTTTCTCTGAGGCCGTGGTTTAAAATTCGTGCCGAAGCCTGGCTTTACAGGACTTAAACAAAACATAAGTTTCTTAATTTTTGTTTCTTTCTGTCAACAGATTCTTCGTTCGAAGTTCGATGAGCTTCGACATCGCGTGGAGAGCGGTGCCGAGCGCTTTAACCAATGCGAGGAACTCGCCAAGAAGCTTTTAGCCACTGAAAGCCCTTACATAGGGGATATTGAGAAGCGGCAGGAAGCCTTAGGGTATGTTATTTTAATATTTCTTTTTTACCTCATGGTAAGCAATTAGCAACGTGCATGGAGTTCTTAACAGCAAAGCTATATGTGCGATGCCTGGCGGACGCTGGCTTCCGCTTGGGGTTTGATTTAATGTTATAATTAAATATGTGAAATTATAATATCACATTATTTAGACAGACTAGAGATATACTGCACAGTTGGCGCGGTGGCTGGGCAACTGGCTGCCGTGCAACGTGTCGCGGGTTCGATTCCCACACGGAACAACTCTTTGTGTGATCAACAAATTGTTGTTCCGGGTCTAGGTGTCATGTGTATGTGACATTGTATGTTTGTAACCGCACCCACGACACAGGAGAAAATCCTAATGTTGGGCAACGTTTTTTTTTTTTAAATTGATTGGTTGTTTTTTCGATTGTGTCAATTTTTAACCCAATTATGGAGTGTTTAGAAAGGTATACAAGAAACTAGTTAAAGAAGAACAAATCCGTACCATTAATTCGTACCTAAAATCTTCCATTTATAATTAATAACAATATTATTTTTCGTACAGAGAATGGTGGCAGCGTCTGGTGGAGCAGATGGAGTCCCGCGCGTCCCGGCTGCACGCTGCGGGCGAGATCCACCGCTTCCACCGCGACGTGGCCGAGCTGGCGGAGCGCGCCGGGGACGCCAGGGCAGCCCTCGCGGCGCCGCCCCCGCCCCGGGACCTCCGCGCCGCCACTGCGGCCCTACGAGCACACGATACCATGCAAAACGATCTCCTTGCCATTGATGCGCAGATGCAGGTAAACTTTTTTTATGTGCTAGTTTGGCAAACGATCAGAAAGAAAGAAAGAAAGAAAGAAAGAAAGAAGGAAAAAAAAGTTTTTTGACACAAACCATGTGCACACAGACATAGAAACAAAAAAAGTCAGTCAATAAAAAAATTAAATAAAAAAAACTACATAACTGCGTACCTCACGGCTGCGCCAAACAGGTCCAGTTCAGCATAAATACCAGACCACTTGGGCCTGACGCTGGTTTTCAGCTGGACCTTTGTGCATGACGTGCTACGGATGTAAACCAGATCAGACGGATTACCTGATGGTAAGCAATCATGGACGGGTGTCCACCGATTCTTTTTGTGTTTATTAGACAATTTATTGAGGAAGGCTTTAAAACATCACAGTACCGTAAGCTTGGGTTACTTTGACCCTGGGAGGTAACTTTGGTCCAAATTTTCGAACCAATGAAAAACGAATATATGTTTGGTTCTCAGTTATTATTGGTTAAAGGGTTTGGATCAAAGTTACCCCGCAGGTTCAAAGTAACCCGAACTTACCCGGTACGAAATGTAAAAGCCGAGCTTTGTGTAAAACCGCGCGAAAGTAATTTTAAATAAATTCAATTAACAACACCCTTTCTATCACCAGGTCCTCCTTGAAGAAGGCAACCGTCTCCAGAAACTGTACCCTGGCGGCAACGTCCAGCAGATTGAGCTGCAGCAGAAGGCCCTAGAAGATGCCTGGACCATGCTCAAACAAGCTGCTGATGACAGGAGACATACTCTCCAACAATATTTGCAGTTACACCAATTCTTGACACAGGTAAGGGGGGAGAAAGGGGGGGTTTCTATTTGTATCTATCTCCTTTTATCATGTGATAAGTTCAGCATAGGATCATTCATGTTAGTGTTTGGATTGGATGATCTGATGGTAAGCAAAAATATCGTGGTGGTATATAGGTTATGGCGATCGCTTCTCATGCATGAGGATGGTAGTTTGTAACCTGTTAAGTAGCAATGTGACTTTTTCAGAGTTGTGTTAAGTAGGTAGTTTCCAACTAGTCAAATTCAATACTTTTATCCACATGTCAGTCACCGACGATACTATTCTATGAAATTTGTATGAAACACTGAGTTATGACATAGTACATAGTATTTTTGCGTCAAATAGCTTACTTATTTTTTTTAAATTAGCTAAAAAATATTTAAAACTTAGTGTATCGATCGATCGATGAATAAAAGTATAGTTATTTTTCAATATTTTATTGTATTGAAACGTCGAATTAATTTATTTTTGACCTAGGAAACTACTCAATTTATATAACCATTCTATGTGAGTAAGATTTGACTGAACGGTGGCAGCGGTGGATGGGGAAATGACTGCCATGCAACGTGTTGCCGGTTCGATTCTTGCACGGAACAACTCTTTGTGTGATCCACAAATTGTTGTTCCATGAGTCTGGGTGCGATGTGTATGTGACATTGTTGCTTGTAACCATACCCACGACACAGGAGAAATACTAGAGAGGGGCAAAGATTAAAAAAATGACTATAAGACAGTTCAATTCAATTCTTTATTTGCATTCCATATGTTATACAGGTGATATTTTATAAAGTTGACACAATATATTAGAAACAATATTTTAAATAAACAGTTAAAGTGACTAGTTGTGAACTACCGTATCGTTAATGTGTTTAGTTCCTAAGACTGTTTTATTTGTACAGGTCCGCGACCTGACGTCGTGGTCGGTGTCCCTGCGCAGCTCGATGTCGGGCCCCGTGCGCGTGCGCGACGCGGTGTCGGCGCAGAGCGCGCGCGCCGAGCACGACGCCGTGCGCGCCGAGCTCGACGCGCGAGACGGATCATTCAGGGACGCGCTACACATGGGCAGGGAACTCGCCACGCAACATCCTAATGCTGCTGTAAGTATCTGTCACACGGGGTGAATAGACGCGGAATAGGGGTTAATAGACACAGTAGAGGAGTGAATAGACACAGTAAAGGGGTGAATAGACACAGAAGAAAGGTCAATAGACCCATAAGAGACCACAGAATAGGGGTGATTAAACAGAGAAGACAAGTGAAACTGAATAGTTGTGAATAGACACAGAAAAGGGGTGAATAGACACAGTAGAGGGGTGAATAGACTCAGAGGAAGGGTCAATAGACCCATATGAGACCACAGAATAGGGGTGATTAAAAAGAGAAGAGGGATGAATATACACTGAATAGTTGTGAATATACACTGAATAGTTGTAAATAGACACAGAATAGGGGTGATTAGACAGAGAAGAGGGGTGGATAGACACATAATAGGGGTAAATAGATACATAAAAGAGGTGAATAGACACAGTACAGGGATGAATAGAAGCAGTAAAGGGATGAATAGAAACAGTAGAGGGATGAATAGAAACAGTGGAGGGATGAATAGAAACAGTGGAGGGATGAATAGACACAGTACAGGGATGAATAGAAGCAGTAAAGGGATGAATAGAAACAGTGGAGGGATGAATAGACACAGTACAGGGATGAATAGAAGCAGTAAAGGGGTGAATAGACACAGTAGAGGGGTGAATAGAAACAGTAGAGGGGTGAATAGACACAGTAGAGGGGTGAATAGACACAGTAGAGGGGTGAATAGACACAGTAGAGGGGTGAATAGACACAGTAGAGGGGTGAATAGACACAGTAGAGGGGTGAATAGAAACAGTAGAGGGGTGAATAGACACAGTAGAGGGGTGAATAGACACAGTAGAGGGGTGAATAGACACAGTAGAGGGGTGAATAGACACAGTAGAGGGGTGAATAGAAACAGTGGAGGGATGAATAGACACAAAAGAGAGGTTAATAGACATAGAGACTATTCACCGCTTTTGTGTGTTTATCTATTTACCCCGTTTTACGGTACATAATTTTTTTTATGATATAGGTCGACAAACGAGCTGATGGATTACCTGATGTTAAGCAATCAGTGTCGTTCATGGACAAATGCAACAACAGAAGCTAAGAATGCGTTGCGGACTTTTAGGGATTTGGAGATTTTGGAAGTGTGAGTGAGGTTACCGGAGGCCCAAGCCTCCGGTAACCTCACTCTCACGGCGAAACACAACGCTGTCGTTGTTTCACTCCAGTTTTCCGTGAAACTATTATCACTCCGGTCGAGCTAACCCATTGATACCAAACTATGGCTCTTACACACTTAAAACTTGTCAATTTTATTTTTTATTCTTATAGGAGGTCGAAGAAAAATGCGAAGCCTTGTTAGAGGAACGCAACAGGTTGCATGGAGCCTGGGCAGCTAGACAGGTCGCGCTGGACCAGCTCATAGACCTACACTGCTTCCTAAGAGATGCCAAGCTCCTACACGATCTCTGCGCCACCCAAGAAGCTGCTCTCAGTAAGTATATAAGAAACTATCTACTCTCGCTTAGTTCCACCCGCTCCTTTTGATCGTAGCGTGATGTTTCATAGCCTATAGCACTCAGGAACATTGTAGCTATCAATCAGTGAAAGAATTTTGGCAATCCGACCAGCGGTTCAAAAGATTGCACCCTACATACAAACTTAGAAATTTTACCTCTTTATAATATTAGTATAGATAAAGAAAGAAAGTATTTTTATTTGGCACCTTGTCAGTTTATATATGAAAATATTATGTATGTAAGGAAAAATTTGCAATTATTTGAAAAAAGAAGCGATAGACATAATTTTAATACAAGAGGCAAAGATAGGCTGGCTGTGCCACGATTCCGTCTGTCCAAGGTACAGAAATCCTTTATGGGGTTCTGTGTAAATTGTTACAATAAAATTCCAAGTACTGTATTGAATCTTAACGAACGAAAATTTAAAACTTATATTAAACGGGAATTGTGTAGACAGGCATACTACAAACTTTCAGATTATATTGAGGATAAGAATGCCTGGCAGCATGTTGGTTCGGCTCCACTGGACAATACTCAAATATAGTCAGCAGTTAGGTAAAATTCTCAAAAATAATGCATCCTTAATTTATATATCCAAAAAGTTTATATAGAAGCACTCTTAAAGATTGTGAGTACGCATATGTGAGCGCCATGTTCGAGACGACAAAGGAGTAAAATTTTATGATAGGTCCCCTCATTTGTTCTTTTTTAACCGACTTCAAAAAAAGGAGGAGGTTCTCAATTCGATTGTATTTTTTTTTTTTTTTTTTTTTATTTTTTTTTTTTATGTTTGTTACCTCAGAACTCCGTCGTTTATGGACGGATTTGCAAAATTTTTTTTATGATTGAAAGGATATGCTTCCAGATTGGTCCCATTCTTTTCAAAATCAAGTTTTGATGATGGGATCCATGAGAAATCGAGGGAACTCCTCAAATATTATAGGCAACTATATAGTAATTTTAATATTTTCATAGAGCACTCAAGCATTTACAGTCAAAAAGTAATGTTTGATGAGGTGGAACTGGTGAAGAAGATCAGAAATGGATGATGAAACTTGACACTCGCATAGATATCACAATCAAGGTAGTTCAGCAACTATGAAAATGCACTGTAAACCAATGATCTTAAATAATTATGTTGGAAATGTTATCATCGAACTGATTTAATGATGATTATGGAGCTGGAAGGTAGGCACTGGAACTGTGTACCTAATTAATATATCCTAGCCGTGTTTGGGCTTGTTAGAATTGTTATAAGATGCACTTTGGCTGTAAGGTACTATTGAACTGATGTGATGATGAAGCTGGAAGGTTGGCATGGGGCCTAGTATTGTGTAAGCTTATTAGAGCTGTCAAGAGCAATGGAAAGGGCTATGCTCATAGTTTCCGTGCATGTTCGAATCAGAAATGAAGAAATCCGCAGAAGAACCAGCGTCACCGACATAGCCCGAAGAAATGCCAAACTTAAGTGACAGTGGGCACGGCACATTGCTCGTAGAACAGATGGCCGATGGGGCCGAAAGGTTCTAGAGCGGGACCGCACACCTTTGGGGGCGGAGTTTGGCCTAGTATTGGCTATTTTGCATTAGTCCACGTGGACTGCGTTTACACATTAGTGGTGAAATGCGTCATTGTGTTCTTATCGTTTTCCTGGTAATAGGCTAAGAGAATTAATTGGCATTTTTAACAAAACAGTCGTTTTAAATGGGTTACAAAACAATAATTGCGTCGTACAAAACAATAATTGTGTTTCTTTTGTGTGCACATATGTAGATAATACTTACTTAAAAAAGGTTCATACATTGAATGAGTCATAAATGTATATTTACAATAGCGATGGTCTTTTATATTTTTACCAACTTGTCTATATATGAATGTTCTTAGTAATAACAAAATAGTATTCTTCATTTAATGGGTTACAATTGATACAAAACAATAATTGCATCGGTCTTTTTTCTATGTACGAATGTATTTAATCATAGATACTAAATTAGATTGCATTTGGTATCTTTGAACTTTATCTGTCTGTTGATGAAAATATCTAGTTTTTTGTTATTTGGCGAGAACTAATATGAATTTATAATAAGATTATTATTTTATTTTAACTATAAGTCATAAGTATCTCATGCATCATATCATCTCTCCTCGAGATCAAAACGATTACACAGTAACAATGTACTATGATATGTATTTCTACGTATAAGTATGACATTGGTAACTTTTTCAAAAGAAATGTAGGAACGATATTGACTTCTTTGCCATAACACATTATAATAAAAAAAAAAAACACTAAACGGCTACAAATAAAAAAAAATTTTACAAAATAAAAAAACCGCCTTCAAAAAAAGTCAAGCAATAAAAGTTCCTACACTAAAAAGTAAAAAATAACAATTTGAATTACTGTAAAAAAACTTAATTTATAGGTAAACTTATTTGACATTAATATTTTGCAAATATTCAAAATTTATTAATTATTTTTGGAGTCGGTGCCAGCCCATGCAAGGAAATACAAATGGGCAACAATCCCTTGAAAAACTACCTCTTACTTAATTATAAAACTACTTAATACCTATTTGCATACTCAAATATAGGTATATTAATTAAGACATAAATACAGATTAGACTTCTCTACAAAAAATGTCCGATTTGCACATTTTTTTAAATAAAAAATATGTACTTACAAAAACATTTTAAGTACATTGAAAATGTTTAAGCATTATGTACGAAAAATGGCACCGGATATTAAAAACCTAACTAACATTAAGTTTCAACATCAAAATGCTGGCACCGACTCCAAAAATAAGTAATAAATTTTGAATATTTGCAAAATATTAATGTCAAATAAGTTTACCTATAAATTAAGTTTTTTTACAGTAATTCAAATTGTTATTTTTTACTTTTTAGTGTAGGAACTTTTATTGCTTGACTTTTTTTGAAGGCGGTTTTTTTATTTTGTAAAATTTTTTTTTTTTTAACAACTTGTCTCTGCATTGTTCTCACATAAGGGTACACTAATGTATACTATAAATGTTATATTATTGAAATTGTAAAACAATTTTTTTTTAAAAAAAAGAGTAACGATGGAGTTTCTTGCTCGTTCTTCTCCATTCGAATCTACAATTTGGAATGAGCACCTAGCTTCACTGACGAACAGACTGACAGACTACTTTTCTATTTTGACGTTTCAAAAGTACCTATTGATGGTTTAATTGGAATAAATGATTTTGACTTTGACTTGACTTTGACTTTTGCACTCCATGAAGTTATCAACATAAAAAAAACAATTGCAATTTCAAGTATACACTACATAGTATAAAACAAAGTCGCTTTCTCTGTCCCTATATCCCTATGTACGCTTAAATCTTTAAAACTACGCAACGGATTTTGATGCGGTTTTTTTATAGAGAGTGTGATTGAAGAGGAAGGTTTATATTATATGTATAATAACATCCATTTAATAGTGGAGAAATTAAGTATTAGTATCGCATCCGTGCGAAGCATTTGGGTTGGGAGTGCCAAATTACATTCGGCACAGAAATAGACTTCCATTCTATTTTGACGTTTCAAAAGTACCTATTTATGGTTTAGTTGGAATAATAGATTTTTATTAAATTTTTAGTCGTCAAAATTGATGCAGGTTTTCTCATTATTTGTGCAAAGTAACTATAGTTCATCATCATCATCATCATCATCATCATCATCATCAGCAGCCCATATATGCCCACTGCTGAGTAAAGGCCTCTTCCCCACGGAGAAGGTTTGAGCATTAACCACCACGCTTGCTCAATGCGGGTTGACGATTTCAAACTTATAATTAGAAATTATAAGTCCAGGTTTCCTCACGATGTTTTCCTTCACCGTATGTGAGTGGTGTCTAAATAATCATAGAAAGTACATATAGCTCGGAAAAAGTCACATTAGTACTTGAAAGGTTTCGATTTCATGTATGAGAAGCGGGCGCCTTAACCTCCGGGCCACCTCGACTTAAGTAACTATAGATAATAAATGTTTTTATTTCAGGCACTGAAATATCACAGACGAGCAGTGTCGAGGAAGTGGAGAACCAATTGAAGAAACACGAAGCCTTCGAAAAACTTCTCGCTACACAAGTAAGTTGGAATTGGGTGGTTTCCTAGGTCAAAAATAAATTATTTCGACGTTTCAATACAATAAAATATTGAAAAATAACTATACTTTTATTCATCGATCGATCGATACACTAAGTTTTAGATTTTTTTTTAGCTTATTATTAAGAAATAAGTAAGCTATTTGACGCAAAAAAGTAATGACGTCATAGCTCAGTTTTTCATACAAATTTCATAGGAAAGTATCGTTTTTGACATTTGGATAAAAGTCTTGAATTTGAATGGTTGGACTACTAACTACCTACCGTATTGTAGTTATTTAAAACCCTCCGTCCCGGGGCTTCGCCCGCGTGGTATGTTGATAAAAAATGGCCTATGTCCTATTCCGGAGTGTATCTTATGCCTGTGCCAAATTCATCTAGATCCGTCGAGCCGTTTTGGATAGTTATTTTTTAAAACGCTGCCCCACACTAGGATTTTCACGCGTCTGCGGTCGGCTAGTAAGGGCAGCTTGCCGCCCGACCAGAACCAGGCCCGAGCGTACGGCGCATACCGTTCTGCGCGCGTCTCAAAGAGTCAATAGACCACCACAGACGGGGCCCTATAGGGCTGATGTTCAGTCGGGGTAAGCGCAATGAGGTACCGCGACCTCGGCACAGAGCAGGAGAAGGAACAGGGGGGTTTTTAGTCAGTAAGAGTCTGACACTTCCTCCTGCCCGGCCCTGGGCGGGAGAAGTAACAGGGGGGTTTTTAGTCAGTAAGAGTCTGACACTCCCTCCCGCCCGACCGCGCCAACCGTCCAGTTAACAATAAAATATTAGACTTCTAGATACTTTAGTAATATTTATATATTTCTGTTTGTCCAGGACGAGAAGCTAGCTACCCTGAACAGTCACGGAGACAAGCTGCTGCAGCAGAACCACGTCGAGAGTCAAAGAATCGCTGACGAATTACAGCATATCAATGAAAGAAGGAAGAAGGTAAGATCTCATATAGGAAGAAAGAAAGAAAAAGTACAAGTGTAGGAGAGCCATGCGTCGGCACGAATGGGTCGGCTCGATCGGAGTGATACCACGGCCTCACAGAAAACCGGCGTGAAACCACGACAGCGTTGTATTTCGCCGTGTGAGTGAGGTTACCTGAGGGCCCAATCCTTCTCCTTCCCCAATCTCTCCTCAATTCCTAAATCTCCAAATCCCTAATCCCTAAAAGGTCGGCAACGCACTTGTAACTCCTCCGTTGCGGGTGTCCATAGGCGGCGCTGATTGCTTACCATATATTACATAAAAAAAAGTATTTATTCGCGTCTAATACGCACATAAAACACAAAATAAAACAAGTATATAAACATGAAATAAAAACAAAAAAAATATCGCTATACAATGAGAGAAAGTAATATAATATAAGGAAAAATATGGGTCACAATTAGATCTCGCATCAGCCTATAAGTGCCACCTATATAAATTTTTCTATGACTAGCTACTCTCTAGCGGTTTCACCCGCTGCTCGGCTCCATTTAATCGTAGCGTGATGTTTTATAGCCTATAGCACTCAGGAACATTGTAGCTATCTATCGGTGAAAGAATTTTGGCAATCCGACCAGCAGTTCCAAAGATTACCCCCTACATACAAACTTACAAATTTTACCTCTTTATAATTGAGTATAGATTATTATTTAGACACCACTGATATACGGTGAAGGAAAACATCGTGAGGAGTTTTTTTTTTATTTCGTTATGGGCAGATATTTGGCCGCTATCACGCCTGGTGGTAAACGATGATGCGACCTACGATCGAGCACGTCTACCCATAAGCAACCTATTCACTCGGGCCTTGAAGACACCCAGGTTATACCCTTCGGGGAACACAGACTCCGGCAAAGAATTCCACTCCTTAGCGGTTCTGATTATAAAACTGGAGGCGAAACGCTTCATGCGTGTTGGTGGGATTTTAACATAAAGCGATGACGTTTTGCCGATTGTCTAGTAGTACGATGGTGGAAAGGGCTATGAGGAATCAAGCTGTGAATCTCTCCCGAATATTCTCTGTAATGTATCCGATTTGGACTCATAATTTCTAATTATAAGTTTGAAATCGGCAATCCGCCTTGAGTGAGCGTGGTGGTTAATGCTCAAACCTTCTCCGTGTGAGAAGGGGCCTTTGCTTAGCAGTGGGCACTTATAGGCTGATGATGTATAAGATTAGCAGTCATTCAGTCTCGTTATGAAGTTTCTCGCTCGTTCTTCTCCATTCGAATCTACAATTTGGAACGAGCACCTAGCTTCATTGACGAACTGACTGACAGACTACTGTTCTTACTTTTCTGACGTTACTGACTTACTGACTTTTCAAACGTACCTGGGTTGAGTTAGTTTTTTTTTATGTGATGGGTCAGTAAACTCCCAGACGAATTACCTGATGGTAAGCAATCAGCACAGCCCATTGACACTCGCAACAATAGAGGCGTTACGTGTGCGTTGCCGACCTTTTGGGCACGAGGAATTTGGAGATTTACGGGTTGGGGAAGGGGAAGAATTGGGCCTCCGGTAACCGACCCATTCGTGCCAATGACTATTTAATCTTGATGGTAATGAATGTTTCCAGCTATACTCGGAGTCTGGGCGTCGTCGCGCGGCGTTGGTCCGTTCGCGTGCGCGTGCGCAGTTCGCGCGCGACGCGGCCGAGGCCCGCGGCTGGGTCGCTGACAAACTCGCCAAGCTGGCCGCTGAACATCAACATGGTAAGTTATTATATTATTTATTTTATTTTATACTTCTTGCACACACAACGTACAATGGCGGACTTAACGCGTTCTTAAGGCGTTCTCTGCCAGTCTACCTTTGGGTGATGGAGAAATAGGAGTAGTAGAAAGAAAGAAAGAAAAATAATTTATTTGGTATGAACAATAAGAAAAAAAAATATTACAAAGATATGTACAATAATAAGAAATAATTATAATACAACAATAAAAAAAGGTACCAAAAAAAAAATAAAAGGTAGGTTCATCTCAATTGAAAATAACAATAAAAAGAAAAACAAAACACATGCTACAAAATTATTGCTCATACATAAATAGGTATCAATATCAATTAATTATTAAATGACATAAATTTCCAGGTGAAGTGACAAATCTTGAAGATAAAATCAAGAAGCTGCAGAAGCACCAGGCTTTCACTGCGGAGCTGGCGGCGAACAGGGCTCGCCTGCAGGAGGTCCAGGAGCTGGCCGGCCAGCTGCGGCCCGACGCCGACGTCGACAAGCAGCTGCAGGACCTGCAGGCTGACTGGCAGCGACTCGAGACTGCCACCGAGCAACGAGGTACGTTAACTAGCTTTAATTCCACTTTTTAAGTGTGGGGGAGAGCTTCGGCACGAATGGGTCGGCTCGACCGGAGTGATACCACGGCCTCACTGAAAACCGGCGTGAAACAACCTCAGCGTTGAGTTTTGCCGTGTGAGTTGGGTTAGGTACACTAGCTACTCTCCCGCGGTTTCACCCGCTGCCCAGCTCCTACGGATCTTGGTGTGATATTTTATACCCTAAAACCTCCCTCCATAAATGGACAGGCAAACACAAAAAGTATTGTTGAATTCGAACAATTACTTACGGAGATAAGCGCGTTCAAACAAACAAACAAACTGTACAGCTTTTAAAATTAATAATTAGCTCGCGTGGAATAAAAACTATCCTATGTCCTATCTCGAGTTCCAAACTATGTCTGTACCAAATTTCATACAAATCGATTCAGTAGTTTAGGCGTAAAGAAAAGACAGGCAGACAGCATTACTTTCGAATTTATAATACGTATTAAGTTTGGATAACATATGACATGATTTATCCCCAGGTCGAGGTCTAGAAGAAGCTCAAGACATCTTGGAGTTCAACCAGCATCTAGACAAGATTGAAGCCTGGATCAGAGACAAAGAGATGATGGTGCAAGCTCACGAGCTGGGCAGAGACTATGAACACTGTAGCGCGTTATTAAGAAAACTGGATGACATGGACAGTGATATGAAGGTCGACGATCGAAGGGTCAAGAGCATCTGCGCTTTAGCTGACAAACTACTTCAACAGGTACATTCAAACTACTTTCCCTTTGCCATAAACCGTATAGATAGGGGTTTCGAATCAAGCTTAATAGTATTTTTTTAAAAAAAACGTTGCTGTACGAAAGGGTTTTGCCGGGGTTGCGGGGTAAGCGCAATGAGGCACTGCGACCTCGGCCTAAAGCAGGAGAAGGAACGGGGGGGTTTTCAGTCAGTAAGAGTCTGACACTCTTTCTCGCCTTACCCTGGGCGGGAGAAGTGATTTGATGATTTGTCCCTGACAAAAATAAAAACTAGCATTATAGATATTTTCTCCTGTGTCGTGGGTGCGTTTACAAATGTACAATGTCACATACACATCTGACACAGACTCACGGAACAACAATTTGTGGGTAACACAAAGAGTTGTTCCGTGCGGGAATTAAGTTCGCGACACGTTGCGACAGTTGCCCAGCCACAGCGCTAACCTTACAGTCATTATAAATCGCGGCCTCGGCATAGAGCAGGAGAAGGAACGGGGGGATTTTTAGTCAGTAAGAGTCTGACACTCTTTCTCGCCTCACCCTGGGCCGGAGAAGTCATTTGATGATTTTCCACTCACTACAAAACGGGTTTTTACTGTACCGATTCCTTGAAACAGTTCAATTGCTGTAGTGTTTGTTGACTGGACTTCTCCCAGTTGTACAGTCTCTGTTGTGTCTTCAAGGCTTAAGTAATTCTGTCTCCTGCTTTCAATTTATCGAGGGAAGTGGAAACTATTTCGGTTTTGTCTTCTCCTCAAATAATATCTTCTGATTTATTTCGTTGCGGGATCCAAGACAGTCATTCATGTCCCTGGAACGCGCCGGACTTCAGTGTTCCGGTGTTTTCATGGTTGTATCTACTGTAGATCCTGGTGCACAGGAGTTGCAGCGGTTTTAAGAAGCTATATTAAGCGTTTCTTATTAAAATGGCGAGCTTCAGTGTTTTGAAGTTTTCATGGCCGTATCTACTTGAGGAACCTACTAAAAAATTTCAGCCGTTTTTCATTGAAAAAAAAGGAAATAACATTAAATTTGTGTTCAGGGACCGACCCAACAAGCAGCGACAGTGTCACAGCGTCGTGACGCCTTCCTTGCAAAATGGCACGCTCTCTCCGGCGCCCTGCAAAAGTATAGAGACAACTTGTCCGCTGCACTCGAAATACACTCTTTCAACAGGTAAATGTATACTTTGATACTCATACTTATTCACAAATAATACAAAAACTCATCATTACTCATTAACACTAATTTTCACTTGAAGTTTTCTCACTGACCTTTACTTACAAATACTCATATACACTCAGTGTTACTCAAATAACTTCACTCTCACTCAACTTTACTTACTCTTCTCATCCTTCTCTCATCTACACTCACTCTGACTCATTTGCACTTACTCGCCAAGACTTATTGTTACTCACTTTCGGTCACTGTTACTCAACAACACTCACTCACCAAACACTTCTACACTCAATCTTCTATATTCACAAAATTCCCTTATTTATTTCTACTCAAACTTATACAGTCACCTAGTATATTGAGCCAAATAAACTCTCTCATTCACTCATCTATTTTCACTAAAACTTACTCACTTTCCCATTTTCACTCATATTCACTCAGTTATTCTCCTATAAACTAACTCACTCTCTATTTTATTTTCACCAGAGATGTAGAAGATACAGAAGAACGTATCTCCAAGAAAGCGACGTTGTTCAGTAGCGCCGAGAGAGGGCGCGAGTTGACAGCTGCGCAGGAGTTGAAGAGGCGCCATCTAGCGAGGGCCGCTGAAGCTGGCGCTATTAGAGATAAGATACAACAGTTGGAGGGCGAAGGGAAGACTCTTACTGAGAAGTGAGTTTTACATTATAAAATGCGAAATTTTGCATCCCCAATCTCCAAGTCCCCAATCTCCAATATTTAATCCCCTCTCTTTTTAATCGTGGAAGAACCATGCTTTGCTGCGGATCAGTCGGCTCGACCGGAGTGATTCCACGGCCGCACAGAAAACTGGCGTGACACACAGCGTTGTGTTTCGCCGTGTGAGTGAGGTTACCGGAGGCCCAATCCTTCCCTTCCCGCAATCCCTAATCCCCCAAAAGGGCGGCAACGCACTCGTAACTCCTCTGTTGCGGATGTCCATGATGGATGATGTCCAGGCGCTGATTGCTTACCATCAGGTAATCCGTCTGCTCGTTTGACGACCTATACCATAAAAAGAAAGGTTTATGATTTTGATTACCATTTTGAACAATTTCCTGAACTAATAACCATATATTATGGACCAAAAAGTCGTTACAACAAAAACTATACCCGTCTCCCTCTTACTCAATAGATACCCGGAACGTGCAAAAGAGATAGAGAAGAGCTTGCACAGCCTACGCGAAGGTTGGGAAGAGTTACAGGAGTTGGCTGCGAAACGCACCGCGTTGTTGGATGAAGCCATCGCTGAACATAAATTCGATGAAAATCTCAAGGTAAGGAGATATCTAATATATAAAATTCTCGCGTTACAGTTTTCGTTGTCATACTCCTCCGAAAGGGCTTGACCGATTTTGATGAATTTTTGTGCTTATCCGGTATCTATGAGTATCGGCCAACATCTATTTTTAATCCCCCAATATTTAAGGGGTAGTCCACCCCTAAATTTTCTTTTCTTCATCTAGTTTTTTACATATGATTTTGTAAAAACTGTAAACAGGTACTTTTGAAACGTCAGTGAAGCTTGGTGCTGCACGTTTTTAAAAAGATTTTTCGGTTTATTAAAATACAATTTTTCTCCAGGAATTGGAGCTCTGGGTCTCGGAGGCCGTTAAGCGGATGGACGAGACAGGAGCCCCGGAGACAGTGTCTGATGCTGAAGCGCTTCTGGAACTGCATCATGAGAAGAAGGTGAGGTCTACCATCAATATTATCATCATAATCAGTAGAAGAACGGCGATTTACTTAATCCCCAATTTTGACAATTTCCTTAATCCCCAACTTTGTCGATTTCAATGGGGATCTTAGTTACGTTACAGTAAGTATAGATAGATGGTGCTACTAACTGATAAGACATATGCTCTACTCATTTACTGGTTCTTCTGGTGATTGTTGTTCAGTTACTGATAATATAGCGTATCTACTCCATTCCGTTAAATCTTGAAGGGAGAAGAGAAACTTGATGGTCTTAAACCATAATCCCCACACTTGTCGATTACCCTGGGGATCTTAGTTATAACACTTATAATAGCGACAACTTTAATTGGAGACAGAGAAGACATTTTATTGTCTCAAACCATAATCCCCACACTTGTCAATTTGCTCGGGGATTACCCCAAGATGTTCAAATAACAAATAAACAACTCAAAGATTCACATTTTAATCTTTTAATAGTACTAATCACCTAAGTTGTCATTACGCAGGCTGAAATCGATGGTCGCCAGAAAGCCATAAGCTCTCTTCAGAAAGAAGCTGAACAGGTTCCTGAGAAGGTCAAGCGAGTGGAAGTTCTATCCAGCACTTTGGACCAGGCCTGGCTGAAGAGGAAACAGTATTTGACGCAGGTGAGCTATCATCATTCATCATCATCCAGCATTTTCAAGTGTGGGAGAGCCATGCTTCGGCACGAATGGGTCGGCTCGACCGGAGTGATACCACGGCCTTACAGAAAACCGGCGTGAAACAACCATAGCGTTGTGTTTCGCCGTGTGAGTGAGGTTACCGAAGGCCCAATCCTTAAAAATCCGCAACCCTTATCCCCAAAAGACCGGAAACGCACTCGTAACTCCTTTGTTGTTGCGGGTGTTCATGGGCGGCGCTGATTGCTTACCATCAGGTAAGGTATTACACAAAAAAACATCATCATCATAAGCAGGAAGAGGTCCACTGCTGAACCAAGGCGTTTTCCGGGCCCCAGAAGGCCTTTCAGTTCTTCTAACGATTTTAGTATGGGAGAACCATGCTTCAGCACAAGTGGGTCGGCTTGAACGGAGTGATACCACGGCCTCATAAAAAACCGGCGTGTAACAACCACAGCGTTGTGTTTCGCCGTGTGAGTGAGCCCAAGTATACAAAATACTGCATTATGCAAAAAACTATATCTCTCTCTTTTACTCAAAGGCTCATCAATTGCAACTGCTGAAGGAGCAAGCGAGACAGACAGAGGACTGGCTCGCTTCTAAAGAGGCCTTCTTGAACAATGACGATCTTGGAGAGAATTTAGATGGTAAGTTATTATAAATATAAATTTCAACATTAGCTATGAAATCTTGCACCGTATTGTGCTGCTCGGCTCCATTTAAGCGTAGCGTGATTTTTCATAGCCTATAGCACTCAGGAACATTGTAGCTATCAATCAGTGAAAGAATTTTGGCAATCCGACCAGCGGTTCCAAAGATTACCCCCTACATACAAACTTACAAATTTAACCTCTTTATAATATTAGTATAGATAAAAAAAGTATCCTTCATTACATACTTACATTTTGAATATGTGAAACTAAATTTTTGTATTATTTGAATTTGTCAATACTTAGGTAGATATATTGATTAAAAAATTTCGAAAAATGAACTTCACATCACTTTTTACTACCAAAAATCAACTAGAAATAATAATAACCGATATTTTACTTTTTTACTACCAAAAATAAACGAAAAATTACCAAAAATAACTTTCAATATCTCCCAACAGCCGTGGAAACTTTGATCCGTAAGCACATGGAGTTCTCCAAGCTACTCCACAGCCAGCTTGGAAGGGTCGATGAGCTGCAGAAGTTCGCAGCCAGCATGCTGGAAGACCAGCACTTCGATAGAGACTATGTTGAGACCAGGCTCAAAACAATACTGAATAGGAGAGACAAGTTACTGGTAAGTTATCATAAAAGTTATTTTTTCTTAAATTTTTCTTCTGATGAGATTTTCTCCTGTGTTGTCGGCACTTGTGGGTTAACAAACATACAAATTTTAAAGAAGAAGAATGAAAGAAAAAACATTTATTGAGACTAGCACAGGACAACAACAATAAACAAAATAAAAATAACTATTTAATCTATATCAACAAGTGTGGGAGAGCCATGCTTCGGCACGAATGGGTCAGCTCGACCGGAGTTACATAACGGCCTCACAGAAAACCGGCGTGAAACAACCACAACGTTGTGTTTCGCTGTGTGAGTGAGGTTACCGGAGGCCCAATCCTTCCCCTACCCCTAAATCCCCAAAAACCCCAATCCCTAAAAGGTCGGCAACGCACTCGTAACTCCTTCTTTGTTGCGGGTGTCCATGGGCGGCGCTGATTGCTTACCATCAGGTAATCCGTGTGCTAGTTTGCAGGCTGTTGCGCAATGTGGATTCGATTCCTACAACTCTTTGTTTGATTTACAAATTATTGTTCCGTGAGTCTGGGTGTGATGTGTATGCGACATTGTATGTTTGTAAACGCACACACGATACAGGAGAACATCCTAGTATTGAGACAAAAGTTGATAAAAAATATTATAAAAAGAAAATTGGAAATAACGGCTTAGTCACAATACTTATTGAATTGCGAGTAAGGACTGATTTCCCAATAGTCAGATAAATGTTATCTGAGGAATAAAATTGTTGCTGTCACTGTCTTATACAAACATTGTGACGCGACAGCATCATAATTATTCCCCAGGTAACTTTTATCTAACCATTGAAAAATTAGCCCTTTAGAGTCCCATTATAATTTTTAACTAGTAGAGCCTATCTCACTTAATTGACATGAGTACGTCGTTATATTAAATTTTAGTATGTCTCACAATAAAATTTATTATTAATTCTCATATCAATACCGGACGCCCAATCCTTCCCCTCCCCCAATCCCTCCTAAATCCCTAAATCTCCAAATCCCTAATCCCTAAAAGGTCGGCAACGCACTCGTAACTCCTCCGTTGCTCGTGTCCATGGGCGGCGCTGATTGCTTACCATCAGGTAATCCGTCTGCTCGTTTGCCGACCTATTAAATAAAAAAAAATATATAATATTTGTATTCAGGAGTCCTGTAAGCAACGCGGTGAAATATTGGAACAATCTCGTCAACTACATCAGTTTTTGAGAAACCTCTACCATGAGCGAGAATGGATATCCCTAAAAATGCAAATAGCAAACGACCAGAATTACAGGTGAGATATATTTATAATTACTAGCCTCTGTCGCGCGGTCTCACTCGCTGTTTGGCTGTTACTTGCTGTTCGCGTGGAATAGTGACGTCCTGTAGATTTTTGCTATTGTATCGACATCTATCGCACAGCACCAATCACGTGCAAGTTTCTACATCGCGCTGTAAGGGTTTTCAACACAATTAGCACCGATACAGATATCCCGACAACAACTGTCGGGCAGTAGCCCAACCAGGCACGAACACCCCGCCTGGTCAATTCAATGGAGACTGAAGGACTATCCACCCTGTTTCTCATATCTCTAAACTATAAAAACTATCCTATGTCCTTTTTCGTGTTCCAAAGTATGTCTGTACAAAGTTTCACAGCAGTCGGTTCAGTAGTTTAGGCGTGAAGAAAAGACAGACCGACAGACAGACAGACTGACAAACAGACAGACAGACAGAGTTGCTTTCGAATTTTTAATATTAGTTTGGATTAAAGAGTCTTTTCGTATAGTTAAAAATGTTTACGTAATCCTATATGTGCTGATTCGATAGTTTCATTTATTGTTTTGACTATTTATACTATTTACTTTTGACTTTTAGTTTTTTAGCTTATTTTTTTCATTATGCACATCTATACTAATATTATAAAGAGTTAAAATTTGTAAGTTTGTATGTAGGGGGTAATCTTTGGAACCGCTGGTCGGATTGCCGAAATTCTTTCACTGATAGGTAGCTACAATGTTCCTGAGTGATATAGGTTATAAAACATCACGCTACGATCAAATGAAGCCGAGCAGCGGGTGAAACCGAAACACATACAAAAACGGAATTTTCCGTTTTTTGTATGTGTGCATAAGCGTGGCAATTGCATAAGAGTGGGACTGCATCCTGCAACAAGCATGGATTTTTGTCGCGGAATTAAAATTAAATATTTTTCCTAACATTTAAAATATAAAATAAGTTGACAATATATATAACAATTTTATATAAACATTGTCTTTATAATTAAATTCGTTATTTTTCTTACAGAGAGCTATCGAACCTGCAAAGTAAGATACAGAAGCACGCTGCTTTCGAATCTGAGCTAGCGGCGAACAAAGGACGCATCGATGATGTTGCCAACCATGGGGAAACTTTAATAGGTAATATAAACTTTATAACGTCACAGTATAATACTATTATTTTTGTTATGTAATTGGGTCGACAAACGAGCAGACAGATTACCTGATGGTAAGCAATCAGCGTCGCCTTTAGACACCTGCAACTACAGAGGAGTAACGAGTGCGTTGCCGACCTTTTAGGGATTGGGGATTTTGGGGTTTTGAGATTGGGGTGAAGGATTTTGCCTCTGGTAACCTCACTAACACGGTGAAACACAACGCTGTGGTTGTTTCACGCCGGTTTTCTATGAGGCCGTGGTATCACTCCGGTCGAGCCGACCTATTTGTGCCGAAGCATGGCTCTCCCACACTTAAATTATAATCACAGTTTATATAATCCTTATAACGATGGAAAGCAATAATTATCAATAAAGTGTGGAAAAGCCAAGCTTCAGCACGAATGGGCCGAGCCGACCCGATAACCATGGCCTAACAAACGACTGGCGTGACACAACTACAGCGTTGTGTTTCGCCGTGCGAGTGAGGTTACCGTAGGCATAATCCTTCCTCTTCCCCAATCCTTAAATCTCCAAAATCCTAATCCCCAAAAGACCGACTACTTAATTGTAACTATGCTGGTGTTACGATTGTCCATGGGCGGCGCCGATTGCTTACCATCAGGTAATCCGTCTGCCCATTTACCGACAAAATAAACTAATGACGTCAGACTATAAATTTCTCCACTCCTTGGATTTTATTCTATATATATATATATATACTATACTTCTCCATAATGGATGTTATTATACATACAAACCTCGCTCTTCAATCACTCTGTCTATTAAAAAACCGCATCAAAATCCGTTGCGTAGTTTTAAAGATTTAAGAATAGAATAGAATAGTCATTTATTTCTGAGTATATGGTATACCTACATCAAGATATAATATATAGTTTCACATACACTACTGTCGTCGATGTAGAAATATTGAGTTTATCTGAATAAAATAATTACTCATAACTATGTCATATTAGAAATTAGAATTACAATACATAAAACATTATTTTTAAATTAATTATTAATCAGAGTACGAACGAAATAAACTTTAATAACACACACACTGTTTTTTTAACACAAACTATTGTTGGTTCATTTCAAAAAATTCAGTCACAGAGTAAAAACATCTGTCCAGGAGCCAAACAGATAGTGTTTTTTTTAAACTTATTAGTAGGCAATACTCTTATTTAACCATGCATAGGGATATAGGGACAGAGAAAGCGACTTTGTTTTATACTATATTATGATATATTTGTTACAGAAGGTAAACACTACGCATCTCAGGAGATCGCCAAGCACGTGGAAGAACTAGAAAACCAATGGAGGGAACTACAGGTCAGCCATAATTATATTTTATACTAGCATCCGCCCGCGCCATCGCCCGTTGTTATTTTGTGAAACAATGAATTTATTATCATATAAATCGGCACTTTTACACGTGAAATTATATGTAAAAAACTAGTCTAGATGAAGCTGCCATTTCCTATCTGAATAAATGCCAAAACAAACTCAGAGGTCAGTCTCTTTTCAAGTCCAGACAATGTCATCATCATCATCAGCCTATAAGCGCCCACTGCTGAGAAGGTTAGAGCATTAATCACCATGCTTGCTCAATGCGGGTTGGCGATTTCAAACTTATAAATAGGTATTATAAGTCCAGGTTTCCTCACGATGTTTACCTTCACCGTATGTCAGTGGTGTCTAAATAATCATAGAAAGTACATATAACTCGGAAAAAGTCACATTGGTACTTGCCAGGTTTAGAACCCTCACCCTCATGCATGAGAAGCGGGCTCCTTAACCTCCGGGCTATCACGACGACCAGACAATGTAAAAATAATATAATGTGAGAGAACCGTGCAAGTTAATTCTGTAGTGGTCTTTTGAGGAAAGAACCACACCAGTTTAAGTGGACCCGTTCTGAAGACAGTTTGCAACCAGTATCTATTCACCCCTCAAATTCTATTCACCTCGTTGGACGGTTCATTTCAATATCCACTCCCCCCACAATACGGTAGTTTCCAACTAGTCAAATTTAATACTTTTATCCAAATGTCAAAAACTATACTTTTCTATGAAATTTGTATGAAACACCGAGTTATGATAACACTTTTGCGTCAAATAGCTTACTTATTTCTTAATAATTAGCTAAAAAATATCAAAAACTTAGTGTATCGATCGATCGATGAATAAAAGTTAACCCAAGTAGCACAGAAGCGCTGAATAGTAGCTGAATCACTGTTCACAATGGAATTTTAAGCTGAATAAACCTGCTGAATAATAGCGTTAGAGGCGCCTACTCAGGTGATATAACTCTGATTTGGGCACAAATTAATCAGCTGTTAGCTGAATAATGTAGCTGGTTGCACTATATCAGCGTTATTTGAGCATTATTAAAGGTAACAGTCGCCCCAAGAGCTGAATAATGGCTGGTTATCAGGGTATGCGTTACCTTTTATACACTACAAGGGCTGAATAATAGAGTACTTGTTACCTATTTTTCAGCACAAAATACACTCCAGGATATTAGTAACTCTTTGAAGGAGCTGACAATTCACAAGTAGCAAAATTGTGAACAATTTTCACCCTACTACTTAATATTATTTTGACATCTTTTCTGTGAACCATTTTGTAAAGTGTTTGTGAGAAATATAGAATAACGGTAAGTAAAACTTTGTTTTTCCTCCATGTCCATGAAATTCGAATGGGAAAGAGAGTTTATTGTCAAATACTATATAATTATAGACGAAAATTTTCACGCGCTCTCAAAATATCACTGTTTATTTGAAAATTATAGTATAAAATAGGTTGATGATATAATATTATAAAAAAAGTCTTTTTATTTTTCCTTGTAATTTGACAATACGCTGTTTACGTATAAAATCATTACATTTTCTATTCAAATTTGGTTGTTATTTTCTTTGACTAAATAGAAACAAATTATTATAATATTGTATGTAGATAGGTTAGAATCTAAAAAATGGCAGACAAGCAATGTGTACCTTAGTAACCACAATCAAACGCCATGAGCTGTTTAAGTGTCCACTCGTGGTACATAAATCAGTAATGAGCTGTTATGATTGGTTCTTGTGTTACACAAGTCAGTTACAGATTCACGTAATGCTTGATAGTGGATAACATGTATGCAAATAACTGTAGGTAAAATCTGCAGACATTTTAGGGATCCGCGGATTAACCCACATCATCCTATATTTTTTAGATTAGCGTATGTTAATCATGTACCCACCTAGTAAGTATCAAAGTTTTCTCGACCAAAGTAGATATAATTAGGTAAAACTTTAAACAGAGTGGTCATTGTGAAATGAAATACTTAGGTAAGGTACCTAAGTACCTACAGTTTGCGTGCAGTCAGAGTCAACCCTCCTCGCCTTTGACACACCTCGCCTCGCTATCCTATCGGCCGATGTGCGACGGACCGCAGGCGAGTGTGTATCGCGAATTGGACATAACGTTACTTTCATAGTTTAATTTGTGCACAGACGTAATAATTCAATCTTAAACTAATTCAGTTGGTACGTCTTATTTAGTTTTATGCATACAGTCCAGACAGAGTAGATAGGTAAAAAAGAAATTACGTACATTATACCTATTTAATTATCAATTGTTTTTCTTTTCAGAGAAGTATTATGGCTTTAAAAATAGTACAGACGATCGAGTACGATGTACCTAAATTGACCATCGTTCCTACGCTGTGGGAATCAAAAGGGATTGTCCGCTGGCCACCAAAAACTTTAAAATATGCATCTAAATTAATAAAAGACGGTCATTCTAGTCCAGGACCAGAATGGTACTCATAAAAATGTGTTGTAAAAAGAAATTTTATACCTACTTATGATGAGGCAGATAAGGAATTGCGTCGAATGCAACAAAATACGGATACCGACGACAATACCCACTGCAGCGTGCCGGAAACATCGGATCCATATGCCGCTGATGGCGAAATAAATTTCTAATAAATAAATATGAATAAATGTAATAAATAATTCTGAATAAATTCATTGATAATTTTTGACAGATCCTTTAAAGCTGTGTGTGCAATATTTTTTTCAATGGCTCATTTTCTTATATTTTCTCGAATTTTTTCTTTTTTATCATAATTTCTACATATACTGTCACTGTCTGAACTTGCAGAACAGTTAGATCTATCTGACCATATATACTCATTGTCATCACTGCACAATACGTTACTACTATCTTTTAACATTCGCTGTATACTTGAAGAGTTTTGTACATCCAAATCAGCACGTGCTTTTACACCAACATTTTCGGATACGGAACCCTCCCGTTCTAAAATTTCATTCACACTTGGACCATTATTTACAAACCGTGTAGCCTGTTCAATGTTCACTGCATAATCTGTATTTCTGTTCAGAATCCTCAAATATTCTGCATTAATTTTTCGGCGCATTCCGCCAGTCCTTTTTTTATTTTTCCACATATCACAAATTCACAATATCGTAAACGACGCAATTAATATACTTATACCTACGAAGTGCTGAATAATGAAGTCTTCAAGGTCTTATTTAACGGCACTAGTAGATTAATTGTCAACGATAGTACAAGTATTCAGCTCTCACGCAGATTAAAGGTAACATGTAAGCTAATATAGAGCAGTTTGCTTTAACTTAGCATCATATAATGTTCACCCATAGTGATCATGTGGCCTTTATAAGAGCTATTATACGATTGCGTGTATCAAGCTGATTAACATTACACAAATTCCACTGTGTGCAGCAAAAGGCATTATATCTTTATTATTTGAAGCCACAGAATAACTGATTACATTATAGTAGCTCACGTGTTCTTTATTAAAATGCAAGTGGTCTAAGGGTACACTTGTGGTCTTCAGTTCAGAATATAGTTTAGTTAAAGTCCACAAAAATCCTTTAAATTGCTTAAAGCTGTACAATACTGGACTTGTTACCCATATTAACGATGCAAGCGTTACAGTGTGGTCTCCGTGACACATAATAACGTTCTTATTCAGGCAAAAGCTCACTTTTCACCTCTTGCAGGTCGAGTGTACTGTAATAACTTTTCATAAGTGCTTAAGTTACCGATGTTACCTCTTGTGACATCTTATAATGAAGTTTTGTGCTACTTGGGAAGTTATTTTTACCCGACTGCCAAAGAAGGAGGGTAATGTTTTTCGAGTGTATGTAAGTATGTATGTATGTCTTTTCCTTTGTGACCTCCTGTAGCCTAAACGGCTTGATGGATTTTGATGTATGAGGTATCGTTAGATTTGTCTTGATTACGGGAGTGTCATAGGATACATTTTATCCTAAAAGTCCCACGGGATAAAGACATAATAATATTTTTTCTAAATAAACAGCTAAAAAGTTATAAATAAAAAAATTATTATTAAAAAAACAAAATACCCGACTGCACACTAAAAAAAGAGTAAAACAAGCCCCACAATACAAATTTACTGAATATAATTTATAAATGTTGATGGAAAGCATCGCAGGCGGGGACCACCTTGACCGCCACCAACGAAAATTCTGCTAAATGGTGCACAACAGAAATGACTATAAATAAGCCTCTGTTGGTCCCCCGCCTGCGATGCTTTCCATTAACATTTATAAATTATATTCAGTAAATTTGTATTGTGGGGCTTGTTTTACTCTTTTTTTAGTGTGCAGTCGGGTATTTTGTTTTTTTAATAATAATTTTTCAATATTTTATTGTATTGAAACGTCGAATTAATTTATTTTTGACCTAGGAAACTACCCAATTAACGACTATATTCTTGACTTAGGCTGCGGCTAAGCTCCGTCGTGAGCGCCTCCAAGAAGCTTACCAAGCCAGGGTGTACCTCCGAGGGTTGGATGACTTCACAGCCTGGCTGGACGATGTGGAGTCACAGCTGCTCAGCGAAGATCATGGTATGTATAACAAAATTAGTAAATTTAGGGCTGATTTTTCAATAGTCAGATGCCTAAATGTTATCTGAGGAATAAAATTGTTGCTGTCACTGTCTTATACAAACATTGTGACGCGACAGCATCATAATTATTCCCCAGGTAACTTTTATTTAAACATTAAAAATCAGCCCTAAATCCGACAAAAGGAATTTGAAGAAGAAAACATTTTGTTTGAGATGTGATTTGCATGCAAACGTACTTACGGATTACCTGATGGTAAGCAATCGGCGCCACCATGAACACCCGCAACAATAGAGGCATTACGAGTGTGTATCCGGCCTTTTGAGGATGAATGGTGGCCCGGAGGTTATGTAGGGAGGGCACCTATGACATTCAAAATACAAAAAATAAAATGCTTATTGCTTCCAAAAGTTCTTTGGAGCTCCCCTCTAAGCAAGTAATGTCTGTGTTGGGGAAAATGAAAGCTTACCATCCGGTAATCCGTCATTTCCTTAGTCGAACTATCCCAAAAATTGTTTATTATTTCCAGGTAAAGATTTAGCTTCGGTTACTGCGCTATTGAAGCGTCACTCCCGTCTTGAACAGCAGGTATCAAGCAAAACGGACTCCGCCACGCAATTGGCCGATAATGCCAGGCAACTGGCTGACAGTAACCATTTCATGGCTGATGAAATACTGAAAAAGGCTGACCACGCTGTAAAACGGTAAGGGATTTAATAAATACGGTAGTTTCCAACTAGTCAAATTCAATACTTTTATCCAAATGTCAGAAAGGATAGTTTTGCTATGGAATTTTTATGATAATCTAAATTATGACGTCGTTTCATAGTATTTTTGTGTCAAATTGGTTTCTTATTTCTTAAAAATTTGCTAAAAATATTCGAAAATTTTGTGTATCGATCGATCGATTAATTAAATTATAGATTTTTTTTTCAATGTTTTATTGTATTGAAACGTCGAATTAATTTATTTTTGATCGAGTAAACTAAATTTTAAAAGTTAAAAGTCAATAATACTGCGCGTTGTTGGTTGGTTGGTTGGCGTGTTGCGTGCAACTTGTCGCGGTTTCGATTCCCGCACGGATAAACTCTTTGTGTGATCTACAAATTGTTGTTCCGTGAGTCTGGATGTGTAATATAATTATGTGACATTGTATGTTTGGGACGGCACAGGAGAAAATCGTAGAGTAAAGCTTCACCTTTTTTTTATAAATAAAATGATTTTTGAAGTTTTTTAATTTTTTAATTATTTTTACACAGATACCGTCAACTTCAAGAACCAATGCAGATACGTCGAGACAACTTAGAGGACGCTGCGTTGCTACATCGCTGGGATAGAGATGCTGATGAGGAATTCCGCTGGTACGTTATTTAAGCCTAGATCATCATCATCATCATCAGCCTATAAGTGCCCACTGCTGAGCAAAGGCCTCTTCTCACACAGAGAAGGTTTGAGCATTAATCACCACGCTCGCTCAAGGCGGATTGGCGATTTCAAAGTTATAATTAGAAATTAGTTAGTCCAGGTTTCCTCACGATATTTACCTTCATCATCATCATCATCATCAGCCTATAAGTGCCCACTGCTGAGCAAAGGCCTCTTCTCACACAGAGAAAGTTTGAGCATTAACCACCACGCTCGCTCAAGGCGGATTGGCGATTTGAAACTTATAATTAGAAATTACAAGTCCAGGTTTCCTCACGATGTTTACCTTCACCGTATGTCAGTGGTGTCTAAATAATCATAGAAAGTACATATAACTCGGAAAAAGTCACATTGGTACTTGTTAGTAATTCTCCATTCGAATCTACAATTTGGAACGAGAACCAGCGTCACTGACGAACAGACTGACAGACTACTATTCTATTTTGACGTTTCAAAAGCACCTGTTTATGGTTTACGAGCTGATTTTTTAATGGGTAGATAGGTAAAAGTTACAAAGTTACCTGGAGAATAATTATGATGCTGTCGCGTCAGAATGTTTGTATGAGACAGTGACAGCAACAATTTTATTCCTCAGATAACATTTATCTGACTATTGAAAAATCAGCCCTAATTGGAATAAATGATTTTAACTTTTACTTCAAGACTGTAGGTGTGATGTGTATGTGAAATTGTATGTTTGTAAATGCATCCACGACACACGAGAAACCCTTATTAAGATATCAAGTTTTTATCGAAAAAAGAATTTAGCTAACAGTGACTTTTAAATAAAGCTTTTTAAAAACGACTTTTTATTAATATTAAACCTTTTTTTTAACAAAAAGGTTACGTGAACGAGAATCGGCAGTGCGACAGGAGGAAGCAGGTTCGACGCTGGCCGAAGCACAAGCAATGCTTAAGAAACACCTCGCTCTTGAAGCAGAATTACTTACAAGGTAATGTACATAAAACTAGCGACCCGTCCCGGTCTGCTCGGTTGCAATGCTGATACTAAATTTATCCACTACTAGCTACTCTCGCGCGGTTTCACTCGCTGCTCGGCTCCATTTGATCGTAGCGTGATGTTTTATAGCCTATAGCACTCAGGAACATTGTAGCTATCTATCAGTGAAAGAATTTTACCAGCGGACCAAACTTACAAATTTTACCTCTTTATAATATTAGTATAGATTTAATGGATGTTATTTTACATACATATAAACCTTCCTCTTCAATCACAAAATCCGTTGCGTAGTTTAAAAGATTTAAGTGTACATAGGGATATAGGGACAGAGAAAGCGACTTTGTTTTCTAAACTAAGAGGTAAAATTTGTAAGTTTGTATGTAGGGGGTAATCTTTGGAACCGCTGGTCGGATTGCCAATTATCGTTCAATGATAGAAATAGAAATAGAAATAGAAATAGAAATCATTTATTTGCAAAAATGTATGTTTACAAAAAAGGATGGACAATTTTATATGGTCTCAATACATTTCACCTTACGGTATGCAAAGTATCAATTTACAATTAATAAACTAGTCACAAATTAATAAGATTTTTTTGACATAATAGAGTTAAATACTCTATCGTACCAAATATTAAATTAATAAAAATGTCAAAGAAGAATACAAATTGAACAAACTTCTTAATAAAATTATTTACATCATAAAAGGTCAAAATTAAATACTACAAAACATGTTTATCATAAATAACACAAATCGACCAAATTAAAAATTAGATTCTCACATTTAAAAAGGACAAATACACACAGAAAAAATCCTACAATGAACACAACATATAATCTATAGTTTTATCATTTAAAAAATCATTTATGGTGTAGTAGCATTTATCTTGCAGCAGTTTGACTAATTGGTTTTTTAACCTATTTATGGGCAACTCTTTTAAAGTTTGAGGAATCTTGTTGAAAATGAGAGGACCCATGTGTAAAATATTCCTTTTCAATAGAGCTGTTTTATGACCACCTGTATATAATTGATTTATGTATTGCGACCTCATAGGTCCCGTGCGATTTCTTATATCCGACATTGACGTGAATAGGTGTTGATTCGATTTCACAAAAAGTACTACTTCTAATATGTATAAAGACGGTAACGTTAGAATTTTTAAAGATTTAAATTTTGCCAAACAACTTTCTTTAGATTTTAGTCCGGTCATAGAACGAATGCATCGCTTTTGAGCTTTAAATAAACGTTCCTTTTCGCTACAGTTACCCCAGAATATTATTCCGAATCTTAGTATTGAAGCTACTAAGCCATGATAGGCTGTTACTAGAGTATAGTAGATAGCTACAATGTTCCTGAGTGCTATAGGCTATATAATATCGCCCTAGCAGCGGGTGAAACCACGCGAGAGTAACTAGTTATACATATAAACCTTCCTCTTCAATAACTCTGTCTATTAAAAAAACTTGCATCGAAATCCGTTGCGTAGTTTTAAAGATTTAAGCGTACATAGGGGTATAGGGACAGAGAAAGCGACTTTGTTTTATTTAAGGTCAATGCTTTTTGGAGATAACCCCTTATCTCCAAAAGGCCTTGCACTTTTTGGGGATTGGGGAGTAACGAGGGAGGAGAAGGCATTTATTTAAAAAAAAATCTTAGCTCAACTTAACTTAAACTCAATTACGAACCATATTTATAGCATTATTTTTCAAAAAGAAATATAGGTTTAAAATACTTTTTTCTATCCACAGAGAGCCAATAATAAAGGCGTTGGTTACCCGAGCTAATCAACTGTCCCGCCGCGGTCACTTCGCGTCGACGGCTTTAGACGCGCGATCGCGCGACCTAGCCGCGGCACATCGCGCGTTAGTTGACGCGGCCGCCATCAGAACCGCGCTTATACGCGACCGATGCGAATTGTTACAGGTATGTTGGTATTATTATATCTATAAATAATGTGATTTTGGAGATTTTTTTGTATGTGATTGGCGTCGAGCATACGGATTACCTGATGGTAAGCAATCAGCGACACCCTTGGACAATCGTAATACTAAAGGAATTACTACAAGTGCTTTTCCTGCCTATTCTGGGCTGTTAGTGATTTGGAGATTTTGGGATTTGGGGAGGGGAAGAATTGGGCTTAATAACCTCACTCACACGGCGAAACACAACGCTGTGGTTGTTTCACGCCGGTTGTCTGTGAGGCCGTAGTATCACTCCGGTCAAGCCGACCCATTTGTGCTGAAGCATGGCTCTCCCACACTCAGTTTTATTTCGAACTTTTGGCCCGGCCCTTGCTTCGCACGGGTCGAACTATCTCGCAATCAAACGGTCACTATTCTTTAATCTTCCCCTCTACTTTTCTAATATTCTCTTTGATAAGAACCTTCTCCTGACAATAACAAGTGCAACAAAAAAAGAATTAGCAAAATTGGTCCAGGCGTTGTTGAGTTATGCGCTTACCAACACATTTTGCGATCCATTTTTATAAGATTTAAATAAAACATTAATACATTAATATGTTCATCTGTCTTTTACAGCTTATCTCGGAAATATCAGAAGCCGAAGCGTGGTTATTAGAACGCCGCATAGCGCTGGTCTCCGGCGATGTTGGGAGGGATGAAGACTCAGCCCTCGCTCTAGTGAGGAGATTGGACGCTTTGCAACGCGAAGTCACTGGGTTCGATGGCACGATTGTGAAGCTGGAGAAAACTGCGGCCGGTTTGGTGGTAAGTGTTTTTTTAATTGTCTTTGACGTATTCAAACATAAAGTACTCGTCAGAGAGACACAAACGCACAGACACACAACACACACACACACTCTCTCTCTCTCTCTATATCTAACATACAGACACTCTCTCTCTCCCTATCTCTAATACTCAGACTCTCTCTCTCTCTCTCTCTCTCTCTCTCTCTCTCTCTCTCTCTCTCTCTCTCTGTCTGTCTCTCTCTCTCTCTCTCTCTCTCTCTCTTTCTCTCTCTCTCTCTACTACTTTCGCATTAATAATAATAGTTTGGATTGTAAAGTGGTAAAATTTATAAGTTTGTATGCAGGGGGTAATGTTTAGAACCGCTGGTCGGATTGGCAAAATTATTTCACTGATAGATAGCTACAATGTTCCCGAGTGCTATAGGCTAAAACATCACTCTACGATCAAATGGAGCCGAGCAGCGCGAGTCTAGCTTGTGTATTATAATAGGTCTTTACATATGAAATTGCCGTTTTGCGTGAAAAAAATTAAACGAATTTTTTGATGTACATTTTATTGTATGTAGATTTTGGTAATGTCTGCCTAAAGTGACTAATTTAGTACGCCATAAATGGCAAAACATGTAGACTCTGTATATACCAAAAACACCTTTATTGTAATTACTCATGTTTTACTAAATAAATATATCTTATCTTATCTTATCTTATCTTATCTTATCTTGATTTGAAATGCGATGAAAATGTAACACTAATCAATAAATAAATGACTACTTTTGGAAAAAGAATCCCATGTTTTTAAAACAAAATTAATTAGCCTTAGCCTAACAAACACTATTTTGATTTGAAATGGCCAGTACTGCAGAACGGCAATTTCATAGGTTAAGACCTATTATTACCCGACTGCCAAAGAAGGAGGGTAATGTTTTTCGAGTGTATGTAAGTATGTATGTATGTCTTTTCCTTTGTGACCTCCTGTAGCCTAAACGGCTTGATGGATTTTGATGTATGAGGTATCGTTAGATTTGTCTTGATTACGGGATTGTCATAGGATACATTTTATCCTAAAAGTCCCACGGGATAAAGACATAATAATATTTTTTCTAAATAAAAACAGCTAAAAAGTTATAAATAAAAAAATTATTATTAAAAAAACAAAATACCCGACTGCACACTAAAAAAAGAGTAAAACAAGCCCCACAATACAAATTTACTGAATATAATTTATAAATGTTGATGGAAAGCATCGCAGGCGGGGACCACCTTGACCGCCACCAACGAAAATTCTGCTAAATGGTGCACAACTGAACAGAAATGACTATAAATAAGCCTCTGTTGGTCCCCGCCTGCGATGCTTTCCATCAACATTTATAAATTATATTCAGTAAATTTGTATTGTGGGGCTTGTTTTACTCTTTTTTTAGTGTGCAGTCGGGTATTTTGTTTTTTTAATAATAATTTTTTTTTTTCTATATACTATGTATAATTATTTACATACTTCGTCTAATAATAATAATTTTATTTTTAAAGGAACGTTCCACAATCGATGGTGATCAGCTGCAGAAGCGCATCGCTGAGTTGAAGACGATGCACGAAGATATGAAACTCCTGTCTGCCAAGCGACAGCAACGGTTGCAACAGAGTCTCAAATATTTCAAGTAATTTTTTTATTTCTTCTTCACAGAAAACTTAGTCTGAATGGCGGACTTACACCCGGTTTCTGAAAGGCTTGTCAACGCTAAAATTAACTAATCTCCTGTTAAATCTCTTGTCAAGTCATCTGATCGGTTGTTGATAATTCAGTAAACCAATCAAGTTGACTTGACAAGAGATTAAATTGATTTTAACATTGATCGGCCTTTCGGAAACCGGGTGTTAATGCCTTAAGGCATTCTCTAACAGTCAACCATAGAATATGGTTGCATGGCAGAGAATTTTTGCGGTTGGTGCGAAGCAAGGACTCAGAGTCCTAGAACAAAATGAAAGGGGAAAGAAAATTGAAGAAACAAACACGAGCCTTTACACATAAATAAATAGATACGCATAAAATAAGCGTACCTGATGGTAAGCAATCAGCGCCGCCCATAGAAGCAATACTAAAGGAGCTACTACAAGTGCGTTGCCGGCTTCTTGTAGGTTATTGGGGATTTAAGGAGAGGGGATTTAAGGCGGAATTGGGCCTCTAGCACCGACAGACTGTATTTTTTTAACTTCTTATATGAAAATGTTATATTTGACGTTCAAAAGTGCCCTTTAGCACATCACCACCCTATAAGTGCCCACTGCTGAGCAAAGGCCTCTTCTCACACGGAGAAGGTTTGAGCATTAACCACCACGCTTGCTCAATGCGGATTAGCAATTTCAAACTTATAGTAAGAAATTATAAGCATTGGCTATCTAAACTGCTCCTGTTTGTCTCAATGGTTGGCGCAGTAACTGGACGAACGGCTGGCGGAACACGTGTCGCGGGTTCGATTCTCACACGGAGCAACTCTTTGTGTGATCCACAAATTGTTGTTCCGTGAGTCTGGGTGTGATGCATATTATGTAAAATTAAATTAGGAAATCCTTATATGGGATCAGGTTTTTATAAAAAAAGGGTTCATCATCAAAAATAATCATCGTCATCATCATCATATCAGCCATAGGACGTCCACTGCTGAACATAGGCCACCTCATTGACTTTCAGAATGGCCGGTTTGAAACAACCTGCATCCAGTGGCTTATTAAAAGAAATAAAAATAATAAAATTAGCGATTATCTATTGTTAATTAAAGTAATAATTAATGTTTTTTCCACCAGGTTCGTCCAAGAATGCGAGGAAGTACAGGAATGGATCAGCGAGCAAATGACGACGGCCGCCAGCGAGGAGTACGGGCTCGACGTCGAACACGTGGAGACGCTGCAGCAGGCCTTCGACAACTTCCTCGCGCAACTACAAGGTAGGACGGAGTTTGGGGATTAATGTGTCGGAGAGTGGTGATTATTGTGAGAGTGTGGTGAATAACGATAGAAATATAAAGGAGCCTCTCCGAGCGTACGGAGCGTAGGGTTCCGCGCCTCAAAGAGCCAATTGACCACTACAAATGGGATTCAATAGGGCAGATTTGTTTTGCGTAATTTAGACAAGCTATCGTTTTGAACGCTGCCATTTTTAAAATACCGGTATCCATTGCTTTTAGTCGCAGACGGAAGCTAGTATACTCTGTAATATTATGTATTTTTTATGTCATAATGTCGTCAATCGAGCAGACAGATGACCTGATGGTAAGCCATCAGCGTCGCCCATGGACACCCATAACGGATTAGTTCCGAGTGCGTTGCCCACCGTTTAGGGATTAGGGTTTTGGTGATTTAGGGATCGGGGAAGGGGAAGGATTGGGCCTCCGTTAACCTTACTCACACGGCGAAACACAACGCTGTGGTTGTTTCATGCCAGTTTTCTGTGAGGCCGTGGTATCACTCCGGTCGAGCCGACCCATTCCTGCCTAAGCATGGCTCTCCCACACTTGTATGTATGTATAGTAATTCACTTTCTTTCTCTATCTCTTTCTCTATCTAGCGAGTGAAGGTAGGATAGAAGGTGTCTGCGAAGCCGGCACTGTACTTCTAGAAGAGAACACTCCAGAGGCTGATAGAGTTAAACAGAGGATCGATGACATCAAGGGACTGTGGGACGATCTCAAAGAACTGGCGCTGGCCAGGCAAGAGGTAGGACACTTGTTTCGTATTTTAAAGTCACAAATTAAATGTTAAAGTTGAATGTCACATGTCAAAGTTAAAGTCAAACTTGAATGTCAAATGTCAAAGCCAAATGTCAGAGTCGAGCATCGAAGTAAAATTTAAATTTCTAAGTCAAATGTCAAAGTAGAATGTCAATGTCGAATGTCAAAGTCTCATTTTAATGTTGATTTCACAATGCAAACTCAAATGTCGAAGTTCAAATTCGAATGGTAAAGTCAAATTTCTAAGTTTATATCGTTGAATTCAGACCATAAAGTCAAATGTTCAAAGTTAAAAGTCAAAGTGAAATGTCAACTAAAAAGCAAAATCTAGAAGCATTTATTATCGTCTTTGTTTTTATATAACAATAATAAATATCAAATAACTTCAATTATATCTTCCCTTTTCCCCTCTCTCAGGCCTTAGCAGGCGCCCGCCAAGTCCACGAGTTCGATCGCTCGGCTGAAGAGACAGCCGCCTGGGTCGCTGAGAAGGACTCAGCCCTCGGCAGCGAGACCCTGCCGCCTCGCTCGCTACATGAACTCCACGCACAGAAGAGGAGTCTCCACGCCCTGAGGGCTGATCTAGATGCTATCAAGGCTGCTCATGATAAGCTTCAAGAGGAGGCAGAGAGGTTAGTTAGAGATTTCAGATTAAAGATAATAAATTTTTGTTGAAAATCAAGATTGAATCATTATTGTCAACGTTTACTTTGAAAGTCAATGTCAAACGTCAAATTCAATGTCAATATCAATGTCAATGTCAATATCAATGTCAATGTCAATGTCAATATCAATGTCAAAGTCAAAGTCAAATTTTATTACCCAAAATAAAACTTAAATAACAAGCTTGTCGTTGTAATACTCTTTTCAGAACCATAACCAAAGTCAATGTCAAACATCAAAGTCAATATCAAAAATTCAAAGTCCACTTTAATATTTTTTTTTTTACTATCAATAAACTAGTGCTTGACTGCGATCCCACCTGATATTAAACCACCTAATATTTAAAATATCTCATCATCCTTGCAATAATCATGTCTAAATAAACATCTAAAACCGAAAATACACAATTTACAATTGACCACCGTCACTCTTCAGACTGGGTACAGCATTCCCGGACGCGAAGGAACACGTCTCCGCTAAACTGGAGGACGTGACGGAGTCGCTGCAGGCGCTGGTCGAGCGCGCTGACCAATGCAACCATCAGCTGGAACTCGCTGGCCAGCTCCAGGCATACTTCGATACCTATCAGGAATTACTGTAAGTATAATTATAATAAAAAAAAATCCTTTTTTTTTCATCAAAATAATAAAATCCTACTTATACCGGAGGCCCAATCCTTCCCCCCTCCCCCAATCCCAAAATCTAGTACCTCGCCGCCCGACCTGATCCAGACCCGTGCGTACCGCGCCTCAAAGAGCCAATAGACCACCACAGACGGGGACCTGTATGGCTGATGTTCAGCCGGGGTGGAGGGGTAAGTGCAGTGAGTCACCGCGGCCTCGGGCCAGAGCAGGAGAAGGAACAGGGGTTTTTAGTCAGTAAGAGTCTGACTCTCCCTCTTGCATCACCGATTTAGAGGTCCTCAACTGTTAGATGGAGAATTTTGAGATTTTAGGTTTTGTTTTGTTAAAGTCTTAACAAAAAATTATCCTCAACCTCAACCTTGAACGCGCTAATCTCAGAAACTACTGGTTCGAATAGAAAAAATATTTTTATGTATAATAGACCATTTATTGAGGAAGGCTTTTTAAAACATCACGCTATGATCTAATAATTTAGTATGTTTTACGATATTTCTTATACAAAAATATTTAAAAAAAAACTTATTTTCTCTCAACAGAGCATGGACCAACGAAACCCTGGCCCGTGTTACCGCGCCAGACCTCGCCACGGACGTGTCTGGCGCTGAGCGACTACTAGCCAGACATCAAGACATCAAGGTGGAGATTGAGGCCAAGGAGGAGGCCTTCCAGACCTTATATAGCGATGGTAAGATACTTTTTTATGGATTAATAGCAGCCCGCCCCTTTTTCGCACTGGTATATATCTCCTCATATCTCGGTAACGACAAATGGGTCCCTATGTCCCATATCTCCCATCTAATTTACTAAAATTTTCTTTCATAAAAACCTCCTGATAATAACAAATATAACAAAAAAGGAATTCGCAAAATGAGGGTTTTCTGTAATGTTCCCCCCGTGAGATGGCAGCGCTGTAACGTCAGGTCCAACTACCTGTCAATACACATACACGATTTATAGATTTCGATAATTTTTTTAGTTTATTTCTTCTTAAAAACGTTACAAACGGAATATTGTTTTCCAAAATACTACAGTGCAGTTGTGCAGTGCCTTTGTGTGCAAATAAAAAATGAGGACAGAAGTTCCCTACAGAAGATAAAAGAGCCGATTAAAACAGTTTTATAAAAATCACAATTTTTATTCAACAGGAGAAAAACTAGTGAAGGAAGGTCACTTTATGTCCAACGAGATTGAGGATCGCATGTCCATATTGCGAAGTAGACGCGCCCATTTGGACGCGGCCTGGTCCAACAGGGAAAGGATATACACCCAACATCTAGACGCCCTGGTCTTCAAGAGGGATGCTGATGCCCTGGACAACTGGATCACCAACAGGTAAGGCTTATTTTGTCAATTGGTTCGACTCCAGTTCTTTAATCAGAACCGCTAAGGAGTGGAATTCTTTGCCGGAGTCTGTGTTCCCCGAAGGGTATAACCTGGGTGTCTTCAAGGTCCGAGTGAATAGGTTGCTTATGGGTAGGCGTTCTCCATCGTAGGTCGCATCACCGCTTACCACCAGGCGTGATACCGAAATAAATAAGAAAAAAGAAACCTGTCAAGTACCAAAGTGACTTTTTCCGTGTTATATGTACTTTCTGTGATTATTTAGACACCACTGACATACGGCGAAGGAAAACATCGTGAGGAAACCTGGACTTATAATTTCTAATTATAAGTTTGCGAGCGTGGTGGTTAATGCTCTAACCTTCTCCGTGTTAGAAGAGGCCTTTGCTCAGCAGTAGGGACTTATAGGGTGATGATGATTGAGAATTTTAATTTTAGAAATGTGTTACCAAAAACTGAAATTAATTTTTAACTGTAAAATGTTTGTCATGGCTTCATGTTCGAGCTCATATCATTACTATTCGGAATAGCTTGAAAATCTGAAGTCAAGTTTTTATTTTTTTTCTGAGGTAGGTCGGGAAACGAGCGGACGGATTACCTGATGATAAGCAATCAGCGCCGCCCATGGGCACCCGCAATACCAAAGCATTGCCTGCCTTTTGGGGATTAGAGTTTCAGATATTTAAGGATTGGGGAAGGACGGGGGTTGGGGCATTTCGCCTCCGGTAACCTCACTCACATGGCGAAACACAACGCTGCTATTTAACACCGCTTTTCTGTGAGGCCCTACTATCTATCACTCCGGTTAAGCCAACATGCCGGAACCATGGCTCTAACATACTTCAGACTGGCATTAAAATTTACCTTTCTTTTTAGAGTTCCATTGGTGAGAGATGGGAAATACGGCGAGAGCGTAGCCCAAGTTGAGGAGCTGATCAACCGACACAGAGACCTGGAAGAAACTATCGACGCACAGAAGGACAAGTTCAATGCTCTCAAGAGGATAACACTTGTAAGTAGACTATTACAAACATTAATCCAAACTAATATTATAAATGCGAAAGTAACTCTGTTTGTCTGTCTTTTCTTCACGCCTAAACTACTGAACCTATTTGTGTAGAATTCGGTACAGACATAGTTTGGAACTCGAGAAAGGACATAGGATGGTTTTTATACCAAAAATCTCCAGGAACTCACTATTCCACGCGAACGGAGTCGCGGGAAAAAGCTAGTAAATCTATACTTTTTTTTTATTTTAAAGCTGAAGACTTTTTTTTGTTTGTCTAGGTCAAAAATAAATTAATTCGACGTTTCAATACAATAAAATATCGAAAAATAACTATACTTTTATTCATTGATCTGTGTAAACAAAAAAATTTTTCGATATTCTTTAGCTAATTTTCACGAAATAAGTAAGCTATTTGACGCTAAAATACTATGACGTCATTAGTCAGTGTTTCATACAAATTCAATAGCAAATGTATCGTTTTTGAGATTTGGATAAAAGTATTGAATTTGACTAGTTGGAAACTACAGTATTGATTCAACAAAATTTCTTTCTCCAGGTGGAACAGGCCTTCCAAATGCAGCGTGATGAAGAGGAACAGGCCCGTCGAAGGTCAGCAGAGAGGCAGGAGGCTGAAAGGCTGCAGCAGTACAGGAAGAGGGAGATGGAACGCATCACTGAGGAACGGAGGAGGGAGACTGCGCCCGTGCCTATGGTTAGAGAGGTGAGAGGATTTTAAAGTTGAATTTAAACATAGTTAAGTTATTCTAAGACATTGAAACAGAGCTTCCGCTCTCCAGGCTCAATCTACATTAAGTTAACTCTTTCTTATACATTTTATTAGGTGCAGAGCAGATTTTTCAATAGTCAGATAAATGTTATCTGAGGAATAAAATTGTTGCTGTCACTGTCTTATACAAACATTGTGACGCGATAGCATCATAATTATTCCCCAGGTAACTTTTATCTGACCATTGAAAAATCAGCCCTAAAACTTTTAGTAATAATAAGTTATGTTTTTCATAATTATTTATTTTATTTATTTCATTTATTTTATTTTTTCTTTATTTATCCTTCTCCAGCTACGTAGGTACCCAGTATGCATTATATCCATTATGACTTGCATAGAAGTGACCTAACATTTCTTTGTATTCACCAGGCCGAACGTCTCCAAACATCAGTGGCTCCCGCATCATCAGAGGAGACATTGTCACCAGCCCCTCAATTCGACAGACTGCCGAAGAACGAGCAACATGTCAAACGCGCCGAGAGTATGAATGTAGGTGTACATCAATCTCTTTGAAAATCTATACTAATACTAGTGGACCCTCCCCGAAAACCCTCACATATCGAACTTCAGCGAAATCGTTAGGACCATTTCTGAGTTCACATGCTTTTTCAAGCAATCAGCGCCATCTGCCGGGCTGATTTGTGAATCTAAAGCATCCACGACGCCACTCGAACGCATATAGAAAAAATCATTTAAATTAAAATGTTATGATGTGAAGATTAATATTTTCATTAAAAAAATTACTTCTTAATCACCAGGTTGTAAAGACACAGAAGCGGACCCCATCGTTCACCACTCGTCGCCGCACGCAGAGCTTCAGGCGACACGGAAAAGAACTGCCACCCGTCGAGATTGAAGGTCAGTAGACTAACTAATATAAGTAGACCGTGAGACCAACAGTAGATCGTCACTATATTATCAATAGAAGACAATTCGTCCATAGTTATATAAGCATACCATCAGTAGGTTGTTAGTATAGCAATGGTATACTTACAGTAGACCATTACATTGACATAAGTAAATGTTTAGTAGACCGACTAATATATTATAACTAGGTCTACAGCTGATCTTTAGCAGACCATCTATAGTTAATTAATAAGTTACCAACATTTCACTGTCACTAAACTATCAATACACCATAAAAGACTGACTAGAAGAAGACTGCCAGTAGACCATCACTTTTTCAACCTCAGCATGAACTATTATTTTTTATTATACTAAATGTAATCCTCCCCTCAGGTTTCCTAGAGCGCAAGCAGGAAGCAGGTCGCGGCGGCAAGCGAGCTACAGTACGATCGTGGCGAGCTTACTACTCCGTGCTTTGTGGACAACTGCTCTGCTTCTTCAGAGATGAACTGGACTTCGCCAGCGCCAAGGCAGCCGCCCCGCCCGTCGCTATACTCAATGTGAGTTATTATTGTTATTTACGGCAAATGAGCAGACGGATTACCTGATGGTAAGCAATCAGCGCCGCCCATGGACTCCCGAAACGTCAAAGGAGTTACAAGTGCGTTGCCGGTGCAGCGCTTTTTCGGGATTTGTGATTTGGAGATTGAAGAAGGATTGGGCCTCCGGTAACCTCTCTCACTCGCGCTGTGGTTGTTTCACGCTGGTTTTCTGTGAGGCCGTGGTATGACTCCGGTCGAGCCGACCCATTCGTGCCGAAGCTTGGCTCTCCCACACTTATTGTTATTACTTGTAAGGGGAAAATCTTCAAATGACTGGCGCCCAGGGTGAGGACAGAGGGAGTGTCAGACTCTTACTGACTAAAAGCCTCCCCGTTCCTTCTTCTGCTCTAGACCGACGCCGTGGTGACTTATGATCTGTGATTGAAATATGAAATGTGTATTTATGATGAGCTGAATTAAATATCTATTCATCAAATTTATTTATTTATTTATTATAAGGTAGGCTCACAGCTTATGTATACAAAATGGTTTAAAGTATTGGTTATAGGCAGTAGGTCATATACATTAGCCAGTCAGCAGCCAGCTAACCAACATTCTAAAAATTATGCTTTTATATTTAAATTGTAATATTATGATCTATGATCTTGACTTATGATCTTATAATTTTTATTTTTATTCTTTTTTTTGGCGTTGCCCCACTCTAGTATTTTCTCCTGTGTCGTGAGTGCGTTTACAAACATACAATGTCACATACACATCACACCCAGACTCACGGAACAACAATTTGTGGATCACAAAAAGAGTTGTTCCGTGCGGGAATCGAACCCGCGACACGTTGCACGGCAGCCAGTTGTCGAGCCACCGCGCCAACCGTGCAGTAGATTCGTGAATGAAATATGAAATGTGTTCATCATATTGTAATATGTAATTCTGTCTCCAGGCGCGCTGTGAACCCGCAGGAGATTACACAAAACGCGCCAACGTGTTCCGGCTGGCCTGCGCTGACGGGGCCGAGTACCTCTTCGCCTGCAGCTCCAGGGAGCTTATGAAGGTAAGCAAAACTCAACAATCTATACTTCTATACTATTATTATAAAGAGGTAAAATTTTGTAAGTTTGTATGTAGGGAGTAATCTTCGGAACCGGTGGTCGGATTGCCAAAATTCTTTCACTGATAGATAGCTACAATGTTCCTGAGTGCTATAGGCTATAAAACATCACGTTACGATCAAATGGAGCTGAGCAGCGGGTGAAACCGCGTGAAAGTAGCTAGTATGCACATAAAATTATAACAGTCCTCATCATCATCAGCCTATAAGTGCCCACTACTGAGTAAAGGCCACTTCTTACATGAAGAAGATTTAAAACGAGTGACTCTAAATTATAATTTTAAGTGTCAAAAATAATTAATTTGAGTCATATAATTACTAAGTGAGCGACTGACTGTAAATGAAAAAAAAATCAACAGAATAGTATCTTACAAACATTAATGTGACTTACTTCAAATACAAAATGAGCAGCTTCATAATATTTGAGCGACTTAATATTTCGTTTGAGTATCAACGTTACGTCCTGCATTTTTTTCAATATTTGGCAAATGGGTTTATCACAACCCACTTTTTGTAAGCTCGTTCTGGATTTTAATATATATAGATTAGTTAATTTTTCGCTTACTCAAATTCTTACCGCTTAACTTATTAAAACAGTATGTGTCATCATCAGGCGCAACGCTTTTTTTTCTCGCTCATTTTGTAATTCTACTTTGAGTACCTATTAATTACCAAGCTCGCTCAAGCCGGATTGTCGATTTTAGATAAGAAAGAATTTCTTATAGCACATAATCTTAAAAAAAGTATGTTAGGTATGAATACATAGGTATTATTTAATTATTTAACACAATCTGATGGTGTGGATTAACTATGTTCAATAGTATTTGTTTGGAAAATACTCCGATTATCCAAATCCAAATTATGAAAACTAATATTATAAATGCGAAAGCAGCTCTGTCTGTCTGTCTTTTCTTCACGCCTTAACTACTGAACCTATTTCTGTGAAATTTGGTACAGACATAGTTTGGAACTCGAGAAAGGACATAGGATAGTTTTTATACCAAAAATCTGCAGAAAGTCACTATACCACGCGAACAAAATCGCGGGCAAAAGCTAGTAAAAATAGAAAATTACGTATACCATCAAATCCATCAAAGAAGTACGATACATCATCATCAGCCTATAAGTGCCCAATGCTGAGCAAAGGCCTCTTCTCACCTGAAGAAGGTTAGAGCATTGATCACCACGCCTGCTCAATGCGGGTTGGCGATTTCAAACTTACCTATATATTTAAAGTCCAGGTTTCCTCACGATGTTTACCTTCACCGTATGTCAGTGGTATCTAAATAATCATAGAAAGTACATATAACTCGGACAAAGTCACATTGGTACCTGTTTGTTTCGAACCCGCACCCTCATGCATGAGAAGCGGGCTCCTTAACCTCCGGGCCACCACGACCGAAGAAGTACGATTATTTTTGTATATTTGATAACCTATTGTGATTCTTTTTCAACTAATTAATTGATTATACCTACTATCACTTATAAAACTCTACTAACCGACTCCTTAATCCCCAGGACTGGGTGGCGAAGCTGTCCTTCCACGCGCAACTACCACCAGAGCTTCAGCTGACTCCGTACTCCTCGGTGCCGCCGGGAGAGTCTCCCACTGCCGAGATCAGGAGGAGGCTGCATGAGTAAGTTTTTTTCTGCCGCTATCTCGCCTGATGGTAAGCGATTATGCGACCTACGATGGAGCACCCTACCAATAAGCAACCTATTCACTTGGGCCTCGAAGACACTCAAACATGAATGAAGTCATTTAATGGGGGAGAGCCATGCTTCGGCACGAATGGGTCGGCTCGACCGGAGTGATACCACGGCCTCGCAGAAAACCGGCGTGTGAGTAATGTTACCGGAGGCCCAATTCTTCCTCCTCCACATCCTCAATCCTCATATCTCCTATCCTAAATAACCCTCAAGAGGCCGGCAACGCACTTGTAGTAACTCCTTTGGTACTACGAGTCTCCATGGACGGCGCTGATTGCTTACCATCAGGTAATTCGTCAGCTCGTTTGCCGACTTACGACATTAAAAAAGTTATCTTCGCTAATCATACAAACAGTCTCTTCAACCAAAATCCTCAAATCAGAAAAGTAAAAATGCACATCGTTACCAAACCCTGAGACACTACCAAAGCCTTAACCTCGACCTTCCAACACCTCAGGAACGCGGAGTCTTCATCATCAGCTCCATCGTCCCCGGAACCTGAGCGTAGACCGCGCACACAGACGGAGATCCTACAAGAACACAGGAACAGCCAACAGGCTCAGAGAACTTCTTCGACTACACCCGAAAGAAATATTGGTAAGTTAACTATTTTTCTTATAATAAAAAGAAACTGTTAAATTCTCTTTGAAATTTGTCTCGTGGTGAAAGTAAAGTAGAATAGACTTTTCGACACCTCTTCTCTTGGTGTGGGTATCTTAAACCCCGACCTAAGTCAATTAGACTGCACTAAACAATAATCCTAGCGTAGGGCTGATATATTCAGCCGGGGTTGCAGGGTAAGCACAATGAGGCACCGCGACCTCGGCCCAGAGAAGGAAAGAAGAGGGGGGGTTTAGTCAGTAAGAGTCTGACACTCTCTCTCGCCTTTCCCTGGGCGGCAGAAGTCATTTGATGATTTTCTCCTGCCAAAATAAAATGGCAGATATATATAGGATTACTAGCTTCCGCACGCGGCTTCGTCCGCGTGGTATGTGCATAAAAAGCAGCCTACATGTTAATCCAGGGTATCATCTATCTATCTACATACCTAATTACATCCAATTCGGTCCAACCGTTTTCACTTGAAAAAATAACAAACAAAATTTTTCACTTGAAAAAATAACAAACAAATTTTCACATTTATAATATCTTCCGTGAGTGCGTTTACATTGATATTCAAACCGGGGGAACATTTGGCCTATGCTTACCTCAAATGGTGGAACATATATTTTTAAATACATTATCTATATTAATATTATAAAGAGGTAAAATTTGTAAGTTTGTATGTAGGGGGTAATCTTTGGAACCGCTGGTCGGATTGCCAAAATTCTTTCACTGATAGATAGCTACAATGTTCCCGAGTGCTATAGGCTATAAAACATCACGCTACAATCAAATGGAGCCGAGCAGCGAGTGAAATCGCGCGAGAGTAGCTAGTTCCTTATAAAATTGTTTCTTGCAGAATCGGAGGTGCTACCATCATTACCGCCCCGCCAGCCTCCGCCTGAAGAGGACGCCGCTGAAGTCGTATTCAGGTAAATAAATAAAAAAATAATAGTATACGAGACTTAGTTAATTAATAAAATATATTAATTGATTTCAAAATTTACATACCCCGGCTTCGCACGGGTGCAATACTGATACTAAATTTCTCCACTATTTAATGGATGTTATTATACATATAAACCTTCCTCTTCAATCATTCTCTCTATTAAAAAAACCGCATCAAAATCCGTTGCATAGTTTTAAAAATGTAAGCGTACATAGGGATATAGGGACAGAGAAAGCGACTTTGTTTTATAAGTACTACTAAGTAGTGATTTTTTTCTTCAGGAACCAAGAACAAGCTACACAGTCAAGCTCGTGGGGACGATCACGGTTCTCCAATGGACGGGATATCAACACAGAGTTCATACGTTCACAGCAAACTGGTAAGTTTTTTCCTCACAATCTACATATATAATTAACTATAAGTCCATCAAAAAGCTGAAATACGTATGAAATAATGAAAGAATAGGTTTTTTTGCGAATTTTAATGATTATAACCTTAAAAGTAGAATTGAAAAGTAAAGTTAACTACATACACAATACACTTTTTAATTAAAAATAAACTTCAAAATAGCACTCTTCCTAAAAAATATCTAAATCAATTTAAAACTATGATTAAAATATTTGACTTGTCTGAAAAGAAACTATTATTTATACAGATTTGAAATATTGAAGTAAGGGCTGGTTTTTCAATAGTCAGATAAATGTTATCTGAGGAATAAAATTGTTGCTGTTACTGTCTCATACAAACATTGTGACGCGACAGCATCATAATTATTCCCCAGGTAACTTTTATCTAACCAATGAAAAATCAGGCCTAAAAATGAAATTTGAAAAAAAAAAAATATCAACTACTATTTTCCGAGTCGAATAACTATACTCGGAATTTTAATTCCATTCCAGATTTGACAATTTCAGTGTTGCAACGTTATGACACGTAATAAATAGTGACGTTGCGAAATTATTCGATATGGAAATCGAATATTTCTGAATCGATTCCTCTCGTTTATAAATTTACTCTCGTAAACTAAGTTTATCAGGAAATAAAATATTTCTGAACCGATAATTTAGTTTTGACAATTAATTAACGATCTGAGACTTTTCTTTTGTAATTGTGTGTGAAATTAATAAAAAATGTGATCATGAAGGAACGTGACGAATAAAACAGACATTTTATAAATTGTCGCCGTCATCGCTATCGCTATCGCGGTTACTTTATGTAACATTTATTATGAATTGTGTCTGTGATATTTATTGTCAATTAACATATCTAGCTTACTCATTTTTTCCTCTTCTCTGAAAACATGGGATACACATTTAGACTATTCGGTAGCCGTGATTTTTTAATGCCTTCCTGAACTTGATTCACTGATTGTTTATCGATTTTTGTGTTCATCACTACACTGTTATATGTGGTATCATTATTTCACAAAATGACAGTGGTCAATGTCAAATCAGGAATCGAATTAAAATTCTGACTATAGTTTGGTTTAGGTAGTTAACTAAAGGTAAACAATGTTGGTATGTCTTTTTATATTAAAGAGCTCGTATAAAGTACGTACAAAGATTATTTAAATTCAGTTTATTAGCTAACATCGAATTAGGTAAATAGTTGATTGTAAACATTTTTACATACAATTTTTATATAAAAAGACATGCCAAGATTGTTTACATTTAGTTAATTACTTACCGATAGACGATTGTTATTTTCCTGTGTCAGAGAAAGTGCTATTGGGGTTTTCAAAACAGTATTTTTTTTAAGAATATGTTACGTTTATAATCTGTGTACATTACATGTTTGTTTTTTATATGTTGTATTGTTTGTTCTGTGTGCGTCTTTCGCTGACAATATTTTTGTTTTATTTTTCATTTAAATACCAATTAAGTACTTAGAAATAGTCTGTAGATGATTTTTATAGACAATCGTTTTCCGTGATAACTTAAATGTATTTTTTAAGTAGGTTTAATAATATTCACATCAAAAACAAACATAACTTTGGCACTTTAAAAATACATATATAGGAGACTCGCTTATTCGAATTTAATATAATTACCTAAGTGGACAAAAATAAATTATTTCGACATTTCAATGCATTAAAATTAAGAAAAAAAACTTACTTTTATTATATTCAGTGATTTAATGATATACCTAAATATTCATATTAAGTACTTATAATTTTCAACAAATAATTATGTTATTTGACGCAATAAAATCATGGCGTCACAAAACGCGATCGCATACAAAATTTAAATAAAAATTGGCTTCATAACTTATTAGGAATTGTCAAAAAGTACAATTTGTCTAATTCATGTAGAAATTCAATGGTTTGATGCTGTCACGTGTTTATCTATAATGTACCTAAACTCGCGATTTGATATAAAAAACTATTTTTAAATTCTTAATATTTTTTTTACAGAATAAATTGTCTTTTATTATTTCATTCGATTTTATTAAACTATAAGTAACCAAATTATTAGTTAAACAATATAATATAATAACCTAAATTATCTCCAAAAATAAAAACTTTCCGTTACAATTTAAAAACCAATAGTTCGAACAATCGAGTCTCTTTTACCTAACAATACATTTAACCTACATCACAGCAAATTCTAACAAATAATTCTTTAGCCGAAATGGGGGCCCCTCCTTTACCCGTAACAGGGCCCCCTCACCGCCCACCACTGCCTGAAAGAGCCCCGACTCTACCCGAACGAGGACCGAACTTACCCGAACGGGGACCGAACATACCCGACCGGAATACTCAAGAAAAACAATCAGTATCGGCTTTAGTTAACAGCTATCAGCAACGGATGACTGGCAATTGGCAGCAACGAGATGCTAAAGACGCCAATGCCAATAGAACAGCCTCCTGGCAAGGCTATGCCAGTAATAATAACTGGCAAAATGTCGAGACGACTTCACATTTTTACGCTACAAGCGAAACTGGTTAGTTTTTGTTTAGCATTTGTTTTGAGTGGTACTTTTTTTTGGATCGGTTGGTACTTTTAGTGACAGGTTTTACAAGTTGTAGTTTTTTGGTTTTAGTGTGCAAGGTTTAACGTTCAACAAGATATATCCATTACAGCTGTTTAAATAGCCAAGTTATTTGACATACAACCCATGGTAGCAGTTTCTGTACCATATCACTACATAGTATAAAACAAAGTCGCTTTCTCTGTCGCTATATCCCTATGTACGCTTAAACCTTTAAAACTACGTAACTGATTTTGATGCGAGTTTATAAAAGATAGAGTGATTGAAGAGGAAGGTTATATGTTTAATAACATCCATTAAATAGTTGAGAAATTTAGTATCAGCATTACCCTTCTACTATGTAGTGTGTTGTATAAAAACATGGCAAGGTTGTATATCACTAAATTTCATTTTTCAAAAGTACCGAATGATCCAAGTTTTTGAAAGTACCACTCCAGCCTAAGTACCACAGGAGCCCTGCTCTTCAAAGCTTCGTAGATACTACTAACAATACTTTTTGCAAATTGTTTTCAATGTTGAATTATTTCGTTTTGATACTCAAAAGATATTACCATTATACATCAAGTGTGGGAGAGCCATGGTTCAGCACGAATGGGTCGGCTCGACCGGAGTGATACCACGGCCTCGTAGACCACCGAATGAGGTTACCAGAGGCCAAATCCTTCACCCCATTCCCAAATCTTTAAATCTCACGAAAAATGTATCCCCAAAAGCCTGTCAACGCACTCGTAACTCCTCTGATATTGGTGTCCATGGGCAAAGCTTGCTTACCATATGGTAGACCAAGGTGGCCACCCTATCACATAATACAGATACTAAATAGTCAGCAGCGCTCTCTAAACCTGAACCTAGCTTCACTGACGAACAGACTGACAGACTACTATTCTATTTTGACGTTTCAAAAGTACCTATTTATGGTTTAGTTGGAATAAATGATTTTGTCGTGGTATTGTCGTGGTGGCCCGGAGGTTAAGGAGCCCGCTTCTCATGCAAGAGGGTGTGGGTTCAAAACCTAGCAAGTACCAATGTGACTTTTTCCGAGTTATAAGTACTTTCTATAATTATTTAGACACCACTGACATACGGTGAAGGTAAAAATCGTGAGGAAACCTGGACTTATAATTTCTAATTATAAGTTACTCTAACTTTCTCCGTATGAGAAGAGGCCTTTACTCAGCACTCAGCAGTGGGCACTTATAGGCTGATGATGATGATGATAAAATGATTTTGATTTGATTTGACCTTTTTAACGTCAATCCCAAGCCTTGTCTGCGGAGATAAAAGCAAATCCCTATTATGTAGCTAGTAGGCTTACAGTTGAAACAGTGAGAAATCACAGGCTTGTTTATTTGAGCGAGAAAATCATCAAACGGCTTCTGAGAGGGAGTGTCAGACTCTTACTGACTAAAATCCACCCCGTTCCTTCTCCTGCTCTAGGCCAAGGCTGCGGTATATCATCGCACTTGACCCGTCACCCTGGCTGAGAAATATAACAGGCTCAAGATGTGGGCTTATGTTGAATTTTGAGTCTTCTTCTTCTTCCTGCCCTTGTCTCGTTTTATTTGGGGTCGGCACAATATGTTTTTTTCTTCCATTCTGTCCTGTCACTCGTCACGCTATCACTAACTCCTCTGTCTTCCATATCACTTCTCACACAATCCATCCATATTTTCTTTGATCTCCCTCTCCCTCTCCATCCATCCATTATGTTGAATTTTGAGTGTCTTAACTAAATAATTCAATTTACTTATACTTTAGCTTGCCTCAAAAGCTAAACTGACTTTCTGTTCATAGTTATTGTGTACTTGATTTAGTCGATAAATAAATTATTTCGGTTTTTCAATATAGTTATATTATTTATATATTAAAAATAAAGGTAACAATCCACAACAAAATTCTTAGAAACGTCTCAATTGGATAGTTTCCTGCGTCAAAAGTAAATTAATTCGACGTTTCAGTACAATAAAATATTGAAAAATAACTATACTTTTATTCGTCGATCTGTCGATACACTCAAATTTCGATATTTAGCTATTTTTTAAGGAAATAGGTAAGCTATTTGACGCAAAAATACTATGACGTCATAATTTGAAGTTTCATACAAATTTCATAGAAAAGTATAGTTTTTGACATTTGGCGCGAAAGTATTGAATTTGACTAGTTGGAAAATACCTACCGTATTGCTAGTTACCTTAATAGTTTTTAATCAAAAAGAAATTATTTCAGCGTACCTATAAAACCAAAAAAATAAAAGGCTGAAAAATAATCACAGTTTCATAAATTAATTTTTCTTTGTACTTAATAATAATAATATTTTAGATCATTCAAAAATTGTAGTTACGTCAAAATATTTTAGCGTCAAATAACATATTTCTTATTTGACGCTAAAATATTTTGATGTAACTACAATACTATTTCAAATAAGATTCATAGAAAATGGCTGTCTTTAACATTATAAAAAGTTTAGAAAGTGACTGGCTTGTCAAGTACACAATTCTGCTATTTAATTGGCAAAGCTACGCTATTTCGTTTATAATGTATCGGTTTAGGTGGTTAACTAAAGGTAAACAATGTTGGCATGTCTTTTTATATTAAAGAGCTCGTATAAAGTACATACAAAGATTACTTTAATTCAGTTTATTAGCTAACATAGATTTAGGTAAATAGCCGATTGTAAACATTTTTACATATAATTTTTAGACAACTTCTATATAAAAAGACATGACAAGATTGTTTATATTTAATTTAAACCGATAGACTAGCAATTAATGAACGCGGATCTGGTTGTTTTAAGTTTGTAAATTGTAGAAAAGGTTTTTAAAATGTACCTAGTTTTTTTTGAGTTTTAGAAGTAGTTTTTAACCCGACCGCGCTATTATGCTTAATGGGATCGCTAGCTATACGCATTTTCTTTTTCTTTTTAAATATAATAGACAAAGGGCTGATTTTTCAATAGTCTGATAAATGTTATGTGAGGAATAAAATTGTTGCGGTCACTGTCTTATACAAACATTGTGACGCGACAGCATCATAATTATTCTCCAGATAACTTGTATATGACCATTGAAAAATCAGCCCTAAAGTTGTTATTATTTTTACTTCTTAATTCTATCTCGAAATTCTGTCATTAATTTAATTTTTTTCTGCTATAATGTTCCTTACTAATACTGTGTTATACAAAATTTTCAAAATTTTTTCTTTATTCAATAGTTATTATATTCTTTTCTTGTAAGTAAGTAATTTGTTTTAGTCCTCTCCATTCTTTTATTTCTTAATTGAATCTGTTTTTAATTTTATTATATTATTGTTCTTCAATATTTTCCGATAGATTCTGTTCTGTAAAAAAGTATAAATTATGTAATTATAATTGGCTTTATTAGATAATTTATTTACTAGTACTCAAGTAGTTTTTAAGTTTTCTAGCCTATAAAAATTGTAAATGGTACTAATATTAACCCTAGAAAGATAATCTCAAATAAACATGCGTCTTTGAGACGTATTCGCATTTATAAGTGGCTATGGGACAAGTTTCCATATATAACCTTTTAAAAAGTTATTGAATCATTAGTTAAGGGTTTTCTACGACAAATAAAAACATAATTACAATTAGAAAATGATTATAATTTAAAATCAAAGAAATTTTGTAAACCTCTTACAAAATAACTAAAAAAATATGAAGTCTTCCTTTGTTGAGTAATTATGTTAATCTTAAACTTAATATCACATTTTTTTTACTTAATATTATAGAATAAGGACTAATTAACAGTATCATATAAAAAATTAACAAGTTTTAAGTTTAAATCACATTTAGATACAGCCTTAACATATATCAGATTTGTGTTCATGTCATTTTCGACATCCTTCTCATTTTTGACGGACAATACGCACAATATCTCTTCTTTTTGATTACTGATTCTTCATTATTATCTACAGAATTAGTTTTTGGTAGCAAATCTTGGATATTTACACGGACATGTCTTTTAAGAGTAGGAGCTTCTAACCTTTTCTCCATCCAAGGTGATAAAAGTTCTGTGCTCAGCTTTTTCATGTAATTTCTGAGACTTAGAGGCTTATCATTGTAAGCTATATATATACCTACCAACCTATATATGTATATATATATATATATATATATAAATCACCTAAAATATAAAAAAAAACGATAAATAAAATGAACTATTACTACTGAGAATGAGGTTCAAAAGTTACACAAAGGATAATCATACGTCTCTCGAACGTACGCTATCCCTGTATCTACGTAATTATTGTACTTACCAGGGAGACACTGCCGTCTCGCGTAAGGTCTGCCCGGCCAGTGGGATAACTTAGAAGGACAGAGCGGTACGATGCGAAATAAACAAGAGATATCAATATTTGTGTTGGCTGTGCGTCTCAAAGACGTAGATTATCTCTCTAGGGTTAAATAATGGATGAGACGATTACTGAGTATAACGAAATTATAACCTTAGTAACGAAATAATACTTTTATATTTATTTCTTAGATTAGCATTTGTATTATTTTCAAATCGTCTTCTCCACCTTCTTTATGTGTCCAAAGATCAAGGAAAAGTTAAAATAATTCCTAAATTCATACAATCATTTATTAATAGATACGTATACGTTTGAATATAATAAATATTCAGCCATCTTGAATAGCAATTTTGTGAACCATTTTTTTACCTGAACACCAGTCTTTTGGCACATAGTAATGCTTAGCAAATAATACTTGCTTCACTTAATATACTTTAACTAAATATCTTATATTTACACGCAATCAGGAGCAAGTCATCTTCTCTACATATTACATCGAGTACAGTGTATGTTTTGTGTATTTTATTTTATATAATATGTATTTATGTAAGTATATGAGAAAAACTTTGAATATTTTATTAACGTGAAGTGTAAGAAATTTATGAGACGTTTTTTTTTACTTTTATTTCGTACTCAAAAGTTATAAACTGTCCCTCCGTCTGTCTGTCACCAAGCTGTGTCAATTTATAATATGTTTAAGTAATTCTGTGCCCGTTTTATACAATAAATTAATATATTAATATAATATATACAACGTTATATACAGCAAAAACTAAATATAATATTGATTAGATTCCGGTACTGGCTTTGGTATTTAAATTAGGTCATATATGTAATATATTTAAAGTTTTTTTCACTGATTAGGTACTTTGGATCTTTTACTATATGCCTAGCCATATGTTATATTCTTATGCTATGTATTATACAAAAGCTATTTTTTTATATTCTAATTATGCTTTTTTATATAAATATTCTAATCATAAAAAAATATTAGGTATTCTGTTTTTAGGTAGTAATTAGTTTTTATACTTTTGTTTTATATTTTCTTATGCTATATCCAAACTGTGTTACCTAAATCTAGTATTTAGAACTAATTAATTATAATTCCGAGCTGGCCCGTTCGTTTAGCGTAGCACTCGCTTCTGGCGCCAAATCATAGATGGCGTTAAATGCTATAAGAGCTTTCAGAGTATGATTTTAAAAGTTATAGGATTTCTATAATTTTTCAAAAATCTTACTCGACCGTATTTGGTATTGCGCCTGATTTTCATTTGGCTTTTCTTCCCAAAGCATGGTCGAAATCTATGCATTCCTTCTTTTGGACTTAGTTATTGGTATATAATTATATATATTATTATAGAAGCGAACAGGAAAACAGGAATCATAAAATATACTTCGGGCCAGCTCTGATAATACCTATTATAATGTTTAATTTTAGCTTTGGGTAGACATTTTGTTTTTCTGTGTGCTTTTGTTTTTTGTGTACCTTTTATGGTGTTGGTGTATTGAATTAACAAATGTATTTTGTTTGTAGTTTGAATAATACAAGCTTTAGTTTTAACTAAAAATACATAAATTATGTGGCATTTTGACAAACTTTAACATAATTTCTTAACAATCAATTTTGTACGACAACGAAATTTTGGCGCGTAAAAATTGTGTATTTATCAACAATAATTTGCACTTAACGTCATCCTTAACATGTTGTAATAAAATTCAAAATTGATTGTATAAACTGTAATTTTTAAGTTTGTTGAAATGTCAAATAGGTTGTCATGATGACGCTTATTATTATTATTTTTTTTTTTTGTTTAGCTTACGGAGGCAACAGTGGTGGCAACACTCGACCGGCATCCGTCGCTGGAAGTGGAGGATCGCCAGCTTTAGACCAGAGACCAGCTTCAAGGTAAAATCTAGATCTCAAGTTTGATGGCTTATTTTCTAATTTTTAATTTGTTTATTATTGACTAAGTCTTTCATTGATATCTTATTATGTATCATTTGCATCTTTTTTAATGATATATAATAACATTTCAAAAACTAGACCCTTTTTTGTGAGGGGAAAATCATCAATTGACTTCACCCGCCCAGGGTCGGGTGGAGAGACTGTCAGACTCTTACTGACTAAAAACCCCCTTCCTTCTCCTGCTCTGGGCCGAGGCTGCGGTGGTCTGTTGGCTCTTTGAGGCGCGCGCCGAACGCTATGTGCCGTACATTCAGGTCTGGTTCTTGTCGGGCGGCGAGTTACCCTTGCTCGCCATCTACAGACCCGCACTTACAGTGGCCGGAGATCGTCTCTCGAAAAAACTAGACCCTAAAAAATATTGTTATTTGTATATGTAGTGAACCCGTGATATACTGTGCAGCTATTTCCAGCGTTTATAACTGCAGACAATATTTTTATTGATATTACAAACAGATCTTCTTTATTTCGTATTTTAGATATTTCTATTTTTTGTTTGTAGTTCCCCATAACTTTGTATTTATAACGAAATTTCTTTGTACTAGGTCATCGGGCGAGTCTGAGCTCTCAGTGAGTGGGGTCTCAAAAGACAAGAAGGACAAGAAGGGGGTCTTCGGAGGTCTATTCAGCAGAAAGAAGAGACCCCAAAGTCATATGTAATGTCACTGTCAAAAAACTGTCAAATTGTTGTACATTCAAACATATTTTGAATTAAATACAAGTCTTTTAAGACATTCGTTGACACGACTATATCCTTTTTAAGGATATTAACGTGCGCATTACAATATATTTAATATTATTTTTGTTTTTGTAACATAATATTTGTATATTATGCCAGTTTTTTTTTTACTTTATTGTTATTTTTGACAGTCATTTAATTTTTTTCCTCACCAATTTGACAGCGTTGACAAGTCAGTTTTGTATATAAGTTTTATCAAATATACATACTTAACATATTTTTGTAAACAATAAGTATAATTAAACGTATAAGTTGTTGAAAAATCGTGCCTTTCAAAAAATCATATTATACCTATGAAATACCTAACATAAATTTGTCGTTTTCATAAATAAGTTTGAAATTGACAGTGACTTTTATTTTGAGGTTATAATTGGCGGGCTTCTTTCAAAATGGCCGCTGAGTAAAAGTCATTACATTTTAAAACTTATTTTTCTTAATTAAGTACATAATATTTATATAGGATAGATATTGCCGTTTCTTAAATATGTTTATATTTATATACACATTCCTTTTAACGACCCACGATCTTAGCATAAATAAATTTGAAATAAGTACCTATTCTATTCATGGTCTATCTATCAAAAATATTTTTAACCTATATTGAAACTCCGAGAATTAGTATTATTAAATAATAAAAAAAAATTGCAACTTGTTATATTAGCATTTGTTACATATTAAAAGGTGAATATTATTCATTATAAAGTTAAGCAACCTTTACTAAGGTCACGAAAACGATGAGAGAAATCGAAGATCGTGGTATTGAGTCACAAATTGGGACCAAATAATTGAAAAAATGGTCACTCAGTTGTTTTTTTAATATGTAACTAAATTTCTTAACCTTTTACGGGTTAAAAATATAATCTTATTATACAAAAGTATAAAATAAAATTGGAATTAAAACAATTTCAATTGAATTCGACAATAATAAATTTAAAACTAAGTCAATGTTCGTATTTTTAAATGGTTACATGTTGAAATTACAACTTTTCTATTAAAATACTGTTTTTTTTAATAAATAAAAGTCTTTAGTATATAAGCATTATTATTATATTATATTTCATATTTTCAGACGGAAACTCGAAAACGAACGAACGATATGACCATTTCATTCAATTTTAAACCATTCATTCTTTACTTATTTTCGTTCAATTGTATTTTATCTGCAGTATTTCGTCTTAAAAATAAAAATATATTTTTCATCTTAATAAATGAACCTCTGCATATTATTATAACCTAACCTATTTTTGAGTTTCCTCTGTCGAATATCATCATATATTTGTTAAAAAGTTAGCATAATCTAAGTTATCGATTACTTATTTTCGTTCTTAAAACATATAAATTCTTATGTCAACTATAAATAAAAGAAATTCAAATATTATTCATGTCTTTTTCTTTCTACTTTTAGTCAGATAAGGACAGAAATAAACCTACATAGGAACTTCATAATATTGTGCTATTCATTTTATTTTAAGATTGTAAATAAGCTGTGGAATGTCGTGTGGAAACCCGAAGGTTAAGGTGCCCGCTTGTCATACAGGAGGATGCGGTTTCGAAACCATGCAAGTACCAATGTGATTTTTTCCGAGTTATATGTACTTCCTTTCTTTAGACACCACTGGCATACGGCGAAGGAAATTATAGTGAGGAAACATGCACTTATAGTTTCTGATTATAAGTTTGAAATCTCTAATTAAAATAACCGCCTTGAGAGAGCGTTAAGATTATTGCTCAAATCTTCTTCGAGTGAGAAGAGGCCTTTGCTCAGCAGGTATAGGCTGATACAATGCAATAAGCTGCACCATCCCTAATTATTTAGTGAGACAGGGGCCGAACAAACATTAAAAATCGTGTAAATAAAAAAACAACTTTATACTAAGTAGCATTAAAAACATTTCTATTATCAAAACAGATACTTTATTACATAAAATACATATACAGTTAATAAATTCAATTATTAGGTATATACATTATTGTAATTTATAAATATATGTGTTTTTGAATAAAAATTATTAATAAAATTATAAGTAAATTGGTTAAAAAACATTTTCTAAGCGTCGGTCATAGTAGCTATTATGCCGGAATAAAATGGAGCCGGATTTAGAGGATTATAATTGGAACCAAATCTCCTAACTACCTCAATGTTACCAGTTTGAAAAACTTGTTCAAGACCTAGTCTGAGTTGAGCCGCCTGTACCGGATCTGGGTTGAAGTTAGTCCCTTCTCTATTCTTGACATAGTAACTTATATCCCCTTGTGGGTCCATCGGTATCCGGGGCAAATAGATGTGTTCATATTTCAAAGATCTTTTAATAATTTTATGGAGTTTATCATGCTTTTTATGCTTAATTTCGTGTATTTTTTGCAGGTGACTTAAAAGCCTCGGTTTGGTATGACCTTTTCCTAGAGAATTAACGTATGTGTGTACAATTTGTAGAGGTTTCGGTATGTGCATGTGGACGACCTTTTTGTTGAACAGCGAACGTTTCTGAACGGTCTTCGGAGCTGTCAAATGATTCTTGACGTCAAAATTGGCGGGCTTTTTTTCGTCGTAGTATTTTGAGTTTGTCGGATTCGAATTGTCCCAAACTTTGTATTTGATGTAATAATTCGCTAATTTCGAGAACGGATCCTCTGTAAATCTTTTGTTTATTGATTTTATTTTCGAATCTGGGTATTTAGAAGATCTCCTCGTCGCTTTGATAGACGGCAAGAGATTCTCAAACTTTTTTCTGAATAATGGTCCTTTTTTGACGTATTTGTCAGTCGATTTCCAATTTGACATTCGATTTATATGATTTGACGTTACACTGCGATCGTCAATGGAGCGTTTTTTAAATGATTTAGTGTTTATAACCGAAACATCAGAAACAGGATAATGTAAAAGCAGAGTAGCATCTAGAGGTTTCTTTTCAATAGATTTGACAAAGGGTTTAGGCAAATCCGGCGATGGATTTATTGAATTTGACACTTCAAATTTATCATCAATCGATCGCTTATCGAAATGTTTTTCGAAATGCTGTTTCTCTTCTTTCTTTTCAGCTAAATGAGCCAATCTCCTTTCAACTATACTTTTCACAACAGATTTGATGTTTGACAAGCGGTGCTTGATCAATTTGACAATTGGAACCGGGTAAGCCACTTCATGTAACGGTTTTGTGGGGAAATAATAGGTATATTCTGTGGATCTCTTCGTTCTTTGAGGGAGAGGGAGCGAGGAGTCGGCTGTGATGAGGATCTCTGAAGGTCCTGCTACATTGTCTGGTGTTCCACTCATGGGAACGACGGTGTCGGAGCTTGGAGGTGATGGAGATGTCCCTGGAAGATATACGAAGGCAATGTAGAAGGTATATGTTATCATCGCAGCTTACCATCAGGCGAGCCGTCTGCTCATTTGCATGCAAAAACAATTACCACTCTCTTCCCTCGTGTTCAAAACCCCTTGCTTACCATCATCTATCAAATAGTTCATAAACCTTCACCTACCTTGTTCGACGATCTGCCTCATAATGTCAGGCATCTCCATAGGATACCGGCAGCGAACAGTCGCTGGTTCCGAAGACTTGCGGCGGAGGCAGTCCATCATCTCCTTGTTCAGGTCGTCCGATGAAGGCACCAGGGTTGGAGGCGTCGGTGGTAGAGTTGGAGTACCTTCAAACAAGATGGCAAATGGAGATCCAGATAGTTTTATGAGATAAGTTGACCATGGATACCCGCAACACCAAAGGAGTTTGCGTTTGGACATGTGCGTTGCCGGCCCTTTGTAGTTTAGTATAAGATTTGATGATTGGAAGGGATGAGACCTTTGGTAATCTCACTCTCACGGTATGAAACAACGCTGTGGTTTCATTCACCTGTGCGTTCTATACATTAATGTATTGAACGCACAGGTGCGTTGGGGGCACTGAATGTGTTAACTGTAACCGAAACTATTAGATATCCAATATAAAATATTTTAAATGCGAAATTAACTCTATCTGTCCGTCCGTCCGTCCGTCCGTCTGTCTGTCCGTCCGTCTGTCTGTCTGTCTTTTCTTCACGTCTAAACTACTGAACCGATTTCTGTGAAATTTGGAACAGACAAAGTTTGGAACTCGAGAAAGGACATAGGATAGTTTTTTAACCAAAAATCTGCAGGAAGTCGCGGGCAAAAGCTAGTCCAGTATAAAAAAATATCAGTAACCGTGATTTTCATCCAGAACTAGTACGGAGTGAGAAGAGAGAGGGAAAGATCGATCCAGAGAATTTGGATTAAGGACGGTTATTAAGTCCAGTAGATAATCAGTTCTTGGGACACCCGCGGAAAAAGAAGGGATTGTAACAAATTAACCCTAGTCGGCCATCGCTCCACTGTCCAAGGATCTAGTGGACACATCTAGTGCCGTCGTAAGGGGGCGGCGGTCCAGAACGGTAACTTCACGGGTCATTTCAGGCCAAGGTCTCCTTTTGTTGGAGTGGTTGTAGTCTCCTGCATCCCCTGATGCGAAACCTATCGAGGAGCGACTTTACGATATCGTTAGTATTTTATTATTTTGTCATCTAATAGTATCTCTTCAGGTTTTTTTTTAACTTTAGACATCCACTTCCTACGGGTAAACTTACTTTTAGTTGTTCTGGGCTCATTATAGTGCTTCTTGATATCTGGTTCGTACCCGCTAAGGTAGGCCAACCTGTCCAGGAACCAGGCCAGCTTCAGGATCAGTTCGTTCTCTTCTTGTTCGTCTGTCTGTAGAAGAATTTAAATGTTTAGATTATTATTAGGTATTCATATTTTTTTTATATTATCGATTATATTTGGTGTGTGTTACTCCTATTGGTCGCAGGTAGGTTTTATAGCCTATAGCACTCAGGAAGATAGCTAGCTATCAATCAGTGAAAGAATTTTCCGGTCAGCGGTTTCAAAGATTTTAAACTACGTACAAACTTACTTTACCGCTTTATAATATTAGTTAAGTGTGGGAGAGCCAAGCTTCGGCACGAATGGGTCGGCTCGACCGGAGTGATACCACGGCCTCGCAGAAGACCGGCGTGAAACAACCACAGCGTTGTGTTTCGCCGTGTGAGTGAGGTTACCGGAGGCCCAATCCCTCCCCTTCCCCTATCCCTTCCCAATCCTTATATCCGCAACCCCTAGCCCCAAAAGGCAGGCAACGCACTCGTAACTCCTTTGGTGTTGCGGGTGTCCATGGGCGGCGCCGATTGCTTACCATCAGGTAACGCGTCTGCACGTTTGCCGACTTATACCATAAAAAAAAAACTAAAAAACCAAACTAAACAAAATCAGGTGCCATGCCATAATTACAATAAGCACAAGTAAATTAAAATCTTAACCTATCAATAGGTGCGCGAACGCCGGCTTTCGCTTGGGGTTTGGCGAATTAAATCAAATTATGCCCTAAATTTAAACTCAGAACACTATTTGCAACAGTCGTCTGCCAAAATACCACTTACTTTCTGATACTTCTTCGCGTAAGCTATATCCTGGAGTCTACCAGTAGCCCACAGCGCCAGATCGGCAAACCTCCTAATTTGCTCACTGGATTCCGTTGCCTCATCGCAAGACATGTTTCTACGTCCAGGTCTGGTGCCTGGCCTGCTCAAATCTGAGGAGTTGGGCTTCAGAGGCACAGGGGAGTTCTCGTAGTTTTGGAAATTGAGGACGGGTGGGGAGGATCCTGATGGTGGGCTGCTGTTCCTCGGAGGTTCGTAAGCTGGACTCCAAGTTGAGTTCGTTGATGATGAGCTTTGCTGTTTGAAAAGAATAATAAGATATATATTTTTATTTATAAAACCTAAATTAACGTTATGGTGGCTCGGAGGCACCTCTAATGCCCGAGGGTGCGGGTTCGGAGCCTGGCAAGTACCAAAGTGACTTTTTTGTGTTATAGTATATGTACTTTCTAAGATTATTTAGGCTACCACTGACATATGGTGAAGGAAAACGTCGTGAGGGAACTTGGAATTGTAATTTCTAATTATAAGTTTTAAATCGCCTACCCGCTGTAGGTATAATGTGACTTTATGTGACCTTCTCCGTGTCGTGTGAGAATAGGTCTTTGCTCAGCAGTGGGCACTGGGAATGGCTATGGCCTTCCAACTCTAAGTACCTAAATGAAAATCAAAGCCTGATGATTTTTGCAATCAATTTAAGCAACGTTTAAATTACCTTTTTTGGTGTTTTCTTCTAAATTATTAATTTCATTAAAGATAACTAGCTTCCGTCCGCGGCATTACCCGCGTGGTATGTTAGTTGGAAGTGTTAATCTCGAATATCACCTATATACAATACAAAATTTTGACCACATCGTTCCAGCCGTTTTTTTCGTTAAAGAATAACAAACATACATTCACAAGATGAGGTTTGAGCATTAAGCCTTTGACTGCCGACAGAAAACTGTTGAAGGCAAACCTACCGCTACCGGAGGTCACCGGTGACCCCCTTGCCTTTAAGCTCAAGCCGGATTGGCGATTTCAAACTTAGAATAAGAAACTATAAGTTCTGATTTCCTCATGATGTTTTCCTTCACCGTCACAGTCTTTAATGGGCTTATTGAAATAAATGACTTTGACTTGATGGGGTAAATAGCATTCTTGGCAACTTACCATACTCCCATTCCGTCGGTTGCAGCTCTCCAGCAGCTCATTATAGTCCTCCAAAGACCTTCGAAGACCTTCCAAATAAGTACTGCCATCTCGAACTATTGCGTGGACCTTGAAAAACATTATATTATAAACCTCTTGCATCACGCCTCTGTTTCGCTCGGATGTAATGCTGATACTAAATTTCTCTACTATTTAATGGATGTTATTATACGTATAGGTAAACCTTCCTCTCGGGAATTGCACGATTTGATTCCGCCGTCCCAATTTTACCTTCGGACATCTCGGCGAATATCCACCCTTACGTTGTTGAGACACCTGCGGCCCGGACTAAGCGTTTTGCCTCGTCATTTATACCGCGTACATCGAGGGATTGGAACAGTTTGCCGGCTGCAGTCTTTCCGTCCGAATACAATTTAGGTGTCTTCAAGGCTAGAGTGAATAGGCTCTTAATAAACTAGTGCGCCTTACCATCAACGATTGCATCACTGCTTACCATCAGGTGGGAACGCAGTCAAGCACTAGTTTATTGCAAGTAAAAAAAAACCTTCCTCTTCAATCACTCAATCTATTAAAAAACAGCATCAAAATCCGTTCCGTTGTTTTAAGCGTACATAAGGATATAGGAACAGAGAAAGCGACTTTCCCTAATTCCCCAAAAGCCGGCAACGCTATCGTTACTTCTCTTGCAATGTAGAAACAAATAAGACGCGAGTTACTTGTCTGATTGTCTTTAATTGAGTGTCCAATAATGTATTATCCTATGCCACTTATGGCTGAGGTGTCACTGGTGTTGTACATGTCCGTGGGCGCCAATTGCTTATCAGGGCCTCGAGTCTGCCATTACAATAGTGTCAGAATAGTAGATCATTGGTTTCAAAATTGTTGATTTTGACAAGTTTGGTAATCTACTAACACGATAGCGTCATTATGACTTTCCAATGATCAACCAATGCCACTTCATTGAAATAATTCTTTAGAACGGTAATCTCGTACATAATGACAAATGAATATTTGACATAATGCGGTAAATTAATAAAAGAATGCCAGTTCCTTTATTCAATGATTTACGTTTAGAATATTAATGTGCAGTTATTGTTTATAATTCGTTACAATAAATCTCGTACTATAATTCTATTACGACATCGCCGAACGCCAATGATCAGCCATTTTGAATTAACAGATTACGAACTTTTAGCAAAATGACAATGGAATCGTGTTGGAATGACAACACTTTGAAAATAGTAGACTTGGACCCCAGGTACCTAATCCATATGCTTTTTTTTTTTCTACTTGCAATAGTTGCAATAAACCAGTGCTTGACTGCGATCCCACCTGATGCTAAGCAGTGATGCAATCGTTGATGGTAAGGCACTAGTTTATTAAGAGCCTATTCACTCTAGCCTTGAAGACACCTAAATTGTATTCGGACGGAAAGACTGCAGCCGGCAAACTGTTCCAATCCCTCGATGTACGCGGTATAAACGACGAGGTAAAACGCCTAGTCCGGGCCGCAGGTGTCTCAACAACAAGGCTTGTTTACCGTCCTATCCTGTTTTTTTATATTTCTGTGGTCCTATCACATAAGTAAGGGGGTTCATTATTGTAATGGTACTAAATGATACCAGAGCAGTCACAAGTGTAGGTAAGTACCTTCGAAGATAGTACAGGCACTAACAAAAGGATTAAACGAGTGAAGTTGCACTATTAGATAGAAAACTCCGTAAAAAAAATTTCCGTACGTTGAAAAACGAATAACCATCAAAAAGAAACATTACCTAAAGATATGATGCGATTTGATTTATTCGGAAAGCTGTTAATTGAATGTTTTATTAGCTAATTTCACTGAGATATACATATTGTGACGGAAAAGTGGTTCAAACTCTTTGACATCATGACGTCAATGGATGGTTGTCAAACGTTGCCTAGAGATTGTAAATTTCGTCGTGAATTGTCAACACGAGTTGGTGTAATCGGTAAGGCGTGTGGATTACACCACAGAGACCCCGAGTTCGAGTCCCGCCGTAAACATGAAGTTTTTTAGTTTATAGAAGTTTTGTCGAACTTTCTGGAATTATTCGTGTGAAAGAAATGAAAAATTAAAGAGCGAGAAGGAGAATAAATAAAAATGAATAACGAAATTATTGGAAGGTTCTGGAGGCATGACGACAGTGGCGTAGCTAGGGGGGCAAGGGCCCTGGTGCATAGGGAGAGAATCGGGCTCTCCTCCCCTCTTTCCGCGCAGTTTGTACTTATTGATATGAAAATGATTGATAGGGAATAAGAATAGGAAACAGTGGATTGAATCATCCCTAGTAGGCTAAATCCATACGTCGTCTCTATCAAAATCTTCATGTGTTCAATGGAAGAAAAAGGGAGTACCTAAATAAACAACGACGCACATAACAATATAGAATATTTATTAATTAAAAGGAAAAACGATTTTTAAGAGAATTTCCCGCCCGATTTACAATGTCTTGCGCGCTTTAATGTTTGCGAATTCGTCTATAATGTCACTCAATTTCAAGTTCGATGCCGTCTCGTTTTCTATTGCAATCAACGATAAATGTCGGAGGCGATCTTGGCCAATGCTGTTTCTTAAATATTTTTTTATAATCTTCAGTTTATTGAAAGATCTTTCTGCTGCCGCGGAAGTAACAGGAATTGTGTGAAACAGTAGCATCGCTGTATACACTTCCGTAAGGTCACATTTGAGCACGCCGAATTTCGTTATAATTTCTTTGCAAAGCTGGCGAATAGACCACGTCTCCATCAATTGAGGGAGGATCAGATGATATACATTAAGGAATTGGAGCGAAAAAGTGGTGCCAATAATATCACAATATTTCTTCTGAAACTGATCACATTTTTTGAGTAAAATCGTTTCATTCCAGCTGAGCAGATTTTTTGGAATCAGGAAGTCGAACGATTTACAAATTGCATTCATACCAATAAAACGCGCATCTAACTGGTTGATTATTATGTCGAGTACACTGTTGAAAACAGTTACTCTAAAGACTTCTTCCTGGTTTTCGAATCGGTGATCAGAAGCCAATTCATCGAAATGCTTTATAGTTTTTCTTCGTCGCTTTTCTGGGAAGGTAGGATCGATGTCGTATTTTCTCGCGGTTTCGGTGGCCTTGGACTTAAAGGACTCGAAGTCATTTCTATACTTTTTCAATTTATCCGTTGTTTCGTCCAAAGCCTTACTCGCTTCGTCCAAAACGATATCACGATTTTGCAAAACTTTGGAAACATAATTGATATTGTTCAATACGCTGTGCATGAATTCAATAAGAAATACAAACTCAAAATTCAGCGTTTTTGATTTTATAATCTCTGCTTCACTGCGTTCGTGTTTACTGGAACTCTTCAGCGTTATTTCGGACAATGCTTTGTTGATATCGAAAAAACGAAGTTTGACTGCAGTTATTCAATTAACCCTGCTGGACCATCTTGTTGGAATCAATTTTTTCAAAGTAATTTCTGATTCACCTGTGAATTTCGATAAAAGGTCCCAGCGCTTAATGCTGTTTCCAAAGAAGTTAAATAAGTCTTGAATTATTGCAAAAATCTTCTGAATTTCGACGGAACCTCGAACGGCATGATTTACGACCAAATTCAAATTATGACTGGCGCAATGTACGTACTCTGCGTTTGGCTGAATATCTTTAATTTGTTTTTGCACACCACTCATTACACTGGCCCCATCGCGACCTTGCCCACTTTTTAAAATCAAGACCCTTTTCGGAGAACAACGTAGTAACTTGATTTACCAAATCCGCTGCGCTGTGTAAACACAGCGCAGCGGAATCAAGTGACTGCGTGGAAACCTAGAAAGACTTCTCTTATTTCAATGTCGATTGGTTGTCCATTTTCCGATCTTGATATCACTGCATATTTTACGACAATGCTCAATTGATCCACTTTTGATATGTCCTGCGTGGTATCCATGATGATGGCAAAAAACGGTGACGCCCTAATTCGATTGAACAAATGATTCTCGAGTTTGGTGCCCATACACTCGATCATTTCATTTTGAATCGTTGCACTCAGGTCATGGTCAGGATCTTGTTGATCCTAAAAACTTGGGGATAATAGAAAATCAGATAATGATAACATAAATTATAAACACAGTAAACGAGATCATTTCTTACCCTTGGGCATATCTAAAACTTGACGCAAGATGTGGTCGTATCTAGCGACGAGTTGGACAAATTGAGAGAAAATTTCCGTGGTTTCCTCCCTCACTCAGATCCTCTCGATGTCCTCTCAAAGCCAAAGAACTCTTCGCAAGAGTAATTATAATATCAAATAATCTGCTAAGAACTTGTCTCCAAAATGATGCTTCTTTGCGAATTTCATCTTCAAGTTCTCTGTCGATGGTGGAACTTTTTTGCCACGCTTCATATACAGTCACGCTGCCGTGTGTGTGTAAGATTTTTTTTTAATAAGTATTTTTTATTTCTTCAATTTTTCAATTTTTTTAAATTTTTCATTTTTTTCAAAGCTGAGGCTAGAGGGCCCCCTGAGCTCGAGGGCCCTGGTGCACGGCACCACCTGGCCCTATGATAGCTACGCCACTGCATGACGATCAAAAAGAATAACGAAATTGAATGTTCCAGAACCTGACCGGGGGTATATAAGCAGAACTGCGGCTCACCGCTAGCAGTTGACTTCTAAGTCTAAAGCGGTTCGGAAGAAAAGGAAGAAGTGAAAAAGAAGAAAAGTGAGTGAAATAGTGAAGTGCAGTAAAATAGTGAAGTGCAGTCAGTTAAGTGAGTTAAGTCAGCGTGAACGGCAAAGTTGTGTCAGTCGGCCGGACTCTGCTGGAGAGGAACGCCGATAACTTAACTCCGTGGACGCTGTAACTTAAGTGAAATAGAAAGTCTGAAAACCGGTATTAGTGTTTCATTTCATCCAATCCCGTAACCCAAGCCCGCATAGTCAGGAACGTGACGAGGCACGTAACATTTGGTGTCAGAAGTGGGATTGGAGAAAAATGCCGCTAGTGCCGCAGGACGTAAGAGGAGTGAGTACCCGTTCAATGTCAGAAGCGCAGCGTGTGAGGGAAGAGGGTGCTGCAGCTCAAACCAGCGATGCAGAAGCCAAGCCTGTGCAGGTGGATCTTCTGCTACAGCTGCAGCAAATGATGGCAGAGCAAGCGCGCCGCCAAGAATAGCAAGCGCGCCGCCAAGAGGAGCAAGCACGCTGTCAGGCAGAACAGCTACGGGAGCAAGCACACTGTCAGGCGGAGCAGCTACGGGAGCTGAAAGAGATGCATAAGGATTTCACGAAGGGACTGCAAAAGGCTGTCGAACGGGTACAAGAAGTGGAGGAAGGGTTAGGCAAGTTGGAACATCGCGTCATGGCGATAGAGGAGAGAGTGGAAGAAGAGATCTCCAAAATCAAGCAGGAAGTGACAAGCCCAAGCCCTTTGAAGAGCCGAAGCCGTCTTGCAGCCGTTTTTGACACCCCAAATGTGGCCTCAAGCGCAACGAAAGGGCTCAAGATTCCCCATTACGACGGAACAACATCCTGGACCGCGTTCAAGCTACAGTTTGAGACACTTATGGAGGCTTATGGTTGGACTCAGAAAGAAGCTCAGTCAGCCCTCACCCTGGCCCTCCGTGATCAAGCGCTCTCAGTGCTGGAAGCTATCGGCGCAAGTGGGGATCTCAGCTTTACTGCCCTCCTCGACGCACTTGAGGCACGTTTTGGAGACAGCCACCTCGAGCACGTGTACAGAGCGCAATTAAAAGAGCGTACTCAGCGTGCTAATGAGAGTCTACAGCAATGGTCCGTGGAAATCGAGAAACTTGTGCGTCGAGCTTTCCGGTCGACTCCGTCTATGATTGAAGGCACGCTTCTCCAAGCATTCATTGACGGTGTTCGGGACCCCGAAGTACGAGCTGCTGTTCATCTGGGCCATCACAAGAACATGAAAGAAGCTCTGGCCCATGCATTGGAAGTGGAAGCCGTGCGTGGTAACTCCCGTACCTTACGTCTGCGGGAAATGACGACAACGGAGCAGGTACCTCCACGCCGTCGGAACTTCATGTGCTATGGATGCGGAGAGCGTGGGCACATGCGGAGCGACTGCCCGAAGAAGGTGAACCGCCAGGACGCGGCGGTCTCAACTTCTGACCAGCAGGAAAACTAAATCCAGCCAGGGCTGCGGGGTGGGCGCTGGCCGGTAGTGGAATAACCCCAACAATCTACATCAAGCAAACTAACGATGGAAATACTCTGGTGATAGACGGTCAAGTAAATGGGAAAAACAGTCAGCTAACGTTAGATACTGGAGCTTCAAGGACGGTGATGAATGTTCGGCTGCTCGGGCAAAATATCAGGAAACACCTTAAACCAATTGTTGGCCTACGAATGAAATCAGCTACCGGCCAGCGCATACCGATAAGTGGAAAATTGCATGTAACAATCAAAATTGGGGAACGTGTTTATCGACATGAGGTTATTGTGGCCAAAATTCTGGATGACTGCATCCTGGGACTTGATTTCCTGCGAGGGCACCAGTGTAACATCGACTTAAAATCTGGAGTATTACTATGTGGAACTGAGGAAATTCCGATGAAGGGTGGAACCCTGGGAAAAGTTTGCTGTTTAAGAAGAACTGTTCTTGCACCAAAATCACAGACTCTCGTACCAATTGCATTACCTAGGAGGAGGGAAGGAAGTTTACCTCGAAGTTGCGCTGTGATTGATAAATCGGAACACGTAAACTCATGGCTACCGGCAAGAACTGTCGTGGGGTCATCTGATGTCAACCGCATTCCGGTATTCAACTTCAGTGATTCAAAAATTACGATTGAAGAAGGAGAGCCTGTGGGCGTATTGGAAGAAGTGGCCTGGATAAGAAAATGCTCAGAGAATCTTGTGAAAAAGGACAGTACGGGAATAGACTTTGTAACGAAAATCTTAGACGAAAACAAAAGTCTGACAAAAGTGGAGACTATGAAAGCTAGAAATTTACTTCTTCGATTCTCTGATGTGTTTTCAAGAAGCGATGGTGATATTGGCCGAACTGGTGTGGTGAAGCATAAAATAAACACAGGTGATACAATGCCAATTCGTCAAAGGCCCAGACGCATACCATTCGCTCGTGAGAAAGAGGTTGAACAAATGATTGACGATATGAGGAAAAATGACGTGATAGAGCCCTCTTCTAGCCCTTGGTGTTCACCTGTCGTGCTTGTCAAGAAGAAAGATGGTTCAACGAGGTTTTGCGTAGACTATCGACGATTGAATGATGTAACCAAGAAGGATAGCTACCCGTTACCAAGAATCGATGACACACTTGACACACTGAGTGGCATGAAATGGTTTTCAACGCTCGATCTGAAAAGCGGCTATTGGCAGGTGGATGTGGATCCCAAGGACAAGGAAAAGACCGCATTCTCAACTGGGAAGGGACTCTGGCAATTTAAGGTGATGCCATTTGGATTATGCAATGCACCGGCAACCTTTGAGCGTTTGATGGAACAGGTGCTGGCGGGTCTGCTGGGCGAAACCTGCCTAGTTTACCTCGATGACATCATCATTGTTGGACGGGATTTTGACGATCATCTAAGGAAATTGGAAAAGGTACTCGACAAGCTGCGTGGAGCAAATTTAAAGTTGAGTCCAAAGAAATGCTCTTTCTTCAAGCGCGAAGTGAATTATCTAGGACATGTTATTTCTGAGAGAGGAATTGAGACTGATCCAGCCAAGACTGTCGCTGTCAAGGAATGGCCAACACCTAAAGACAAAACGCAAGTTCGGGCATTTCTTGGATTGTGCTCGTATTATCGGCGGTTTGTGAAAGGATTCTCGGACATTGCCAAGCCATTGCATCGATTGACAGAGGAGAAACGTGCCTTTGTTTGGGACGAGGATTGTGAGCAAGCCTTTCGAGAACTAAAAGAACGGCTTTGTAACACACCAATTCTCGGATATCCCAGCGCGAAAGGAATATTCGTAGTTGATACGGATGCCAGCAATATTGGAATAGGAGGTGTCCTTTCACAACGCGATGGTGAGCAGGAGAAGGTTATTGCTTACTTCAGCAAGTCACTATCCAAGCCAGAGAGGAATTATTGCGTGACCAGGAGGGAATTGCTGGCTGTAGTCAAAACCCTGCACCATTTCAAGAAGTATTTACTGGGACGGAAATTTTTGATCAGAACTGATCACGCTGCTTTGAAATGGCTGCTTCAGTTTAAGGATCCCGAAGGCCAAGTAGCCAGATGGCTGGAACAACTTCAGGAATTTGACTTTGAAATCGAACATCGCGGCGGAAGAATTCATGGCAACGCAGATGCATTATCGAGACGCCCATGCGTGGAAGATTGCAAACATTGTGCTAAGAAGGAAACTGCTTTTCTTAAGGTGATAAGGACTGATACTGTTGACGAGGCATGGGGAGATGATGCGATGAAATTAGAACAGGAAAGAGATGCAGATATTAAACCAATACTGGAGTGGCTACGAAGTGGTAACAAGCCAAGTTGGAGTGACGTCGCCCAATATAGCGCGGTAACGAAAGGTTTATGGGCACAGTGGAAAAGCCTTACGCTGCATAACGGACTTCTGTGCAGGAAATGGGAATCAACAAACGGCAAGGACGAGCATTTGCAATTGGTGGTGCCTCGTTCAAAAATAAGGGATGTATTAAAAGCGTTCCATGATGGATCTTCTGGAGGACATTTGGGAATTAGGAGGACTTTGGTGAAGATCAAGGAGAGGTTTTATTGGTTGCATTGCAAATATGACGTCGAAGATTGGTGCCGGAAATGCACTAGTTGTGCAGCTGTCAAGGGTCCACAAACAAGAAGCAGAGGGGCGATGAAAATCTACAATGTTGGTATGCCTTGGGAGAGAATAGCCTTAGACATCGCTGGACCATTTCCAATCACTGATTCGGGCAATCGCTACGTTTTAGTGGTTATGGATTATTTTACAAAATGGCCGGAGGTCTTTGCCATACCGAATCAAGAGGCAGTAACTGTAGCCACGAAGTTGGTAAACGAGGTATTCACCCGATTCGGAGTGCCCTTGGAGATGCACAGTGATCAAGGACGGAACTTTGAATCCCAAGTTTTTCAGGAAACTTGTAAACTTTTGGGAATCCATAAGACTCGAACGACCCCTTATCATCCACAGTCAGATGGAATGGTCGAACGCTTCAACCAAACATTGGAGCGACACTTAGCAAAGGTGGTTGACAGCCATCAGAGAGATTGGGACACTTACATACCTCTCTTCTTGCTTGCCTATCGGACTGCTGTACATGAAAGTACCGCAAAGACGCCTGCATTTGCAAATTTTGGAAGGGAATTGAGATTACCGGCAGATCTTGTATCGGGCTGTCCACCTGGCGACACTCGCACCGAGTTTAGCGATTACATAAACGAGTTAAGGGCAAAAATGTTGTACATTTATGAGCAGATCAGGGAGGCCGGTCTTCAAGCTAGTGATCGCGCAAAGACGCGCTATGATCGACGAGCCAATTCTGTTGGGTTTGAAGAGGGGTCATTGGTCTGGCTTCATAATCCAGTCAGAAGGAAGGGAAAATCTCCGAAGCTGCAACCTAGTTGGGAAGGTCCTTATGAGATAGTCACGAAGATCAATGACATTACTTACAGAATTCGGAAGACTTCAAGGAGCCCTTTGAAAGTTGTCCATATAGACAGGTTGGCGAGGTATTACGGCAGCAACGATGCTCGGGACGAGCGAATCTAAGAGGGGGGCAGTGTGACGGAAAAGTGGTTCAAACTCTTTGACATCATGACGTCAATGGATGGTTGTCAAACGTTGCCTAGAGATTGTAAATTTCGTCGTGAATTGTCAACACGAGTTGGTGTAATCGGTAAGGCGTGTGGATTACACCACAGAGACCCCGAGTTCGAGTCCCGCCGTAAACATGAAGTTTTTTAGTTTATAGAAGTTTTGTCGAACTTTCTGGAATTATTTGTGTGAAAGAAATGAAAAATCAAGAGCGAGAAGGAGAATAAATAAAAATGAATAACGAAATTATTGGAAGGTTCTGGAGGCATGACGATCAAAAAGAATAACGAAATTGAATGTTCCAGAACCTGACCGGGGGTATATAAGCGGAACTGCGGCTCACCGCTGGCAGTTGAGTTCTAAGTCTAAAGCGATTCGGAAGAAAAGGAATAAGCGAGAAAGAAGAAAAGTGAGTGAAATAGTGAAGTGCAGTGAAATAGTGAAGTGCAGTCAGTTAAGTGAGTTAAGTCAGCGTGAACGGCAAAGTTGTGTCAGTCGGCCGGACTCTGCTGGAGAGGAACGCCGATAACTTAACTCCGTGGACGCTGTAACTTAAGTGCAATAGAAAGTCTGAAAACCGGTATTAGTGTTTCATTTCATCCAATCCCGTAACCCAAGCCCGCATAGTCAGGAACGTGACGTCAGGCACGTAACAATATTATAGGTACGATCATATCTAATTTTTCTTTCTTTTTAAATTAATAGATTGCATTGCACTAGAATTTTCTTCTGTATCGTGGGTGCGTTTACAAACATACAATGTCACATTACACAACCAGACTCACACTTTGTGTGATCTAGTTGTTCTTCCGTGCGGGGTTAGAATCCGCGACACTTTGCACGCTAGCAACCGCATCAACCGTGTAGTCAAATACTTACATATGAGATTGGTTGAAGGTATGTACAGTACGGAGAAGAATGTACCTAAAAACAACTCGTGCAGAACTTAATTTAATTATGTGCAACAAATCATAGTACCTATAGTTTCCATATTATCTCCAATCCGGTATGCAGACAGGAACTCCAAGATTGTTGCTATTAGTTGATCATATCGCAATAATTAATCGCTAATAATAAGTAGGTACTTTACTATTATTATTTAAACTCGTTAATCAATTTGCTAAATTAAGTATCTAAGTTAGGTACTTAAATTAGGTTTCACCCGCAATTCGATACCTACTCGAATAGAATTGCCAATTTTTGAAATGTATATTTTACGATATGTGGATCTTTTTTTGTGGAATAGGTCGGCTAATGAGCAGAACGATTACCTGATGGTAAGTAATCGGCTCCGCCTATGGACTCCGCCTATGGACACTCCGGACGATCAAATGATGATCTCCGGCCGCTATAAGCTCGGGTCTGCGGACGGCGACCGACCAGATCCAGACCCGAGCGCACGGCGCGTAGCGTAGACGGGGCCCTATAGGGATGATGTTTAGCCCGGGTTGCGAGTCAAGCGTAATGGGCACCGTAGCCTCGGCCCAGAGCAGGAGAAGGAACAGGGGGGTTTTTAGTCAGTAAGAGTCTGATACTCCCTCCTGCCCGACCCTGGGCGGGAGAAGTCATTTGATGATTTTCCCTTCACAAAAAAAAGTGTTGTTTCACACCGGTAGGAAGCAGACAGACAGACCGTTTTTTATAGTTTCTGAATTCAGCCTGCTGATTAAAGATTTCTCTTGAGTAAAACCAAATGTTGCAAATTGTAGGACGTCTTGAAGTACCTACGGTGCGTCTCAACTACTATACTTCTTTAACTATTTTGGAGGAGAAGAAAAACAAAAGAGTTTCAACTGAGGTAAATTTAATGCAGGACACAGAATGATTTAGTCCTTAAGGCCACAAGACAATGCACAAATGGGAGAAGCCCTGTCGCCAAACATCATGGAAACTTTACAAATGTATCCATTTAAGTATCTCCCTAATATTATAAAGAGGTAAAAATTTGTAAGTTTGTATGTAGGGGGTAATGTTTGGAACCGCTGGTCGGATTGCCAAAATTCTTTCACTGATAGATAGCTACAATGTTCCTGAGTGCTATAAAACATCACGCTACAATTAAATGCAGCCGAGCAGCGGGTGAAACCGCGCGCGGGTAGCTAGTTGCTTATACTAATCCGTGAAATAATTTGTCGACCTTTTACATAAATAAAATATACATGATTTGAATGCATGATTAGCGCAGCAGCTGATCAGACAATAAATGTGTAGCAAGTTCGATTCCCCCACGAAATGGGCATATAGGTAGGTGCTTGTGTTCATAAATAGTTCAAGGTTGTCTGAATTTGATGTACTTATTTCTGGTTTTGAATTCGCGTTATGACGCAATAGAAAATCTTAGTAACTATTAGCTAAATTTTTAGTAAAATTGCATAGACCATTTTTGCGTTAAAGGATATCATACAAACTTTCACTACGTATCTTAAAACTTGCAAAAATTAAGTACGTATACTTTCAAAATATTTTTAATCGAGCCGTTATTTAGCATTTTTATGTTTCTATGCGACATAAAATTGCCCCTTTTAATTTTATTTCGACAATTTATCATTTTAATATTTAATACTAACTGACGCTTCGCAAGGGTCTTAATATCTTTCTTCGATAACCAAAGGCTCACTTTTTCCCTCTACTTCTATAATATTTTCTTTCATAACAACCTGACCTGAACCTGATCGTAATAAATACAACAAAAAAAAAAAGAATTACCAAAATTGATCAAGGTGTTGTTGAGTTATGTGCTTACCAACACATTATGCGATCCTTAAAATTAGTTCAGCACTTTCCACGATTTTGGACTAAAAAATCCGTGCCACATATGTAAATGCCAATAAAATAAATACTTACTTTCTTCTCCATATAAGTATGGTATCCATATTCTTCAGCGTAATTCTCTTTATCATATGAATGATGAACGTGTTCGTAATCCTCAGCGTGATGCTTGCTGTTCCCATCAATATTACTGTAAAACTTTTGATCCTCTCTCAGAAAATCATCGTAATCATTATATTTCTCGTTTCTTTCAAACAATAATTTTCTAACTTCGGGCAAATCGATCGTCCATGCCGAAATATGTGAAATCGATAGAACAATAATTACGAAATACACGAACGCAGTTTTTTCAAACGTCATCTTTTGCCGCCGTTTTTTTTGACACTTTAGATTTTGACAAATAATTTTTACGAGAAAAATTTTCTGGATTTAATTAAAACATTTTATTACTTTTTTGGATTTTTTTAAACAAAAGATGTGTTTTGTGTTGTTTTAATAACAATGCGTGGTTTTTCACGAACACTTGGTGAAGTACTGTGGCTTAACAATCGGATGGAGATTTTTTCATCAACACATATAATTACTAGTTTCCCGCGGCATATAAATGCTCGAGGTTGCATTGAGTAATACCTAGTGCATCAATAGTTAACAGCTTAATGATTCGGCTTTGTTTATTACATAAATTATTAGGTACATAGAGAATTTTTATAAAACAATGCAAAACGCATCCTATTACATACCTATAAATAGGTACATCCCTAAATTATGCCCACTGAGCAAAGACCTCTTTTCATACGAAAAAGTGTTTAGCTATACACCACGCTTGATCAAGGCTATTTGGCGATGTCAAACTTACAATTAGAAATTATACTTAAGTCCAGGTTTCCACACGATGTTTCTTTTCACCGTTTGTCAGTGGTGTTTCAATTACATTAGAAAGTCTAACCTGTACGTACGGAAAAAGTCATATTGCTATAAGCTGCTCATGAGGAGCGAGCTCTCTAACATCCGGCCTCCGTATCACTCCGGTCGGGCATACCAGTTCATTCACTGGTTTTCCCACACTTATAAAATTTCGCCTTGCCCTTTCGCATTTCTACGGTTGGCACAGAAGCTGTAGGATCAGTTTTTTTTGTGTGAAAATCATCCAATGACTCCCCCAAGCTGAAGAGAGTAGAGAGAGAGTGTCAGACTCTAACTGATTAGAAACAACCCCTTAGAATAGACTAGAAGTCCTCTCCCCTCCTGTTCTAGGCCGACACCGGGGAACCTCATTAGGCTTACCCCGCAACCGGGTCGTGATCAGCTAAGGAGCTAAGCGTCGCCACCGTGCGTAAGAAAAATTGCTTACGGCTTTCTCTTTATAAAATGCCTTGTTATTTCTAGCTTGGAAAACGTAAGTTCGACGTTGTTTCAATACCGCGCCTCGGAAAGTACGTAAATCCTTTGGTCCTGATCTTTCTCCAGCCGTTTCAGTCTGCCATCCCATCGGATTCAAGAGAGGAGGAAACAGAGAGTTCACATGGATTTACCCACACACTTGGACACTTTAATATCTCCTGTTCAGTAGACTAGTAGGTATAACTTTTGGTTATGGTGATAGATCGGCAAAAGGGCAGACGAGTTACCTGATGGTAGGTAACATCAGCGCCACCCACAGACACACGCCACGCCAGAGTAGTTGCTGGCCTTTTAGGAGTATGGTTTCGGAGATTTAGGGATTGGGGAGTAATGGAGGAAGTCGAGACGGTAACCCACCGCACCATTTCTTGCTCACTCGAGCTAAGCAGGAGAAGGAAGGAACAAAGCGGTTTTTAGTCAGACTCACCCACGAAAGAAGTCGTGTGATGATTTTCCGTTACAGTTAGCCAGCTAATCAATTAGTTGTTTTAATTAAAGTACCTACCTACCTACCTACACAACGTGTTTCCGATTTCACCAATGTCTGAAATAGTATTTGTAAGGCCGTATTGAGGAAAGGGCGGCCGTTTACAAGGTCGGCGGACGATGTTTTGAAAACAGCTGGTCTAAATTGGATGGTCACAGCAAGGGATAGGAAAAGATTCTAGCATAATACGAAAATATTTTGTTACAATTGGGTAGTTTCCTAGGTCAAAAATTAATTAATTTGACGTTTCAATACAATAAAATATTGAAAAATAAATACACTTTTATTCATCGATCGATCGAGACACAGAGTTTTAGATATTTTTAGCAAATTATTAAGTAATATATAAGCTATTTGACGCAAAAATAGGTACTATGACGTTGTAACTCAGTGTTTTCATCAGTATCGTTTTTGACATTTGGAAAAAAAGTATAGAAATTTGACTAGTTGGAAACTACCGTATTACAATTCACTTCACTCTTACACGAAATAGTTCTTAGTTTAGTTTACTTTTTTTAATTTTGTACTTTCCTTTTTTGCAAGAAATAAAAAGACATTTTTATTTTATTGAGCGAAGACATAGACAACCAATACATTTTATTTAATAGGTACGTCGGCAAACAAGCGGGCGGATTACCTGATGGTAAGCAATCAGCGTCGCCCATGGACACTTGTAATACCAAAGGAGTTGCTACAAGTCCGTTGCCGACCTCTTGTGAATTGTTATTGATTTACGGACAGGAGGCTTGAAACGAAACACAATGTCAGAAAACCGGTGTGAAACAACCACAGCGTTGTGCTTCGCCGCGTGAGTGAGGTTACCGGAGGCCCAATCCCTGTCTCTTCCCCATCTTTTCTCAATCCTTAAATAACCAAAACCGTTATATTATAAGGCCGGAAATGCACTCGTAACTCCTCTGTTATTGCGGGTGTCCAAGGGCGGCGCTGATTGCTTACCATCAGGTAATCTGTTAGCTCGATTGCCAATCTATACCAAAAAAATTGTCATCAACGTCGAACGTGATGGCTTCGATCGTCAATCTAACGATGGAGTTTCTTGTCGTGCTTCTCCATTCGAATCTACAATTTGGAACGAGCACCTAGCTTCATTGACGAACAGACTGACTAGACTACTATTCTATTGAATTTTGACATTTCAAAAGTACCTAAATACCTATAATAAATGATTTTGACTTTCACCTTTGATTTCGAGCAACTCTGTCAACGTCCCTTGAATGACCAGCCATCTCAAACTCGACAAAGCCAATTTATAAAATCGAGTTTCTGTAACATCCGGAGCTTAACCTTGCTTCTTAACAATCTGTTTTAAATACATAATTATTAATTGAGTTTTACAATGCAAATTTTCAATGTACCTGTTTAAATCTACTCCACAACGAAGTAAAAACATGTGGATCTGTTTGTTTGTGTAAAAAAACGTGGTTTATTGGATACTAGCTAAAATGAAACACCACTCAGCATTAATCGCGCCAAGTCATAGGTTATGTGTAAAATCACTACAAAGTAAAAAACAACTTCGCTATGTTGGTAGAACGTAGGTATTATTTATTGATAAAATAAATTTATGTTAATAAGAAGTAATTTATTATGAAACTGGCCGCACTCAGAGTCCGTTATCGCCTGATAAAATTACATTAGCAATCAGTCGCTGTTCAGTATAATGTAGTTTTCTATAACTGTAAGGCCCTAAGCGGCTACATGTTCCCGGCCGTCGGAAGGTTCGTTTCAACCGTAAATTGGCGACGAACTCAACCTCGACACGTTTTCATTCTGGCGACTCTTGTATATATTCATCTGTAATAATGCTAATATTTTATAAATTAACGATGTTTCATTCCGCAACTTAGTTTCCCCTAAATATATAATAAATTACAATTATAATTATCGACGGCACTACTGAATCAGCCCACCAACACGCTGGATGAACCGACCATTTTGTTGGGAACGTAACAATCTAAACTTTGATAGGAACACGCGTATTTCAGCAAGCCACGACTGTTAACTACTTCATCGGAATAATCCTTGCGGTGGCCTCTACGCTAAGGCCCCCAGTTAATGCAGCTAAAATGACTTAAATGAACGCATCGCTGAGGGCACCCTCTGCGCCTCTGCTCATCGGGTAAATCTGGAGGGGCAGCAAGTCAGAGCAGAAATAAATATATCGCCAGTTGAACCGTAATCTAGTATTATAAAAGAAAACATGACATTTATGAAGTCCACACACAACGCGGTGACAATATTCGTCGCATACTTGTGTCAGCTAGCGAGGACTGCGAGGAGGTACCCAGCGCTTGACGAGAGGGTCTACTTCGTGGCCGACTACCGCTCGCTCGATCCATGCTGTGTGAATACTTCGCTCGCGGCCGCAACCCGCTAATGTTCTACACATTCATTTAACATTGGAATGAATCGAGCGCACTGCTGCCTCGTCCAAAATGCCGTATCGACCTAGCGCAAGCGAGTCGGTGAAGGCACAAAACCATGGAATAAAACGTTATTTCTGTAACTCCCAGTGGCCTCGTATGCTCGACACAGATTGGTTCATGTGCTAACTTGCTCGAAAAAACCTAAAAATTCATCCAACGACTATTTCACAATGGAATATAGTATAAGAGGATATTATAAAGATGGAGTTTATCCGCTACGCGATGGCAGTACTCGTGGCATTCGCGGAGTTGTATCAGCTAGCGCGGCAAATGTTTGCGCGCCGGCAAACGTCGCCGCTAGATGCGAGCGTCTATTTCGTTGCCCACTACCGCAACCTCGATCCCAACTCTATACACGCGATGAACTTCATACAGTGAACACACTCAGAGAGATGTCGTCGCTCGAAAACTAAATTTTCTGGTCCTTTGTAACACAACTGTGGGTACGTTTCGTTTGTTCTTTTTTCGCGAGGACCATGTCGTTGCGGCGTCGATAATTTACAAGTATCATATTTTGAAACTAAATCTTGGACTTTGGAGCATACTCTGTAGGTCCCGTGTCTTAATTCACTATAATTACAACAAGCAAAACAAAAAAAAATTGTCATAAAATGATAAGAAGTTAATTCAATTATCAATTACATGTTGTACCTAATATTTTTTGATTCGTTCTGTATTCTATATTTAACTCGGTGTGATAGCGCGAGCGACCAGGCGTGTGACGTCACAGCGTATGACGCACGCACAGTTGTCGGCTAGCGGCCGCATTCTAATATGTGAACGTAAAAATTGATGTGATCGGTGCTTTGAGATCGGGAAAAAATAATAAATATTTTTTTCTTACTTTACAACGAACGTTTAATAGGATTGTATCTCAGAATACAGATGTAGGTATTATCACTAAACATTTTCGCGAGATATGATGAGTATTTCGAGTTTTTTTTTCTTCTTTATTATAGAGGGTTTAATCACAAACTGAATATGGCTCCCTCATCGGTATAAACAAATCATTCTTACGATCTAAAACCTATCTTAACTAATTTATATAAGTTTCTTGCATCCTTTGATAGAGATGACGCAAGAATAGGTACTGTTTGCTTTTGCCAACATCCATTGAGGTAGGTATTATTGAACGACGTTCGGCCTCGTTCCGGACACACACCATTAGAATATAATGTGTCTTTCACTGTATTACAATCCGGACAATTTGGTGAAGTTACTTTACCCATAAGAAACGCAAAACTGTTCAATGGAATGTGTCCCGATCGAAGCCGAAAAGCCATTAAAATTTCTGACCGGCTAATGTTGGCTCGGTCGAACCATGTGCCTCGAGACAGTGTGGGTTGGATCGTCCGATACCAGATTCCCTTGCTCAGCGACCTCTGGTCGAAGTGCTCTTGCCACATTTTAAAACTTTCTTCTCTTACTGCATACAGAAGATCATTATAGTTCTTGTATAAGTCTGGTCATTTGGTATTTTATTATTAATTTTAGAAGGCATACAGATATGGTAGTCGGAATCGAAGTAGCGACTCGCGTCGAGCGCGCGAACATTCGCCACGCTGGCCGCACAGAGTCCGTAAACGCCTGATAAAATTACATTAGCAATCGGTCGCTGATCAGTATGATGTAGTTTTCTATAACTGTAAGGCCCTAAGCCGCTACATTATTCCCGGCCGTCGAATTTTGCCAATTCTGCTGTTTGTTGAGTTTGTTATTGTCAGGAAAAGGTTCTCAGGAAAGAAAATTTTAGAAAAGTAGACGGAAAAGTTGGGAATTAACGATCCTTTCGTTAGCGAGGTAGGTGGTAGGTGCGAAACACGAGCGGGCCTTTATCTACATACATCATATCATCAGCCTATAAGTGCCCATTGCTGAGCAAAGACCTCTTCTCACACGGAGAAGGTTTGAGCATTAATCACCACGCTGACTCAATGCGGATTGGCGAATTTGAACTTGTTATTAGAAATTGCAAGTCCAAGTTTTCCTCATCCAGTTTTTCCGAACAAGCTAGCTCGCCGCCCGACCAGAACCAGACCCGAGCGTATGGCGCTTAGGTATCTGCGAGCGCCATAAAAAGCCAATAGACCACCACAATCAGGGCCCTGCAGGGCTGATGTTCAGCTGGGTTTGCAATGCTCCTCGGCCTAAAGCAGGAGAAGGAAAGGGACGTTTTTAGTCAGTAAGAGTCTGACGCTATCTCGCGCCTTACCCTGGGCGGGAGAAGCCATTTGATGATTTTGCCCTGAAAAAAAGAAAGGTTTCCTCATGAGGAAGATTTATATGTAGATATAATAACATCCATTTAATAGTATACGCACCCCATTGCCCCCGTGCGAAGTCGGGTCAGGTCGCTAGTTCTAACTTATAGCGTCATACATACCTACAGTCTACAGTCTATGGCATAACCACCACATCTCTCATTACCAGATTACCTTTACCGTACCTCCTTGAAGAACTAGGTTACCGTTACCATACCTCCGTGAACAACAAACCAGTACCTTCGTTTTTGACTTTCTGTTATTAGAAACAGTGAAACAAGCCGCCTTGAAAAAGGGGTTGAAACGTTTTTGATAACAGAAAGTACAGAAAGTAACGTCTGGTTCTTCAAGGAGGTACGGTAAAGGTAATCTGGTAATGTGAGGTGTGGTGGTTATGCCATAGAATGTAGGTATGTACGACGCTATAAACTAAAAACCTCCCTGTTCCTTCTCCTACTCTGAACCAGGGACGCGGTACATTACTGGCAACCCCAGCGACTTTAGAGGTGGCAAGAAATCTATTCTTTCAAGATCACAGCGCAAGGAAACAGAGAAAACACAAGTGAAATCACGGGGATGTGCTATAGTTTATAATTATTGGTTCAACGCACCTTAAATCAGATTGCTATAACGGACGACGCGCTCGAATGGGCCAAGGTTACCGATTATATTGTGTGCGCCTTCATTGTTTTGGCTTATAACGTAACTTTTAAACATTTTATTAGTTTTCAACTCCTTTATAATTGAGGATGACTATTCCAGGCCACTCAAGTGTAATGAGCTTCGGTAGATATTAATGGGTCGGCTCGAATTGAGTAATACCACGGCTTCGCAGAAAACCGGCGTGCAACAACCACAGCGTTGTGTTTCGCCGTGTGAGTGAGGTTACCGGAGGCGCAATCCTTCCCCCTAATCCTTAAATATCCGAATCCCTTATTCCGAAAAGGCCAACAACGAACTCGTAACTCTTTTGGTGTTCCATGGCCGTCCATGGGTGGCTCAGATTGCTTACCATCAGGTATTAGGTACATCTGCTCGTTAGCCCAACTATCCTATTAAATTAGTCGTGATCAAATCAATTTTGTAAAAAAAAATAATCTCTTAGTAGATAACGATGAATTATATGCCCCCCAGCTGATCCTTGGCCCTGTTAGACTCCATCTGTTCAGCCGGGGTTGCAGGGTAAGCGAAATGAGGCACCGCGACCTCAGCCCAGGGGAAGGAACAGGGGGGTTTTTAGTCAGTAAGAGTCTGACACTCCCTAGCGTGAGCGGGAGAATTCATTTGCTGATTTTCCCCTCACAAAAAAAGGACTCATCTGTGGAGGTCTATTTGTTCTTAGAGGAGCGCGTGTAACGCTATACGCCTTACGCTCGGGTCTGGTTCGCCATGCCCTGTGGTATCTCTCTCGCCAAACGTATACCCGCGCTTACGGTGGCCTCAGATCGTCCCTTGACCCGTCCCGTTCCCTCCCGGAGTGTTGCCTACTGGAAGCGGAGCGGGGCTGACCTAAATAAAATGGACCGCTTTGCAAAATCATGCGTAAGTGCCCAACGGCCAATGACACGTATTCTCTAAGCCAGATCTAATGTAAAGTTTTGGCGGAATAAAGCTGCTGGTTTATAGAATTTCTCTACTGCAAGAGTATGAATTGAAAGAATATATTTTTTTTTTAATTTTGGGTTCCCAAGAAAACAGGTGTGACTAGTTTTTTCGCTTTCTTTTAGTGAGGTTACCGGCAGGCTCAATCTTTCCAAATTCATGAATCTTTAAAACCCTAATCCCTAAAAGGCCGGCAACGCACGACTCGCTTCTCTGGTGTTAGGAGTAAAAATTTCAAATATTTTTTCTTTTTCTTTTTTGCTTGACGTTCAAAAGTGCCCACTGCGATGGGGCCTTATTGAAATAAATGATTTTTGACTTTTGTTTTAAAATAATTAGTTCACTTTGCAACTGGCTGCGGCGCAACGTGTCGCGGATTGTATTCCCGCACATAACAACTCTTCGTGTGATCCACTAAGGTGGCTATCGACAGAAGAGGGGTGAATAGATACTAAGAAACCAGGGATAATGACTAAAAATAATAATTAGTCCATCTTTTAGAACGCCAGAAAATAGTACAAACGTACCTATGTTTTCTTTTGCTTCAAAAACTTAAAATAACAAAGGTACAGAGCGGCGAAAGTTCGCGCTTTTTTATTTTTTACTTTATTTTTTACGAAAGAGTGACGTCACGAGCCCCTACTCCTGAATTTGAATGTGCTGTATATTTGTCAATATTATTCGTATGGACAAATAAAAATACGTATCGAGTATTTTTCTATAATCTAACTGACGGACCCCTTAATTAGTTATTTAGAATCTTGTTGTTTTAACCCAGGAGACATCCCTATTCGCCAACATCTATTCACTGCTCTAATTCTGTGTGATGTGTATGTGAAATTGTATGTTTGTAAACACACCCACGACACAGGAGAAAATCCTAGTGTGGGGCAACGTTAAAAAAAGTATTATAGGTACATACATTCGAAAAAAAAATGCTGTTTCCTTTGGCGTGGAGTGGAAGAGATGTGAATTTCTAGCCATGTGATGGGTGAATCGTGAAACAAATTATTTTTGATCTGCCCCACATCATATCACTGCTGAATAAAGACCTCTTCTCACACGGAAAAGGTTTGATAATAAATCACCACGGTCGCTAATCGGATTGGCGATTTCAAACTTAATTAGGAATTAAAGTCCAGGCTTCCTCACGATGTTTACCTTCACCGTATGTCAGTGGTGTCTAAATAATCATAGCAAGTACATATAACTTGGAAAAAGTCACATTGGTACTTGCCAGGTTTCGAACCCTCATGGAAGAAATGCCTTAACCTTCAGGCCACCACAACATAATTACCCTTGATCTGCAACCTTTGCCTCAATAATAACTGCACGGTTGGTGCGGTGGCTGGGCAACTGGCTGCCGTGCAACATGTCGCGGGTTCGATTCCAAACAATGTGTGATTTACAAATTGTTGTTCCGGGTGTCATGTGTATGTGAAATTGTATGTTTGTAACCGCACCCACGACACAGGAGAAAATCCTAATGTGGGGCAAGGTTTATTTTTAAAAACTAAACTAAAATAAAAATCATTTTTGATAACACATTTTCTTACGACAAGAGAATTATAAATAAAACAAAAGCTTGGTTATTAGTTATTATAATTAATAATATTTATTAGTTAATACTATAATAACTTAGTACTAAGCGTGAAGAGACCGCCCGCAGTTCTAGCTTCATTCAAACAAATGCATTGTAAAGAGGTAAAATTTGTAAGTTTGTATGTAGGGGGTAATCTTTGGAACCACTGGTTGGATTGCCAAAATTCTTTCACTAGTAGACAGCTACAATATTCCTGAGTCCTATAGGCTATAAAACATCACAGGAGTCGACCAGCGGGGAAAGTAACTAGTATTATATAATTCTTTATAAATTGGAGAGATGGTCTTTATAGTCGGAGACGTTTCTGGATACTTGTCGGTCCTGACCATTAATCATTAAGGCCTATATAAGGCAGTCTTTTAGTTAGCAAGATAGGTTCATTCAACTTGTAATTTCTTTCTCCTTTCGAACTAAGGCGGTCAAGAAATAGTGGTAAAGCGTGTGTTTAAAACGATGACGTCATCAGCCCATGCGCGGGCGCCCCATGCCGCGTCCAGGAGCCCCCGCCGTCGGCATGTCTTGTCCTTTCACGTTCTTTATAGTCTCGTCGACTGACAGGATCTGAGGAAAGATGTGGAGATTTCAAAATCAAAGTCAAAGTCAAAATCATTTATTCTAACTAAACCATAAATAGGTGCTAATGAAACGTCAAAAAATTTTGAGACAACCATGATATAAGGCAGTTAGGGCAGATTTTAAAAAGAGTAACGATGGAGTTTCTTGCTCGTTCTTCTCCATTCGAATCTACAATTTGGAACGAGCACCTAGCTTCACTGACGAACAGACTGACAGACTACTATTCTATTTTGACGTTTCAAAAGTACCTATTTATGGTTTAGTTGGAATAAATGAATTTGATTTTGACTTTGATCAAATCATCTAGCGTGTTGGTAGACTGACTCTGCAGAGCTGTCGATAAATCACTACATAGGCGCTTTCTGTCTCTATATGCCTGTGTAAACTTAAATCTATAAAACTACGCAACGGATTTTGATGCCGCTGTCTTAAATAGATAGCGAATGAAGAGGAATGTTTATTAGTATAATAACATTCATTATAGTGGAGAAATTTAGTATCAACATTGCAACCGAGCGAGGTCGGGACGCGATCGCTAGTTTGGTATAAAAACCAATTATAATAAGTGTGGGAGAGCCATGCTTCGGCACGAATGGGTCGGCTCGATGCGTGATGTAACCACAGCGTTGCGTTTCGCCGTGTGAGTGAGGTTATCGGAGGCCTTTCCCTCCCGCAATCCCTCCTCAATCCCTGAATCTCCAAATCCCTAATCTAAAAGGTCGGCAACGCACTCGTAACTCCTTCGTAGCGGGTTACGAGTTGTCCATGGGCGGCGCTGATTGCTTACCATCAGGTAATCCGTCTGCTCGTTTGCCGACCTATCACATAAAAAAAAAATGAAAATATACCTGGGCGGCAGCCTCACAGGCGGCAGTGATAGCGTTTATCTTAACAATGGCGGGCTCCCACACACAAGACGCGTAGTTATCTCCGATATCCTCCTTCTGAATATCAATACCGTACCAGATATCGCCTGGAAAAAAGAAAACCGTCTGTAACATTTTGTCGTTGCATTTTGAACTTTATTGAATGTAGTAGAAAATGGCCGTCATGTCTACTATCAAGATCCTCACGGTTCTATTCAGAAATTGGATCCGTTTGTTTTAATCATTGGCTAATACAAAAACTTTTAAAACACAATTATAATCTATTGCTTTAGGTGGTTGACTAAAGGTAAACAATGTTGGTATGTCTTTTTATATTAAAGAGCTCGTATAAAGTACATACAAAGATTATTTAAATTCAGTTTATTAGCTAACATCGATTTAGGTAAATAGCTGATTGTAAACATTATTACATACAATTTTTATACAAGTTTAATATAAAAAGACATGCCAAGACTATTTATATTTAGTTAATTACCTGAAGGCTGATTTTTCAATAGTCAGATAAATGTTATCTGAGGAATAAAATTGTTGCCGTCACTGTCTAATACAAACATTCTGACGCGACAGCATCATAATACGGTAGTTTCCAACTAGTCAAATTCAATACTTTTATTCAAATGTCAAAAACTATACTTTTCTGTGAAATTTGTATGAAAAACCGAGTTATGACGTTATAGTATTTTTGCGTCAAATAGCTTACTTGTTTCTTAAAAATTAGCTGAAAAATATCTAAAATTTTGTGTGTAAGTCGATCGATGAATAAAAGCATAGTTATTTTTCAATATTTTATCATATTGAAACGTCGAATTAATTTATTTTTGACCTAAGAAACTGCCCAATTATTCCCCAGGTAACTTTTATCTAACCATTGAAAAATCAGCCCTAAATCGATTATAAAAAAAGTCACTAACCATTGTGATGTTTATTCCTGAGCTTGTTTAATAAGTTAGTTGCGTCAAAACCGGCGTTGTCACAGAGTTGTCTGGGTATGGCTTCGAATGCGCGCGCTACAGCAGCTACTAGGAGCTGTTCCTTGCCCGCGACACCCTTGGCGTACTCGCGGAGATGTTTCGAAATCTCCATATCGATGGCACCACCACCTGAAGAAAACATATTTTTTTAAATAAACATATACTTTTTCTTAACTATATTTACTGAACAGGGAAAATAAACCTATCCTACTAATACATTACTAACTTCCGCCCGCGGCTTCGATTGCGTGGTATGTCAATAAAAAGTAGCCCTTGTCCTATTCCGGAGTGCATCCTATGCCTGTACCAAATTTAATCCAGATCCATTCAACCATTTTGGCGTGATTGAGTAACAAACATCCAAACATCGTAACTTTCGCATTTTGTTTTCGCGGTTGGACCGATTAAGTAACTAGCACTAGCTATACTGGTTGCAAACTGACACTTGCGTGCCTGTCTTCAGAACGGATCCACTTAAACTGGTGTGGTTCTTTCCTCAAAAGACCACTACAGAATGAACTTGCACGGTTCTCTCACATTATGTTATTTTACATTGTCTGGACTTGAAAAGAGACTGACCTCTGAGTTTGTTTTGGCATTTCTTCTCAGAGTAGTCAGATACGAAATGCCGGCTTCATCTAGTTTTTCACATATAAATTGACGTGTAAAAGTGCCGTTTTATGGCCTATTTGCAAAAATAAATTCATTGTTTCACTATCTGGTATATAGACCTATCGACCCTATTTTTGTAAGAGGGATATCATCAAATGACGTATCCCGCCTAGAGTGAGTGTCAGACTCTTACTGACTAAAAACTCCCTGGTCCTTCTCCTGCTCTAGGCCGAGGCCGCGATGACTCATTGCGCTTACCCCGTAACCCATGACTTAGATGATACCCTGGATTATAGGCTACTTTTTATCTTCCACGTAGCCGAAGCCTCGGGCGGAAGCTAGTAATTTCTAATTATAAGTTTGAAATCGCCAATCCGCCTTGAGCGAGAGCCTAGCAATCCTTCTCCGTGTGAGAAGAGACTAATAGGGTGGTGGTGATGGTTTAAAAAATTGGGTTTGTTTTAGCCGTCATGTCTACTATCAAGATCCTCACGGTTCTATTCAGAAATTGGATCCGTTTGTTTTAATCATTGGCTAATACAAGACCGACGTCATTTTATTCAAAAACACAAAATCAGTTACTTAAGAACTGTATAGTCAAATTCAATTACATATTTCGAATCGTCAAAATCGAGAGACTCTCATGTATTTCATGTTTATGATAATATTTTTTTTACATCTTATCGAGTTACAAAATCAAGAGTTACATCACAATTAATTTCATTTACACCCGGTTTCCGAAAGGCCGATCAATGTTAAAATCAATTTAATCTCTTGTCAAGTCATCTGATTGGTTGACTGAATTATCAACAACCAATCAGGTGACTTGACAAGAGATTTGACACCTAGTTAGTTGATTTTAACATTGATCGGGCTTTCGGAAACCGGGCATTAGTGATGTATAGGGCGTTCATAAAATCCGAGAGATCTTTAAGGACAGGAGGGCATGATAATGTCATCAACTCACCGGCAACCACAGCATCATTCTTGATGGTACGTCTGACGATCATGATGGCGTCATGCAGGGAGCGCTCAGTCTCCTCCAAGAACTGCTCAGCGCCGCCGCGGAGCACGATCGTGCAGGTCTTCGCTGCCGGACAACCTTTGAAACGAGAAAGAATGAATTAACATTTTTTGATGTTAACATATTTAGTGCCACCGACTCGTCCAGAGTCTACGTAAATTTTATTCCAGCGCCGTGGACTCGCCCGGCGAGTTCAAAGTAAAATGTAAGATAAATGTAGGCGGCGTCAAAAATATCAATGTGAAAATCGTAGTGGTAATTAAAGTACCTATTAAAAAAATACACAATCTATACTATCTGCCGGGGTTGCGGTGTAAGCGCAATGAGGCACCGCGACCTCGGCCCAGAGCAGGAGAAGGAACAGGGGGGTTTTTAGTCAGCAAGAGTCTGACACTCCCTCCCGCCCAGCCCCGGGGCGGGAGAAGTCATTTGATGATTTTCCCCTCACAAAAAAAATAATAATAATAATACTTTCTATACTAATCTATATCTATACTAATACTATAAAAATACAAAAGTAACTGTCTGTCTTTTCTTCACGCCTAAACTATGTTAGTTTGGAACTCGAGAAAGGACATAGGATAGTTTGTATACCAAAAAATTTGCAGGAACTCACTATTCCGCTGGCAAAACCTAGTCGAAATATAAATACAAAGGCAATCTACAAAAATATGTAGACATCTTACCGGTTGGAGCAACTTCTTTATCATAACCTGCGGGAAAGGAGTTTGGGAATGAGGAAGAGGAACATAAAGAAAAAATTAATTGTGCTAGAGGAATATAGGAAAATTAATACAGGGAGACAGTTTATCAGTAAAGAACAGTTTAGCATAACTATCACATGATATGGTCTTTTTATACAGGGTGTAAAAAGACACTTAACGAAGCCGAAAGCCACGTATTCTACCCATTATTTGGATCATTTTTTTCTTTAAGACCATAGCTGGGACTCCACGGGTTCTCGAGATATTGAAGGTCAAAGATGCATTTTTAATTTTTCTTTTTTTGCGCAATCGAATATAAGTATTAATACAAAACTTTTTTCCAAACAAACATTACCTGAATTTTCTATTTTTCTAAATAAATTACGCATTTGAAGTTACGAACAGTAATGTACGTAATAAATAAATGCAGACCCGCACAAAAAACATCGTGCATCTCAGTAGGATTTTTATTTTACAGAATTGTTTTGTTGTTGCGAAGTAAAACGTCGACCTACGTACTTATCACAGCGTTTTCATGCTAAGCTGTGAACCTACACACAATGACACGAAGCCCGTTTGCTTTACATTACGCGTAATAAAATTATTATTATTTTTTGATACCTAAAAATAAAAGTCGTTTCCCAGTGATAATTTTAGCGTAAAGCTACTTAGTTAGAACTGCAGTATGCGTAGTTACCGGCTTCGTTAAGTGTCTTTTTACACCCTGTATAAAACTTGTCTAAAAATTGTGTGTAATAATGTTTACAATCAGCTATTTATCTAAATCGATGTTAGCTAATAAACTGAATTTAAATAATCTTTGTATGTACTTTATACGAGCTCTTTAATATAAAAAGACATACCAACATTGTTTACCTTTAGTTAGCCACCTAAACCACCAACTCTTAAATTTAGCACGGCCTGACAGAATACCCAGGTGAAACAAAAGTTATGAAACAATGAATTTATTTTTGCAAATAGGCCATAAAACGGCACTTTTACACGTCAAATTATATGTGAAAAACTAGATGAAGCCGGCATTTCCTATCTTACTACTCTGAGAAGAAATGCCGAAACAAACTCAGAGGTCAGTCTCTTTTCAAGTCCAGACAATGTAAAAATAACATAATGTGAGAGAATCGTGCAAGTTCATTCTGTAGTGGTCTTTTGAGGAAAGAACCACACCAGTTTAAGTGGACCCGTTCTGAAGACAGGCACGCAAGTGTCAGTTTGCAACCAGTATAGCAAGTGCTACTGAGTTGTCTGACGAACAAAGTTAAGAAAAAAGCGTTGAGATTTTTTTATGTGATACACGTCGTAAACAAGCAGTCGGATTATATGATGGTAAGCATTCAGCCCCGCCCATGGACACCCGCAACAGCAGAGGAGTTACGAGTGCGTTACCAACATTTTGGGGATTAAGGATTTTGAGATTTAGGTATTGGGGGAGGGGAAGGATTGAGCTTCCGGTAACCTCACTCGCACGGCGAAACACAACGCTGCGGTTGTTACATGTCGGTTTTCTGTGAGGCCGTGGCATCACTATCACACTTTTTGACATGTCATTAAGATTACTGAGGCCCAATCGGCCAACCCAAGGTTGGCGCGGTGGCGAACAACTCTGTGTGACTATACTAATCATAAATACTGTACAACTTCACTAATTAAATTAAATTTTGACCTTCACTTAATAAATTTAATGACATTGGAAGTGTATTGTGAAATCATTTTAGTTCGGATTATAAATAAATGTACAAAATCCCTATCCTAGATGGAGCTGAAGGTAATATCAGACAGGGGGAGTGATTTATGACACTTTTCCTTTGACTAAACATATTTTCTTCTGTGTATAATACTAACCAGTGAAGATGTTGTACCGCTCCCCGCCGACCTGCTTCTCAGTGAAGTGTGCGCAGGCCCCTAATGCCTCGGGGGCGAGGTCCCGCACGGAGGACAGCACGGCGCCGCCGCACGCGCGCTGCGTGCGCTTCAGGTCCTCGTCGGGGACACGGCCCGCGCAGAACATGTCGCTGACAATACGAAATAATATTTTTTTCAATACAATTAGGCACGAAATGACAAACTGTGACTTTTTCATTACTATTATTGACGAGTTTTTTAAAATTATTAGTTGAGTTACGCTTACACTTGCGCTAACATACTATCCGCGAGAGGCACAAAAAAGAATCATCATTTTTTAGTCTATGGCCTCATAATACTGATTATTCTTTCCCGCCATTACGAAACATTTGACACAACTCGTCTCGTTTTCCCTTTTGAAGTTATTTATTTAAGTATTATTTTATTAGGATGTGTGTTGAAAAACGTCGTATGATACACGTGTATATTGTGTGTGTACTAACGTCAACTTGTACCATAATGTAGTATTTTTTTAATAATAATTCATTGTTGACATAATAATTTTACATTGTTATTCATTGAATCCCGAGTTCTGAACTAGTTAAAAAACTGTATTACAGGCGATAATAATGGTAATGGTATAGATAGGTTACCTAAACAACATTCGATTTTCAAAAACGACACACTTATGCACACATGAATAAATCGTATGATACACGTTAAAGTGGGATGGCATGATTTAATAATCGCGAGTGAAAAAGAGACAAATAATATGAAAAAGTGTGGCTAGTTAGCCACATTTTAATGTATCACTTGCTGAGCGCTTGTAACCTATCTACACCTTTTTACTTATAATATCATTGGGTACAGGAGCCAGTACATTCCCTATACACCATATTCAAAATATGTTAATTTGACCTTTTTTTTTAATATGTGGTACTAACCAACATCTATGACAGATTTTTATTAAAATTGCTCAAAAACGAACCAAGCTATTTGGATCACTATAAATAAATTAAACGAAATTGAAACCGAAACCACTTATAACTTAAAATGAATCCAATTCACTTGAATCAATTTCCAAATCAACAAAATCACAAATTGAAATATCAATGAGCAAAGACTATTTAATTTAAACTTTAAACCTGGTTATCTCATATGTTATCTGTTTTCTTTTTGCTTGTAAGGTCTAGGGCGAGTGGCTTGTTAGTAGATTGTTATACTAAAGATCCGCTTGATGGTAGAACAGCTGTATTACTGACCGGTCAGCGAAGTACTGTGTGGCAACGTCTCCGATGGGCAGTTTGCTGAGCACGACGTTGGCCCCGCTGGCGTGCAGGGCGGCGAGCTTCTCGTACAGGATCTGCCATTCCGCGTCCACCACTTTCTGGTACTCAGTCACATTGTCCACTCGCACCTGGAGGAGGATTTACCGTATAATTAGCTTACCAGGCTGAGATAGAGGGCCACTACCATGGTCACCGGAAAATTAATCGAAAATCATTCATAGAACACATTTTATCGAAAAAATTATTCGCCGAAAGACAATTTTTCGAGCGGCAATTCGTGCAAAGACAATTGGGTAGTTTCATAGTTCAAAAATAAATTAATTTAACGTTTCATTACAAGAAAATATTGGAAAACTAACTATACTTTTATTCATCGATCGATCGATACACTAAGTTTTACATATTTTTTTTTGACGCAAAAATACTATCACGTCATATCTCAGTTTTTCATAGAAAACTATAGTTTTTGACATTTGAATAATAGTATTCAGGTTGACTAGTGGGAAACTACCGTATTGGTCGAAAACAATTGATCGAATGAGACGTGCTAGAAAAAATCTCATCTAAGTAAAAATATTATACGGAGATTCAATAGAATTGTACAATATGTATTTAAAATATTTATGAAATCGGTTCATTTTAAATAGTGTGTAAATCCACTACCATATATATAAGAGTGTGTGAGAGCCATGCTTCGGAACGACTGGGTCGGCTCGACCAGGGTACATACCAGACCTCGGGGCAAGTACAATGGTTTTGTTTAAAATTATCTCATTTAAGCGTTTTTGCAAACCTCATGTCTACTATCAAGATCCTCACGGTTCTATTCAGAAATTGGATCCGTTTGTTTTAATCATTGGCTTGCAAAATTCTTAAACGCGTTAGAAAAATACAAAGTGTGAGATAGAGATACCACGGCTTCATAGAAAACTGGCGTGAAATAACCACAGCGTTGTTTTTCGCCGTGTGTGTGACGTTACCGGAGGCCCAATCCTAAAATCTCCAAATGCCTAATCCCCAAAAGGTCAACGACGCACTCGTAACTGTTCCGTTGTTGCGGGTGTCCATGGGCGGCTCTGATTGCTTACCATCAGGTAATCCGTCTGCTCGTTTGCCGAACTATCACATAAAGAAAGCGTACTGACCTCAGCATTATCCCTCTCCGCTTGCAGTTCAAGAGTAATGTTGAGTAGAGCAATCTTGCAGTTATTGTAAGTCTTTGGTTGCATCTCAAATCCAGCGTACGAGAATGTCTTCTTGAAGGCCACACCGGAGACTAGGAAGGAATCTTCTAGAGCACCACCCGACACTTTCTTGATACCTGTTGAAGAAGATGTCAATTTAAATTGAGTATTTTAACACTGATCAAATTTAATACTATTGTTATTTTAATTGGCTAGTTTACTAGGTCAAAAATAATAAATTGAAAATTTAGAAAACCCCCAACCTAAAATCCTATACTCCTTTAAACAGTAATAATTAAAAGAAAACGTGGCATTGGGGACCGATCCATACATTTTATTATCAACGACATATTTCTATTTTGTCGGGGGTCTAATTCTTTTTGGTTTTATACTTTTTATATCATTTCCTCTCGATTAAGTCATCAACATCCGCTTTCAGTGCGCTTCCTTTTGAGATCCCACTCGAGTATATTTGCAGACCTTCGGTTACCCTTCCCCACTTACCCCCCATAACTTCTAAACGGCTCAACCGATTTTCGTCTAACAGAAACATGTCTAAGAACACTCGCACGTAAGTCACCTTTAATAAAAAAAATACTTAATTGAAATCGCTTTACCCGTTTAGGCTCCAGGATGCCACAGACAGACAGACACGTCAAACTTATAACACCCCTCTTTTTGCGTCGGGGGTTAAAAATAAATTAATTCGACGTTTCAATACAATAAAATATTGAAAAATAACTATACTTTGGTATAATACAAACTAAAGTCTCACCGATCATGTCCAGAGGCAAGAGTGGAGCGTCCAGAGACAGTACAGCGTCCACCACCATCTTGGAGAAGTGTCCCTTCTGTTGATGGATCAGCTTCGAAGACATCGCTGTAGCGGCACACTTTGTCAGCAGTTCCCTGTAAAAAAGCAAAAAAAAAGCTTTATATAATAGATATATTTTTTTAGATTTAGCTACACAGAATTTTTTCCCGTTCATCGATACGTACCTATAACTTCATACAATTATTTACATAGATTTTATTTAAATTTTAAATTACCATTTGGGGTCTGGATGTCCCTCCGTATAATATACTATCTACTAGCTTTTGCCCGCGACTTCGTTCGCGTGGAATAGTGACTTCCTGCAGATTTTTGGTATAAAAACTATCCTATGTCCTTTCTTGAGTTCCGAACTATGTCCGTACCAAATTTCACACAAATCGGTTCAGTAGTTTAGGCGTGAAGAAAAGACAGACAGACAGAGTTACTTTCGAATTTGTAATATTATTTTGGAAGTTTGGATTTATGTCAAAATGTGCAGTGTGTCTGTTTAATTTCACACCACATCATTAGCCTATAAAAGCCCAATGTTAAGCAAGATTAGTTTGGTTATTAACCGCCACACTCGCTCAATTTGGGTATTAACAACCTGGACTTAGAATTTCTAATTATAACTATGACGATTTCATAGTTATAATTAGAAATTCTAAGTCCAGGTTTCCTCACTTTGTTTACCGTCACCGTATGTCAGTGGTGTCTAAATAATCATAGATAGTACATATAACTCGGAAAAAGTTACATTGGTACTTGCCAGGTTCCTATAAGCCCTCTGGAAAGAAACAGGCTTTAACCTCCGGGCCACTACTTTGTTTAAAATTATCTCATTTTAGCGTTTTTGCAAACCTCATGTCTACTATCAAGATCCTCACGGTTCTATTCAGAAATTGGATCCGTTTGTTTTAATCATTGGCTTGCAAAATTCCTAAACGCGTTAGAAAATTACTAAAATTATGCTAATAGGAGAGCCAAGCTTCGACGCGAATGGATCGGCTGGACCAGAATGATACCACGGCCTTACAGAAAACCGGCGTGAAACAACCACAGCGTTGATATGAATGGGGTTACCGGAGGCCCATCCTTCCCAATCCCAAAATCCCAATAGGGGGATGGATTGGGCCTTCGGTAACAAAAACGCTGTAGTTGTTTCACGCCGTTTTTTAGCGAGGCCGTGATGCTCCATTGCCGCCAGTAAATAAATATAACAATCACCTCTGTTCTTCGACTGACTTATTGTCGATCTTAACGGCTAGCTCCTTGACTCTGTCCACAGCCAACTTCGCAGCTACACGGACAGAACGGACGATGATACGGGGATGCACTCCTGTGAAAGAATTAATTTAAAAAAATATTAAAATGCCCTTTAAATATGTGTGTATTGTAGATAAAAATTTTGATAATATAATCATCATATAGTTTTAAGTATATCCTCAAGGAATTCAGAAATTGGATCCGTTTGTTATAATCATTTGAATAGTGTAAGAGTCATGCTTCTGCACGAATGGGTGGGCTCGACCGGAGTGATAGAACGGCCTTATAGAAAACCGGCGTGAAACGACCACAGCGTTGTGTTTCGCCGTGTGAGTGAGATTACCGGAGGCCCAATCCTTCCCCTTCCCATATCCCTTCCTAATGCTTAAATATTCGCAACCCTTATTACCAAAAGGCCGGCAACGCACTCGTAACTCCTTTGGTGTTGCGGGTGTCCATGGGCGGCGTCGATCGCTTACCATCAGGTAATCCGTCAGCTTGTTTGCAGACTTATACAAAAGAAAATGCAGAGGAGACACATTCCTCTATTTACAAATCCCAAAAATAAGAGGTCGGCAACGCACTCGTAGTACTCTCCTTTGGTATTACGAGTGGCCATGGGCGATGCTGCTTGCTTACCGTCAGGTAATCAATCTGCTCGTTTGCCGTTTTACTTACTTACTTTTATAAAGTCTTACTAATTAACTTCCAATGAGAGCCTCGGTAAGAGAAGCCTTTTTTTGTTAGGGGAAAATCATCAAATGACTTCTCCCATAGTGTCAGACTCTTACTGACTATAAAACCCCACTGTTCCTTCTCCTGCTGTGGGCCGAGGTCGCGGTGCCTCATTGCGCTTACTCCGCAACCCCGGCTGAACATCAGCCCTATGGGGCCCCGTCTGTGGTGGTCTATTGGCTCTTTGAGGCGTCAAGAGAAGCCTGAAGAGACTATTTATAAACGTAAATTTTAGAAAAGAGTATGGTATATTGGGTCCCCCGTCATCGTCCATCTATTTTATACTATTTAATATATGGACCTGGTCTTACATACCTTCTTCGACGAAAGGCTTTAGTCTTTTGAGGAGTTCACCAGCCAGGATCACCACAGATGTTGTTCCATCACCCACCTAAAATTAATATGAAAACAGTATGTAATGTATTGTAAACGCACCCACGATACAGGAGAAAACTTAGGTCTAGGCCAAAAAAGCCCTACCTTCAGGACTTATGAACTCCATGTGATACAGAGCGGAGTCTTAGGATAGTAATACATTTTGCTTTTAAAAATTATAGCGATAGCCGTCATGTCTACTATCAAGATCCTCACGGTTCTATTCAGAAATTGGATCCGTTTGTTTTAATCATTGGCTATTGCTAATAATAACATAAATTTAATCTCTCAAACAGTTATCTCCATGTTAAATGGTCAATTTTTTACAAATCTCATAGTTTCCATGTGAAAATTAAATTATTTTTTATTTTTCAATACAATGAATTCATGAAATTGATGAAAATTGCTTTAAGTATACGAGAGCCATGCTTCGGCAGGAATGGCCGACCCATTCCAGCCGAAGCATGGCTCTTTAGCTCGACCGGAGTGATACCACGGCCTCACAGAAAACTGGCGTGAAACAACCACAGCGTTGTGTTTCGCCGTGTGTGTCAGGTTACCAGAGGCCCAATTCTTCCCCTCCCCAATCCCCAAAAGGTCGGCAAGGCACTCGTAACTGGTCTGTTGCGTTGATTGCTTACCATCAGGTAATCTGACGCTCGTTTGACGACCTATCAAATAAAAATAAAAAAAGTTTTATACAGATATTAAATCTCATCTCACCTCAGCATCTTGTGACTTAGCAATGTCCACCAAGGTCTTGGCAGCTGGGTGGACGATGTCCAAGAGCTTCATGATGGTGGCTCCATCGTTGGAGATCACAGCTTTACCGTTGTGGTCCACGATCAGCTTGTCCATGCCACGAGGGCCGAGGGTTGTACGAACCTTCAAGAGACGGATATGGATGGATAAAGACATTGGAGAAACTTATTATGCTGTTAACTATCCAAACTTATATTATAAATGCGAAAGTAACTCTGTCTGTCTGTCTGTCTGTCTTTTCTTCAAGCCTAAACTACTGAATCTATTTCTGTGAAATTTGATACAGACATAGTTTGAAACTCGAGAAAGAACATAGGATAGTTTTTATACCAAAAATCTAAGTCACTATTCCACGCGACAGGAGTCGCGGGCAAAAGCTAGTGTGGAACTATCTTGCTACGTTAGCAAATAAACAAGCCGTCATGTCTACTATCAAGATCCTCACGGTTCTATTCAGAAATTGGATCCGTTTGTTTTAATCATTGGCTTGTTCACTTTACTATAACCTAGGCACCTAACAACCATAGTTACTTCTACAGAGTTCCACCTACTACTCTGCGTCAGCTCTGGTCTTAGTATAGTGTTACAAGTACAGCATAAAACCTCCTTCGATAAATGGACTAACATGTAACACAATTGACATAGTAATTTTTTTTTTAACTTGCAATAAACTAGTGCTTGACTGCGACCCCACCTGATGGTACGCAGTGATGCAATCGTTGGTGGTAAGGCGCACTAGTTTATTAAGAGCCTATTCACTCTAATCAAAAATAATTTATTCCAACTAAATCATAAATGTGTTCTTTAGAAACATTTAAATAGAATAAATGTCTGTCAGTCAGTTCGTCAGTGAAGGTGCTTGTTTCAAACTTTAGATTTAAATGGAGAAAAATGAGCTAGTAACTCCATTGTCATACTTCTAATTCATCAAACTCCAAGCGAACATTTGCGCATGTATTGGTCTTCTAATGTGTCTGAAATTACTACTACGGAAATGTTAAGTATTTTTAATCACTTTACTCATACTCTCAGTATTTGTGGAATCTTATTTTAAATTATGAATAAGATTGACTAAATAGTGTGGGAGAGCCATGCTTCGGTACGAATGGGTCGGCTCGACCGGAGTGATACCACGGCCTCACAGAAAACCGGCGTGAAACAACCACAGCTTTGTGTTTCGCCGTGTGAGTGAGGTTACTGGAGGCCCAATCCTTCCCCTCCCCCAATCCCTAAATCTCTGTTTTGACGTTTGCCTGATCAAATTAGTCTCTCCCAGGTTTGACGAAAATTGTTTAGTCAAAAGTCCCTAATCCCTAAAAGGTCGGCAACGCACTCGTAACTCCTCCGTTGCGGGTGTCCATGGGCGGCGCTGATTGCTTACCATCAGGTAATCCGTCTGCTCATTTGCCGATCTCTCACATAAAAAAATAATAAATTTAAAAAAAATGTGAAGTTGAGTTTTTAGTCAGTTATTCAGGTTACTTTTCTCAGATTTTTATGGACACACTGATACTAATAAGATTATTTCTTAAACATGAAATTATGTATTTTTCTGTTCATTTGTGTCACTAAAACTGTAGAATAGCTAAATCATCATCGTCTTACACCCGGTTTCTGAAAGGCTTGTCAACGCTAAAATTAACAAATCTCCTGTTAAATCTCTTGTCAAGTCATTTGATTGGTTGTTGATAATTCAGTCAACCAATCAGATGACTTGACAAGAGATTAAATTGATTTTAATATTGATCAGGCTTTCGGAAACCGGGTGTTAAAGGTACATTACACTACATCATTAGTCTATTGTGTTTGGTACTTACAGCATCTACGACCAACTGGCAAGCGTTGATGTTTGAGATGAGCTGGGGCTTCCCCTGGGACTGGTCCGTCCCCTCCTTCAATACTAAGATCTGTGGTTGCTGTAAAATAAACATTATTGGTTTAAGATAGGATAAGGACAAAGTCAGTTGAACCCAATTATCATACAGCAAATGAGATATATCTGAGTTTTTTTTTTTATATTTCTTGTCAGAGTAGTCACATAGGAAATGCTGGTGCCATCTAGTTTTTTTTACATATATAATTTTGATATAGTGTAGTTTTATGGGCTATTGGCAAAAATAAAGTCATTGCTTCATTCAGGTATTTTTAACCGACTTCAAAAAAAGGAGGAGGTTCTCAATTCGATTGTATTTTTTTTTTTATTTTTTTTTTCAATTAGATTGACATAACAAAGACTGCAGAGTGCAGATGATTCTGCTATTGTTATTAACTCTCCTATCAGAACAATTTTTAGGGAAAATTTACTGGATAAAGTTTGTGCTCTTTCATGTAAACATTAATTTATGGATTAATCAAATAATTAATAATTTAAAAGGACTCTGCAAAGGTTAGTTAAGGGCTTACTAGTCAGTATGATGACTAGCATAGTAACCTACAATTACAAAAACTCTTATTGAATATTAGACTTCCCATATAGTAATCAGAGTATTTATTCTCATGAGCTAGGTTAATATTATTTTAACTATAAGATTCTCGAAGTTTTATTAAGTATTTTAAGGCTTTATAGAGCAGAAAAAATATTCTTCAATATTTGTGATAAAAAGTAAAGAAATTATAAAAATTTTGCCTTCCTAGGGCAATTTTTAAGTATATCTACTAATTAAATCAACGAAAAAGGTTTCATGTAAACTTTTTGAAAGTTTTATCTCAAGTCACATGAACAGTTGTTTTCTAAAATCATTCTTCATAGACAATGACAATTGAACATCAAATATACGCCGGAAAGACTAAAGTCATGCTTTTTATCAATGAAATACACAATTATGATCATTTTTACACTACTTAAGAGGATCAGGACACTCTTTCATACCCATATCAGCAGTATTTATCGTTAAATTGCAATAAAATCCACCAGAACACAAATATTTCTGGAAAGATAACCCTTCGAGATTTAAAACCACTTTTCACAGTTAAATACACAGACAACACACGAAATATAAATGCGGTCGTATAATTTATATCATACAGTTTTAGATACCACTAATTAAAACACAAAATAATCAAGGATTATATTAGAAAAATTAAATTGAATTACCATTTTGACTAAGATTTTCCACAAACAAAAAATGAATGACTTTGACAGCTGATTCACAGAGTTGTCATACTTTGCTAAAAACAGATTCTCCATAAAACGGGTAAAATTTTACAGAAAATTATACACCATTTTCAAACTTCACAACTGTTTGAAAGGTTCCTTGAAAGATTTTTATATTCAGTTGAAAAAAACATAAATAGTTTAAGTTATAAATTCCTCGACAGTGACAGAATTTACAATTTGGTGGAGAATCTTATCTCTTATGAGGAGTATTAGAAGTTTTGATGTAGTAACTAAACGTGATTCTGATTGGCCGTTGGAGAGAAATGGAACGGATTCTTTTAGAGATGTACTGAAGCGATCATATGTTGATTTAAATTAACCGGATTAATCGATATACAAGTTAATAGTTACAACTTACAATTATTCTGCCTATCTACATACCAAATTTTTGTGTAAAAGAATAATAAACATACATTCTCACAAACTTTCATGCTTATAATATTAATAGGAAGTAGGATCACAGATTGCAGCCTTTTGGAGTAAGTCGGCAAACGAGCTGACTTATTACCTGATGTTAAGCAATCGCCGCCAAAGGAGTTACGAGTGCGTTGCCGGCCTTTTGGGAATAAGCATTTCGGATTATTATTTGATACTTATTGATCGAAGGGTTTCCTTCGATCAATAAGTATCAAAGTCGGAAAACCTCAGTCTGACCGCTGAGCTCAAAGTATTTTTTTTACTTTTTGTGTTCTACCGCCAACTCGAAGAAACGAACACTATGAAGATGCTGTCTATATTGACTGAAAAATCATTGTTTTTCTTTAGGAAAATTGAAATATTATGTATATATTAATAACGCCTACTTTATTTATTTACTTATTTGCCATTATTTTCAGGCATCAAGGCTCATATAATGTAATTATTGCAATTGTAGACTTTTTAAAGCTCACACTTTTTAGTCCTCACGCTAATTTTATAATAAATTGCATAATTGCCCGCAAGAAATGTACTACAAAAAATGTACGTCGTAAAAAATAACCTGATCGAATGTGAATGTAATTGCGATTATCGATATAATTAAGCTATGAATCGATTAATCACTTGGCCATCTCTACAACAAATGAAACGTCAAATTCAGTTTCACAAAACTTCGGCTACGCATGTGACGTAAAGAATTTATTTATAAAGAAACTCATAGAAATACTACTGAATTATTGTAGATTCTTCAGTAAAATACCAAAAATGAGCCGGCAAGTGGATATAAAGGCGTTAGTGTCCCATATAGTGCGTGGAGATGGCTTAGATAGATGCCGAATTTGTATGGGTGACACGAGCGAGGGCCAAGTTCATTTAGAAGACACTGTAATGATGGATGGAGACAAGCCCCTGACGCTTGCTGAGATTCTGGAAGTCATTACGGGAGTACAGGTACCTTTATTGACATTCATTTTGCATAATATCAAGCATAACATCAAACGGTTTGTTTATTTTCTGTGTAAAACGGAACGGCGTCTTCCCGCCGTGTTGATATCAAGATGGCGCCGACTTGCTGTGTCGAAATGATATAAAATTAATATTTAAATATTTTATTATCTCCTTTGATGTTATTTGCTTGATTATTCTATTAGGTATAAGCAAACAGTTACTTATAGTTAAAGTTTGCCCTGATATGCAGAAATATTAAGTCGAAAGTTAAAAAATTGGGTTCTTGTTTCAATGGACCGTTTACGGGGATAGTTAGGTTATGTCGTCTGAAAAATAAGAATCTGACATGTCTAACTGAAAAATATAGGCGTTAAACTCGTTAATTCTTGTTTAATGACATCAAATTATCTATTTTTATGGAACCTAAAGATTCTCACTGGCTAAAATTACGATATTTTTTCGACCGCTTCTAACTCACTTTGTAAAATTATGTTGACAATAAATAGTAATTTTTGATTAATTGTTAAATGAATTACACACAATGGTCTTGTGCTTTTTCGGTACATACACTGATGAACATCCTTAGCCCTTCACACCACAACTCTGCCATTATAAAATAATACCCAAAAATCAACAAAATATCCTAATAAAGACATATATGTACATACATTTTTAATGGTCAGATAAAAGTTACCTGGGGAATAATTATGATGCTGTCTCGTCAGAATGTTTGCATAAGACAGTGACAGCAACAATTTTATTCTTCAGATAACATTTATCTGACTATTGAAAACTCAGCCCTAAGTGTGTGAATGCTATCATTTACTTGGGTTTGAAGAATTACATATCTACATAATGATATTTGAAAATTAAGCAAATGAGACTGGCATACATAAGTCATAAAGTAAAACAATTTTGTGATAACTACATAAAAATTTTAAGAAAAATATTATCTCTTTTTTCCATTTAAAAATGTCGTACTTACCGCGATAAGTATTTGTGGATCACGCAAAGACATGATCTGTATAGGAATCAAACAGATTGCACAGCAGCTGTTGGATAGTATTGTGTTCCGTCTATTTTTGAGTAAATAAAACACGCTAGGTAGCATTTGTCGTGTAATGACGACAATCAAGACTGTGACATTAATATTAGGTCTACCTACACTATACTTAACTTTATATTTCAACAAAGTAAGCAAGTACCCACATAACTAAACCATACATAACAGATAGTAAACACATCAACTGTGCAGTCAACTATACTCGTTGATTGTGTAGTTACTTACTACAAATTTTCATTTACTTTTATTCTTATACCGTGAGACAGGATATAAGTTTGAGCTGTATATGAATAAAAAATAAATTTCATTATTAATAATTATCACAACTTTTTGTTATGCATAGATAGAATATATATATTTTTTATACATATTTCCTTAAAAAAACATAATTCTTATGAAAAGTTAGTTTATTTTGATTTGTTTTTAATTATTTATTTATTTATACTTCATGCACAATTTAGTATGTACATAAGGCGGACTTAATGCATTGAGCATTCTCTACCAGTCGACCTTTTGGGTGAAGCAGAGAATCCAGTATTAGATGCAAGAAGCAAGCGAAATAGAATATTATGAGTATAACATAGGTTTTTATAAACATGTTACATAAAGTACATAGAACTATACTTATATACATATATTTATTATCTTCTTTAAAATTGACTGTCGTCGTTTTTCACATCTCCAATTAGTTGAAAATTAAATACTGCAGCATATAACTCATACACATAAATAAAGATATTTTGAAAAATTATTAATTTTAGAATTGACTAGCGACCTGCCCCGACTTTGCAAGAGAGCAGTGCTTATACTAAACTTCTCCACTATTTAATAGATGTTATTATACATATAAACCTTCCTCTTCAATCACTCTATCTATTAAAAAATCCAAGATTTAAGCGTACTTAGGGATATAGGAAAAATGTACTACTAAAAATAATTTATGAATTAATGGACAACCACGGTCCTTTGCCCATTAGAGACGGAAATAAAATTAATTGGCCGCTTGACTAGTATGCTGGTTGCAGGTGCGGCTGGACGATGACCTGCCTGTAGGCCTGTGCTCCGAATGCTCAGTGTCAGCCCTACAAGCTGCAGACTTCAGAACTCAATGCCGCAGGTCGGCTTTACAATGGGATACTACAATAGAACTCCTCACCAGCATACATAGTCAGGCCAAAGCTAGCTCTGACGCAAAAATCGTTGCTATACTAACGGAAAACAGCATCTGTTTCAAAGAGTTAGAACTGCATGAACCACCCCAAGAGAGACCAGTGAAGCAGAAAGCTAGAACCTCAAATCTTAAAGGCACTAAATGCCAGTGCCCGTGTTGTGGCAAGCGGTTCCTATATGCCCAACTTTTGAATCAACATTTGAAGGAATCTTCAGACAACCAACGAGCTTGCCACATTTGTGCCGGGATCATGACCAGGGAAGAACTGATTTCACATTATGTTGATGAACATATGATAATTCCTTACAATTGCAAGAAGTGTCCGGCCTTGTTTCATAATGTTTCTCAGTATAAAATGCATCTGTCCCAAGCCCATGCGCCTGGGGCTTGTACATGTGGTGAATGTGGACGGAGTTTCCAAAGCGAACATGCGTACTACGCCCATCTATCAGTCCATGCTCCGAAAACGTGTCCAGGTTGCGATGAACTCTTCAGAAACCTGAAATGCTACCATTACCACGTGAAGAAATGCTGTAACCTAGATAAAAGTCGCTCAGATACGCATAAAACAAAGAATAAAGTTACTATTACAGTTAAGAATAAAAATAAAAATATCAGAGTCGGTTTGAGAGGTAGCGCAGACACGGAATGTATTTGCGATTACTGCAAAAAGAAGTTTGCGGGAAAGAAATTCGTTACAGCTCATATACAGATAGTTCATATGAAAACTACGCATCGGCCTTGCGTTTACTGTGGAAAGTTGTTGGCCGCAGCACATATGTCTACTCACCTGAAAAAGCACGAATCGAATGAGTCTTTCAAATGTGGTCATTGCGGCATTGTTCTCAAAACTAAATTGGGTTATAAACAACATGTGCGCTTACATACTGGCGAAAGACCGTACAAGTGTAAGTTCTGTGGAGAATCCTTCTCAGCGTCGTCCAGAAGATCGGAACACATAAGGAAATGCCATAGAGAGACTGAAATCGTCCTAAAACACGCTTGTTCGTACTGTCCCGCGAGATTCAGACTACCTTACAGGTTGAAAAAACACGTTTCTTCTGTCCACGGTGATGGGAAAGAGCAAGTGATGCCATTTGAGTGCAGTGAGTGCCATGAGAACTTCAGCAGCTGTCGAGGGTTACTCCATCATAGTAGAAAGCACCAGGAAGTTGAGAATGCTCCTGTGAGGGTCCCCAGAGCAAGGGTTAAAGTGGATTAGTTTGAAGTACTTATAGGATTTAGTGGAGATAGAAGATATGGTAAAAGAAAAAGGTGACCTATTTTAAATCTTTATGATTTTAAAAGCTGAATCTTATAAGAAATCGCGACTGGTTATCGTCATCATCAGACCGTTTTCATTTTAAAGAATTTTTTTTTATGATGATATGCTCCCGTCTCTCAAAATGAGCCATTAGTATTTATTATTTTTTTTCGCAAATTCCATGGTCCTACCGATCCCGAGCGTACGGCGCGTAGCGTTCCACGCGCACCTTAATTTGCCAATAGACCACCACAGATGGGGCCCTAAAGGGCTGATGTTCAGTCGGGGTTGCGCGGCAAGTGCAATAAGTCACCGCGGCTTCGCCCTATAGCAGGATAAGGAAAAGGGGTTTTTTAGCCAGTAATAGACTGACACCCCCTCCCGCCCAACCTAGGCGGGAGAAGTAATTCGATGATTTTCCCATCACAAAAAGTATCTGTTCCCTAATAACCACGTATCTGGTCGTTAGGAATATCATAAAACATTAATAATTAATTATTCACTAACACAATAATTCATGACCCTAAATAAATACAAATACTTACACAAATATATCCTAAAAATAAACAAATCCACTACCTGCGGTATAACAATATCATCCTATTTATATCATTCAAAATATCTTGTGTAAAATTAATTTGAAAAGGGTTCTTCATATGTACAATGATATTTTAGCCGACTGCTATTAAGACTGTAGACCAAAAACTCATTGTTTTAGGTCGAGAACTCAACACCGCTGCCAAACAGAATCTGCGGCCGATGCAATCAAGGTTTAAAATCCCTTCTACCATTCTTTAAACTATGCAAGGAATCAGCAAAGCGCTGGAATGAGATCACAGACTTTTTAGTCACACTAAAACCAACGAAAAAGGCCAAAAATATCTATATACAAGTCGGGAGAGACATTAAAAAGTATACCGATACATCTAGGTGTCACGGAGATAAGATTAGGACGCGTAAAGAAGCGTTACATGCCTTCAAAATGCGACTTCGACGGGAGATGATATACAAAAATCGTTCCATACATATCCCAACTTCTACGGACTTTGATAAAGCCAAAGCAAATACAAAGAGACCAAAAATGACGTGTAATGAATGCGGTGTGACCTATTACTGCTATTTTAAGTTCAACAAACACATAAGTAATTTGCGGAAAAAGATGTGTAGATATTGCTGTAAAGTAATCGATTTTGAGTCCTATGTAGACCATTGCAAAACTCACAATGTAACTGTATACGCTTGTGAGATTTGTTCCGAAAGTTTTCAAAAGGAATCTGCGTTTTTGTCGCATAAATCGAAGCATAAAAGGGGTCAGCAAGAATGTCTGGATTGCCACGAAACCTTCGCAAGTTCCGGACACTTGAATCAGCACATGAGTAAACACAAACCCGTCATATGCGGATGCGGTAAAGTGCTGCCAAATAAAGTTTGCTTCAACGCCCACAAAAAGATCTGCGCCCAACACAAAAACGTTAAACAAAAATTCATTTGTGATTATTGCAAAGCTCAGTATACGAACAAGAATTGCCTTAAAATGCATATAAAGTTAAGGCATACAATTGGTTGGAATTTTCAATGTGACAAATGTGGAAAAAAGCTCTCTAGTCGCGCCCATTTGGAAGAACATGATAACACTCATGTTAAAATTATTGATCGGTATGTTTGTTACTGTGGCGCGAAATACAGTACACGAAGAGGGTACGAGAGACATATTGTCAAACATGTTACTGGAGAAATTTAAGAAATAGCTATATTGGAAAAGCAATCTGTAAGTTAAATGGCATAAAACATATTTTTGGCTGAAGCTAGAATGAAAATGGTACTTATGTTTCTTCTCTTTTTGACTAAAATCAGTAAAAGTAAATTTTGATTTGAACCAATAATTTTTTGTCTTCTTCTTCCTTAATAATAAGGCGGTAATATAACTCTAAGTAGGCGCTATTCTGTGGCTACGTAAACTCGTATACTTGTCTCATGTAAGGAGGCTGAAGCCAACTTCTACAAAATAAACTTTAGCTTTACTTTAATTCGTGATATTTTTTAAGTCATTGACTGCCGACAGATTACTGTTGAGGGCAAATCCGCTAGCGTGCCCCCGTGGTGTGCCCCGTGGCTTTCAACGTGTTAATATTGCACAATAACAGATTTAAAAAAATATAAAAATAAATCGCTTGTTACTACTATCTAAAATATTTAATAATTCTTGCGAAAGTATTGGAATTTTTAAAAGATACAGTTTCGACCAAATTTCAAGTGAGAATACAACAATTTTCCTGTACATTAAATCAACAGTTTGTACTAAAATCGTAAAACCGTTCGGTATTATACCAATACACTACTAGATCAAAGATTGGCCACGTTGCCTACCTAAGACAAGAGGAGCGGACTGATTGAAAACGTCATTTCAGATGGAGTTGGACCCAGCGCTCCCCTGCGGCTTATGCAGGACCTGTTCAGACGACACCCTCGCCGCCCTTACCTTCAAGAATCTCTGCGCACAGTCCGCTCATCACTGGACAGAAGGGTCCAACTATCTCAGCCAGGTCTACCCACCCACCGAAGAAGATAAAGCCTACTTCATATTCTATAACGAAGAAAAGACCATCGTAAAAGACCAAATAGACCGAGTTCCCACCACAAAAGACGCAGCTGACAGGTTAAATTTGAAATATACTATTCCTGAACCGGAAAAAGTTCGTAAACCAAGGCAGCATTATGGTTCGAAAAAGGCCTGTAAGTGTCCTGATTGTGGCAAGAAGTTCTCTACGGCTGAGTATTTGAATTATCATTTGAGGAATACCTTGAAAAGGGCGTGTAGGGAATGTAGACTGATTGTTCCAAAGAAGAAACTAGCTAAGCACTTGGCGGCGCAACATGATATAAATTTGTATGAGTGTCACGCTTGTTCCAAGCTGTTTGCGGATGAAGAGCAGATGAAACAACATGTTGAATCCGACCACGGGAAAATGGCATATTCCTGCCATCATTGCGGGAACAGCTACATAAACGAAAGGGCTTTGAGGGCCCACGCTCATTCCCATTCACTTTTCCACTGTTCCTTCTGTAACAGAAGTTTTGAAAATATTAAATGTTACAAATACCATAGAAATACATGCGAATTCGTCGATCGGCCTTCAGTACAGTTCAAAAACTTCACATGTGATCACTGTGGTGTAACGTACAACCGAAAACCGTCCCTAAGGATACATATTATACAAAAACATCTCAATGTTTTGCCCTACGTCTGCCAAACTTGCGGGAAAAGGACGTCTACGCTCGCCCATTTGCGGTCACATGAGAAGACTCACCTTACTGAAAGAAAAGTCTACCAATGCTGCTGTGGAGCTCAATTTCGCACGGAATTAGGATTCCAGTTACATCTAAGAATACACACAGGAGAAAGACCTTATAAATGCGAGCATTGTGGTGATAGATTCCTCTCGTCTTCTCGAAGACTGGATCATATAAAAAGACGGCATCGAGGCGCGAAAGACTTTAAGCATGTGTGTGATCAGTGTTCCGCGCGGTTCGTGCGACCATGTGAACTAAAGAAACATTATTTGTCCGTGCATTATTCTGTGGTGGATGTTTTGCCCGCTAAACGGGAAATTAATCCGATAACCCGTAGGTTGAGGAATACTATTGAAAAAGATGTTTAGGAAGTTCTTGTGTATTCCCATAGAGTTTATCTAAAAGTTGTACAGTGTTGTTGGTACATTTAATAATACGTGATGGATTCAACTGATTACATAGTCTTAGCCCCGGTTTCTGAAAGGCTTGTCAACGCTAAAATTAACTAATCTCCTGTTAAATCTCTTGTCAAGTCATCTGATTGGTTGTTGATAATTGAGTCAACCAATCAGATGACTTGACAAGAGATTAAATTGATTTTAACATTGATCGGCCTTTCGGAAACCGGGGGTTAATGAAACATAGAACTCCACCGACCTTTTTAAAGTTAAGCATTTGACTGCCGACAAAAACTGTTGAAGGCTAATCCTCCGCTAGCGTCGGACAGCATTGTCCGACATGGCGTTCTAAGTGTTAAGTGACTACTAGTATAATTCTTATCAGATATACATAGGGCACATAATAAAATACTATACATAATTGTTACGATGGAGCACTAAAAAAAGTTACGCTTAACAGTTTTAAAGAACTATGGATTAGCTTTACTCGACCTGAGGATGGAGATGTGAAATGTCATTATACCATTTTTTTCATTCGATCGCCATATTTTCAAATACAGTTAGTCCCTACGACGGTTGCGTAGCTACAAATTCAGCATTGTAGAATGAAATTTTTCGAATAACATTGCCAGAAGTTGCATAGGTATCTATACCTCAATAGGTTGCCTGTCAAGACTATACAAATTGTTTTACAACAGACGACTCACCCCGGCTTTGATCGGGTGCTCTACTGTTACTTAATTTCTCCACTATATAATGGATGTTATTATACATATAATATCTTTTAAAAACCCCATCAAGATCCGTTGCGTAGTTTTAAAGATTTAAACATACATATAGGGACAGAGAAAGCGACTTTGTTTTATTTTATACTATGTAGTGATAATCAAAAAAATACTACTCGTTGTTATAATCTTGAACAAAGTGTATATTTGTTGTAATATTACGGCTTAGCTGTTTTTCATGTAATGCGCCTCAACTGTAGATCTGGTTCTCAACTTTTAGAATAGGGTTGGCTAACTTATATTTGTACTCGTCACAGAAGAAGAGAACATTTTCTAAGCATCATTCACATCATCAGCATATAAGTGCGCACTGCTGAGCAAAGGCCTCTTCTCACACGGAGTAGGTTTGAGCATTAATTACCACGCTTGCCCAACGCGGATTGGATTTTGAACTTATACTATTTAGAAATTTCTGTATGTTAGTAGTGCCTAAATAAACATAGCAAGTACATATAACTCGGAAAAAGTCACATTGGTACTTGCCAGGTTTCGAACTCGCACCATAACCTCCTAGTTACCACGACATGGTTCTAAGCATCATTATTTTTTGCTGTTTCATACTGTTGGACAAACTACATTCAAATAATCCGTCACATAGCTCAATCTCGCAACTTCTCTTCCAACCGCTTTTCTTTGAGGGATAAATGCATCATGCATGACCTTTCCCGCCTTGGGACGATAGAGGAGTGAGAGTGTGTCAGAACCCCACTGACTGCAAACCCAGTCGTTTCTTCTCCTGCTTCTGATCGAGGCTGCGGTACAAGCCCGGTCCCTCCACCCCTTGAGGATAATCTATCCTAGGTGTTTATTTCAAATATCTTTCAGGTACTTTTTACTGTAGGTACCTATTAAATAAATATAAAGATCTATTCTATCTATTTTTAAACAGCTTTCTTTGAATTTGAAATATTCCTACTCAAAACAGCTAAACTGGCCAGATGCCGTTCATTTTGGCCGGATGAACAAACAAAAGGCCTATTTATGTCTGTCTTTATCTGAACTCCTTTTTTTTAGACTGGAATGACTTCTCCGCTCTGGATAGGGCGAGAGAAAATGTCAGACTCACTACTGACACACATAAATTGGTCCCACTAAAGATAAGCCGGACTGGCATGCCCTTGACTGAATAAGTACGGTAAGGTTATATACACCACTGTTTCTTCGCAACCCAAGTTATCCAAGCTCCTGGCAAACCTCAGGAAAGCTATCTACATCCAGCAATTCCCTGCGACCTTATCGAAATTATTAAGGTTTGTTCGTCACTCCCGCTCTAAAGGTTGCAGGTTTCAACAAAACCTGCAAAGAAAGATTTAGTATTAATTTCGTTTTAATTAGGTTAATTTACATTTATTTTTGTCAATTGGAAAAGATAATGTGTATGCTATTTTATGTTCTTATTAAAAAAGTTTTAAAAGCGTCTTTGTAGTTTTAACAGTATTTAAATTTAGGAGAGCCATGCTTCGGCGCTATTGCCGGCTCCACCGAAGGGATACCACGGCCTCACAGAGCAATGAGTGACAGTGATAGTGAGGCCTTCGGTTAAAGCCCCTTCCTCCTAAACCCCTATCCTTTAGCGTTTTTATTGTGAGGGAAAAAACATCAAATAACGTCTCCCGCCCAGGGCCGGAGGAAGTGTCAGACTCTTACTGACTAAAAACCCCCCTGTTCCTTCTCCTGCTCTGGGCCGAGGTCGCGGTGCCTGATTGCGCTTACCCCGCAACCCAAGCTGATCTTTTAGCCTTAAATACCTAATAACCTACATACGGAAAAGCTCTTGTAGTAACTCCTTTGGTATTAAAATTGTCCACAGGCGACGTAAATTGCTTACCATCAGAACGAAATCAAAAAGTTATTTCTCGTTCGTTCCACTTGTAAAGTTTGGTTGCGAAATATTATTATTTAACCTCCCTCAAACAGGATTTTTGAGGAAAAGGAGGAAGAACAGGATTTTATGTGATAATAATAAATAGTGTTGATCTACAGTTAATTACAATGTCACATTCATCCCCCTTATTACAAAATAAGATTTATTTTTATCTTTAGTCTAGGTTTAAACCATTGAGTTAGGTTTTGTATTTTGAATCTAATTCTCACCTACCTTAATTTATATATAAAAACTAGCTACTCTCGGTTTCACCCGCTGCTCGGCTTCAGTTACTTATAGGAACATTGTAGCTATCTATCAGTGAAAGAATTTTGAAATCCGACCAGCGGTTCCAAAGATTACCCCCTACATACAAACTTACAAACATACAAATTTTACCTCTTTATAATATTAGTATAGATTAATCGCAAAATGTGTTGGTAAGCGCATAACTCAAAAACGCCTGGACCAATTTTACCAAATCTTTTTTTATGTTTGTTATTGTCAGGAGAAGGTTCTTATAAATGAAAATTTTAGAAAAGTAGGTAGGGGTAGAGCTAGGTTATAGGGACTCTTTCGTCATTAGCGACACATAGTAGTTGGAGATCCGTGCGAAGCAGGGGCGGGTCTCTAGTTTGAAATACAAAAACTAGTAATGGTTAAGACCTAGACTAATGAAAAACCTTGTTTTGTAATAAGGCCCAATGGGTTCAAGGCTACAGTGCTATAGGTTTTGTAGACATTGCTAAGACTAACTTGTGCCGAGGTTGTATAACAAAATGGCATATCATCTCATATTTCTAAAGATTTTCCGCAATGAAAGGGAAAAGGGGTTGGTCAATCTGTGTGCGATTAAACAAACGTCGGCAAACGAGGTAATCCTCACCTGACGGTAAGCAATCAGCGCCGCCCATGGACACCCGCAACGTCAAAGGAGTTGTTTTCGAGTGCGTTGCCGGCCTTTTAGGGATAAAGGTTTAAGGTATAGGATATTTAAGGATTGGGCGTCCGGTTACCCCACTCACAAGGCGAAACCTAACGCTGTGGTTGTTTCACGCCGGTTTTCTGTGAGGCCGTTGTATCAGTCCAGTCGAGCCGACCCATCGGCGCCAAAGCTTGGCTCTAAAAATATTGGTCAATACACAAATAATTTTTATACAAAAATATTACCAATATGGTTATTAAACCATTTTTAGTTTAGGAGACCCAGTCCTTCCACTTCAACTCCCCAATCCCTGAATCCCCAAAAAGGTCCGCAACGCACTCGTAACACCTTCGTTATGACGGGTGTCCATGGGCGGCGCTGATTGCTTACCACCAGGTAATCCTCTCGTTTGCCGACCTATCACATAAAAAGGAAATGAAGTTTAGTTGCATCTCAGTATTTCTTTATAAAAGTATTAATTCTCTGGTTGGAAAACGATCATCCGGTTTACCTTATGTATGGTAAGCAATCAGGGCCGCCCATGGGCCCTGTAACGCCAGTGAGATGTAGGGGATTCGCTAAGTCAACATAGTTTCTGATTATTTTTCATTATTATTTTCCAGATTAAAGAAGAACAGCTAACACCAGTTGCGGTTTGTGTGACCTGCGCAACCACGGCTATCAACGCACAAAATTTTCGTATCTTCGTAAGAAACTCGCAAACATTATGGAAACAAACCATTATAAATTTAGACACCCTACCAGACACTATATCCCCGCCAATTAAATCAGTTTGCGCGTTCGTAAAAACTTCAGATGTTTCAATTCAAACGCTTAAAGGCTATAACTCAACAGACGCGAAGACAATTCTAAATCGGATCAAAAATCGAGTTGTGAAAAAGCCCATAGATAGAAGGCCCAGAGGCGCGAGGACTGGGCCCTCATGCAGTTGCCCAGATTGCGGCAAAGGCTTCTTGAGTCCTTACTACCTAAATATGCATCTAAGAAACAGCGGACATAAAGAAGCGTGCCTTATCTGTGGCTCAGTTCTCGTCAGAGGCAATGACATGAAAGAACACCTACTAAACGTACACAATGAAGTGACTTTCTTATGTAAGCAATGTCCTTTACTATTCCCATCCGAGGATCAGTTAAAAAAGCATGTCAAAAAGGCGCATAAAACCGGAGATTTTACTTGCGCTGATTGTGGGAGGACGTTCGTAAGAAATGCATCATTCGAAAATCATTCGCAAATGCACGCTGTTAGAACTTGTCGAGCTTGTGGAATGCAGTTCACGAATCGTGGGTGTTATAGGGAACATAGAGCTCGATGTGAGCCCGATGCCAAGCCTAAAACGCACAATATGCCTCGTAACCGCCGCTCCAACATCAGAGACCCCGCTACCTTCACCTGCGACCATTGCGGTAAAACCTACAACTCCAGACCACAGCTCAAAAATCACATACTATGGATCCATATGGACGTACGACCTCATCAATGTCAATGGTGCGAAAAGAGGTTCTATACCCCAGCGCGACTGGCTGAACACACGGTAGTTCATACGCGCGTTCGAAATTTCGAATGTGACATTTGTGGCGCGAAACTCGTATCCAAAATGGCGGCGGTTTATCACAGACGAAGGCACACTGGTGAGAGACCTTATGAATGTGAGGATTGTGGCGAGAAATTTATTTCAGCTTCACGGAGATCCGAACACGCTAAACGTAGACATAATAAGGGGTATAAGTTGCCGTGTTTGAAGTGTTCAGCGAATTTCGTGAGGAAACATGAATTGAAAAGGCATATGGACAAGGCTCATAGGGGCCAAGATTTCGTAGTTTGGATTTAGAATATACATGTTCCTAACTCGAGTCAATGAGGATTCCGCCCACGAATTAGCCCGGATTATTGGTATAAATATAGCTGCCTATATTGTACCAAACGTTCAAAACTGTTTAGCTTTATCCCTACATTGTTGACGATATAATGTGTAACTCATTTATTTGACACTTCCAACTCAAAGGGACAATTTATAATATAACCTAATAAAAATAGAAATTTATAATATGTCAGAATATTGTTGGAAGTTGAAAAAATAGGTTCTTAGTCTATAAAAAATATATACCTTGACAATAAACAGCAAAGAAATATCCGATTTGGTGCAGTCGTTTAGGAGTTCAGTGCAACCACACGTTGTAATGTTTTGTTTATATTTATAATACTTAGGTTACGTAGGATTATGTAATTTTGTGTATATTTTTGCTCAAATTCATCATGTACTATGTTATGTTATATGGAAATTATATTAAAATAATGAAATGAATCGTCTTTATTACCAAGAAGTATTGAAAACTGCGTTTCCCGGGTAGGGCAAACAAAATTAGGTTATGCCCAACCCGTTTTACTGCATAAAACTATTACTCCTACTTTTCTAAGAAAACAACCAAGATTGGTTTGTCTTCTCGTGGTCGTGGCCCGGAGCTTAAGGGGCCAGCTTTGACGGTGCGGGTAAAAAACCTGGCGAGTACCAATATGACATTTTCCGAGTTATATGTACTTTTTATGATTATTTAGACACCACTGACGTGCGGTGAAGAAAAACATCATTAATTTCTACATATAAGTTTGAAATCGCTAATCCGCCCTGAGCAGGCGTGGTGATTAATTCTCAAAGCTTCTCCGTGTGACAAGAGGCCTTTGCTCAGCAGTGGGCACTTTAGGCTGTTGATGATGAGGTTATCTTCACGCAATTGACCCAACCTTTGGCGGAGAATGTCGGGTCGACCGGAGTGATACCACCGCCTCACAGATAACCGGCTTCAAACAACCACAGCGTTGTTTGAATGACGTTACCGAAAATAGAGTCCTCTGTAGCGACATCTATCGCACATTAACACCAGCACCAATCACGTGCAAGATTCTACATCGCGGTATAAGAGTTCTCTACACAATTAGCACCCATACAAAAATCCCGACAACAACAGTCGGGCAGTAGCCCACCAGACATAACACCAGTTCTGTCTGAGGATCCTCCCTTTTCAATGGAGGATGAGGAACTTTCCACCCTGTTCTCTCATAGCTCTAAACCCCTAAAACTATACACTAGTAGGACTCTAATCATTTAAGATTTGCCTTTAGCTCTTCATGGCCTCAAGAAACAGTAAATCTAGGTATTCACATTGTACACACAAGCAATGCACTGACCTTTAAAAACTGACCCTTTGTAAGCAATCGGCGCCCCCCATGGACACCCGTAATACCAAAGTTTTTAAGGATTGGGGATTGTGGAGGGGGGGGGGGGGAGATGAAGGATTGGGCCTACGGTAACCTCACTAACACTGCGAAACACAACATAAGTGTTGCTTCGCGCCGGTTTTCTGTGAAGCCGTGATCTCTGGTCAAGCCGGCCATTCGTGCCGAAGCAGGGACTCATGTTCACACTTGACCTTTCAATGTGCAGAAATATAATTTTAATCGAAGATCTCCCGCCACCGTAACACGTACAAGTCGCTCGCCGCCCGACCAGAACTAGACCGGAGCGTACGGCTTGAAGCGTTCCGAGCGCGTCTTAAAGAGCCAATAGACCACCATAGACGGGCCTGATGTTCAGCCGGGGTTGCGGGGCAAGCGCAATGAGGCACCGCGACCTCGGTCTAGAGCAGGAGAAGGAACGGCGATGTTTTTACTCTGTAAAAGTCTGACACTCCTAAAGTCATTTGATGATTTTCCCCTCACAAAATGCTAGACCGAAATGGTTTGGCGTTGGTCGATGTACAGCCGTTATTATATATTTTGTTAAATAAGATATTAATGTTACAAGTTCTGCGGTATTAAATAAAATTTATCTTTTTGTATACGTTGGTTTTATTTTATCACCAAACCATTTCATTTTTAAAACAGTAGAGAGCATGGGCGCGCACGCTTGAGTATTCAGTTCAGTCGCCGCGCGACGACCGACGCTGCGACGCCTTCTCGCGGATTATAGTGAAAACATGAACATAACATTTGATTAGGTAATTTATTTTTCTCTTGTTTTGCACCCTTAGTTTTATCATAGGTTATGTTCCAGCGTCAGGAATACGGCGTCTGTTTCGCGACATTGTTCAATATTTATAATAACTTCACTGAGATACATGGGTCCAAGACTCATTGCAAAGACCCAAACAAACATATTCACAAAAAAACAATCTGTAGGTACTGGAATTTCTTATCTTCTGTGGTACAATTTGGAGGAACAAGAGCTAAGAAAGAGGAATATATGATAACGTTCAAAAAAAACTAAAAAGGACAAGAAAATTTGCGAAAGAAGATGAACCCGACTACGGAAACTTTAAGATTCAGTGTTGCCAACGATTAGTACTTTAAATAAACTACTCTTCATCATCATATCAGCCACAGGACGTCCACTGCTGAACAAAGGCCTCCCCCACTGACTTCTAGATACGCCGGTTGGAAGCGACCTGCATCCAGCGGCTTCCTGCGACCTTAATCAGGTCGTCTGTCCACCTTGCGGGTGGACGTCCTACGCTGCGCTTGCCGGTACGTGGCCTCCACTCGAGAACCTTTCTGCCCCAGCGGCAGTCGGTTCTACGCGCTATGTGCCCTGTCCATTGCAACTTCAACTGACTAATCCGCTGGGCTATGTCGGAAACCTTTGTTCGTTTGCGGGCATCCTCGTTTTTTATTCGGTCTCGCAAAGAAATTCCGAGCATAGCCCTTTCCATAGCGCGCTGAGCGACCTTGAGCTTCTTTATAAGGCCCACAGTAAGAGACCACGTTTCAGTTCCATAGGTCATCGCTGGTAACACACATTGATTATAGACTTTCTTATGATTCTAAAATCGTAAAAATGACACTAATAATACAAAGCGTATATAAAATACACTAAATTAAAATTTTAACTTGCGCTAAATGTACTTACAATAACATAAACCTCAAAAGTTTGGGGTCTAGACGTAACTTGCTTATGGCGTTGGCGTTAATGCTACATGGTCTCTGCAATAACAGGTTCGATTGCACTAATATAAATACTAACTCTAGGTGTAATTGTAACCAGAAATGCAACGCGTCGGAGAGCTCGCGTTCCTCGGCTGTTCCATTCTGCAATGTGCAGAACTAACGCTGGCTCGCCTCTCCAGAGCCTCGTAGAAACGTATAACACACACTTAATCGATCTGGATATTTTCGCACATTTACAATCGACATTAAAAAATGGTATTGTCTCTAAAAACTCACTATTTTCCAAATATAAACGAGTGTCAACTACCAGATATTTGCAAAAATTAAAATGGTAACACCGCAGTAAAGAGTTCCTTGCTTGGGAGATAGTTGGCGTTTGGGAATAATAGATGGCTCTGTCCAACAAGGGCGGATCCACCGTTGTGGGCACGATGGGCATGCCCACAACCTTAATACACTTGTGATTGAAATAGGTTTGGATCGAAACTGACTATTAGAAATTAGAAGAAGTCGTGTCCGACTTCTTCCTAAGTTTATTTACATTCCTAAGGCCAAAGTCCTGATGCTCAGAAAAAAGGAAATCTAATTCATAAATTCATAAACGATTTGCATGATTGTTAATGAGCATGTCCTTGCTCCGACTCGTACTTAGCCGATTTTCTAGAAGCTGTGACCACAACCTTTTTTTGAAGTCTGGATCCGCGCTTGCTGTCCAACCATATCGTCGAATGTAGAACCCTCCTCCTTTATTACTTTACTCTTTGGTAGAACCTAACTCACGTGAATTAACTGAGATACATAAGCTCTAGGTACTCAAGTCACAACGGGACTCTTATTCATACTCACACATTCACAATAGAATAACAATAGTTGCGCGAACGCGACCGCTTGGATATTGATGAATTAAATTTTTGCTTTTGCTTACTTTGCTTAAAAGAAAAACGTTGCCCCACACTAGGATTTTCTCCTGTGTCGTGGGTGCGTTTACTAACATACAATTTCACTAAAACATCACACCCAGACCCGGAAAAACAATTTGTGGATCACTCAAAGAGTTGTCAAATTTTGGAGGTAATGTAAAAAAAAACAGTAATACACAATTACTACCAAGTACCTATTTATTAACAAAGTTCGTTATATTGACTAGAAATATAATATGTCCTACATCTTAGGTGTGTTATTTAAGTGTGGGAGAGTCAAGCTTCGGCTCGACCAGATTGATACCACGGCCTTACAGAAAACCCGCGTGAAACAACCACAGCGTTGTGTTTCGCCGTGTGAGTAAGGTTATAGCACAGTAAAAAATATACAGTAAGTTATCTAAGGCCGCCCGCCGAGTTAGGTTTCCGGAGGTCAAATCCCTCCAACCCTTTACAAAAAAGAAAGTCTGAATGGTTAGTTCCTATTTGTTTTGTTTGTTTAATTGTTTGTTTTAAGTTCATCTTTTTATATTTCGTTTTTTCTTTTCCTTTAATATATCTGTGTTAATGTAACTGGATCAAATCCGTGTTAACATAAATAAATAAATAAATGAATAAATAAACAATCCTTAAATTCTGAAACCCTTATCCCCAAAAGGATTTCTTACCACCATGCAATTCGTCTGTTCGTCTGCCGATCTATTTCATATAAAAAAGATCATTAAGAAATGTGTCGGAAACATCTTGATTATACATATTGTAAAAATAATTTGAGTAATTCACTAAAATAAATTATTTACTTACATAAATATAAATATAATTATAAAACCTAACCTAACCTAAATATATTTTTAGAAACATATTAATGTTATAGGTACCTAAGTACTTTAATAAATTTAAATTGAAATTTAAGTATTATTTTTATTAACTTATAGTTCCGAATTCTTGCAGGTAAAGTCACCGTCATTATTTTGTTTTTTCTTCTGATTGTTAAAATTTTTGTGGACGAACTCTTGTTCTGAGACGGCAGTGGCTTCATCTGTAAAATAATTGAAAGATTTGATTATTGAGGTGGTAAATTCTCACTATTACAACTGAAACAATAACTATGTATTTGATCGAGGACATATGAAAGGCTAAAATTTTCTGTCTACTGATAAAATAAAAAATATTAAAATTCCCCCGACCTAAAAATCGTACGCAATTATTATGGGAAAAGGTTGAAATGCTAAGCCCTATAAAAAGCACAAAACTTAGTACTAACATATGACCTGATGACCTTGAAAACCTAAACCAATTTCCACCAAAGATGGTTAAGAACACTCTCGACTGATATAGTTGTGTGTGTGACACCTCTCTCCGTAAGTACCTAGCTTTTTTGTCAGGCGAAAATAATCAAAGAGGCGAGAGAGAGTGTCAGACTCTTACTGACTAAAACCCCCCTGTTACGTCTCCTGCTCTGGGCCGAGGCCGCGGTGCTTCATTACTTACCACGCAACCCCGGCTGAACATCAGGCCTAAGAGACCCTGTCTGTGGGGGTTTATTAGCCTTTGAGACGCGTGTGGAACGCTACGTGCCGATCGCTCGTGTCTGGTCCTGGTCGGGCGGCGTTCGCCTCAGGTTTCGTAATATAATTAATTTCCCATCTAAAAAAACAAAAATCAGGAATAACAAAAAAACAAACATACCATTAATAGGAGATCGCTTTCTTTTTCTACATAAAACTAAGCTGAAAGTAAGCAGCAACAAGCTGCTTGTTCCACCAGCCGCGGCATACACCCATTTGATTTGACTTTGATGTATCTCACACGAGCCATTGACGATACTGCAGCGTGGTACACAAGTATTGTTCTCTGCTGCTTCATACCCAGTGAGGCATTCACAGATGTCAGGACCGATGCATTTCGCGTGCACGCAGGGTTCTCTGCACACCGGCTGGCATGTTCCGTTACTCGTCTCTGATATTTCCCATCCTGCGTTGCAGAGACAAGTGTCAGGTTTGGTACACACACCGTTTTTGCATCCATTGGAACATCGCGGTTGGCAGACATTCTCCTTAACAGATTTCTCATAGCCGTAATAACATTCACATCTACCAGGAGCTGTACAAGAGCCATTGACACAAGGTGGACTACATTCCGGCTCCTCTCCGGCACAAGTCTTATTCTTTGTGATGCTGTTTTGCGTCATCTTCCAACCGGGGTTACAAACACACATCTCTGGACTGATACAAACGCCGTGAGGACAACCGCCATGGCAATGAGGTGTACATACATTCTCGCCAGATTCCACATAACCGGAAAGACATTTACAAGTGTCTGGGGCAACGCACGTGCCATTTATACAAGGCTTTGTACATTTGGGTTGACATGAAGCTAATTTTAAGTCATTTGATGGAGCTAATTGCCATCCTGGATTACAGTGACACTTTTCAGGACTTATACATGTCCCGTTTGGACATCCGTTTGTACAGTGGGGCTTGCAAGTAAATTTCCCCGAAACTCTATAACCCAGCAAACATTTGCAGGTATTTGGCTCAACACAAGTGCCGTTAACACAAGCCTTGGAACAAACTGGAAGACACGTTTTGTTATCATTCGATATGTGCCATCCTGGACGACAATCACAAATCTCTGGGGCTACGCAGCTTCCATGTGAACATCCGTTGGAGCAAAAAGGTTCGCAGCTATAATTGCTAGATTTGACATATCCATTTATACATTTACAGGTCTCAGGAGCTACACACATTCCATTCACGCAAGGCTCCGAACATATAGGTTTGCAGGTTTGATTGGTGGAATCTTGCGATTGTATCATTTGCCACCCTTCATCACATTTACAAGTTTCGGGGCTGATACAGGTACCGTGCGGGCATCCACTTGAGCAGAAAGGCTTGCAGGTGTTCTTGTCAGACTCGACATATCCTTCTGAACAGTGGCATAGTTCCGGAGCCACACATGTGCCATACACGCAGGGTTCTGAACAAATTGGTAGGCATATTTTCTCAGTACTATCTTCCGGATGAACCAGTTCCCAACCTGCATCGCATTCACAAGTTTCTGGACCAATGCAAGTACCATTGGGGCACCCACTGGAACATAATGGCTTGCAATTATACTGATCAGATTTTATATATCCTTCTGAACATTGGCAGGTTTCCGGAGCTACACATGTGCCATTCACACAGGGTTTGGAACAAATCGGCTGACATGTTTTTGTCAAATAGCCATCCAGCTGAATCATTTGCCATCCTGAGTTGCACGTACAAGTTTCTGGACCAATACAAGTACCATTGGGGCATCCACTAGAACAGAAGGGCTTGCAGGTGTACTTGTCAGATTTGACATATCCTTTTAAACATTGGCAGGTTTCTGGGGCTACACAAGTGCCATTCACGCAGGGTTCTGAACAAATCGGTTGGCATATTTTCTCAGTACTGTCTTCCGGATAAACCAGTTCCCAACCTGCATCACATTTACAAGTTTCGGGGCTGATACAGGTACCGTGCGGGCATCCACTTGAGCAGAAGGGCTTGCAATTATACTTATTGGATTTTATATATCCTTTTAAACATTGGCAGGTATCTGGAGCTGCACATGTGCCATTCACACAGGGTTTTGAACAAATCGGCTGACATGTTTTCTCAGTTCTATCTTTTGGTTGAGCTAGTTGATAGCCAGCATCGCATTTACAAGTTTCTGGAGCGATACAGGTCCCATGAGAACACCCACTTGAGCAGACAGGCTTACAACTGAATTCATCGGCAGATTCTTTTACGAATCCTTTCATACACTTGCAAGTGGCTGGAGCTACACAGGTGCCATTCTTGCATGGTTTGGAACATATTGGTTCGCAGGTTCTATTGAAGAACCTATATCCTTTATTGCACTTACATTGTTCTGGTGCGATACAAGTGCCTTCCCCACACGGCTTTGAACATCGTGGTAAGCAATTGTACTTATTTTTGAGATCCAAAATGAATCCAGGGTTGCACGCACATTCTTCAGGGTTGCGACAGTATCCGTTGATGCAGAGTTTTGAGCACGAAGGTTTACAAATTAGTCTGAAAGCGAAAAAGGAGATATGATTGTATTTTGTTAAACTTACAAATAATTATCAGAATATAAATTACTTGTCTGTTATACTACAATAGGAAGTTTACCTAGTGTATTATGCATTGTTTTTTGTTATGTGATAGGACGGTTTACCTGATGGTAAGCAATCAGCGCCGCCCATGGACACTCGCTACAACGGAGCACTTACAAGTTCTGGGGATTTAGGGATTGGGGAAGGATTGGGCTTCCGGTAACCTCACTCACATGGTGAAACAAACACAACGCTGTGGTTATTTCACGCCGGTTTTCTGTGAGGCCGTGGTATCATTCCGGTCGAGCTGACACCTTCGTGCCGAAACATGGCTGTCCCACATTTAAACTTTTTTCTCTTTCTTCTTTTTTATTATAATTATTATACCTACATCTCTCTCTAAAAATATTTTAACAAATAAACATTAAGTTTTACACTTACGTTGGGCTTGTTTTATCTACGACGTATCCTTTACAGCAATGACTCCTTGATTCTGTATATGAATGCTGAAAATAAAAAGAAATTTAATGTAAGTAACAATTGCACGTTTTTCAATACTTTTATTTTATTTTATTTAAGTAATAAGGTCGGCAAACGAGCAGACGGATTACCTGATGGTAAGCAATCAGCGAGTGCCCATGGACACTCGCAACGGAGGAGTTACGAGTGCGTTGCCGACCTTTTAGGGATTAGGGATTTAGGAGGGGAAGGATTGGGCCTCCGGTAACCTCACTCACACGGTGAAACACAACGCTGTAGTTGTTTCACGCCGGTTTTTTGTGAGACCGTTGTATCACTCCGGACGAGCCGACCCATTCGTGCCGAAGCATGGCTCTCCCACACTTAAAACCGATTTGGCTGAAAATTGGTAGAGTAGGATAGGTAGTGTAGGGTACCTACATGGCGTAGGGTTGGTAGGTAGGGTAGGTAGAGTAGGGTAGGTAGAGTAGGGTTGGTAGATAGGGAAGGTAGAGAAGGTTAGGTAGTGTACGGTAGGTAGGTACAATTTTATAGGCGCGTGTTACGAGCGGCGGCGAGCGCGGTCTGAACCAATATAGTCGGCGACCCACTGTTGACGTCACTTAAAGCGGTGGAACCGGTCTGGCGTTAAAGCGGTTGTCTCGAACAGTAGGGTTGGTAGGTAGGGTAGGCAGATTACGGTAGGTAGAAATAATAATAAATAAATAAAATTTATTGAAGAACACATAATCTAGAATATACAGTTTTGCTTAAAGCTATACCAAGTTCATAATATTGGGTGCCTGAACTAGGACAACCTGTGTTTCGGGCGAAAATGGGTAAAAAGATATTATATATACATTGTTAAATAATCATAAGTACATAAGTGTTTTTAAATTAAGGAAATAATACTACTATTTATATTAAAAATAGCAGGATAAAACAATACTTAAATTCTATGTCTATATTTACTTAAATAAAAATTAAAACAAAAATAAAAATAAGAACCTTTACTACAGTTATTTAGGAACTAATAATAACTTCTCTGTGTCTTCATAGGACATTTCTTGAAGTGCTTCGATGAGGATTTTTTTACAGGTATGGAGATTGTAGGAGTAAAACAATGGAGTAAAAGGATAAAGTCGCATTCAGTTTATTGTATAGGAAAGGTAGAGTAGGGTAGGTAGTCAAATGACGGGGGCGATGCCGCGGGTAAGAGCTAGTTTTGTGTTCTGTAAATCTAGAATAATAAACAAGGTACTCCTTCACTTACTATGACAGTTCTTTTTTCACGTTTTCCAATTCTCTTACGATTTTTACCGTAGGATGTCTTCCAATAAGTCTCTTGGAGTTGGACCCTCTTGGTTTTACTGTAAACGAATAAATATAATATTATAGCGGCATACATACACACCTACATTCTATGGCATAACCACCACACCTCACATTACCAGATTACCGTTACCATACCTCCGTGAACAACAAACCAATACCTTCGTTTTTGATTTTCTGTTATCAGAAACAGTGAAACAAGCCGCCTTGAAAAAGGCGTTTTAGACGTTTTTGACTTCTGACAGAAACTCGTCTTGAAAAAGACGCTTGTAACGTTTTTGACTTCTGCTGACAGAAAGTCGTCTTGAAAAAGACGTTTTAAAACGTTTTTGACTTCTACTCAGAAACGAGATATAGTGAGCAAGCAAATAAGCAGGCAAGCAAGCAGAAGCGAAGCTCGAAGAACACGAAGACACGAAGTCGCGGTCCACGGCACGGACACGTCTGTAGTCGTCGGCGGCACCGGAGCGAAAGGACGCGTCATGCCTTATTATAGCGTCGCGACATCGCGACGGCGCATGCGCGCAGCCGCTCTGCCGAGCCTTGCGACAACCGCGCGCTGCTATTTGTAGATGACATATACCTATCTGTGATAGTGTATAAGTTAGCCATAAGACATGTAAATATAAGTAGGGACATTTGGCCGATTAAATCATTCCAAACCACGACAGCCTCGAGTTCACTAATAAGAAGAAACCCTGCTCTCACTCCTAAAATATATTATTATCTACAATATCTATATCTTTACACTACTAGCTACTCTCGCGCGGTTTCACTCGCTGCTCGGCTCCATTTGATCGTAGCGTGATATTTTATAGCCTATAGCACTCAGGAACATTGTAGCTATCTATCAGTGAAAGAATTTTGGAAATCCGACCAGCGGTTCCAAACATTACCCCCTACATACAAACTTACAATTTAGTATAGAAGTATACGAGTAGAATACGGTAGTTTCCAACTAGTCAAATTCGTCGACAAAATCGGGGAAGGGAGTGGGACGAATCGGGCTTCCGGTAACGTCACTCACACGACGAAACAACGCTGTGATTGTTTCACGCCGGTTTTCTGATGATTATGCTCTACGATCGAACCAATTGTTCGGTAATATTTTTAAAATACATCAAGTGCGGGAGAGCCTTGCTTCGGCACGAATGGGTCGGCTCGACCGGATTGATACCACGGCCTCACAGAAAACCGGCGTGCAACAATCACAGCCTTGTGTTTCGCCGTGTGAGTGAGGTTGCCGGAGGCCCAATCCCTCCCGTCTCCCCATCCTTTCCCAACCCTTAAATATCCAAAACCCTTATCCCCAAAATACCGGCCCTCGTATCGTAATTGCTTTGGTGTTGTTGTCTATGAGCGGCGCTGATTGCTTACCATCAGGTAATCCGTCTGCTCGTTTGCGGACCTCTACCATTAAGTAGGTATCCACGCTTATAGACCGCGAGATATCAATTTCATTAGATCTACAAAAGCACAGAAGAAAACAATGACTAAGTTTTCCTGTCCGTTATCATTAACGCCACAGCTTTGCAGAGATTTCGTATACATTTATTTTATTTTGTTATTAAATTTATTATCCAAATCCAAACTAATATTACAAATACGGAAGTAACTCTGTCTGTCTGTCTTTTTTCACGCCTAAACTACTGGATCTATTTGTGTTACAGACATAGTTTGGAACTCGAGGAAGGACATAGGATGTTTGGAGTTTTTTAACCAAAAATCGGCAGGAATTCACTATTCCACGCGAACAAAGTCGCGGGCTAAAGCTAGTCTGCTTGTGACCACGACCTGTGCAATCGGGTCGAAGCATCAAACTTACAAAGTTAGCTATTCAAATTATAATTTTCCGCGTAAATATACTTATGTATATATAGGCATATATGTTTACCTACATATATATGTTTAACATGACGTGGTGGCCCATGAGGATGCGCATGAGGGTTCGAATCCTGGCAAGTGCCAATGAGAGTTTTTTCGAGTAATAAATAAGTATCACAATATGATTAGAGAAAATGGGAAGCCGTCTCCTCTTTTTGCGAATCAGTAATTTTCGCAAAGGAGGAGGCGGAGCGCGTGAGGGTACTATCCTACTCACGCCCCAGCAGTCGCAACAGGTGACCCGGGCCGTCAGGGATCGAGAAACGATCTCCGGCCATCTTAAGCGCGGGTTGATAAACCGGTAGCTCACTACCCGACCAGAACCAAACCCGAGTATGCGGTGCATATCGTTCCGCGCGTGCCTCAAAGAGCCTGATTTGAGCCAATAGTTGGGCTCAATCATAGCCAATGTTTAGCAGGGATCGCGTGTCAAGCGTAAAAAGGCCTTGGCCTGGAGCAGGAGAAGGATCGGGGGGGTTTTAGTCAGTAAGAGTGACACTCCCTCTTGCCATACCCTGGGCGGGAGAAGTCATTTCATGATTTTCCTCTATGACTCTTACTGACTAAAAACACCCCCGTTATTTCTCCTGCTCTGGGCCGAGGTCGCGGTAACTCATTGCGCTTACCCCGCAACCCCGGCTGAATATCAGCCCTATAGGGCCTCGTCTGTGGTGGTCTATTGGCTCTTTATCCCGGCATTTTTAGAGCATCAGCGTTTAAAGTCGCCAGTCGGTGCGTAGCACCCAATCGTAGCCAATGAAAACATCAGCGTTTAAAGTGATAGCTCGACTAAAATGCGCAAATAAAGGATAATTGAAAGCCTATATGTAGCTATCTATCAGTGAAAGAATTTTGGAAATCCGTCAAGCGGTTTCAAATATTACGCCCTACATGCAAACATATAACTCTTCTTCAAAAAATTCAAAACTGAGAACCTTACTTCAGTTGAAAAATTATCTCTTTACCATAAATAAATTTATTTCACCACCCAAAACCAAAATTGCTAAAGATGTTCACTTACCTTACAATCTCCCTGCAAACATTCGGTCCAGTGTGACATTCGCTAAACGATTTTAATAAAACAATTGAAAATAAAAGCAAGCTGTGGCTATTCATTGTGCCTCCGACCAATTCTCCTACACTAATGGTGGTTAAGCTATTTTAGAATTTAATCAAACGAACTTATCACCGCCGCTGTTAATCCTGCCGAGACAATAATATGTATAATATTAAAAGCGGATATTTGTGATAAACGCGGAATATTCGCGGAATCACTGAATTTATTTATAAATAACAATTCAATTTGTTTAAAAAAATCTCTCGCGTGGTATGTTGATAAAAAAAACTGCCAGTGTCTTAATCCGACAAGAGATGTGGCGTGGTGTTCCTCAGGGACCGGTCTTGGGACCGCTTCTGTAGAACATCGGGTACGATTGAGTGCTACGCACCGACCTCCCGAGCGGCGACAGCATAGTTTTTTTTTATGGAATAGGAGGCAAACGAGCAGACGGATCACCTGATGGTAAGCGATCAGCGTCGCCCATGGACACCTACAACACCAGAGGAGTCACAGGTGCGTTGCCGGCCTTTTAAGAAGGAGTACGCTCGTTTCATGAAGGTTTGAAGGTCGTATCGGTTCGTGAATACCGCCGCCGGAAGATCATTCCAAAGTTTTGTGCGGGGCAGAAAGTTTCGCGTGAATCGCACAGTTGTTGACGGCCGGAATGAAGATGCTTTCGCGTAGAATGATAGCAAAAAAGATGCGGCGAGGATCAAATTGAACACTCCCCGTGATAAATGCGATAGGGAACTCATAGCGAGGCTACTTACCTACGCAGTGCCATAGAGTCCAACCGGTCCGAGACAACAGCCCCGGGGTGAAATACTGCCTGGATCTATTGAGCACACCTAGCTTCTTCGAGGTTTTACCCTCCAGATGACCGCAGAACTGGACTTCGCTCGATATGTCGATACCAAGTATCCCAACACCAATTTTTAGGCTGTCAGGGGAGTGCTCTGTTATTGAAGAGACATGACCACGGCAGTTTTTTACCGGTGAACACGCAGACATGTGTCTTTGTGGGGTAAAATTGGGCTAAGTTAAGTCTACCCCAATCTGAGATTCTTTCTAAAGAAGTCTCGATTTAAGACACAAGCATATTTTGAATCTCGACAGCTTGTATATAATACGCTGACGACACGCTGATGCTTGCGAATGGGAGGTCGTATCGACCTGATGTCACAGTTGGGACTCGAGGTGGCGCTCCACAAGTCCGAGGCCATGTGATTTTATGGCCGGAACGCGCCACCTCCAGATGGGTCCCAACTAACGGCAGGAGGGGTTACCAACGGCGCCGAATGATCCGGTTGAACTTCCGACGGCTGAAGTCAACCAGTTGGAACGAAGTAGGGCCCTGGGGGAGGGGGGGCGTGGGATCGATCGATCTACTATGTGGGCGCCGTACTTAAGGTGGCGATCAGCCGCCCAGAGGATCTGGTAGCGAAGACGCTCGCGCGCGTCTCATGGCAGACTGGAAGCAACTACCCACTGCTGAACAAAGGCCTCTTCTCACACGGAGGCGGTTTGAGTATTTATCACCACGCTTGCTCAAGGCGGATTGGTATTTTGGCGATTTCAAACTATAATTCCAAGTTCGCCGAGTTTTTAACGTTAATATATACATATTAAACATCTTTTGAGATATTTTTATTAAATTAAAAACGCACATGTATCTCGCTAGTTTAAATATATAAACTTAAAAATCCAAGCTCCAGCACGAATAGGTCGACTCGACTGGAATACTACCACGGCCTCAAAGAAAACCAGCGTTGTGTTTCGCCGTGTGAATGAGAGTGTGAATGTTTCATCTCCTGTAATCCCTATATCTCTCAAACCTTATCCCCAAAAGGTCGTCAAGGCACTCGTGACTCCCCCTGTTGTTTACTGTGTCTAAAGGCGGCGATGATTGCTTACCATCAGGAAATACGTCTCCTCGTTTGTCGACTACTTTTTTTATAGAAAAATCTATTTTTTTTCCTGTGTCGTGGGTGCGTTTACAAACAATTTATTGACACTTAGTGACATTGTAGGTATGTTTGTATGAATCACAAATTGTTGTTCTATAAGCCTTCATAGAACAACAATTTGTGAATCACACAAAGTGTTGTTCGGTACGGCAATCGAACCCGCGATACGTTGCACAGCAGCCGCGTCAACCTTGCAATATTCAAGTTGCCAATCTGTGTTTTTATTCATATCAAAATTATATATATATCAGCAACTACATCAATAAAATTATAGCTGACTAGCTATTCTCGCGCGGTTTCACCCGCTGGTCGGCTCTATTTAATCATAGCGTGATGTTTTATAGCCTATAGCACTCAGTAATATTGTAGCTATTTACCAGTGAAAGAATTTTGGCAATCCGACCAGCTGTTCCAAAGATTACCCCCTACATATAAACTTACAAATTTTACCTCTTTATAATATTATTATAGATTTTTTATTGATTTTATTACATTAATTTCTAGTAATTTGCTTTTGGCGTTAACAATCGATTTTCATTGTTAATCTTGAGTACCTATACTATAACTATTTTTGAAGGAAAACGATCGTGGCTTTTTTGACGTTGGTCATTTTGAGATCCGTTTATGCTTCGGCACGAATGGGTCGGCTCGACCGGAGTGATACTACGGCCTCACAGAAGACCGGCGTTTATATATGGAAGGTTTATATGTATAATAACATCCATTAAATAGTGGAGAAATTTAGTATCAGCATTGCAACTGAGCGAGGGCGGGACGCGATCACTAGTTTGGTATAAAAATCAATTATAATAAGTGTGGGAGAGCCATGCTTCGGCACGAATGGGTCGGCTCGATCGCGTGAAGTAACCACAGCGTTGTGTTTCGCCGTGCGAGTGAGGTTACCGGAGGCCCAATCCTTCCCCGCCCCCAATCCCTCCTCAATCCCTAAATCTCCAAATCCCTAATCCCTAAAAGGTCGGCAACGCACTCGTAACTCCTCCGTTGCACTCCGTTGGTAAGCAATCAGCGCCGCCCATGGACACCCCCATGGGCGGCGCTGATTGCTTACCATCAGGTAATCCGTCTGCTCGTTTGCCGACCAATTACATAAAAAAAAAGAACCTGATAGTAAGCAATCAGCGCTGCCCATGAACACCCACAACACCAAAGGAGTGACGAATGCGTTGCCGGCCTTTTGAGGATAAGGGTTTCGGGTATTTAACACTTTGAAAGCCATGGGGGACAACATGTGGGCCACGCTACCGGAGGATTTACCTTCAACAGTAGCCTGTCGGCAGTCAATGACTTGAGGATTGGGAAGGGATGGAGAAAGGGGGAGGAATTGGGCCTCCGGTAGCCTCACTCACACGGCGAAACACAACGACGCTGTGGTTGTTACACGCCGGTTTTCTGTGAGGCCTTGGTATCACTCCGATCGAGACGACCCATTCGTGACGAAACATGGCTCTCACACACTTAAAATGCGTCCAGCTTGTGCCGCTTCGTTGCCACGGTGGTAGCCCAGGTAAAAAATCGAGTACCTATAAAGTACGAGTTGGGTACTCGAATGTTTAACCTACCTATCGTCCATAAATGAACAAAAATTTTCGGATGCGTTGAAAACATAACACTAACAAACAAGTTCAAACTATTAGAAATATATAAATTACGGTTTCAGAAGAAAGAAATCAATGTTTTTGAAAAAGTTAATTTAATACTAGAATTTCCCAGCAAGCTAAGTAGCATAAAATATTCTTATTTAAATGGGTAGCAATTACATTCCAATCGTCCCACAACACTTCACTCGTACGATACTAAACGAATCAAGGAATTAACATTACAAATGACATCAAAAAACGTTTAATCCACGAAAAAATCCTGATTATTATAATTTTAAGTTTAAAGGTAATTACCTTTAAACACGATGCGATGAGATAAAAAATATACATTTTAAGCCAGAGGTGGAGTGTATAATAATTATTGTTTTATATTCTGAATTATTAAAATAACAAAACTTTAACAACCATACAACTGTCACTCGTTGTGACAGAAATAGAAATTCGCTTCGTGAAACAGAGTGCTTTAACCAGCCCGGACGACACTATTAGTGCAAGCTAATATTGTAATTTTAAATTAAATTTTAAATAAAAACCATGTCTTACAAAGCAGATTTACGGCAATTATTAAAGCCATATTACTGGTTTAATATTATATTAAGTATGTCCTACGTTACGTGTAAAAGGACGGGTTATATTTGCAATTTTTTGTTCCCGAGTTCGGACTGTGAGCTTGATAGTAGAGAAACGGAAATATTATTTTTCCTAATTATAGTCGTTATGCTGAGGACTAGGAAGGCGGGAAGTGTAACTATGGTTAACTATTTGTCGTCCTCATTCGTTTATACGAAGATAGCTAACTTAATTCTTTGGTTTTACGCAGATATAAGGTGAGTGAGCATTTTTCTCATTACTCATATTTCTAAGTGGGTTATTGTGATTTTTCTTAGTTATAACTCTAGTCATAAATGTAAATATTTAATGAAAAGATTGACTTATTTAAATATACTGTTTTATTTATAAAATTAGTTGATTTTCTTTCTATTGTTGTCTTATTATTTGATATGTCAACAATAATGTTATTTACTGCTTCATTGATCATCAATAGATAAACACTCCTTACTTTTATTTATTATGTGTTCGCTTAGTTTCCTGTACCAAAGTAAATTTATTTAGTTCTATATTCATTTAACTGATTTGTTGCTTAAAGCTTGTTTCAGTACCATCACTTAAGCATAGAAATGTGAAATTTCAATCATACATTATCATTTTAATTTTAGCTGTGTACAATTTTGGAAGAATTTTATTTCATCATTTATAACATAGATGTGACTTAACTAATCATATAGCATTGTGCGCTGAACAGTGTCACATTATTTTTGTTTGAAGCCACAGTTAGAAGTTATCTAAATAAAAACCTTAAAAAATTGTGTTTTACTTCATTGCAATGAATCTGTTAAAATCTTGTTTTTGTTATAATCCAACATTGTTGATGATTATTATTAAAAATCTTACAGAAAAGAGTAAATTTACACAATTATTTATTATTATCATGTGGTAGCCCGGCGCTTAAGGCACCTGCTTCACAACTAGGTACAGGTTGAAACCTGGTATCGAAACACTATAGGCATATTTATTGTCAAAGAAAATATCATGAGGAAACCTGGATTAATGATTACAATTAATAGTTTGATCTTAACCTTTTTGGAGTCATACCAGATGGGATATGTAGAGCAGTGTTGCTTTTTCTCGGTTACCTTTTTTGGAACCTTCTGTAGCAGATTTACTTGTGGCATTTTGCAGTTTGAAACTGCATGCATTGCAGCAATGGCAGCGTAAGCTTAATTGCATTGTGTTGTGCAGTGTGAACTAGGTTAATCCTTACTCCTCATCCTCAAATCTCCTAACCTTAAATCTCTAATAACCCACAAAAAGTCAGCAACTCCTTTGGTTTTGCGAGTGCTCATCAGCGCCGATTGCTTACCATCAGGTAATTGTCTGCTTGTTTGCTTACCTATACAATAAAAAATACCTTTTCTGTGTGACGAGAGAGAGGCCGTTGCTCAGCAGTAGGCTTTTATAAGCTGATGATGATGTAGGTAATCATTGGTTTTTCGTTATGATAAGATCCCTACAGCCTACAGTCTATAACAAAAGGTCGAGTTATTATTATTACCTTCTTGCTAAAAGGCTTACATATATTACCTCTTAATTATCAATATTGTCTTAATAAACCTGTTATCGCTTTGTTGTGAAGTATTCAGTGTGGGAGAGCCATGCTTCAGCAATGAGTCGGCTCGACCTGAGTAATACCATGGCCTTACAAAATACCGGCGTGAAACAACCACAGTGTTGTGTATAGTCGTGTGAGTGAGATTACCGGAGTCATAAATCTCTATCGTCAAATCCCCTATCCGTAAATCCCTAACCAGTAACTACCCACGAGAGTGTGAGTGTCCATGGGCGGCGTTGATTGCTTACCATCAGGTAATCCAATTAAATGTTGACTTGATTTGAACTTTTAATCTCCATCTTCTTTAGTCACTTTCGCTTTGCTGGTTTTTTACGTACGCTCGTATCATTACTATCATTAGCCTATAAGTGCCCACTGCTGAGCAAAAATTACTAGCACAGCAGAAGGTTTGAGAATTAATCACCACCTTATTAGCGATTTTAGACTTCTAATTATGATAAGTCCAGGTTTCCTCACGATAATAAGGAGGCAAAGCGTGTAAGCTTTAGGAGCTTTAGGAGACGCTCAAGACGTCGGGATAGCGCGAAGATCTCGGGCCACCGACCGTGGTGCGCGATCTGAACCTGGCCCGAGAGCCCCTTAAACAGCTAACAAACTAACGCAGATCTACACAGACAGGGCTGATGTATGTCATCGTAGGTCGCATCATCGCTTTCCACCAGGCGTGATAGCGGCGAAATAAAAAAAGTAATAAAAAAAAAATATAACAAACCATTCCTTTTCGTTCCAGATATGGTCTACCCTACGGAGCCATCCTGATCCTCTCAGCCCTACTCCTCCCTGAACCAACGTACATGGGCCCAGAACACGTTACCTACTTCCGGGGACCACAAATCCTGGAGGATGAGCTCAAACACCATAAAAGTACGACCTGGATTGTCTGCCTGTATGCTGCATGGCATCCAGCTTGCGTCAACTTTGCACCGGTCTTCGCTGAGCTCTCGGCGAGTTACAGCCTTGATAACCTGAAGTTTGGGAAGCTGGATGTCGGCAGGTGAGACATATATTACAAGATCTATACTTTAGAAGCCAGTTTAGTGTCGCTTTTTGGAGCATTCGTCAGCGTCTATTAAGAAAATACGACATTTTTTCCTTCATGTCAGCGTCAGACGAGCAGGAGAATTGGGTAGTTTCCTAGGTCAAAAATAAATTATTTCGACGTTTCAATACAATAAAGTATTAAAAATAACTAATATTTTATAGATAATTATTAAGAAATAAGTAAGCGATTTGACACAAAAATAATATGACGTCGTAACTCAGTTTTTCATACAAATTTCATAGAAAAATAGCGTTTTTGGCATTTGAATAAAAGTATTGAATTTGACTAGTTGGAAACTACCGTATTGCCCCTGATGCCTGATGGTAAGCTTTTTTCTTTTCTTTGCCCCAAACTAATGTATTCTCATGTGAAGTTTACGCGTTTAAAAAAAAATACAATTTCACATACACATCACACCCACACCCAGATCAGGATTTGTGGATCACACAAAGAGTTGTTCCGTGCGGGAATCGACCCTATCGTGGCAGCCAGTTGCACAGCCATCGCGCCATCCAGTTGTTAGCGAAACTTATAAACAATCGCAACATCGAAAAGTTGCAAGTTCGTGATTGGCTGTTCTAGGGATATGAGTTATTGTTGCCTGTTGTGGACATAGGCAATTTTATTCTTATAATTAGTTGTACAATAAAATAAACCAGTGCAAATACTGCTACGCAGTGACCAATATTGGAGAAAGGAATCGTCAACAGTTTTCGTTGTAAACATAACTTTACGCAATAAACTCGTCGGAAACTACATGACCTACTCTCTTCGCACTTCAACTTGAACAACAGCTTCCTGATTAATGTACAGAAGCGTACAGTTATAAGAATGGGTAATGAGAGGAGGGGAAGGATTAGAACCTGAAACCGTGTTTCGCTGTGTAATCACATTGTTTGACGAACGTTAATGAACTCTATACTAATATTACAAAGAGGTAAAATTTGTAATTTAGTATGTAGGGGGTAATCTTTGGAACCGCTGGTCGGATTGCCAAAATTCTTTCACTTATAGATAGCTACAATGTTCCCGAGTGCTATAGGCTATAAAACATCATGCTACGATCAAATAGAGCAACGGGTGAAACCGCGCGAGATTAGCTGGTTATTTATAATTAACAGCTTACTCACTCGATAACTGTTTTACGGGTTAACTCGAACAGATTCAAGCCACGTCTGCGATTCATAGAAAAATAACTTATCATTCCAGATACCCAGAAGCAGCAGCTAAGTATAGAGTTCAGGATGGTCCGACCAGCCGCCAGCTGCCGACGGTGCTGGTGCTGTCTGAGGGGCAGGAGAAGATGAGGAGACCCCAGGCTGACCACACTGGGAAACTGCAGAAGTAAGTGCGGCCTAGTGACATCTCGCTGACATTGATATAATTATATATTTTGACATACTGCACTCCGTCTATTAAAATCATATTTAGAGAATAGGTAGCTGAGGGTTCATGTTGGTGGTTCTAACTCACAAGGCTCTGAGATAAGAATGGGCGTTCCGCAAGGTTCAATATTGGGTCCGTGTCTCTTATTAGTGTATGTTAATGACTTGTCATTTATATTTAAGACTGAGCCAAGAATGGTGCTGTTTGCAGATGATATCATCATTAATATTTAAAATAGGTCAACGTGCTAATAATTTTGACGATATAAACAGATCCATTCATCAAGTTCATAATTGGTTTACAGTCAATAATTTAGCACTTAACGAGAAAAAACTAAATGTATTAAATTTAGTTTGCCCAACGTACACAGTAATGATTGTGGCATAATTTTAAATGGGCAAATGTTAGAATTTGTCAACGAGACAAGTGTTCCCAGGTATCACGTAAGACTTCAATGGGGTTATTTATTAATTTATGGTATAAGTCAGCAAACGAGCAGGCGGATTACCTGATGGTAAGCAATCAACTCCGCTCATAAGCTCTCGTTATACCCAAGGACTTACTACAAGTGCGTTGCCGGCCTGGGTTATTACGGAGGGGAAGGATTGGGTCTCTCTCACACGGCGAAACGTAACGCTGTGGTTGTTTTACGCCGGTTTTCCGTGAGGCTGTAGTATTAGACCGGTCGAGCCGACACGTTCGTGTGAAGCTTGGCTCGCCCACACAAAAGACATTTTTCAAATGCAGCGGTCTTACTAATATTACGTATAAACGCGAAAGTCTGTAAGTACGGATGGTTGTTACTCTTTCACGTAAATACTACTGAATACAGCAGACGGATGGTAAGCAATCGGCGCCGCCCATAGTCACCCGCAACACCGCAGGAGTTACGGCTGCGTTGACAGCCTTTTGGGGATTGGGTTGGGGAGGGTAAGAACGATTAGTCCTCCGGTAACTTCACTCACACAGCGAAACACAACGCTGTAATTGTTTCAGACCATTTTTCTATGAGGCCGTAGTATCACTCCGGTCGAGCCGAACCTTGCATGGGACACTTGGACTATTTCTACCTTTTCTGGTCTTCCATTGCAGATTCCTCTTCTCCAAAGACAACGTGAAAGCGGCATTCGACCTGGATGGCATCTACCAGGAGTGTAAACAGAGGCTGTCAGCCTCCAAGAACATTAAAAAGGATGCATAGATTCCACCTCGACGTTCTTCATCATTACACCATCATCATCATCACCTTTGTACACTAAATATAGTGAGACATACCAAAAAAAATAGCTTTGTAAACTATTCGAGGAATTCTCGACTAGTTTCAAGTCACACCGGGACTCTTAATCGTGAGCTACGAATGATTTCGGGCATACACCTACCTGGCCAGCTTTTCATGAATCAGCCGAAGGTTTACCCGCTCGCTTCGCACGCAAAAATGTGAGGATTAAAAATCAGCAAAAACCAATGTGACTTTTGTTCAAGCTAAAACATCCAAATAATATTGTTTTAACCAAATCATTTATTTATTTATTTATAGCCCGGCTTTGCACTTGTGCAATGCCGATACTAAATTTCTTCACTATTTAATGGATGTTACTATACATATAAACCTTCCTCTTCAATCACTCTGTCTATAAAAAAAACCGCATCAAAATCCGTTGCGTAGTTTTAAAGATTTAAGCGTACATAGGGATATAGGGACAGAGAAAGCGACTTTGTTTTATACTATGTAGTGGTAAAAACGTAAAGATCTGTTATGTATTTATTATTTTGTTGATTGTGTATTTGACATAGGGCTGATTATTCAATGGTTAGATAAAAGTTAATTGGGGAATTATTATGATGCTGTCGCGTCACAATGTTTGTATAAGACAGTGACAGCAACAATTTTATTACTCAGATAACATTTATTTGATTATTAAAAAATCAGCTCTTAGTCTTAAATAAATTAAGTAGGTATATAGAATTTTTAATAAGTACAATAAAATATTTAAAAACGACAGCTTTTTTAATTGATTTTACGATACATTCGTAGTTTCGTAGTCGGACGAAGTTACGCAAAAAGGAACCAATCCTTAAGCAGTGCCGGCGTTATGGGGGGATGGCCCAGGGCGTCAAATTCTGGGGGCGCCAGAAATCAGAAATTTATTTGCTAGAAACATGATATGGTATTACAAGATGATACAGTAGGTATGTGTTTCACATGTCTCGCCGTTTAACCGGCATGCAAATATTATTATGACCATTACCATAATGTGGAATTACAATTAAAAAAAAATATATTAAATATCAACAAAGTCTCTAGGCATATTAACTAATTATAAAAACATCTCTAGGCATATTTGACAAACCATATTAAAAAAAGTATAATAACTTTCTATATATATTTCTTGTAGTACAAGACATGAATTCAGCTATTGAATAAAAACATTTGTCAATTAGCCATTTTTTAAATTTAATTATAAATTTTGCAAGTGTCATCTCTCGATGTCATCTGTCAATTTTTTTTAACAGAGTTGTGGATTTACCTGGAACAATCAATCTGGTGGGATCCCTTGATGAATATTTTTTATTGAGACTCGTTTTCTCAAAAAGATGGCCATAAATCATTAGCCAGCCAAGGTCTGACGTTGGAGTCTCTTACCTCTCCTGGTGCAGAACTGTGCTCTACGCTCTGTGCATATGCATATTTTTTACTAGCTACTCGCACGGTTTCACCCGTTGCTCGGCTACTATTGGTCGTAGTGATGTTTTATAGCTTATAGCACTCAGGAACATTGTAATAGACAGCTGTCTATCCCCCGGTAACCTCACACACACGGCGAAACGCAACGCTGTGGTTGTTTCACGCCGGTTTTCTGTGAGGCCGTGGTATCACTTCGGTTGAGCCGACCCAATCGTACCGAAGCATGGCTCTCCTACACTTAAAAACTTAGTTTGAAAAAGGTGTTGCTTTTCTTACTAGGTCTTTAAATAACTACTAAATAAGTTTTGTCTGCCATACATTTTATTGTATAATTATTATTTATTTTCAAAATAGAATATTTAATATACGGTCAGTCAGTTCGTCAGTGAAGCTAGGTGCTCGTTCCAAATTGTAGATTCGAATGGGTAAGAACGAGCAAGAAACTCCATCGTTATAATACAAATTATGGAAAACTTTTTTGTAAAGGCCTGATAGTTACAAGTTGCAACAGTATTTAAGTTTCTTGGTAGACTATATGTAAAATACATTGCGTTGGACTGTTCGTTGATCGTCCATTTAAAGTCACTGCCTTATAGTTTAGGTAATTAACTAAATGTAAACAATCTTGGCATGTCTTTTTATCTAAAAGTTGTCTAAAAATTGTATGTAAAAATGTTTACAATCAGTTATTTACCTAAATCGATGTTAGCTAATAAACTGAATTTAAATAATCTTTGTATGTACTTTATACGAGCTCTTTGATATAAAAAGACATACCAACATTGTTTACCTTTGGTTACAATCGTACTCGAGAGTTATTTAATTACTTATTCTAGTGTCTAACTGGATACTTGACTTAAGTAGTCTAAAATAATTTTGACGTTTCAATGCAAGAAAATAATGAAAAAAACATTGGTTTTACGCTTTTGCTAGATACTAACTTAGCATTCGTAATTTGTTAGGTAATTTTTAACAAAATAGTAAATAATTAACTAACTTTTGTCCGTCACTTTATTCGCGTGGAATAGTGACTTTCTGCAGATTTTTGCAATAAAAACTATCCTATGTCCTTTCTCGAGTTCCAAACTATATCTGTACCAAATTTCACTGAAATCGGTTCAGTAGTTTAGGCGTAAAGAAAAGACAGACAGACAGAGCTACTTTCGCATAACGCATTTATATTTTATTTTGACGAAAAAAACTGTGACGTCACATCACTCTCGCGCACAAAATATCATAGTTTGAGAACTTTTTGGCAGTTTCTTCAAAACAAAATACTATAGGTACTCGGACTTTTAATTCCATTCCAGATTTGACAATTTCAGTGTTGCAACGTTATGACACGTATTAAATAGTGACGTTGCGAAATTATTCGATGTGGAAATCGAATATTTCTGAATCGATTCCTCTCGTTTATAAATTTAATCTCGTAAACTAAGTTTATCAGGAAATAAAATATTTCTGATCCGATAATTTAGTTTTGACAATTAATTAACGATCTGAGACTTTTCTTTTGTAATTGTGTGTGAAATAAATAAAAAATGTGATCATGAAGGAACATGACAAATAAAACAGAAATTTTATAAATTGTGGCCGTCATCGCTATCGCTATCGCTGTTACTTTTTGTAACATTTATTATAAATTGTGTCTGTGATTTTTATTGTCAATTAACATATCTAGCTTACTAATTTTTTCCCCTATTTTGACAACATGAGATACGCATTTAGACCATTCGGTAGCCGTAATTTTTTGAATGCCTTCCTGAAACTGATTCACTGATTGTTTATCGATTTGTGTGTTCATCACTACACTGTTATATGTGGTATCATTATTTCACAAAATGACAGTGGTCAATGTCAAATCAGGAATCGAATTAAAAGTCTGACTATAGACTATTGTATCAATAGTCATAATATTAATGTAATGAGTCTAAGTATGGCGGTTAGTAATAAATAAGATGATGTTTTTATGTGTTGTGTTATTTTTAATTTTTTTTTTTGTAAATACCAAAATAAGTATTTATTATATCGATGCTTTTATATTTTGTTTTATTTCGTCCTTCCATTTCTTCCCGCAAAGGTTATCTGATGGTACGCAATCAGCGCTGCCCAAGGACGGTAAGGACATCCACATCAAGGAGGAGGAGTAGTTACAAATGGCTTCTCGGCCTTTTGACCGATTGGGCCTCCGGTAACCTCCCTCACATTGTAAAACACAACACAAGAGTTTGTTTTTCGCCGGTTTTCTGTGAATTTGTTGCATCATGCAGGTTGAGCCGACACATTCATGTAGAAGCACGGTCCTCTCACATTTTAATCTATCATTATTCAAGTTAGTTGATTCTTCTTATAAAAACCATACACTAAATCCAGGGAAACTGGACTCTCTCTAGCAAGACCGGCGTGAAACAACGACAGCGTTTTGTTTGACCGTGTGAGTGAGGTTACCGGAGGCTAAATCCTTCCCCGCCCCCAATCCCTCCTCAATCCCTAATCCCTAAAAGGTCGGCAACGCACTCGTAACTCCTCCGTTGCGGTGTCCATGGGCGGCGCTGATTGCTTACCATCAGGTAATCCGTCTGCTCGTTTGCCGACCTATTACATACCTAATACAAAATATTATCTTCGCCAGGAATGACATTTGTGTATAAAAGTGCGAGTAGGTAATATACCTAAAAATAAGAAATAAATCTTCATGTTGGTCAATATTGACCAACATGAAGATTTATTCTTCGGGTCTTATATAAGACCCGCGACTAGACACTTTAAGCGACATTCTAGGAATTGAGCTTAGCATTTATTGTCATGTAAACTAAGCGTGTAGGTACCTATATAGGTAAAATTGCAGCTCAATCGGCTAAAGATATCTGCTTTGAAATTTTATTGCAAATAGGTAGGCACAGGCAATGATATTATAAGTAAGTTTTAATTATAATGTCATTGGTGATCATCAAATGGCTTCTTCCGTCCAAGGTCAGACTCTTACTGATCAAAAACCCCCTTTCACTTGCTCTAGGCCGACCGGCGCTTGCCCCGCAACTCCGGTAAACATACTCACATCACTCTGCTTGTTGTAAAATATAAATGTAATAATCTCTAGCCGAACACTGTCTCTTAAGATACAGGATATCCTAGTTTAAGAGGCAGGGTTTATCAAATTTGTATACAGATTTTTCCAATCATGCAAGCCCTACCAATTCAACAATTGTTTATAAGATTACTCTGTAATACCTATGTAGTAATTGTTATATATATCTGTAATTTTTGAAGCAATAAATTTATTATTATTATTATACTACATACATTACAAGTTAAATAAAACAATGAAATACAATAAATTAATTAAATTTTATTGACTAGATACAAAAGTAAGTTATAGGTACTAGATTTTTATACTTACAATAAAAAAGCTACTTTTTGCGACAATAAACAAAAACAAAATTACAAAAACAAACCTACATCATTTTCATTTAGGTAATTGGCTACAATATGTTATTATGTGGAGTGCCATAACATGTATTTTCTTGTATTAAGTACACCAGGTACGGTGAAGGAAAACATCGTGAGGAAACCTGGACTTATAATTTCTAATTAAAAGTTTGAAATTGCCAACCCGCATTGAGCAAGCTTGGTAATTAATGCTCAAACCTTCTCCGTGTGAGAAGAGGCCTTTGCTCAGCAGTGGACACTTATAGGCTGATGATGAGGTACACCAGAAAAAACAATGTTATAGCACCTACCTACGTTTTGTTGGTTGTCCTTAAATAAATAAAAATAAGCGGTGGAGTTACCTAGTAGAGTTAACAGATAGTTCCTCTGAAGTCTGAAGAAACCAGTCATCGTAGCCTTGTCGATATTATCTACAGCCCCCAAAGTTATTTAGTTTTATACAGATAATAAAGAAAACACAGTACCTACGAAAAAACTTTGTAATCGATATAAAAATATAAATATAGCCAAGATCAGGGTGACCAAGCTTAGCTCTTATTTATAAGGAAACCCAAGTATACATGAGGAGTTTATTAAGATAGCTAGAAAGGATTTTTTCAGTATCTACAATTTCACAATTTTAAAATAAAGTCCAGTTAGGGTTGTACGGTTGACGCGGTGGCTGGGCACGGAACAATTCTTTGTGTGATCCACAAATTGTTGTTTCATGAGTCCGGGTGTGATGTGTATTATGTGACATTGTATGTTTGTAAACGCACCCACGATACAGGAAAAAAATCCTAGTGAGGGGCAACGTTAAATAAATTAAAAAAATTACTTATAATGATACTAGCTACTGCTAATCGGTTTCACCCGCTGCTCGGCTACTATTAGTCGTAGTGATGATTTATAGCCTATAGGACTCAGGAACATTGTAGCTATCTATTAGTTAAAGAATTTTGGCAATCCGACCAGCGGTTCCAAAGATTACCCCCTACATACAAACTTACAAAATTCTACCTCTTTATAATATTACTAGTTACTCTCGCGCGGTTTCACTCGCTGCTCAGCGTATTGTTTTATAGAATATAGCCTTCCTCGATAAATGTACTAACGAATACAAAAAGAAATGTTCAATTCGAACCAGTAGTTCCGGAGATTAGCTCGTTCAAACAAACACTACAGCTTTATAATATTATCATAGTATAGATGAAATCGAAATAATATTAACTTTAATTACTATTTTACCTTAAAATTAGGACAAAACACTTTTCATTCCAAGAAGGAACAATATCACTAATCTTCACCATTTTCACTTATTATTTAAAAAACTGAACGGACTTTAAACGACGCAAGCGCCATCTAGTTATTGCAAAAACTCACCAGTCACCAAAACTGTTTAAATCATACAACACTGCGGTTCGGAAGCACAGTATAACACTTTGGAAGAGCAACGTGGAAAAATTACACATTTTTCTTGACGTTTTCAGTTTTCCGTCACTTGTTTTCATATTTCATTATTTGAAAACGAGGCTTTTTCGACGCTCAATCCACGTAGAAGTTGATGATACCTCCAAAGAGCCTAAAATCAAATAAGCAACTTAAGATCATCACCATATTATAGTGTGGGAGAGCTACGCGGAACGAATGGGTTAACATATGGTAATATTGGTGCAGCCGTTGTTGAGTTATGCACTCACCAACACATTTTATATTAGATTACCAGTTAGGCATGTTAAATTATGACTGGGACTCTGGGAGACCCATACTTCGGCACGAATGGGTCGGATCGACCTTAAACCACGGCCTCACAGAAAACCGGCGTGAAACAACCACAGCGTTGTGTTTCGCCCTGTGAGTGAGGTTATCGGAGACCCAATCCTACCTCACCCCCAATCCCGAAACCCTAATTCCAGTGGCCGGCGATGCACTTTTGACTCCTAAGGTGTTGCGGATGTCCATGGGCGGCGCCAATATTACTTATACAGGTGGAAAATCGACAAGAGGCTAGAGTCCTTACTGACTAAAGACCACCTCGTTCCTTCTTCAGCGCTGGGCCGAGGCTGCGGTGCATTATATATAACGCTTGACTCCTAGCTCAAACAATTACTTTGGAGATACAATTATTTTAATTGGGTAGTTTCCTAAGTCAAAAATAAATTAATTCGACGTTTCAAGTCAGTAAAATATCGAAAAATAAGTATACTTTCATTCAGCGATCGATCGATACACACACAAAGTTTTAGCTATTTTGTAGTTAAGAAATAAGAAGCGCAAGTGACGCAAAAATACAATGACGTCATAACTCAGTTTTTCATACAAATATCATAGAAAAGTATCGATTTTGACATTTGGATAAAAGTATTGAATTTGACTAGTTGGAAACTACCGTAGTCTATGTGCTTAAAAGCATAACAAATCAATGATTGGATTGGATTCCAGGAGATCGTAAAAACGAGACTACGGTGCGAAGAATTGATGGTACCACGGCCTCACAGAAAACCGGCGTGAAACAAACACAGCGTTGGGCCCAATCCTTCCCCTCCCCTAAATCCCAAATCGCTAACCCAGGGTCGGCAACGCACGCGTAACTCCTCTGTTGTTGCGGATGTCCATGGGCGGCGCTGATGGCTTACCACCAGGTAATCCGTCTGTTCGTTTGCCGACCTATCAAATAAAAAAAGCTTTAAAAACAAACTACTCTACTTGTTGTCTACAGCACGAACATTTCAAATATCATGTCGAGGATATTCAGGAGTTTCAGGAAGCGAGGCTTCGGCTCCTCGTCAGCTTTGCGGGCTGCTGGCTTTTCCCTCTTCTTTTCAGCATCTGAAAGTAATGAGTAATATCATTATCACCATCAGCAGCCGGAAGACGTCCACTGGTGAATTGACTAGTTGTCAAGAACACTATTTAGAAATTTTAATCAGTGACCCTATGACTTAATGACCTCGTAATAACGGATAATGAGAGGGGCAAAGTACAATTTTATTTGCCCTACTCGGGGATTGAAGGGGATTGCACTTTAGATTGTACCCAGCAATATACTTACTCGTAATTTTTTTAAACAATTTAAATATAAAGGTTTTAGGGAGTAAAAAATATTCAGCCCAAACTAAGAATCGAAACGTCGCGGGACCTTGCAACGACTGGACTGGACGAGTAGAAATTACCATCTACTATTATAAAATAAAATTTTAATTTCAAAAATAATGCTTCCTGAATAATTTCCCTAGTACCTACCATAGTCTACGCTCAAACATGGTAGAAACTAATCCCTTTTATAATCCCAATAAATACAAAAGCACGACAATGTTTGCACCATCGATCGACATGTAACATTTGAATTTCAATCGGGTTATTGCCAAATTCCTTTTTAAAACCAGGTATACATATAATTATAGCATTTAAATTTAAACACAGAAGATTGAAAATGGTATGTACATAAGTAACACAATAAGCTATCTCGTTCTTGCGCGCGTCGATTCGATGAGTGCGAAAGAGATGCGCATTATTTGTTTTTGTCATTTGGCGCGAACGCCATTTTAATTTGTTATTGCACCAAAACTTTGTGTGTGCATTTTCGTGTTCCGAAGTCCATTATCAATTTGATTTAAAAGTTATATTATGTCTGTTTTATATTTGTAAAGTGTGTAATTTATTGAGAAAAACGTAAATTAAAGTGTTCCATTTGTTCTGACAAGCTAATAAATACGATATTTTAAAATTCAGAAAGGTTTTTCCGAAAAGTTGCAAAAATGCAAAATACGCAGTGCCGTTCGCTCAACGTAAATAACTTACAAAATCAGTGTTTTATAATAAAGTTATAGATATCAAAGTGTCTGCAATGTTTTTGAAATAACAAATACCTATATTAATGCAAAAATCTGTTGGAAAGTGTCTAAAATGAAAGTTTTTTTGTAAATAAGTTACCTAAGTTTAATAGTGCCGTGCCATTTTGAAAATCGTGAGTGTACCTATAGGTACAATTTTGATGGGGGGATGGAAAATGCCAAATGGATTTTAACACGGGCATTTTTCGTATTTCCGTCGATAAACAAAGGTAAGAAATAATAAATAATAACTTGTATAGTTTTAACGTGCTTAGATAAAATGGCTACTTGATTTTAAATGTAATTTGGCACAGAGATACGATTATAATCCGAAATTCATAGTACATTTTATTTCTAAGAAAATGTTCAATTATTGTTGATTTGTGTTAGAGACTATTAATAAATAACTAATTAACTTTCTTTCTGAAACCTCATTATATATTATGTATGTTGCCATCTAAAGAATGTATTTATTTATTTATAATTTAATATAACCATGAAATTATACTTAATCATTTTTTTTTTATTTCTACTCTCCTCTTCTATCTCAATTGTAGATGACAGCAGATCACATATGAGTATGCACAATTATTCAGAACATATGTAAATGTTTTTGGCAAACATAATTACAAAAAGGTTGAGAACCCCATTAAGCATGCATTGTCAAAATTGAAAACAAGGAAATCAACTGTCCTAAAGTTGTACTTTTAAGCATTAATTTACTAATTAGCCAAATTGGAACTTGCATATAAATGATAAATAAAACAGATAAACTATTTAAAACAGGTACAGTTTTGGTAGTATAGATAACTTTGAAGGAACCTTTTCTAATTCTTTAATTATTCCCTAATATAAAGTTACTTTTGAATAACTTCACATCAAACAAAATAGGATGATCAATGATTCCATGGAAAGCTGAAAACAGATTAGTATAAAATTTTCACAATAACATTCTTCAGCTCTTAATGGTAAAAATAACTTACCTAATTGTCTTTCCCCCTCACCAATCCCCTGGGAAGCTCTCTCTATAGCCTTAACCTGCTCCTCGCTGAAGACTGCTGAAGCATCTAAGAACACTTGTATGCTGTACTCCGAGAGATAATGTGACCAGTGTCCGAAAACACCAATACCTGAAAAATGTTTATAGGAAAAGTGAGAACCTCCTTTTTTAAAAAAATATTATCAAAATTAACTAAAAATACGGGTTACTCACGTGTATATATTAAGAAAAGCTCTACTAGTTCAGAACCACAGTAGGCTGCGCGACGTCGCCGCGTCCGCGCACGCTGCTCACGAGGAAGAGTTCTCTGTGGTTCGAAACTAGTAGAGTTTTTCTCAATATATACATGTGAGTAACCCGCGATTTTTAGTTAATTTAGTATGTCTCACGATAGTTATTTAAAAAATATTATCATTTACTCTAGGTATGTGGTTGAAGGGCTACGATGAAGCTTGTATTTAGTCAAGTATTGTTTATTAGATTTAAAAGATTATATTAAATCAAATGACTTTATGTGCTGAACAAAGGTATAGTCTGTAATGACCAGAGTATATTGCTGACTTAAAACTAGTATTTTTTTTTTCAGTTATTTCATGTGGGTAAGGCGTTATTCTCAATCAATTTAGTATGACTGACAATAGTTACTATATGTATTAAAAATGGCAAAAGATTTCGAGATGTCTTGTCTATGTTCTACCTAAAAGACATGCTTATATTATGTACATGTAGTTTTTTTAATTATAAACATTATGCTGCAATAGGCAAGACAGATATTTTAGCGACTATAAATTCAGATTCATAAATCAGCCAGATAGCTTGACAACTGATAATTTTGGCAGTCCACGAAAGTAACTTGGCAATCCAAACTAATATTATAAATTTAAAGGAACTCTGTCTGTCTGTCTGTTTGTCTTTTCTTCACGCCTAAACTACTGAACCGATTTCTCTGAAATTTGGTACAGACATAGTTTGGAACTCGAGAAAGGACATAGCATAATTTTTATGCCAAAAATCTGCAGGAAGTCAGTATTCTACGCGAACGGAGTTGCGGGCAAAAGTTAGTATATTTATAGGACTTTTAAGTAGCATTGACTAGTGGATCTTGCCTATAGGTCGTGGAAAGTCTGATGGTATAAGCACTGAGTCCAGACCACAGGTTATGGAGCTGAAGTTATTCTTGTCCACTTCATAACTTGGCCTGAAAAATAGAAAAAAATATATTAGAACTTTAAAAATCAGGTGCTGACTGGTAGAGAATGCCAAAAGGCATCAAGTATGCCTATACACCAACTTCGTACAATGAAGCATAAAATAAATAAGTGTTCTACAGTACACTTAAGTTTTACTTTTTATTCATACAAATCTTCTCCTACTAAACATAAGAATCAACCTTTTTCAAAATTTATTCTTTGGCAACATATTTAGACATTCATTTTTATATTTATTACAAAAGAAGATGGAGACTGTTTAAATTGTATTATTATTGTTTTTTATTTTTTTAATCATGAATTGCCTTGCTTGCTCTGCAGAGACCAGAGGGAGTTTCTGACTCAAAACTATCCAATTGCTTTTTCTGCTCCAGGCCAGTGCAGAAGATTGGAGCATTGTCACTTTGTTTTTTATTTTATATTTTACATGAAAACTCAAGAAGAAATTGTGCATGAATTCAACAACTAAACAGTCTAAGTATGTAATTGATATATTTGATCTAGTTTATAATTTAAAACAGCTTAAAATCAAGACTATAATCTTCATATTACCACAAGTATAATAGTCTTAAAGGCATTAAGAAACATATATCTATCTATCAAATACTAGTTTTACTAATTACTATAACACAAATACAGTTTAAATTAACATATATCACTAATAGACAGTATTGTTGACAAGTTTCTAGAGGTCTGGTTAACTTTAAATTGCACGCAAATTATTACGTTTTTAGACCACATACCTGATGGTATCAGACACGTAAAGGTCAGCATCGCCTGATAAAGAGGTGAGTTCTACCAAAAGAGGTCCTATATGCATCGATTGCCAGTAAGAAAAGTTTCCAGCACCCACAGCACCGACTACAGTGTCCAACAATATTTTGTCCGTCTCTATTTGGACGTAGCTTGATAATAACGAACTCAGTGTCGACACACATATAATCCCCAACAAAACTAATATGAATTCCCTGCGCATTGTTTTTAATTTAAAAATAATAGACGCGCAAACGGAATTTCTGCAAAAACGCAAACCAAACCACCGAAACTTCCAATTGGAATGTCATTGTCAAATTGACAGCTGACAGTTTGAAGGTTATAGATGCGTTCTGAAATCGGTACCAGTAAAAAAATCTGACTACATTTCTACGACAAGAAAAAAAATATGTTTTAATATTTTAAACGCAACTTGTACTATATAATACTTAAAACATATTTTAAAAATAATTATAGTAAATGTTTTAAACTATTTCATACTCCTACTTCATCAGAGACGGCCTGGCGCCATACGTCATGGTTTCAGATTCGTCGGCGTAGCCAAATTCCTTCATCTATTTTTATCAGTAACTGAAGTAAACTTATTTACGTAAACAGCTTACAGTTATAGATAATAATAGAATTAATCTGTCGAAAACAATGACGTTAAACAGATATGAAGATAAATTGTTTTATTTTCCTTTGCTGCAGAACGTTTTTTGTATCGAAGTATTTTTGATTTTTTCTGGCTCTTACTATGTATTAAAGTCTTAAAATGTATATGCAAAATAATATTACTTGTCTGGATTTGATTGAGATAAAAATTATAGAAAGTTTAACTAACTACGCGTGCGGTAAGTAATTAGAAAAAATGTGATTTTTTATGAATGAATGCAGACTCCATGGTGAATATAACTAACTTGTGATATATACGTGGTGTAAGTAATAGTAATATAAAATCAGAGAAAAGCCCCGTTGCGTCGGTTCATTAATTCTGTCACACTAATTAACTAATTTAGAGAGGAATATTTTCATACTTTTTAATGATTATTAAAATTAAAAAAAAACAATAACAATGTGATAAACCAGATAATAATGTTATATTTTGTTTCAATATCAATGAAAAGTTTACGTAGGTACTTACAGAGATAGGTAGCATTTTAAAAGTAGATATAGCTATCAAATACCTATAGGAAAAAATAATAAAACTTTTTATAAACATTCTTACACATACTTTTATCAGTTATTTTCAGTTCTATTAAGTCTTTTCGACCTATGTTATAAAATGTAATATTTTTATATCATGCCGATTATGATTTTTTCGTTTAAAATTAGAGCCGTGTTTTTAATTTAGAAAATTTTCCAGATACTTGGCTTTTGGCACCGCATTTTTCCTCAGAATTTTCTTAAACAGACAACCTTATTACCTTTGTTTAAATTTATACATACTGTGGTCTTAAGAGGACCGTGGTCTTCTTCCTCCAAGAGGTGCTGAAGAAATCTGTTGGACCAGAATTGATGAGAATAACGAGGGATGCGGATTAGTGAAAATCTTTGGAGGAGGCATACGTCCAAGGAAAAAAATATTATTCCAAAGTACTTAAATTTAATGAAATGAAAAAATTTAGTAAACTTAACTATAAAGGCTTATTTTATTTATACTTTGATCAATTTGAACGTCAGGTTGTTTCTTTTTTAAAGGAATATGTCGACTAATGAGTAAACGTATGGCAAGCTATCGGCGGGCGTCGCCCACGGATTCCCACAACATCAGATCGTGTATTGCTGGCCGTTTAAAGGCGCTGGATTTGAGAAATTTTTATTTAGAGATAGGTAGGGAGAGATTTAGGGCGTAGGTCTGCTCGTTTCCCGAGCGTACGGCGCGTAGCGTTCCGCGTGCGCCTCAAAGAGCAAATAGACCACTACAGACGGGGCCCTATAGGGCTGATGTTCAGCCGAGGTTGTGGGGTAAGTCACCCCCACAGAATAGATAAAAAATTTTTTAAACCTTTTTTATCTGTTCTGTGGTCACCCCGGCCCAGAGCAGGAGAAGGAACAGGGGGTTTTGGAAGAAAGGTCTGCTCCTTTGCCGACATATCTCGTAATAAAATATAGGTCGGTTGGTTTTTGCTCCCGTTTATAAAAGTCAACACCTATATCCACTGATGAACAGACGGACGTATATTTCAAAGTATATAGAATTTTTGAAACAAATACTAAAAAACCTTGACTTAGGCATACATTTTATGAGTATTAAAATATAGGTTTAGATAAGAAAATTCATTTTTTTAAACATAAGTAGGTGTAGATAAGAAAATTCGTTTTTTTTTTCATGTATAAAATAGTACGATATAATACGGTGACGTTGATATGATAAGTTAGTCACATAACTATTTTAAAGTCAACAAAGGAAAAAATATACAAAAATTAATAGGTAGGTACTTAAGTGATTAGCTGAAAAATTCATTGTTTGAAATGAGTCATTTAATTTTTAACGTAGGTATACGGCTGCGAATTAGGTTATAGGTACATAGGTATATATATTATAAAAATGAATCGCGAAATGTGTTAGAAAGCGCATAACTCAAAAATGCCTGGACCTGGACCTGGAAAGTGTGGGAGAGCCATGCTTCGGCACGAATGGGTCGGCTCGACCGGAGTGATACCACGGCCTCACAGAAAACCGGCGTGAAACAACCACAGCGTTGTGTTTCGCCGTGTGAGTGAGGTTACCGGAGGCCCAATCCTTCCCCTTCCCGGACCCTTCCCCAATCCCTAAATCTCCAAATCCTTAATCCCTAAAAGGTCGGCAACGCACTCGTAACTCCTCCGTTGCGGGTGTCCATGGGCGGCGTTGATTGCTTACCATCAGGTAATCCGTCTGCTCGGTTGCCGACTTATTACATTTTTTGTAACTTTTTCTTACGAAAGAAAACTTTAGAGAAGTAAGGAGGTATTAACAACCTTTTCAGTGCCGTGGCCGTTCGCGAGGAAAACAAATGACTGACACCGAGGCAGTCTTATACCCGTGCGAAACACGGGCACTCTGCTAGTCTATACTAATATTATAAAGAGGTAAAATTTGTAAGTTTGTATGTAGGGAGTAATCTTTGGAACCGCTCGCTGGTCGGATTGTCAAAATTCTTTCACTGACAGATAGATACAATGTTCCTGAGTGCTATAGGATATAAAACATCACGCTACGATCAAATGGAGCCGAGCAACGGGTGAAACCGCATGAGAGTAGCTAGTATTCGATAAAATGTTGTGGCCCAGAGGCGCCCCTGGCTAGTAACAATGTGACTTTTCCGAGTTATATGTACTTCCTATGATTAGACACCACTGACATATGGCAAAGGAAAACATCGTGAGGAAACCTGGACTTATAATTTCTTTTTACAAATTTGAAATCGTCAATCCGCCTTGAGCAAGCGAGGTGATTAATGCTCAAATCTTCGCCGTGTGAGAAGAGGCCTTTGCTCAGTAGTGGGCTATATATGTATGTATGGGCTGTTGATGTGATGTGAACCATTCTTATCATGACTTTAATTGGTAAAGTCTTTCCGTATATTCAAGGGTCCGTTTATGCTGGTAGCTACCTACACGTCTTCGTGTATATTCTTTGATAAAAAAAACTACAAACGGAAATTACAATCATAATATATTATCTGTGGGTACAAAATCTTCAATGAACATTTTATTATCTTGAAGATAAATAAAAAAAACAAAATGAAATGCCTTTTTATCTTTTTAAGTGTGTAACGAAACAAAACAAATACGTGACGTTGACTTTACTTTAATAATACTGAACGGATCTGAATGTACTTAGGCACAGAGGTAGTCTACCATAGACAGGGCCCAACAGGGCTGATGTTAAAAACAAAAGCAGATGGATAACTTGATGGAAAGCAATTAGCGCTACCAATGGACACTCGTAGGGATCACCAAAAGAGTACCAAGTGCGTTGCCGGCCTTTTAGAATTAAGGTTTGGGGAGGGGTGGGGGAAAGGGAAGGATTGGGTCTCCGGTAACCTCACTCACACGGCGTAACACAACGCTCGCTGTTTGTTTCCCGCCGGTCAGTTCCGGCGTAAGGGTCGCTGACACCCCTGGCGAAAATATTGTGGCGACCCACTTGAGGGAAGCAATATCAAGTGTTAGATTTTTGCTGACACCAAATAAAATTTAAAAAAATATCTCAATAAAAAATATGCATATGCACAGAGCGTAGAGCACAATTCTGAGAGTTTGTACCAGGAGAGGCAAGAGACTCCAACTTCAGACCTGGGCGGCCCAGAATTTTTCGCCCAGGGCCATCGCCCCATCAAGCCGTCCCCCCCAACCTAACGCCGGCACTGCTGCCGGTTTTCTGTGAAGCTCTGGTATCACTTCGGTCGAGCCGACCCATTCGTGCCCAAGATTGACACTAGCTTGACTCAAACTTCAGTCTCCATTATCTTACTCAACTCTTATCTCTCATTTCGTCATTAATTAATATTGAAGTTTTTTACACAATTGATACAATAATTTTTAGCATTCGATATAAATTCCTTTAATTTATGCATCGATGTTATAATGATGAATGAAAAACAAAAGTCAACTAAGAACAATATTGAAACTCACTTTTTTCGAATTTAAAGAATCGTTCTTTTCCTAACGTAATTAATTGCACATGCTAAGTTCGAATTCTTATCACTACATAGTATAAAAGTTTACGTTTTTACCACTGCATAGTACAAAACAAAGTCGCTTTCTGTGTCCCTATATCCCTATGTACGCTTAAATCTTTAAAACTACGCAACGGATTTTGATGCCGAGCGATTGAAGAAGAAAGGTTTATATGTATAATAGCATCCATTAAAATAGTGAAGACATTTTAGTTTCAGCATTGCACCCGTGCAAGGCCGGGGTGGGTCGCTAGTACATTGACAAATAATAGACGTTGAATTAACTCTCTAGCTAGGCCTTACGGCAAACCTTTTGTCCACGCTTTTGTCATACACTGCGCAAGTACATATTTCTTTCTTCTTCGATATTTCAAAGCATCTGAAAGTGATAATTTATCACATTCAGATACTTTTATCACTGATAAATGTGATTTTTCCTAGTAAGAAAACATAACTTTCCTTACTAGCTAGCTTACAAGTTTAAATTAGGTACCTACATTTATTATTTTCATAATTGGTATCTATAACCGACGATAGAATTTATCTTTATCGATTTTATATTATTTTATCCTACTTACTCAAATAAAAAAAAAACGTAAAAATAAAAAAGACTTTTCTACCCCGAGACTCCCATTCAATCAAAGAGGTTTAATTTCTATGCATTCAATCTATGCACAGAATAAAAATGCTTGTTTGAGAGTTCTGTAACCAACATTCCGTCCCTTTTTTTACCCGACTGCCAAAGAAGGAGGGTAATGTTTTTCGAGTGTATGTAAGTATGTATGTATGTCTTTTCCTTTGTGACCTCCTGTAGCCTAAACGGCTTGATGGATTTTGATGTATGAGGTATCGTTAGATTTGTCTTGATTACGGGAGTGTCATAGGATACATTTTATCCTAAAAGTCCCACGGGATAAAGACATAATAATATTTTTTCTAAATTTCCCTTTAAAAAAATATTATTAAAAAAACAAAATACCCGACTGCACACTAAAAAAAAAGAATAAAAAAAGCCCCACAATACAAATTTACTGAATATAATTTATAAATGTTGATGGAAAGCATCGCAGGCGGGGACCACCTTGACCGCCACCAACGAAAATTCTGCTAAATGGTGCACAACAGAAATGACTATAAATAAGCCTCTGTTGGTCCCCGCCTGCGATGCTTTCCATCAACATTTATAAATTATATTCAGTAAATTTGTATTGTGGGGCTTTTTTTATTCTTTTTTTTTAGTGTGCAGTCGGGTATTTTGTTTTTTTAATAATATTTTTTTTTTACGTTAGGAACATAACTGTGCACAAGACACACCCTTAGGATTGGGCCACGTCAGTGTACATCCATCTCTTTCACTCCCACTAAGTTGAAAAGAGAAAAGGAAACAAAAACAAAGCATCAGCTGGGCACATCCTGGCAGGTTCACAGCTGCTGTTTATTTACATTATTCCATTATAACCTGACCTTTCAGGGTGGCGCTGCTTGTTAAGAAAGAAAGAGAATTTCAGTACATTTGTTGTTAGTTCAAATTTCGTCCGCGTTTCTAGTTATGTTAAGTTTAAAAAAGTGCTAGTAAAAAGTTAAAATCAGCTGTCTTTCCTGTCGGTTATTGTTGGTCATTATATATTTCGTAAAATTAAGCTATAAATGGAGTTTTTAAAGGTGATTCTTATAATGTAGGTCGAGCAAATTGTATAAATAAAATGGCCGCCAAAAACATGGGCCCTGATTCACAATGTCAGATAAAATATATACGATCTTAATTTCAAATTTATAAACGATTAGCTACCTACTCTCCCGCCGTTTCATCCGCTGCTCGGCAGCGTGGAGCGTGATGTTGTATTGTCTATAGCCTGCCTCGATGACAAACGAAAGCAAAACGATTTTTTCAATTTGGACCAATAGTTCCTGAGATTATCGGAAACAAACAAACGCTGTATAGACGAAGTATAGACTTCGTAGCGACTTAGTATTAATGCGTAAGCGTATTATATACTTATTTTCGATTGTCAAAAATCGAGTTTCACAATACCTAGATTTCCGTTTCTGTTGATATTATTGAGAAAGTCTGATTTTTCAATGGTCAGATAAAAGTTACCTGGGGAATAATTATGATGCTGTCGCGTCACAATGTTTGTATAAGACAGTGACAGCAACAATTTTATTCCTCAGATAACATTTATCTGACTATTGAAAAATCAGGCCTTTGTTATCTTAAGAATTATGTCAATGGATAGGTAAAGTATGTTTCAGAAGCTAATAAAGAAAGAAAGAAACATTAATCCAGTTAGATACAGGTGGTACGGTACCAGATATTTATTATAGTGGAATACAGGGTAGGTATATTCTGCCGATGTTAGGCGTGCAAATATTTATAAGCGGCCCGCCCCCGCTTCGCACGGGTCCAACTATCTCGCTATCAAAGGGTCACTTTTTCTCAATTTTCCCCTCTACTTTTCTAATATTTTCTTTGATAAGAACCCTCTCCTAATAATAACAAACATAACATAAAAAGAATTAGTAAAATTGGTCCAGGCGTTGTTGAGTTATGCGCTTACCAACACATTTTGCGATTCATTTCTCTAATATAGATAGAAAAAGATAATACAAAGACAATAAGTACTTTGACCCTTCAACCGACTTATTTTCTATTTGAATTTAGAACAAAATTTTTTGAATAAACTGAAAAAAAGATGTGGTAAAAAAAATCTTAACATTCTACGATTAAATTTTTAAAACCTAACGGATTATTTTTTGACGCTGAAAGTTGTAAAGTCATATTATAATGACTTCTACTAGTTTATTGTCGAATGCTATACGCCAGTGGGCACCTATTCGCTTCACGTCACAATACGTAACGTGTAAAAAATAAAATGACATGGAAAAAAAGGGGTATTTTCTGTATATGTACATGCATATGAACCTATCCCGAAACTGTCAAATTTCATTAATCAATTTTCAACTCTATTACCAAGTTACAAAGTTAAATATGGAATAGACGTGTAGGATATCTTAACGTGCTGTCGCGTCTATAACTCAGCGTGGGGTCAAAATATGATTATCAGTTTTTGTTATTTGTATAACGAACTAGTTTCGTCGTTATAAATAGATATCGGCTTTAAGTGTTATTAATAATAATAATTTGATAAGAAATCGCGACCTAGATATAAAATAAAATATGAATCATGTCATTGGTTTTATATCATTAGGTTTTGTAAAAAAAAAGTAAAACGCATTTTTTTTTGTAATCCTAGAGGAGAGGCCCGCAAAGCGGGACTTTGCTCGGGTCCAACTATCTCGCTAACAACGAAAGGGTCACTTTTTTCCAATTTTTAACCGACTTCAAAAAAAGGAGGAGGTTCTCAATTCGATTGTATTTTTTTTTTTTTTTTTTTTTTATTTTTTTTTTTTATGTTTGTTACCTCAGAACTCCGTCGTTTATGGACGGATTTGCAAAATTTTTTTTATGATTGAAAGGATATGCTTCCAGATTGGTCCCATTCTTTTCAAAATTGAGTTTTGATGATGGGATCCATGAGAAATCGAGGGAACTCCTCAAATATTATAGGCAACTATATAGTAATTTTAATATTTTCATAGAGCACTCAAGCATTTACAGTCAAAAAGTAATATTTGATGGGGTGGAACTGGTGAAGAAGATCAGAAATGGGTGATGAAACTTGACACTCGCATAGATATCACAATCAAGGTAGTTCAGCAACTATGAAAATGCACTGTAAACCAATGATCTTAAATAATTATGTTGGAAATGTTATCATCGAACTGATTTAATGATGATTATGGAGCTGGAAGGTAGGCACTGGAACTGCGTACCTAATTAATATATCCTAGCCGTGTTTGGGCTTGTTAGAATTGTTATAAGATGCACTTTGGCTGTAAGGTACTATTGAACTGATGTGATGATGAAGCTGGAAGGTTGGCATGGGGCCTAGTATTGTGTAAGCTTATTAGAGCTGTCAAGAGCAATGGAAAGGGCTATGCTCATAGTTTCCGTGCATGTTCGAATCAGAAATGAAGAAATCCGCAGAAGAACCAGCGTCACCGACATAGCCCGAAGAAATGCCAAACTTAAGTGACAGTGGGCACGGCACATTGCTCGTAGAACAGATGGCCGATGGGGCCGAAAGGTTCTAGAGCGGGACCGCACACCTTTGGGGGCGGAGTTTGGCCTAGTATTGGCTATTTTGCATTAGTCTACGTGGACTGCGTTTACACATTAGTGGTGAAATGCGTCATTGTGTTCTTATCGTTTTCCTGGTAATAGGCTAAGAGAATTCATTGGCATTTTTAACAAAACTGTCGTTTTAAATGGGTTGCAAAACAATAATTGCGTCGTACAAAACAATAATTGTGTTTCTTTTGTGTGCACATATGTAGATAATACTTACTTAAAAAAGGTTCATACATTGAATGACTCATAAATGTATATTTACAATAGCGATGGTCTTTTGTATTTTTACCAACTTGTCTATATATGAATGTTCTTAGTAATAACAAAATAGTATTCTTCATTTAATGGGTTACAATTGATACAAAACAATAATTGCATCGGTCTTTTTTCTATGTACGAATGTATTTAATCATAGATACTAAATTAGATTGCATTTGGTATCTTTGAACTTTATCTGTCTGTTGATGAAAATATCTAGTTTTTTGTTATTTGGCGAGAACTAATATGAATTTATGATAAGATTATTATTTTTTTTAACTATAAGTCATAAGTATCTCATGCATCATATCATCTCTCCTCGAGATCAAAACGATTACACAGTAACAATGTACTATGATATGTATTTCTACGTATAAGTATGACATTGGTAACTTTTTCAAAAGAAATGTAGGAACGATATTGACTTCTTTGCCATAACACATTATAATAAAAAAAAACACTAAACGGCTACAAATAAAAAAAAAATTTACAAAATAAAAAAACCGCCTTCAAAAAAAGTCAAGCAATAAAAGTTCCTACACTAAAAAGTAAAAAATAACAATTTGAATTACTGTAAAAAAACTTAGTTTATAGGTAAACTTATTTGACATTAATATTTTGCAAATATTCAAAATTTATTACTTATTTTTGGAGTCGGTGCCAGCCCATGCAAGGAAATACAAATGGGCAACAATCCCTTGAAAAACTACCTCTTACTTAATTATAAAACTACTTAATACCTATTTGCATACTCAAATATAGGTATATTAATTAAGACATAAATACAGATTAGACTTCTCTACAAAAAATGTCCGATTTGCACATTTTTTTTTAAATAAAAAATATGTACTTACAAAAACATTTTAAGTACATTGAAAATGTTTAAGCATTATGTACGAAAAATGGCACCGGATATTAAAAAGCTAACTAACATTAAGTTTCAACATTAAAATGCTGGCACCGACTCCAAAAATAAGTAATAAATTTTGAATATTTGCAAAATATTAATGTCAAATAAGTTTACCTATAAACTAAGTTTTTTTACAGTAATTCAAATTGTTATTTTTTACTTTTTAGTGTAGGAACTTTTATTGCTTGACTTTTTTTGAAGGCGGTTTTTTTATTTTGTAAATTTTTTTTTTATCACTTCTATTCTCCTTAATAAAAACCTTTTCCTGACAATATTTAATACAACAAAAATAGAATTGATAACATTAGCACAGCCGTTATTGAGTTATGCATTCACCAACACATTTTCATTAGATTATCAGTTAGGCATGTTAATATTATGACTGGGACTGTGGGAGAGCTTTGCTTCGGCACGAATGGGTCGGCTCGACCGAAGTGATACCACGGTCTCACAGAAAACCGACGTGAAAAGTTACAGCGCGTTGTGTTTCGCCGTGTGAGTAAGCGTACCAAGAGTACCAGAGGCCCAATCCTTCCTCGTATCCTTAAATATCCGAAACCCTCATCCTCAAATGGCCGGTAACGCACTCGTAATTCCTTTGGTGTTGAGGTTGTTCATGGGCGGCGCCGATTGCTTACCATCAGATAATCCGTCTGCATAACATTCTTTATAATTAATACATTTACCAATTCAAAAAAATAAATCCCCCGGTAGGTACTTATGCTAGACCTCTCTCCACCTAATTATAAACGAATACATAATCTTATAATAAACAGTCACTAAAAATAACGCATTTAAAAATATAGGTCGAATTCATTTGGCTCAATAAAAACAATTCCTTTGTCTAATCATAATAGAGCTGCGACAAAAATACAACTCAACTTTTTTTCTTGTTTGTGTATGTAGGTACTGAATTTGACATTTTGAATGTCATTTTTGGCGCGAATAATTAATAATTTGTAATTTTAATTTGCTTGGCTGATATAGTTAGATAAAAGTTACCTGGAGAATAATTATAATAGTATAAAACAGTGCCAGCAACAATTTTATTCCTCAGATCGGATAACATTGATCTGACTAAGTACCTATTGAAAAATCAGCCCGTTTATATTTAATTGTTATCATTTACTGCCGTCCCGGCTTCGCAAGCATGAAATGCAAATACTTTTCTCCACTATTTGATTGATATTACTAATTACTATACACAATGATATTATAAGTTAAAAGGTGTAGATAGGTTACAAGCGCTCAGCAAGTGATACATTAAAATGTGGCTTATTAGCCACATTTTTTCATATTTGTCTCTTTTTCACTCGCGATTATTGAATCTTGCCATCCCACTTTAACGTGTATCATATCGCTCTATCTTGTGTGCATTAGTGTGCCGTTTTTGAAAATCAAATTTTTTTATGTAACCCATCTACACCCTTTGACTTACCTATAAAATTGACTATACATATAAACCTTCCTCTTCAATCAATCTTCTAAAAAACCGCATCAAAATCAGTTGCGTAACTTTAAATTATAGATACTGAATAAAATCATATTATAAGTTTAGTATTATTTAGGTCGAATGTCGACTTGTCTGTGATATTATGAATATGTGTAACGATAATGTGACCTCATTTGACCTTTTACAGAGCCGCCATATTGTTTTCATTTTATGTGAAGAAGTCAGAATAATCTCATAGATGGCGCTTAAAATAATATGTATATTAAAATTTTACATAATATTTTAAATACTTAATCAAAAGCTACCCCCCGCGCCTTCGCATGCGTGTGAAGTAGGTAATGTACCCCGGGATTTTAAAAACAACAGCGTTTAAAGCGATAGCTCGACTAAAATAATCAAATCAAGTACAAATATAGCCTATAGCACTCAGGAACATTGTAGCTATCTACATATCAAAGAAAGAATTTTGGTAATCCGACCAGCGGTTCCAAAGATTACCCCTACATAAAAACTTACAATTTTTACCTCTTTATAATATTAGTATAGATTTTTCGTCAATCGTAATCATCATCTTCAATAGCTCAACAGAGTCCACCGCTGGACCAAAGACTACCTTGGATTGCCGTGGTGATAATTATATCACCACGTTTGGTTGGAGAGTTGCAAAAAAAAAAAAAATATTTTAAGGTATAAATCAGAGCTCGACTTTGAGATTGGTTATAATTTATTAGTCTCCACTAATGGATGCCATTATACATAATATATATCTTCCTCTTCGATTACTCAATTTACTAAACAATAATTGCATCAAAACCCGTTGCATAGTTTTAAAGATTTAAGCGTACTTAGGGATATAGGGACAGAGAAAGCGACTTTGTTTTATACTATGTAGTGATAATAATTATTGTAAAAAAAAAACAGTAAATTGTTAATTTTTTTGTTTACCCTACTGTTTTGGTATTATTTTCGCAAAACTATTGTTACAAATATCTACTTAATTTGAACAATGTTTATTAAAAATCACATATTGTATAAAAAATTGAGGTCAAGAAATATAACGTACGGTCCCAATTTGAATGCACCTGCAATTTTTTTTAATTGTTTGTTTTAAACATATACCGTAAGGGTCAGTTCACACTAAGACGCACCGAGAACACTTTGAAAGATTGATTCAAAAAACAACTTTATGCTGTACAAAACAAGGTATAAAATTGAATTGACTATGCCCTTTGTAACTAGAAAAAAAAAATACTTTCGTTTACTATGATACGTTCAGTCTGTTGTGTGTTTAGAAAAAATCTAAAACGGTTTATTTATTTGTCAATGTTAATTTGCTTTTTGTAAATAAATAAAGTATTTAAAAACATTCAAATATTTTATTTGTTCAGACAAAAAGCAAATTCGCTTAACGGTAGTTTCTAACTAGTCAAATTCAATATTTTTATCCAAATAACAAAAATAAAACACTGAGTTATGACGTCATAAAATTGTTGCGCCAAATAAAGAAAGAAAGAAAGAAAATATTTATTTGTGAGAATGTAGTACAAATATAGGTGTTTGTGTTATGTGTATGGAATCTCACACATTCTACCGAATTGGTGTACAAATTATTTCGCTTAATATCTAGTTATAACTATGCACTACTTATTCTAAGTCTATGATAGGTCATCTAAATAATCTTTAGTGGAATAATAACATTTATTTAGCAAAATCTCAAACAATTTTCTTTTAAAAGACATTAGGTTAAGATTTTTTAGGTCATTTGGAAGTAGTAAATTTTGATAGCCATGCAATAGGTACGAGTTTCTGCTATATAATGTTGTGCGTTGGCTCGGTACAATATAATAGCTTACTTAGGTATTTCTTAAAAATTTGCTAAAAATATCTAAAATTTTGTGTATCTATCGGTCGATGAATAAAAGTATAGTTACTTTTCAATGTATTATCGTATTAAATACGTAGAATTAATTTAAGTAGGTGACTACCCAATTAGTAAGCGGGTGTTCCAAAGCCACGAGAAGTGCTTTTTTTAAATTTTCTGTCCCTCCCTTATGGTGAATTGTCGTGAGATTTTGCTCAACAGTGTTTGTGGCTTTTTCACGTAAATGCGTTGGTTTCTTATTATAAAAAGAAAAAAAAACAATCTTCTTCTAGTTTTGTTTACAACTAGTTAAGATTAGTATCAATATCTATTGCTTAAAGTTAAAAAAAAAACAATAGATTATTTCAATTTTATATTTTAAGTTTTTTTTTACAACTACCACGTGACTTTTTTCAGATTGCGTGGTATTTGTCGAGACCCTGTCCCCTTCTTCCCAACGTGAGATTAAAAGATATTTGACTCGAACCCCCCCACTCTCCCTTCCCGTAGTAATCTCACGTAATTTGAGGGCGCTCTTTATCAAACCGTTTATTAGTACCTAACAAAAAGTCTAAATAAAATACCACAAAAATATTAGCCTCGATAACCTCGACAGAACCAAATAAAAAAAAAAATAAAAAAAAATGGCGTACCTACCTATTCACCTGGAAGGTCGAATCGTACCTACTGTTAGTTTTTCTATTCTTTCATTTCAACCTTAAGTTGTCACCCTCTTACTCGCGAATGAGGTCAAGGTCGAATAAATAATATGTTTTATTTTACCCAAGGACTTTACTCGACGACTCGAGGACGTCGTGTTATTTTTTGGTTTAGTCAAAATTCTGTCTTAATTAATTAGGGGCTGATTATTCAATAGTCAGATAAAAGTTGAGTATCTGAGGAATAAAATTGTTGCTGTCACTGTCTTATTTATACAAACATTCTGACGCGACAGCATCATAATTATTCCGCAGATAACTTTTATCTAACCAATGAAAAATTAGCCATAAACTTTTTTTTTATTCAGCGTATAAACATATAAATTACATTTTTAAATATTTATTAAAAATAAATAATAAAAAACATTTAAAAATATAAAAAATAGTGTCCCACCGGTATCGGGAACTGAGTCCAAGCTACCGGCGGTCAGGGCTCCAGAGAAAGGAACCTCCTGACAATACGAGCCGTGTCCAGGAGTACCACTTTCTGAATCAAGCCCTTGATCCAGCCACCTAACGAGAGCCTCCTAAGATGTTGGTCGAGGTTGTTGGTCGTAGTTGCCATAAACTTATTATTACTTATCAATAAATAGCGACCAGACTGCCCCGGCTTCGCAAGGGTGCAAAAGGATGATACTAAATTTCTCCACTATTTAATTAATGTTATTATACCTAAGTACATATAAACCTTCCTCTTCAATCACTCTATCTATTAGAAGAACCGCAACAAAATCTGTAGCGTAGTTTTATACATTTAAACATACATTTAGCCGGGGTTGCGGGGTAAGCGCAATGAGGCACCGCGACCTCGGCCGAGAGCAGGAGAAGGAACAGGGAGGGGGGTTTAGTCAGTAAGAGTCTGACACTCTCTCCCGCCCGGCCCTGGACGGGAGAAGTCATTGGATGATTTTCCCCTCCCAAAAAAACATACATTTAGGAATACCTATAGGGAAAACTACTTTGTTTTATTACATGACTGTCCAAAAAAGGCTTTGTTTTTATAAATTTTGTCTCTTTATAGATTTATAAATCTGTTAGCTACGAAAGTATACATTCTTTAGGAGAAGTTTACAATTAAAATATTTTTCAACTTTGATTGTTCTTCTCAGTTATAATAAATAAATAAATAATGACAAAAAAAGATTTTTTTTCCTTATGACTACGACAACGTCTAGGGGGCCTCTTTTAAATCCTTTGTGTCACGTTTAACAACAATAATTTACTATTATTTATGTACGAACGCATAATTTTAAGAATGTTGTTTAGCTCGTAACAGGTTAATGTAGGTATAAGACTTTTAAAACTAATATTTCTAACAACTCTGTCGTATACATAAGCTGTGAGCCTACCTTATAATAATAAATATGTTCAAGACTTAATGTAGTGTTCCTAACTATGATGCAGACACTGTAAATGATACGCAATTGTTTCATTACGGTCCAAAGTCACGTATCAAAATGACGAACACAGTAACCGAAGCCGAAACAATATTGTAATTCTTGCAAAATTACTCAGCCATCACTAACCGATGCTTTATAACAGCCCATTTCCCTAAACTTTCTCTTTAAAACCTTTAAAACGGGAGAGAAAACAAGCTATTTATAGATAAATACTGTTTCCACGCCTCCTAGCTACATTTAGATATTTTGTTTACATACTTTGACGGAAAAGGAACATTAATAATAGTCTTGTTATTAAAGGTACCTATTGTTACGTTGCGTATTAATTAGTACGATGCTGTTATGAAACATAATAATGATATAGCTGTATACATAGTTTATTATTATTAGCTCTGATAACAGCGAGTCAGTTATTTAAATGAAAACAAACAACTCCTTATCTTCCAATGGGCTAAATGCGAAAATAACACAAGTAGACAAGACACGGCCATTTGCAATTATTCGACTAAATGAAATAGATGCAGATTCTTATTGGATTCTTTGTATGGATGACCTCCCTAACACGGTCGGGTTATACCCTCAACCTCCTTGTTTTCATCGTCGTATTTTTTTTCCAACGTTGCTAGCATATTGGTACTAGGCTGCAAATAAAGCTTCCCATACATGCTTAACACTCACGACTTTTTTCGAGATTGTTCTAGAAGTCGCGTTTTTTATGCGACTAAAAGTAGTTTTGTGTATTTTTTTTTTGTCTTAACGAAATTGGATAAATTTTTCGATTGTAATTTAAATTTAATTATATATTTCTGATCTTAAACCACAATCTGGTGGTTTTTATGATCGTGGGTACTTAATTACTAATGCCATTAGTTAATGACGTAAATAATAAACTGAAGAAGACCAACTTAAAAATAAATTAGAAAGTTTTTTGATTTATACATTTTTATTGGTGCGTACTTTTATTTCAAGGACTCGTACAATGTATAGTTTTTGTCCTATTAAGGAATAAGTACACACCTCTTCCTAAAACTCGCTTCGATTTTAGGTTCGCTTTGTGAGATAAGTTAGATCTTGTTTTAAAGAAGATCACGACTTACCAACGTTAATTTACTGAGAAAAGCTCTACTAACTTCAAGTCACAACGGAATCAGGACCATCATTATTGAGCAGCGGTTGCATCGCGGTGTTGTTATGTATCTGTGTTTTCTCTATAAATTTAGGCGAGTAAGTTCTTATTTTAAATAAATGTAGTAATACTAATAATACCACACGATAGTTACTATTAAAAAACCAGTAAGATCGTTGAAAATAAAATATTTCATATACATGAGTGATCCGATAATAAATAAGTGATCAAAATAGTCCTATTAAGTATTACTGAATCATAGTACTTAAATACATAGATACAATAAGACTTGGTACTTGAGTGTAGGTAATTTATCATTTCTTAGTTGATTTATGATATGAATTTTCCACTGTGTCAAGCACTTATACTAAAGATTAAATGACAATAGCTTTAAATGACAACAACTGGCTCATGTAAACTGCAATCTGCGTTTATTATATGCATGTATACAGACGATACAGATAAATAATTTGCTTAGTTGCAGATAGATTATGACATGGACAAGTAAATAAGGTAGTTAGAAAACGTCAGCTATTATCCTTCTGTGCATTTTCCCCGTTGATATCGATGTGGATGAATATTTGCTACATAATTATTTTTAGTTTTCTTTTAAAGTAAGTACTTTTGACTAAGTTTATTTTACGTTTTATTGATATATAAGTACGGCAGTAAGAGAAATTTTATAATTTCGTATATTTATTGAATTGATTTATTTAACAAAAGGTTTGATAATTTTCATTTATTCAATTCAATTAAAAAAAAAAAGCACGAGGGGACAAGGAAATGTAAATTGTGGTATTTATTAATTAACACGCAGGTGAAGTAACGGGCATTGGCTAATCGGCTGGTGTCTAATAATAGCATTATCATTATAGCACTTGTAATGTTATCAGAGCGTAATACAGCTTGGCTAATTACTCTAGATAAGAAATAAAAAGGATTGAAATTTCCCACACTTCAATTTTAATTGTTATTGGTTTTATCTTGTGAAACAATTAGCTTTTGTGTACGGAACACTTTCCGTTTTTAAAGAGAAAAGAAATTGAAATGCAGTTATTACACAAAATACTAAAAGTTTCACGTGCTATTTTAAGTTCTGGGTATAACTTAAGTAGGATGATGATAGTATTAAGAATTTCAAACTTGAGAGGCTTAGAAAAATGTTCTGAATTTTGATATGCATTGCAATATTGCAACATACAGAATGCTATTCGTATTGCAAAATAACCACGACCTTATAGACTTCCCTTAGAAACAGTTATTGCAGCATTTGTATTTTTCAATTACTGTTTGAGTACATGACTATTATAAAGGGAGGAAAGTACATTTTCATGTTATTTTAATATTTCATCTGGGAATATATTGTTAAAGAATTAAATTTAGAACATCGAGATTTATAGACCGACCTTCGTAAAATCGAATTCTCTTTCAACTTAGCTGATTACGCCTGTAACACTATAGTAAAAAAGACGAGATATAAAAAGAATGTTTCGTAAACTTTAACAAAAAAAATCGACTTTTAATCACTATAAACATGTAATTATTCTGCATTGTCACATTGTATGAATGTTGTTTTTAATTGAATTTAGATATACTTAAGTATGTACTTCTAAGAACATGGTGGTGTTTTCCCATAATTGGTTATACATCTAGCTTGTCACTTTTTTTGCATGTATCGATTTTTCCTACGCATAATGTAATAACTGACCAGCGAAACGTTCTTAAAATACAAAAAAGAGTAGGTACATTTATTCAAAGGCTCAAATTATGCAGTAAAATCAAATATTCGTTATCAATCGATTTAAATTAATAATATAATTATTCTCTGCACTCTTGTGGTATAATTATTCTCTGCACTCTTGTGGTATAATTATTCTCTGCACTCTTGTGACTGCAATCGTGTGTTATTTTTTTCAATTTTGCTATGTTAATTTTATAATTTCCATTAGATAATAATAAAATCTTTTCTAACAATTATTTACCGAAAGAACAAAATAAATTTCTTTTATTATTCACTATAGGTTTACATTAACAATAATATTATCGTAAAATGTTGAAGCGTATAAAAAAGCATATAATCTACAAAGGTAACAATTACCTATTTATATTCTATTGTTTATCCGTAATGGTTTTCAAACCAGTTACATTTTACAAAAGCTAATCGCAACAAAAAAACGTTCCGTGAATGGTCGGCGTTATATCCCCACTGCGCAGCCCGAGTCGCGCAGCCGCCATTACCGTATAAAAGCTACGAGCGCCACCGACGTCACGTAGTCGAAATCGAGAGGTGAAGGTGCGAATAATGGAGAGGTGGCGTCCATATTTTATTCCCATAATCGATCATCATCATAGGAGCTAGCAGCGCGACCGCCGACGTATCAAGTCGTGAAAGTGAAGCAGTGCAGTGTTTCGACGTGTCATCCAAGCAGATCGACAGTGGTTCGAGGCCGACCCAGGCGGATCGCGGCGATTCAGCTAAGCCACATATACAATCTCGCGTGCGAGCGGCGACCATCTTGTGAAACATCCAACTTGCAAGTCGCGGCCGGCTTAGATATCGCGAGCAACGTAACGTAACGAGCTGACTGAGCACCCTGACTGAAACAACGCTGTGCTCGTTGACGTATTGGATCAGTGTCCGTGCAGACGTAATAGTGAAGCAGCCAGACCATCAACAAGAGGCAGACCTAGAGCTGGGGGCGCGCGAAATGAACAGGCCCAGTCCCCCTACGTCCGTGGGCGCACAGCAGGCCCGCGGACGGCGACGCTCAGCGCTGCGGCGCGAGCGGCGCGACGATCGGTCGGAGCGATACGCCGCCAGCAAATGGGGCGCCGCACCCGCCGCCGCCGCGCTGCCACCGCCGCCCACGCACTGGCGGCGCGAGGGCCGCTGTCGACCAGAGCCCGATCGTGCACTACCGCTCAAGCTGCTCCTCAACGTGACGGCGTAGAGCGCCACCGCCTTACGGACTCTAAGTTAGTGATAAGTGGCGCGGGCGCGACGCGGCGGTTTGCCGTCGGGCCGCGTCCGCCGCTCAGTGCTAAGTTTTTATTTCGCGGCGCGAGGCGCGGCTGTTGGCGACTGGGTGTCGCCTGCGGCCGCGCTCCGCCGCCGACCAAATTCCGGCGTTAGGTATTATTTTGTGAAAATTTTAGTAGGTAAGTGCAGCCACCGTCTGGCGGTCGCTCCCGTCGCCGCCTTGGACCTAAACTTGAGAAAAACACAAAAAAATGCAGAAGGTACCGGCGGAGCGGCCGCCGGGCAGTGGCGCAGCGCGGCAGGCGCTAGCGAGGCCCTCGGTATGTTGTCGGCCGCCCGCTGCCGACGGCCGGGGCTTAGCTCCGGCTGCTGGCCGCGGCGCCCGCGCCTTGCTGCGCCGCTAGTCGTATCGTTTATTTATCTTGAGAGCGATGTGTATTTTATTTGTGCGCGCCGAGCCTGCCTCCGGCGGGAGGACCTGCCGTCCAAAGCTTTAAACGTACGTGTGAGAGGTCCGGCCCGGCGCACCCTAGTTGTAGATTTTAAAAATTTAACATACGGTAAATGTGAAAGCCGACTGTTGAAGATTGGGAGTCTATTATATATGTTTGTACAGTATAGTATATTGATCTCAGCTGCGGGCACCTGCGGCCTTCTCGTCTAGGAGCTTTTCTGTGATGTACAAAAAAAAAACGAGTATATTTGGAATTTTACAAGTTTTTTATAATTAATTTGTAATGTAATACTTTAAGTGAAGATTGAGCGATGGCGGTGGCCGCTCTACGCAAGTTTGTCCGCAGCATCCTGTCCCACCTTATCCCATCCCTAGTTCCTGTCCTATCCCAGGGCTCTTCGGAGCCCGCCATATAGTTCAGAGTTTCTGCAGAAGTCTAAAACGTTTTCTTCACTCTTTGAGAGTGGAACCAAAATTTTACCTTTCAGCTTACAAACTTGAAGTCATCAAGAAATATAACTTGTGTGCCCAAGAACAACAAGAATGGTATCATGAACATGTGGTATTATTGCCACTCCAAACAAGCTCAAGGATTTACCGAGTAGACCAGGAAGGAACACTGCCACTATGTGAGGAATCAAATGGAAATCTCAAAAGGAATCCTGGTGAGTGAGAATTTATTACTTTAAACTGCATTTTAACATGTTTATGCAACAATTTCTGTGTCAATAGATTGCAAAATGCCAATACTGATTATTCCAAATTAACATATTAGCTTATTTAACAATATTTCTGCTGATTTACACTCTTTTTTTAAACAAAACTTTAATTTTAAGATTGACTTTTGATATAAAACAGCTGGTAACTTTTTTTCATAACAAAGCAATGGCAACCAACTTAGTTTGCTTAACAGCGGTATACAAGTTGCAAACTTATTAAAAATTATTCTTTGCGTTCTAAAAATACAAAAAGAAGCAGAAATTTAAATGAGACATGTTTTTTTCTTATAGAGCAAGTTGATCAACATTTTTTACAAAATATTTAAGTTGTTGCTTTAAGCATATGCATTTACTTATTTATAGGTTATCTAACCAAAATTTCCTATGTTTATGATTTATGATAAACACATAAATCAACTAAGATCCAAATACTTTAATTACATTTGAGTTTTGAATAGTCCATGCTGTCCTAATAATTTTTATATTTATAATTTTGAGGTTAGGATTTAAAAGATTTCCTTTGCCTCATTCTACATGAAAACACAGTTTGACATTGGCTGTTATAGACAAGGCTGTGTTGTTATTTTTTTATTGATATTTCTTACTATTTGTTTGATATAATCATGTGATTACCAAATTAGTTTTTAGGATTATTTGATGTTATTATGTTTATTATCAATCTGATGAGTTGCATTGCAGAGTAATGATAGTAATATCAATTTGTTATGTCCAAATGCAGATAATGGCTATGCAACAGTAGAAAAAAATATTTATAACCTTATTACCTAAATAAAATTATAACGTATTACGTAATTCTGCGAATATGTAAACAAATATATTATGAACTCAATTGAAATGGGAGCGAAGATCTCAGTAGTGTAAGCAAACAATAAATGTAAATACTGAATTTCAACGTATTTATGTAGCTACGGAGTTATATTTATATTATGTATGCAGTAATTTGACCTTATGTTTGTGACTGGGGCCTCAAATTACATCTCAAGTTGCGTCTGTGGCGACATTTTGCAATTTTCCTTACCCATTGTGATTGTCTCAACTGAGGTTGCGAAATTATTTCGAAACTACTAAGTTTTAAAACCTAACCTAATAATGTATAAGCCAAGAACGGAGTAGGTAGCTAAGAAATGAAAAATGTACTTAAGAGTTAATTGCGTCTTTAAAATTATTGACATTATTATGCAATGCATTATTTATGATACATGTAAACTTTCCTCTTTAATCGCTATCTATTAGGAAAAACTCATCAAAATCCGTTGCGTAGTTTTAAAGATTTAAGCATACAATAGGGATATATAGGGACAGAGAAAGCGACTTTGTTTTATACCATTTATTGAGTTTTGCGGTTTATGCTTTTTATTTATTGATAAACTAAAACGGCCATATGTTATTTTAACAGCAACTACCGGCTAAGCCCGCATTATAAGGCAATAAAAAGAAAAATCCCACGGGAATTAATAATGTTGTTTATAGATTTAAAGCTGCTAATAATAATATGTATAACAATAACACGGTACGGTAGTCCAACTACCTAGTCAAATTCAAATTAATTCAATACTTATTATAGGTATTTATCTAAATGTCAAAAACAATACTTTGTATGAAACTCCAAATTAAGACGTCGTAAAGTAGCTTACTTATTTGTTAAAAAAAAAAAACGAAAATTTTGTGTATAAACTGATCGATGTATAAAACTAGTTATATTTCATAACTTTCTGTAACGTCGAATTTATTTTTGAATTAGGAAACTACTCTTTTAATCAAGAAGAAAATATTATGTTGCAACTTCCAGTCATTACAATTATTTAGCTATCTCCCAAATTCAAGATTATTTCAATATTAGGTTCTGGTAGATAAAGCAACGTTAGTTTTTAATGGTCTTTAGTAACGTAATAGGCTATTGTTACCCTAAGCCAGCGTTACAAACTAACAAAGCAATATCATAGTAATAATTTATTTACAAACAATACTGACCTACCGTTTAAAAGGAATGAAAATAAATTACAATTCACTGCTTGAACGCCAAAGTAATATTATTACTTTTAAACATGTGTGTGTATAGGTAATAAAAATACTAGAATTTACGATCAATGACGCTCGGTTGTGATTGGTTAATTCTTTTCCCTTCTCTTTTTGCATCTGTGGACTAAAAACAGTTCGTTGGAGTTCGTGGTAATTCGTCTATGCTCGGTCAATATTAATAATAATTATGTATTGCAAGGAAATATAAACTTTATTGTGAACGTGAAAAGGTTTGTTTTTGTTTAATTGTGTTTCATGTTGACGGTTGGATTCGATTTTTTTGGCATTTTATTAATAGGTAGGTACAAAGTTTCTTTATATTATTTTGGACAGTAATATTTTTTTGGTAATTTAGAATGCAGGTAGAGCCACAGGATAGTTTGGCCTGATCGTTTATGAGTATGAATTGAAAGGAACCTCTTGTTGCCACGCTAAGGATATTTAGCTACGTGCGTCGCTTATGGACCTACAAATTACAATTCTACTGAACTTACTTCCTTTTAAATAATGTATAGTTTTATTTATAACTAGAGCCCTTTCTGCGCTCAGATGCAACGCTGATACTAAATTACTCCACTATTTAATGAATGTATTAACTTTTTACACGTATAAAACATCCTCTTCAATCACTCTATCAATAAAAAACCGCATCAAAATCCGTCGCGTAGTTTTAAAGATTTAAGCGTATACATAGGGATATAGTGACAGAAAAAGCGACTGTTTTATACTGTGTGTAGTCGAAGGATAGAAATTCAACTGAATTATTTCATTCTGCTGGTCAGTCATGCATTATTTATTAAATGACTTACGATAAAGGGAGTAGGGTTATTCACCTTTGAAGTGCAGTTAAAAGTAGGTACAATAGGGCGAAACAGCGTCAACCGCGCGCTTTTATAATTCACAATGGCGACGTTTACATTTACACATTACAACTTGGAATAAAATAGATTTTATTTGCGATGAAGTAGGTGCAGGGGAAGCTGTCACAAATGTTGGAGACTAGCTTCCGTCCGCGGCTTATGAAAGTAGTCATCATCATCATGATCAGCCTGTGCACACTGCTGAGCATAGGCCTCTTCTCACACGGAGAAGGTTTGATTATTAATCACCACACTTGCTTAATGCGGGTTGGCGATTTCGAACTTATAATTAGAAATTATAAGTCTAGGTTTCCTCACGATGTTTACCTTCACCGTATGTCAGTGGTGTCTAATAATCCTAGAAAGTACATATAACTCGGAATCGGAAAGTACATATGACTCATCGTTGTACAAAAAAGCATATATAAAAATATTGTCCACTGCTGAGCAAAATCAATCTTACACTGAAAAGGATCACCAATCACCACGCTAGCTTAAGGCGGATAAGCGATTTCAAACATTAATTAGAAATTATAAGTCCAAGTTTCCTCACGATGTTTTACTTCAACGTATTTTATTGTTTTCTATTTAATCATAGAAATAACATACCTATGACTATGAAAGAGCCACATTGAAATTTGCGCCAGTTTCAAACCCTCATGCATAAGAAGCGGGCGCCTTAACCGTACCAATTACTAAACTGTTAATTGTAATTTTTGACCGCCATTTTGTTATTACATATTATTATAACCTAACCTAAATTATATTCGGCATCGACATATTTTTTTTACAAAATGATCTGTTTTTTTTTTAGGTATGTAGGTCATCGTTGTTAGTTATCTGTGGTTAATGGTTCATGTTGGAATGATATCTGTAAATTTTGTTTTTAGTTATCTGACGTTCGCGTAGGTACCTATTTAATATTTTTATTAAATGCGAAACTTATAATTATGATCAAATCTTCTCCGTGTGAGAAGAAGGCCTTTACTAAGCAGTGTAGTAATAAAATAGTCTATGTACTTACGCAATTTCGTCAAAAATGAATGAAATTGAATTTTAATGTAATAATAATGTACTTATAGTTAAAAAAAATGCTATTACTTATTTGTTTTTTAGCTAATTTCCAACAAATACAGTATAATAGTGCTATTTATATGAAGACCTTAACAATATACTTACGAGTTTTGTTGATTTTGAAGCAGTCAATAATAATTTTACTGTGGATTCTGATAAAAGCAAAATAGCTGCAGTTTTTATGTTGCCGTTTTGAACCGTCAGCCACGGTTTCACAGATTATAGAAAGCCCTCTTATTTAAGAGGCCTAAGAATCCAGCAAAACGTGCTAACGTGGAAGCTAGTCCAACTAATATTATAAATGCGAAAGTAACTCTGTCTGTATGTCTGTATTTTCTTCTCGCCTAAACTACTGAACCTATCTGTGTGAAATTTGGTACAGACATAGTTTAGAACTCGAGAAAGGACATAGGATAGTTTTTATACCAAAAATCTGCAGGAAGTCACTATTCCACGCGAACAAAGTCGCGGGTAAAAGCTAGTATTTCATAATTCAGATTGCCGCTTGGTTGCAAAGAGCAAAGGTAGTTAGTATTTTAAAATTTAAAGCATTTTAAAATAATATGGGGTTGTGTTGTAGTCTGAGTCTCCCCTTCGTAATTTGAAGTGAGCTCTCTGATTGGTTGACAGCTTTTGAGTGATTTTATTGATTACAACACGCGTAAGGGGAGATTCGAAATTCGAAACACATTTTAAAACGTAATATTTTGTACGACAGACGTTAAACATAGTATTAAACAAAGTCGCTTTCTCTGTCCCTATATCCCTATGTACGCTTAAATCTTTAAAACTACGCAACGGATTTTGATGAGGTTTTTAATAGATAGAGTGATTGAAGAGGAAGGTTTATATGTATAATAACATCCATTAAATAGTGGAGAAATTTAGTATCAGCATTGTGACCCGTGTGACGCTGAGACGGAGGGATAGTAATGTACTTGTACTTATCAATGTCTGTCTTTTCTTCACGCCTAAACTACTGAACCGATTTGTGTGAAATTTGGAGTTCGAGAAAAACATAGGATAGTTTTTAAACCAAAAGTCAGCAGGAAGTCACGCCACGCGAACAAAGTCGCGGACAAAGGCTACTGTTAAAATAATATTGACCTATAATTTACTATACTTTTAAAATTGCATATTTAGGTACACTTCTGTAAAAGCAGTAACGAAGTTTTAGGCACATTAAAAGCTTAAATATTTCTTTGTTAGACTTACTATAGGTTCTATTAAGTTAGTTTTTGAAATCTGATCCAACAGACAAACTGTGTATACAGTTTTGTTGGACATTTTATACTTTTTATAATGTAAAATGTACCTTTTAAGCAATAATAATAATACCACGTGGTATTGATATAACGGGATTACCCCACTACTTACAAATACCACGAAGTGTATAGTCACCACGTGGAGTGACTGACTGACTGAGACTGACTCATCGTTACAACCACGTGGTGTGGTGTATTTATCACAAGGCTTTTTTGGAGACATCTTGTCTGAATAGAATGAAAGTTGTATTAAATAATTTACTAGCTTCCGCTAGCGGCTTCGACCGCGTGGTATGTTGATAAAAGTACTTAGCCTATGTCCTATTCCGGAGTGTATACTATGCTTGTATTCGTCGAGCCGTTTTGGCGTGATTGAGTAACAAACATGCAAACATCGTAACTTTCGCATTTATAATATTAGTACGATTGAATATTTAAATAGTGCGGTACAAATCTTATCTTTGCACATTTCAATTCTTAGTAATATAGGTAGGTACTTGTAATATAGACTCACTTGCTACTGCCACGCGGCTTCACCCGCTGTTTGGTACCTATTAATAAGTCATAAGGGGATGTTTATAGCCTATGGCACTCGGAACATTGTAGCTATCTAAAGTGAAAGACTTTTGGTAATCCGACCAGGCAGCGGTTCTAAAGATTACTCCCTACATAAAAACTTACAACTATTACCTCTCTAAAACATTAGCTTAGATAAGTAAAAGAAAAAAAATATGCTAAGAGACCAATTTGTTTCTATTTACTTATTAAATTCCAACAATCATTACATAATGTAGTTCAATATTAAAATTTAGTATTTTCCTAGTTTATTTTTACTTTTTAATACTTGCTATTCAATTGCATGTATATTTTGTTTGACTTTTCAAAACGATTCTTTTGTCTTTATCACTATAAAATATCACGCTACGGCCAACACGAGCCGAGCAAAATGTAAAATAAGCTGTAGCATAGTCTATGGGTTTAGGTGGTTAACTAAAGGTAAACAATGTTGGTATGTCTTTTTATATTAAAGAGCTCGTATAAAGTACATACAAAGATTATTTAAATTCAGTTTATTAGCTAACATCGATTTAGGTAAATAGCTGATTGTAAACATTTTTACATAAAAAGACATGCCAAGATTGTTAAACCGATGTCCCTAATAACCTCGCTTTTTTTTTAAATCGATTGAACATGGAATTTGTACCTACAATTGGGTAGTTTCCTAGGTCAAAAATAAATTAATTCGACATTTTAATACGATAAAATATTGAAAAATAACTATACTTTAATTCATCGATGGATCGATACACTAAGTTTTAGATATTTTTTAGCTATTTTTAAAAAAAATAAGTAAGCTATTTTCATAGAAAAGTATCGTTTTTGACATTTGGATAAAAGTATTGAAATTGACTAGTTGGAAACAACCGTATTGAGAATAAAAGTGATGTATCATGCTCTTGCTCATTGAATAAATATTTTTCAACTTTGACGTTTAACCTCTGGCCACTGATAAGCAGCTTAGATACTCTTATCAAATATTCAGTACATGATATTACGCTATTAAAGATTCTGTACCTACTTAAAAGAGTAAAAAAACCAGCCAAGAAGCCACGCTCAGTCTCAGTTTGTCACAATAAGTTATATTTCTTTTAATAATTACCTATGAGTTATTGTAAGTCTTCGATAACCTCACTCACACGGCAAAACACAACGCTGTGGTTGTTTTTTTTACGCCGGTTTTCTGTGAGGCCATGGTATTACACCGGTTGAGCCGACCCATTCGTGCCAAAGCATGGTTCTCCCAGACTTACGATTAAAATGATTAGTACTTTTATTTAGGGCTTTTCAATTAACAGATAAAAGTTACCTGGGGAATACCTAATTATGATGCTGTCGCGTCACAATGTTTGTATAAGACAGTGACAGCAACTATTTTATTCCACAGATAACATTTATCTGACTATTGAAAAATCAGCGCGTTAAGAGATTGAGAATCAATCAGTCCTTCTTTTGTCTCCGCTACGCTAATAATACCAGTCTTACCGTTGTTCCAGTGCACGGGGTTCGAGTTACGACTACCGAGCAAGGAGCAATGCCTATTCAAGGATATTTTTTTTAATTTTTCAAATTGCAGAAATGTCATTGGAAACTAGGGCCCGCTTCAACTTCGCACGGGTCCAACTGTCTCGCTAACAATGAAAAGGTCACTTTCTCCCAATTTGTCATCTAATTTTCTAATATTTTCTCTGATAAGAACCTTCTCCTTACAGTAATAAATAAAACAAAACAAGAATTGGAAAATTTGGTCCAGGCGTTTTTGTGTTATGCGCTTACAAACACATTTTGTAATCCAATTTTGTATAACTATTCATACTAGCTTCTGCCCGCGGCTTCGCAACCGGGACTTAAAAACAGCAGCGTTCAAAGCGATAGCTCGATTAAAATACGCAAATCAAATTAAATTAATAGAGTTGGGAGTTTCTTGCTCGTGTGCAATATGTAGATTCCGATGGAGAAGACCATCGGAATCTACACTTTGGAACGAGCAAATAGCTTCACTAAGAGGAATGACCGACAGACTGACACTATATCTTCAAAATTTTGTTTGACGTTCAAAAGTGCCTGTAAAGGTCTAATTGGAATAAATGATCTTTGACTTTAGTGCTCAGGAACATTGTAGCTATATATCAGTGAAGATTTTTGTCAATCCGACCAGCGGTTCCAAAGGTTACCTCGTACATACAAACTTACAAATACCTCTTTATAAAGAAAACTTGATACAATTACAAAATTAAAATGTTGATTTATAACTACAAGATATTTGAATATCGATGCGAAGACTGCATCGAGAGACTTGTATTTTTTAACAGACTTCAAAAAAGGAGGAGGTTCTCAATTCGACGCGTATTTTTTTTGTACATTTAATGTTTTTGGTTATATACTCATTTTTGCCAACGACCATGTCACCGTCGAGTGACCAACAACAAAATAACAATTTTCGAATTACGTACTTGCCAAGCAGTGCGCAGTAAAATCAGGTCAAACTTGACCTATCAGGTTTGAACTAGTTAGAACTGGTTTTCGAAAGGGGGATCCAATTGCAATGGGGACCCCATTTATATTAATAATAGTAATAAAGTTGTAGAGTTTGTAAGTATAGTAACCATTGGGATGATTGCTTTTTGTGGCTGGGCAACTAGCTGCCGCGCAACGTGTCGCGAGTTCGATCCAAGAGAACTCTGTGTATGACAAATTGTTGTTCCGTGAGTGTGATGTGTATACATGTGACATTGTATGTTACACACCCACGACACAGGAGAAAATACTAGTGTGGGTGTACGAAGTACAGTTTATTGATGTCAACCATGCGCGCAGTCAGCAGTTCCACACACTGACCCAAACATTTAGTGTTAATATTAACATTACTGTAAAGTTAGTTAACGTTCGGTCACCAACCAAGCCGAGTTTGCGCATACCATTAACCATTACCATTTTAACCAATATACCATATTTTACCATACGAATTTCTACTTTTTATTTGTTGGATTAACGCCCAACAGTGTGGGGTAACTTAACGTTCTTAAAAAGTCCCCATTGCCGTTGTCCGTTCGTTTTGTCTGATGGTAAGCAATTACTTCGTCACCTATGGAACCTAGCAACGCCAGAAGTTAGGACTTTAGAATTGTCCTTGGCTTGGAGCAGGAGAAGGAACGGGGGGGTTTTTAGTCAGTAAGAGTCTGACACTCTCTCAGGCCTTACCCTTGGCGGAAGAAGTCATAAGAGTTTATATACTTACGTATTTTTTTCTTTTGCATGGTTGGCGATGGCGCACTGACGAGGCGATCCACTACTTGCTATTTGTCAAGAATAAAATTCCATCTACGTACTAAATGTGACACTTATTTTTATTTATTAAAATCAATTTTACTAAATGATCTCGTGTTTTATTCAGCAAATGAAAGACACCTTCATTCAATACACAAATAAGGTTTATTATTAAAAAATACAGCATACATACGAAAAATATTTTTTGTAAATTAATTATTATTATCTGTTTCGTTATTATCAGTCTTTTGGGCAACTGTTATAGTGTAGTTAGGACTTAAACTATTATTTCCTTCGAAATTCAACAAAGTATTAGACGTACTAGGTAAGTCTTTATTAATTAAAACTGTAGTTTGCGAATTAGCTCTTAAAATAGTATTTATAATTTCAATTTGAACATTAGAAAAAACATCGGGTGGTAATTTTTTTAACAGGCAAGTAATATATTTGACGAAAGCCATCAATTCGTCGCTGTCACTCTCTTTGTCTTTGGTCCGTTTTGGCGGGCTGTCAAAATTTTCAAAGACGCTGGTCCGTCTGCGTTTCATTATTGCTTTTGGAAGTTTCGGCTTTTCTTTTATTTTAACTGTTTCGGGGCTTGGCTCCTGTTCAAGGTATACCACTTCAGTGTACGTTCCACCTGCATCATCTTCGTTGGATGTCGCGTCTGAGTTTTCCTTCTCCTGTGGGTTTGACAACAAAATTGGTTAAACTCAAAAAACAAAAAAAAAAACGGGACCACACAATGATATTATAATTAAGTAAAATGGTGTAAATAGGTTACGTACCTAAACAAACAATTTTCAAAAACGACACACTGATACACACATGAACAATTCGTAAGTTTAGACGTCAAAGTGAGATGGCATGATTCAATAATCGCGAGTGAAAAAGAGACAAAATATGAAAAAGTGTGGCTAGTTAGCCACATTTTAATGTATCACTTGCTGAGCGCTTGTAACCTATTTACACCTTTTTACTTATAATATCATTGGGACCACAGGGTCCCGATCATTTGGGAGGCCCTTAGACAACTTTAATTTAAATGAAATGGGAAACAATCCATTATTATTAGGTGCTAATATACACTCAAAGAGCTAATAGACCACCACAGATGAGGCCCAACATAGCCTATGCTTCGCGGGTAGTCAGTAAGAGTCTGACAGTACTTCTCGCTTCGTCCCAGGCGAAAGAAGTCATTTGATGATTTTTCCTCTAAGTTACTAAATACAAAGAATAATATTAAAAATTTTATTGCCTATTTCATGTTAGTTTGAAAATAAAAATATTCGAATAGTTAAGAAACCAAAAATACCACGCTTGGCGTTGTTGCTAGGCAACTGGCTGCCGTAGGTACAAACGTGTCGCGGTTTCGATTACCGCAAGCAACAACTCTTTGTGTGATCCACAAATTGTTGTTCCGTGAGTCTGGGTGTGATGTGTATGTGACATTGTAGGTTTGTAAACGCACCCACGACACAGGAGAAATCCTAGTTGAAGGCACTATTACAAAAAAATATTTGATACGCAGTGGACGACAACAGGCTGATGATGATGATGATGATGACGATGATGACGTACCTAAGTACTTTGTGGCAAAGTTATCAAAAAGAAGTTTGAAAGAAATGCAAAGATGCTTATTCATTTCGCTGTCACGCCACGCTGTCAATGTCATACATAAGTATAATTGCTATTATCTTTGACATCATCATAATCAGCCTATACCTAAGTGCCCACAGAACAGAAACTGTATTTTCTATTCCGTGTAAGTGCCCACTGCTGAGCAAAGGCCTCTTCTCACACGGAGAAGGTTTGACCATTATTAATCACCACGCTCACTCAAAGTGGATTGCAGATTTCAAACTTTTAGAAATTACTAGTCCAGGTTTCCTCACGATGTTTTCCTTAACCGTATGTCAGTGGTGTCTAAATAATCATAAAAAGTACATATAACGCGGAAAAAGTTCGGTACTAGCCAGGCCTCGAACTCTGGACGGTCACGAAAAAAAAAAATTGGACACCAAAAATCCTAACCTGCATCATCTGCAGCATGACCTTGGGATGGTTTTCCTTCATATGGGCCTTGATCTCTTCATAATTGTTCCCCGTGGCTTCTTTGCAGATAATACACTGCGTTTTCCTGCCATCCGTGTCGAAGAAACTCCATAGATCGTTCACTTTTAATAACTCTTCCACTTGGTCATCTGTGGATGAAAGAATAGGGCTCCATTATAAGCACAAGCACACAGGCACACTAGGGCCCCGCCTTATTTTCGCACGGGTGCAATACTGATACTAAATTTCTCCACTATTTAATGCATGTTATTATACATATAAACCTTCCTCTTCAATCACTCTCTCTATTAAAAAACCGCATCAAAATCCGTTGCGTAGTTTTAAAGATTTAAGCGTACATAGGGATATAGGGACAGAGAAAGCGACTTTATTTCATAGTATGGAGTGATGAGCTACTGCCGCTTTTAATAATAAATGCGTATACGGCACTGTTGAGTCTGTCACGACGTTTTCTTTCATGTCATATGGTCGGCAAACGAGCAGACGGATTACCTGATGGTAAGCAATCGGCGTTCCTATCACGTCATATCATCAGCCTATAAGTGCCTACTTTTTTTGTGAGTAAGGCGAGATATGTTGCGGGGTAAGAGCGCAATGAGGCACCGCGGCCTCGGACCAGAACAGGAGAAGGAGCGGAGGGGTTTTTAGTCAGTAAGAGTCTGATACTCTCTCTCGCCTCACCCTGGGCGGCAGAAGTCATTTGATGCTTTTCCCCTGACAAAAAAAGCCTCATATGGGCCCGTCTGTGGTGGTCTCTTGGCTCGTTGAGGCGCGCGCGGAATGCTAGGCGCCGTACGCTCGGGTCTGGTTCTGGTCGGGCGGCGAGCTTACCTTACTCGCAGGCCACAGACCCGCGCTTAAGGTAGCCGGAGATCGTTTCTCGATCCTAGACGTCCGGAATGTCGCCGACTGCGGCGGCTGGGCCGTGAGGAGGATATTTCCCTCGCGCGCTGCGTCAGGCAGAAGGTGAGGAAGACATGGCGCCTCGCAAGCCACTCCTCAAAGAGGGATCTTACCGCTGCTATAACAGCGTGCCTGCTATAAGTGCCTACTGCTGAGCACAGGAGTACATTTGATAATTAATCAAGGTTTTTTTTTTTTTTTTTTTGTGAGGGGAAAATCATCAAATGACTTCTCCCGCCCAGGGCCGGGCAGGAGGGAGTGTCAGACTCTTACTGACTAAAAACCCCCCTGTTCCTTCTCCTGCTCTGTGCCGAGGTCGCGGTACCTTATTGCGCTTACCCCGCAACCCCGGCTGAACATCAGCCCTTTAGGGCCCCGTCTGTGGTGGTCTATTGGCTCTTTGAGGCGCGCGCGGAACGCTACGCGCCGTACGCTCGGGCCTGGTTCTGGTCGGGCGGCGAGCTGCCCTTACTCGCCGACCGCAGGCCCGTACTTACGGTGGCCGGAGATCGTCCCTCGATCCCCGACGCCCGTAGTGTCGCCAGTTGCGGCTGCTGGGGCGTGAGGAGGAGGATTGCTCCCTCACGCGGGCCGCCTCTCTCTTTGCGAGCATGACTGCTTCACAAAAGGAGGAGACGGCGTCCCAGTTCCTCTCACTCCGCACCATGGCCTCGACTAAGGCCGGGCGCGAGAGGTCGCCGCCGCCGATCACTTCCCTGAGGATACGGCGGTGCTCAGCCCAGGCAGGGCATACCGCTACCGTATGCTCCACCGTATCCTCTAGGTGGTCCTCACAATGACGACACTCGGGCGTTTCCTCCCGCTGAATCCGAAACAGGAACCTACCGAAGCTGCCGTGCCCGGTAAGCACCTGCGTCAGACGGAAGGTGAGGACGCCGTGGCGTCTCTCAAGCCACTCCTCAAAGAGGGGTCTTACCGCTGCTATGGTAGCGTGCCCGGCCCTCGGTTGCGACAGTCGCTGTCTCCACTCTGCCATGAGATCTCGCCGGAGCTCATTCCGCCACGCACTTATTTGGCGCGGCAAAGGATCTTCGCCCCGGCTACGCGCGTCTGCGCGCAAACTGTAGACGCGCGCGAGCGCCTTCGCTTCTAGATCCCACGGCGGTGATCCGGCAAGGAGGTTCGCCGCCTCCCCGGAGATCGTGCGATACCCGCGGATTACTCGTATAGCCATGATCCTCTGGGACGCGACCAGCGTACGAGCCGGCCGCCGCTTCAAGTCCGGCGCCCACACAGGGGCACCGTAGAGGGCCATGGATCGCACAATTCCCATATACAACCTCCGGCAGGAGGCGTTTGGCCCCCCGAGGTTGGGAAGGAGCCGCTTGAGCGCGGCCCCAGACCGTTCCAACTTAGGGGCCAAACGACGAAAATGCTCCGTGAAGTTCCATCGGCTGTCGAGGACGAGACCCAGGTACTTCATCGCCGACTCGACGCCGATGGTAACTCCTCCTGCCGTTACTTGGGACCCACCTGGAGGTGGCGCGCTCCGACGGCCATAGAAGCACATGGCCTCGGACTTGTGGAGCGCCACCTCGAGTCCCAACTGCCGGATCCTTGCAACGACTGTCGCAACCGCTTGTGACGTCAGGTCGGCCGCCGCCTGATGCGACCTCCCGTTCGCCAGCACCAGCGTGTCGTCAGCATAGCAGACAATGCTGACGCCGCTCGGGAGGTCGGTGCGTAGCACCCAATCGTACCCGATGTTCCACAGGAGAGGTCCCAGGACCGATCCCTGTGGGACACCGCGCGACACCTCTCGCCGATTCCACACGCCCCGGTGACCGGGGTAGATGACACATCTGTCCGTCAAGTAAGCCTCGACTACACGACGGAGATAGGCAGGCACCCGGTGGTACCGGAGTGCCTCCAAAATGCAGCTCCAGGGCAGCGAGTTAAAGGCGTTGGCGATGTCCAGAGACACCGCCACGACGACTCGCCTCCCGGCCAACGCTGTCCCCGTCGTGAGGTCCCTCACGCGCATGATGGCGTCCACCGTGGAGCGCCCTCTGCGGAAGCCGAACTGGCCGTCCGCTAAATCCGGCCCCCTTCCAGACAGGTGCCCGACGAGGCGGTCTGAGATTATCCTCTCGAACAGCTTTCCCACCTCGTCGAGCAGCACAATGGGCCGGTACGCGGACGGAGAGTCCGCAGGACGCCCCGGCTTCTTCACGAGGACCAGTTTACCCGTCTTCCACGACAGCGGAAACTGGCCTCTCTCCAAACATGCGCTGAACAGACCAAGTAGTCGAGGCCTGAGAGCCTCCGAGGCCAGGACCCAGACCTTGGCATGCAGCCCGTCAGGTCCTGGGGCGGTATTCTTGCCGCTCAGCCGGCGCACCGCCACTCTCAAATCTACCTCGGTCACTTCCGGAGCGGATTCATCGTCGTCGTCGTTGTAGCCCGCATTGGGCACCGCAGGGGGCGGGGGCATAGCCGGAGGCGTGTAACCCATCTGTGGTCGGGGGAATAGCGCCCCAACCACTTCGTCCACGACCTCCGGCCGGAGACTCTGAGTCAGTGGGGGCGCCCAGGTGCGGAGCTTATCACGCACCATCCGGTAGGGGCGTCCCCACGGGTCTCTGTTCAGAGTCTCCAACATCTCCTCGCGGGCCCGATCTTTGGCCCGCCGGATCTCCACCCTGAGGGTGGCCTTCGCCGCCCTGTACTCCTCGTATAGCTCCGCCTCTCTGGTTTCGGCGTCCAGAGGGCGGAGACGGAGCCTGCGGTGCCTGGTGTATCGGCGTCGCGCTGCGGTGCACTCACCGCGCAGGTCTGCCAATTCCTGCGACCACCAATACACCTGGCGCTTGCGTTGGCAATTAATCAAGGTGGATTGGTAATTAAATAATATTATAAGGCCAGGGGCTCGAGTCTACTATTTTCAAAGTGTTGTCATTCCTACACGATTCCATTGTCATTTTACTAAAAGTTCGTAATCTGTTAATTCAAAATGGCTGATCATTGGCGTTCGGCGATGTCGTAATATAATTATAGTACGAGATGTCTTGTACCGAATTATAAACAATAACTGCACATTAATATTCTAAACGTAAATCATTGAATAAAGGAACTGACATTTTTTTATTAATTTACCGCATTATGTCAAATATTCATTTCTCATTATGTACGAGATTACCGTTCTAAAGAATTATTTCAATGAAGTGGCATTGGAAATTCGTAATAACGCTATAGTGTTAGTAGATTACCAAACTTGTCAAAATCAACAATTTTGAAACCAATGATCTACTATTCTGACACTATTGTAATAGCAGACTCGAGGCCCAGGTTTTATCACGATGATCGTGCGATTCATGGCTCTCTAATGCGACCTACTCGTGCACTGGTCGCTTGGTAGAGGGTTATGGCCATACGCATGATCCGCAGCTATCTCACGATCTAAGGAGAGGCGGCGAACCTCCTTGCCGGATCATCGCCATGGGATCTGGAGGCGAAGGCGTTCGCCTGCGTCTACAGTTTACGCACTGACACGTGTCGCCGGGGCAAGAATCTTCAGCCGGGCCAAATTAGTATTAGACTTTGATTCTAAATGAGACAGTTATTGAAGCCAGAATTTCGTGTTACCTATTTCCTCTGACTCTGAATGTAACTTTGAGGAACATTAGTTGCTATTATTATGTTAATTACAAAGCAAAATGTACCTATACAACAGGAAAATAATTACAACCAGCGATGTGGTCATATAAAAAAACCATCCCTACTCGGAAATGCAATGAGAAATAATTTTACATGAAATAACAATTCTAGATATTATTTCATTTATTTCTGTGAGTCAGTATTTATTACTACTGAAAGCATAGGACGCATTCCGAGCGTAGTACGTAGCGTTCCGAGCGCGCCTCAAAGAGCCAATCATGAAGAAAACGTCCAGAGTTTTTCATTTTCCTTTACAAAGCCAATAGACTACGACCATGAAGTACCAATACTTGTCTAGCTGTTAGTGAGCGCAAAATCACTGTACGCGCGCTCCATACGATTTTAACTTCATGATCCCTACACATGGGGACATGAACAATGAATTTATTTTTGCAAATAGGCCATAAAACGGCACTTCTACACGTCAATTTATATGTGAAAAGCTAGATGAAGCCGACATTTCCTATCTGACTACTCTGAGAAGAAATGCCGAAACAAACTCAGAGGTCAGTCTCTTTTCAAGTCCAGACAATGTAAAATAACATAATGTGAGAGAACCGTGCAAGTTCATTCTGTAGTGGTCTTTTGAGGAAAGAACCACACCAGTTTAAGTGGACCCGTTCTGAAGACAGGCACGCAAGTGTCAGTTTGCAACCAGTACAGCTAGTGCTGCTGAGTTGTCCGAATGCATTAGGGCCGTTTTGCGATGTTCAGCCAGGGTTGCAGGGTAAGCAAAGGTACCTCGGCTACTGCTCGGAGCAGGAGAAGGAACGGTCGGGTTTTTAGTCAGTAAGAGTCTGACACTCCCTCTCTCCTCACCCTGGGCGGGGGAAGTCATGTAACGATTTTCCCATCACAAAAATTAAAAGTATGGATATCCGCAACAGCAGAGGAGTTACGAGTGCGTTGCCAACCTTCTTGGCGTCCAGTAACCTCACTCCCACGGCGAAACTCAACGCTGTGGTTGTTTCAAGCCGGTTTTCTGTGAGGCCGTGGTATCACTTGGCTCGAGCTGGCCCATTTATTGACAAAACACGACTGTCTAATACACTCGTAATTCATTTGTTTCTTTTTTTGTGAAGGGCAAATCATCTAATGACTTTTATTGCGTAGAGTATGGCGACAGGGAGTGTCAGACTCTTACTGACTAAAAATTTAAAAATACACTGTTCCTTCTCCTGCTGTAGGCTAACGATTTTTTGTGAGGGGAAAAATCATGAATTGACTTTTCCCGTCCAGGGTAAGGCGAGAGAGAGTGTCAGACTCTTAGGGTGCAGTTCCATTGAGGCGGAGCGGAGAACAGCTGTGCCGCGATTCACCATCACATTGAAATCCACATGTCTCTTCTTCGGTGTGGATTTCAAGCCATGTGGTGAATCGTGGCACAGTTCTTCTCCGCTCCGCCTCAATGGAACTGCACCCTTACAGACTAAAAACCCTCCCGTTCCTTCTCCTGCCCAGAGCCGAGGCTGCGCTAGCCCCGCAACGCCGGCTGATTTTTTTATTCAATAAGTATAGCTCTGGGTTTGATAGCCATACTAGTTCTGACTCTGTTTAATACATCAAACCCAAGCGAACGCTGGAGTTCACGCACCTATTATTCTTGGATTGAGTGTCGAATTGAAAACTTGAAAATTTAAAAGAGGTTTTAACAGGTAAAATATTTTATTCAAATAATAATAATTAATTATTATTATACATAGAAACATACGTACTATTATAGGTACATGTATAATTAATTACGTGTTTAGTTACAAAATACCAATTTATAATCGTTATTATTTATTAATTATTACGCATTTCATAAATTATGTAGAAAAACGTGCTTCATGGTCTGACGCGACGTGACTGTAGTTATAACACAGCTTCCGCCCGCAGCTTCGCACGCCTCAAAGTACCTGATGTATCCCGGTATTTAAAAATCAACAGCGTTTCAAGCGATAGCTCGACTAAAATACGTGAATCGAGTATAGTTTATAGCCTATAGCGTACAGGAACATTGTAGCTATACATAAGAATGTCAGTGAAAGAATTTTGGAAATCCGACCAGCGGTTTCAAATATTACCCCCTACATACAAACTTACCTTACCTTAGGTTTTGTTTTATCATCTGTGCTTTATCACTACCTATACAGTATAAAACACAGTCGCTTTCTCTGTCCCTATATCCCTATGTAGGTATGCTTTAATCTTTAAAACTACGCAACGCATTGTGATGCGGTTTTTTTTAATAAATACTCACTATCTTAGTGATTGAAAAGAAAGGTTTATAATATATAGGTGTAATAATAAGATATATATGTAAGGAAGTATATAAACAGTGGAGAAATTTAATTACAACATTGCACCCTTTATACAATAAAATAAAAAAGGTAATGAAACAAAACGAAAAAAAATAATACAAGAAATTCGTTTACGAAAAAGTTCTTTATTTAAAATATTTGACATTTCCATTATTAAAAAAAATACTACTAGTGCAGTGGTTATCAATTTAATAAATACTAGGTATTTGGCTTAGCTTCAATATACATAACGGTTTCTGTTATTTGCGTCTGACTATCAGCATTTTGGTTGATACTAACTTCGCATTTCGTTCCTTCCGATTCTAAAGCAACTTTACTTGTCAAAATTTGTTTTATTATTTCATTTTGCAATTGACTTGAGACAGATTTGGGTAATTCTTTTAGTAAAGATACTACGTATTGGCCAAAGTAATCCAAACTAGTATTATTAGAGTTACTTCTCATTGGTATATCGTTAGTATCGTTACTGGAACTGTTATTTAATATCTGTTCTCTGCGTGGTTTTGAGAAAGATTGTCTTTTTGGTGTTATTAATTTAGCTTTCTTTTTCTGTGGACTAGGAGGTGATTGGTGAGATAAATCTATAGAATCCTCGAGATCTTCGAGATATATTGTGTCCATTTCAATTGGGTTTTTCTGTGAAAGAAAACAAATTATTAAAATCTCAACTGTCTGAGTCTTTAGTCCAAACCTTCGAAGGGTACAAGTGGATACTTACATCATAATTATCATCATCTACGTTGTCCTTTTCTGTATCTGACTCCACTTCAAACAGCTGGCCATTAGCTGATAGTATATATTTCTTCTGAAAAAAAATAGAAAGTGTATAAATTCATATTAAGTTCTGTGGGATAGGGAGTGATACCACGGCCTCACAGAAAACCGGTGTGAAACAACCACAGCGTTGAGTTTCGCCGTGTGTTTGAGGTTACCGGAGGCACAATGCTTGCCCTCCCTCATATCCTAATCCCCAAAAGGTCGGCAACGCACTCGTAACTCCTCTGCTCTTGAGGGTGTTTATGAGCGGCGCTGATTGCTTACCATCAGGTAATCTCATTAGCTGTCACATAAAAAATAAGACCGATAAACAGACAGCGTCGCCCATGGACACGGGCAACACCAGAGGAGTCACAGGTGCTTTGCCGGCATTTTAAAAAGGAGTACTCTCGTTTCTTGAATGTTTGAAGGTCGTATCGGTTCGGGAATACCGCCGCCGGAAGATCAATAGGTAAGCAATAATTCTGCTGCTGCCGTTGTTGCAATCGATAGCTTACCACCAGGTAATTCCACGGCTCATTTGACGCCTTACCGTATAAAAAAAAAACATTCCAATTTATCCAGGTCCTAAGATTTACCTCATCATCAGGCATCTTGGAGTTAGGATGCATATTCTTGAGATGTTTCTTTAGGTTGTTAGTCGTCGCAGCATTGTATACCTTCTTACAGATCAGACACAGGGCAATCTTGGATTCATCATCTAATTTCTTGAAATATTTCCAAACTTCAGATGGTCTCCTTGGCCTAAACAGTGAAGGAGAACCGTTAATTCAAGATTTTTACATGTTTATTGTTAAAATTTTACAAATGAATACTATTATTATCACTACATAGTATAAAACAAAAGTCGCTTTCTCTGTCCCTATATCCCTATGTACGCTTAAATCGTTAAAACTACGCAACCGATTTTGTTGGTATTTTTTAACAGATAGAGTGATTGAGAGACTTTGTGAAGCTAGGGCGGGTCCGTAATTACTACATAACGCTGAAAAGTTATATTTGAAAGCCCTTTATCCAGAACAAATAGTAAAAATAGAATATATTTTTTATAATTACTATTGTGAGTCATACTAAATTAACTAAAAATCGCGGGGTACTCCCGTATGTAATTCAGAAAAGCTCTACTAGTTTCGAACCACAGAGGGGTTCTTCCTCATGAGCAGCGTGCGCGGACGCGGCGACGTCGCGCAGCCTGCTGATGGTTCGAAACTAGTAGAGCTTTGCTCAATTACACACGGGAGTAACCCGCGATTTTTAGTTGATTTAGTTCTATATATAGTTTTTTATGGCATACGTTAACAAAATTAGTAGGCAGATCACTTAATACTAGTAAACAATAGACGCACTCGTAACAAAAACGAATTAACAAATGCGTTGCAAAAGATATTTTATGCATAGTAAGGACTTTGAGGATAGGGAAGTATTGAGAAGACCCAAGGGAAAGGATTGGAATTCCGTTAATCTTAAAAGGTGGGTTCAAAACCTTGCAAATACCGGTGTGGCTTTTTCAGAGTCATATGTTTTTTCTAAGATCATTAAGACAACATAGACATACGGTTAAGGAAAACATCGTGAGGAAACTTGGGACTTGTAATTAGAAATGTTAAGGCCAGTTTGATATTGCCTATCCGTGGTGATTAACGCTCGAACCTTCTCAGTGTGAGAAGATGCCTTTGTTTAGCAGTGGGCACTTAAAGGCTGATGATGATGATGAAATAAAATGATAGTAATAAGCACTCACTTAGGTATTTTATTATCTTGAGTCTCATCATCGCTGTCAATAGGATTCTCTCCGTGATCTTCGACATGTTTCTTCAACTCATCCACGGTATCATAAGATATTGTTTTGTCACATATTTTGCATTGTGCATCGAATTTATCGGAGTCTAAGACCTCAAAATAGCTCCAAGTTGGTCTCTTTTTGCTGGACGGCTTTTCTCTAAAAACGTCTCATAGTTAGAAATCATAATTTAAATACAAAAGCAGAAAAGTTTAGCTGAGTTTTTTTTTAAGTCGCGAGTGCTGTTTGTTAGATATGGTAGTTTCCAACTAATCAAATTCAATTATTAATATGCATACCAAACCAAATACTTATACAAACTATAATTTTATATAAAAATTTGTTTAAAATCGCAACTTATAGCATAATAATAGTTTTTTTACAATTTCATATAAGTTCATTTTTAGTTTTTACTTATATTATAAAATAATCACTTTTAAAATTATTGAGGTATGTTGATGGTTTTTAAAAGTATTATTGTGTAAACACATACATACACGTCTTTAGCGCAAGCATAATATATATTTTACTACCATACTATCTGATATTTAGCTATAAATTAGAAAAAAGCTTAAGGGCTGATTTTTTAATGGTTAGATAAAATGTACAAAAAGAATAATTATGATGCTGTCGCGTCATGCACAAGTTTGTATAAAACAGTGACAGCAACAATTTAATTCCTTAGGTAACATTTATGTGACTATTGAAAATTCAGCTCTAAAAACAAAAAAGAAAATATATTTAATACCACAAGATACTCACATTTCCGCTTCACTATCGCTGTCATTGACAGCTGAACTAACGTTAACTCCGTGTTTATTTTTCAAATGTTTAGCTAGATTGCTTACAGATGAACGATATGAGTAATCGTTACAACATATATTACAGGTCGCCATGTAACGCTCTTTCTTCGTGAAGAACTTCCAATATGGCGCTCTACTGAAAAACGAAATCCCATCACACACAAATATTCCCATTGAATTAACCAGCTGAAGTATTTTGCTGGATTATTCGCTAATATACCCACGATTACTGCAATCACAGATTAAAATCTTTCCACTGAGGACAAGTTCAGCAATTTTTATAAGGGATGTCGGCAAACAAGCTTATGGATTACCTGATGGTAAGCAATCGGTGCCGCCCATGGATACCCGCAACGCCAGAGGAGTTACGAGTGCGTTGCCGGCATTTTGGGGATAAGGGTTTCGTATATTTAAGGATTGGGAATGGGTGGGGAGAGGGTGACGGATTGGGCATCCGGTAACCTCACTCACACGGCGAAACACAACGCTGTGGTTGTTTCTCGCCGGAAAGTTAAGTACCACCATATTGCACACAAACTAAGTTTGAAATCGCCAATCCTCCTTGGGCAAGCATGCTGATAAATGCTCAAACCTTCTCCATGCGAGAAGAAGCCTTTGCTCAGCAGTGGACACTTATAGGCTGATGATCATAGGGATGACTATCTTTACCGTAGTAAGTGTGGGAAAGCTATGCCCCGACACGAATGGGTCGGCTCAAAGAGTGATACCACGACCTCGCCAAAAACCGGCGTGAATGAGATTACCGGAGGCCAAATCCTTCCCCAATCCCATAATTTCCAAATGCCAAAAGTGGGTAACGCACTCGTAACTCCTCAGTTGTTGAGGGTGTCCATGGGCGACGCTGTTGCTTACCACAAGGCTCGTTTGACAAACTAATAAAAAAAATCATACAGTCCCCGTTTTTACTTTGAGTATGAAACCCTGCAAAAAATAAGAAACAACTTACGTGCCATCAGTCTTCCTTTTATTACAATTGCTGTCTGTAGGATTTTTTCCATGTTCCTCTATAATATGTGCCTTCAAGTCTCCAACTGTTTCGTAAGACATATTCTTCTCGCACAATTTACATTGAACTTCTGCGTTATCAGAATCCAAAATGTCGAAATAACTCATTGTGGTACCTCCTGCTTTCATTTTGTTAGGCTCCTTGACACTGAAAATGTAAATTTACTTGAATTCGCCTATAATACAATAGCATAAAAGCAATAAATAATAAAGATGACGGTTGAAATTAAAAATCTACTCTGCCCGTTGTTTAGATAGTAAAAATCGCAAGACAAATATTTTATTCATATCGCCGCCCGCTGAAAACACCGCAGTTACCTATATAAAAAAAGTATCTTAACATGGGACAGTATTTAAAATAACGATTTACGTTAACATCTACCAACGGTATTTCAGATTTTTTGTAAGTAGTCTACACTACACTACGCTAAAACATTATAGAGTTTTAAGAGTCTCCTGAACAATTAGTTAAAAGGAGTTAGGAGGAGTATCGATTTTGTGGTATAAGAATACAGTACTTAAATAAGGGCTGCTTTTTTAATGGTTATAATATAAAAGTTACCTGGGGAATAATTATGATGCTGTCGCGTCAGAATGTTCGTATAAAACAGTGACAGCAACAATTTGACTCCTCTGATAACACTTTAGAATTTGCGTTTAAGAACGGGAGAGTACGTCACCGTTCTCCCGCTCGCACAAATGATATTTCAAATCAGCATAATTATCGGCAAAAGTACTTTAATCTCTAAGAATAAATAAAAATACGTAACAAATGTTTCTACCTGAATAAAAACTAATCTACCCTATTCAAAAACTGGGCAGCATAATCCAGTAATCCTTAAATCGACCTCCTAAAAGGTGAGTAACGCGTTTGTATCGGCTCTGGTAGTGTGAATGTCCATGGGCGACGCCGATTGCTTGGCATCTTGTGATTCGTTTGCTCGTTTGCTTTGGCGGAAGCCAGTGTGAAATAAAAATACAGCATAAAATAAGTGTGGGAGATATTACAAATGTGAAAGTTTGTGAGCAAACCTACATTAGGTTTGTTATTCTTTCGTGCCAAAGCGGGTAGACCGATATGATTGAAATTTGGTATATACTCCTGCTTTTTATCAAAATACCACGCGGAACAAGCCGCGGGCGGAAGCTAGTGTGAAATAAAAATATAGCACTTAGTAAGTGTGGGAGTGCCATGGTGAACACGACGAGAACCACGGTCTGGCAGAAAATCAGCGTCAAACAAACAGAGGGTTGTGTTTCACCGCGTGAAGCTACCGGAGACCCAATTAGGAAAGAACTAACTCATCAGCTTTAATTTAATAACATTAAGTAATAAGTTTGATAACTATACAAAAGCTGATATTAGTAAGGTATCTAGTATACTATAATCGATAAATAACAAAATAATAGGTTACACAGTTACTCACGTCTCCGCATCACTATCGCTGTCCAAGTTTCGTTCACTAACATCGATATCGTGTTTCTTTTTCAAATGTTTACTCAGATTGGTTTTATTAGAACTGTATGCGTAGTCATTAAAACAAATTTTACAAGTAGCTACGTTACGATCTCTCTTCTCGAAGTATTTCCAGTAACGTCCCCTACTGCAACAAATTATTATAACGTTAATAAAATTAATGTTGCGAGGTAAGCGTACTACTAATAAGGTACCGCGGTCTCGGCCTGGAGCAGGAGAAGGAACGGGGTGGTTTTTAGTCAGTAAGAGTCTGACACTCCCTCTCGCCACACCCTGGGCGTGAGAAGTCATTCGATGATTTACCTCTCACAAAAAAAGTATATTACTATGGTTAATATTGAATAAGTACTCTATGGCAAAGAACAAGTCTAACTAAATACTTTTTTCCAGGGTCCATAATTGTTTCTCTGTAATTTACCTACCAGCCTTGTGTACATTATGGAATGCAATAAAGTATTGAGTATTGAGTACCTGATGGTAAGCAATCGGAGCCGCCCATGGACTCTCTTAATACGACGTTTAGGTGATTAGAGTTTCGGATATATCAGGACTAGCTTTTTAAGGCGACTTTGTTCGCGTGGAATAGTGACTTCCTATGTCCTACCTCGAGTTCCGAACTATGTCTGTACCAAATTTCACACAAATAGTTCAGTAGTCTAGGCGTGAAGAAAAGACAGATAGAAAGACAGAGTTACTTTCACATTTATATTATTAGTTTGGATTGGGTAGGGGAAGGATTGGGTGTTCAGTAAACTCACTAACACGGCGAAACACAATGTCCCTTGATTTGTGTATGAATACTTTTTTAATTATAAAAAACGACTCGACTGCATAAAAAGAAAACGAATATTCGTGGTAATTATTGTAGCATACGGCAGCAATCAGCGCCGCCACTAGACACCCGCTTCACCAGAGGAATTACAAGTCACAATAATATACAGTGATATACCAAAATCATTATCACTACATAGTATAAAACAAAGTCGCTTTCTCTGTCCCTATATCCCTATGTACGCTTAAATCTTTAAAATTACGCAACGGATTTTGATGACTTTTTTAATATATAGAGCGATTTAAAAGGAAGAATTATAAATGTTTAACTAGCTAATCTCGCGCGGTTTCATCCGCTGCTCGGCTCCATTTAATCGTAGCGTATTGTTTTATAGCCTATAGCACTCAGGAACATTGTAGCTATCTATCAGTGAAAGATTTTTTGAAATCCGACCAGCGGTTCCAAAGATTACCCCCTACATACAAACTTACATACTTTACCTCTTTATAATATTAGTATAGATAACATACATTTATTAGTAGAGAAATTTAGTATCAGTATTTGCACTGGTGCTATGCTGGGGCGAGTCGTTACTCTACCATATTTCGATCTAGGATCAATCCGAAGATATTTCGCTTAGTAATTATACATTCAATTATAACTTTTAAAGCTACGTAACATTTAATACCAATAGGTAAAGAAATTTTAAAATAAAAAATACTCAATTACTATTAAGTCTTCTTACTATAAGTTCCGGGACTAAACATTCACAAAAATATTTTCATATATCAATTATGGATTCAGAATAAAGTCATACAGCTTAGCATTTACAGTCATGCAAACTTAACGTGTGTACAAAATTACATTATCAATCCGTTGAAGATATCTGCTTGAATATTTGGTTGCAAGAATTCACTTCACAAATATGCAAAAATAACATTACAAGTAAAAAAAATCTTTGCTAATTCTGTAAATTATGAAAAATGGCTAAAAATCATTTACAATAACATTGTTACGGTTGAAATCTAAAATCAAAATAGGGCATTGATAACGTTATTTAGGTATAAATGTTTAAAATAAGATATTATTATAACCTATAATAGGTATTATTATTATCAGCCCGCCGTGAAGTATATCGGTCCTGGACTACAGACGACAGAACAATATAGATACTAAACGTATTTATTGCAATAATACCATATATTGTAATTATCGGTTTAGGAAGTCACTAATTTAAACAAGGAAGCTACTATTTCTATTGAAATACACATTGTAAATTTACATTTGATTCCGACATTAACAACGCTAAGACGAAATAATACATTAATACTTTGTGTATCAAAAGAAATAACTGATTATCTGTTAGTATTAAAGTATTTAAATAAAATACGAGCATTCGATACCGAATATCAGTTACTAAATAACAAAATAACATGAAAATAATACTCACTGTTCCATCTTATGCTGTTCCGTGAAGTTTAGCTGTCAAACACTTGATCGTGTTGCTAGCGCACGAAAACTAAAAGTTACACAAATTCGTCACAGTCACCGAGTGAAAATGTTTTTATTATTAAAATGTTTTTTGTAATAGAAGTAATTAAATTGCATTGTTATCTGTAATTTATATAAAAAAATATAAAACGAATTTGTTAGACGATTTATTAGAAAATATACACGATACTTTGTTTTTGTTTGTTGCAGTTTTTAAGCTTTCAGTAAAAAATGTAAAATATTTGTTTTTCCAATCTACGAAACCAAAGCGATGGGTAATAATTAAAGCGTTTAGTATTTGTTTTAATACTACTGTACTAGTGTAAAAAAAATTACTGTAAATTCTAAAGGTATAGCCTATTTTTATAAAGACATATGGTGCGCCATTCAGACTGTTTTATATTTCATTAAATTTATTAAATAAAATTATTTTTTCATTCTCCAGAGACAATTTACTTCAGTAGGAATTCTACCAAATTGGTAGAATTGTCATAAGCGGTCCGTCTCAATGCTACGGTAGACGGGCTGTATTATTTGACTAGGTATTACCGTGATAATATTAGTTAGATTATCAATAGATATGTGATATCATGAAATACGCAATACCTACCTTAATGTTACGAAGTATACTTAACTGATACATGGATATGACAAATGTGGCTTGGTGAGCGTAAAACATACAACTTTTAGGGCCGATTTAACAATAGTCAGATAAATGTGATTTGAGAAATAAAATTGTTGCTGTCACTGTCTTATTCAAACGTTCTGACGCGACCGCATCATAATTATTCCCCAGGTAACTTTTATCTAAACAATGAAAAATCTGATCTTAATCGAATAACATTTTGTTATGTTTCACGTAATAATCACTACATAGTATAACACAAAGTCGCTTTCTCTGTCCCTATATTCCCATGTATGCCTAAATTTTTAAAACTACACAACGGATTTTGATGCGGTTTTTCATAGATAGAGTGATTGAAAAGGAAGGTTTATACGTATAAAAACATCCATTAAATAATGGTGAAATTTGGATCAGCGTTGCAATCGTGCGAATTTGGGGAGGGTCGCTAATTCATTGATAAAAAAGATTAAATGCTTTTATCGACTTGCTTTAAATAAAATAGTTGGTCAGATAGGTTATCGATTATATATTTATTTTGTTTTGTACCGTGAAGACATTTCAGTCGATTCGCGACTGTTTATTCTCGCATTTTTTTATGTAATTGGTCGGCAAACTCGGCAAACGGGCAAACGGATTACCTGATGGTAAGCAATCAGCGCCGCCCATGGACACCCTCAACGCAGGAGTTACGAGTGCGTTGCCGATCTTTTAGGGATTAGGGATTTGGCGATTTAGGGACTGGGGAAGGATTGGGGAAGGGGAAGGATTGGGCCTGCGGTAACCTCACCCACATAGCGAAACACAGCGCTGTGGTTGTTTCACGCCGGTTTTCTGTGAGGCCGTGGTATCACTCCGGTCGAGCCGACCCATTCGTGCCGAAGCATGGCTCTCCCACACTTATTATGAACATACCTCGAGAGTTGCCTACACAAATATTTAGCCTGCTAAATAAAAGAGACTGACCTCTGAGTTTGTTTCGGCATTTCTTCTCAGAGTAGATAGATAGGAAATGCCGGCTTCATCTAGTTTCTTAACATAAGTGTAATTTTGACGTGTAAACGTGCTGTTTTTTATTTGCAAAAATAAATTTATTGTTTAATTTTTACAAATTGGATTTAATTAAAAATAGTAGTAAAAAACAGTATAGATGTCTAGAATTCAAGATGTTATGTTCAAAATTCTAATAGATTTGTCCATAAAAAAGCGTTGGTATAATAATATATGTGCTATCCCTTTGTGGATGCTAGACAACGTGTTATGGGTTCGATTCTGAGTCAGGATTTCATTATTTGATGGTTGTGAGTGGAGCGGGTAAGATTTGGCCCTCGCGAACCTCACGTCACACAAGTCAGTCGTTGTTTCACGCCTATGTACCTAAGTACCTACTGAGAGACCGTGGTATCACTCCGGTTAAGCTGGCACGTTTCATAAGAAATTATACAAATATAAAACTTCTTTTATTAGAAAAATACAAAAAAATACCTAGAGAATATTAATATCATCCGAGGTGACTCGAATGTCCTTGAAAAACTGGTTGAAAAGAAGTAAACAAAACTACTAAAAAAACTAATTTAAAATAATAGTATTCTAGAACTCTACAATAAAACAGTATCATTTCGATATTTCATCATCATCATCAGCCTATAAGTCTCCACTGCTAAGCAAAGGCCTCTTCTCACACGGAAAAAGTTTGAGCATTAATCACCATGCTTGCTCAATGCGGGTTGGCGATTTCAAAATTGCAATTAGAAATTATAAGTCCAGGTTTCCTCAAGATGTTTACCTTCACCGTATGTGAGTGGTGTCTAAATAATCATAGAAAGTACATATAACTCGGAAAAAGTCACATTCGAACTTGCTAGGTTTCGAACCCACATCCTCATGCATGAGAAGCGGGCTCCTTAACCTTTCGGGCCACCACGACATTTTCGGGCCACTACTTACGACATTTTACCTATTACGAAATTGTGATACCTACTTTAAAACAGTATATTATAGAAAGAAAGAAAAGAAAGAAAGAAAATACATTTATTCGGCATCAGACATGAAAGCCAGAAAAAAAAAACAAAAATACAACACAAAAAACAATAAAAAGGTTAAAAAGACAAAAAAAACAAAAATACGCTAAATATACAGTTTTGGCAGACAGCAGAACACACAGTGTTGACAGTGTTCTACAGGGTTGGCAGACATGTCTAAACCGAACGGGTCGCCAACTCAGCAAAAAGCTGGGCACACTGAGCACCCAACACTGATTTTCAGTTGGCACCCCTGCAGTGACGCACGGACGAAAGCAACGCATAACGAGTACGTTCAGATTATAATATAAGAAATAAATTAAATTAAATATAAATTATAAGAGCAAAAATCAAGTTCAAATGAAGAAAAGAAACATGAAAAAATAATACCAGAATATATCAAAAACAAACTAGGAAAAAAAAAAACATTTTGTAATATGAGGATATTATAATTGAAATGTACCGTGGGGTATTTGCAATATAAAAACACCATGAAATCGCAGTAGTAAATTCTTATTATTATAAGTAAATTCAGTGTCTATTTTAATACTAGGTAGCTATAAAAATCTACTATAAGCTGATAAGGAGCACTATTTATATCAAACCGCATAAATTATCAAATCTACTTAGAAACGATGAAAAAACAATAGGTACGAAATTTCCTCCATATAAAAATAAGAAGTGCAAAAAAAATCCCGTTTTCTTTCAAAATATAATTTAAATGAAATAAGTTCAATAATTAGAATAAGGATGTATTATTTCTTTGGATAAACCCGTTCCAAGCGAATGACGCGCGATAACGTCACCACTTACTCAGAAACTACGTCACAATACTCAGAATACGGCGCGAAACAAAACAAACTTACATGCGTGTGGTAAAATGCGGAACTAAAATCTACGTTTTGGAAAAACCGCATTTGTATGTCCACTAGCGCCACGGTCAACTGCATATACAAATTGGTGTTTACGTTACGTCATTTTGACAGTTTCATAAGAACAAAATATTCTCGATAGGTAGATTTAGGTATGTAATGGCGGTGGCCTGGTTTTTTAAGAAAGTGTAAATTATTCACGTTCTAGTTTAGCGTGCTGAATTAAACTGTTACGATGAATTTAAAACGTTGCTTCCTTTTATTGTGAGGTACCAGAATATTTTTGCGTGGAAACAGTAAATAGCGGTTTGAAAATAAGTTTGAGAAGTAACCGATGCGTAGGTCAAATAAAAATAGATTTTAGAAAATATTAAGTATTTAGTTTTAGTTCTGGAATTAGTTCGATATTGTGCACAGTAGGTATGTGGCAACAGGCACAGAATAGGACATATACTTAACAAGGTTTCAGTTGCGGAAGGCACAAATAGCTCGCTTCACAAATAAAAACTATTCTAGTCTTTAAAGAACTTGGTTGAACCAGATTAGATACAATAATCTTTTGATTCAGTACTTTCGTACAAGATTTCGGTAGATTTATGTGGTAAGTAGCTTATACAAATTAGCAAGTTCTATATTCAAATTTTTCCGGTAGGTACCTAACGGCTATTGAGGCCATGTTGAATTGTGAGCCTAAGATTTAAGTATTTACAGAGAACTTAAATATGATGGAGACAGTCGCTGTAAGCAGGATGTATGTGGCATCCAATCGATCTACGTGGAAATTATTGAGGGAGGCCTATTTAATATGATAATGATTATAATACCCATAATTTTAATTTGTAACTGACAATATACCTGCTTCAGCATTGTTCTCATGGCTTTTTTGAGAGGCGAGAGGGAGTGTCAACCTCTTACTTACTAAAAACCTTGCTTCTCGTGGTCTAGGTTGAGGCAGTATCTTATTGCGGTCGCCCCGCAACCCCGGCGGAACATTGGCCCTGTTCGACCCTGTCTATGGCAGTGTTCAGGCTCTGTGAGGCAATCTACAAGCTACACAAAATCGTAGACTCGTAAAGTATGATCTTTTCACATTCAAAGACCAGTTCTTATTGATGTTGTGGGGGTTCGTCAAATGACTTCTTCCGCCCAGGGTCGGGCGGGAGGGAGTATCAGACTCTTACTGACTAAAAAGCCCTCGTTCCTTCTCCTGCTCTCACACGGCTCGTTGCGCTTATCCCGCAACCCCGGGTGAACATCAGCCCTGTAGTGCCCCGTCTGTGGTGGTCTATTGGCTCTTTGAGGCGCGCGCGGAACGCTACGCGCCGTCCGCTCGGGTCTGGTTCTGGTCGGGCGGCGAGCTACCCTTACTCGCTGTCCTCGTCCTTCTTCTGTTACTTTTGCTTCTGTTTCATACATGAAATAGAACGCGAGAAGGCACGCCACGCCATAGAAATATAATTATTTTGGGCTTTCCTTGTGTTACGTTTCGTCATTCGGTGACGATGTCAGTGATACGTCACTGTGACGTCACATCGTACGATACCGCCGCCATTTGTATTCAGTGACGTTTAGTTATTGCAGGGAAATCTTTAGTTCTTTGCATTTAAATCACTTCACATTCAGTGGGAGAGCGAGAGGGCGTGCGATCGGGGTGATACCACGGCCTCAAAGGGAACCGACGTGAAGCAAGTGTTTCGCCGTGTGTGAGTGAGGTTACTAGACGCCCAATCCTCCCCTATCCTCAATCCTCAAACCATCTATCCTTAACTTAAATCCATAATAGCCCACAAGAAGCCAGCAACGCACTTGTAGCAGCTCCTTTGGTACTATGACTGCCCATGGGCGGCAATGATTGCTTACCATCATGTAATCCGTCAGCTCGGTTGAAGGCCTTTGATGTAAAAAAAATCACTTTGATCATACATACAAAAATAAGATAAGAAAAGATTAAACGCAAAAAAAACTAGCTACCCGACCCAGTTTTACACGGATGCAATGCTGATACTAAATTACTCCACTATTTACTGGATGTTATTATACATATAAACCTTCCTCTTCAATCATTCTATCTATAAAAAACCCGCATCAAAATCCGTTGCGTAGGTTTAAATAGGTATTTATGTATACATAGGGAAACGACTTTGTTTATAATATGTAGATCACTAAATAATATAAAACAAAGTCGCTTTCTCTCTCTTTTATTGACAAACATGGAATTTCTTGCTCGTTCTTCTCCATCGGCATCCACACTTTGGAATGAGCAAACAGCTTCACTAGAGGACTGACTGACAGACTGATATACACAAACTTAAACTTTTTTGATGTTTATTATTTTTTTTTTGACGTGCCTGCTAAAAGTGCCTATGCCTAGTGGTGGTGGGATTTAAAATCAATTACTTGAGTTTACCTCGAGATGTTTAGTTGCCCGTGTCTTTAGACCGCAGCAGACTGTGTTTTGGCGTTTTCATCGTGGCTTACAGGATTTTCAGTAGCTGCTAACAAATGCACTCGAGAAATAGCATGGTGGTATTAACGACATTAAAATACCGAAAATCTAACGAAGGAATAGGAACGTCGATACAAAACAAAACACGGCTGTATTTAATAATAGACTTGATGGAAACTTTTCAAATTTCTTCTACCTACTAGTCTTTGTATTTTTTTATGTGATAGGACGTTAAAGGAGCGGTCAGATTACCGGATGCTAGGCAAAAAAGTCGCTGATGGACACCCGCAACACCAAAGGAGTTACAAGTGCGTTGCCGGCCTTTTAGGGATAAGCATTTTGGATATTTAGGGATCGGAGAGGGATTAGGTGTGCAGAAAAACAGTTTGGCCTCCGGTAACCTCATGCATACGGCGAAACTAAACGCTGTGGTTGTTTAACGCGGGTAGTCTGTTTATTTCGTGCCAAAGCATGTACTTATCTCTCACACTTGTGTCTGTCTGAATGGAATATAACACAAACAGATATTCTGAAAGATTACATAAGCGTTTATCGCCAAAAATTATGTCATTACCATAAGTAAAAAAAAATCCGCAAACGAAACCACAGACAATAACAAATCTTATTTAATTCAGCGAAACAAAACAAACAATGCAATAACGAAACGTTAACAAAACAACGTACAACCTTTGTAACCATCACACTATAACCGCCTTTATTATTTACGACATAAACACTATAATCCTATATATTATCCATGCACTCATGTAAACATATTATGCGTTGGTTTACCATACGCGAATATTACCTTTATTAAGGATATTTATAAGGTCTATTATAGCTTGTGCAAGCTTAATTGTATGAACTCCATTGATCGCATGGGAATGTAGCTTTTACAGTTTAGGAAATAAGGATGATAATAGTGTAAAGTGTATTATCAGAGTCGATTGCCTGCCCTTGCATCAGGTCATTGGCTCCATTCAGAGAAGTCGTCAGTACATTTACTTGGCACTCGTCCAGGAGTTAATTTATTTCAAAACTAGCTACTGTAACGCGGTTTTACCTGCTGCTTAGCTCCTAAAGATCGTAGCGTGATGTTTGATAGCCTTCCGCGATAAATGGCCTAACAAACATAAAAACAATTTGTTCAATTCGAACCAGTAATTCCTGAGATTAGCGCATTCAAACAAACTCTTCAGCTTTATAATATTAATTATATTAAGTATAGATTAACTTAGGTTCTAAGTTTTGAGTAGTGGTTAAAGTGTGGGAGAGTCATACTTCGGCACGAATGGGTCGGCTCGACCGGAGTGATACCACGGCCTCACAGAAAACCGGAGTGAAACAACCACAGCGTTGTGTTTCGCCGTGTGAGTGAGGTTACCGGAGACCCAATCCCTAATCCCAAAAGATTGGCAACGCACTCATAACTCTTCTGTTGTTGCGGTTCTCGATGGGCGGCGCTGATTGCTTACCATCAGGTAATCCGTCTGCTAGTTTGCGCAATAATGAACCTCGGGCTCGGAGCAGGAGAAGGAACGGGGGTAGTAATTAACCAGTAAGAGTCTGACAATCTCTCTCGCCTCACCCAAGGCTGAAGTCATTTGGTGATTTTTCCCTCACAAAAGACTATAGGAATATAATCTATCTGTGTGCCAAATTACATTCAGATCCGTTCAGTAGTGTTTACGTGAGAGAGTAACAAACATACATCCGTACTTACACACTGTAGCGTTTATTAAGTTAGTAGAATGTACACTAGTATACCTATAGGAATAATTGTTATTATTATCAAGGTGGCCTTGAAGTTAAGGCACCCACTTCTGCATCCTTCATGCATGGTTTTGAAACGCAGCAAATACCGATGCCACTTTTGCATAGTTACATGTACTTTCTATGGTTATTTAGACATCACTGACATAAGGTGAAGGAAAACATCGTGAGGAAACCTGGACTTATTATTTCTAAGTTTGAAATGGCGAATGAGCGAGCGTGGTGGTTAATGCTCAATACTAACCGTGTGAGAAGAGGCCTTTGCTCAGCAGTGGGCACTTATAGGGTGATGATGTGAGGTATACTTACGACTTAAAATAATGCTTCTACTTGCACATATAACTCCCTATAAGGCAATCCTTCTTATGAAACGTTATCGTTTATATCTTGTAGTAATCAATTACCGTTTATGCTATTAGTATTTTTTTTAACTTGCTATAAACTAGTGCTTGACTGCGATCCTACCTGATGGTAAGCAGTGATGCAATCGTTGATGGTAAGGCGCACTAGTTTATTAAGAGCCTATTCACTCTAGCCAAGACACCCAAACTATAATTGGACGGAAAGACTGCAGCCGTCAAACTGTTCCAATCCCTCGATGTACGCGATATAAATGACGAGGCAAAACGCTTAGTCCGGGCCGCAGGTGTCTCAACAACGTAAGGGTGGATATTTGCCGTACGCCGGGATGTCCGAAGGTGAAAGTAAATATCTAATCTGAAGTCATTGCTCCTCATTGTCACAACAAAAACAACAACCATAACATTAAAAGCTACATTTTACAACAACTTTAGCAACAGGATCAAAAGCGACACAAACGCCATCTATGGAAGCCAAAAATTATAAACTGAAACGTGTTCTTAAAAGTTGAACTGTTTTTTTATAATCGTGTCGATTTTTGTAGAAAGTCAATTTCTTTGTCTCTGTATCGCTATGTAGGTATGCTTAAATCTTTAAAACTACTCAACGGATGACGATAACGATGTTTTTTATAGATAAAGTAATTGAAGAGAAAGGTTTATATGTCTAATAACATCCATTAAATAGTGGAGAAAAGTATCAATATCGCACCAGTGCGAAACCAAAGCGGTTCGCTAATCCTTAAAATAAAATACAACCAACCTTTTTAATCGCATTCCCAAATGAAGGCAAACAATTCTACCAAGCACTGATTACATAGAACATTGCTCATTTAATAAAATTAGATATGGCGCGATGATTCAACGTTTGAGCGCGAAATAAACAAGATAAAATTAGTATATCGCGGTGGGCATAAGAAGTAAGAGGTTTTCGGTACAGAAATAAACATCTTATTACGTGGGAGATGCCAGATAATGAAGTGAAAAAATCCCACGTTGCAGTAGCGTCTTTTGTTTTTTTTTCTAACATGAACTGTCAAACTTTCCCGCCAAATGAAGGTTTTCGATTCTGAAGTTAATGAAACAATGAGTTTATTTTTGTAAATAGGTCATAAAAATAGCTTTTACTCGTCAACATTACTTATATATAATAAAAACTAGATCAAGCTGGAAGAAACTCTGACAAGAAATGCCGAAACTTGGCAAAAAAAAAAAAAAAAGGCCAAAGTCTGCACTCTAAAAAAGTCGGGCACTTTTTTAGAGTTCAGACTATGTAAAAAAATTATGGTATGCGAGTGAGTGTTAACAATATCCCCTATATTGTTAAAACTCACTCACATATCATATAAAGAGACTAGGGATCTATTATTCTAATTACCTTTATTGTAACAACTCTATAGATTGGCTATAATTGACTTCAAATTAGTCAATTTGGCAACAAACTTTATGCTACTCCAGCGCCACTAGCGGACCTTTACAATCTTATTAATGAAGCAAACTTTTGACATGTGTCATTACAACTAATTTGGCGGGAATTGTTAAAGTTGTAACTAAGAGCTAAATTTTCAATAGTCCGATAGGTAAATGTTATCTGAGGAATAAAATTGTTGCTGTCACTGTCTTATACAAACATTGTGACGCGACAGCATCATAATTATTCCCCAGGTAACTTTTATCTAACCATTGAAAAATCAGCTCTAAAAATAATAAATTATTATCAAGTTTCAACTTTGAATTATCTTTTAATATTTTCTTTTATTATTTTAGAATTGAGGGCAAACAAGGAGACGGATTACTTGACGGTCCGCACCACACGAGATACAAGTTTACCTTTTACCTAATATTTCGTTGCTCAATGAAGTACGCTACCTACTAATACTTATATTATAAGTGAAGGAGAGTATGCTTCGGCATGAGTAGGCCAGCTCGCATGGGTTGATACCACGACCTCACAGGAAACAGGCATGAAGTAGGTAACATTTATGTTGTGCTTCGCCGTGTGAGTGAGGTGACCGAAGGCAAAATACTTCCCTCCTCTCCCTATCTTCAATCCTTAAAACCCTAATAAGCCAAAAGAGGCCGGCAACGCAGTTGTAGTAACTCCTTTGGTACTACGAGTGTACATGGGCGGCATTGATTGCTTACCATCAGGTAATCCGTCCGCTCGTTTGCCGACCTACGACATAAAAACTATTTTTTTCCTAAAAACCTAAAAATACTGATGAGTCATACCAACTGTAGAATCACGTGTGGCAAGCTGCCAAAACCCGGCCAGTGTGAGGTACAAAACATATTACGTCGAAACGTACAATTGACGTTAAAACCATGATCGTAAGAACACAACTATATATTTTATATTTGACTTCGGCTTCGCATCCAAAGTATCCCGAGATATCACAGAGATACATCGACAATACGCAAATCAAGAATAAGCCTTTAGCACACAGGAACATAATAGCTATCAGAGATGTACAAAATGGTTTAAAAAAAGCATTTAAATACAAAATGCAAAATACTTTTCAGATTTACTATTTCAAATGCAAAATACCAAATAGTTTTGCGTTTTGTATTTCAAATGCTAAATGCAAAATAGGTATTTTCAAAATACTTTTTCAAAATAAAATACCCTCTGACCAAATTACAGATACTTATTTTTATTTATTATAGGTACATATTTATTTATCATACATGAGTAATAGAGACACACAATGCCGAGCCGAAAAACAAACGTCTAATTAATTTATTTATTTATTTGGATTCCCGACAGAAGATACACTTACATGCTATGTTAATCAATATGTTACATTAATACTGCCTAGTGTTCCTCCAATTATGGGGAACCACATCATACATATTTTGTTGGCATAAAACAGGAATTAACCAAATACAAAAAATATATATATATATATATAGCTCAAGGCTGTTACAAATTGATATACAGCAAAATTAAATAAGATGAATTTCAAGTAACACATAACATTAACATATGACTTTTCTTATTAAAATTAATAAGAACTGGACTGGTATTGTTAAAAAGTGATAAAAATAAATATCATTTTTATTGATTACGCTTTTTAACAATACCAGTTGTTCGAATACATCAACATTCATTTTTCTTCTGTGAGGTCTCATAATCATTCCCCCATATGTATAAAAGCCTTTCTACTGGTGCTGTACTTGGTAGGGATGTGTTGTATTTAAAAAAAAATATTGTAGGATAAGTATTTAGCATCTCCAGACTTGTGCTCTCATCCTTAAAATATTGCAGGGTTTCCAGATCTATTGTAGTATTATTAGCACTACCACCCTCACTGGTTGCAGAGGAGTCTGAATCCTGGAACATGTAATAAGACTCGCTATGTCTTCTTTTTCTTTCCTATGTAATTCCCTAATTTTCATTTTATTTCCTGACTTCTGTGATAAACAGCTCCTTAACATGCTCCTTCTCATTTTTTTTTACTTGAAATAAGGCTCGCACTCTGACCAAAGAAGAAAATATCGAATTCGGCAATACAAGCTTTTTGTTTTGACTGATAATGTTGGCTAAATATAATCACAAAGTATTTTGCATTTTCAAATGAATATTAAAAATACAAAATGCATCTCGAAAGGCATTTCAAATAAAATACAAAATACTTTTCACTGAAAGGTATTTAAATACAAAATACAAAATAGGTATTTTGCATTTTCTATTTCCATTTAAAATGGAAGTATTTCAAATAAATCACATCTCTGATAGCTATCTATCAGTGAAAGAATTTTCAAATCCGACCAGCGGTACCTACCAAAGATTACCTCTTATAATATTTTAAATTTGCCTTGTTACTCCCACACAGCTCCTAATTGTCATAGTGTGCTGTTTTGTAGCCTATAGTATTCCTTGGTATCCAACACAAAAAGAATTGTTCTATTCGAACCAGTAGTTCCGGAGATAAACTCTTTCAAGCGAGCAAACAAACAAAAAAACTCGGGCATGATCGTGGTACGACTGGTACATCATTAAATTTTGCTTGCAACCTTCTGTTCGGCTCGGTTTAGGTGACCTAAAGAATCATCGTCCTTATCATCATCAGCCGATAGACGTCCACACAATGATGTATAAAACTATAGATACGTTGTCCGCGCTCTAAAATGACAACATGAAATGAAGGTAATTGACAACATCGCGCTTAGTTACGCACCAACCTGCCGCGCGACGCTACGTTTGTTTTTAATTTATATCGTGTGTGACACCTGTGCGAAACATAAAGAAAGCATGTCGTCGTGTGTGTTCAGACGATGTACAAATTATACTCCAAAAGTTAAAGACAAAAATGTGTAATTTCATGCGTAAGTTCACCAAACAACCTATTTTTATTTTATTTTTTTCGACGCCGGCGCCCGCCATCTTATGGCGGCCGGCGAATGAAGGTATAGTCACGTGCCATCGGCATAACGGAAGATGTATATTTATCTCCCTCTAGCAAAGTCATTCCACTATACGATGTCATATTTGCTTTCCCTTTCTTTACTCGTAGAAGTAGTTATTTAGTATTTTCGCCGTTTTTAAGCGCCGCGATGTTGGTTCATGACGTGTCTATATATAATACGTCATTGCGTCCACAGCTGACTGACCACTTAGAATTGCTTCCCCTTCACAGCTAAGGACTTATTACAGTGAGTTCCTCTGTATTTCAATTCTGATTATCCCTTAAGGCACATTAACGTAACAAAAATCAACATAACGCAACCAATTTAACCACATTGCGCAAATTAGCGCGCAAAAAAACAACAACTTTAAATCGTGCGTACGGCGAAACTTGGAACTAATTCAAATGTATGCATTTTGACAGCTCTTTGACGTGTTTACTTAGCAAGTGGCGCTGTTATGGTGTGTAAAATTAAGTTTGTTTTCTTACAGGCTTATGAGTACCTACATATGGTTTGCCACGGAGTATTTGAGGTTACGAGTGCCAATGTTTTATTTATTTATTTTTATAATTCATGCACATTAAATACATAAGCGGACTTAATGTCTTAGACAATCTCTTACAGTCGAGTATTTTACCAGTGTTGCTTTCAAACTGCGATAAAAATCTTTATTCAGGAAGAGTTAGAGAGGCAGAAAAAGAGAGAAAGAGCGGATTTTGGTCAGCTGTACAAAGGTTAATGAAGGTATTATGAAAGATAAATGCAGCCATTTCCTATTTCACACATTTTAGCAAGTAAATACGGGGTTGCGGGGTAAGCGCAATGACGCACCGCGGCCCAGATCAAGAGAAGGAACGGGGGGTTTTTAGTCAGTAAGAGTCAGACACTCTCTCTCGCCTTACCCTGGGCGGGAGAAGTCATTAGATGGTTTTCCCCTGACAAAAAAAGGCTATACAAATGACTGAAAGCTTACCCCGTATTAATTACATGGGACTCGTTTTTGTGAAAATCATCAAATGAGACCTCCCGCTTTGTGTGGGGTAAGAAGAAGTATCAGACACTTACTGACTAAAAACCACCCCATTCCTTCTCCTTCTCCAGGCCGGGGATGCGCTTGGCCCGCAACAGCGATAGCCTATGACGTAGCCTTTCATAAAGACGGTACTCTTTAACTGTATACTCCATGGAGTTCGCAATACGTCGTAACACATCGCCGTTTCCGGATATTTCTCGAGTCATATAACTTGTTGACCAATTCTGTTATTATACAGTTGAGATGCAGAAGTATAAGTGGATTTATAAATGGTTTTTTGGCCAGGGATAGTCATCAAATGACGATTGATATCCAATGACCATCAAATGAACTATCTCTCGCCCCTGCAACACGTAAAAACTGATTTTGATGCGGTTTTTTAATAGGTAGAGTGATTGAAGAAAAAGCTTTATATGCATAACTAGCTTTTGCCTGCGGCTTCGCCCGCGTGGCGTCGTATGTCGATAAAAAGTAGCCCATGTCATACTCCGGAATTATTGCAAATGTATCCTATGCCTATGTCAAATTTCATGCAGATCTGTCCAGCCGTTTTGACGTGATTGAGTAATAAACATCCAAACATCGTAGCTTTCGGATTTATCTATACTATACTAATATTATAAAGAGGTAAAATTTGTAAGTTTGCATATAGGGGGTAATATTTGGAACTGCTGGTCGTATTTCCAAAATTCTTTCACTGATAGATAGCTACAACGTTCCTGAGTGCTATAAGCTATAAAACATCACGCTGCGATGCGAGCCGAGCAGGCGGGTGAAACCGCGTGAGAGTAGCTAGTCTCTTATAATAAAAATGAAATACTGTTCGTTAGTCTCGCTAAAGCGCAGGACACACCACCAGCTAGCGGGCGGGCGGGCTAGGCGGGCGAACATCGTTTCACCTCTTTACGTACTTCGGTTCACACCGCGAGCTACCGACTAACCTAACGAGCTAAGCTAACGAAATATCCGACGATTCCAGCGAAGCTACTCGTTCACCTCGTTGGCGCTCCCGGTTCGTTCGCCCGTCCTCCCCGTTTCGAGTAGACTAGTTGACGCTTGTCTTTCGAATAGCAGTGTAGTGTTTTGTTTATGGTGTGAACCCCATAGTTTAGCTCGCCAATATTTCGCGTAGTTTGTATAGTTCCCTTCGTTCGCTTCGCCCATCCGCCTAGCCCGCCCGCCCGCTAGATGGCGGTGTGGCCTGCGCTTAAAACGGAGGAAAGGCTGGACCCACATGGCTTATTGTGGTCTTGAAATATTCCTGGATATACAGGGAAGGTTTAAAAGGTGAAAAAGAAAAAAAATATTAGGTAGTTATATTTGGGGCAGTATGAAGTTTGCCGGGTCAGATAGTAATATAATACTAAAAGTAAGATAACATCCATTAAATAGTCAAGAAATTAGTTTACTATCAACAACCAGCAATGCATCCGTACGCAGGAGCATTAATAGGTATAACTACATACAAAATTCAAATGGAATAAAATTAACCTTCTGTCAAATTGTCTTTATGACGGACCGACCCACGTGACGTAGCTAATGTATGACTCACTTGTATGTTGTATCGTACTACAAAAATTGTGCAAAAATACTTATCATTACAATGACACACATCTATACATACATATAGTATTATCACCTCATTAATCTACGAATTTATAAGTCATGTCGACTTGTGTTTTGATGACTAAAAGCTTATTTCATCATTACTGATTAATTTGCTCATCGTGATTTTTTTTTATGGAATAGGAGGTAAACGAGCAGACGGATCACCTGATGGTAAGTAATCGGCACCGCCTATGGAGTATGGACACCTGCGGTATCAAGGGATCTATGTGATGGGTATGAATACACTTTCGCGTAGAACAATGGCGATAAGATGCGGCGGGGACCAAACCCCGCCCGCAAAATAGAGAACATAAGAATAAAAATCATAGACTTTATTTCTCCAGTTTAAGATTCGTCTCTTAAATATAAATCGACACAACATTAGCTACATTTATTTAAATACCATTTTATTTACTTCAAGATCGCATCCGATCATTAACCTCAAAAATGCGAACGATTTTTTTTATCTACATCTTATTTTGGCGCGCAAATTGACAGGCCGCCATTTTGTAGGAAGTTTACAAACGTCACGAATAAGGAAGCTCCAATACACTTCCGAGACAAGTTTATAATAATACGATTTTCCTTATCGATTTTATACTTAAATTATTATTATTCTATGTTAATAATAAGGAATGAGATGACAGGGTTATCTGATAAACCTCAACATTTTAGACTAGAATCTTCAACTGCCTGGGCAACATTATCAACCTATAGGTGCCCACTGCTGAGCAAAGGCCTCTTCTCACACGGAGAAGGTTTGAGCATTAATCACTACGCTTGCTCAAGGCCTACAGAGGAATTAACAAGGGTTGTTTTCTCTATGCTCAAGGTTGATTGACGATTTCAAACTAATAATTAGAAATTATAAGTCCAGGACGGTTACCTCACGTTTTCCTTTATTAATTGAAACAACAAGCTTACATTCTAATGACAGACTGACTAAATATTTTATTCATAGACAACATTCTACATTTGACTTATAAGTATAGTGACCACTAAGTATTAGATAAGTATACTTATTTTGATATACAATTAATATCCTTCACCGTATGGCAGTGGTGTCTAAGTAATCATAGAAAGTACATATAACTCAGATAAAGTCATATTAATACTTGGCAAGTTTCGAACTCTCATGCATGGAAAGCGGGCGCCTTAACCACCTTAACCTCCGCGTCACCACGAAGTTATCAAGCGTGGTTATATATTAAAAACTAGTTTATGTAGGCAAGCCGAATAAAACAGTTCAGGACGTTACAGAAAAACCCACAATTTTCTTTATTGCTTGCCAGTATAGTCTTCAATTAAACAAAGAAAGATCTCTCGCTTAGTCCTCCACGTCGCATGACAACTCGCCACTTACATCCATTGACTCCCCGCGACTTTGACGATGTCGCTGATCCACCTAGCGGGATGCCAGCTATTTAAGTGTGGGAGAGCCATGCTTCGGCACGAATGGGTCGGCTCGACCGGAGTGATACCACGGCCTCACAGAAAACCGGCGTGAAATAACCGCAGCGTTGTGTTTCGCCGTGTGAGTGAGGTTACCGGAGGCCCAATCCTTCCCCTCCCCCAATCCCTCCTAAATCCCTAAATCTCCAAATCCCTAAAAGGTCGGCAACGCACTCGTAACTCCTCCGTTGCGAGTGTCCATGGGCGGCGCTGATTGCTTACCAGGTAATCCGTCGGCTCGTTTGCCGACCTATTAAAAAAAAAAAAAAAAAAAAAAAAAAAACCCACGCGTCCTACGCCTTCCGTATCGAGACTCACGACCACTTCTCCGTACCGTATCAAAATTAGCTGGTAAGCATACCAGTCTCATTTATGAAGTTTCTCGCTCGTTCTTCTCCATTCGAATTTACAATTTGGAACGAGCACCTAGCTTCACTGACGAACAGACTGACAGACTACTATTCTATTTTGACGTTTCAAAAGTATCTGTTTATAGTTTAGTTGGAATAAATGATTTCGACTTGACTTCCACAAATATTTCAAGATCAAAATGAGCCTAATTTATCCAGCCGTTTTCGAGTCATAGCGAAACTAACGAACAGTAATTCGTTTCTATTTTGTTTCTTTGAAAAACCATTTTCCAATACTAGGAATCCCTCCCATTTTCCAATAGGTACCTACTAGGAATTCCTCCTGTGTCGTGGATGCGTTTACAAAATTACAAGTTCACATACAATTGACGCTCAGACCCAAAAAAACAATTTTATTTGTGGATCGTACAAAGAGTTGTTTCGTGCGGGAATCAAGTCAATTGAGCTCAAACATAAGTTCAGCAACAGCGTCGACTGTGTAGTGTGCAGTGTGCAGTTCAATCACTACATAGTATAAAACAAAGTCGCTTTCTCTGTCCCTATATCCCTATGTACGCTTAAATCTTTAAAACTACGCAACGGATTTTGATGCGGTTTTTAATAGATAGAGTGATTGAAGAGGAAGGTTTATATGTATAACTAGCTACTCTAGCGCGGTTTCACCCTTTGCTGCGGCTCCATTTTATTGTAGCGTGATATTTTATTGCCTATAGCACCCAGGAACAATGTAGCTATCTATCAGTGAAAGAATTTTCGCGATCCGACCAGCGGTTCCAAAGATTACCCCCTACATACAACCTTACAAATTTTAAATCTTTATAATGTTAGTATAGATATAAATAACATCCATTGAATAGTGGAGAAATTTAGTATCAGCAATGCATCCGTGTGAAGCCAGTTGCCAAGCCATAACGCCACGAAGGATGTTCGTATGAATATTTTATAACCTTTCTTATAAAAACTACAGGACTCTAGATGAATGATGAATGAAATAATCCGTAGTTTACTTTTTCTTCCTATAAAAAAGCAAAGTCAGCCTCCCAGAAACCCTTTTCACCGGGCGTGAAACAACCACAGTGTTGTGTTTCGCCGTGTGAGTGAGGTTACTGGAAGTGGAAACCCAATCCATCCCCTCCCCCATCCCTGATCCTATTTTCATAGTAGAACTTAGTTAATTTTTAAGTGTGGGAGAGCCAAGCCAAGTCGAGCTGACCCATTCGTGCCGAAACGAATGGGTCAGCTCGACAAGAGTAATACCACGGCCTTATAGAGAACCGACGTCAACAACCACAGCGTTGTGTTTCACCATATGACTGAGATTACCGGGGGCCCAATCTTTCCCCTCTCCCATCCCTCCCAAATCTCACAACCTTATCCCCAAAAGTGAGGCAACGCTCTCGTAACTCATCTAATCTTGCGTGTCATCTGGTAATCCATATTAAGCTCGTTCGCCGACGCACCACTTACAAAAAAAAAATCGCTGACAGAAGCTACTCTAAATACAATTAACAAAGTAAAAATAGGTACCATATTATCATTTAGCGAGTACCTAAGTAAGTTGGTCCTTCTTAACGTAACCGACAACTAGTAAAGTGTCACAATACACAACGGTTTTAAATAAAAAAACAACATGGCAGCGAGAGAAAGCGACGTTGCCGCTCCGTGCGCGAACATGGACGGTCGTTCATGTACTGTAACTGCTAACAGTTTATCTCCAGTTTAATTCGCGATATTATTGTGTACACTACATCGTTTTTCTGTAAAATATATAAATACTAGCTAGGTACTCTCGCGCGGTTTCACTCGCTGCTCGGCTCCATTTCATCGTAGCGTGATGTTTTATAGTCTGTAGCCCTATAGCACTCAGGAACATTGTAGCTATCTATCAGTGAAAGAATTTTGGCAATCCGACCAGCGGTTCCAAAGATTACCCCCTACATACGAACTTACAAATTTTATCTCTTTATAATATTAGTAGGTATAGATAATTATGTGAAAAAACTTTCCAATGAGTTTGCGCACTTGTTATACATATACCTATTAGGTAGCGACCTTTTTCACTTTGACCTTCAAGGCACCCAGGTTAGGTAGTAGGTACCGTACTTCAGGGAACTGACTTTGGCATCCCGTGAGTAAGCCGTGGTGGTTACAGTCTAAGTGTGGGAGAGCCATGCTTCGGCACGAATCGGTCGGCTCGACCGGAGTAAAACCACGGCCTCACAGAAAACCGGCGTCTATAAAAACAGCGTTGTGTTTCGCCGTGTGAGTGAGGTTACCGGAGGCCCAATCCTTCCCCTTCCCCAATCCCTAAATCTCCAACGTCGATAACGCATCTTTACACCTGTGTTGGTGCGGGTGTAGAAAAGAAAAGGTTAAGATGGATTTGAAACCTGGCAAGTACCTACCAATGTGACTTTTTCCGAGTAATAAGTACTTTCTATGATTTTAGACACCACTGACATACGGTGAAGGTAAACATCGTGAGGAAACCTGGACTTATAATTTCTAATTATATGTTTGAAATTGCCAATCCGTCTTAAGCAAGCGTGGTGATTAAAGCTCAAACTTTCTCCGTGTGAGAAGAGGCCTTTGCTCAGCAGTGGGCACTTATAGGCTGATGATGTGGAGTATAAAAGGTAGTTGTAAATGTATATCGATCAGCCATCATTACCAACGTAATGTGCTATGTGACATTTTGTCGTTTACATTTGAGGCCGGCGTCGGCTGCTTGCCAAATGCCAAACTCCATGCGATCCAGCGGCGGAATGTTTGAATGTAACTAGACCAGGAAACAAGAGATTAAGGTTATGAAAGGTCATACTGTTCACTGAATTCCTGTTTGATCGTGGTTATCCGAGACACAATCGAAGAAAAATAATTGCGAGAACGTCGGCGTTCATTTGGGGTTTGATGAATTTAGAGAATCGCATATAGAAGCGTGACCAGTAGAATTAATTTTCCATCACTACTTTTCTTGTGGATTCAATGTCAAAGTAATAATATTATTATATTTATTAATTATACACCTTACAGTCACTTTTGGACGTCAAATAAAGCTTAAAGATAAAAAGTGTCAGTCTGTCAGTCAGTCCGCTTTTTTAAGGATGGAAAATCATCAAATTTTAACACGTTAACCGCCACGTTGGTCACCGGTGACCGGTAGCGGAGGTTATGCCTTCAATAGTTTTCGGTCGGCAGTAAAAGGCTGAATGATTTCTTTCGTCTAGTAAAGAGAGAGGTATTGTCAGACTCTTACTGACTAAAACCTTCGTTTTAAGTCAGTAAGAGTCTGACTCTCCCTCTTGCCTTACCCTGGGCGGGAGAAGTCATTTGATTATTTTCCCCTGACAAACAAACAGCGCAAATCCGTCTTGGGCTTAGAGAGTATTTAAAAGTTAAGAAATAGTTTATTTAGTAGACTTTATTACAGTGCAGTAATGACTAACCATATTGTCTAGAAGTAATCGCATAACGTAATTTGTTTTCAACGTAAAATGATAAAAAATATCTCTCTACAATCTATGACGTTTGCTGACTAGCTTTCCTTATCTTTTATGGAACGATTGCGATAGTGAATTGTTTTTAACATTTTTATTTTATTCAATGAAATTTTTCCCATTGGTTTCCCACAAACAACGATTGGAAAAACATATTTTGTTACACTAACCTTCCACTAGCCTTAGTCGAGGCCATGTTTCGTAGCGAGAGGAACTGGGAAGCCGTCTCCTCTTTCTGCGAAGCAGTGATGCTCGCAAAAGGAGGAGGTGTGAGATAACTATTCTCCTCACGCTCTAGCCGCCGCAGTAGGCGACATTCTGGGCGTCGGGGATCGAGAGACGATCTCCGGCCACCGTAAGCGCGGGTCTGCGGACGGCGAGTAAGGGTGTAAGGAGAAGAGCTGTGCCGCGATTCACCAATCACATGGCTTGAAATCCACATCGGAGAAGAGACAATGGAACTGCACCCTAAGGGTTGCTCGCCGCCCGACCAGAGAAAAAAGCCTTCCGCTCACGACTTCGCCCATGTGGTGTTGTTGATAAAAAGTAGCCTATGTCCTATTCCGGAATGTACCCTATGCCTGTACCAAATTTCGTCCAGATCCGTCCAACCGTTTTGGCGTGATTGAGTAACAAACATCCAAACATCGTAACTTTCGCATTTATAATTTAGTAAAGTAAGAAAAATTTACACAACTCCAGTTATTTTTTACTTATTATACTTTTGTTGGGGTTGCCTGACATTTTCCTTGGCCTTATTTTAAGGAATGGAATGGAATGAGGAGAAATGTTTTTATGAGAGTTTCTGTCTGTCTGTCTGTCTGTCGACTATGTTTTACATAGTCATACTTCCTATTCACTCAGAGACCTCAAACTTATTCAAATGTATGTTTTTAGACATTACATGTCACTCGGAAAAAGTCACATTGGTACTTGCCAGGTTTGGTACCCTATAGAGCCCTCATCCTCATGCATGATTAGCCTCCGGGCTACCACGATAGTTAATCCGGATCCCACAGATTTTTTAAAAACATTGCTTGACACTAGGACTTTCTCCTGTATCGTGGGTACGTTTACAAACATACAATGTCACATACACATCACACCCAGACCCGGAACAACAATTTGTGGATCACACAAAGAGTTGTTCCGTGCGGGAATCAACCCGCGATACGTTGCGTGCCAGCCAGTCATGTATTATCGAAGAAAGATTTGTCAATTATATATTTTTTTTAATTAGTGATCTTTATTTTTGAATAAGACATGACAATCATTGGGATTTTCCACTACAAAAAATCTATTGATATTACTACATAAGTACTACATACAATCTGAGAGATAAGGTAAAAAATGCGATATCCTAATAACGTATTTTCCAAAATAAAAATGAATCTACAAAAGTGTATGTAGGTAGATCATTTTTGTGCGGGGAAAATCAAATGTGGGAGAGCCATGCTTCGGCACGAATGGGTCGGCTCGACCTGAGTGTTACCACGGCCTCACAGAAAAACGGCGTGCAACAACAGCACAGCGTTGTGTTTCGCCTTGTGAGTGAGGTTACCGGAGGCCCAATCACCCCGCTCTCCCATCCCTTCTCAATCCTTAAATAACTGAAACCCTTAACCCTAAAAGGCTGGCAACGCACTCGTAATCCCTTTGGTGTTGCGGGTGTCCATGGAAAGCGCTGATTGCTTACCATCAGGTAATCCGTCTGCTCGTTTGGCGATCTATTCCAAAAACAAAAAAAAAACATCAAATGACTTCTCCCGCCCAGGGTGGGGCAGGAGGGAGTGTCAGACTCTTACTGACTAAAAACTCCCCCTTTCCTTCTCCTGCTCTAGCCGGAGGTCACGGTGCCTTATTGCGCTTACCCCGCAACCCTGGCTTATCTACACTAATATTATAAAGAGGTAAAATTTGTAAGTTTGTATGTAGGGGGTAATCTTTGGAACCGCTGGTCATCATCATATCATCATCATCATCATATCAGCCACAGGACGTCCACTGCTGAACATAGGCCTCCCCCATTGACTTCCAGATAGGCCGGTTGGAAGCGACCTGCATCCAGCGGCTTCCTGCGACCTTAATCAGGTCGTCTGTCCACCTTGCGGGTGGACGTCCCACGCTGCGCTTGCCGGTACGTGGCCTCCACTCGAGAACCTTTCTGCCCCAGCGGCCGTCGGTTCTACGCGCTATGTGCCCTGCCCATTGCCACTTCAACTTACTAATCCGCTGGGCTATGTCGTTTGCGGACATCCTCGTTTTTTATACGGTCTCGCAAAGAAACTCCGAGCATAGCCCTCTCCATAGCGCGCTGAGCGACCTTGAGCTTCTTTATAAGGCCCACAGTAAGAGACCACGTTTCAGTTCCATAGGTCATCGCTGGTAACACACATTGATTATAGACTTTCGTCTTAAGGCACTGAGGTAAGTTGGACGAGAAGATGTTGCGTAGTTGAAAAACCGCTGGTCGGATTGCCAAAATTATTTTACTGATAGATAGCAATAAATCTACAATTTTCCTAAGTCCTATAGGCTATAAAACATCACGGTACGCTTAAATGGAGCTAGCAAACAATAATCCTTCCTATCTAATATCGAGTATCGAGGAGGTCAATTTCTCCGATGAGAACTATATTGACATGGACAAAATGGCTTCCTACATCACCAAAACAAAATGTCGGTAGCAAATATTAAATTCGTACCAACCTACGCAAATCAAACCTCACCAAACACTTCTCTTCATAATATTTACACACGTGTTTTAAATTTTGAAAAACAAAAATTACTACCTATACATATTTACTTACAACGTCATCATGTTTTTCAATTTACTTTAAAAACATTGTATGACGTCATACAATAGTATTAAAATTTTATCGAGTACGGCGATAAGTGGCCGGGGTCAATGTACCCGGGTGCCTGCATATGTATAATCGACACAGATATTCGGTACACGCGTACGTACATATAGATTGGAAGTATTGTTTAGTTAGCTACATTATATCATCAGCCTATAAGCACAGTATAAATATGGAATTCTCTATTTATTTATACTGTGCTATAAGTGTCCACTGCTGAGCAAAGGCCTCTTCTCACACGGAGAAGGTTTGAGCATTAATCACAACATTCGCTCAAGGTGGATTGTCGAATTCAAACTTATAATTAGAAATTATAGTTCAGGTTTTATTTTTCAGCCAGGGTTGCGGTTTAAGCACAATGAGTCCCTGCGGCCTCGGCCCAGGCCCAGAGCAGAAGAAGGAACGGGGTTTTTTTTAGTCAGTAAGAGTCTGACACTCTCACTCTCTCTCGCTTTACCCTGGGCGGGAGAAGTTATTTAAAGATTTTCCTCTGACAAAAAATAGAGGTGTCAAAGGACATGTATACAGGATGTCCGGTAAGTATGGAAATGCTTCTTAAGATACCTATCTAATCATTCTTAAATAATAAATTTAGGCAGTTGACTGAAACGATTAGCCATTCAGGCCATTGGTTGGATGGCTATCAATTAACATAATTATACATAATGCAATATAAAGATGAAATTATTTATTACTAGCTACTCTAGTGCGGTTTCACCCGCTGTTCGGCTCCATTTAATCGTAGCGTGATGTTTTATAGCCGTTTAAGTTTGTATATAGGGGGTAATCTTTGGAACCGCTGGTCGGATTGCCAAAATTCTTTCACTGATAGATAGCTACAATGTTCCTGAGTGCTGTAGGCTATAAAACATCACGCTACGATCAAATAGAGCTGAGCAGCGAGTGAAACCGTGACGCAGTAGCTAATCGTAAATAAAATGATTATTTATTTACGATATTGGGTGGGTCTCTCTGGCGCCACCGTTGCCATGGTAACCGGTTGCCAGCCTCTCAAACACCTGAGTGGGCGGAACTCTCTATCTCAAACGACCTTATTGATTTTAACAAGAAAATAATTCTTTGTTTATGATTATTAAACGAAATCTTTGGGTTTGATTTTTTTTATGTTATAGGTCGGCAAACGAGCAGACGTATTACCTGATGGTAAGCAATCAGCGCCGCCCATGGACATGGACACCCGGAACAACAGAGGAGTTACGAGTTCGTTGCCGACCTTTTGGGGCCCTCATCCTCATAAGGCCTAATCTAGATTTAGGATTTGGGGGGTTTGAAAAAGTGGGCCTTCGGTAACCTCACTCACACGGCGAAACACAACGCTGTGGTTGTTTCACGCCGGTTTTCTGTGAGGCCGTGATATCACTCCGGTCGAGCCGACCCATTCGTGCCGAAGCATGGCTCTCTCACACTTTTTGATTTTCTGTAATTACACTTCATAAGCTATTCTTATACGTCGTCGTGGCGTATTGTAAACTATTTTCTGCTACCGGCTTTTCTCACAGAAGGTAGCGGGTAAAAAGTATCCTAGGTACATGTTATTCCAGACTACATATTATAATCTATCTGTGTGTCAAATTACATTCAGATCCGTTCAGTAGTGTTTACGTGAGAGAGTAACAAACATCCATCCGTACTTACACACTGTAGTGTTTATAATATTCACACACCATCAGCCCATTGCTTAGCAAAAGCCTCTTCTCACACAGAGAAGGTTTGAGCAGCAACACGCTTGATCAAGGCGGATTGGCGATTTCAAACTTATAATTAGAAATTACAAGTCCAGGTTTCCTTACGATGTTTTCCTTCACCGTATGTCAGTGGTGTCTTAGTACCTATACATATAGCAATTTAGAAATCATCTATCCGCCTTCATCGATGGTGACAATGTTCAAACCGTCTTCGTGTGAGAACAGGCCTTTGCTCAGCTGTGGGCACTTATAGGCTGGTGTTGATGATGCGATGTGAATTACAGTGAGAGAAAGAGAAAGATAGCTATTCATCAACATACAAGTTTTAGTTGGTAAATAAAGATCCTTTTTACGTAACGTTCCAGGTTAGGTAGCTCAAGCCATTTATAGCTATGATCAATAAACAACTCAGGCAGCGCGACGTTGCCGCTCTTACGTTGAAAACAAACCGCCCGTCTCTCCATAACACACAGAATCAGTTAACACAGCACTTACAACTAAACCAAGCAGTTATATCCCGTATAGCGTTAACATAAGACTCTCTTTCGTATGCCTTTTTTTTTTTTTTTTTTTTTTTTTTTTTTTTTGTCAGGGGAAAATCATCCAATGACTTCTCCCGCCCAGGGTAAGGCGAGAGAGAGTGTCAGACTCTTACTGACTAAAAACCCCCCCGTTCCTTCTCCTGCTCTGGGCCGAGGTCGCGGTGCCTCATTGCGCTTACCCCGCAGCCCCGGCTAAACATCAGCCCTTTAGGGCCCCGACTGTGGTGGTCTATTGGCTCTATGAGGCGCGCGCGGAACGCTACGCGCCGTACGCTCGGGTCCGGTTCCTCTTTCGTATGCCTAGTGTATGAGTTATGCCGTTTTGAAATGGGTAGGGGATGTAAACAAAAAAATAACGCAATTGAATGTGGACTTTATTTCGTTGACGGTAAAGTCTAAAATAGAATGTGTTGGGAAAACTAAGATGGTTGTCGAGTACCCGTTCGAAATCACGTAGCCCCGTATTTAAAAGGTTTAAAACCAGAATGGAATATAGTCTGTGTTTTTTAAAAATATACTGTTTTTGTCGATGTTTACTTGGTGAATGTGGTGGCTTTGCTATAAATAAAATTATATTTAAAGAGATATAACATTACCTACTAAAACGTATTGTTTTGGAATCCTCAAAATGTACCATTATCACAAGAAGCTCATTCCCTTCCACAGCTGATTTTGTGCGCCTTCTTTCTTACGTTTCCTTTTCCGTAATTTCTTCGCATAGATCGCACTTAGTACCTACCAGGAATATGCAATTCCAATTACAATCTTTTATTTTTCCAACTAAATACCGTTAACTTCTAATAAGGTAAATATTTCAAATGCATTATTAGGTATCCTAAGTTCAATACAAAACACAGGTTAGGTAGTACAAAACACAAAAAAAAAACTTAAAACAAATAAAAATTATGCTCAAAAACCAGCAAAATAAAACACAAAAACAATAATACACGAACTACATAATCTTGAGAAGACAAAATAATCAAATAAAATAGCGACTCAAGCGTTTGAAGGTCAACGGGAGACAGGAGAGGGGCGGGAAACATCACCTGACACGCACCCCACAGACTAAAAACATCCAATCTAAAAAGACCCGCGGCGAATATTGGAACTAACCTATTTGTACGTAAAATTACATTGAATTAGGGACAACAGCGCCACCATCAATGTACCAAGCTATGTCAGTTATTATTCCATTGAACATTGTGAAAACGAATGGTGTGAGGACCTATTTTGGTATTGAAATGTCGTTCAAATCTTAAAGGATGTAATGAATAAGACAGGTGGAATAAATTTAAGCTTTTTAAGCGTGCCTGTTGCAGTTTTAAATATTTATAAGGATAAGAACATCCTGTCCTGTCTTTATTTTAAAGTGAATAGCGACTCGCCACGGTTTAGCACGATTGCAACGTTGATACTAAATATCTCCACTATATTTTGGAATGTTATTATACATATACTTACTAAACTTCCACTTCAATCACTCTGTCTATTAAAAAATCCGCATCAAAATCCGTTGCGTAGTTTTAAAGATTTAAGCATATAGGGATGTAGGGACAGAGAAAGCGACTTTGTTTTATACATAAACTACATGACGCATTCGTGCTGAAGCTTGGCTCTCCCATACTAACCTTCATTTTTAAGGAAATGACAGATTATAAATCTTATTCCTATGCTATCCTGTCTATCTTTCCGCCCGGCATGCAGCTAAGCGAATTGGCCAGACAATATTTTTTGTGTCTGGAATTAAGTTAGTAAGGATATTGGACAATCCAGCCTAAAGGCATTATTTTCCCTTGGAAACTAAAGCAGAGACGTGGGTGGAAATAAAATCAATAACTCTTAAGCATATCCTTGAAAACACAGCCTATAATACGAACCTTCTTATAAACAATAAAGAATTAAATATCGAATCACCTCCATTTGGTTGGCCTTTTCAAGGATATTTTGAGAGGTCAGTCATTATTATTGTCCTCTGGCCTCATTCAATTCAATTCAAAGTTATTAATAAGTGAGGACAATATTTAGCATCTTAATTTAAAAACACATTCCGCATATATCCCAAACAAAAGTGCACGCATCGCATGTATAAATGTAACAGTTTTTACAAGTTAGGTTTATTGAAAAAATTCACAACCACCATTTCTTGGATTATAACGCGGTATAGTTTGTCTCTATAACTCTGAAAACTCGATACTTACAAACTTAAAACGAAATAATATATTAGGCAGCTACTTCCTATCAAACCTAAGCTAGCGGCGAGCGTATAAGCAAAAAATTCGCAACGCAACTCTAAAAGTTTCTTTTTTTATTCATTTGACTCGATCTAACTAAAACGTCTACGTAATAACAAGCTTTCTCTTTCTGTTTATCTCTAATTTCTATTAGAGTGAAAGAGACAGCATTAGTTTAGCCGCCATAATTGTTTTGCGTTTCTCAATTTGAATTAAGTTTTTTTAGGATACGCAATAACATGACCTTGGACACAACCTGTACCATAGATTAGCTAGACAAATAGGACTTGTACTCTTGTACGCGCCATAGGTTTTAGAAATGAAAGTTTTAGTAATTTATTTTAACTTTATTTATAAAGTTTTATATTATTATCTAGCCATGATGTCGTCATGGTTGAATAGTAAGTAATAGTAACTGCCTTCAATCTCCTAATAGTTGTTAGAACTGACAAAGACATTAACTTCTGGCGAACACGAACAGCATCGCTCTTTGATAAGCCTGACCTTTTAAAATACCTACGACTAGCAAAAAACCCGTGGTCCTTTTTTAACGGGCAAGTTGACGATAACATCTCTTCTATTTCCAAGGTTGAAGCGAGAGGGAGTGTCAGACTCTTACTGACTAAACAGCCGTTCCTTCTCCTGCTCTAAGCTGAGGCCGCGGTACACTGTAGTGATTATCCCGCCCTTTTGTCCTATAGGAAGTACATCCTCCTTTACCTCCCTTTTTCGAGGTTTTAGGACGTCTAAATGTACACCAGCCCCCAAACTGGCTACTATAGAGGAAGAAGGGGGCGTTTAGAGTCCTGTTCTACTATTACTCCTCCATAAGACGCAGTTTTGCAAGTTTGAAATTCATTAGAGAGATGGTATTCATTTTTAATAAAGTGTATACTCAATTCAATTGTAATGACAGCCGCGTAAGTACTATTTTTTAAGTACGCGACGTGGTGTACCCGTGTGAAGAGTAGGGATGGTGTACAAAATTATACTTACTCGATCGTCACAAAAATGGGTATATTTTTACGCCTAACAACAAACATTACCTTCCCCCTCCACCTCTGACATTGCGTATAAGGTCACAAATTTATCTCAGCAGTTGCCACGAGGCGCTAGTATCTTCGCAAACGAAACTTTTGTTTACAATTTTCTATGGCCAGTTTTTAGTTCCGTTTTTCTCCACGGGTAAAGTTAAGTTTGTAGCTCAGAGAGCACGATTGTATTGATATTCACAAAAGAGTTCTATCTAATTGATACTATGTGCCTTTCTAGTTAGTTAAAATGTCGACGTATAAGTAGTTTCTACAAGAACAAACTTGCGAAAGATGATTCTTTCGTCAAGCCTTTCGCACACAACGAATTGTAAAAAGCATGACAACTTTGTGACGTCGACCAGTTGCGAAATCCGATCCAAACTTTAAATATCGTTAATTCCAGTCAGTTAAATTCTGATTAAAGATAACGATAACAATCGGTAACAACATTCAACGAAAAGATACATCGAAAATATCACAGAAAGTAAATATACTTTCTAAAGTTTTCATACTTGAATCGGTACTGCTAACGCCATCTAGAATTTTTAGTACGAACTAAGACATCCATTATAGCGTGATACCAGAAGCAAATATTAGCGAAAAAAAAACATTACTATAAATACGTCGATTTTTCAAAGAATTACTGAAAAATTATAAGCAATAAATAATAATTATAACTAATGTTTAGTAAGTTATATGCATACAGTCTTATTTTATGTCCTAAATCTAGTTTTTAACATTTTTATTACCCTCTCTTGTAAAAGTAGAACCAGCGAGAAGGTTCAAGTTACGGTGGTAAATTACTCAACTTGTTTATCAAGCTGGGTAGTGAGGAGTACACATTGGGAGTTATGGCAACGTTTGCTTGGCTTTTACTAGTACGTAACCTTAAAGACTTAAAATTATAGTTAGTTATTGTAAGAATCCTACTTAAATGGAATATAATTAGACCGTTATTAACTTGTGTATTTTCATTGATATTCTAAGAAGAAAAGTAATTTTTAACGCGTTAAAATTCAAGAGGTCAACGTTGAGGTTATGTTTTTAATCAAAACAGTTTGGTGCTTCTTTCACTTTATATTTTTTTAATAACAAATATATTTCGAATGGAAAATAACTAATTATCCGTCAGTTACAACTATCAGAAACAGTTAATTTTTAATTGTTACATTAGAAATAAATTCATATTGGTTATTGTTTTTGTCAACTATATATAACACAGATTACAAATTGATGAAAAAATAATAAAATTGTAGGTAACCTAAGTATTATTTTGACCTTTCTACTAGAGAGGCAGAATAACTCAAAATAACGTTTATAATCTAAACTAATATAAGTTATTTATCGTAGCTACTAGGGTGAGGTAGGTTAGGTTTACAAATGTTGTTTTTGTGTGTTTACTAAACACAACAAAGAATATTGTTTCTCTGCAGAGAATCAAGCCCAAATAGCAACAGCCATTCCACCCAGCCACTTTATCGACAAGGTATAAACATGTAGGTATAACAAATCAAGAGAATATATGAGACAAAAAACAGTACAGGAAATAGACGCATTTGTAATCGGTACCATATCGATATTATAGCAACTTTATTGAAAAAACTGCCTTATCTATACGTTTAAGTAACTACGAAAATGAAGTTCTTAACATAAACGCCTGTTTTGATTCTTTATCAACTTAAAACGTTACTGATTGGCGTTTTACGATTCTGGCGAACAACAAAAACTTATTTAATAGTATTTTTCATTCTATTCACTGAAAAAACGCTCATAAAGCCGTAATCTTAGAACAAAAATACATGTTTATACTTATATTTTCTAGTTGATAAGTCAAAACAGTAATAACGACAATGTGTAATAACTTTATGTACGAGTTACCTTCGTTATCGCCCGTCCTTCGCTCCCAATCCGTTCTATCATAAATATCTGGATGACAGTTCCTCAAATGACCTTTTAAATTAGCCGTTGTTGATTGAAACGAATACGCTTTATGACAAAATCGACACACGGCAGATTTTCGATTCGGTTCCTTATCGAAATAGTTCCAAAGTTGAGAATTGTTCCTACGCATTTTGAATGAATAACAAACAAATACACACAAGTTATTAAAATAGTAAATATCAATGAAGAAACGGTTAGTTATTTGCAACTATCTCGCGTCGCGTCGCGATAACTGGTTGTCAAGTTTGGTTATTTTTTATAACCTAAAAACGTTTGACGTTTCGTTGACATTATAAACGTTTTGTAGATTCATTTCTATTTAGAGTAAAGGCCTTTTGCCATACGAAAATATATATAGGTTCATATATGTTTTCAAAACGTAGGTATTACGCAAAGTTATTATATAGGTATTTACGTGGAGTAATCCCAAAAGTGTGATTACTCCACGTAAATAGTGAGTGTTATGGAAGTAATGGCATACATGAATATTAGTTTGACAATATTAAATTCAGAAATATTGAATACTTTGGTAGCTACTTTTTTGGTATGAAAACCGCTGGATGCAGGTCTATTTCAATCCATCCAAATGTAGAATTATCATTTCAGGCTTCATCTAGTGTTTTGCATATACCTATTTTGACGTGTAAAAGTGCCGTTTTATGACCTATTTGCTAAAATAAATTCATTGTTTCATAGTCATCACTTCATCAGTCATTCATTAGAGGACGCCTGTAATAGGCCTCGCCCGATGACATCCTCACACAGTGCGAGGCAGTGGTCGGCAAACGACCAGCCTTACCTGATGGTAAGCAATGACCTAGACGCCCGCAACAATGGAGGAGTTATGAATTTTAAGGAATAGGGTGGATATTAGAGTTTAAGTGATTGAGGAACCTCATTCTCATTCACTGGGCGAAACAACTCTGTGGTTGTTTAACGCCGGTTTTCTGTGAGGCCGTGGTATCACTCCGGTTGATCCGAGACATTCATACTGTAACAATACTCTCCCACACTTAAAGGTTAAGAAAAAATACAGCCGGAGTGCAAGAGCAATTAATTACCGCGGGCTCGGCACAGATTAGTAAAATCTGATACTCCTTGCCCAGGGCGGGAAAAGCATATAATAATTTACCCCCATTAAAACAAAGTTATAAAAAAAACAAATAAAAATAATTTTAAAATTAGTGTTTTAATTTCATTTCTAATTATTTTATACAATACATACATAGGTACATATCTCAGTACAAAAATACAAAATAATTATTTATATGTATTTTAAATTTCTTAACAATTACTTAATTAATATTTAGTATACAAATTATTGGTAAAACATTATCGACAACCTCATTGAACATTTTTGGAAATAGAGATTTAAAAAAATGATATTTAGTCAAATTCAATATTTTTGTTAATGAGATTCAGCGGGCAAACTGTTATACCATATAAAAGATAGCTTGATCTCTGCGACATTCGTCAAACTGACATTCCTAGGGTTGTCCTGATACAAAAAAATATCGACAGTAATTTTCGACGTTTCTTACTTATCGATGCTAAAATTACATGTATAATTTGGGTACTAAAATAAAATGAATATTTTAATCTAAGATAAATTTCTCCAAAGGAGTACACCCCAAATCTATATCCGAATCACTTTCAGAATCTCCCGTAACCCAAAGTTGTCGAAAGAAATTTTACATGAGTAGGTTAGTATTTAAATTTTATTTACGCACTGTTGTAAATAATGTTATTATTTTAAAATATACAATAAAATGAAACGATAAATTAATTTTGAATTAAGAAAAAATATCGATAGTTTATAGTTTGTGGTCACGATGATTCATCACTCATCACTAATTAGGTCAGCATGCCCATAAAGTATGACATTGACAGGAACGTTTCTCCGTAATGTTAAATTCAGTACTTCATAGGCGCGATTTTACTGACAGCTGTCCCAGAGATCAAGCTATCTTTTATTAAGTGTAGGGTTGGACCTCATCTGGCAGCACAGAGTCGCCTTTTTCCGTCGCCCTTTCTCTTTCTGTCGCTTAGAACTGCCATTTGCTAGACCGAGACAGAAAGCATAATGCGATAGCACGCGAATCCTCGAGGCGATCGGCATCACGAACAAAATGCAATGGTCGGCAGGGGGGCTCCGGAACGCCCGTTTTTTTTTTGTGAGGGGAAAATCATCAAATGACTTCACCCGCCCAGGGCCGGGCGGGAGGGAGTGTCAGACTCTTACTGACTAAAAACCCCCCTGTTCCTTCTCCTGCTCTGTGCCGAGGTCGCGGTGCCTGCGGGGTATGCGCAATGAGAACACTGGCTGAACATCAGCCCTATAGGGCCCGTCTGTGATGGTCTAATGGCTCTTTGAGGCGACGCGGCGTACGCCCGGGCCTGGTTCTGGTCGGGCGGCGAGCTGCCCTTACTCGCCGACCGCAGGCCCGTGCTTACGGTGGCCGGAGATCGTCCCTTGATCCCCGACGCCCGTAGTGTCGCCAGTTGCGGCTGCTGGGGCGTGAGGAGGAGGATTGCTCCCTCACGCGGGCCGCCTCTCTCTTTGCGAGCATGACTGCTTCACAAAAGGAGGAGACGGCGTCCCAGTTTCAACGCTGAAGCGTGCGATAGCATGCTAACGCATCCTTTAACCGCCGATCACTTCATATCGCATGCTGTCTTTTATGTATGCGGAATGCGATAGCGCGCGATCGCATGCGATAGCATACTGTAGCACGTGGTAGCACAGGCGGAAAAAAGCGATTCTGTGCTGCCAAATGAGGTCCAACCCTTATACTGTAAGTAAGAGGAGTTGAAAGTACGTTGCCGACCATTAAGAGATAAGAGTTTTTGAGTATTCGGGGAAGGATTTTGTCTCTTGTTACCTCACTTACACGGCAAAACACAACGCTGTGGTTGTTTCACGCAGGTTTTCTGTGAGGCCGTGGTATCACTCCGGTCGAGCCGACCCATTCGTGCCGAAGCATGGCTCTCCAATATTTAAAATGACACAACGCTTACCTATTTCGAACTATGGTCTATCAGTTTAGGTGGTTAACTAAAGGTAAACAATGTCGGTATGTCTGTTTATATTAAAGAGCTCGTATAAAGTACATACAAAGATTATTTAAAACGACTGATATTTCAATAGTTATCCGAGGAATAAAATTGTTGCTGTCACTGTCTTATACAAACATTGTGACGCGACAGCATCATAATTATTCCCCAGGTAACTTTTATCTAACTATTGAAAAATCAGCCCATAGTTTCGGAGTGTAAGTGTGGTTACTGGAGGCCCAATCCCTCCCCCTCTCCAATCCTTATATCCGCAACCCTTATTCCTAAAAGGCCGGTAACGCACTCTTAACTTTGGTTTTGCGGGTGTCATGGGCGGCGCCGTTTGCTTACCATCAGTAAATCTGTCTGCTCGTTTGCCGACTTATTCCATATTTTTTTTTATTATAAAAACTCGTTATCAGACAATACGGTGATTTTCAACTTATGTTTCGGCCAGGTTAGTGTTATAGGCAGCATTGGGGGTTCGAGACTTTGATTTTCATCATCTGAACTGATCTCGGAGTCCGAATCAGCCAGTTTTGAAAATGCCGCTACTTTCTTCGACATATCTTGAGCCAAGTCCTTCGGTACTAAGACCTGTGATAGAAAAGTAAATTTAAATAAATCCTACATATATTATATTACTTTTTACTAATATTATAAAGAGGTAAAATTTGTAAGTTTGTATGTAGGGGGTAATCTTTGGAACCGCTGGTCGGATTGCCAAAATTCTTTCACTGATAGATAGCTACTATGTTCCCGAGTGCTATAGGCTATAAAAATCACGCTACGATCAAATGGAGCCATTGTAACTACCATGTATGTATAGAAACATTGTAGCTATCTATCAGTGAAAGAATTTTGGCAATCCGACCAGCTGTTCCAAAGATTACCCCCTACATACAAACTTACAAATTTTACTTCTTTATTATATTAGTATAGATTTTTGAATGTGTCACACCATGTCACATTTAGTACCTATATTTATTTATTTACCTGTAACCAAGAAGAACAGGCTGTGTAGGGTCTGGCAGCATGGACCTTGGAGCCCGGGACTCCAGGAGCCACCAGCGTGAGGGCGCAGCCCCGGCCGCGCCATGTAAAGTGACTGCCTGCTAAGATGCGACCGCTGGGAGAGATATAAGCCATTATTATACTACTAATACATATTGTAAAGTTTGTAAGTATGGACGGATTTTTGTTACTGAAAGAGTAACAAAAATCCGTCCATCTAAAAAATACTAGCTCTCGCCAGCCCTGTGGTCTTGATAAACACTAGCCTATGTCCTATTCCGAAGTGTATCCTGTGCCTGTGCCAAATATTCATCTAGATTCGTCCAGCCATTTGGCGTGATTGAGTAACAAACATTCAAACATCGTAACTTTATATTATATAATTATAATACTAGCTTCTGCCCGCGACTACGCCCGCTTGAAATAGTGACTTCTGGAGATTTTTGGTTTAAAAAATCTATCCTATGTCCTTTCTCAAGTTCCAAACTATGTCTGTACCAAATTTCACACAAATAGGTTCAGTAGTTTAGACGTGAAGAAAAAACAGACAGAGTTACTTTCGCATTTATAATATTAGTTTGGATTTGATTAGTAAGTAGGTACACAACCACAGCGTTGTGTTTCGACGTAATAATGAGGTTACCGGAGGCCCAATCCTTCCCCTCCCCATTCCTCCCTAAATCGCCGAAACCCAAATCTCCAAAAGGCATCGCATATGCAAATCTTGTAGTGTTGCGGAATGTCTATGGGCGGCGCCGGTTGCTTACCATCAGGTTTTTTTTGTGTGCTCGTTTGCCGACTTGTACCATAAAAAATGAAATATCTTACTCTATAGCTAGAGGCAGCAGACTGGCTCCTTCGGCATTCAGCATGATGTGGACACCTTCCAAATATTCCACATCGTTATCACCTCGCCAGGAACCCTGGAGAAATAATTAGAAAAAAAGCTAAGCAATTTTTTTTCTGAGGGATTAATCATCAAACATCTTATCCCGCCCAGCAGGGTAAGGCGAGAGAGAGTGTCAGACTCTTACTGACTAAATCCCCCCCCCCCCGATCCTTCTCCTGCTTTAGGCCGAGGTACATTTCTGTCTAAGTAGATATTATTATTGGACTAGATTTTGCAAGGGACTCCATTCCCATGGAATAGTGACTTCCTGCAAAGTTTTGGTATAAAAACTATTCTATGTCCTTTCTCGAGGTTCAAACTATGTCTGTACCAAATTTCACAGAAGTCGCTTCAATAGTTTAAGCTTGAAGGCAGACAGACAGACAGAGTTAATTTCACATTTATATTATTTTGGATAGTTCTCCTACCTCCATTAACTCCGGTACATGTGGCAGGGCTCGCTCCATGCTGGACATCTCGAAGCTGTCAGTCGACATGTGACCTGGACAATAATCACATCATCAACCTATAAGTGCCCACTGCTGAGCAAAGGCCTCTTCTCACGCGGATAATATTGAGCATTAACCACTACGCTCGCTCAAGGCGGATTGCCGTTTTCAAACTTATAATTAGAAACTACAAGTCCAGGTTTCCTCACGATGTTTTCCTTCACCGTATGTCAGTGGTGTCTAAATAATCATAGAAAGTACAAATAACTCGGAAAAAGTCACATTGGTACTTGAAAGGTTTTGAAATAGCACCCTCATACATGAGAAAAGGGCGCCACAAATTTTTTGCCTCAAAAAAATCATAAGGACTTTCGATTTTTAGCGGTCGCCCGCGGCTCTGCTGGCGTAGATGTCAATTTTAAACTTTTCAAGTTCGACGAATAATTCAAGACCAAAATTTGCCAAATCGGTAAAGGCATTGTTGAGTTATAACATTACTTACAACGAAAAGTCGCATTGATTTTTATATATATACTAGCGGCCCGCCTCCGCTTCGCACGGGTCCAACTATCTCGCTATCAAAGGGTCACTTTTTCCTACTCTTCCCCTCTACTTTCTTTGATAACAACCTTTTCCTGACAATAAGTAACACAACAAAAAAAGAATTAGCAAAATTGGTCCAGGCGTTGTTGAGTTATGCGCTTACCAACACATTTTGCGATCCATTTTTATAGATCTAGTGATTATATGGAGATGGCTTACCTTCAGGTCCACTCCTATCCGTCATGGAACTGAGCCCTCGCTGCAGCGTGTCCTTGATCTGTTGCTCCACCGATGGAGGGAGGGGGGAGGGAGACGCTGCTTGTTCCGAAGGTTGCTGCAATAATCACTACATAGTATAAAACAAAGTCGCTTTCTCCGTCCCTATATCCCTATGTACGCTTAAATCTTTAAAACTACGCAACGGATTTTGATGCGGTTTTTTACTAGACAGAGTGATTGAAGAGGAAGGTTTATATGTATAATAATATCCATTAAATAGTGGAGGAATTTATCAGGTAATCAAACAAAAAACATCGTTTATCACAAAGCACTACAATGAAAATAGAACAGTTTTTTTATTATGATTTACATTATTAAAATTACTTTTAAATGCTTATTGTTTCTTATTTAATTATTTTTCATTCACACCTAATTATTACCAGGGTGGCGGTTCTGTTCAGGATATTTTTTTGCAAAGAATATAAAATAGCTAGGATCAAAAAACTGCCACATTAAACATTTTTTTGACAGGACGAAATCTGTCGGGTCGGCTAGTATTAGAATGCATTTAACATGTACAGAAATGCTTTCAGGTATGTATATTTTAGAAGTCAGTATAGTAAATCTATACTAATACTGCAGACCTCGCCACGCGTTGTTGTGGCTAAGGTAAATAATATTGTGACTATAAATTGAGATGTAAGCTATCCTATCTTTCAAGTTGGATCAAAATGCACACGGAATGCAAATCAATTTTAAAATCTGTTTAGTAGTTTAGGAGTCCATCGCGGACAAACACGTGACACGAAATTTTTATATATAAATATTCATCATATCATCATATCAGCCACAGGACGTCCACTGCTGAACATAGGCCTCCCCCATTGACTTCCAGATAGGCCGGTTGGAAGCGACCTGCATCCAGCGGCTTCCTGCGACCTTATATATATATTATAAAGAAGTATCTTTTGTATGTAGGGAGTAATCTTTGCAACCGCTGGTCGCATTACCAAAATTCTTTCACTGATAGATAGCTACAATGTTCCTGAGTGCTATAGGCTAAAAAATTAGAATCAAAAATCATGACGTGTTCAGTATTACCTATTATATGTTATTATACTTAATTTTAAACTTAATCTTATTAAATCAATCACAATAAACATCTGACATAAGCATTATGAAATATGTAATTTCTCTAATCATTTCTTGTTTTATTATATACAGTCATTATTTACTGATTTCAACATTAATATTGTAAACCCATTATTGTACGCCCAATGGGCAGGACACAGCTGAGCTCAACCAAATTATGATAATAACTGTATTATGTACCTACCTGTGATCTACAATTAATAAATGAATTTGAATATAAACTTTATTGCATTGCGTGTTTAAGTAAGTAAGTAAGTATAAAATTTATTTGCATAAAACACGGTATAGAAGTGGTGTTATACATAATTATGAAAGGTACAATCGTGTTTCACTAAAAAATCATGCAAAATTTAAAAATTCAGTAAATTAATATAACATAATAATAAGCATAACATAGTGCCTTTAAAACTTATGCTCCATGAATTGTTTTAAACTATAAAAGTTACATTTATTCGCGCTATATAGATTTAACCGCTTCTGTTTTTGAAATCCCTATAATAATGTGCTATTATATGCGTGAAAATTTAGTATAGATATACTCACAGGGCTCCAAGCCTGCCAGCGCAGCGAGGCGGAGACTCCGGCCAGCGTGGCCGGGCCGGCCGGGGGCGGCGCACCCCGCGCGCTGCGCACGCGCCGACACGACGAGCGCCGCGACATACGCGTCACTAGCCAGGCCCCACCACATCTGGGGGGTAGGTGGGAAGGTGGTAACCAAGAATTTGCAATAAAATAAAACAATTCGGAACTAAATAACATTAAGATAGTATTATTGAGTCGCTCTCGTTGTTAGAATAAAGTTCAAATGTTTTTTTTTTTAATAGGTCGGCAAACGAGCAGCCGGATTATCTGATGGTAAGCAATCAGCGACGCCCATGGACACTCGCAACGGAGGAGTTACGAGCGCGTTGCCGACCTTTTAGGGATTAGGTATTGTGGAGGGATTGGGGGAGGGGAAGGATTGGGCCTCCGGTAACCTCACTCACACGGCGAAACACAACGCAGTGGTTATTTCACGCCGGTTTTCTGTAAGGCCGTGGTTTTACTCCGGTCGAGCCGACCCATTCGTGCCGAAGCATGGCTCTCCCACACTTGTGTTACAGCGTTGTGTTTACTATACTATACTAATATTATAAAGCTTAAGAGTTTGTTTGTTTGAACGCACTAATCTCCGAAACTGCTGGTTCGAATTTAACAATTATTTTTATGTCTGGTAGTTCATTTACCGAGGATGGCTTAAGACTATAAAACATCACGCTGTCTAGGGGCCGAGCAGCGGGTGAAACCGTGCGAGACTAGCTAGTCTCTCATACAATAAGAAATAAATTAACCGAATTATGTGGGAGAGCGATTCTTCAGTGCAAATGAGCCAATTTAATGGGTTAAGCATATGTCGCTAAACACCCGCAGCAACAAAAGAGTTACGAGTGCGTTTCAGACTTTTTGGGGATAAGGGTTTCGGGGATTTAGGAATAGGAGCTGTGGGTAGCAAATGTCGCTGTGATTGTTTCACGCCGGTATTCTGTGAGGCCGTGGTATCACTCCGGTCAAGCCGACCCATTCCTGCCGAAGCATGGCTCTCCTACACTTATTTATTACGGGACAAAATTATTTGCATCTCATAGATGGCGCTGCAATCGATTTTGGGGAAGTTTTTTTATGTCATAAGTCGGCAAACGAGATTACCTAATGGTAAGCAATCAGCGCCGCCCATGGACACCAACGGAGGAGTTACGAGTGCGTTGCTGACCTTTTGGGGATTAGGGATTTGGAGGAGAGATTGAGAAGTTCTTGATGAAGCTAAAATAAGATGAATGACTTACTTGGGATCTTCGCTGATAAGCTTAAGGACTTCAAATCCGGACCCTCGTTGGGCTGCCTTCAGCTCTCTACCAGTACAGCCTACGATCTGAAACGATAAACATATAATTCTTGATAATTCCGGAACAACTCTTTGTGTGTTTCACAATAAGTCTGGTGTGATGTGTGTGTGACATTGTATGTTTGTAAACGCACCCACGACACAGGAGAGACCCCAAGTTTATGGTAAAGCTTAATTTAAAAAATATACAGAATTATACATAATTTTAAAGAAATAAGTAGATATGATAGCGTTTTTGTGTTTAATAAGCCGTTTATCGAGGAAGGCTTTAGGCTATAAAACATCACGCTACGATCTGTAGAAGCCTAGCAGCGAGTAAACCGCGCGAGAGTAGCTAGTGTGTAATATATATTTCTTTGGGAAACATTGCCCCATATTTGAATTTTCTCCTGGTAAGTTTACAAACGTACAATGTCACATACACAGCACAGCCAGACTCACGGAACAACAATTTGTGGATCACACAAAGAGTTGTTCCGTTCGGGAATCGAACCCGCGACACGTTGTACGGCAGCCAGTTTCCCAGTTACCGCACCGATCGTGCAATATTCAGCCGGGGTTGCGGGGTAAGCGCAATGAGGCACCACGACCTCGGTCCAGAGCAGGAACAGGGGGGGTTAGTCAGTAAGAGTCTGACACTATGGTCAGGAGAAGTCATAATCCATTTTCCCCATTTGCGATTTTCCCTTCACAAAAAAAAAACGTGCAATATTAGTACTAGACTTACCTGTAAGAAGGTGACAGTGCCATGTGGAGTATGTGTGGTGGGTAGTTGAGGGTCGGCGGCTACCAGAAGGTGTCTGAGCCGGGAGCGCGGCGCCCCGGCCCCTCCATCCAGGGCGCGGTGCCATGTTATGTGGTCCCCAGCGCATAGTTTGTTACCTGAATATAACAACACTTAAGTCAAAACGGTAGTTTCCAATTACAGTCAAATTCAATACTTTTATCCAAATGTCAAAAACTATACTTTTCTATGAAATTTGTATGAAACACCGAGTTATGACGTCATAGTATTTTTGGGTCAAATAGCTTGTTTCTTAAAAATTTGTTAATAAATATCAAAAATTTGGTGTATCAATCGATTGATGAACAAAAGTATAGTTATTTTTTAATATTTCAATGTATTCCATGGAACCATAAAAGAGTAACCAGTGTTGCATTTTTGTTGTTGTATGCAGAGTTCTTGCTCGTTCTTCTCCATAGGAATCTACACTCTGGAACGAGCAAATAGCTTCACTACAGGACAGACGGACAGACTGACAAGCTTAAAGTTAAAGCTCTTGAAATACTTTTTCCTTTTTTTTTAATTGACATTCAAAAGTGCCTACTGTGGTCTAATTGAAATAAATGATTTTGAATTTTGACACTTTTTGAAAACATAGAATTAATTTATTTTTGACCTAATTAAGGTGCTTATTAGTTTGGTTAAAGAAAGAAGGTGGAGATCATCTTTACCTTAATTTTTATTTTTCCAAACTTTTAATTACTTTTTGCTTTGTGTTCGGAGCGTCATATTTGTAATTGCAAATAAGCTATTTTAAATAAAGATTGAAAAAAAAAAGATTCGAATGGAGAAGAACAATCTAGAAAGTCATTTTTTTATGGAATAGGAGGGAAAACGTTATTACGTTACTCTTTATGAAAAATAATAAGTATTTGTTTTACAATTTCACTAATATAACATTTAGTATACATTATTGTACACTTTTTTTTTGTCAGGGGAAAATCTTCAAATGACTTCTCCCGCCCAGGGCCGGGCAGGAGGGAGTGTCAGACTCTTACTGACTAAAAACCCCCCTGTTCCTTCTCCTGCTCTGTGCCGAGGTCGCGGTGCATTATTGCGCTTATCCCGCAACCCCGGCTGAACATCAGCCCTATTGGGCCCCGTCTGACATTATTGTACCCTTATGTGAGGACAATGTAGAGATTCTAGTGAAGAATTACCCCCCCCCCCCCCACATTTAAAATGAAATTAATAAAATAATAACAGTCTTACCAGTGGTAAAAACATATCGAGCCAAAGCTTGGAGTAACGCGGCTGGCCACAGAGGGGGCTGAGTGACTCCCTCCTCGGCGGACAATCGCATCGTCAGCTCAAACCCGTAACCTGAGGGCGCGCCCGGTGACATGTCTGGAGGAGGGTGCACGCGCCCGTCCCCATGGAGGTCCGATACTCCGAAACTGGATAAAGAAAGAAATATTTCTTGTTTAGTTTAGTTAAGAAGTGGCTGCGTCGAAATAGTGTTTTTTTTATGTAATAGGTTGGCAAACGAGCAGACGGATTACCTGATGGTAAGCAATCAGCGCCGCCCATGGACACTCGCAAAGGAGGAGTTACGAGTGCGTTGCCGACCTTTTAGGGATTAGGAATTTGGAGATTTAGGGATTGAGGAGGGAAGGGGAAGGATTGGGCCTCCGATAACCTCACTCACACGGCGAAACACAACGCAGTGGTTATTTCACGCCGGTTTTCTGTGAGGCCGTGGTATCACTCCGGTCGAGCCGACCCATGCGTGCCGAAGCCATGGTTCTCCCACACTTATGGGAAAACCAGCAGTTTTATAGATAAAAATAAATTGTGCATTTTTTTTTAACATTGCCCAGCTACCGCCTCGACGAATCAATAGAGCGGAAAAAGATTTAAGAATAGAATAATATTTATTGTAAAACATGAGTAAGTGTGCATCAATACAATATGTGCAAGGTCTTATATATTAAAACAAATTGTACTGTTTTGCCATGCATGAGGATGTGGATTCAAAACCTGGCAAGTACAGTAGCCGGCACCTAACTTGGCAAGAAGTTGGAGTAGTGGGGGCAAGTTCGCGCATCGTGCACTTAATGGAAAAAAAAGTGGTCCCTTTTAGTGATTGTAATTTTTTTATGATTATTGCCATAATATATTTTCAATATCTGTTTAAATGGAAGGAAATTAATTCGTGAGATTTTTTAGGTGCTATAAATAAAACACCTAAATTAATTTAAAAGTAACGTTTAACCGTCTCTTTTTCAGTAAAAGTTTCTTTTGATATGTAACAATACACATCATAGACCATTTTTCTGGCCTTTCTACGTAAAATAACGTTTGATCTCGGCATTGTAATAACCAAAATGAAAATTAAAAAAAAAACAACAACAATTCGTAACAATAACAACAACTTATAACAAAAACGAAACAATAAACTTTAAAGTTAACAAATACAAAGAGATCAACTTTAGGGCACGCAAGTGTATTCGGGAGCGAACGAGACGTGGACACAGTGCGGGGGGCAAGGGTCTACTGACGCACCAATCACGCACTCGGCTCGGCGTTGTCACACACCCCGCGCCCCGCTTGCGTACCTGAGACATCTAAAATATGACTTCTGCGCATTTAACGACTCTTGCCAAGTTACGTGCCGGGGTCTGTACCAATGTGACTTATACCGAGTTATATGTACTTTCTATGATTATTTAGACACCACTGACATACGGTGAAGGTAAACATCATGAGGAAACCTGGACTTATCAATTCTAATTATAAGTTTGAAATCACCAACCCGCATTGAGCAAGCGTGGTGATTAATGCTCTAACCTTCTCCGTATGAGAAGAGGCCTATGCTCAACAGTGGGCACTTATAGGCTGATGATGATATATTATAGTCTGGAATAACACAAAACAAAACTGGACTTACCTGACATAGTGCCAATGGGGAAGAATGTGCTCCTCCGGCTTCCCTGGATTCCAATACATGCTGATGTAGTCCAGGGGATCATGACCACCAAGCCTGAAGATTAAAGAACATTAGCAATCAATCAATAGCCTGTCACGGTTAATCTTGTTCCTGGGACGCGCCTGACTTCAGTTTTCCAGTGTTTTCATGGTTGTATCTACTGTAGATCCTGGTGCACAGGAGTTGGACGGGTTTTAAGGAGTTGTGGCAGGTTTGTACTATAAAATTAATTGAGTTACACTACACCACTGCTCTTAATAATAAAAAAAAAAAAACAATAAAGTGGCTTCTTTAATAGCAACATGAATTTTTTAATCCAAACCAGATGTTCTGTTGAGGTGTGTGTGTGTGTGTGTGTGTGTGTGTGTGTGTGTGTGTGTGTGTGTGTGTGTGTGTGTGTGTGTGTGTGTGTGTGTGTGTGTGTGTGTGTGTGTGTGTGTGTGTGTGTGTGTGTGTGTGTGTGTTTGTTTGTTGTTGTGTACAAACAAAGAAGCAAACTCTACAGTCTTTATAATATTAGTATAGATTACAAGATAGAACCACTTACCAATACTTAAGTCTGGTAGTGACCTGCAGAGGGTTGGGCTGATCAGGGTACAGCCTGGAGCATGCTTCACATAGTGCTGTCAATCCCGCAGGGACCAGGCGATCTGTGGAAGTTGTTTTGTATATTAATAATATAGAAACAAAGGATTTAGTGGATATCTTTTAGCATGTATTGTAGGAGTTAGGGAGATCAGTCTACCTAGCAAGTGGACCCTCCTGGTCCTATGCCAGTCAGTGAGTATAGCTGAGGGGCCACATTGGTCAATGGGTAAACTTGTTCATTGGTAATCAGCCTTTATTAGTCATAAATGTAAAATTTTGCAAGGATATGTTTCATCACTAAGTAAATTAAGGCAAATACATTCTTTATTGTAGTAAGGGAGGCAAGGCCTGATAGAAACTTGTTTATAAATAATAAAATCAAGACCGCATTTACCTGTTTGAGCTACCTGTTCTCGATTCACATCCGGAGTCCCAGGAACGTTGTCAGCTGTTGTCGCGGGCTGCGCAGCCGCAACGAAGGACAATGCGCTGCTTCTGACCACGCCACCCTGGGGCGGAGCCCCCGCTCCACTACTACTAGACATTATAACTTAAAGGGACACTAAAAACCAACTATTTTCGCCTCAAATTGAGGTTTTACGCAAAAAGTATAAATTAAATAGATTTTAGTAGTCTGTGCATGTTTCTTGTTTTCTTTTTTGGTATTCCGTATCTCGGAATATAGGAGCATTTTGAGCATTGATAGTTATTCTCTTTTCGGAAATGAATGCAAGTGCAAGCGAGACAAACAAACATGCTTAAGATGTGGGGAACGATAACACTGGAACGTGTTTGTGTTTCAGAACGAAAATGAGTAAATATAATTTCTCCTCTATCTTAAATAAGAGCAAAAAATAGATTAAGCTTTAATGAGAAACTCAGTCATCCAAAAAATATTAATGTAGTAAATTATCTTACAGTATATGTAATATAATTTTATTATTTCAGATCACAGAAACAATGACACTGATCTGTCAAAAAATAATTTCAGAACGTTTACGAATATACGTCCGGTCCATCAGTCAGTCAGTTTGCAACTCCGAAGACTGTTTATTTATTTGAGAAATTAAATCGAGCGTACATTCGTTTTGTTCTATTTATAAACAGAAACAACTCACACGAGAACTAAATATAACTTTACCAACCCTCCGTGCTGTAACAAACGGAGTGTTGAAGAGTAAATACGTTGTTTTTCGTCAAAATGCGTTACATATTTCTTACAGTTATATTCAGTGTTGTATTTGCTTACGAGAAAGATATGACTATAATTGTACAGCCTGGGAAAATTGATTGTTTCTTTCATAAAGTTGTGGCGGACGAAATCATCGATATTGAGTACCAGGTAAGTTTTTTATCGCCGTAAAAGATAACCTCCTTCAGTGTTTCGTAGATAAAAATTTTATGCCGATATCGTAAAATAAAACAAGTATCTATTAACTAAGTCACGTTTTTCGTGCAATAAAAAATAATAGTCAAGTTTATTGCATTGCAATCGACTCCGATAGGAGTTATTTTTTTTTAACTTAAAAATTGATATTGGCCCTTAGCCAATTTAAGAACTAATCTCATTTGAAAGATGAGTATATATGTAAGTGTTTATACCCATACTTTTAGTGAGTATCAACATGCTACAATACAATGGTTATATCTGTACAAAAACTTCAAAATATAACCCTGTCTTTTATTCCTATAAATTCAAAATCTCAAAACAAAAAATTGTAATTTCACAATAAAAAAAATTACACTTACTCAAACTGTTTAAAATTGGGACAGCTGTAAAAATCTTGGGTCTATGGCCCAGATTTTTTAACCTATGGTAGGTATAGCCTGCATAGATATTAAATGTGCACAAGAAGAAAGTAAAAACTGTTGTAATAGGCACTAGAGTCACTATTCTCAGGTTTAGGTTTAGGTTTATTGCGTGGGTTTGGTGGCTCCCAACTCGTGGCCTTGGACTCAGTGTGTGAACGGACCCAACAATTAATTGTTACATATGTTACAAATACGTTAAGTTTTAGTGTTCACCAAGTGACTCTAGTGACTATTACACTGTTTTAATACAGAGATAGTAATCTTTGCACAAGTATGGGAGAGCTGCGCATGATAGCCTCACAGAAAAATTGGTGCGGAGCAACGCTTATGTGGCTGAGGTCACCGGGAGCCCAATACTTCCCCCCTCCCCCCATCGTCAATCCTCAAATCCCCTTTCCATAAATGCCTAAATCAAAAAACATTGTGGTGGTCAGTGGAACTGAGAATTACATGCAAGTTACAGATGTGCAATGTGTCATCAATTTAGGATTTTTATTGGGACTGTCCAGTAATGAGAGTGTTAAAGTTGTATGGAACAGTGTAAGGCGGCTAAACCTAAAGGAGAGACCAAGAAAAAAATTTTCTTTCTTAAAAAAAACGTTCTCCTGTGTCGTGGGTGCGTTTACAAACATACAATTCCACATACACATCACACCCAGACCTGGAACAACAATTTGTGGATCACACAAAGAGTTCTTCCATGCGGGAATCGAACCCGCGACATGTTGCGCGGCAGTCAGTTGCCCAGCCACCGCGCCAACCGTGCAGTGTACAATAATGTCAATATGGTACACACTATACACTAAATTATATAGTTTGTAACAAACCCATATCTTTTGTAACTCACTCAGTTTAACAGCCAAACAATTATTATTGTCTCTGTACTGAATCACTCTTAATATTCTCTTATCTTCTCTTTCTCCTTGGTGAAAGGGAGTGTCAGATTCTTACTGACTAAAAACCCTCCAGGCCGCCACGCAATCCCGGCTGAACATCAGCCCTATAGGGCCGCGTCTGTGGTGGTCTATTGGCTCTTTGAGGCGCGTGTGGAACGCTACGCGCCGTATGCTCGGGTCTGGTTCTGGTCGGGCGGCGAGCTACCCTGACTCGCCGTCCGCAGATCCGCGCTTACGGTGGCCAATGATCATCTTTCGATCCCCGACGCTGTACAGTTTATTAGTTTGTTTGTTTGAACGCGCTAATCGCCCAAACTACTGGTTCGAATTGAACGATTATTTTTGTGTTTAATAGTCTATTTATCAAGGAAGGCAATCTATACTAATACATATTATAAAGAGGTAAAATTTGTAAGTTTGTATGTAGGGGGTAATCTTTGGAACCGCTGTTCGGATTGCCAAAATTCTTTCACTGATATATAGCTACAATGTTCCTGAGTGCTATAGGCTATAAAACATCACGCTACGATTAAATGGAGCCGAGCAGCGAGTGAAACCGTGAGAGAGTAGCTAGTAGAATATAAAACATCACGCTACGATCTGTAGCAGCCTAGCTGCGGGTGAAACCGCGAGAGAGTAGCTAGTTAGTTGAATATGTCTCAGTAGAGTCTGTCATTCGTTGTTTCAATTAATATTTACATTTATAACAATGGTATGAATTTCTTCATGTTTTTATTTTGATAAACATTGTTGTATTGCATTCTTTTAGTTCAAACAAACAGATTTGAGGTGAGTTTTTATCGGATACTAGCTGCCCGCCCCCGGTTCATCATCATCAGCCTATAAGTGCCCACTGCTGAGCAAAGGCCTCTTCTCACACGGAGAAGGAGACACATTAATCACTACCCTTGCTCAATGCGGGTTGACGATTTCAAACTTATAATTAGAAATTATAAGTCTAGGTTTCCTCACGATGTGTACCTTCACCGTATGTCAGTGGTGTCTAAATAATCATAGAAAGTACATATAACTCGGAAAAAGTCACATTGGTACTTGCCAGGTTCGAACCCACACCCTCTTGCATGAGAAGCAGGCTCCTTAACCTCCGGGCCACCACGACACGCCCCACGCCCCCGCACGGGTCTTACTATCAAAGCAACAAAAGTGACATTTTATCCCAATTTTCCCCTCTACTTTACTAATATTTTCTTTGATAAGAACCTTCTTCTGGCCATAATAAATACAACAAAAAAAAGAATTAACTAAATTGGTCCAGTTGTTGTTGAGTTATGTGTGGGAGAGCCATGCTTCGGCACGAATGGGTCGGCTCGACCGGAGTGATACCACGGCCTCACAGAAAACCGGCGTGAAATAACCACTGCGTTGTGTTTCGCCGTGTGAGTGAGGTTACCGGAGGCCCAATCCTTCCCCATCCCCAATCCCTCCTCAATCCTTAAATCTCCGAATCCCTAGTCCCTAAAAGGTCGGCAACGCACTCGTAACTCCTACGTTGCGAGTGTCCATTGGCGGCGCTGATTACTTACCATCAGGTAATCCGTCTGCTCGTTTGCCAACCTATTTAATAATAAAAAAAACTCGCAATATTAGAGTTTACATACCATTTTGGCGGTAAGCAATTTGAGGGAAGAAGAAATACGAAGGCGATGTGCTGGATAGGCGCCTAACCAAAAATACCCAGGTTCGAGTGACGCGATGCTTAGTTTTTCCCATCTTCATCTTCTCTACGGGGCGGAAACATGGACGATTTGTCAAAAGGATCGCGGCAGAATAGACACACTGGAAATGTGGTGCTGGAGACGACTACTGAAGATAAGCTGGACTGAGCACTGCACCAATTTCTCCATATTAAAAGAGCTTCGCATCAAACGAAGACTTTCTATGATTGTGCAAGCAAGAACTCTTAAAATGTTTGGCCATATCATTCGAAGCGAAGACTCAATGGAACGATTGGTGGTGCAAGGTAAAATAGAGGGTCAGCGTCCTCGTGGTCGGTCACCAACTACATGGACGGACATTTTAAAATCAGTGACATCCAGCTCAATGGTAGAGTGCGCGAGTAATGCCACTAACAGGAAAAAGTGGAGAGAAATTGCAAAGGCAGCCAAGCACCAAGGACATACCATGACCGCGACCACTCTGACAAGATGTACGATTGAAACGAAATTTGAGGGTTTGAAAACGGGCGGGGTTGCGGGGTAAGCGCTATGAGGCACCGTGACCTCGGCCCAGAGCAGGAGAAGGAACAGGGGGGTTTCTAGTCAGTAAGAGTCTGACACTCGGTCCTCCTGCCCGGCCCTGGGCGGGAGAAGTCATTTGATGATTTTCCCCTAAAAATGGTTTGAAAACGGGGGGAAGATTGGTCATCATCACCACTGCGATGCGCTGGTTTTGTGTGAGAACGAGGTGTCACTCCGGTCCAGCTGGCCCATTCTTCGAAGCTTGGCTCTCACACATCTTCACTTCCGTAGTTTTCATATCTTCAGCATTTAGAGTCTACCGGAGCGATACTACGGGCTCGCTGAAAACTGGCGTGTAATAACTACAGCGTTGTGTTTCGCCGTTTGAGTGAGGTTATCGGAGGCTCCTCACCCAATCCCTAATTCTCCAAAACATACATATAATATGTATAATGCCCAAAATGGCAACACATTCGTAATTCCTCTATTGTAACGTGTGTCCATGGGCGGCGCTGATTGCTTACCATCAGGTAATCCGTCTGCTCGATTGCCGACCTATTAAATAGAAAAACTACTCCTCACTTTAACTTTAATCGCTTTGAAATCATCAAATGACTTCTCCCGCCCAGGGTGAAGCGAAAGGGAGTGTCAGACTCTTACTGACTAAAAACACCCCTGTTCCTTCTCCTACTCTGGGCCGAGGTCGCGGTGACTCATTGCGCTTACCCCGCAACATCGTTTCATTAATAAAACTACGTCCAAGCAGTACTTATATATTTAAAAATAACAATCAAATTGCTACCCATTACTGATAAGCTACAATAGAAAGGAGTTAATTGCACTTTCATTACTTGGTTATACTCCAAAGGTACCTATTACAATACTTTTTGTTTGTGTAAAAAAATATTTTCTTTTTTTTTTTAAATTACTTTGCCCTACACTAGGATTTTCTCCTGTATCGTGATTGCGTTAACAAACATACAATGTCACATACACATCACACCCAGACTCGCGGAACAACAATTTGTTCGCACTGCCAACTGTCTCGCTATCAAAGGGTCACTTTTTCCTAATCTTCCCCTCTTTTTTTCTATTATTTTCTTTGATAAGCACCTTCTCCTGACAATAAAAAACACAACAAAAAAGACAATTAGCAAGATTGTTCCAGGTGTTGTTGAGTTATGCGCTTACCAACACATTTTGCGATCCATTTTTATATATAAAGATAAGTAAGCTATTTGACGCTAAAATACTATGACGACATAACTCAGTATTTCATACAAATTTCATAGAAAAGTATCGCTTTTGACATTTGATAAAAGTATTGAATTTGACTAGTTGGAAACTACCGTATTATATGTATAAATTCCAGGTTTCATCACGATGTTTTCCTTCACCATTTGTCAGTGGTGTCTAAATACACATAGGCGGCGCTTGGCTAGCTTACCATTAGGTAATCCGTCACCTCGATAGCCGACCTCTCACATATATATGTTTTTTAATTTACAGGTAATAGACTCAACGCATGGCGATTTAGACATATCGTTTCAAATGGCGGACCCGACCGGGCGAATGATAGTAGCAGACTTTAAGAAGCCGGAAAACTCCCACAGAAACACAGCTACGATAGAAGGAGATTATAGATTCTGTTTCGACAACAGTTTTAGTACATTCAGCAAGAAAACTGTGAGTAAAAACCTTATTTTTGAATAGTTACTATACTTACTTAATCACTGAAAAAAGCTCTACTAGTCGAGCTTTTCTCAATGATTTTACGCAAGTTTAGGGTTGATTTTTGCATCATAATTATTCCCCAGGTAACTTTTATCTAACCATTGAAAAATCAGCCCAAAGCCGTTATTTTCAATTAATTTAAAAAATATTTCTACCTTTATCCTGCTAAATGATGTAATGACTTCTCCCGCTCTGTGTAGGGTAAAAGAGAGTGTCAGACTCTTACTGACTACCAACCACCTCGTTCCTTCTGCTTCGAGCAAGGTCATACCCCAAAAGCAAAACTGATTACCTCATGGTAAGCAATCGGCGTTCCCATGGAATATCAGAGGACTTATAAGTGCGTTGCCCACCCTTCAGAGGGAGAAGGTAGGGCAGGGTACATTTATTCGACACGAATGGGCAAGCTCGACCGAAGTGATATCAGGGTCTCACAGGAAACCGGCGAGAAACAACCACAGCGTTGTGTTTCGCCGTGTCAGTGAGGTTACCTTAGAGTTATCTCCCCCTTCATTCCCAATTCCCTCCAATATTCAGATCCCTTATCCCTTAAAAGGCTGACGACGCCCTTTCTGCGTTTCTGGTGTTGTGGGCACCCAGACTCGTTACAATAAATTTGTGGATCACACAAAGAGTTGTTTCGTACGGGAATTAAACCCGCGACACGTTGCACGGCAGCCAGTGGCAACCATTGCAGACAAGCCCTATCCTGCTCCTTCCTGGGTATCATAGCCAAGATCTCAAGGAAGACAAGCATTATCACCTATTTGTTGTTTTTAGGTGTTCTTCGACATGCTCATTGAGGGGGAGGAGCCCGAAGATAGAGACTATGATGATGATAAGGAGATGGAACTCGGTAAGTATTTTTTTTGTATGTCGTAAGTCAGCAAACGAGCAAACGGGTTACCTGATGGTAAGCAATCAGCGCCGCCCATGGACACTGGTAATGCTAAAGGAGTTACTACAAGTGCTTTGCCGGCTGTAAAGCACTTGAACACTGTACACTGCGGTTTTGGAGTTCTGATTTCAAGGAATGGAGATTTAAACATTTTTGGGCCTCCAGTAAGCTAAGCACAGCCTAAGCCTTGTTTCACGGTGGCATTCTGTGAGGCCGACAGCTTCTCATGCATAAGGGTCCGCTGCCCGCCTTTTAAGGAGGAGTACGCTCGTTTCTTGAAGGTCGTATCGGTTGGGTATGATAATTAAACACCACTGACATACGGTGAAGGTAAACATTTTAAGGAAACTTTTTTCTCAGAGCCCCGTCTTTGCTAGTCTTTTGGCATCGTGAGGAAACCTGGACTTATAATGTCTAATTATAAGTTTGCAATCGTCAGTCCGTCTTAAGCGAACGTAGTGATTAATGCGCAAACCTTTTCCGTGTGAGAAGAGGCCTTTGCTCAGCAGTGGGCACATATAGGCTAATGATGTGATGTGACCGCACGGAATAGTGACCTCCTGCAGATTTTTGGTATAAAAACTATCCTATGTCCTTTCTCGAGTTCCAAACTATGTCTGTACCAAATTTCTCAGATATCGGTTCAGTGGTTTAGGCGTGAAGAAAAGACAGACAGACAGACAGAGTTACTTTCGTATTTATAATATTAGTTTGGATTTTCTGTTTTTTTCTACAGGTAATGCGGCCGAAACTTATATGATGAGGGTCCGAGATATTTCCGAATCGGTGACTCGGGTCAAAGATAAGGTATCGACGGCGCGTCGGCTGCAGGAGTTGCACTCGGCGCACGAGGCCAGGGATCGCAACCTGGCCGAGGATATGTGCACGCGGTGAGTTTAAAATTGAAATATAGAAAGAAAGAAAACTGTTTTTATTCGACACCAGACGTGAAGGTCACGACAAAAAACAATACAATACGACTGGGCAACTGGATTCCCGCATGAGACAACTCTTTGTGTGATCAACAAAGTGTTGTTTCGGGTCTGGGTGTGATGTGTATGTGACATTGTATGTTTGTAAACGCACCCACGATACAGGAGAAAATCCTAGTATGGGGTAACGTTTTCTTTTTAGATGAGACGAGGCGAGATATAAAACATTTAAAAAATGTAATCATGATAACAAGCAACTTTGTCAAAGAAAGAAAGGGATTGAGGAGGGATCGGGGAAGGGGAAGGATTGGGCCATATGACATTATCAGAAATGGGCCATTTGATATTCTCTCTACCCCAAAAGCAGGCGGTGTAAGGCGTGGGCGACGTGGGCCACCGCCTACAGCCTCGCGGAACAGGGGCTCAAGAATATTTATCTTTCGTCCTCAGGTCGCCACAGAAAACGGCCTGACAAAATCTGTCTTGCCCACATTAAAATTAGGTCTTACTCCGCCCACTGCCAAGAAAGAAACGGACTTGATGATAGTATGTATGTAAAATATCTATTTAAAGACATTTTTGTTCCAGAGTCCTAAAATGGTCGATAGGCCACGTCGTGCTAATGCTACTAGTAGGAATTACACAGGTAAGGCTAAGTCTTACTTTACTACATAGTATAAAACAAAGTCGCTTTCTCTGTCCCTATATCCCTATGTACGCTTAAATCTTTAAAACTGCGCAACGGATTTTGATGCGGTTTTTTAATAGATAGAGTGATTGAAGAGGAAGGTTTATATGTATAATAACATCCATTAAATAGTGGAGAAATTTAGTATCAGCATTACACCCGTGCGAAGCTACGGGTATATGTTTGTTGCTCTCTCACGTAAACACTACTGAACGGATCTGAATGTAATTTGGCACACAGATAGATTATAGTCTGGAATAACATATAGGATACTTTATACCTTACTTTACCCTCATACTGCGGGTGAAGCCGCTGGCAGAAGCTATGTTACATTACGCAATAAAAAGGAAGGTGAGAGATAATCCGAAATAATTTCATATCCGTATCCAATCCGGTGCCGAAATTTCATATCTATGACATCCCTAGTATGTTTTAAGCACAGCTCTGTACCTATATAATTATTAATAATTCTCTTTTAACATTTTCCAGGTAATATTCGTCAAAAGTCTATTCGAAGACACGAGAAATTATAGAAAACTAGTTCCTGGCTTCTCGTCATGATGATCAAAATGGTTGTCACGCTAAAATAGGTATTATTATGTAAGAATACATTCTCCATCTCTGTCGCACGGTATAAAGAAACTATAGAGCGCCATCTGTTGAGTTACATACGTACTTTCTTAGCGTACATCACGTAAACAATGGAGACTTTTACTCGCTAGATGGCGCTAGTATAGATTTTCGTCCAACAGAAAAATATATATGTAACATCACACTATTTTTTTTATTACGATTAATGATTTTTCAATGGTAAGATAAAAGTTACCTGGGGAATAATTATGATGCTGTCGCGTCACAATGTTTGTATAAGAAAGTGACAGCAACAATTTTATTCCTCACATAACATTTATCTGACTATTGAAAAATCAGCCTTTAGTCGATTAACAACATATAATTACGCGGATATTAGCACCGGTATGAGGTCGTGGTCACAAGCAGATGGGTGACAGAATGTCAAGCCTACAGTGCGGCCGACGTATCTTGGCGAGTCTGAAGTTAGCCGATTAGCTGCGCAGTACACAATTTTGTTCCTAAAAGATCCATTGCGCAGACAAACGGCTAACTTCAGACTCGCCAAGATACGTCGGCCGTACTGTACCAAGGTATTTAAATAATTACTTTTCACGCTAATTAATACTCGGGTAATATGTTGTATATGTGAAACGCGAAAGTGTAAAAAAAACCTTAGTGTATTATTGTAATTTTTTCCAAAAATAAGTATTGCCAATATTATCTGAAAAAAGAATGCTAGACACGATCTATCGGTTTAGGATATTAACTAAATGTAAACAATATTGGCATGTCTTTTTATATAAAAATTGTATGTAAAAATGTTGACAATCAACTATTTACCTAAATGGATGTTAGCTAATAATTTGAATTTAAATAATCTTTGTATGTACTTTATACGAGCTCTTTAATATAAAAAGACATACCAACATTGTTTACCTTTAGATATCGCTATGTGCGAAGTGGGTGGTGGGGAACGGCAAATCGATCGTAGCGCACGACGTGGCAGAAATGTGAATTAATTCTGGACTGTCATGTGTCAAATTGCTTTATTTTCATAACTTCCTGTATAATTTTAAATAAAAACGTAAAAATTTGCGATATGTGTCATAGTACATACTGTGTCGTAAATTGTTAAAACAATGGGAAAAGCAGTTTGTGCAAGTTTTATTCGTTTCCAACATCAAAGTGGTCGTTACAGCAAAGACAAAAATGGATAGCTGCTATGAAGAGAATTAAAATTCAAATCCCTTACGTATTTTAATATCAATATTTTTCACGAGGAAGAAAATCGCTAGGTATAATATACACACTCACTTTTTACACTATTTTTTTCAATTTCGTTGAAAAACTAGTCGAAGATCAATATCTTATCATCTAGTTTTTTTTTGTGAGTGGAAAATCATCAAATGACTTCTCCCGCCCAGGGCCGGGCGGGTGGAAGTGTCAGACTCTTACTGACTAAAACCCTCCCTGTTCCTTCTCCTGCTCTGTGCCGAGGTCGCGGTGACTCATTGCGCTTACCCCACAACCCTCCATCTTATCATCTAGATGACATGATTAATTTGACAGATGACAAGTCCTGAATAGTTGCGGCCACTAGGTGCGCTGTCATCGCGCACACAACACATAGGTAAACACGACTGTGATTCTGAAACAATACGGTAGTTTCCAACTAGTTAAATTCAATTCTTTTATCCAAACGTCAAAAACGATACTTTTCTATGAAATTTGTATGAAAATCTGAGCTATGACGTCATAACATTTTTGCGTCAAATAGCTTACTTATTTCATAATAAATAGCTAAAAAAAATCTAAAACTTAGTGTATCGATCGATCGATGAATAAAAGTATAGTTATTTTTCAATATTTTATTGTATTGAAACGTCGAATTAATTTATTTTTGACCTAGGAAACTACACAATTTTTGGGCCCATACAATAACTTAAATCATTTATTCGTCTCTCTTTAGAAATACCTCTATACTAAACATATTAATCACAAAATACGTATAGAAATCAAAATGTAAATATTAAAATTTATTTATAAAAGAAAGAATATTAAAAATAATGAAATCACTACATAGTATAAAACAAAGTCGCTTTCTCTGTCCCTATATCCCTATGTATGCTTAAATCTTTAAAACTACGCAACGGATTTTGTTGCGGTTTTTTTAATAGACAGAGTGATTGAAGAGGAAGGTTTATATGTATAATAACATCCATTAAATAGTGGAGAAATTTAGTATCAGCATTGCATCCGTGCAAAACCGGGGCGGGTCGCTATTGTAAAAGAAAATTTAAGAAAAGTTAAGTCATATTATGTGATAACACATCATATTCGCACAATACGTATAGAAAGCGATAATGTAAAAAATAATATTAAGAGCTGATTTTTCAATGATTAGATAAAAGTTACCTGGGGAATAATTATGATGCTGTCGCGTCACAATGTTTGTATAAGACAGTGACAGCAACAATTTTATTCCTCACATAACAATAATCTGGCTATTGAAAAATTAGCCCTTAATAGGTAATCATAAAACAAAAAGTATTACACAAACAATAAGTATGCTTCGGCACGAATGGGTCGGCTCGACCGGAGTGATACCACGGCCTCACAGAATACCGGCGTGAAACAACCACAGCGTTGTGTTTCGCCGTGTGAGTGAGGTTACCGTAGGTCAAATAGTCCTGTATTTTATTTGTTATTAAGTTAATTTTGGTATATCATAGTCAGCTCTCCTATTAAATTATAATATAGGTGCTGATTTTTCAATGGTTAGATAAAAGTTACCTGGGCAATAATTATGATGCTGTCGCGTCACAATGTTTGTATAAGACAGTGACAGCAACAATTTTATTCCTCAGATAACATTTATCTAACTATTGAAAATGTGCCTAAGACATTTATTTAAGCTAAATATTGCCAAAGCTCTTGTGTATGTTAAGTTAAGCATTTTTCGGAAGGGTCATGAGTATGGGATTTTAATTGACTACGAAAAGAACGAATGGTCATAAAAGGAATGAAGATTGACCGTGGTTTAGTAGTTCATTCTTTCCGTTGTTGAAAATAACGACTAACGTGACTTAACGGAGGAAAACCGTCTTTAGGATTAGGTAATTAACTAAATGTAAACAATCTTGGCATGTCCTTTTATCTAAAAGTTGACTAAAAATTGTATGTAAAAATGTTTACAATCAGCTATTTACCTAAATCGATGTTAGCTAATAAACTGAATTTAAATAATCTTTGTATGTACTTTATACGAGCTCTTTAATATAAAAAGACATACCAACATTGTTTACCTTTAGTTAACCATCTAAACTGATAGATTATAGCTTCAAGTCACAACGGGACTCATAGGGTTGGACCTCATCTGGCAGCACGGAGTCGCCTTTTTCCGTCGCCCTTTCTCTTTCTGTCGCTTAGAACTGCCATTTGCTAGACCGAGACAGAAAGCATAATGCGATAGCACGCGAATCCTCGAGGCGATCGGCATCATGGATAACATGCAGTCGGTCGGCAGGGAGACTCTGGAACGTTGAAGCGTGCGATAGCATGCTAATGCATCCTTTCACCTTTTTTGTCTGCGGAATGCGATAGCGCGCGTTCGCATGTAGCAGCATACTGCAGCACAGGCGGAACAAATGCGATTCTGTGCTGCCAGATGAGTTGCAACCTTTATAAATGAGCAGCGTGCGTGTCGGCGACGTCTGTCAACCGAAGTTTTTCTCACGTAAGTAAGTTGTTATTTTCAATTTTTTATGTCTCACGATAATTTGGTACTATTGGCTATGTGCAAAGCGAGAAGTGGTGGACAGATAACGACCGCAGCGCACAACGCGGCAGAAATTGGAAACAAATACGGATGATCACCTGTCGCATACTATTATTATATTTTACATTAAAATTGCACTTAAATAATGTCAACAATACTATTTTAATTTTTGGTTTTATTAATTGCAAAGAAATTTATAATGTTTACATTGTTATTATTTGACAGCTTCCGCAAATCTTGTAAACGCTACGCGTCGCCACCGTCGGGCACATAGCCAATACAAAAAATATTTTCTTTCATAGCCTGTTAAAGGCTTGTACCTACTCATCTTTCCGATACGTTTATTTATTGTGTTTTCTTTTATGCGAGAAAATCATTAAATGACTACTTAAGCTCTGGGTGGGGCGAGAGAGACTGTCAGACTCTTACAGACTAAAAACCCCCCTGTTCCTTCTCCTGCTCTGGGCCGAGGTCGCGGTGCCTCATTGCGGTTACCCCGCAACCCCTTTATTCTGGTCCAGGCTGGGACTGCGGTACATTATAACCCTTGTAACCCCGGCTGAATTTCCAATAAGGGTTGGCTAACCACTGAAGGCACTTTTATTAGCGTGAGACACGCAAGAAGATTGATTTTTGTTATTCCAAAAGTCAAAAACGCCAACCGCCATAACGTAAAGCGAATTCGTAAATCGAAACTCACAGAAAACTGGCTAGAATTGTTCACAGCGTTGTGTTTCGCCGTGTGAGTGAGGTTACCTGAGGCCCAATCAGTACCCTCCTCAATTCCTTAATTCCCAAAAGGCCGGCAATGCTCTTGCGTCTGGTGTTGCGTGTATCCATAGGCGGCGCTAATTGCTTACCATCAGGTAATCCGTCTGCTCATTTGCCGGCCTGTTGCATAAAAAGAAAAAGCAATTTTGTAGCTATAGAAGTATTTACGAATGAGGGTTTTTATATAATCACTAGATGGGGTTTGTGTCGCTTAAGGTTTATTTGACCAATATAAAAATCTTCATCATCATCCAAAAAAGCCTACTGCTAAGCAAAGGCCTCTCTTCACACGAAGGTTTGAGAATTAATCACACGCTTTTCTCAAAGCGGATTGGTGATTTCAAACTTGTAATTCGAAAGTATAAGTGCAGGTTTCTTTCACCGTATGTCAGTGTTGTCTAAATAATCATAGAAAGTACATATAACTAGGAGAATCACATTGGTACTTCCCAAGGCCGAATTAACCAACAGAGCATTAGCACAATAGTGATTGAGATGGTCTCAAATTATAAGGTGGATTCCAAGTGACATGATGAACATCGAAGATGACAAATCGTTTGAAAAGTACCTATTTATGGTTTAGTTGGAATAATTGACTTTGACTTTGATGTAGGTCGCATCCAACGGACCCATGTGGAAGAAATTGGGAAAGGGAGGAGGTTCTAGGTAAGGTAGTATTAGGCTGAAATGGTGATGATGATGATGATGATAAAGAAAGAAATAAAGTAAATTTTTGACAGTTTGTCAATATATTGGACCTTAAGCTACATTAACGCCATCTAGCGAGCCTCATTGCACAAAGATATTGTTAATATAGTTATTCTAGGTTTAAAATATTCTCTATGAATTTATCATTAGTATGTACAAAGGATTGCACAATAATTTGTAATTAAAAAGATTGCTAGTCTATTGATGTTTTGTTTTATTTTCTCCCGAAGCTTATATAGACTAAAGTGGTTGTAAAGTATTACTATGTTTGTCTACATAACATACCAGTGTCCCAATGCCTCACCCTGCTCTGAAAAAGACGGATGAAAAGCATTTGCATGTAGCAGAGATGGGAATGCTTAGATGGATGTGTGGTGTGACGAGAAGGGATAAAGTGAGAAATGAGTATATCAGAGGAAGTTTGAAAGTGGCGCCAGTGACTGAAAAGTTGAAAGGGAACCGTTTGTCTTGGTATGGCCATGTGAAAAGGTGGGATGAAATGCATGTTACAAAAAAAGCCATGAGTATAAATGTGGATGGATGGAGAGGGAGAGGGAGACCAAAGAAAATATGGATGGATTGTATGAGAAGTGATATGGAAGACAGAGGAGTTAGCGATACCGTGATGGGTGACAGGACAGAATGGAAGAAAAAAACATATTGCGCCGACCACAAATAAAACGGGACAAGGGCAGGAAGATGATGATGATGATGGCCCAATGCCTCACTCCCCGATCCCCATAATTCTAATCCTCAAAAGCCGGCAAGGCACTAGTGACTCTATGTTCCATGGGCGGCGCCGATTGCGTACCAACAGGTAACTCAGTTGTAATAATTTGTCTCTTACATCGTACCATTTACACACTTATTAAATTATTACTTAGACTTTTCGAAATTGAAGATCTACTTAATATTATTTTCTTATTTCGGTTTTTCAATGTAACAATCAATAATTGTTTTAATTAATTACAACAAACTACCTATGTTACCTTCGGTTCCATTCACGGAACCACATGGTCCTGGACCTTTGGAAGGCGTACGAGGACTCAAAGACAACTCACAGAGGCCCTTTAAACAATTTTAATATCAGTGGAGGTCAGCCGACAATTATCCCTGTACGCACTATAAAGTTCACCCAAGAACGATCCCCAGTTGATTGGAATATTGTACATTATGGTAGAAAATGATATGGCTATGCGTGGGTGGTTATGTAATTGTAGATATGATAACTATGGAAATACTTTGGCCTCTGGCTTGATAAATTCAGATAAACAGGCAGGGGGTGACTGGCAAACTCAATTAATGGGCCCCCGGAAACGGCCGCTAGCATGTAGCGACACGGAGACAATATACGTTGAGCTGCTTGGGAAAGGAGCGGCATCCCACGGCTATCAGAGCAATCTCGGAAGAGCGATCAAAACCCCTACGAGCATCTTACTGAGATACATCCTTCCCCTGTGAAATTCGGTTAATATTATTATGGGGTCTATAGACACAATTCTATTTGGGGTCACTAATCCCAAGACCCCTTTTAACCCTGCTTAAAACTTTTAAAATTGCATGATTTTTTATTTTGGGCAGAAAAAAAACCTAGTGATCAATAGAAATACTATCACTACCCATGGCCAAGTTTAAATTAATACATTTCCATCTAAAGGTTGTCTGGAAGAAATCGCCTTGTGTGATAAGACCGCCCATTGTAATCACAATATTCATTCATAGTGACCAATGTACATATTGCTACTTAGTGTAAGTGTACAATCATCATCATTATCATCAGCCTATAAGTGCTGAGCAGAGCTCTTCTGACACGGGAGTAGCGGGTTGGCGATTTCAAACTTGTATTTAGAAATTATAAGTCCAGGTTTCCTCACGATGTTTCCCTTCACCGTATGTCAGTGGTGTCTAAATAATCATTGAAAGTACATATAACTCGGAAAAAGTAACATTGGTACTTGCCAGGTTTCGAACCCGCACCCTCATGCATGAGAAGTGGGCGCTTTAACCTCCGGGCCACCACGACAACAAGTGTACAATTAAGTATATGTATACTTAGTCGGGTCATAAGTTCTGTCACAAACTTTTGATGTAATAACTTATACGCCTTTTGACAATTATTTAAAAATTATATATGAAATGAAAGGTCATTAAATGTACAATATAATTTTATTTACATTATTCGAAATGCCCTCCCCCATTTTGAACACATGCCCTTAATCTACGCGGCCAGTCATCGATCGCTGCACGCACCACATTCATATCTATGTCTGCCGCTGCTTTAACCAGAGATGCTCGGAGAGACTCCAAATTCGGGTGAGGTTTAGCACAGACTTTTTCCTCCAAATATTGCCATATCTTGTAGTCCAGTGGGTTTAAATCTGGACTAGAAGAGGGCCAGTCTTCATGCCGGATGAAGTCAATTCCACGAGCGATCAACCAGTCTTGCGTACTTCGTGCCTTATGAGCCGGTGCAGAGTCCTGTTGGAATATCCAATGCCTGTTCCTGAACATTGTCTGAGAAAGAGGTTCCACTATGTTTGTTAGGACAGTATTTTGATAAACTTCGGCACTAGTTCTCACACCTTTTTCACAGAAAAACACCTCAGTTACGCCTGAATATGAGACTCCAAGCCAAACCATGAATGAGGAAGGGTAATGCCCACGCTGGACCCTCGCAATACGCGCGCTTGCTTCTTCACTGCTGTGGGCATACACCTTATCATTTTGTTTGTTAAAACTTTCTTCAATAGTAAAAATTTTTTCATCCGAAAAAAGAATTTCGCGGTATTTTTTTCCCGCGTACCGTCGTAGCAAAGCGCGGGATCTGTCTAGCCTAATTTTTTTTTAAACGCTCGTTCAAAAAATGTCCTGTCTTTTTACGATAAGCTCGTAGTCCCAGGTCTTCATTTAGTACTCTTTTAACAGTGGTTCTGCTTAGCCCCATCTGCAGAGCTAGGATTTTTTGTTTACGTACGGGATTTCGTTCGATTCGCGCCTTCACTGCTTTGATGACCTTATGTGTCCGAACTGTGCGAGGTCGGCCGCTTCTCTTACGATCTTCGAAGCTTGACTCTTCGGTGTATCGTTTGATAGTACGATAAACAAACCGTAACGTTATTTTCAAATTTTGAAGAATATTGAAAATGTCTTTTGGCGCGTAACCACAGCGGTGCAACGCGATAACCGCGATTCTGTCTTCTTTATTCGACCACTCCATATTTAAAAATGAATAAAAAATAATTTCTTTTTTATTTTCTACAAGCGCGAAAGTTCTATTTTTAAAATAAGTCGAAGAATTTCTGGCCAGTAATCGAAAATTAAAAATATAAGGTTTTGACAGAACTTATGACCCGACTAAGTATAAAATAAATAAATAAAAATAATCAAACTGCAGATCTTTATTTTAATCCCCGTTCGGTTTAATCCCCGCCTGATCTTTTTGCCTTCGTCCCACACGAAAACGTTTCCATCCCCATGACATAAATGGTTAGTACCGAACTAACAGCAAAACTTTGGAATTATCTAACTTTCGGCGGCGGCAATCCTGAATTGACATGAAATTCATACCTTCAAAAAAGGAGCGTACCTACACTTTCTTAGAAGTCCGGCAACAGGCCTGTGACTTCTAGGGTGTTGAGGGTGACCATGGGCAGCGCAGATTACTTACCGTCAGGTGATCCGTCAGCTCGTTTGCCTTTTATTCCATAAAAATTTGGTGAATATTATATTCATGAATATTTTTAATTACCGTAGTACGTCAAATTTTTTTAGGATAGTGGGACTTGTGAGATTTGGTTGCTAAGATATTATTTGAAGAAGTAGGTACACAAAGGTTGAACTTGATCATTTAATAAAAAACAAAACATGTTCGAAATATTTTATTTTAAAATCTCAATTATTTTCAGAAGTGTTCTTAAATATGTCTAAAATACACTTTTTAAATCTTAAATTAATGTAGGTATAATTAAAAGATGTAGTATAATTAAAAGTATTACTATATGTATATCACAAAAATTTAAAAACTACTATTTTACCACTGGGGCTGTGGTTTTATCTCACCAGGTGGTACCTTTCTATGAAATTTGTATTAAAGTCCAAATTATAACGTCATAGTATTTTTGAGCCAAATAGCTTACTTATTTCTTGAAAATTAACTAAAACATATCTGAAATTTAGTGTATCGACAGATCGATGAATAAAAGTATAGTTCTTTTTCAATATTTGATTGTATTAAAACATCCATATTCTTATAACCCTCTCCAACATAAAAGGAGTTGTTGTAATTACAAAAATCCATCGAAGAAATCAAAATATTCTAAGTAAAATACAACACCCATAAAATGTGGCTAAATTGCTTAAAGGCTATTTCTACCTATTATTTCATCAATAATTTACATAAATGCAATTGAATTAAATTATAAATATGTACAAATACATAACTGCCACGCCTGTCTCACAATTAAGGCTTTTTACAGGATATAAAAACATTGTAAATGTTTGAAAATAACGACTAAGGGCTGATTTTTCAATGGTTAGATAAAAGTTACTTGGGAATAATTATGATGTTTGTATAAGACAGTGACAGCAACAATGCTATTCCCCAGATAACATTTATCTGACTATTTATAAACATCCAATGACTTCCCCGCCCAGTGTAAGGCGAGACAGAGTGTCACTCTTACTGACTAACACCCCCCCTCCCCCGTTCCTTCTCCTGCTCTACTAGATTCTGCTTTTACGTCGCCGAACCTAGTAGAGCTTTTGACAGTAAATTCGAGTGAATAATCGTTATCGTTATTTTCAATAAATCTGTCATCGTAAATTATACAAAAACTCATATTAAATAAACCACAGAGATCTATGGAATAAAAATTACATTCCAAACTAATATTATAAATGCGAAAGTAACTCTATCTATCTGTCTGTCTTTTCTTCACGCCTAAACTATTGAAATTTGGTACTTACAGACATAGTTTGGAACACAAGAAAGACCATAGGGTAGTTTTTAAACTAATAATCTGCAGGAAGTCACTATTCCACGCGAACAAAGTCGCGGGCAAAAGCTAGTATATATTATTAAATCATAATTTACAAGTCTTCAAACATTCAATAAAGATCTAAGTATTATCGATATTAAAATCTAAGAGATCTTAAATCTTCTTCTAATCAATATAATCATTAGAAGGGAAATATATATTTTACAATAAGATAATATTATAGCTGTATTACCTACTTAAAACTACATAGATACAATTGTATAATCCTTATATCAAGTAATACATCACTACATAGTATAAAACAAAGTCGCTTTCTCTGTCCCTATATCCCTATGTACGCTTAAATCTTTAAAACTACGCAACGGGTTTTGATGCGGTTTTTAATAAACAGAGTGATTGAAGAGGAAGGTTTATATGTATTATAACATCCATTATATAGTGGAGATGTTTAATGTCAGCATAGCATCCGTGAGGAGCTAGCTTTTCTATTTTCAAAATAAGAGGACACTATCTTAGCGGTGACTCACTGGTCTCCACTATTTAAAATGTGTGGCCCGGAGGTTAAGGCGCCCGCTTCTCATGCATGAGGGTTCGAAACCTGGCAAGTACCAATGTGAATTTTTTCGAGTTATATGTACTTTCTATGATTATTTAGACACCACTGACATACGGTGAAGGAAAACATCGTGAGGAAACATGGACTTACAGTTTCTAATTATAACTTTGAAATCACCAACCCGCATTGAGCAAGCGTGGTGATTAATGCTCTAACCTTCTCGGTATGAGAAGAGGACTTTGCAGTGGGCACTTATAGGCTGATGATGTATGATGTGATGTATTATACATATAAACCTTCCTCTTCAATCACTCTATCTATTAAAAGACCACATCAAAATCCGTTGCGTAGTTTTAAAGATTTAAGCGTACATAGGGATATAGGGACAGACAAAGCGACTTTGTTTTATACTATGTAGTAATTAAGAAGTAAATATTGCACAAAATTAATTCCTCTAAAAAACCTTTCCATCATCGCTTTACCAGACAAACTGTAAAACCTACCTAAAGTACGAACGAGTTTAGTTCAAGTTATCTCATAAGAACCGCTTTTATAGAGATGTAGTCTGTGTTTCCTGAAAGTCTAACCAGGTCTTCGAAGCCGAGTGAATAGATTGCTTGTACGTAGGCGTCCTCCATCGTAGGTCGCATCATCGCCTACCACCAGGCGAGATAATAAAAAGAGGTTCAAATTCTTACTTTGTAACAAAATTAGTTTGTTTCTAACTTTTAAACTTTCGCGTCTCATATTTACAACATATAGTAAATAATTATTTAAATACCTTGGTAGGCTTGACGTTTCGACCTGCTTGCACAGGTCGTGGTCACAAGCCGACTGTGGTAGTTTGTTTCTTTCTCTTTTAACCCAGCTCAGTGAGGGAAACACATCAATCGTGGCTCAACGTTATGTATATTTTAGCTTTAAGGGCATATGATGGATAACACATACAACCGTTGGCTGGCATTTTTTTGCTGAACTGGGCCTATTTGGCGCGGCCGCGAGACACGCAGTGTCTTTTCTTCATATATTTTCTCTATAATTGTTTAAAAAATGTTTTGTTTAATATGCACCTACATGGTTTTTTGCACTGCATGTGTCTGTTTGATTTCTTTCTTTCTTTACACAGAAGATCGGCGATGAAAATCCACAGATAACATCACAAGTCCTACATCGCGCTAATAAAAAGAAACGTGCTTGGAAAATCTCACCGTACAACTACCCACTAGGCATGAATATCTCGCCTGGTCGTAGCATGCTTCCTATTAAAGAACTCTCTATCCCTTTCGACCCTTTCCTTTTACTTTTCGATGCAGATCAGCTTGGCTATACTCATCGTCATTCTCTTCGCTAGCGGTAATCAAGTTGCAGCCAACCAGAATCCTTGGCCTCATCAAAAAGGCACAAGCCAGGTCTTCCCTACGACCTAGTCACATCATCATCCTCATTAGCCGGAAGACATCCACTGCTGGACAAAGGCTTTAGTTCTCCATAAGACCTGCATCCATTGGCTCCCCGCGACTCTAGACGATGTCGTCGATCCACCTAGCTGGAGACTTGCCCACGCTACGCCTTTCGGTCCGTGGTCGCCACGAGTACTTTTCTGACCCATCGGTCCGTCCGTTCTTCGAGCGATGTGGCCTGCCCATTGCCACTCCAGCTTGCAGATTTTTAGAGCTATATCGATGACTCTGGATCTATAGCTAATTTCCATATTGCGAATAACCCTAGGCACATAAAAGTCTACAATTGTACCCTAACTATAGGTCCGATTTGTTCTTCAGCGGCGCCATGAACTCTTCGCATATGGGCTCGTACCTTATTTGGTTTCTCAAAGCGATGCTCGCATATGCTGCATAGATAGCCGTACCGTTTACCAGTATGCATATTGTATTTGTGTATTTGTAGAAACTTGCGCGATTTCAGACGTTTCGGGCACATGTCACACTGTTGGGGGCAAAAGACATATTTTATTAGTGCTGGGGGTCAAATGACATATTTTTTTTTAATGTTTGGGGTCAAAATAAATATTTTTACTGTTTGGAGTCAAAAGAAATATTTTTAGTGTTGGTGGTCAAATGACATATTTTATTAGTGTTTGGGGGTCAAAAGACATGCTGTTAGTGTTGGGGATGGAAAGACATATTTTTGTAAATGTTGAGGGTCAAATGACATATTTTGAGCGTTGGGGGTCAAAAGACATATTTTTGTTAATGTCTCCAACATTATTGTCAAAAAGCCATACATATTTTGTGCGTGTTTAGGGTAAAAAGGCATTTTTGTTAGTGTTGGGGGTCAAATGACATATTTTGTTAGTGTTGGGGTCCAAATCCATATTCTGTTACTTTTGGGGGTCAAAAGACATATTTGGTTTCTGTTTGGGATCAAAAGACATATTTTGTTTATGTTTGTGGATTAAAAGACATGCTGTTAGTGTTAGGGGTCAAAAACATATTTTGCTACTGTTGGGAGTCTAAACACATATTTCTGTTGGTATAAGGGGGTCAAAAGACATATTTTTGTTAATGTTGTGGGTGAAGACATGTTTTGTCAGTTTGGGGATCAAAAATCACATTTTGATGTTGTTGGGGTCAAAAAGACATATTTTTGTTAGTGTTTGAGACCAAAAGACATATTTTGTTTATGTTTGGGAATCAAAAGACATATTTTGTTTATGTTTGGGAATCAAAAGACATATTTTGTTTATGTTTGGGAATCAAAAGACATATTTTGTTTATGTTTGGGGGATCAAAAGACATGCTGTTAGTGCTGGGGGTCAAAAACATATTTTGTTAGTGTTGGGGGTCAAATGACATATTCATTATGACCAACATTACACACTTGCACCATAATATACTAATATGCCTTCTTTTGCTGTCCCCTATCACGGTACATAATATGTACCTAGCTTTAAGCCCTTATGGTATGCAAATAAATTAATTTGAAATATAGCACTTTTACCTGGAAGTTGTTTTCAGGGAGATGTATTGCTATGTGTTGTACCAGGTTTGATCTCCGGTGGAAGGTGGCGCCGCAATGATCACATATGTAGGGGCGTTCGCCTGTGTGGCGGCGCTCGTGAATCTGTGTAAATTATAACAAAGAAATGGATTGTGAAACTGATTTAAAAAGAGTAACCATGGAGTTTCTTGCTCGTTCTTCTCCATAGGAATCTACACTTTGGAACGAGCAAATAGCTTCACTAGAGGACTGACCGACAGACTGACACACGAATTTGATAGTTTTTTTTTTGTTTGACGTTCAAATAACCTTATACTGGTCTACTTGAAATTAATCATTTGAGATTGACTTTGTGAAGGAAATAAAGTAAAAAGAAAAAATAACTTTTTTTAATGCAAAAACGAGTAGACTGAATTCCTGGTGGTAAGCATTGGGCGATACCCGTCATACAATAAGAGTTACACGTGCGCTGAGGGCCTTTTTGGGGTCATAAGGCATTGGTATTGGAGATGGTAGAAGGGGAAGATTGGAGAAGAAGTCCCTAAGTTTAACAAACAGACAGATAGCAAAGCTTTTGTCAACATTTCTCTTGCATTACGAAAACGATGTCTCTCCTCCTGGCTCTCATTATACAGAAGAAGGAATGGCGTGCATTGTCGCCAGTAAGAGTCTGACACTCGCTCTAAGGGAGGTCTACGACAAATAGTACACTTTAATGCTCAATAACGAAACTTTGGGAGAGCCAAGTTTCGGCACGAATGGGTCGGCTGAGTGATACCACGTCCTCACAGAAAACCGGCGTGAAACCACAGCTTTATCTCGCCGTGTGAGTGAGGTTACCGAAGACCCAATCCTTCCCCCTTCCCATATCCTTAAATCTTCGAAAGGTTGACAACGCAATCATAGTTGCTCTGATGTTGGAAGTGTCCATGGGCGGTGCAGATTGCTTACCATCAGGTAATCCGTCTGCTCGTTTGCTGACTTATCACCATGATGATGATGATGATGATGATGATGATGATAATACTTACGATAAGAGCCTCCTTAGTGGCAGAGCTGTACTCACAGTACGCGCACTTATGAATTTTGTAGAGACCATGTCTTGCGCGCTTATGTTCCTGTAACTGATTATTGTTGCGACATCTCTTTCCGCATACCTAGAAAGCAATGGGTAAAAGTGAGACAGATATAGGACGCGAAGAAGGTCTTTTATTTGTTATTCGAGGATGCTCGACTACTTTCGTGCTACAGCAAAGTTATAATATGTTTTCGGCTTACTCGCGTAATAATTTGACGAGATACTCGAGTAGGTTTAACTTTCAAGCCATGCTAGAGGCCCATATTCATGAGCAGCATTCCGCGACACGCGACGCGGCGTCTGTCGGGCTGCTACTCGTATAGGAGCAACGCATTAATTTATATTGTCTCACGAAAGTTATAAAAAAAATATAGCAAAGTTATAATTTAGAGCTTCGGTTTGGATCTAAATTAGTCGAGTATCTAAAAATAGTTGAGAGTAATCAGTGTAAATATAAATATATAGTCATAATAACGATCTAATGAGTGATACTGACTCGAGAGCTTATTAAAATTTTGTAAACCAGCCCATAACAATATAATTAACAAACATATTGCACAATAGTCCTGCATCAACCGGGGATTGTACTTGGGTGCACTTTTATAGTGCATACAGGTATAAATGCCGGCTGATGTCCCATCACATTTAGATTTGAACTGTTCAAAAGGCTACGGGAAATACTTACTTCACAAACACAGAAGTTGGTGTGAAAGCGTATATGCGCTTTGTATGTGGCCTTCATACGAAATTCTTTATTGCACGTCGCGCACTTGTAAGACGAGCAGTTTGGAAGGCGTTTCTGCTTCGGCGGCGATGGTGGTTCTTGCTATACGGAGGTGAGAAAATGCTTTAACATGATGATTATATTGAAAATAAAGATGCTTGGAGACAGGCTGTTCCTGCTCCACAGGATACACGAAAATAAATAATGTTCCAGAGCATTCTTGCTTAACCAGAACTACTCAAAGTAAAATTGTAACTATGCCACTTTTATTGTCAAATATGATCAATTTGTAAATGTGAGTGCCCTGTAACCTATTACTATTGGTTAGACTAGCAGAATGTCGGTCCTTATAACAGCTTGGAGTCGTCATGCTCACTCAAAGGTCACACTGGCACAGTCACTTGATCGCTCAATTCCCTATAATATGGTTGAGTTGGGCGATGCTGGTATATACAATACCTATTAATAGATATTTTATTTAGACTGGGCAACTGGCTGCTACGCAACGTAGTGAGTTCGATTCAGGCACGAAACAACTCTTTGTGTGATCCACGAATTGTTGTTCCGAGTCTGGGTGTGAAGCGTAAGTGAAATTGTATGTTTGTAAACGCACCCACGACACAGGAGAAAATCCTAATGAAAGGCAAAAAAAAAATAAAGAAATGACCTTACCAAATCCTCAGCCACATTGTTAGCATCATTCGTTTCCGGCTTAACGTCAGCTGAATAATCATCATCATCATCATCATTTTGGAACTCCTCGCCACATATTTCGTAACTATAATCATTCAGTTCCACCTTCTCAACTTTCGCACTCTTCATTGGATTGGGTGTCACTTTACTTCGAGGCATTGGGACGACCTTAAAAAGTTAGATAAAGTCTGTATTTTGTGTCATTTTGAAGTTAAGAAGGTTCCACCACATCATACGCATAAGGTTTGATTGGAAGAAACCTGGCAAGTTATATTTATATTTAAATTACTATAATTATAATATATTAAAATTTAAGTTACTATATTATGTTGCCATGTCCTAATCGGGTTTCATGTTGGATCTTACGTATATTTATTTATTTATTAATGGTCTGCCAACAGTTGTTACAGTAATCTATTTATATCTAGCCGTTCTTGAGTTATAATCCTTATAACTCAAGAACGGCTTAACCGATTTAGCTGAAAATTCGTAGGGAGGTAGCTAAGAACTGGGAGAAGGACATAGGATAGAGTAGGTAGTGTAGGTTAGGTAGGGTACGGTAGGGTAAGGTAGGTAGAGTAGGGTAGGTAGAGTAGGGTAGGTAGAGTAGGGTAGGTAGAGTAGGGTATGTAGATCAGGGTAGGTAGATCAGGGTAGATAGAGTAGGGTAGGTAATAAAATGACGGGAGCGACGCCGCGGGTAAGAGCTAGTGTATGTATAAATAAGTGTCCAATCTGGTTATAAGTATCACTGCACAACCAATTATAGGCAAACACCGCACGCTTTGGATATTTGCCTTTACAAAGGGGGAATAGAATATGTGAGAATATGTAAGTAAACCTTAAAACAAAATTATCTTAAATAATGTGTACAAACAATATAAAAAATAATGTTATCAGTTAAAGCTATTTGGCAAGTTAAATAAAATCGCATGCTATAACAACCAAAGCACGATCTATTGGGTATATTATTGTAACAACAATTAATGTAAGTAACATGAATGCAATAAAGTCTTTGAATTTGAAAATACCAATGTGACTTTTTTCTAAGTTATATGTAAGTACTTTCTAAGATATTGAAACACTTTTATTATAGGCTACGTTTTTTGTTGATTACTGCTTTGTCAGTTATTTTTTTGTTTTTTTTTAGTTTGCTTAGTTAGCTCCGCTACGTCACCGCAACGCGCACGCTACTCATGAATAAGAGTCCCGTTCTGGCTTGAAACTAGTTGAGATTTTCTCAATTAATTAACGGGAGCCAGTCGTTATATTTAATAAAATATTTAGACACCACTGACAGACGGTGAAGGAAAACATCGTGAGGAAACCTCGACTTATAATTTCTAATTATAAGTTTGAAATCGTCTATCACCTTGAGCATTAGTAGCAAGCGTGGTGACTAATGCCTCAAACCTTTTCCATGAGTAGAGACCTTTGCTCAGCAGTGGGCACTTATAGGCTGATGATGCCACGTGTGATTTAACTTTAAAGTTATATTTACCCACTCCCTTACGGTTCCAACCCCTGCTCGGCTCCTAAATATCGTAGCATGATGTTTTATAGCCTATAGCCTTCCTCCATAAATTGACTATTCAACACACAACAGAAAAAAGCTTCGAGTTAAAGCTATTAATTAGTAAATAAATAGTTACCTTTGGTCTTTTCATAGTCCTTCGGAGCTGAAGATTTACAGATTTCCTTATAGATTCTGTGCAGGTGCGATCGCAGACTGAAATAAGTATATTAAATTTTTAGTAATTTTAAAAATATATAAAATTTTAGTGGCTAATGACCCCATTGACCCCAGGACGTTATTTTTTTTTTTTAATATTGGTCGCCTGCTGCTTCATCCACGTGGATTTTTTTATAACGCGAAATACAACGCTGTGGTTGTATCGCTGATTTATATATTTTTTAGTTTGTATTGAGTTCGGATCAGATCAAACTAGCGATGGACCGCGACTCCGCCCGTGTGAATGGTGATTTTACACTTTTTCAAGTTTTTTTTTAATTTTTCTCTACGTACAAACATTTTCTGTACTTCCACGAATAATTCAAGACCAAAATTAACCAAATCGGTAAAGGCATTGTTGAGTTATAACATTACAACGAAAAGTGGTATTGATTTTCATACAATATAATAACTACTTACTGAAGTGAATTGAGAAAAGCTCTAGTTAGTTTTAAGTTACATCGGAACGCGGCCTAAAACCTATTATAACGATTAACAGTCAGCTGACTCGAAACTTTGTAGTTTGTATTTAGAGTTTTTCTCAGTTAATGTCACGTGAGTAAGTCGTAATCTATATATATATATAAAAGAAAGTCGTGTTTGTTACACCACTTATAACTCAAGAACGGCTGAACCGATTTAGCTGAAAATTGGCAGAGAGGTAGTTTAGAGCCAGGAGAAGGACATATAATAGCGTAGGTGAAATAGGTTTGGTAGAGTTGGGTAGGTAGTGTAGGGTAGGTAGTGTAGGGTAGGTAGTGTAGGGTAGGTAGTGTAGGGTAGATAGTGTAGGGTAGGTAGTGTAGGGTAAGTAGAGTAGGGTAGGTAGTGTAGGGTAGGTAGTGTAGGGTAGGTAGTGTAGGGTAGATAGTGTAGGGTAGGTAGTGTAGGGTAAGTAGAGTAGGGTAGGTAGTGTACCTGACAATAAACTCCGTAGTTCCTTCTCAGCCTTGCGACTGGTTCTTCGGAACTGCATCGCAATAGTCATCGTTTCTACACATCGGGTGCAAATCTGTTGTGAGAGCCCATCATCCATTCTTATCTGGGAACAAGTTAATAAATAAATGAGGGGAGAGCCATGCTTCGGCACGAATAGGTCGGCTCGAACGGAGTAATACCACGGCCCCACAGAATACCGGCGTAAAAAAACCACAGCGTTGTGTGTCGCCGTGAGAGTGAGTTTACCAGAGGCCTAATCTTTCCGATCCCTCCCCTATTCCTTAATATCCAAAACCCTAATCCCTAAAAGATCGGCAACGCACTCGTTACTGCTCCGTTGGCCGGTGTCCATGGGCGGCGCCGATTGGTCACCATCAGGTTTGCAGACATATACAATAAAAAAAAGCGTAGACTATACACCCGTACTCGGGTATGCCATACCCACGTGAAGAGTACGATTGCGAGTGGTGATGTTGACTAAGTCTAAACTGAAGACAAGACATGTCCAATACCCTGTAATAAGCAATACAATTCTTACCTTCAATCCAGTCACAAGTTTTAATTCGCGCGATCTTTTCGTCTCACTTTCTTTGTCAAGAAAAATCGACATTAAATCATTAGTGTTGGTGTTAAGACAAGTCCTGCAGCATGCCACCTCTGGATCCCTTACAGCTGGTCTCCTTTCCACAGCCTGCACCCGTTTTGCAGCTCTACGCTTCGCCGTCATATTATTTAGAAGTAATAAAGCGAGCATTTTTACCAATTTTACAAAGTTATTTTTTATATATAACACTTATTATAACTTAAATACTTAAGTAATTGTAATACTAAGATGAAACCAATAGAAATTTAGGATATTTATGCACTTTAAATTAGTTAACTCAGTGTTTTTTTGTGAATATTGATCAAGTTTATAAATATAAACAACTGATACAAGTAGGTAGTATAGGTTGACATTGACAGTTTAAAAAATGTTGCCACTTTGAATATGTAGTAAATGTTTTGGTATTTGTTTTAAAAATCATCATCGGCCTTAGGTTAGCAACGGCCTCTTATTATCACTTAGAAAATAAGTTCAGGTTTCCACATGATGTTTTCCTTTATCATCATTAGTGAGTGTTTTATAAATAAACTGAGAAAGTACATATAACTTGTATTTATTCAATACTAGACATTGCGCTTAATATTTTTTTTCCGGTTTTGGAAGCAATCTTTTGTTACATTGAGTAGAATTGTGTAATATTCACCTAGCAACATCCATAGAACCAGATATCGTTTAGTTGGGACTTTTTGGCGGGAGTTCAAATATAGCGCATGAAAAGTTTTTTCATTTGTGATTTTTTTTGAATCTAATATTTTATTTCATTGTAAATTGCATGTAAATAGTAAAGTGTACATAATAGTGTATTAAACATGGATGTTGGCGAGGGCGGGGGCCCAAAACCCCCGGCCCCAAAAAAACATAAACTTAAAGACTTGGACGATGGCGGCGGGGGTAAGGAAAGTGATTTTTTACCCTATCTAAAACCCGGATACAAAAGACTTTATCCAGAAAATTCTTCAAATTTGGAGTTCAAAGTTTACGTGCAGGGTGAAAAAATTGGCAATAAAAGTCCAACCTTTTTAAATCATATATTTGTAAATGAGGTAAAAGGTGTAGTAGCGATTCGTAGAATCAATGCTAACAAGATTGCGGTGGTGTTCAAGCAGTATAATACTGCTAATAATTTTATAAGTAACTCTTCATTTCTGGAGAAGTACAACTTTAAGGCGTTCATACCAGCGGCAGACATAGAAAGAACAGGAATTATCCGATACGTACCCACAAACTTATCTAACAAGGAGCTTTACTCAAAGCTAGAGTCGGAGTATGAAATAATTGCAGTCCGACGATTCACCAAAAAGGTTGGACAAGAACGGGTACCACTTCATACAGTGAGCATTACCTTTCTGTCCAGTTCTTTACCACAAAATGTACAATATGACTTATTCTCTTACCGCATTTTTGACTATATCCCTCCTCTACAACAATGTTACCGTTGCTTCAAATTTAACCACTCAGCCAAAATATGTAATGGCAAACAAAAATGTAGCATTTGTGCTGGGGACCACTCATATAGAGAGTGTGATAACCCCTCAGCAATCTGCTGTGCTAATTGCGGTGGACCACATTTAGCAATTTCAAAGGCATGCGAAATCAAGTTAAAAAAGATAATGGAAAAAAAGGAACGTATTACTTACGCTAGTAAGGCTGAAACTAAACTTAATGTGACTCAGGGAGATTTCCCACCATTGCGCAAACCAAGACCTCAGGTCAATGTAAATAAAAATTCTGTTGTAAATAAAAATGTAAATTCTGCACCTATAAATAATGTACCTGTAAATACTGAACCTAAAATAATTTCTGTTGCTGATGTCAAGGCTCAACTCCTGGCAAATAATGACTTACTTAAGGCCATTGTTCGCACACTCATTGTAATCGCCAATAAGGGCAAGGGTGATCCTCCAATCAATACAACAACTATTAAAGATATTCTACTGGAGAATCTTACATAATGGATATAGACTCCAATATACAATCTCAGCTATGCATTGCTCAGTTTAATATACAAAGTGTATACAGTAAAAAGCCCTTACTCTTAAAGTTTCTTAATGATAAAAATATTGATATTTGCCTTTTAAATGAAACGTGGATTAAAGATAACAAACCTTTCCACATTCCTGAATATAATATAAATTTCAAAAATGCAGCTAATGAACATGGGGGAATAGCTATCCTCATAAAACATAATTTAAAGTATACAACTTTACAAACCACATTTTATGAAGATGTACAAACTGTTGCAATTTCTCTTTCTACAGAGTTAGGTGACTTATCTATTTTGACTGTGTATTGTCCACCACACAGTGGCCATACTAGATTAAACAAATTGAGAAATATCATAAAAGAACTGCCCAAGCCAGTGTTCATTTCAGGAGACTTTAATGCTCATCATATTGCTTTTGGCTGTGTAAGCACCAAGGGCAGAGGGCAGCAACTATATGATATAATTGATGAGTTGGATCTATGCTTGTTGAATGATGGCAGTTTCACAACAAATAATCGGCCTAATTGTAACCCATCAGCTATTGATATCACTTTTACAAGTGCAGTTTTAGCACCACTGTGTGATTGGACTGTACATGATGACAGTATGGGTAGTTATCATTTCCCTACAATTACAAATCTTACTTTAGCTGTTAATAAATATCAAACAAATCCTCCAATAGAGAAATTTTTATACAAAAAAGCAGATTGGGTGAAGTACTGTGAAATATCTGAAACTTTATTTAATGATATCAATGTGGATACTGAGAACCCTTTGAAGTCATATAATACCTTCTGTAATAGACTTAGCTCTTTGAAGTTACTTTGCATCCCAAAGTATACCAAGACTAGTTCATATAGAAGTAGGCCACCAGCGCCATGGTGGAATGAGAAGTGCGAACAAAGCGTCATTAAGTCTTATCAAGCTTTAAAATACTATAGAAGTAATCCTACAATGGATAACTACATTATATATAAGAAGTTAGACGCCTTGAAAAAGAGAACCATATCTGAAAAAAAGAAAAATGGTTGGCGCAATCTCTGTGAGTCTTTTAATAGAAATACTCCTATCAGTAAGATTTGGAGCTATATTAAAATGTTTAAGGGTAGGAAAACTCATAATAAATCACTTTCTGATGAATTTGTTTTGCCATTCTTAGATAAACTATCAGATAATGGATCTGATGGTATAGTTGATGTTGATATGTATTTTAATATTAATAATGATAATAATGAGACACAGTTTTTAATTGAACCTTTTACATGGCATGAGTTTAATATGAGTCTTCATTCCCGAAAAAATTCTGCGCCTGGATTGGACAACTTTCCTTATATTTTGATAAAACATTTACATATATTGGTGCAAAAATTGTTTCTGAACATTCTTAATGCACTTTGGCTCCATCAAGTAATTCCACTGTCTTGGAAAACACAATGTGTGATACCAGTGCTTAAACCAGATAAACCAGTCAATGATGCTAACTCATATCGACCTATTTCATTATCATCCTGTCTTGGAAAAATTTTTGAGAACATGGTTAAGATTCATCTTGATTGGTATGTGGAATCGAAGTGCATTATCCCAACTATTCAATTTGGCTTCAGAAGAGGCAGAAGTTGTGCAGACAGCTTTGTTTCTCTTATCTCAGATCTGAAAAGAGCAAGAAATAATAATGCTAGTGCAGTATGTACCTTTTTAGATGTACAGGGAGCATTTGATAATGTGCAACCTGGTATTTTGATTAAAATTCTGTCTGATTTAGGTATTCCAGGAAAATTTTGTAAATGGATATACTCTTTCTTAAATGAAAGAATACTATATGTAAAACACAATAATATTTTACATGGTCCTAGGCAAGTGTCAAAAGGAACAATGCAAGGGGCAACTTTGTCCCCATTGTTATATAATATATATACATCTCAAATTTGTAAATATGTAAATATGGATAATGTAAATATTTTGCAGTTTGCTGATGACCTTGTTGTATATAGTGTACATAATGATATTGATTTGGCAATTGCTAATATTAATAATGCTCTTAGTCAATTATATCACTACTACAACAATAAACTTCGATTAAATATCAATCCCAACAAAAGTAATGTAATGTTTATAACAAAAGATTTACCTAGCTTGTCTGTGTTATACAATGATAAAGCAATTCCTATAGTAAGCAGTCATAAATTTTTAGGTGTGCAAATTGATAATAAACTGACATTCCAAGGTCATATCAAGTACATTTTACAAAATTCTTTGAAAGGCTTAAATATCATGAGGTGTTTGGCAGGAGTCTCCTGGGGTGCTGACCCAGTTACTCTTGCTATTTTGTACAAAGCCATTGTAAGAAGCCATTTTGATTACAGTTGTCTAGCCTATATTGATTGTAATTATGTACATAGATTAGATATAGCACAAAACAAAGGTCTGAGGATAATATCTGGCGCCATGTGCTCAACTCCCATCCGTGCCATGGAAGTTGAGACAGGGGTGATGCCCCTTAGTATAAGAAGATATCTACTTGCTCAAAGATTTTCTGTAAAGCTATTTGCAGCTAATAATAATGAAGTTTTAAGAAGAATTTTACCTCAGTATCCAGTAGTTCACAATGTGTCTGGTGTGACTGGGGCTGGCCTTCACTGTCATATTATCCCAGATTTATCTCAGGTTATCCTGGAAGCACATTTTAAAATTTCGAATATAATTAAAAGTTCTCATTGGGCATGTTACTCCACAAAGTACAAGATATTGTTATTTGAAGTCTCAATTATAAATACAGTAGTTAGTAATAATGAGGAGTTATTAAACTTTATTCACCTTAACAGTCACTATTATAGACTTTATACCGATGGCAGTAAGGGTTTGTCTCATGTTCGCAGTGCTGTTTATGATGCTCAAATTCAGTTTTGTCAAAGCTTTGAGCTTAGTCTTTTATGTAGCATATTCACTGCAGAGGCTTATGCAGTTCTTGAGGCCCTGAAAAAAATTTCATCAATGCATTACACAACCTATTTAATTTTGACTGACTCTTTAAGTGTGATTAAAGCATTAGAGAATATTAATTTTCATTTCAAAACAAATTATCTTTTAATTAAGATTCGAGAAGTTTTATTTAATTTAAAAAATAAAGGCATTTCAGTTTCTTTTATGTGGATCCCTTCACATAAAGGTATTACTGGCAATGAAATCGCTGATAGAGCTGCATTTGATGGGATAAATTGTATAAATGTATCTAATATTGTAAAGGTACCTTTTACGGACTGCTATGCACTGATTAGAGAAAACATAAAACATGTATGGAAAGACTTCTGGAAGAAAGACCAAGAAGAAAAAGGAAAGTGGTACGGTACTATTCAATCGGACTTACCTGTGAGACCGTGGTATGACCAAAAGCAATACAAGTACGCCAGACGAGATTTTATATCTACTATATGCAGGCTTCGATTCGGACATCATAGAACACCCGCACACCTTGCAAGACTCAAACTTGATGCAAATGACAAGTGCTTGAATTGTAACGTCTTATGTGACATTAGTCACATAGTGTTGGTATGCAGTGACTACAACATGCAAAGGTTGATTTTAGCCAGTGAACTAAGTGAAATTGTAGATAATGTTTCCTCCCGCCGCCTAGAAGATCTACTACGTGATCCAAAGTGTTTAGTGCCGTTATACAATTTCATTAAAAATACTCTGGAAAGTATATAATAACATAAAACCGAGTAAATTAAAAGACTTGGCTTAAAGGACTCGTATCCAGGCCATAAACTCCAAAAAAAAAAAAAATATCGTTTAGTTTTATTATGTATCATCAAGTTTATAAAATTAAATTAATTTCATAGGGGTATATAATCCATAGGAAATTAAGAAATTCTATTTCAGATTCCATATTTAATTAAAAGAAGCCACCTTTTTTGAAAGAGGGTTAATTATATTTCTCCTAACCTTTATGTACCATTTATAAAACAAAATAAATTATTACGCGGATATAAAACAAAACGCAAACGTCACTTCCGTAAAGTTCCGTAGCGTCAAATACTTATTGTTTTGTTCGTACTTCGTATTTTTTTTGTGTAAAATGATTCTAATGAGAAATATTACTTAAAATTGTACTGAAATTAATAAATTTCAAATATATACTATAGTATTTGCTGAAATGGATACTTGGAACTGTTGTAGAACATGTCTGAGTGCAGAATCATTGCACCAAATATTTCAATCGGTAAATTATCATCAAAAATATTCCGAAGTGATTTTATCAGCTACTGGACTTAAGGTAATGTTTATTGACATTTAAAATTCAATAAAAGACTTCCACAATCACAATTTTCAGCGAGAAATAATGATATAACTGTTCATTTATTAACTAATGAATTCCCAACTTGAAAAACTTTTAAAAGTTATATTTATATTACGATTCCAGGTGGAATATAACGATACCTTACCGCAACAGATGTGCACAGCGTGCATAAACTTCATAAACGCATCATACAAATTCAGAAAAAAATGTGAAGAAACCTACCAATCGTTACTAGCTAGACTCAACGACAATCCAATCTGCAGCGTAAAGTTAGAAACAGATATATTCCCATCAGACAACGATAGCAAAATATCAATAGACATTACAGACTTAGTCAACGATTACAATATCCATGATAACGGAATCAACGATTTCGCTACTTACGCTGAAATTGAAAAACACGAAGACCATTTGATATATGATTCTAAAGAACAAGAACTCGATGATAAAGAAATAGAAAATAATTTTAAACGGAAAACGAGAAGTAAAAAGAGTGATAAGCCCGTTAAACGGACTTTGAGACGGAAAAAGGAGGATGGAGAGAAGAAGACAGGGCTCAAAGAAGAGATTGAGTGTGAATATTGTCACAAAATATTGACTTCTAAACTATCTTTACGCAATCATTATAAAATTCATACAGGATTTGACGTAGTTTGCGAAGTAAGTACAATTTTTTCTCATAATCTTCTTCTACGTTGCCCTGATGCTATCCACTCTTCCTTCTACATTCAATCTACTCTCCTGTGAAATGGGCTGCCCTTGGAAATCAGGAAGGCAACTAACAAGCAATCATTCAAAGACTGAATTCCGTAAACACATCTCAAATGGACTTTTGGTAGAACCATCATCATAAAACCCATACTACATAATTTTCACCATGTATAATATTATTCAGTTATGTATAACTAGCTACTCTCGCGCGGTTTCACCCGCTGCTCGGCTCCTACAGATCGTAGCGTGATGCTTTATAGCCTATAGCACTTGGGAACATTGTAGCTATCTATCAGTGAAAGAATTTTGGTAATCCGACCAGCGGTTCCAAAGATTACCCCCTATACACAAACTTACAAAGTTTACCTCTTTATAATATTAGTATAGATTTGTGTCACAATTCACAGCACTGTGGAAAGAAGTTCATCACTCGTCGATTACTTCTGATGCACTGCAGAGCCAAGCACGGGTATGAGAAGACAGATAAATGTTCCTTCTGTGATTATAGAGCTTCCAATGCTGAACAAGTGAAGGTGAGGACTTTTTTTTCTTTCCTAATGAGATACTGCAAACGAGCAGACGGATTACCTGATGGTAAGCAATCAGCAGTGCCCATGGACACCCGCAACACTAAAAGAGTTACTAGTGCGTTGCCGGCCTTTTGGGGATAAGGGTTTTAGATATTTAAGGATTGGAAAGGGATGTACAACGATTCGGCCATTGGGCCTCAAGGAACTGTGGTTGTTTCACGCCGCGCTGGTTTTTCGTGAGGCCGTGGTATCACTCCGGCCGATCCGGCCCATTTGTGCTGAAGCATGCCTTTCCCATATAAGGATTAAGTATGGGAAAGCCAAGAGCCACGCTCAATTCTTCCCCCTCCCCTATCCTCAATTCGTCCCCCCCTCCCCCATCCTTAATTCTTTCCCACTCCCATCCTGAATCTCCAAATCTATACTTTAAATCCCTAATAAACCACAAGAGGCTTGCAACGCACTTGTAGTAACTCCCTTGGTACCCTCGGTATTACGAGTATCCATGAGCGGCGCTGATTGCTTACCATCAGGTAATCCGTCTGATCGTTTGCCGACCTATGCCATAAAAACGTTGATCTCGCCAATCCGCCTTGAGCGAGCATAGTGATTAATGCTCAAACCTTCTCCGTGTGACAAGAGGCCTTTGCTCAGCAGTGGGCACTTGAATGATGATGAAGACTCTTATGACACTCCTCCTCAACTCAATCAATGATTTACCTCCCTCAACAACAACTGCATTACAGGAAAAAAGCCTAACACCAGGTTTCTGAAATGCTTGTCAACGCTAAAATTAACTAATCTCCTGTTAAATCTCTTGTCAAGTCATCTGATTGGTTGTTGATAATTCAGTCAACCAATCAGATGACTTGACAAGAGATTAAATTGATTTTAACATTGATCGGATTGAATCATTTGATTTTAAGTGTGGGAGAGCCATGCTTCGGCACGAATAGGTCGGCTCGACCGGAGTGATACCACGGCCGCACAGAAAACCGGCGTGAAACAACCACAGCGTTGTGTTTCGCCGTGTGAGTGAGGTTACCCTTCCCCTCCCCCAATCCCTCCTCAATCCCTAAACCTCCAAATCCCTAATCCCTAAAAGGTCGCATCGCACTCGTAACTCCTCCGTTGCGGGTGTCCATGGGCGGCGCTGATTGCTTACCATCAGGTAATCCGTCAGCTCGTTTGTCGACCTATTAAATAACAAAAAAAATCGGCCTTTCGGAAACCGGGGGTTAATTTTCTTTCTTCGCTATTCCCAGATACACGAGCGTCTCCATACGGGCGAGAAGCCGTTCGTGTGTGCTGAATGCGGCGCTGGGTTCCACCGCAAGAGTAGCTACCTTCAGCATATCGCCATACATTTACCTGAAAAAAATGTACAGGTATCAATTATAAGTAATAATATTTACATTTTATTTCATACTAGCTTTTGCCAGGGACTCCGTTCGAGTGGAATAGTGGGATACCTGCAGATTTTTGGTATAAAAACTATCCTATGTCCTTTCTCGAGTTCCAAACTATGTCTGTACCAAATATGACAGAAATCGGTTCAGTAGTTTTGGCGTGAAGAAAAGACAGACAGACAGAGTTACTTTCGCATTTATAATATTAGCTTGGACTTCTCCGTTTTTTTTTTGTTTTTTTTTTCCGAATGGTCAGACATTTGCCCGCTATCACGCCTACCCATAAGCTACCTATTCACTCGGGCCTTGAACACACCCAGGTTATACCCTTCGAGGAACACAGACTTCGGGAAAGAATTACACTAATAACTAGCTACTCTCATTTTAAGTGTGGGTAAACTAAGCTTGTACAATAATTACTACTACTCGTTTTAAGTGTGAGAGAACCATGCTTCGGTACGAATGAGTCGTCTCGACCGGAGTCATACCACGGACTCACAGGAAACTGGCGGAAAACAATAAGGAATTGAGCGATCCAACGCCCGTGCCACCACCAATGAGAGTTCTGAGTGAGCATGACAACTCCCAGTTGACCTAAGCAAACGAGCAAACGGATTACCTGATGGTAAGCAATCAGCGCCACTCATGGACACCCGCAACAACGGAGGAGTTACGATTGATATTGAAGGTTTGGAAGGGGTGGGAGGTGGGGCAGGTATTGGGCCTCCGGTAACCTCACTCACACGGCGAAACGACGCTGTGGTTGTTTCACGCCGGTTTTCTGTGAGGACGTGGTATCACTCCGGTCGAGCCGACCCATTCGTGCCGAAGCATGGCTCTCCCACACTTATTCTACTAGTTTCATTTAATTTTAATTGTCTTCCACAGTGCGATCAATGTCCAGCTCGTTTCAAATCCGTTACGCTAATGAGGATACATAAGAATCGTCACAAGGCACCACAGTATTCCTTCAAATGCAGGATATGTCAGAACTCATTCGTCAGACGCAGAAACGCGGTCAGACATCTATTAAGGATACACGCAGTACAAGCTGGACCCCAACATATTGATAGGTTGAAGATTGGTTGAGGAATCAACCAGCATTTAAGTGCCCACTGCCGAGCAAAGGCCTCTTCTCACACGGTTAAGGTTTAAGCATTAATCACCATGCTCAAGGAGGATTGACGATTTCAAACTTGTAACTGTCATTTTCTCCTATGTCGTGGGTGCGGTTACAAACCTACAATGTCACATACACATCACACCCAGACTCATGGAACTACAATTTGTGGATCACACAAAGAGTTGTTCTCTCATGATTATTATAAAAGTTGGTTTTGAATAATCCTTTTAGTATTATTAATTAATTGTGAATTTTATAAGAAATTTTGTATTTAAAACTTAGTATTAAAAATTAATGTGATATTCATTTTAGTATTACCTACCTATAATTTATAGATAATCTAGATTTAAGTGAAACCTATCAAGTATTATTTTTTTATTTATTGATTTGGGAAAATCATCAAATGACCTCTCGATGTCTTACTGACTAACCACCCCAGTTCCTTCTTCTACTCAGGACCGCGGCTGCGGTACCTTACCCCCTGCAAATTATGATTTTTAATGTTAGGAACCGCGGCTTTTTTAAACCTCGTAATTTTTTGTGACAAGATACTTTATAAAAGATGTCATATTTATAGTTTAGTACTAAAAGCCCGTTACTCAATTCAGAAAAAAAAATGGTAACATTGTTATATATACTTTTAATAGCTAGGTACATGGAATACTATAATATGGAACTAGGTAATACGGTAGTTTCCAACTAGTCAAATTCAATACTTTTATCCAAATGTCAAAAACTATACATTTCTATGAAATTTGTATGAAAAACGGAGTTATGATGTCATAGTATTTTTGCGTTAAATAGTTAAATTTCTTAATAATTAGCTACAAAATATGTATCTAAAATTTAGTGTAAAGTATAGTTCTTTTTTAAATATTTTATTGCATTGAAATGTCGAATTAATTTATTTTTGACCTACGAAACTAGCCAATTATTTCTAAGGTTGCGAGCCAAGGCAATAAGGTACAGCGGTCCCGGCCCAGAGCAGGAGAAGGAACGGGGGGGTTTTTAGTGAGTAAGAGTCTGACACTCCCTTTCGCCGTACCCACGGTAGAAAAACTGATTTGATCATTTTCCCACTTAAAAAAGGCTTAATAATGATGCATCATTGATTACTATAATATTTGTAATTTACATATTTATTTAGAAGATAAATAAAATCAAATATTTTTTTAATGAAATGATGTTTTTTATTTGTGTAGTTGAGCCCTAAACAGCCTTGGACCTTCGTGGAAAGGAGTCTTATTATGGAGTTGTTTTTATGTACATTTTAAATTCAGATACATTTTTTTATGTATCACGGTGGCTAACGAGGTGTATAATCCTATAATCTGATGGCACAGACGACTCAACCTAAAGACCGCTTTGCCAGGCATCTGCATTCGCCAAGGTTAGGCAGTGACACTTCATAAGAGCCGGCCCCGCCTCTGTTTCTCATTCCGCCGCCGCCAAGAATCAAAGCAAAACAACAACATTGTCAATTCTGACGTGTCCTTAAACGAGCCAATGAAAACTAGACTACCTCTCCCCACAACCCCCACCTTTTAGCGATTTTGTTTTCGTACCTACTGAAGTTTTTTCACGCGTGGTCTTTAGTCTGTGTCTGATGGTAAGCAATCAACTACTTATATTATTATTTAATTAACCCCCGACGGGAAAAGTGGCGTGTTATAGGTAACTTTGACATGTTTGTCTGTCTGTGGCATCCTGGACCCTGAACGGATAAGCGATTTCAATTTAGTTATTTTTTTTTATTAAAGATGACTTACGTGCGAGTGTTCTTAGACATGTTTGACGAAAATCGGTTAAGCTGTTTAGGAGTTATGGGGGTAAGTGGGGAAGGGTAACCGAAGGTCTGCAAATATACTCGAGTGGGGTCTCAAATGAAAGCGCACTGAAAGGGAATGTTGATGACTTAATCGAGAGAAAATGATATAAAATACCTATAAAAAGTATAAAATAAATAAAAAATAGGCCCCGACAAAATAGAAATATGTAGTTGATAATAAAATGTTTGAATCGGTTCCCCAAGGCCACATTTTTTTTATTGTTACTTTTTAATTGTTCTTTTTAATTTTTTTGTCGGCGGTTTTTTTTAATTTTAAATTTGTAATGGGCAGGCGTATCTGTCCTTGTGGTAAGCAATGATGCGACCTTTGATGAAGCATTCTTTTTAGGGGAACATCATCAAATAACTTCTCCCGCCCAGAATGAGGCTAGAGACAGTGTCAGACTCTTACTGACTAAAAACCCCCCGTTCTTTCTGCTCCAAGCCAGGTCGCAGTGCCGCGCTTTCCCCGCAACGCCTGTCCATAAGCAACTTATTCACTCGGGCCATGAAGACACCCTGGTCACACCCTTCGGAGAACACGGATATGTATAAAGGATAGAGATAAATTTGGCTTCTTGGTAATGCTCCCAATAATATCACTATAACTACATAGTATAAAACAAAGTCGCTTTCTCTGTCCCTATATCCCTATGTATGATTAAATCTCTAAAACTACGCAACGGATTTTGATGCGATTTTTTAATACATAGAGTGATTGAAGAGGAAGGTTTATATGTATAACACATCCATTAAACAGCGGAGAAATTTAGAATCAGTATTGCAACCGTTCGAAGTCGGGCCGTGTCGCTAGTAGAGTTAAAAACAAAGTAGCTTCCTTCTGTCTGTCCCTATGTACGCTTAAATCTTTAAAACTACGCAACGGATTTTGATGCGGTTTTTAATAGAAATAATGATTCAAGAGGTTTCGATATATAATTTATTAAAACAGGTTATTAGTAAACACTAAAATTAACTTATTTAACTTCATTACAAGGTCGATTTTCTTTGTCTCCCTGGAAAGGCCAGCCTGGGGCTGCTGTGGTCTGCAGAAGCGCCCATAGGGCTCCGCTATCGGCCCCGTTGGACATGTCCAGTTCTATAGGCTGAAGCAACTTGCGGGATTCACTCTTTATATCTGTATTTATTGTTAATTAAGGAATTTATTGATAAATTTCTGTTTTGGTTGACCAATGACAGACAAAAAAACTATTTTCATTTTTTCATAAACAAAACAATACTTATATAAAATGAATTTAAGTTTAGTAGTGAGAGCTCGCTACCTCACCGCTCAGGGTAATAAATCAGGAATCCTAATCCGCAAAAGACCTGCAACACACTCAAGACTCCTCATAGGCTAAGACAAGACCTCCACAGCCTCCCAAACCCGCTGCAACTCCTGTGCACCAGGATCTACAGTAGATACAACCATGAAAACACCGCAACACTGAAGTCCCAGCGTCCCAGGGACATGAATGACTGTCTTGGATCCCGTAACGAAATAAATCAGAAGATATTATTTGAGGAGAAGAAAAAACGAAGCAGTTTCCACTTCTCTCGGTAAATTTAATGCAGGAGACAGAATGACTTAAGCCTTAAAGGCACAGAAGAGACTGTACTACTGGGAGAAGCCCAGTCACCGATCATCAAACACCACGGAAAATTAACTACATATTTGAAATTTTTTGTTCTTTCCAGTATTATAGGTATGGCAAAAACGCACGGAAATTTGTTGTAAATTCCAGAAGGTCCGTCTGATGAACTGCACCTGATCAGACATTTAAATTATCTAACAGAAATTTACGTTCATATTGGCAGAGACTACATTCCCAGAATTATATGACTACTCAATCAGCGCCGCCCATGGACAGACAACACGGATTTAGGGATTGAGTAGAGCAAAGACCGGTTTTCTTTTAAGTCAACTCGATGCTAAATCTTGGGAAAGCCTAAATGCCTTCCGCCCGCGCGGTATGTTGATAAAAAGTAGCCTATGTCCTATACCGGAGTGTATCTGTTCTCTCACATTATGTTATTTTGACATTGTCTGGACTTGAAAAGAGACTGACCTCTGAGTTTGTTTCGCCATTTCTTCCCAGAGTAGTCAGATAGGAAATGCCGGCTTAATCTAGTTTTTCACATATAAATTGACGTGTAAAAGTGCCGTTTTATAGCCTATTTGCAAAAATAAATTCATTGTTTCATTATCATATACCTGTGCCAAATTTCATTCACATCCGTCCAGCCGTTTTGGTATGATTGAGTACCTAACAAACATCCAAACATCGTAACTTTCGTATTCATAATATTAGTTAGAAGTAAGAAGTGAGAATTTGTTTGTAAAAGGATACATCCTTTGGCCACGTTAGGAGGAGCACTGAAGTCCCATCTGATGCCTGTAAGCTCCTTAGCCAGCTGGTATGTTTCTCTGGAATAGAAAAAATAGATTAGAGAATTTATATTTGTCAAATATACAGACAGATTAAAGAAAGAAGATTATTAATAAACGGAATTAAGCACTTTAGAGATATTTTTTTGGGTTTGAGTAGTAGAGTGACGTCATACAGCATACCAGTTGCGGTCGATAAATATGTTTCTTTTTATAACTATCCTGGTGTCCATGTCACAGAATACAGGCGTGAAACAACCACAGTTTTGTGTTTCGCCGTGTGAGTGAGGTTACTGGATGCCTAATTGCTCCCTCCCCATTGCTTTCCAATCCGTAAATATCTGTAACCCTTATGTGCTGCAGGTGTCCATGGGCGCCGCTGATTGCTTACCATCAGGTAATCCATCTGCTCGTTTGCCAAACATATACCATAAAAGAAAGTATACGAACTTGGCATTATCCAATCTATTTCTGTCGCTGTCTGCAATGGTGAGGTGTGATTCGAAGGTAGCACAGACACGGTCCAGCTCACTGCCACGTCGCACCAGCTCTGCAAGGCGCTCCGTCAGCTCATTCTGAGAATTACAGTAAAATTTATTTACTTTAAACTTTCATATTGTATATTAATACTTTACTGTTTACACATCCAGTGCCCCCGACGCGTATGTGCGTTTCTCTGTGTGCCCTCGACGCACCTGTGCGTTCAATACATTAATGTATAGAACGCACAGGTGCGTCGGTGTGCGTGTTATGGGGAATTTAATGTGCACATATCTTTTTTGTTTTTTGCTTGATGTTTCGGCAGGGTTACACCAGCCATGGTCACAAGCAGACTCAAATATATAAAAAGGTATGTGCGCATTAAATACCGTAAAACAGTCAAGCATTATGGTATTAGTGACCTTTGAGTTTATAAGAACTGGTTGTAACCCAGTTTGAGTACAATAATGTACCGCGTTCTCAGCACGACGCAGGAGCAGGAACCGGTTGGTTTTTAGTCAGTAAGAGTGTGACACTCTCTTTCGCCTCACCCAAAGCGGGAGAAGTCCTCTAATAATGTTTTGTTCCTCTAAAATACGGGTTTTATGGAGCAGTGGTCAAAAATGGATCAGATTAAAGATTATTACTTAAGATTTTACATCATAAAGATGAGATTGAGACCTAGAACCAGGATTGTTATTGTTTATTAGGTAATGAGTTGGTACCTACATAAAATAAAACGTTGTCCACTAGTTATTGGGTTACGAAATTACATAAAGCTAGTTTATAATGCTTGTCTAAGCTCTGTTCGGTGCTGTTAGTATTATAAATACATCCCTAAGGATCCTCGTTGACCTAATTTTCCCATTGTTTGTTGTTATTCAATACACAACTTATTTTTACCCGACTGCCAAAGAAGGAGGGTAATGTTTTTCGAGTGTATGTAAGTATGTATGTATGTCTGTTCCTTTGTGACCTCCTGTAGCCTAAACGGCTTGATGGATTTTGATGTATGAGGTATCGTTAGATTTGTCTTGATTACGGGAGTGTCATAGGATACATTTTATCCTAAAAGTCCCACGGGATAAAGACATAATAATATTTTTTCTAAATTTCCCTTTAAAAAAACAGCTAAAAAGTTATAAATAAAAAAATTATTATTAAAAAAACAAAATACCCGACTGCACACTAAAAAAAGAGTAAAACAAGCCCCACAATACAAATTTACTGAATATAATTTATAAATGTTGATGGAAAGCATCGCAGGCGGGGACCACCTTGACCGCCACCAACGAAAATTCTGCTAAATGGTGCACAACAGAAATGACTATAAATAAGCCTCTGTTGGTCCCCGCCTGCGATGCTTTCCATCAACATTTATAAATTATATTCAGTAAATTTGTATTGTGGGGCTTGTTTTACTCTTTTTTTAGTGTGCAGTCGGGTATTTTGTTTTTTTAATAATAATTTTTTTATTTTAATAACTTACGTGTAATTTCATTTCCTGAGCTAATTTGGTTTCCAATTCAGTCTTCTTTTTACATGCTTTCATTTGTTGCTGTTCTTTTTCAATCTTTTCTGTAAGTAAATATTAGAAAATGAAGAAATAAGAATGATAATCGAAGATTGTTGTCACGAAATAAACATAATTATTATTGGAAATTACCGTCTACACGTTTGCAGAAGTCGTCCAATTTCTCAACAATATCTAGATACCAAGTTTCTTTCGATTCTGAAGTCATTTTGATTGATTTTATTTAGATTTTGTATGTTATTTCACAGATCACAAGTTTTTCAACAACAACAAAGTAACGAAAACGATTCTTTTGAATTCAAATTCATAAACAAACGCCACAGATAACAAAATCGGTAGACTTACAGAGAATTCAGTACAACGTCAGCGGCTCTCAAAGTTTATGTCATGTGTTGCGGTGACTTTTAATGGTTGGTGCATGTATCCGAACGTTTTGATAAATAGAAAGGTCCAGAGGCGCCCCGTGGTGCCCAATCGCAGAACTATTTTTATCGCCATATTTGTGATGGCGACCGATATTTATAGATCGTAAGGGTGTTGTTATTCAATAAATAAATGCATTAAAAATGGAGGAGACTAAAGTTATTTATTATATAGACGATGAGGAGACACCGTATTTAGTGAAAATTCCAATCTCGCCGGAGAAAGTGACGTTGTTGGACTTTAAAAACCAGTTGAATAGGCCGAACTATAAGTTTTTCTTCAAATCCATGGACGATGATTTCGGTGTTGTTAAAGAAGAAATTGTTGATGATAACGCGCATTTACCGTGTTTTAACGGTCGTGTAGTGTCGTGGTTAGTGTCTGCTGAGGGTTCAAACCCTTCCGATGGAGCTTCGCAGTGTACTGATAGCAATGCTGGTAAAGGCAAACCAAATCACGGTGCTCCGGCGCCCGTCACCCGAGACACCTGTACCGACACTGACAGCACGATCAGCTCGCGGCCGGGCCACCGAGCGTCGTGCGACAAGTATAAATACCGAGGACTTCGCATAAACGGCCACTCGAAGTATGGCAATCATGGTTTGGAGTACGAGACGGCTTCGGTGCTGAGTTCGGACTTGGATTCGACCAGTCTCTTCGACAGTCAGTCGGAGATCACAACGACGACTGGCCGGCACACTAACGCGTCTGTGGACCGAGCGCTCACAGAATGCAGTAGCGTGTCTCACCTACAAGTGAGCTCCCGCAAAAGACCGCAGCGAAGACGAAAAAGACCACAAGTAATGTCGAGAACGTCTTCGTACTCCTCCATAACTGACTCCACAATGTCTATGCACATCATAACAGTGACTCTGAACATGGATACGGTCAATTTCCTCGGTATTTCTATAGTGGGACAGTCGAATAAGGGTGGTGATGGAGGAATATACGTCGGCAGCATCATGAAGGGGGGTGCCGTGGCGCTGGACGGAAGAATAGAACCTGGAGACATGATATTACAGGTATGTTGTCATTTTATTGTATCAATTCATTTGAATTTGGGCCCTGGTAGTCTAGATTGTTATTGAATAGATAAAAAGAGGGAAAACATGTATTTCACCTGCAAATTGTGAGAAAACAACCAGTTTAATGGGAGTTGCATTACAATATCCATGGATCATATAGTGAATTTAAAAGCTATACTCAATATTCAATACTTGTTGCATTTCATAGTGTACATTAAGTCTTATAAATATAAATATAGCAGAATCACTATGGACCCTGTCTGTCGGGCACAGCAAAGATAGTAGGAGAGAGGAAGAGGGCTTGGTATGTAATTTCAGTAAATGGTTGATAAGGAAGTTTTTCCGCATATTTAATATGGTAGGTTCCAACTAGTCAAATGAAATACCTTTATTCAAATGTCATAACGATACTTTTCTATGAAATTTATATGAAAAACTGAGTTAAGATGTCTTTTTTTTGTGTCAAATAGTTTACTTATTTCTTAAAAATTAGCTAAAAAATATCTAAAATTCAGTGTATAGATCGATCAATAAATAAAAGTATAGTTATTTTTAAATATTTTATTGTATTGAAACATTGAATTAATTTATTTTTGACCTAGGAAACTACCCAATTATTGGGTGTATGTCCCAAATCTCCACTCTAATAGGTACCAGTTCATCAAATGCAAGATAGAATCTAGTGCTTATACTCTATTCTACTCTTACATGACTTATGAAGGACTAGTTGTAACATACAAGGACTAGCAATTTACTAAATAAAAAATTACACTTTAATTGGGCATTGTTATGAGGTGAGAGCCAGGGATGTCCGTGCTAACCCAATAATAAGCTAGTCTCAGCTCAGAGCAGGAGTTTAAATCAGTATTTTTTTAGTCAGTAAAAGTCTTCCCTCTCATCCCTAACTAAGGTGAAAGAAGACAATTGATGATTTGGTCCTTAAAAAAAACCTATGAGGGAAGAGTGTTATCTATACTAATATTATAAAGAGGTAAAATTTATAAGTTTGTATGTAGGGGGTAATCTTTGGAACCGCTGGTCGGATTGCCAAAATTTCTTTACTGGTAGATCGCTACAATATGCCTTAGTGCTATAGGCTATAAAACATCGCGCTACGATCAAATGGAGCTGAGCAGCAGGTGAAACCGCGCTAGAGTAGCTATCTACTATATTCCTATACACTACAGCACGCTGCCTACTACAATCTTTCATGTACTTTTTGTTTTAAAAAAACAGACTCTGTATATTTTGAATTGTTTGTTTGTAAACATACTTATGAACAAATGCTACTAAGGGGCAAAGTTGATAAATAACATTGAAGTGTACCTTCAGCGATTGTGAAATATGATGGGTTATTTAAGCTATCATTATCTCTTAAATAGTGGTTCAAATAGAATCGAATCATTTATTTAAATATCACCATTATAATACACTTTTGATAACAATAACTTGCTCTTACCTGCAGCATCACTCCCATATTTTGACTACCTACCCTACTCTACCTACCCAACTCTACCTACCCTACTCTACATACCCTACTCTACCTACCCTACTCTACATACCCTACTCTACCTACCCTACTCTACATACCCTACTCTACCTACCCTACTCTACCTACCCTACTCTACATACCCTACTCTACCTACCCAACTCTACGTACCCTACTCTACCTACCCTACTCTACCTACCCTACTCTACATACCCTACTCTACCTACCCAACTCTACCTACCCTACTCTACCTACCCTACTCTACATACCCTACTCTACATACCCTACTCTACATACCCTACTCTACCTACCCTACTCTACATACCCTACTCTACATACCCTACTCTACATACCCTACTCTACATACCCTACTCTACCTACCCTACTCTACATACCCTACTCTACATACCCTACTCTACCTACCCTACTCTACATACCCTACTCTACATACCCTACTCTACATACCCTACTCTACCTACCCTAATCTACATACCCTACTCTTCCTACCCTACACTACCCACCCTACTCTACCTACCCTACCTAATCTACTCTACCTACTCTATCCTATCCTATGTCCTTCTCCTGGCTCTAAACTACCTCCCTACCAATTTTCAGCTAAATCGGTTCAGCCATTCTTGAGTTATAAGTGGAGTAACTAACACAACTTTCTTTTATATATTGTCATTCTGCCGGTCAGTCCTCTAGTGAAGCTCACTGCTACCGTTGGACAGCATTGTCCGACATGGCGTTCTAAGTGTTAAAAGAGACTGGCCTCTAAGTTTGTTTCAGTATTTTTCACAGAGTAGCTACATATGAAATGGCGACTTCATTAAGATATTTTTATACAATATTGCTGTGTTAAAGTACTGTTTTACAGTGTATTTTATAAAACAAATTCATTGCTTCATTGTTATTATTAAGTACACAAATGTAAACTGACATCTTTGTCCCTTGAGAAAAGTCTGTAAAGAATACCACCTGAATCTATGTTTACTTGCATTGACACTTATTAACATCTCATAACACCATCATCATCATCATCATCATCATCATCATCATCAGCCTATAAGTGCCCAATGCTGAGCAAAGGTCTCTTCTCACACGGAGAAGGTTTGAGCATTAATCACCACGCTTGCTCAATGCGGATTGGCGATTTCAAACTTATAATTAGAAGTCTAGGTTTCCTCACGATGTTGACCTTCATCGTATGTCAGTGGTGTCTAAATAATCATAGAAAGTACATATAACTCGGAAAAAGTCACATTGGTACTTGCCAGGTTTCGAACACCCTCATGCATGAGACGCGGGCTCCTTAACCTCCGGGCAAAATTTAAAATTAAAAAGCATACCCCGACTAACCATAAAATTTACGCAAATATTATGGGAAAAAGTTCTTGCCTTTTAAGTAAACTGAGTGTGTAACATTCCTATCACACTTAACAAACAACCTGATGACCTGAACCGATTTCCACCAAACATAGCTAAGAACAGTCTCCACTGATATACCTTCCAAACAAAAAAAAAACCATTAAAACAGGATCATCCGTTTGAGAGCTACGTTGCCACAGACAGACACAACAGACACGTCAAACTTATAACACCACGTCGTTTTTGCGTCGGGGTTAATACATAACTACCACTACATCTAAAGGAAAGTTGTGTAAGTTACACTATTCATAACTCAAGAACAGCTGGACCCATTTTGTTGAGAATTGATGGGGATGTAGTTTAGAACCAGAAGAAGAATATAGAATAGTGGACAGTAGACAGGGTAGGGTAGGTAATGTAGGGTAGGTAGGGTAGTACTCTGGGTATTTAGTCAGTAACGGCCTTATTACAAAACAAGGTTTTACTTTAGTCTAGGACTAAGCCATTGAGCCAGTTTTCGTATTTCGAATTGAAGGTAGATGACAATAAGATTCAAAATTCAAAACCCGACTCAATGGTTTAAACCTGGACTAAAGATAAACCTTGTTTTATAATAAGGGGGTTAGAGTCTGGCACTCCCTCTCGCCTCACCCCAGGCGCGAGAAGTCATTTGATGATTTTACCCCAATCAAAAAGACGTTCTCGTAATACTTGGTATTTGAATATCAGTGATTCGGTAATTTGTCATACGTATAATCTATAGATTATGTCAAGATAACAAAGTTTACAATTTAGTCTTTGATTTATAATCTCTTCTCTGTCCACTGCAAATATGTATACTTCATTATTTATACTGATCAAAGTTAAAGTTAAAAATATTTGTTAGGTATACAAACTTTCGAAAGGATAATAAAAGTAGCATAGGCCCTCGGTCCGTCTGCAAAGATTTAGACTCGTATGCATCAAATAAAACATAAAAAAACTAATGGGGGGGAAAGGGGAGGGGTGTTTGGTCAGTAAGAGTCTGAAAACGGAAGACATGCAAGGTTTTCGTGGTGGTTGGATAACCGGCTATCGCACATGTCGCGGGTTCGATTCCTACACGGGACAAGAGTTCCACAAATTGTTGTTCCGTGAGTCTGGGTGTGATGTGTATGTGGAATTGTATTTTTATTAACATACCCACGATACAGGGGAATCACAGTGTGGGGCTGTATGATTTCTCAAATATTAATTACTATGTTTTCGGCTTACTCACGTAATAATTTGACGAGATAGTCGACTAGTTTCAAGCCATGCCAGAGGCCCATATTCATGAGCAGCATTCCGCCACACGCGACGCGGCGACTTATAACGAAAACGATTATCGCCCGGTTCCTATAATCGAAAACGATTATCGCCCGGTTCCTATAATTGAGAAACGATCCGTTTTAATTACGAATAGTAGTTTTATATACGACTCGTAAGCTAAAACCATTCCTATAATAAACGTCTCGTCGTGCAACTTACTGACGGTTTGCAACTAACGGATGTCGGTAAGCGAATTGTATGGAGATCTATGGCGTCTGTGTGTTCCTATAAATATTTTAACCGTCAGTAGACGGTCAAGATAACCATTCGTAATGTCATTTGGTCGTAATGCGTATACAACAACGATTCGTTAAATATAGGAACCGGGCATATGACGAAAGTTATAATAAAAATATATATACATAGTTATTTGAGATTTTTTTATAATAAAAAAGATGATTATAACATTTCAAGAAACAAAAAATAGGTAACTAGTTTGTATACATAAGCTGTGAGCCTACCTTATCATAATAGATAAATAAAAAGGTCTCTAAGTAATAGCTAATTTTGAAACGTGAAAAGTATTATGGTTTATTTGTAATGAATGATTGACACCCGGTTTCCGAAAGGCCGATCAATGTTAAAATCAATTTAATCTCTTGTCAAGTCATCTGATTGGTTTATGCCCGGTTCCTATATTTAACGAATCGTCGTTGTATACGCATTACGACCAAATGACATTACGAATGGTTATCTTGACCGTCTACTGACGGTTAAAATATTTATAGGAAAACCACAGACGCCATAGATCTCCATACAATTCGCTTACCGATATCCGTTAGTTGCAAACCGTCAGTTAGTTGCACGACGAGACGTTTATTATAGGAACGGTTTTAGCTTACGAGTCGTATATAAAACTACTATTCGTAATTAAAACGAATCGTTTCTCAATTATAGGAACCGGGCGTTACTGAATTATCAACAATCAATCAGATGACTTGACAAGAGATTTGACCCCTAGTTAGTTGATTTTAACATTGATCGGCCTTTCAAACAGGGCATTAGACTTTGATTTTGACTTTAATAACGTCCAAGAATCTAAAAAATAATAATAATAATAAAACTCTATCAAATTCCAGGTGAACGATGTTAACTTTGAAGATATGACGAATGATGAAGCTGTGAGGGTGCTTCGCGAGGTCGTCCAGAAACCTGGCCCCATCAAGTTGGTCGTGGCCAAGTGCTGGGACCCTAATCCCAAGGGGTACTTCACTATACCTAGGACGGAACCTGTCAGGCCTATTGATCCAGGTGAGTTCTTCTATACAAATATTATAAGGAGGTAAAATTTGTAAGTTTATATGTAGAGGGTAATCTTTGGAACCGCTGGTCGGATTGCCAAAATTCTTTCACTGATAGATAGCTACAATGTTCCTGAGTGCTATAGGCTATAAAATTATTCTTTGTGATTTGAGTATTTTAGTCGAGTTATCGCTTTAAACGCGTCTGTTTTTGAAATCTCGGGATACATAACTGTTTTTAATGGGATAGGTCGGCAAACGAGCAGACGGATTAACTGATGGTAAGCAATCAGTGCAACACCAACACGGCCTTTTGGGGATAAGGGTTTCGGATGGATAAAGCACACAGCGAACGCCGGTTTTCTTAGGCCGTGCTATCACTCCGGTCGAAGGTCGAACCGACCCATTCATGCCGAAGCTTGACTCCCCTACACTTACTTTCTTTCACTGATGGATAGCTACAATGTTCCCGAGTTCTATAGGCTATAAAACATCACGCTACGGTTAATAGGATCCGAGCAGCGGGTGAAACCGCGCGCCACAGTCGCTAGTATGGTATAGGAAGGAAAATGAGCGACGGATAACCTGATGGTAAGCAAAAGACAAGAACCCATGTTCAGCCGGGGTTGCGGGGTAAGCGCAATATGGTACCGCGGCATCGGCCTAGAGCTGGAGAAGGAACGGGGGTTTTTAGTCAGTAAGGATTGGGTCTCCGGTAACCTCACTCACACAGCGAACGCCGGTTTTCTGCGAGGCCGGTCTCTCGACTCCGGTCGAGCCGACCCATTTATGCCAAAGCTTGGCTCTCCTATCTAATTATACATTTTTACATTTCACAGGTGCATGGGTAGCTCATACGCAAGCACTCCGAGAGGCGTATCCTCCCCCACCGCCCTCACTTTCAGCCCTCCCAGTCTCCTCAGTGTCGGAGAGGGGCGCCAGTGACGCAAGCACGGTCCCTGCTGGAGCCCTAGAGCCCCAGCTGTCAGTCAACATGGATATGGCGCTTGTGGTCCGAGCTATGTTGAGGCCTGATTCCGGTGAGTATAAGTTATTTGGATCTTCCAAATTACTACATAGTATAAAACAAAGTCGCTTTCTCTGTCCCTATATCCCTATGTACGCTTAAATCGTTAAGACTACGCAACGGATTTTGATGCGCTTTTTTTTATAGATAGAGTGATTAAAGTGGAAGGTTTATATGTATAATAACATCCATTAAATAGTGGAGACATTTAGTATCAGCATTGCATCCGTGAGAAGCCGGGGCGGTTATATGTACTTTCTATGATTATTTAGACACCACTGACATACGGTGAAGGTAAACATCGTGAGGAAACCTGGACTTATAATTTGTAATTATAAGTTTGAAATCAACAATCCGTCTTGAACGAGCGTGGTGATTAATGCTCAAACCTTTTCCGTGTGAGAAGAGGCCTTTGCTCAGCAGTGGGCACTTATAGGCTGATGATGTGTGTAACTTCAAACTAGTAGAGCTTTTCTCATTTATTTCACGCAAGTACGTCCTTATTTTCAACAAACTTCTTAAAATTGTGAAGTTTCCTAGGTCAAAAATAAATTAATTCGATGTTCCAATATAATAAAATATTAAAAATAACTATACTTTTATTCATCGATCGATCGATACACAAAACTTTCAATACTTTTTAGCAATTAAAAAAATAAGTAAGCGATTTGGTGCAAAGAAACGATGACGTCATTATTTACTCTATGACATAGACTGCACGGTTGGCGCAGTGGCTGGGCAACTGGCTGCCGCGCAAAGTGTCGCGGGTTGGATTCCCGCACGGAACAACTCTGTGTGATCCACAAATTGTTGTTCCGTGAGTCTGGGTGTAATGTGTATGTGGAATTGTATGTTTGTAAACGCACCCACGACACAGGAGAAAATCATAATGTGAGGCAACATTTTCGTTTAAAAAGAAAAAAGAAACAAAAGAAATTTGGAGTTTCATACAAATTTTATAGAAAGGTTTTAATCGTTTTTGACATTTGGATAAAAGTATTGAATTTGACTAGTTGGAAACTACCGTGCTCATTCTTCAAACTTTTTTTAAGACATATAATCCCTTTTTCCTCAGGCCTAGAGATTCGGGACCGTATGTGGCTGAAGATCACGATACCGAACGCGTTCATAGGAGCCGACGTCGTGGACTGGATACTACAGCACGTTGCCGGCATCACGGACCGTCGGGACGCTAGGAAATACGCCTCGCATATGCTAAAGGTATTATTGTATTTGTAGATCTTTTTACCCCCCCTCCCCAATCGCAAATCTCCAATCCATAATCACCAAAAGGTCAGTGAAGCTCTCATGACTTCTCCGTTTTTGCTGGTGTCCATGGGTGACGCTGATTGCTTACCATCAGGTAATCTGGCTAAGAAACCCTTCTGTTTTACTATACAACATATTTCTTTCATATTACCCCTCTTTTTGAGGAGAAAATCATTAAAATGCTTCTCCCAGAGTGGGTGGGGCGAGAGATCATATCGATAGAAGGGTTTTTTAACCGACTTCCAAAAAAAGGAGGAGGTTCTCAATTCGACCGTATATATGCTTTTTTCATGTGATAATACGGCGTAGGAACAGATGGATTACCTGATGGTAAGCAATCAGCGCCGCCCATGGACACTCGTAATACCAAAGGAATTACTACAAGTGCGTTGCCGACCTATTGTGGGTTATTGGGGATTTAAGGATGGGGGTTTGAGGATTGAGGATGGGGAGGGGTAAGGATATCTATAATAATATTATAAAGAGGTAAAATTTGTAAGTTTGTATGTAGGATTGCCAAAATTCTTTCACTGATAGATAGCTACAATATTCCTGAGTGCTATAGGCTATGAAACATCACGCTACGATTAAATGGAGCCCCTCCCCAATCATATGACTGCACGGTTGGTGCGGTGGCTGGGATAACTCTATGTGTGATCCACAAATTGTTGTTCCTCGGTCATATCAAACGAGATAACGAATTACCTGATGGTAAGCAATCGGCGCCCACCCGCAACGCCAAAGGAGTTACGAGTGCATTTCTAGCCTTTTGGAGCTGATGAGGGTTTCGGATATTTAAGGATTGCTAAGAAATGGGGGAAGGGGGAATTATTGGGCCTCCGGTAACCTCACACACACGGCGAAACACAACGCTGTGGTAGTTTAACGCCGGTTTTCTGTGAGGTCGTGTTATGACTCCGGTCGAGCCGACCCATTCGTGCCGAAGCATGGCTCTCCCACACTTAATCTTCTCAATTTCTCCTTCCAGGCCGGCTTCATTCGTCACACGGTGAACAAGATAACATTCTCGGAGCAGTGTTACTACGTGGCCGGCGAGCTATGCGCCGAGCTCGCCAACCTGCGCCTGCGCAGCGCAGACACTGACAGCTTGCTCAGCGATACACTTGCTCCACTGCCTAATCCCAAGTACGTACACTACATGACATCATCAGCCTATAAGCACCCACTGCTGAGCAAAGGCCTCTTCTCACACGGAGAAGGTTTGGGCATTAATCACCACGCTCGCTCAAGCCGGATTGACGACTTGAAACTTATAATTAGAAATTACAAGTCCAGGTTTTCTCACGATGTTTACCTTCACCGTATGTCAGTGGTGTCTAAATAATCATAGAAAGTACATATAGCTCGGAAAAAGTCACATTGGTACTTGTCAGGTTTCGAACCCGCACCCTCATGCATGAGAAGCGGGCGCCTTAACCTCCAAGTCTCTACGATGACTATCTATACTAATATTATAAAGAGGTAAATTTTGTAAGTTTGTATGTAGGGGGTAATCTTTGGAACCGCTGGTCGGATTGCCAAAATTCTTTCACAGATTAGATAGCTACAATGTTCCTTAGTGGCTATAGGCTATAAAACATCACGCTACAATTAAATGGAGCCGAGCAGCGGGTGAAACCGCGCGAGAGTAGCTAGTATATTGTATAGAAAAATATATATTAATATGTTACATTGTGTATTACAGTATAATGGGCCCCGGCTACATGCCGTACGCTGGCTCCTACGGCTACCAGCCCATCCCGTTCAAGTACTCGTCCTGTCTCAACAGCGAACACACTGTTTATGGGTGAGTTTCATCCCAATATCTTCATTATTTTTGTAGAATAGGTCGGCTAAACGAGCAGACGGATCAGCTGATGGTAAGCAAACAGCGCCGTTTATGGATACACGCGATCTTAAAAGAGTTTTAGGTGATTTACATGCAAGAGGTATCAGATGTTCTGAGGTTTGAGGATGTAGGGTTGAGGATTGAGGATTGGGGGAATTGGGGTAAGGGGTTCAGATTTCAGGTTTGTGAAATTGGGGTCAGGGGATTGAGGATTGGGGTACTTGGCGATGTGGGATTTGAGGATTGAGAATTGGGGTACTTGGCGATGTGGGGTTAGGGGATTGGGGTACTTGGCGATGTGGGGTTAGGGGATTGGGGTACTTGGCGATGTGGGGTTAGGGGATTGGGGTACTTAGCGATGTGGGGTTAGAGGATTGAGCATTGGGGGAATTAGGGTTGTGGAGTTAAGGTTAGAACCTCCACTACCATCACTTACACAGTGAAACTCAAAGTAAATCTTGGTTTTTCTTCTCCTCAAATAATATTTTGTGATTTATTTCGTTGCGGGATCCAAGACAGACATTCATGTCCGGACTTCAGTGTTTCGGTGTTTTTACGGTTGTATCCACTGAAGATCCTGGTGCACAAAAGTTGCAGCGGTTTTGTCCCTAATAACTTATTTTTGCCTAAAATTTTCCATCTTATATTAACCCAAATCAATACAATTTCAGGTACAACAGAGAAGAGAGCGTTGTATCCGGTTCCGGGGGCTCCAGCGGTGGGTCGGAGCGTGTGACGGGCAAGGAGACGCGGGACGAGCGCAAGTCCACCTCGAGCGGGTCGGACAGAGACCGCCAGGATCGCCAGGACAGGCCCAACCAGGACGCACATGACAGGCCCGTTCTCTTCCTCTAATGGTGATAATACGCATTCTAATCATTATTTCCTTCCCATTTTTTTTTCTTTGAGATAAGGGGATTAGGGAGGGGGGTTGTCATTAAATTTGTTTTTAGGGAATACAGAGTGATTTTCGGTTTTTTTTTGGGATGGGGGGAAATCATCAAATGATTTTTATTCGGTCGCCCTAGGTATGATGAGAGAAAGTGTCAGACTCTTACTGACTAAAAATCACCCGTTCCTTCCGCTCTAGGCCGAGGTCGCGGTATATTATTGCGCCCTATAGGGCTGATATTCAGCCGGGTCTCAGCCCAGAGCATGAGAAGGAACGGGTGGAGGGAGGGTTAGTCAGTAAGAGTCTGACACTCCTGCCCGACCCTGGATGGGAGAAGTCATTCGATCATTTTTCCACTATAAAAAGAAACATTATTGCGAATATATATATTAGAAATATTATCCCAGCAATTCTCCTTTTTTTATGTAGTAGGTCGGCAAATGAGCATACGGATTACCTGATGGTAAGCCATCAGCTCCGCCCATGGACACCTGCAAAGGAGGAGTTACGAGTGCGTTGCCGACCTTTTAGGGATTAGGGTTTTGGGGTTTTTGGGATTGGGAGGGATCGAGGGAGGGGAAGGATTGGGCCTCCGGTAACCTCACTCACACGTCGAAACACAACGCTGTGGTTGTTTCACGCCAGTATTCTGTGAGGCCGTGGTATCACTCCGGTCGAGCCGACCTATTCGTGCCGAAGCTTGGCTCTCCCACACTTATATTCAAGCGGTTCTAATGATTACCCCCTTCATACAAACTTACAAATTTTACCTCTTGATAATATTAGTATAGATGTAGATTTACAATTGATTTCTTATCCCTTTTCCCTCGAGCCAGTCATATTATGATTAGTTTTTTATGTTTCTTTTTTGTTTTTGGTTAAAAGTCCCTTTCATACATTTAATATTAAGAAGTGAATCATCTTTTATTTATTTTAAAATATAAGGTATTTTTAAAATATATAAGTTAAGGCTTTGGGTTCGATTCCCAGTTGATACATTCGCAGTAATGTCTTGCTTGGTGTTATTAAGTAGAAGTTTTATAAGTTGGAAGTTTGAGAGTTTTTTATGTGATAGAACGGCAAACGACGACGTGCAGTCTGATTACCTGATGGTAAGCAATAAGCGCCGCCCATGCACACCCGCAACACGGAGGAGTTAGGAGTGCGTTGCCGACCTTTTGAGATTGGGGGAAGGGAAGGATAGGAGTTGCCGATCTTTTGGGGATTAGGAATTGAGGAAGGATTGTCCCACCGTCTCCTCACTCACACGGCGAAAGAACTCTGTGGTTGTTTCACGTTGGTTTTCTGTGAGGCCGTGGTATCACTCCGGTCTAGTTCAATCTGTGTTATTAAAGAGTTTTGCCCATTTTAGACAGACAAGTCGCTTAGACCTTTGTACATGTCACTTCCAAGTGACTGATGTGGAAATGGGTGGGATGATGATAAGGGACGCCACCTACTCAACTCCAGATCTCAACCCAACAGCGTTACTCAACAAAAAATAATTAAAAATATTTCTTATTTACAGGAGTGTGTTATGAAAATCACGCTCTACATAACTGCCAAATATCGCGACAGACGGACGGTAAACTGCCTACAGATACTACACAACGCACAGAAGATATAACAGAAGAAAGAAGATTCAACAGAAGAATCTAGAAGAAGACTCGAAAGTCACTGTCACCCGTGTCAAATTCACAGAGGGAAGTGGAAACTATTATAGTAATAATAATTTTCTAATTTATTTCGTTGCGGGATCCAAGACAGTCATTCATGTCCCTGGGACGCGTCGGACTTCAGTGTTCCGGTGTTTTCATGGTTGTATCTACTGTAGATCCTGGTGATTTTTTTTATGTTATACTACGGCCAATGAGCTGAGTGCCTACCTGATGGTAAGCTATCAGCGTCGCCCATGGACATCCTCGACAACTAAGGAGTTATGAGTGCGTTGCCTACCTTCTGGGAGGCAACGTCTAGGAGATTTAGGGATTGAGGTAGGGGAAAGATAATAAAAATTATGAATATTAAGTTCTAGCTATGCTCGCGCGGTTTCACTCGCTGCTCGCCCCCTACAGATCGTAGCGTGATGTTTTATAGCCTAAAGCACTCAGGAACATTGTAGCTATCTATCAGTGAAAGGTTCCAAAGATTACCCCCTACATACAAACTTACAAATTTTACCTCTTTATAATATTAGTATAGACGAACTACTAGTGTGGTTTCACCCGCTGCTCGCCCCCTACAGATCGTAGCGTGATGTTTCATAGCCTATATAGCCTTCTTCGATAAATGGACTAACAAACACAAAAATAATTATTTAATTCGAACCAGCAGTTCCTGAGATTAGCGCGTTCAAACAAACAAACTCTACAACTTTATACTAATAATAATCTTAGTAAATCAATATCGGTCAGGGGCAGGGGCCATAGTATTTCCATAGTTATCATATCCACCGGTCCATAGCAACCCATACCTATAACCCTATCAATTTTTACCACATTTCACAATAGTCCTGCATCAACCGGGGATTGTCCTTGGGTGCACTTATATAGTGCATACAGGGATAATTGCCGGCTGATGTCCCATCACATTTAGATTAAAACTGTTCAACGGGCCTCTGCGAGTTGGCTTCAGCTCCTCGTACGCCTTCCAAAAGTCCGGGACTCTGTGGTCCCGTGAGTGGAAAGGAACATACAAAATAATAATAATCTATACTAATATTATAATGAGGAAAAATTTGTAAGTTTGTATGTAGGGGGTAATCTTCGGAACCGCTGGTCGGATTGCCAAAATTCTTTCAATTATAGATAGCTACAATGTTCCTTAGTGCTATAGGCTATGAAACATCACGCTAATCGTAGATCAAATGGTGCTGAGCAGCGGGTGAAACCGCGCGAGATTATTTAGTTAATAATATAAGTATAAATATAGATATCGTAATATCAAAGAATTAAAGGGAAATAATTTGGTTCTAACCAAGTATTAAAGGTTTTTGGGGGAAGGGGGAAGGGAAAGGTGTTGTGAGTGTCCATGGGCGAGGTCGATTGCTTACCATCAGGTAATCTCAACCATTTGTCGTTCAATCACATAAAAAATATTATAGGTATGCTTTTTGACGCAAAAACAAATGATGTCTCAGTAAATTCCTAAAGTTTTGTTGGTATAAAAAACTATTTTTTTATCTATGCGGAAATTGTGTTTTTTTTTTGTGTGAGAATTATCTACAGTTGGGTAGAATACTGTGATTATTGATTGATTATAATCATTCATTAGTGACCCGCCCCAACTTCGCTCGGGTGCAATATTGATACAAAATGACTCCACTATTTAATGGATGTCATTATACATATAAACCTTCCTCTTCAATCACTCTGTTTATCAAAAAAACCGCATCAAAATCCGTTGCGTAGTTTTAAAGATTTAAGCGTACATAGGGGACAGAGAAAGCGACTTTGTTTTATACTATGTAATGCGGAATTCTGGCTAAAACAGTATCTATAGGTATATTAACGTCTGTATTATATTATATATATAAATTAATGTACTGTAGTCAACGCCATATAAATTTAGTGTTATGTATATTTATAGACGTAAGTGTAAATAATAAAATTTTAATTTAAAAAACCCCGGTATATACTTAAGTTTTAAGTTAAAATTTTAATTACTGACTATTATAGTTTTTGCAACGTTTTCGACGGGAGTCGGTGCCCTAAATCGATAGCAGCGCCATCTGTGATTTGCAGATGTTACTAAAGAATTGATTTTAAATAAATGACAAGGTTTTTAATGATAGGTAGAAACCTATCTAATTCTTTGATATTTGACTCAAAAAAGTGGTTGTTAGATATATAGAATACTAGGCGCACGCTACGTTCGCTACGTATTAGGCATAGTAATAATAAAAAAAAGGTTTTACTTTTTTTTATATTCTCTTAGTACAAACCTTTTCTGGACTTCCACGAATGATTCAAGACAAATATCAGCCAAATCGGTAAAGGCATTGTTGAGTTATAACATTACAACGAAAAGTGCCATTGATTTTTAAATATTTAGACTGGCAACTCTTTGAAATTATGTTTTTTTAGACTGGTCACCCTATAACCCAGTGTTGCCAAGCTCCCGTCAAACGAGTTGTAATGAAACAATTAATTTATGTAATAAGTTAAATAAGAATGTAGAAGATTCTTACATGAGTACGTATTTATCGGTTTTTTTTATCGAAATTGATAAAATCGAATTTTAATTATTATACGCTATAGCTATCCTTGTCTAACTATGTATCGTTAGACAGAGACAAAAGATTTTTCTAGAGTCATAATTAACGTCATTTTTGGAAGAAAAATAAGTAGGTATCAAAGTGTTATTAAGTCAATACGGTCATCGGCCAAAAATGGACTTAAAGCTACGCTACCGCCATCTACCGTGCTCAAAAAACAGATAGGAACTCTCAAAAAGCTTGTCACAAATTTCAAAAGAGTCTAGACTGGATGAAATCCTTTAATAAACAGTGCTGGTTATTTCATAGGTATTAGAAATTTCCTTTCGTTGTCTTATATTATTAAAATTGCATATCTCTTGACTGTATCAGAATAATATTGGAAGAAAATATATCCCATCTAAAAATGTTTAACGAGGCAAAACCAGAGATCGGATCGACAGAGTAGAGTAGAACAGGAGTAGGAACTGGGGGGTTTTTAGTCAGTAAGAGTCTGACACTCCCTCCCGCCCTAATCTGGGCGGGAGAAGTCATTTGATTACAATAAAAAGGGGATCGGATCGACCGGAGTGATACCACGGCCTCACAGGAAACCGGCGTGAAACAACCACAGCGTTGTGTTTCACCGTGTGAGTAAGGTTACCGGAGCTCTTGTGACGCCTATGGTGTCATCATAATCTTCATCATCATCAGCCTATAAGTGCCCACTGCTGAGCAAAGGCCTCTTCTCACACGGAGAAGGTTTGAGCATTAATCACCACGCTCGCTCAAGGCGGATTGCCGATTTCAAACTTATAATTAGAATTTATAAGTCCAGGTTTTCTCACGATGTTTTCCTGCACCGTATGTCAGTGGTGTCTAAATAATCATAGAAAGTACATGTAACTCGGAAAAAGTCACATTGGTACTTGCCAGGTTTCGACTAACGAGTACTCCCAATTCCTAAAAAACGGGCAATTCCTTTGGTGTTGCCGGTGTCCATGGGCGGCGCTGATTGCTTAACATCAGGTAATCAAATGGTATGGTGATAGAATATTATTCTGAGACAGTAGAAGTGTTTATGACGTGCAAGCAGACATGTATACGTAGTATTGTATTAGAGTTACATAAATATGAGGGTATATGCATTTATGTACGTAAAAAAGTAACTTATTACAATCGACTATAAAGTCGATAATCGTGTAACCTAAAAGATTTTAATATAAATTATTATAATATTAAATTGCGTAAATTGTAATATGATGCATTGCGATATTGGTAGAAACAGTATTTTTATTGTTGGCAACTCTTGAGCTTTTTTTTAGTATGGCAACTTTGGTTCGTTTAACTCTATTTTATTATGGTAGGGTTTGTATATTGAATTTAATACAAAATAAATTAATAATTTATTTAGACATATCATGCTATTATTATAATATTTATTTGAAAAATTTACGTAATTGATTTTTTCAAAATACTTAGCACACTAATTAATCACTAATTTTTGAAAAAACATTTTTTTGGAATACAACATTTTTGTTTTTGAATACTTACTAGCTTGTACCAGCGGCTTTGCTCGCGTCAGTAAACTAATGTCCTTAATTTTATTTATAATTCTGTAGTCAGAAAATTCCGTTAAATATTAAACGAAGTATGCATTTAGTTAATTATATTATATATTCAGAGGCATTTTTGCTAAAGCCCTGTCTTTCAAGCTTTCAACTCATGAGATTGTATGAGATCAACTTACCTACTGAGAATGAGCAAATATGTTTTTTTTTATCGTTCTTTACTTTGAACAGTGCCATCGTTGTTTATTTTGTACAAATTAATGTTATTTTGAATAGTAACTATGGTGAAACATACTAAATTCATTGAAAATTATGACTTCACACGTGAATTTACTGTAAAAGGTCGAAAACTGGGCTATTTTTCAAATAAGAGTCCCGTTGTGACTTGAAACTAGTCGAGCTTTCCTCGGTTATTTACGCGATAAAGTCGTTATTTTCAAAATAATGTTAACTGTATACGTATGTTGTAAAAATCGCTGTACGATCCGATTTTTTGGAGTTAAATTCTCTGCCCGCCTCTAGCGCGCTAAAAGTAATAATCTACACGCAGTAGTTACATCTGAGTATACTCATGCCCGGTTTCCGAAAGGCCGATCAATGTTAAAATCAATTTAATCTCTTGTCAAGTCGTCTGATTGGTTGTTGATAATTCAGTCAACCAATCAGATGACTTGACAAGAGATTAAATTAATTTTAACATTGATCGGCCTTTAGAAAACCGGGTGTCAGTCAGCCATTTTTTGGATCGGATAGCTTTTTATAGTATATATACATACTCCAAAGTTTTGAGGCCTATTATTGTATCTGATTTTGTTACTAGGTGGCGCTACATGAGAAAATAGTCTAAGCAGGGAACAAGTAACAACTATCTACATATTATAAGTATAATTCAAAGATTCTTGTTAATCCACTAAGGGCTGATTTTTCAATAGTCAAATAAATGTTATCTGAGGAATAAAATTGTTGCTGTCACTGTCTTATACAAACATTGTGACGCGACAGCATCATAATTATTCCCCAGGTAACTTTTATCTAAGCATTGAAAAATCAGCTCTTATAAATATAATTTGTTTGGACTTTTTTATACGTGAATTTATGATGTACAAATTATTATTTGTTACTCCCTATATATCGGTTTAGGATATTAACTAAATGTAAACAATCTTGGCATGTCCTCCTACTCCCTTTTTTGAAGTCGGTTAAAAATGTTTACAATCAGCTATTTACCTAAATCGTTGTTAGCTAATAAACTGGATTTAAATAATCTCTGTATGTACTTTATACGAGCTCTTTAATATAAAAAGACATGCCAACATTGTTTACCTTTAGTCAACCACCTAAACTGATAGATTATGTGTTTTTCACACGAGTTGTTAGACGCAAACGACTTTAATCTACGCCAGCGCCATCTAGAGATTGCAAAAATTGAAAAAAATGAGATTGTGGTATTTACTAAGTTCTTTTTTTGACTGACATAAGCACACGAGGGCTAATTATGTATTTTGAAGTCTATCAAGTAGGTTTATACTAAAATGTAGGGTGTCTACTAATTAGTGTCCGATATTTAAACAATTGATTGAACTCATGATAACAAAAAAACTTTCCCAAAGAAATTGTTTTTCTATAGTCATTAGTTTTATTTTTATTACTATGGCAATATTTTTGTGTTAAGTCAATAACGAGGTCGAGCGGTACCCACAGACGGAGCCCTGTAGGGCTGATGTTCAGCCGGAGTTGCAGGGTTAACGCAATGAGGCACCGTGACCTCGGCCCAGAGTCGGTGAAGGAAGGAGGGGTTTTTAGTCAGTAAGAGTCTGACACTCCCTCCCGCCCGACCCTGGGCGAGAGAAGTCATTTGATGATTTTCCCCTCACAAGAAAAAGTAGGTCGCGCGGAGCCTCGCCGCTAACAGCTGATCGGGCGACGCACGGCGCGCGCTCAGTTTGTTATTTATAAGTAGTAATAAAAAAAAACTATCTCTAAGTTTTTTTTTGGGAAAGTTGTTTGGTATCATGGTTACAATCACGTGCTTAAATTAAGTATTACACTAATTACCAGTCACATTCAGACTTTCTCGATAAATGGGCTAACTATAACACAACAAGAATTGTTCAATTCAAACTAGTAGTTTCGGAGATTAGCGCGTTCAAACAAATAGACTCTACAGCTTAATAATATTAGTATAGATTTTTGACGTGACAACGTCTTATAAATTGGTTTGCCGGGTGACACTTCAAGAAACTGCGTTACGCTCCGCTCACAATGAGAGCGAGTGAGAGGCACGCGTCCCTTCCATTCGGACATGGTTAGCCCGCCTAAGAGCGAGAGAGACAGACATAAAAAAAGAAAGGCACTACCACTCAAAGTCGTTGTCACGTAAAACTTTCGCCCGTATATCGACTTTTGCAGGCAACCAATTTTTTTTTATTTAATTGTATTATCTGTTTGATGGACTTGAAAATACTTGAATATAATTTGCTTTCATCCATTTTTGAAGAATGAGATTTTTATCAAACTGGACATTTTTTTATATTATTTATAAAACAAAACAATATGTTGTGATAGATGATAGCCTGAGTTTCTATAAGTTTTAACATTTATTATTTTTGTATTATAGCTATCTTGAGACGTATTAAATTAATTATCTATTGCGGCTTACTCTCGTAACTTTTCGACTTGACTCGACTAGTTTCGAGGCTTCACAGGGGCCTGTAATTCTCTTGAATATTTTCGAGCGACCTCGTGGAGCAGTAACGGGAATAAGCCGTGTTACATAATTAGTTTATTATTATAATTTTGTGTATATTATTATTATTATAGCAATGATTATTTTTTGATATTAATATTATTATTGAGCTGCTATTCCATGTTTATACTGTGTAATTTTCAATAAACTGATAGCATTTTGTATGTCTGTGTTTTACTGTACTTCATCCTAATACTTCTCTGTATATTAGCGTTACACTGTTCTCACATAATCAGACCAATTAAATAATGTAGCAAATAATCTGTATGTGAAACTGATTGAAAAAGAGTAACCATGGAGTTTCTTGCTCGTTCTTCTCCATCGGAATCTACACTTTGGAACGAGCAAATAGCTTCACTAAGAGGACTGACCGACAGACTGCCACTTTATATCTGTAAAATAAATGAATTAATTTGCCCTTTTGAAGGCTATTCCGTTCGCGTGGAATAGTGACTCTGCAGACTTTTGGTATAAAAACTATCTTCAAGTCCTTTCTCGACTTCCAAAACGATGTCTACCAAATTTCACAGAAATCGGTTCAGTAGTTTAGGTGTGAAAAAAAGACAGACAAAGTTACTTTCGCATTTATAATATTAGTTTGGATTCCAGACTATCTCTGCACCAAATTACATTCAGATCCGTTCAGTAGTGTTTACGTGAGAGAGTAACAAACATCCATCCGTACTTACACACTTAGCGTTTGTAATATGTTTTAATTTACATTGGATGGATTAAATTACAGATACCCATCTGTAATTTAATCCTCATAGTTGGAAATTAGCACAGATATAATAGTCCCTAACTCTGTGGAAATTAGCTTTTTTAAGATGCTAAAACCATCCATTGATCTCATACCAGCAAATGTCTTTTTCAAAAGTCTTTTTCTCGCCAACATTGCGGCGAGATGGAGTGTCACATTCTTAGTACCCCACCCTCCCATTGCTTGTCCTGCTCCAGGACAAGGCAGCGATACCTTATTACGACTGGCTTTTCCCATACCAGAGGACCGACCATGCTGGGAGAGAGGCGTGGAACTTTGCGGTTTCGATGGGCCTGTCCTAGCTGGTTCGGCAGGCGACTAGGGTGCCTGATGTGGCTGGTCATACTGCCAATTGCCTGGACCTTCTGTTGACTACTGATCCAGACAGATGTATTGTAACAGTTTCTTCGCCCCTTGGAACTTCAGATCACTGCCTGGTGAAGTCTTTTTCGTCCTTCTCTCCGCCTGACTGCGACTCACGCGGTGGGCGGCGGATGTGGCGTTACAAGTCAGCAGATTGGGATGAGATGCGGCACTTCTTCGCATCTTATCCTTGGCAGCGGGTCTGCTTCTCTTCTGAAGATCCGTCGAGCTGTGCGGATGCTGTATCCGATGTGATCCGTCAAGCTATGGAGTATTCCATCCCACATACTGACGTACCCGTCGGGGGCTTAGCTCACCCATGGTTCAATGCCGAATGCGCTCAAGCTGAAGAGCGTAAACATTCGGCTTTTCTCGCCTGGGTTAACGCTCGTGACCGTAAAGCTCCGGATCTGAGCTCAAAGAAGAGAGCCTTTAACCATGCTGCCAAATCCTACAAAAAGGCACTGAGAAGGGCTCGCTTCAACCGCATTACCTATATTGGCACAAAACTCTCTGCACAACCGTCCGGTAGCAGAGCATTCTGGTCCCTTGCCAAGTCGGTCGAAGCGAACTTCTGTCGGCCCACACTGCCTCCGCTGGTTAGACCTGATGGTACACTGGCTCATACCGCGAGAGAGAAAGCAGGTCTCTTTGCATCATTCTTCGCCCATAAATCTCGTCTTGACACTTGCGGTGCTACTCCACCGACTCTGCCTATCTGCGACACCTCGATGCTCGAGGTTCGCTTAAGGAACAAAGAAAGCACTGTGTCGTCTAGACGTGAATAAAGCTAGTGGGCCGGATGGTATACCAGCGATAGTTCTCAAGGCTTGTGCGCCCGAGTTGTCTCCTGTATTGACGCGCCTGTATCGCCTCTCATTAAGGACTGGTATTGTGCCAAAGTCCTGGAAGCTCGCCAACGTGCAACCCGTGCCCAAAAAGGGCAGTCGTGCCGATCCTGCCAACTATCGGCCGATTTCGATAACCTCCATACTCTGCAAGATTATGGAGCGAGTGTTGAATTCGCGCCTCATGGCATATCTAGAAGGTAACGATCTCCTCAGCGACCGACAGTATGGATTTCGCCGCAATCGGTCTACCGGGTACCTACTAGTTTATGCCACTCACTTGTGGGGCGAGGCCCTCGAGAGGAATGGGGAAGCTATTGCCGTTTCCTTAGACGTCTCAAACGCCTTCGATAGGGTATGGCACGATGGCCTTTTGTCTAAGCTTCCAGCGTACGGCATTTCTCCTGGTCTGATAAACTGGGTAAAAGACTTCCTGAGTGAACGGTCACTCCGAGTTGTTGTCGATGGATGCTCATCAGAGCCTATGTCGACTAATGCCGGTATTCCTCAGGGGTCTGTTCTCTCTGCAACTCTATTCCTGCTCCACATTAACGATCTGCTAGTGCCTGGTATCTTTGGGTATGCAGATGATAGCACAGTTGTAGAGAGATACCTGCCCAGTGCTCGGGCTAGTAAGAAGCTAATCCAGTCTGAAAGGGAGGCTATGGTAGAGCGTACGAATGTCTCACTTCAGACAGTTTCCAAGTGGGGCAGAGCTAATCTGGTAGCATTCAACGCCACCAAAATACAGGCGTCTATTCACCGCCAAAAGGAGCCCCTTCACCTTGGCTCCTGTTTTTCGGGATGAATCCTTGGAATTCACCGACCGCCTTCAGTTCTTGGGAATGGACATTGCTTCAGATCTCAACTTTGGGCGGTTCATTGAGTCCAGGGCCGCGGTAGCTGCTAGAAAACTTGGCGTTCTGGCAAAAGCCCGACGGTACTTCACCCCGAGCCAGCTTCTAATGTTATACAAAGCACAGATCCGATCGTGTGTGGAGTACTGCAGCCACATATGGGCTGGTGCTGCAAAATGCCACCTAGCGGCTTTGGATTCGGTGGAAAGGCGTGCAATGAGGCTGATTGGTGATCCGGATTTGGTTGGGTCCAATCTTCAGAGTCTCGAGCACAGGCGCAGAGTAGCCAGCCTTGCGGTGTTCTACAGGATGCATTTTGGAGAGTGTGCGCAGGAATTGCACGATTTGATTCCGCCATTCCCATTTCACCTTCGGACATCCCGGCGTACGGCAAATATCCACCCTTACGTTGTTGAGACACCTGCGGCCCGGACTAAGCGCTTTGCCTCGTCATTTATACCGCGTACATCGAGGGATTGGAACAGTTTGCCGGCTGCAGTCTTTCCATCCAAATATAATTTAGGTGTAAATAATCATATGTACATATTAAGTGTTTTTAAACTAAGGAAATAATGCTACTAATTTTTTTTTTTTTATATATAAAAACTTTGCCCCACTTTAGTATTTTCTCCTGTGTTGTGGGTGCGTTTACAAACATACAATGTCACATACACATGACACCCAGACCCGAAACAACAATTTGTGAATCACACAAAGTGTTGTTCCGTTATATAAATTATATTAAAAATAACAGGATAAAACGATACCTAAACTCTATGTCTATGTTTAATGAAATAATAATTATAACAAAAATATAAAAATAAAAATGAAAACCTTTACTACAGGTATTTAGGAACTAATAATAACTTCTCTGTGTCTTCATAGGACATGTCTTGAAGTGCTTCGACGAGGATTTTTTTATAGGTATGGAGATTGTAGGAGTAAAAGGATAAAGTCGGCGTTACTGCTTACCATCAGGTAGGATCGCAGTCAAGCACTAGTTTATAGCAAGTAAAAAAAAAACGTCGGCCCAGCAACCCGGCTGAACATCAGCTTTATAGGGCCCCGTCTGTGGTGGTCTATTAGCTCTTTACTGATAACTGCGACGACTGGGGCGTTGCTGGGTGTTAGGTCATGTAATAGGTTCGCGCACGCTTCAAAGGTCCAATAGACCACCACAGACAGGACCTTATAGGGCTGATGATCAGCCGGGGTTGCAGGGTAAGCGCAATGAGACACCGCGGCCTCGGCCCAGAACAGAAGTAACGGGGGTTTTTTGTCAGTAAGAGTCTGACACTCCCTCCCGCCCGGCCCTGGGCGGGAGAAGTCATTTGATGATTTTCCACTGACCAAAAAAGGGCAAAGTCAAAGTTAAAATCATTTATTCCAACTAAACCATAAACAGGTACTTTTGAAAAGTAGTCTGTCAGTCTGTTCGTCAGTGAAGCTAGGTGCTCGTTCCAAATTGTAGATTCGAATGGAGAAGAACGAGCAAGAAACTCCATCGTAACTCTTTAAAAAAAATATTGTTTTACAATTTCAATAATGTAACATTTATAGTATACATTATTGTACCCTTATGTGAGAACAATGCAGAGACATGTTGTAAAAAAAAAGAACAAATGATGCATGTAAAAGGTTAAAAAATAAAATAACAACAAAAGGTGGTATAAAGGTCTTTTATTTATGTACAAAATTGTATTAAGTTTACAATATATATTTAATTTACTTAAGTTCTAAGTATAAATATTGCATAATAATAATAATTATTGCTTCTTTTACTTAAAGAGGCGGGTGCAAGCATAATAATTTAACCCCGACCCCAGCTCAGAGCAGGAGAAGAAACGGGGAGGGTTTTTAGTCAGTAAGAGTCTGACATTCTCTCTCTCTCACCCCACCCTGGGCGGGAGAAGTCATTTCCCTCAAAAAAGGGAAGGACCATACAATTCAATACAATATTATTGCACTTACAACCCTGCATGGTTATAAAACAGGGCTATTCTCTTTCTTATGGAATAGGAGGCAAACGAGCAGACGGATCACCTGATGGTAAGCGATCAGCGCCGCCCATGGACACCTGCAACACCAGAGGAGTCACAGGCCTTTTAAGAAGGAGTACGCTCGTTTCTTGAAGGTTTGAATGTCGTATCGGTTCGGTAATAGCGGCGCCGACAAATGGACACCTGCAACACCAGAGGAGTCACAGGCGTGTTGCTGGCCTTTTAAGAAGGAGTACGCTCGCTTCTTGAAGGTTTGAAGGTCGTATCGGTTCGGTAATACTGCCGCCGACAGATCATTCTTAGAAAATAATGAATAATGAAAATAAACCTTATAAATAATTTTTATTTAACAATATAATAATATCTATATAAACACAACCATCATTCATTTTGAGTTGAGACGATATTTAATACATGACATACATTTACAAATCACTCATTTTAATCCCCAAGAAGGTGGAGGGCGGGAGAGTTTATATAAATACTACGCACATTACAAAACCATTTTTTTTAATTTTGATTAGGGAATATCATCAAATGACTTGTCTAGGGTCGGGCGAGAGGGAGTGTCAGACTCTTACTGACTAAAAAGCCCCCTTGTTCCTTCTTCTGCTCTGGGCTCAGGCCGCGGTGCCTCATTGCGCTTACCCCGCAACCCCGGCTGAACATCAGCCTTTATGGGCCCCAACTGTGGTGGTCTATTGACTCTTTAATAAGCTCGGGTAGACTAAAAGCCTCAGGTTTCTTTAAATATAACCTGACACATCCATAGACTTGAAACAACAGATACAAGAGCGTTAGCCTTTAAAGTTTAGAAATTTAAGGATTATTCCACCATAGATAGGGCCGGACAGGGCTGATGTTCAGTCGGGGTGTTATGCTAGTCAAGCGCAATCAGGTTCCGTGGACCTTGAGCAGGTTAAGGAACAGGGTGGGTTTTAGTCAGTAAGAGTCTGACACTCCCTTTCTCGAATCTCCGGCCACCGTAAGCGCGGGGCTGCGGACGGCGAGTAAGGGCAACTCGCGAGCCGACCAGAACCAGACCCGAGCGTACGGCGCGTAGCGTTCCGCGCGCGCCTCAAAGAGCCAATAGACCACCACAGTCGGGGCCCTATAGGGCCGATGTTAAGCCGGGGTTGCGGGGCAAGTGCAATGAGGCACCGCGACCTCGGCCTAAAGCAGGAGAAGGAACGGTGGTGTTTTTAGTCAATAAGAGTCTGATAGTCCTTCTCTTACCAGGGCGGTAGAAGACATTTGATGATTTTCCCCCCTTAAAAAGAGGGATAGGGGAAATAATTTTATTGCTTTTCATTCACTGTGGCACCAATTTTATGACGCTGGGCGGTTCGTATAAACTGTGAGTGAGTCTGACGTGTTTCAGTGCGTAATATTTACATTTATACGATCGTGTACAGACTAGGCAACTATAATAAGCCTTACTGTGGCAGGTCAGTTTATGCATATGAAGGTTATTATTCGCTTTAAAAGTGGCTGGACAGAGCTCGCACTGTGGAAGAAAAAGCATTGTTTTAGTTTAAAAGCGAAAATAGGAACAGAGCGATTGGTAATAAGTGTCCGATATTTAAACACGATATTGTAATCATGATAACAAAAAACTTTCTCAAAGAAACTTTTCTTCTACAGGGTGTAAAAAGACACTTAACGAAGCCGTTAACTACGCATACTGCAGTTCTAACTAAGTAGCTTTACGCTAAAATTATCACTGGGAAACAACTTTTATTTTTAGGTATCAAAAAAAAAAAAGCATTGTTGTTCCGGGTCTGGGTGTGATGTGTATGTTTCTTTGGGAAAGTTGTTTGTTATCATGATTACAATCACGTGTTTAAATTAAGTATTTGTCACTAATTACCAGTCACATTCGATAAATGGACTAATGAACACGACAAGTATGGTTCAATTCGAAATAGTAGTTTCTGAGATTAGCGCGTTAAAACAAATAAACTCTGCAGCTGTATAAACTTTATTATAAGTAAAATACAGGGTGTAAAAAGACACTTAACGAAGCCGAAAGCCACGTATTCTACCCATTATTTGGATCATTTTTTTCTTCAAGACCATAGCTGGGACTTTACGGGTTCTCGAGATATTTAAGGTCAAAGATGCATTTTTAATTATATTTTTTTGCGCAATCGAATTCTAAGTATTATTACAAAACTTTTTTCCAAACAAACATTACCTGAATTTTCGATTTTTCTAAGTAAATTACGCATTTGAAGTTACGAACAGTAACTATAAATGCAGACCCACACAAAAAACATCGTGCATCTCAGTAGGATTTTTATTTTACAGAATTGTTTTGTTGTTGCGAAGGAAAACGTCGACCTACGAACTTATCACAGCGTTTTAATGCTAAGCTGTGAACCTACGCACACAATGACACGAAGCCCGTTTGCTTTACATTGCGCGCAATAAAAATATTATTTTTATGATACCTTATAATAAAAGTCGTTTCCCAGTGATAATTTTAGCGTAAAGCTACTTAGTTAGAACTGCAGTATGCGTAGTTAACGGCTTCGTTAAGTGTCTTTTTACACCCTGTATATAATTCTGCTGTACGTGTGAATGTCATTAAACATTTAAACTCCTCCTAAACGGCTAGACCGATTTAAATGAATTTTTCTGTATGCGTCTAAGTGGCGCCCTGGATGGTTTAGATATACAAATCAGCCGAACAGAAGGCGCTGATTGCTTGAAAAAACACATGATCTCGGAAACGGTCCTAACGATTTCGCCGAAATTAGATATGTGTGTGATCTTAAGGGAGGGTCCGCTAGCATTAGTTCATTCCTCAAGAAAGAGTTTTGGCCGAAGGGTGTCGTATATCGGAGGTTCCGAGGATGGCTACGCGACACCACGCAGCGTAACACGACGCCGACACTTCGTGTGCATTAGTTTTTAATACACAAACATATGTATTAGTTTATGACTTAATGTTTTTTTTTATGTAATAAGTCGGCAAACGAGCAGACGGATTACCTGATGTTAAGCAATCAGCGTCGCCCATGGACACCCGCAACGGAGGATTTACAAGTGCGTTGCCGACATTTTAGGGATTAGGGATTTGGAGATTTTAGGGATTTGGGAAGGGTCCGGGAAGGGGAAGGATTGGGCCCCCGGTAACCTCACTCACACGGCGAAACAAAACGCTGTGGTTGTTTCACGCCGGTTTTCTGTGAGGCCGTGGTATCACTCCGGTCGAGCCGGCCCATTCGTGCCGAAGCATGGCTCTCACACATTTATTATGTTATAATATATTTATGTATTGTATTCTATATAGGCCTTAGATGCCTGACTGATTTAAATAAATAAATTAAAAAAAAATAGTACAGATATAATATATATAATAATTAAATTTTACCTTAACAGTTTTCTCGGCTCGATGCGAATGTCTGTGTTGGACGAGGAGATATGACGCGTGGAACTTGGCCCCGCATGCTTCGCAGACGTAAGGTTTCTCGCCACGGTGACGGCGTTCGTGGTTCTAGACCAAGCAATATGATAAACAAAGTAAATACTGTTGTTATTACTATTTTAGTATGTGTCATTATCATTACCAAAAGCCTATAAGTGCCCACTGCTGAGCAAAGACCCCTTCTCACACGGAGAAGCTTTGAGTGTTAAACAGCACACTCGCTCAAGCCGGATTGGCGATTTTAAACTTATAACCAGAAATTATAAGTTTGATTTTCAAAACCGAATCATTTTTTGTTTTTTTTTTTTTCAAGGAATAGGAGCCAAGTGAAAGTTTGAAGTTTGAAAGTACGGGAATACCGCCGCCGGAAGATCATTCCAAAGCTTTGCTGTGCGGGGCAGAAAGTTACGCGTGTATCGCACAGTTGTTGACTGCCAACCATCTATGTGATGGGGATGGGGATGAAAAACTTTCTATGATTATTTAGACACCACTGACATACGGTGAAGGCAAACATCGTCAGGAAACCTGGACTTATACATTTAATTACTTATATGTTTGATTAAAAGTGTGGGAGAGCCATGCTTCGGCACGAATGGGTCGGCTCGACCCGACTGATACCACGGCCTCACAGAAAACCGTCGTGAAACAACCAGAGAGTTGTGTTTCGCCGTGTAAATGATGTGACCAACGGCCCAATCACCCACCCTCCCCCATCCCTTCCCAATCCTTAAATATTCGAAACCCTTATCCCAAAAGGCCGGTAACTCCTTTGGTGTTGCGGGTATCCATGGGCAGCGCTGATCGCTTACCATCAGGTAATCCGTCTGCTCGTTTGCAGATCTATTCCATAAAAAACTCCGTGTGAGAAGAGGCCTTTGCTCAGCAGTGGGCACTTATAGGCTGATGATGATGATGATGTAGGAGTACTTACCCGCATGGCCATGATCCCAGCGCTCTGGAAGTCGCAGTAGCTACACTTAAACTTCTCGTATCCATGCTTAGCTCGATAGTGTTCGTTCAGTCTAAACTTATTGCCAAAACTCTTGCCGCAGTGCTGTGGACAATTTTAAAAATCGTGGTAATCCGAGACACAATAGAAGAAGAATGGGTGCGCTAAAGCCGGCGTTCGATTTGGGTTTGATCAATTAAATTACTTATTACCTATAACTTATTGTTATTTATTATTCATTCATAAGGCATATACAGTAATTAAACAGCAGCAGAAAAAAATACAGAAACAGAGGTACGTAGTCTTTAGAGTCACGGAGTATCAAGTGTCACGGAGTGCCAAGTGTCACGGAGTGTTAAGTATCACGGAGTGTCTAGTGTCACGAAGTGTCAAGAGTCGCGAAGTGTCTAGTGTCACCGAGAGCCAAGTCTCACGGAGTGTCATGTATCACGGAGTGTTAAGTTTCACAGAGTGTGTTGTGTCACGAAGTGACTAGTGTCAAGTATCACGGAGTGTCTAGTGTCACGGAGTGTCAAGAGTCGCTAAGTGTCTAGTGTCACCGAACGCCAAGTGTCACGGTGTGCCAAGTGTCACGGAGCGTCATGCATCGAGTGTTAAGTTTCACGGAGTGTGTAGTGTCACGAAGTGACTAGTGTCAAGTATCACGGAGTGTCTAGTGTCACGGAGTGTCAAGAGTCGCTAAGTGTCTAGTGTCACCGAACGCCAAGTGTCACGGTGTGCCAAGTGTCACGGAGCGTCATGCATCGAGTGTTAAGTTTCACGGAGTGTGTAGTGTCACGAAGTGACTAGTGTCACTGAGTGTCAAGTATCACGGAGTGCCTAGTGTCACGGAGTGTCAAGAGCCGCGAAGTGTCTAATGTCACCGAACGCCCAGTGTCACACACAGAATCTCTTCTTTCACGCCCTTTCCTAATAGCACGCTGTCACTGATAGATTCCCTACCGTCACGCGCAGACTCCCTAGCGTCACACACGGAGTCCAAAGTGTCACGCACGTAGGTATTAGTGCCACGTACGTAGGCATTAGTGTCACGCACCTAGAAATTAGGGTCACGCACGAAGTCTCTAGTAACACGCCCGGAATAACTAGAATGTCAAACACGGAGTACCTAGCGTCACGCTCGTATTTCCTTGTATTACGTTGGTTCTACTGTCACGCACAGAGTCCTTAGTGTCACGCACGAAGTCTCTAGTAACACGCCCGGAGTCCCTAGAGTGTCAAACACGGAGTATCTAGCGTCACGCTCGTATTTCCTTGTATTACGTTGGTTCTACTGTCACGCACACAGTCCTTAGTGTCACGCACGAAGTCTCTAGTAACACGCCCGGAGTCCCTAGAGTGTCAAACACGGAGTATCTAGCGTCACGCTCGTATTTCCTTGTATTACGTTGTTTCTACTGTAACGCACACAGTCCTTAGTGTCACGCACGAAGTCTCTAGTAACACGCCCGGAGTCCCTAGAGTGTCAAACACGGAGTATCTAGCGTCACGCTCGTATTTCCTTGTATTACGTTGTTTCTACTGTCACGCACAGAGTCCTTAGTGTCACGCACGAAGTCTCTAGTAACACGCCCGGAGTCCCTAGAGTGTCAAACACGGAGTATCTAGCGTCACGCTCGTATTTCCTTGTATTACGTTGGTTCTACTGTCACGCACAGAGTCCTTAGTGTCACGCACGAAGTCTCTAGTAACACGCCCGGAGTCCCTAGAGTGTCAAACACGGAGTATCTAGCGTCACGCTCGTATTTCCTTGTATTACGTTGTTTCTACTGTCACGCACAGAGTCCTTAGTGTCACGCACGAAGTCTCTAGTAACACGCCCGGAGTCCCTAGAGTGTCAAACACGGAGTATCTAGCGTCACGCTCGTATTTCCTTGTATTACGTTGTTTCTACTGTCACGCACAGAGTCCTTAGTGTCACGCACGAAGTCTCTAGTAACACGCCCGGAGTCCCTAGAGTGTCAAACACGGAGTATCTAGCGTCACGCTCGTATTTCCTTGTATCACTCTGTCTCTATTGTCACGCACAGAGTCCTTAGTGTCATGCACGAAGTCTCTAGTAACACGCCCGGAGTCCCTAGAGTGTCAAACACGGAGTATCTAGCGTCACGCTCGTATTTCCTTGTATCACTCTGTCTCTATTGTCACGCACAGAGTCCTTAGTGTCATGCACGAAGTCTCTAGTAACACGCACGAAGTCTCTAGTAACACGCACGGAGTCCTTAGTGTCACGTGTAGTGTCGGTAATGTCACATAACTATAGGTATATAACCTACTCACCTCGCACACAGGTCGCAGGCCACCATGTTTGACAGCTTTATGCTTCTGTAGGCTCGCTCGCTGCATTTTCATTTTACATATGTCGCATTCAGATATCTTTCGAGCCTGAAATTAAGCGCAAACGTTAATTATTTAGGATTCTAGTAAAAGGGAGGGTGACTGGTGTCCGACCGGGTTGTGTGGGCTGTCGCAATAAGGTACCGCGGGCCCGGCCTGGAGCAGGAGTAGGTATGGAGTGGTTTTTAGTCAGAGTCTGACACTCCATCTAGCTCGACCCTGGACCCGAAATCTCAAAAACCTCTTATCCCCACAAACTCCTTTAACTCCTTTGGTGTTGTGTGTCCATGGGCGGTGCAGATTGCTTACCATCAGGTAATCAGTCCGCATATTTGCGGACAAATCATCAGCACTACAGGACTATGGATCTCTACTTTATTTTTTTATGTGATATGATGGCACCCGACCCGACAGATCACATGATCCTGACCTGACAACCGCAACAACGGAGGCGTTAAGAGTGTGTTGCCAACCTTTTGGGGATTAGGGGTTTGGAGATTTTGGGATTGGGGGAGGTGACATAGAAGGGGTCTGCCAAAAAGGTGAGTTGGAGATAGCATTTCAAAAGGATCATATTTATCAGAGAATGCTTCAACAAAATCTCTGGCCAATGTTTTCCGAATCGGATATAAGAAACCCACGTGAATAAAAGGGGTGTTCGCGACAACCGCTTTAACGCCGGTCCGAACCAATATGGTCGGCGACCCACTGTTCACGTATTGGCACGTGGACTACGAGGTATTCTTGACTGGGTTGGTTGAATGAAAGACTTGTGATTGTATTCTTGACTGGGTTGGTTGAATGAAAGACTTGTGATTGTTTAGACTGTAATAGGCTCTGGTCCGAACCAATATGGTCGGCGACCCACTTTTGACGTCACATAAAGCGGTGGAACCGGTCGGTCCGGCGTTAAAGCGGTTGTCGCGAACAGGGGATGTATATTAGTTATATATGTATTACTTACATTTTCACTCATCTTCCTCTTCTTGTACCTAGCGGGGCAGGTGCCGACGTGATTGATCAGAATCTCTTTACTTGGAAACTCCTTCTTGCAGTACTGAAAAGATTCAAGATTTTTTGAACGACTATACCTAAAAAATGGATCGCAAAATGTGTTGGTAAGGTATAACTCAACAACGCCTGGACCAATTTTGCTAATTGTTTTTTGTTGTGTTTATTATTGTCAGGAGAAGGTTCTTATCAAAGAAAATATTATAAAACTGGAGGGGAAGATAAGGAAAAAGTGACCCTTTGATAGTGTGACGGAAACGCGGTTCAAACTCTTTGACATCATGACGTCAATGGATGGTTGTCAAACGTTGCCTAGAGATTGTAAATTTCGTCGTGAATTGTCAACACGAGTTGGTGTAATCGGTAAGGCGTGTGGATTACACCAGAGAGACCCCGAGTTCGAGCCCCGCCGTAAGCATGGAGTTTTTTAGTTGATGGAAGTTTTTGTGGAACTTTCTGGAAGCTTTTGTGTGAAAGAAATGAAAAATTAAAGAGCGAGAAGGAGAATAAATAAAAATGAATAACGAAATTATTGGAAGGTTCTGGAGGCATGACGATCAAAAAGAATAACGAAATTGAATGTTCCAGAACCTAACCGGGGGTATATAAGCGGAACTGCGGCTCACCGCTAGCAGTTGAGTTCTAAGTCCAAAGCGATTCGGAAGAAAAGGAAGAAGTGAAAAGAAGAAAAGTGAGTGAAATAGTGAAGTACAGTGAAATAGTGAAGTGCAGTCAGTTAAGTGAGTTAAGTCAGCGTGAACAGTGAACGGCAAAGTTGTGTCAGTCGGCCGGACTCTGCTGGAGAGGAACGCCGATAACTTATCCGTATCCGTGGACGCTGTCACTTAAGTGCAATAGAAAGTCTGAAAACCGGTATTAGTGTTTAATTTCATCCAATCCCGTAACCCAAGCCCGCATAGTTAGGAACGTGATGTCAGGCACGTAACATTTGGTGTCAGAAGTGGGATTGGAGAAAAATGCCGCTAGTGCCGCAGGACGTAAGAGGAGTGAGTACCCGTGCTATGTCAGAAGCGCAGCGTGTGAGGGAAGAGGGTGCTGCAGCTCAAACCAGCGGTGCAGAAGCCAAGCCTGTGCAGGTGGATCTTCTGCTACAGCTGCAGCAAATTATGGCAGAACAGCTGCGGGAGCTGAAAGAAGATCAAGCGCGCCGCCAAGAAGAACAAGCGCGCCGCCTAGAACAGCAAGCACGCTGTCAGGCAGAACAGCTGCGGGAGCTGAAAGAAGATCAAGCTCGCCGCCAAGAAGAGCAAGCGCGCCGCCAAGAAGAGCAAGCGCGCCGCCAAGAAGAGCAAGCACGCTGTCAGGCAGAACAGCTGCGGGAGCTGAAAGAAGATCAAGCTCGTCGCCAAGAGGAGCAAGCGCGTCGCTTGGAACACATGCATAAAGATTTTACGAAGGGACTGCAAAAGGCTGTCGAACGGGTCCAAGAAGTGGAGGAAGGGTTAGGCAAGTTGGAACATCGCGTCATGGCGATAGAGGAGAGAGTTGAAGAAGAGATCTCCAAAATCAAGCAGGAAGTGACAAGCCGAAGCCGTTTTTGACGCCCCAAATGCGGCCTCAAACGCAACGAAAGGGCTCAAGATTCCCCATTATGACGGAACAACGTTCAAGCTACAGTTTGAGACACTTATGGAGGCTTATGGTTGGACTCAGAAGGAAGCACAGTCAGCCCTCACCCTGGCCCTCCGTGATCAAGCGCTCTCAGTGCTAGAAGCTATCGGCGCAAGTGGAGATCTCAGCTTTAGTGACCTCCTCGACGCACTTGAGGCACGTTTTGGAGACAGCCACCTCGAGCACGTGTACAGAGCGCAATTAAAAGAGCGTACTCAGCGTGCTAATGAGAGTCTGCAGCAATGGTCCGTGGAAATCGAGAAACTTGTGCGTCGAGCTTTCCGGTCGACTCCGTCAATGATTGAAGGCACGCTTCTCCAAGCGTTCATTGACGGTATTCGGGACCCCGAAGTACGAGCTGCTGTTCATCTGGGCCATAACAAGAACATAAAAGAAGCTCTGGCCCATGCATTGGAAGTGGAAGCCGTGCGTGGCAACTCCCGTACCTTACGTCTGCGGGAAATGACGACAACGGAGCAGGTACCTCCACGCCGTCGGAACTTCATGTGCTATGGATGTGGAGAGCGTGGGCACATACGGAGCGACTGCCCGAAGAAGATGAACCGCAAGGACGCGGCGGTCTCAACTTCTGACCAGCAGGGAAACTTAAATCCAGCCAAGGCTGCGGGGTGGGCGCTGGCTGGTAGTGGAATAACCCCAACAATCTACATCAAGCAAACTAACGATGGAAATACCCTGGTGATAGACGGTCAAGTAAATGGGAAAAACAGTCAGCTAACATTAGATACTGGAGCTTCAAGGACGGTGATAAATGTTCGGCTGCTCGAGCAAAACATCAGGAAACACCTTAAACCAATTGTTGGCCTACAAATGAAATCAGCTACCGGCCAGTGCATACCGATAAGTGGAAAACTGCATGTTACAATCAAAATTGGGGAACGTGTTTATCGACATGAGGTTATTGTGGCCAGAATTCTGGATGACTGCATCATGGGACTTGAATTCCTGCAAGTGCACCAGTGTAACATCGACTTAAAATCTGGAGTATTACTATGTGGAACTGAGGAAATTCCGATGAAGGGTGGAACCCTGGGAAAAGTTTGCTGTTTAAGAAGAACTGTTCTTGCACCAAAATCACAGACTCTCGTGCCAATCGCATTACCTAGGAGGAGGGAAGGAAGTTTACCTCGAAGGTGCGCTGTGATTGATAAATCGGAACACGTGAATTCATGGCTACCGGCAAGAACTGTCGTGGGGTCATCTGATGTTAACCGCATTCCGGTATTCAACTTCAGTGATTCAGAAATTACGATTGAAGAAGGAGAGCCTGTGGGCGTATTGAAAGAAGTGGCCTGGATAAGAAAATGCTCGGAAAATCTTGTGAAGAAGGACAGTACGGGAATAGACTTTGTAACGAAAATCTTAGACGAAAACAAAAGTCTGACAAAAGTGGAGACTATGAAAGCTAGAAATTTACTTCTTCGATTCTCTGATGTGTTTTCAAGAAGCGATGGTGATATTGGCCGAACTGGTTTGGTGAAGCATAAAATAAATACAGGTGATACAATGCCAATTCGTCAAAGGCCCAGACGTATACCATTCGCTCGTGAGAAAGAGGTTGAACAAATGATTGACGATATGAGGAAAAATGACGTGATAGAGCCCTCTTCTAGCCCTTGGTGTTCACCTGTCGTGCTTGTCAAGAAGAAAGATGGTTCAACGAGGTTTTGCGTAGACTATCGACGATTGAATGATGTAACCAAGAAGGATAGCTACCCGTTACCAAGAATCGATGACACACTTGACACACTGAGGGGCATGAAATGGTTTTCAACGCTCGATCTGAAAAGCGGCTATTGGCAGGTGGATTTGGATCCCAAGGACAAAGAAAAGACCGCATTCTCAACTGGGAAGGGACTCTGGCAATTTAAGGTGATGCCATTTGGGTTATGCAATGCACCGGCAACCTTTGAGCGTTTGATGGAACAGGTGCTGGCGGGACTGCTGGGCGAAACCTGCCTAGTTTACCTCGATGACATCATCATCGTTGGACGGGATTTTGACGATCATCTAAGGAAATTGGAAAAGGTACTCGACAAGCTGCGTGGAGCAAATTTAAAGTTGAGTCCAAAGAAATGCTCTTTCTTCAAGCGCGAAGTGAATTATCTAGGACATGTTATTTCTGAGAGAGGAATTGAGACTGATCCAGCCAAGACTGCCGCTGTTAAGGAATGGTCGAACGCTTCAACCAAACATTGGAGCGACACTTAGCAAAGGTGGTTGACAGCCATCAGAGAGATTGGGACACTTACATACCTCTCTTCTTGCTTGCCTATCGGACTGCTGTACATGAAAGTACCGCAAAGACGCCTGCATTTGCAAATTTTGGAAGGGAATTGAGATTACCGGCAGATCTTGTATCGGGCTGTCCACCTGGTGACTCTCGCACCGAGTTTAGCGATTACATAAGCGAGTTAAGGGCAAAAATTTTGGACATTTATGAGCAGATCAGGGAGGCCGGTCTTCAAGCTAGTGATCGCGCAAAGACGCGCTATGATCGACGAGCCAATTCTGTTGGGTTTGAAGAGGGGTCATTGGTCTGGCTTCATAATCCAGTCAGAAGGAAGGGAAAATCTCCAAAGCTGCAACCGAGTTGGGAAGGTCCTTACGAGATAGTCACGAAGATCAATGACATTACTTACAGAATTCGGAAGTCTTCAAGGAGCCCTTTGAAAGTTGTCCATATAGACAGGTTGGCGAGGTATTACGGCAGCAACGATGCTCGGGACGAGCGAATCTAAGAGGGGGGCAGTGTGACGGAAACGCGGTTCAAACTCTTTGACATCATGACGTCAATGGATGGTTGTCAAACGTTGCCTAGAGATTGTAAATTTCGTCGTGAATTGTCAACACGAGTTGGTGTAATCGGTAAGGCGTGTGGATTACACCAGAGAGACCCCGAGTTCGAGCCCCGCCGTAAGCATGGAGTTTTTTAGTTGATGGAAGTTTTTGTGGAACTTTCTGGAAGCTTTTGTGTGAAAGAAATGAAAAATTAAAGAGCGAGAAGGAGAATAAATAAAAATGAATAACGAAATTATTGGAAGGTTCTGGAGGCATGACGATCAAAAAGAATAACGAAATTGAATGTTCCAGAACCTAACCGGGGGTATATAAGCGGAACTGCGGCTCACCGCTAGCAGTTGAGTTCTAAGTCCAAAGCGATTCGGAAGAAAAGGAAGAAGTGAAAAGAAGAAAAGTGAGTGAAATAGTGAAGTACAGTGAAATAGTGAAGTGCAGTCAGTTAAGTGAGTTAAGTCAGCGTGAACAGTGAACGGCAAAGTTGTGTCAGTCGGCCGGACTCTGCTGGAGAGGAACGCCGATAACTTATCCGTATCCGTGGACGCTGTCACTTAAGTGCAATAGAAAGTCTGAAAACCGGTATTAGTGTTTAATTTCATCCAATCCCGTAACCCAAGCCCGCATAGTTAGGAACGTGATGTCAGGCACGTAACAATAGCGAGATAGTTGGACCCGTGCGAAGCGGGGGCGGGCCGCTAGTAGTCTATAATAATGTTACATTTTTTCTTTTATAATTTAAATAATTTGTTAGGTACTTTCCTTAAATGTTTGATTGTTTGTATGTAATGAAAAGAATATTCATTTTTTGCATGTCGGAAGGTAGAATGTGTTGGAACTCCTATACAATATAATTAGGTAGTTTCCTAGGTCAAAAATAAATTAATTCAACATTTCAATACAATAAAATATTGATAAATAAATATAGGTACTTTTATTCATCAATCGATCTGCATTTCCCCCTTACAACGCCTATTTCATTTTCCCCTCTTTCTCTATCTATCTCTTTGTCTTTCCCTCCCACACCCATTTTCTGTCTCTCCCTTTCAGTCTCAATCCATTATCTCTTTCGAATCACCCTCTCTATACAATATATCTCTAGCTATCTCTTTCCCCCTCTTTCCCATTCTATCTCTCCCTTCCCCCTCTCTGTCTTTCTAGAGATATAGGGACAGAGAAAGCGACTTTATTTTATACTATGTAGAAATTATGTATTTAAAAACTCACCCCACAGTTGACTTCAACGGCGCCGTGCGTCAACAACCGATGTCTGTTCAGCTTATCCTTCATCACATATTTATCACAGAGTTCGCACTTGACTTTCCTCTCATCAGCCCCTGGGTGCCTCCTCACCATATGACTATCTATACTTCTGATCGATAACTCCTTCTGACAAAGCTTACAAACCACCCTTTTCGTTTTTCTATCATTTTCAGTAATAATATATGGCATTTCCGTTACACTGGTAGATCGACGTCCATCGTTATCGTTATCCGAGTAATTTCTTTTCACAACTTCTTTACTCTTAACAGTACTGCTGGAAACGTTGTTACTTAAATCACTTTCGTTATCGTTATTTCTGTAGTTTTCATCGTTGGGATTATTTTTATTATTATTTGTATTTTGTAAGTATTTTAACGGTTGATCGTCATCGGTATCGTCGTTGCATTTTAATGATTTAATGGAATCATCATCATCAGTTTTGAAGCTACCAGATTCACATTTTATTTTATTTAAATTGATGTATACTGAATTATGGTGATTAGTGTTGTGTGGGTTTTCAGTTGTGGTGGTAGGGAATTGATCATCGTTGGTAATATCATCGTCAGATTGGGATTCGGTTTTGATCTTAAGGAGTTCAGTTTCGACTTGTTTACATTGTTTTCTGAATTTCAGCGTCGTGTTGAAGAGGTTCATGCAAATCGTACACATGTTCTGCGGTAGACCATCGTCACACTTGATCTGTAATTTATCATTTTCGTTAGCAATACCTACAAGTGAGTAAATTGCAATCTAGCCGCGTACTGCAGTACAGTGCGGCCGACGTATCTTAGCGAGTTCACAATTTTGTTAAGTCAAAAGTCAAAAATCATTTATTTCAATTAGACTACAGTAGGCACTTTTGAACGTCAAGCAAGCAAAAAAGGAAAAAAGTATATAAAAGGAGCTTTAAAATTAAGCGTGTCAGTCTGTCCGTCTGTCCTCTAGTGAAGCTATTTGCTCGTTCCAAAGTGTAGATTCCTATGGAGAAGAACGAGCAAGAAACTCCATGGTTACTCTTTTTCAATCAGTTTTACAATACATTTCTTTGTTACATCATTTAGTCGGTTCTGATATGTGACTAAAAGATCCATTGCGCAGACAAACGACTAACTTCAGACTCGCCAAGATACGGCGGCCGTACTGTACGAATTACTGCTGTGGCTTTTTCAGGATATTTCTGAAATAATATTACTAATCTTGATTTCATTAGCCATTATCTGTTCACGATTTTCTTAAATTCTTAGTAATAATGTAGACCTTTGATTCATTTCTTATCTTTCTATAAAAAAGTTGCGCCCTTTTAAGATTTTTTCCTGTGTTGTAATTCCCATTTACGAACATACGCTATGACATACACATCACACACAGACCAGGAACCACAATTTGTGGATCACACAAAGAGTTGTCTGCAGCACGTTGTGCGGTAGACTCAGCCAACGCGCTAACTGCAGACAATAATTAACTGAAGAAACACAAGCGTACAACGCGTGTCGTTCCACGCCTTAGAGAGCCATTAGACCACTACGTGTTTTAAGTGTGGGAGAGCCAAGCTTCGGCACGAATGGGTCGGCTTGAGCGGAGTGATACCACGGCCTCACAGATTACCGACGTGAAACAAACACAGCGTTGTGTTTCGCCGTGTGAGTGAGGTTACCGGAGGCCCAATCCTTCCCCTCCCGCGATTCCTCCCAATCCCTAAATCTCCAAAACTCTAATCCCTAAAAGGTCGGCAACGCACTCGTAACTCCTCCGTTGCGGGTGTCCATGGGCGGCGCTGATTGCTTACCATCAGACCTATTCCATATATAAAAAAAACTACAGACAGAGCCCAACAGGGCTGATGTTCAGCAATTTTGTATCGCGGTTTCCGCCGAGCAGGAGAAGGAACAGGATGTGTTTTAGTCAGTAAGAGTCTGACACTCTCTCTCGCCCCACCCTGGCAAATAATATGATCGTTTGTGGTGTGATCTGTGATCATATTATTATACTACATTCATCAGTACTGATAATGTTAAGATAAGTAGGCAATGACTGGGCAACTGGCTGCCACACAGGGCGTCGCAGATTTTCCCGCACATAACAACTGATCCACAAATTGTTTATCTGTGAGTCTGGATTTGAAACTGTATGTTGTGTAAGCAAACGCAACACAAATGAGAAAAACCTAGGTTTTTTTTAAAAAAATATGAATACATATACTAATTTGTACCTATGTAGCTTTCATATGTATAAATAGTGTTGTATATTGAACAATATAATCACTTCTTCCTAGGTATTAGTTACCTTAAACTTTGTATTTCTGTGTTTTATTGACCACCTGAGGGCCCTGTCAGAAGGTTGGTAACAAAGAGTAAAGTAATATAGCGGGAGGTTGGTAAGCTTTACATCACACATTTTGCCCCTCGAAACAAAAGATAACTGGTTAAAAGTGGGGTTTATCATTTTATTTTAATTATAATATGAAAAATTTGTATGCCTACATGGCAAAACATATTGTTTACCCAACACCATGATGTAACCACCTATGTTTTACAAATAAATTTGATTTTGATTAGTAAGTCACTCAGCCACGGTTAAATGCTTTTGAAAATAAATAAATAAAACATAGAGACAGTCTGCTTTACAATTTAAAACAAAGCTATAAAACAGCTTTTGTATACAATTATTTTGATGAGGCCAGTATTTCCTATTCATCTTCACTCAGAACTAAACATGTCGAGCATACATAGGGATATAGGGACAGAGAAAGTGATTTTGTTTTATTTATAATAATTATTAAGCATATAAGTTCAGTTACACATTAAAACCTAATACTTATATAAAATTATGTATTTGAACAGTATTAAAGTGGATGATTCATTTCAATAATTTTATTATCTGTGTTCAATAAATAAAAAACTGATAACATATTATTTGTTTATGTTATTGAAAAGAGATGATAAGGAATAGGTTTTATTTACTTTTGATTTTGTAGCAAATAGTATTAATTTCATCTACTAAAGTATCAATTTAAGGATACAATTTTTTGCTTATAAGGATTTTTATAAATTAGGTACACAGAATACACAGCATTCATTTCTTTTAAATAATAAAAGAAATGGATGCTGTGAATAAATGTTTTCTTATATTGTTCATTAATGTTTTAAAATGTTAATGTACTAAGTACTAAAAAGGAATTTACAACAACTTTATTTTATACATAACGTTAGCAATGTAACAAATAAGTAAATACTACAAACAGATAAATATATTGCAATGTTGCGAAAAAAATACGCTGAATTCGCAACTTGAAAAGGTAAGCAAAAAACACATAAAACGAAATCTTTCTAAATTAAATGTATTGTAAATATTTACCTTAATTCCTATACATGAATAAATAACATCTGAAAACCGGTCGTGTGTATCCTCGGACATAAAAATTGGATTTAATAATCGAGACGGATCGCCTTGCATACAGGTTCGACATATTTTTGAAAAATCCATTGTTTCTGAATTAAATAAACATAAATCACTGCTCTAATGATAACATGGATAGTTTTTGGACATATTATGATTACATTTTAATAGTATTATTGGATTGTTATAAGAATTTTTATTCGAAGAAAGTAAAAAGTAAATTTCCGGGTGCGAAATTCCGACTAAATTCTCGCAAACTCGCAATTCTGTCTATTCTGACATTGACATATAGACTACATATTGACAGCTGCGCCGTTTTTCTGTAGTGATGGGTAGATAATTTACCGTAATTATATTGATGCCTTGAAAAACCGGTAAATTAAATTGAAGCTGGATGCCTCTTTTTATCATTTAATTTTTTTTCTTAAACTTCAGAATCAGATTACTTTTACATAGTACCTAACTATCGTGAGATATCAGTATTTTATTAAAAAAATCACTTTCTCATCTGAATTAACTGGGAACTTAGAATTGTTTTTTTTTATAGTATAGGTCGGCAAATGAGCAAACGGATTAGCTGATGGTAAGCAGTGATGCAATCGTTGATGGTAGGGCGCACTAGTTTATTAAGAGCCTATTCACTCTAGCCTTGGTCTATTCGGACGGTCAGACTGCAGCCAGCAAACTGTTCCAATCCCTCGATGTACGTGGTATAACGCTTAGTCCGGGCCGCAGGTCTTTCTTTCTTTCTAATATCTACAAGGATTCTCGGTAGCTAACTTTTGTGTGATGCAGTGAGACTAAGGTCGGTGCAATAACGTTCTATCCAACAACCCAATCCTTTATTTCCCCAAACTCTAAAAAAGCTGTCAACGCACTTGCAACTATAGTGGTGTAGGGAGTGTCTTTTGGCGGCACCGGTTGCTTACCATCAGGTAATAAGGACATTTAACTCCGTATTAAAAAAAAATGGTAACGACTGTTAGTGGGTGAGCCATGCTTCGGCACGAATGAGTCGACTCGACCGAAGTGTTACCACGGTCTTTCAGAAAAACACAGCGTTGTGTTTCGCCGTATGAGTGAGGTTAGTGGAGGCCCAATCCTTCCCCTCCGCGATCCCAAAAATTTTCATATCTTCCTAATTCCCAAAAGGTCGGCAACGCACTCGTCGTAACTCCTCGGGTGTCCAAGGGCGGCGCTGATTGCTTACCATCAGGTAATCCGTCAGCTCGTTTGCTGTCTTATCACATAAAGTCGCGGGGATTTTCAAGGTGGTTGATAGCGGCGGTCGTAACAAAAGAAAAACCAAAAAACATTTTTATTATATTTTATTCTAAGCATTATGGAACACACTTTTAGCTTTCTTCTCTTTCTTCTTCTGTTCCCGTTTCCTCTTCTGCTTCTCAGTACTCCTCAGAAGCTTCTTGATCGCATCTTCTGTGTCTTCCAAATCAGCGTCAGTGCAGCCTTCTGATGACGGTCTAATTTTCTTAGCTGGCAACTCTTCGGGTTCCGGTTTCAGTTTCGTCTTTTTCGGTTTTTCACTGCAATAAAAGAAGTTGCGATTTATTGTAATTATAACAACGTAATCACGTGAATTAATTGAGAAAAGCTCGACTAGTTTCGAGTCACAACAGGACTCTTATTCATGAGTAGCGTGCGCATGGCAAAAATGTCGCGCAGACTTTACAATAATCTATACTAATATTAGTTTCTATTTAAAGTGTGGGAGAGCCAAGCTTCGAGGCACAAATGGGTCGGCTCGACCGGAGTAATACCACGGCCTCACAGAAAATCGGGTGAAACAACCACAGCATTGTTTCGCCGTGTGAGTGAGGTTACCGCAGGCCCAATCCTTCCACTTCCCCAATCCCGAAATCTCCAAATCCCTAATCCCCAAAAGGTCGGCAACGCACTCGAAACTCCTCCGTTGCGGGTGTCTATAGGCAGCGCTGATTGCTTACCATCAGGTAATCCGTATGCTCGTTTGCCGATATATTACAAAAAAAATCATCTTACCCGACAGTCTCCATATTTTTAAACAACGAATCTAAATCATCAGCTTCCTTCTCCTCTACTTCTTCTATCTCTGGTTTCTCCTCTTTGATATCAGCATCCTCTCTGGTGAGAGGAGTCGAGCTCTCTGTCTGTATCAGGACGCATGACAGCTTCGAAGTTAGGTATTGCTAGAGTAGAAAAATAATTAAAATGGTAGTTTTTTGTTGTTTTGAATATTAATTAAGTGTGTGAGAGCCAAACTTCGGCACGAATGGGTCTGCTCGACCGGACTGTTACCACGGCCTCACAGAATACCGATGTGAAACAATCACAGCGTTGTGTTTCGCCATGTGAGTGAGGTTACTGGAGGCCCAATCCCTCCCCCTCCCCCTAACACTTCCCAATCCTTAAATATCCGAAACCACCCAACTCGTAACTTCTTTGGTGCTGCGGGTGTCCATGGGCGGCGCTGATTGCTTACCATCAGGTAATCCGTCAGCTCGTTGGCCGACCAATTACATTAAAAAAAACATACATACCTTATATACTAAATCCTTGCTAGCGTAATCATGCACTCTTAATTGTCGATCGAGACTCGAACTGACTATAAGTCGCCGTTCCCTCACTATCGCTATATCGGTCACTGCGCCCACGCATCCCTTGTAGCCCTTATCAGGTTTGCCCTTACGAAGGTCCACTTGATGGAGTTGGCCTCTTCCGAAACCTACCAAGACTTGCCTGTGGAGAAAATAAAGTGTTTTTGTAGAGTTTATGATTTTTATCCTATGTCGTGGGTGCGTTTACAAACATACTGTTTAATGAAGAAATAAAAAGTATTTAATCGCGTCTATGACGCACATAAGAAACAAAATGAAACAAGTGTATAAACATGAAACAAAAAAAAAACATGGTTATCTATACTAATACTATAAAGAGGTAAAATTTGTAAGTTTGTATGTAGGGGGTAATCTTTGGAACCGCTGGTCGGATTGCCAAAATTCTTTCATTGATAGATAGCTGCAATGTTCCTGAGTGCTATGGGATATAAAACATCACGCTACGATCAAATGGAGCTGAGCAGCGGGTGAAACCGCGCGGGAGTAGCTAGTACAATGTAAAAAAGAGTAGGTAATATAAGGCAAAATATGCGTCACAAGCACGCGAAATGGCCTTCGCTTAGCATATGCAACGACACTATGCGAGACAGTGTCGCAGCGCTGATTTTCAGCGATGGCCTCTGACTGATAATCCTTCTTCTTGCATCTTGGCTTTAAACAGAAGATGGAACGGGGAGAGGGGGGGGGGGTCAGGTTAGTCAGTAAGAGTCTGAGACTCCCTACCGACTTACCCTTGGCGAGTGAAGCTATTTGATGACTTTTTTCATGTGATAGGACGGCCAGCGAGTGTATTACCTGATAGTAAGCAATCGGCGTCGCCCATGGATACTCGCAACACGAACGAAGTTACGATTCCATTGCTTGTATTTTATTTTTATTTTATGTAATATGTCGGCAAACGAGCAGACGGATTATCTGATGATAAGCAATCAGCGCCGCCCATGGACACCCGCAACGGAGGAGTTACGAGTGCATTGCCGACCTTTTAGGGATTAGAGAATTGGAGATTTAGGGATTGAGGAGGGATTGGGACTCCGGTAACCTCACTCACACTGCGAAACACAACGCTGTGGTTGTTTCACGCCGGTTTTCTGCGAGGCCGTGGTATCACTCCGGTCGAGCCGACCCATTCATGGCAAAGCTTGGCTCTCACACACTTGACTCTTCTGGAGTTGCGAGGGTCTATGGGCGGCGCTGATTGCTTACCATCATCAGGCGATCCGAGTCTATCTACTACTCCTTGAATATACTGACCTTTCGTCGAAGCTGTTGGTGATGCAGGTAGCAGCCATCTTCTCAAAGTCCACGGCAATCACGGGCCTTCTTTGTGCTCGACTATCATATAACCTGTAACAACAAGAAACATTAATAATTAGCCAAAATATTAATTAAACTAGCTACTGTCCAGCAGTTTCAAGGCTACTAAAAATCTTTTTTTCTTGTAAGGGGAAAACCATCAAATGACTTCTCCCGCCCAGGGCCGGGTAGGAGGGAGTGTCAGACTCTTACTGACTAAAAATCCCCCCGTTCCTTCTCCTCTCTTTCCGTTTCCTTTCGCTGGACCCAAAAGAACTCACATCTTTAGTAAGTCATCATCATCAGCCTATAAGTGCTCACTGCTGAGCAAAGGCCTCTTCTCATACTGAGAAGGTTAGAGCATTAACACTTAGAACGCCACAATGCTGTCCGACGCTAGCGAAGGGTTAGAACAGTTTTTGTCGGCAGTCAAATGCTTAATCACCACGCTTGATCAATGCGGGTTGGCGATTTCAAACTTATAATTAGAAATTATAAGTCCAGGTTTCCTCACGATGTTTACCTTCACCGTATGTCAGTGGTGTCTAAATAATCATAGAAAGTACATATAACTCGGAAAAGTCACATTGGTACTTGCCAGGTTTCGAACCCACACCCTCATGCATGAGAAGCGGGCTCCTTAACCTCCGGGCCACCACGACATCCATCATCATCATCATCATTAGTAACCTATTAATAATAATTTTGCTATTGACTTACCTAACATATCCATGTCTGGAACACACAGCGACTAACCTCCCGCCCTCTTGCGGTAAGAAGGTGAGGTCAGTCACCCAAACAGGCCTTCTGAGTTGCAACCAGTCATGAGGGAGGTTCTTGGCTACGAATGTAGGTGCGGTCTCCCCTATACGCCATAGTTTCAAGTCGTTTTCTTCTCCACCTGCGATTTTTTTACTTAATATGTCGCCAAACGAGCAGACGGATTACCTGATGGTAAGCAATCAGCGCCGCCCATGGACACTCGCAACGGAGGAGTTACGAGTGCGTTGCCGACCTTTTAGGGATTAGGGATTTGGAGATTAAGGGATTTAGGAGGGATTGGGGGAGGAGAAGGATTGGGCCACCGGTAACCTCAGCCTCACTCACACGGCGAAACACCACGCTGTGGATGTTTCACGCCGGTTCTCTGTGAGGCCGTGGTGTCACTCCGGTCGAACCAACCCATTCGTGCCGAAGCATGGCTCTCCCACACTTAAATGCGAAACAAATCCTTACCGGTAGCAAAAACAGTATCATCATCTGCACAGACCCTCATCCGATCAATTTTGCCAACGTTAACAATCTCCTCAGTTTTCTTGCTCCATATCTTCACGACTCCACTGGAGACTGCAGCCAGCAGCTTCCTCTTACACCGGCCGAGGCCAACGACCTCACCTGGCGCGAAATCAGCTGTGTAGGACTTCGTGAAACCTTGGAGTGTATTGTAGATTTGTATCTGTAGTGTAAATGAGCAGGATTAGAATCTGAATCAGACTGTTTGATTTGCATTGAAAAAATCTTTTTGTGATTTATAAATACGGTAGTTTTCAACTAGTCAAATTTAATACTTTTATTCAAATGTAAACAATAGTATTTTTGCGTCAAAGCTTTCTTATTTCTTAATAATTAGCTACAAAATATCTAAAAGTTAGTGTATCGATCGATCGATGAATAAAAGTATGGGTTTTTTTCAATATTTTATTGTATTGAAACGTCGAATTAATTTATTTTTAACCTAGGAAACTACCCAATTATTGTTCCGTGAGTCTGTGTGTGATGTGTATGTGACATATTGTATGTTTGTAAACGCACCCACAGGAGAAGGAGAATTGAGACGCAACGTTTTTAAATAGCGTATACATGGTCGGGAATCAAAATCAGTCACGGCGTCATCATCATCACATCGATTGGAGGAATACTTCAAAGATGTAAGTTATTAAGTTTTTAGACCTTGATAATGATAAGAGTGTAAATGAGTTATTAAACGCACAAACCTTCCCTAGTCACAACCCACAAAAGGCCGACAGCCAAGTCAAAAGTCAAAAATCATTTATTCCAATTAGACCTTTACAGGCACTTTTGAACGTCAAACAAAATTTAAAACAAAAAATAGTGTCAGTCTGTCGGTCAGTCCTCTTAGTGAAGCTATTTGCTCGTTCCAAAGTGTAGATTCCGATGGAGCACAATTGTAATTTTTTTTTTTTGGAGTTTACGGCCTGGATACAATTCCTTTAAGTAAACACAATTGTAAAGTTGTAACTCGGTGTTGCCAGTGTCCTTGCGCGGCGCTGATTGCTTACTATAACTTGATATAACTACATAGTATAAAACAACGTAGCATTTTCTGTCCCTATATCCCTATGTACGCTTAAATCTATAAAACTACGCGACGGATTTTGTTGCGATTTTTTTTTAATGGATAGATTGATTGATGAGGAAAATTTATATGTATAACAACTAGCTTTCGCCAGCGGCTTCACCCGCGTGCTGTGTAAATCAATAATAATAATCTCCAATGGGTAAATTTATAAGGCTACACACGCGACGGAAACTTAAAAAAGTTAGTAACTTCTCCTGTTTTCCCAATATTTCCCTTCACTGCTCTGCTTCTATTATTTGTTGTGTGATGAAAAGTGTCCTATAACCTGCCCAGGAGTATAAAGAATAATCTTACCAAGTTTTTGTAAGGTTTGTATAAGGAAGATACATACAGACGGACAGACAAAATTTTTACTGATTGCAGTTTTGGCATCAGTATCGATCACTCATCACCCCTGGTAGTTATTTTGAAAATATATTTAATGTACAGAATTGACCTCTCTATAGATTTATTATATTTATAAGTATAAATAACATCCATTAAATAGTGGAGGAATTCGGTATCAGCATTGCACCCGGGCAAAGCCAGGGTGGGTCATAAATAAATTAAGTCACCTGTTGGTTTTTGCGTCCGATAAGTATTTCTGTCTGATCAGCGTTGCCCCACTCCATCCGTGTGATCCCCTCATCTTTCTGCAGTGTCTTTATGTCAACTAGGTTCTCTATGTATTTCTTATTATTTTTAGTTGTATCTGTGTGGTATTTTATGTCTGAAATTTTTACACAAAAATATACATGAATAACATCCGGTTTCTGGAAGGTTTGTCAATGCTAAAATTAACTAATCTCCTGTTAAATCTCTTGTCAAGTCATCTGATTGGTTGTTGATAATGCGGTCAACCAATCAGATGACTTGACAAGAGATTAAATTGATTTTAACATTGATCAGCCTGATCTAGCATGGCTTGAAACTAGTCGAGTATCTCGTCAAATTATTACGTGAGTAAGCCGAAAACATAATAAATAATTGATCAGCCTTTCGGAAACCGGGTGTAAGTCTCTGAATGGAATGAGATAGACACACATTATCAATGTAACTGATTCAGGAATTGAGTCCAAAACTTTGATGTCAGGGTTGCGAAGGAGTGGCCTTGACCTCAAGCAGGACAAGGAACAGGTTCGTCAGTAAAAGTCACTCCACCCAAGTGAAGAAAATCATTTGATGATTTTTTGCCCTCAAAAAAAGGAAATGACCTCAAGGTCACAACACAGTTTTAAATAAACTTTGTAAAATAATATGTATTTCTTGTATTTAAAAAGTATTGAATAGAATTAGTTATTTGTCATGTATCAAATTATGAAAAAGAGTAACCATGGAGTTTCTTGCTTGTTCTTCTACATTGAAATCTACACTTTGGAACAAGCAAATAGCTTCACTAGAGGACTGACTGTCCTGAATCAGTTGTAAATTCAGTTTGTTTGAACTGGAGTTCGAAGCTGGGACGAACTGTTAATCTGTTGCATTGTAGAATGTGTCTTGTTGCATTGAACATTATCACAAATAATAGGTTAACTCTTACTACTAGTGTTTACTGTTGAAAAATATTACGAAAGAGGAGAATTATGTTCTCAAACTTATTCTGCAGTATTTTGACCATGCTAGCAATATAATACACATATTTTATGATATATAAACCAATCAAAACTATAGTAGAATTACTGAAATTAACAAATCCGCTTACGTCGCGTGGTTTTTGTTTACATTTTTTAGCTACTTATTTACAGCAAAATTAAGTCATTATTAAACGCTAAATATGCTTAAAATACGTTACTTAGCCTCTGTAGATATAGAACAAAATAAATAAACTACTATATTAACGTTAAAAAAGACATATAACTCACAATTTCTTTGAGTAACTAAAAGAAGTCAGTTATTTGAATTTTTGTAATGAAAACTGTACTTACGTTTGAAAGAACCTATTTTACTAGCGACAAATATGTCAATCTCTTTATCTTCTAACAATAACATTGTTATTTCTATTATTTTTCAACTATTTTAACAATATTTATGCACATCGCAACCACAGTAAACACGTGAATACGAATGTCAATTTCAATTGACAAGTACGTCAAATTGTAATTTTGACAAGCAAAGGGTGATCAGTTATTAAATAAAAAAGCTACTATTTAAAATAAAATTGTCAAGCCCAATCTTGCACTTAGATAGACAGAAATGATAAAAGGCCAGATAATACATTTAATACAGCATATTTGTTTCGTTTGCTCTAGTAACTGAATTCTTAATTGCTCATATCGAAAACAGGTTAGTATTTTAATTTAAAAAAATATTTCGAGGAGCACAGCTTTACAATAAGCTTATTGTAAAGCAGCATGCAAGCATTTAGCACATTTAATACGCAGCTACGCATAATCTAATTACAAACAAGATATTTGAGAAATGAGAGCATTGGATGGGACTTGTTTATAGTTTTTAATCATTGTTATTGTTCTCAAGTATCTAAACGGCATTGTTTATTGTTTTTATTGAGAATTAAGTTTTTTTAAACCTAAACCTAATTAATGTTAAAAAAAACAAATTCAAAGGATTAGTTTTTGATCACTGTCACTCTAATTATAAGTTTGGATTGCCATACTGCCTTGAACAATAGTGATGATCATTTGGGTTCAATAGATAATCCTTCTGGTTTATACCTTGATCATTAAAAGGAATAACTTTTCCGTGTGGTAAGAGGCCTTTGCTTAGCAGTGGGTTATGGACACAGGATGATTAGATAAATAAAACAAAACGACTGTGTTTAACAGATTTATTTTCAGAGTGTACACTTAAATAAATAACGTTTAAAAAATAGTTATGTATAAAATCTTATGATAATACATTTTTCGAATGACACAATATAGGTGTACTGACATATTGATATTTTAATTTTTTTGACGAAATGTATTAAAATGTTATTTGCATACATTAATCGTCCTCAATCAGTCATAGTATAAAATAAATAAGTAAATTGTTACGCTTTTTTGACAATTTTTAAGTCAAGAAAGAAAGGACAATTAGTAAGTCAGGCTCCCTGGACTAATAGAGATATTTGATGTTTTTTGAGATATATAGTGATAATAATAACTAAGAAACTTGGCAATTACTGTTACTTTCTGTAACAGACTTCTTGTCTTGTCTTTATAAATAAGAAAATTCAATAAAGATTTAAATTACAGCACAAGGATTAGTTGTTTTCAATATAAAATCTACATTTAATTCAATAACGTCAAACTAGACGAAATTATGATAAGTTCATAGATTAAATATTTTAAGTTCAGCATTAGTCAGTTCAGTTTCGATATTTGATTCACTGACAATATTTCTGCTGCTACACCTTTCATCATCAAATAAGAGAAATATTTTCTCAACTAGCAACACAAACATCAGATGTTTTTTAACCATTTCTACGAGTCGGCAGGAGATGTCACATTTGCTGAGCCATCTAGGCCTCCGCCCTCTCCACCATCTCCACCCATTCCGGCGCCCATGATCCCTGGGCAGCAGGAGCAGAAAAAGCAAGTTAAGCAGGCTATGCACGCCGCCAATCCTGCTTTATTTGCCATGCCTTGCATTTGATTCGGTGGTTGCCCTTGTATGAAAAACCAAAATTATTATAAGTAAAATTAATAACAGCCTTCTATAAACAGGAGTTTTAAGGAGTAGGAGGTTTCAGTGTGGGAGAGCCAAGCTTCGGCACGAATGGGTCGGCTCGACCGGAGTGATACCACGGCCTCACAGAATACTGGCGTGAAACAACCCACAGCGTTGTGTTTCGTCGTGTGAGTGAGGTTACCGGAGGCCTAGTCACTCCCCTTCCAGATCCTTATATCCCCAACTCCTATCTCCAAAAGGTCGGCAATGCACTTATGTAACTTCTTTGGTATTGTGGATGTCCATGGGCGGCGCCGATTGCTTACCATCAGGTAATCCGTATGCTCGTTTGCCGACTCATAAAAAAACTGGAGTGGATAGTCAGACGTAATAGTTTTATAGTCGGAGTCACACATTGTTAACACCACACCGAATGAGTCGATGTGTTGACTCTTTCATTGTATTTTATCTCGCCGTGTGAGTGAGGTTTCCTTATTTTTTTATGTGATATGTTGACCATCAAGCCATCCGATTACCCGGTGACAAACAAACGGCGCCGCCTATGATGGACACCTTTAACACCTGAAGAGTTACGAGTGCGTTGACGACCTTTTTGGGATTAGCATTCTGGCGATTTAAGAATTGGGGAGGTTCCCCATCCCAATTCTTAAATCGCCAGAATGGACTGGTAATCTCATTCACGCGGTGTTTTACATCGGTTTTCTGTGAATCCGTTCAGCCTATCACTCGTTCGCGCCAACGCCAAGCCATTCCTGCCAAAGCTTGGCTTTCCCATATAGTATTTTTAATTATTAATTATATGCAGAAGTTTCAAGACAAAAAAACACAAATATTCTATTAAGTCTCTTTTAAGGCCCAAAGTTGTAGCGGTCTTTGAAGAATGAAACGAACCGCACCGGTTATGGTGAATAATTATGTTAAAAAATTCCTACCATTTTAGTAGTAGCATTTCTTACCGTACCCCTGTTGTTGCGGATTGCCTCCATATCCACCTTGTTGTTGAGGGTATCCCCCCCACTGGCCCTGCTGGGGTGGAGGGTAGCCAGCTTGCTGTTGATTTGGGTATCTGTGCTGAAATAAAAATAAAAATATGAATAATATTACGCCAGGTAATGGAGTGCAGACCACGTCTAGGCAAACGTAGTGTATGGCGCCCTCTGGCTACGTGGAGTATGCTCACTGTCACTTGTGCTGTGACGTAATTTTTTGGTTTTTTTATTTGATAGGTGATAGGTTATCAAACGAGCAAACTGTTTACCTGATGGTAAGCCATCAGCGCCACCCATGGACAGCCGCAACAAGAGCAAAGTTACGAATGCGTTCCCGACCTTTTGGGGATTAGGGATTGGGGAAGGGGAAGAATTGGGCCTCCGGTAACCTCAGTCTCACGGTGAAACACAATGCTGTGGTTGTTTCACACCGGTTTTCTGTGAGGCCGTAGTATCACTCCAGTCGAGCCGACCCATTCGTGCCGAAGCATGGCTCTCCCACATTTAAATATTTTATATTTGATTTTTAATGTGACTTGTAGTTACTATAAATATAGTACTTGGTTAGTTTGTATTTGAAATTGGTACCTTTTCAATATCTATTAGCTTGCCTGATAGTCAGAGCTTTACACATCATCAGCCTAAAGTGCTCACTGCTAAGCAAAGGCCTCTTCTCACACGGAGAAGGTTTGAGCATTAACCACGCTTGCTCAAGGCGATTACCGATTCCAAACTTAATATAATTAAACATTATAATTCTTGTCCTCGCGATGTTTTCCTTCACCGTATGTCAGTGGTGTCTATATAATGATAGAAAGTACATATAACTTGGAAAAAGTCACATTGGTACTTGCCAGGTTTCGAAATCGCATCCTTATGCATGAGAAGCGGGCCCTTAACGAGCAAGGCTTACAACATTATAACCACATACCTACCAATCACTTAACGTATCTTCTCACCTGTCCAGAATACTGCGGATATCCTTGTTGATATGGTCCCCCGCTTGGATACTCAGGGCTTTGGGGATATCCCCCGCCTTGAGGGTAACCGGGTTGTGGATATGCCCCATGGGGATAAGTACCCCTGTTACTATTGTTGTGGCTATAAGCTATAGTAGTTGTGCTGCAGAAATTGATTTGTTGCGGTATGCATTTAGAGCCGGTTGGTTCAGTTTGCGTTCCGCGGTTATCGATTTCATATTTCTGTGTAGATCTGTGATATTCCATTTGAGTCCCGCTGTGTACGTGAGTGACCTTGTAACGGTCCTGAAAAAGGAAAACAACATTAAAAAATACTACATGTTACTCGTTGATTATCCAAAAAATACTAGCTACCGCCCGCGACTTTGTCCGCGTAGTATGTTGATAAAAAGCAGCCTATGTGGTAATCCAGGGTATCACCTATCTGACCTCTCGCACCCGGCCTTAGTCGAGGCCATGGTTCGTAGCGAGAGGAACTGGGAAGCCGTCTGCTCTTTCTGCGAAGCAGTGATGCTCGCAAAGGAGGGGGCGGAGCGCGTGAGGAAGAAGAAATGATTTCCGGCCACCGCAAGCGCAGGTCTACGGACGGCGAGTAAGGGTAGCTCGCCGCCCGACCAGAACCAGACCCGAGCGGAGTTTTAAGTTTCAATTACCTGTGGGTATTGTTCATATCCTGTGCTGCCCGAAGGTCTGTAAGCGAGCCGGTTCACGCGTTCTCTGGTTCGACGCAAGCGCTCCGGTATATGTTGCTGTATCGATTGCTGTAATATTAAATATAGTTTAGTAATTTATTAAAAACTAGCTTTTGCCCGCGACTCCGTTCGCGTGCAATAGTGACTTCCTGCAGATTTTTGGTATAAATACTATCCTATGTCCTTTCTCGAGTTCCAAACTATGTCTGTACCAAATTTCACAGAAATCGGTTCAGTAAATTAGGCCTGAAGAAAAGGCATACAGATAGACAAACAGACAGATAGAGCGACAGATCGACAGACAGAGTTACTTTCGTATTTATAATATTAAGTTTGGACTAGCCAACTCCTACTTCGCACGACGAAAGGATCTAATATTCGGATTTATTTTTGATTGGATATCTCAATTTTCTCTTAGAGTAATATTTATCTGTGGGAGAGCCTAGGTATAGGTAAAATCTACCGGAGTGATACCACGGCCTCACAGAAATCCGGCGTGAAGCAACACTTATCTTGTGTTTCGCCGTGTGAGTGAGGTTACCGGAGTCATAATTCTCCCTGAACAAGTTAAAGTCAATACTTTAATTCACGATAATTACTAGGTAAATAAATAAAGTTTTAAGTTTAATACAAATAATTAAAAAACTGGTCCAGTCGTTTTTGCGTGAAAGAATTACATTCTCACAAACATTCACACTATTTACACCTACCTAATATTAATAAAAATATTAGTAGGAATGGTAGTAATATTTAGTAGGAATTAGTAGGATGTACCTATCTATACTTGGTAGATACGTGTTGAAAATCGCACAATAAAAAGTTCAGAGAAACTATATTATAATATAGAGAAAGCGAAAACCAGTAACTATGTAGATTCTTAGAAGATCGGAGGTGGTGTTTTTTTTAATTCAAGAAGATTCTGTTTAAGAATGCAACTCACAATGACATTCCCCATTTCGAGGGTATCTTGACATGCAGTTTTTACAGAATGTATTCCTCGGCGTACTATTAAACATTTTGCAATTCATTTGTTGGTAGATTATTTGTTATTATTAATTTGTATTTTTTAATTTTAACATTTTACTTTTATTACTTGTAAATTTGACATAAACTGAGTGATGAAATGACGTGACTATGACAGAAGTTTTTGTTTGAAAAAAGGTTAAAATATTGGTATGAAAATCTTAGAATAGGATACAAAACTCTGACTTTAATAATAACTTTATTTCTGAGTTTGTTTCGGCATTTCTTTCCCACACATTATTTCTTTTGTGCCTTATATTGAGGGTGTACAAATAGTACCCTTTTTTATGTAATAGGTCGACAAACGAGCAGACGGATTACCTGATGGTAAGCAATCAGCGCCGCCCATGGACACCCGCAACAGAGGACCTTAGGGGGATTAGGGATTTCTAGCTATACTGGTTGCAAACTGACACTTGCGTGAGCGTGACTGTCTTCAGAACGGGTCCACTTAAACTGGTGCGGTTCTTTCTTCAAAAGACCACTACAGAATGAACTTGCACGGTTCTCTCACATTATGTTATTTTTACATTGTCTGGACTTGAAAAGAGACTGACCTCTGAGTTTGTTTCGGCATTTCTTCTCAGAGTAGTCAGATAGGAAATGCCGGCTTCATCTAGTTTTTCACATATAATTTGACGTGTAAGTAAGTGCCGTTTTATGGCCTATTTGCAAAAATAAATTCATTGTTTCATTGTTTCATTGAAGACACGGTGGATCATACGGTGGCGGTGTGCCCTGCTTGGGCTGATCACCGCCGTGTCTTAAGTGAAGTGATCGGTGGTGGCGACCTCTCGCGCCCGGCCTTAGTCGAAGCCATGATGCGGAGCTAAAGGAACTGGGAAGCCGTCTCCTCTTTCTACGAAGTGTGATGGTCGCAAAGAAGAAGGCGGACAGTATAAGAGAACTATTCTTCTCATGTGGGAGAGCCAAGCTTCGGCACGAATGGGTCGGCTCGACCGGAGTGATACCACGGCCTCACAGAAAACCGGCGTGAAACAACCACAGCGTTGTGTTTCGCCGTGTGAGTGAGGTTACCGGAGGCCCAATCCTTCCCCACCCCCAAATCCTCCTCAATACCTAAATCTCCAAATCCCTAATCCCTAAAAGATCGGCAACGCACTCGTAACTCCTCCGTTGCGGGTGTCCATGGGCGGCGTTGATTACTTACCATCAGGTAATCCGTCCGGTAAGCACCTGCGTCAGGCGGAAGGTGAGGACACCACGGCGTCTTACCGCTGCTATTTATAACAGCGTACTTCAGTTAGTTAGAGTCTGACACTCCCTAAAATCACATCTGAAATCCTAGGATGGGGTAGGTAACGATTTTTAAATGAAAAAAAAAGAAAAATGCAATCAAGTCATCATTTTATTCAAGGTATCATAATTAAAACTAGTGTCCGACCGAAAGTTCGGTTTCGGTTTCGGCCGAGTTTCGGCTTAAAATCAAGATCCGGCCGCAGTTTCGGATTCGGCCAAAATCAGCCGAAAAGTTTTGCCGAAACCGAAACTTATTTGGCAAGTTCACGTTCGTCGAACTTCGTTTTCTGTGGCAACACTTTGACGGACGCTGTCGGTCCTGTTCGGGAATTGTCGTGCGCCGTTCGGAATAGTTCGGATAGTTCTGTAGCTAGTAGTTACTAGTAACAACATCGATCACTAATAAAGAACTAGATACACAATCCCATACAAAAGTTCGCTTCAAAACTGTCGTCAACTGTATTTAGGTACTTATACTTGAAATAAACATGCATTGATGTAAATTAAACCTTAAATGCAACTCATAGAGTTGTTTTCACAAAGTGATATACAAAATCTAAACATTTTTTGCATAAATCATAAGAAATTGAACCATATTTGCATGATTTTAAGTCGAATTTACAATGTGTCAAAAATGAGCAATAAAATTTAACGACTTCGGTTCACCGCTAGGACAAAGAATGATTGGAGTCGAAATGTCTCGTAATAAATATATTTATTTCATTTTTTTTTTGATAATTTATAAAAAAAAAATACGAAAATTAAAACGCATTACTTATAGTATTTAATGATAATATTATTACTTAACGAAAATATGAAATTCCATCCATTTTTGCGTCTTAGATGTGTGTTTTTTGCAGTTTTTAAACGAGCACTGAGGCGTGTTTACCGTCGGAGCATTCGAGTGGTACTAAACTAAAACTACACCGCGATGTTGAGTTTGGTGGACTTTCAGTTAGGACATTTTTTTGTCACTGATTGTGTATCTAGTTCTTTATTAGTGATCGATGAGTAACAATTACTGATTTGATTTAGATGACTGATTTGACTAAGAACTTAATTTGAAAAAATAATAAAAATGGTATACATATTTTTAATTTTATATTAAATGAATGATTATTTCCATTTCATGTCCTAATTAAGGCAAAATAATAGGTAAAATGCACCAAATTTCAGTATTTTAAGAAATTTTATAGGTACCACCATGTTAGTTTCGGTTTCGGTTTCAGCCGGGAAACCAGTTTCGGTCGGACACTGATTAAAACTCATACTTAGCTTCTAGCGGCGACTTCGCCCGCAGTTCGTGAGTAAAAAGTATCATGTATGTTATTAAAGACTATAATCTATCTCTGTGCCAAATTACATCAGATCCGTTCAGTAGTGTTTACGTGAGAGAGTAACAAACATCCATCCGTACTTACACACTGTAGCGTTTATAATATTTGTAGAATTACACATTACCAATTGTAATAATTAATCACTACATAACAAATTAAACAATCTCGCTTTCTCTGTCCCTATATCCCTATGTATGCTTACATCTTTAAAATTACGCAACGGATTTTGATACTTTTAATACTTAGATAGAGTGATTGAAGAGGAAGGTTTATATGTAAAATAACATCCATTAAGATAATTTATAGAATCAGGCTTAACTTTGCGGAAATCTATGACATTACCTAAATGTTAGGAAAACGAAACGAAAACGTTTTTTGCACGTGTGCATATGTATTATTGCATAGGAGTGGGATGGCATCCTGCAACAAGCCTGGATTTTTGTCGCGGAATAAACACTAAATATTTTTCCTAACATTTAACATTCATTAAATAGTGGAGGAATTGAGTATTAACATTGCACCCGTGCGAAGGTAAAGCGGGTCGCTAGTAGGTATTGTTGAAGACCAAAACCCAGGACAAAGTAACAAAACCATAATAAATATATTAAATATTATTAGTTCAAATTTTGCAACTAGATGGCGTTGCCGCAATTAAAAGCGAGCTATGGTTTCGTTACAACAAATAGTATAAGTGTGTAATTTCTTTGGTATTTCAGGTTGAGATTCATAGTTCAAATCAGCTCAGATTTCACAGTTCACATTCATAGTTCAAATCCATAGTTCATATTTAGTTCAAATATACGAACCAGCAGTTCAAGCGTATTAGTGGTTTAAATTTATTTTCAACCCTATTCTAAGCTACAACAGATCAACGATTACTTCGGTAATTAACAGGTATCTATAGGTTGCGGGTTAAGCGCAATGAGGCACCGCGACCTCGGCCCAGAGCAGGAGAAGGAACAGGGGGGTTTTTAGTCAGTAAGAGTCTGACACTCCCTCCTGCCCGGCCCTGGGCGGGAGAAGTCATTTGATGATTTTCCCCTCACAAAAAAAAAAAAAAATACGTAGTATTATAAAAAAAAAAACAAATTAAGTAGCAAAAAATATAGCAGATACGCAGCTGTTGATCAAATTTACTTGGTCAATATAATAAATAAATCTTGTTACATTTTTATAACATCAACACACTCATTACTCAAGTTTAGTGTGGGAGAACCATGCTTCAGCACGAATGGGTCAGCTCGACCGGAGTGATACTACGGCCTCACTGAAAACCGGCGTGTAACAACCACAGCGTTGTGTTTCGCCGTGTAAATGACACTATGGTAACCGAAGGCCCAATCCCTTGCCCTACCCTCATCTCTTCCCTAACTTTAAATATCCAAAACCTTTATTTCCAAAAGGCCGACAACGAACTCGTGTGTTCATGAGCGGCGCTGATTGCTTACCATCAGGTAATCCGTCTGCTCGTTGGCTGTCCTATTACGTAAAGAAAACTGGGCATTTTAAGAAACATGAGGCATGTGTTTTTCTTTAGTAAAATTGTCTCTGAACCGGTTTACCTTCCTAATTTTCCTACCTCAATTCGAAGGGTGTTTTTGCCCCAAGGTGGAAAATCCTTATAAAGCCCCTTCGCTTGAGGAGACGAACGGAACTGGCACCACAAGATGCAAGGAGAATCTTGCCGCCTGACCAGAACCAGAAGCAAGCGTACTGCGCGGCGCGTAGCGTTCCGCGCGCGCCTCATAGAGCCAATAGACCACCACAGACCAATAGGGCTGATGTTCAGCCGGGGTTGCGGGGTAAGCGCAATGAGGCACCGCGACCTCGGCCCAGAGCAGGAGAAGGAATAGCGGGTTTTTAGTCAGTAAGAGTCACTTGCCTCACCCTGGGCGGGAGAAAACATTTGATGATTTTCCCCTGACAAAAAAAGGTGCAAGAAGAAATGAGGTGTGAACTTCTCCCGTGCGGGCCCGTGCCTCGCCTTAAGGCACGTTTGGACCCAACGCACCCGCGTCCTGTTTGTCGGGATGCCAGAGTTACCACAAAGTTCTCCTACGCAGGACGCATTTAAAAAAATCTTATTTGAATAACGATTTTTTTAAAACAATATAACGTTCCAGGAAGCTTAGTACGTACGTGTCAAACTGAAGCCTAGTTTTCCATAATGACATCACTCCCTGCTTACACCAAAACTGTCGGCGTGTAGTCGTAAATATGTTTCAAGGAGAAACTAATTTTCCATCGGCCACTTCGTGGTTTGATAACAAACTTGTAATAAGGGGGAGTTCCACTGTTGCGACTAAATTTTTTAACGTAGGTTTTTATACATTGTTGAAATAATTTTTAATTTTATTGGAATGCAAAAGGTTGTTCGAAAAGAATATTGTATAGTTTTTTGTTGTTTTTATTTTTTTTACGTAATAGAATCTAATCCGTATTAATTTAATTATAAAATAATAGCTAGTATTGATATAAATAAATAAATAAATGGTAAGCGTTTTGTGAGTTTTGGTTAGCGGGTTATTTTCATTTTATTAAAAATTAAATGATGTTAAGTGTGGGAGAGCCATGCTTCGGCACAAATTTATTTATTTAGTTATATTTAAACATTACATTCATCATTACAGGCACACCTAATACGATAAATGCAGTTACATATTATTAGTAAACTTATAACACAATATCCGGGTAATAACCGTAAAATAATTTAGACAAAGAAAAACAAAAGAACATAAGCACAAAGAACCTTAATTAAACTTACAGGATAATACATTTCCACAAAACTATCCCTAATAAATGTAAATAACTTTAGTAATAACAAATATGTACTTATATTTTAAAATCTATGTACCTAGTTACTAACAACATAAATTATATAAATAGATGGGTCGACTCGACCGGAGTGATACCACGGCCTCACAGAAAACCGGCGTGAAACAACCACAGCGTTGTATTTCGCCGTGTGAGTGAGGTTACCGGAGGCCCAATCCTTCCCCTCCCCCAATCCTTAAATCTCCGAATCCCTAATCTCCAAAAGGTCGGCAACGCAGTCGTAACTCCTCCGTTGCGGGTGTCCATGGGCGGCGCTGACTGCTTACCATCAGGTAATACGTCTGCTCTTTTGCCGACCTATTACATAAAAAAAGACAGTAAATTTAGGTGAACAGGGTTCCCTATCTAAATGAAGTTTATCTTGAGTTTCTTTGTTAGTCAATCTCTCGTGTGTTAATCTTTAGTTTAAATACTCACTGATGATTTATTGTTGTTCGATATGACAACAATTGTTTACTTACTATGTTCGTGGGCGGCGCTGATTACAATGCCATAGCTAACCACGGAACAACACTTTGTGTGATCCACAAATTGTTGTTTCGGGTCTTGGTGTGATGTCTATGTGACATTGTATGTTTGTAAACGCACCCACAACGCAGGAGAAAATACTAAAGTGGAGCAACGTTTAAAAAAAATTGCTATTCCATAAAATCTGTACAAATGTAATTAAATACGAATTGATGTGAGGCTCGAGTAAAACAAATGTAATTTTTTTACATTTTTTTCCACCCGTACAAGAGCGGCTGGACAAGGCTGGCATGGTGGGTCATTGTGTAGCCCAGTTTCTCACGGGTCATGGCAAATTATTTTCATTTAAGCTTGTTGATTCCCCACGTAATATGAATGTAGAACAAATTTCCGTGCATTTAGGCGTTATTGCCATACCTATTACTGGAAACAACTATAGCAGCTCACACATAGGTCCCATTACAATAAAAATATAAAATTATCCGTGGTGTATGGTGACTGGGCTTCTCCCAGTTGTACAGTCTCTTAGGGCTAACTAGGGAAGTGGAAACTATTTCGTTTTTTCTTCTCCTCAAATAATATCTTCTGATTTATTTCGTTGCGGGATCTAAGACAGTCATTCATGTCCCTGGGACGCGCCGGTAAATACATATATGTATGTAAGTTAGTTTAGTAATTATATAATATTATATATGTACACTTTCCCAAACCTAGGTTGCATATTTTTTTGTTTGATATTCATAATAAAGTCCTTAACTTATATTCTTCTTACTACTTACCTAAAACTCTCATGTTCTCAATTACATGAGATTAAAGTATACCTAACTGGTGTTGCATTAATTTTTCCTTGCATGCATCTTTGTGTGAACACTGCCTACCATTGTATGGAAGATAACATAAATGATCTATTTATGTCACACGCACGTTATAATCCGCTGTACAACATTACGAATAGAAACCCCAAGTGTAAGTGCCCACTGCTAAGCAAAGGCCTCTTCTCACACGGAGAAGGATTGACCATTTATCACCACGCTTGCTCAAGGCGGAATCTAAAAATCTATAGTAATGATCGCCGTTTTAAAAAAGTCTGTCGCCTTTACTCGCACATAGTGCATTTTTAAAGTGCACAATGTCATTCTGATTTTATGTAACACATTATAGTAAAAGTAAGTTTATCTCATTACTCTTTTATCATCTCTTAATCAATCTTCTTGTTAATTAATATAGATAAAACAGCTAAGGAATAAGTTTTCAAAAAAACTATTTCTCAACTAGTTTCTTTCAGCCGCTTCGTCCGCAGTACCAGGGTAGAAAATAATTTTCTTACTAGCTTTTGCCCGCGACTTCGTTCTCGTGGAATAATGACCTCCTGCAGATTTTTGGTATAAAACAAATCGATTCAGTAGTTTAGGCGTGAAGAAAATATAGACAGACAGACAGAGTTACTTTCGCATTTATAAAATTAGTTTGGATTTGGAAGTTTGGATTCCAGACTGTTCTATCTCTGTCTAAATTCCATTCTGATTCACCTATGAGATATTTGGTTTAGGCGCTGAACTAAAGGTCAAATCTTGGTATGTCTTTTTATATTAAAGTGATCTTATAAAATACATACAATGATTTTGTATTTTTCTTTAAAATTAGCTAACATTAATTTAGGTTTATAACTACCCAATTTTAAATATTACATTCTACATTCAATTTTTAGATAAAAACTTATTGCAATATAGTTTAAAGTCAGTTAATTACAAAACATATATACCATAGTAGCTTTTACATGAAAGAAAAACCAACGTCCTTTCATCCATAATTTCAAATTAAGAGAGATTTTCATTTGCAATATCCTCATGGATAACCTCAAGAGGACTTTGACTCCAATCTATTTATAATTAAGTCGTTGTATAATTATTTCACTGGCTAAACGCCAACCTAACACGAATAGTTAACTTGCCTAGATTCACAGTGTTAATTACGTCAATTATCTGTTCAATGTTTTTGTGTCTTTATCTCATAATCTGTGTCTTTTATGCAATATGGCGATTATGATAGACTTGTTTAAGATTGCGGCCTTATCTTATTTATTGATATTACGTGATATCTTAATGTATGTACCTACATTATGCGGTAGTGATAATACAGAAGTTGAGACTCCGTGTTCCTATAGTCTGTCGGCTTAAGTGGTTAACTAAAGGTAAACAATGTTGGTATGTCTTTTTATATTAAAGAGCTCGTATAAAGTACATACAAAGATTATTTAAATTCAGTTTATTAGCTAACATCGATTTAGGTAAATGGCTGATGGTACCTAAACATTTTTACATACAATTTTCAGACAACTTTTAGATATTTTTATTATAACTTTCGTGAGACATTAAAAATTAATTATTATGCTTTCGGCTTACTCACCTAATAATTTGATATACATATATACATATGGGTTTCTAGTATGACTTGAAACTAGTCGAGTATCTCGTCAAATTATTTTGTAAGTAAGCCGAAAGCATAATAATTAACTTTTAGATAAAAAGGTGTGCCATGATTGTTTATTATCAAACCGATAGAACACAATTACTTGGATTATACTAAAAACTAAATATTATAAATATAAATATTAGGTCTTTTAATTCACTTAAGACCCCTTGTTCAACTTAGTAGAAGTTGCAACCTCTGAATCCAATTACTCAACTTTAACTAATAACTTCTTCTTCTTTCTTCTTATTCGGTGTGTGTCGATGGACGGCGTTGATTGCTTATAAACAACAGGCAATACGTTCTGTTCGTTGGAAGCCTGAGACAATAAAGTGAAGAACAATTCACCAAAGACATAATTAAAAAAATATATAAAATAAATATTCAATTCATTAAACAGATAACAAACGCATCTATAAGCAACTGGCTGACGTGCAACGTGTCGCGGGTTCAAGTCTCGCACGGAGCAACACTTTGTGTCACAATTTATTATTCTGAAACAGGAGAAAATTCTAGAGAAAGGCAACGTTTCAATAAAAAAATCTATCAGTGAAAGAATTTCGGAAATCAGACCAGCGGTGGTTCCGAAGATTACCCCCTAGCCCTCTACATACGAACTTACAAATACTTTCTCCTTATAATATTAGTTTACATTAGTAGACTCTGATCTCTGTTTTCAGTATTTCTTCTCAGTATAGTCAGATAGAAGAAGCAGTAGTTGACAACCGGTTGTTGTGCAACGTGTCACGGATTCGATTCTCGCAGGGAATAGCTCGTCTTGTGATCCATCCAGTTGTTCCGGGTCTGGATGTGTTGAAAATATATTCTTAACTTTGACGCAGTAGCAGTATTTAATATTTTTACGGAATGTTGCACCACAGTTGTCATTTGTCAGACTGATTTAGCTAAAATTCTGAGTAGTCAGCCTGATCAATTAAGTTTTAAGGGTCCTATCAATCATTTTGAAATATCAATTATTCTGTTAAGACAGATAAAATTACCTTAATACCTACCAGGTCGTTCCAGCTTTGCACGGGTATTCAACTATCTCGCTAAAGAAAAAATGGTCACAAATTCCCAATGTCATGTCATAGGGCAGCGGTATGACACAAAATTGGGAATGGGCTGGCGGAATCCCGCCAGCTCGTCTGCCGCTGTATGATAGGAACGCTGTAGGAAGTCCTAAAGGTAAGCATTAGGCGTTGTCCATGGACACCTGCACACCAGAGGAGTTACAAGTGCTTTCCCGGTCTTTTGAGAATAAGTAGTTTTGGGGATTAAGGACGGAGGGAGGGGTAGGATTGGGCCTCCAGTAACCTTACTCACATGAATGAGGTTACCGGCTCAATCTCTCCCCTAGGAAACTACCCAATAATAAATAAAAAACCAAGACAGATGAGGAAAAAAAAGGAAGGCTACACCAACTTTTGAGGGACGATATTGTGAAAGTACCAGGGCCACTGTGGAAAATAATATTTAAAGAATATTAGTAACTATTTAAAACACTTAAAAAGTATCGTAACAACAAAACCTTACTACCTACACAAGTAGAAACACGTAATAAATTAAAATAGACTGACATTACACAAACAAGCAAACACAAGCAAGACTAATTAATTGCAAACATTAAATTTTCTTTAAGTCGCGCTGTCGCGTTAATGAAACCACACCTTTATGTACCGGTCAGTTTATAAAAACAATTCGCGTCGCGGTTGATTCAGTTTCGCTGAGTGCTTCGTGAAGTGCGCGCGTGTTACAAAATGGCTGCCAACGTACCAATTATTCTGAACAACGGACGAACGTGCCCTATTTTGGGACTGGGAACTTGGAAAGTAAGTAATTAATAATTATTATGAAGTATTATAAACTTTTTTAAACATAAGCTTGTATCAGGTGTGTTAATAAGTGCCGGGATTAAAACAGTAAAGATATTTGTATGGATTTAGAGTGCCGTCATACCTATAGCTTAGCATACCGTAAAACAGGGTAAATGGATACCTACACGAAATGTGTGAATAGATGTTGGCGAATTTTCCAAGTATACAGGTTGTCCGGTAAAGAATGGATAACCTTGCAATACCTTTAAGTATATCTTATGGCCATTCAAAAATATACATAAGTACAAAAAAACACGAAAAAAAATATTTTATAAAAAACTTGCAAATTAATTTATTACGTATAGACAAATCGTGCAAAATTTATTTTTAAAGCAATGTTTAATCATCGTGGTTATGCAATAATGTAATGAACGTAAATGTTAAAGGATCATTTTGTATTACCTTTAGCCCCAGTTCATTTACTTCAAGACATAATAATTTAGGTGCTACCTATGTATATTTATTTTTATTTGACATTTTTATATTTATTTATTGACATTTTTATTATTTTATATTATTGTTAGTGTAAGGACCGCGTGAGACTTGCCGTGCTTTTTGATCACCAGTCATCTGCGTTCTTACAGTTTGAGTACTTGCGCGACCCACCCAAATGTTCTTTTGATCGGTATTGTTCGTCGGACAACTCAGCAGCACTAGCTATACTGGTTGCAAACTGACACTTGCGTGCCTGTCTTTTGAACGGGTCCACTTAAACTAGTGTGGTTCTTTCCTCAAAAGACCACTACAGAATGAACTTGCACGATTCTCTCACATTATGTTATTTTTACATTGTCTGGACTTGAAAAGAGACTGACCTCTGAGTTTGTTTCGGCATTTCTTCTCAGAGTAGTCAGATAGGAAATGCCGGCTTCATCTAGTTTTTCACATATAAATTGACGTGTAAAAGTGCCGTTTTATGGCCTATTTGCAAAAAATAAATTCATTGTTTCATTGTTTTATTGTATGATACCTACTTTCCTTTTCGTTGTTTTTTCTGAATGGCCAAAGGATATACTAAATGGCATTTCAAGGTTATCCATTCTATATATTCACCCCTCTTCTGAGTCTATTCATCCCGTATTACGAAGATCGAAAATTTGTGCTCTTAAATTTTGTTGCACTATTTCACTCCACAGACATACCTACCTACAAAGTGATTTTACACAGTTTAAAGACATTTTTATGTAGGTATTTATAGTGCTGTCATACAGCGTAGCTTTTATTTTATTGCAATGCAAACTGAACGTGTATTCCTACAGAATACGGTAGTTTCAAACTAGTCAAATTCAATACTTTTATCCAAACGTCAAAAACGATACTTTTCTATGAAATTTGTATGAAAATTTGAGTTATGACGTCTTAACATTTTTGCGTCAAATAGCTTACTTATTTCTTAATAATTGGCTACAAAAATCTAAAACTTAGTGTATCGATCGATCGATGAATAAAAGTGTAGTTATTTATCAACATTTTATTGTATTGAAACGTCGAATTAATTTATTTTTGACCTAGGAAACTACTTAATTACAGCTCAATCGGTTGAAGATATCCGATTCAATATTTAGTAGTACGATTCCAATTCCATTTGTCAATTTTACTTGTAGGTATAGGTAAGTACATATCAAAGTTGCGTTCGTTTTTTGCCAGTTTATAGGTAGGCAACAAGCAAAAAAATTACACAATTCATTCATTGACATTTTTAACGATAGATAGGTATTTATTTAAGACTGAACGAAATTAATAGGTAGGTAACGATAATATGGAACTATTTATTTCACTTCAAGTAGGGTGGCCTTAGTTCATTATTTTACCGTAGGTATTGTCAATTTTATTTATTATTTTTATTTATTTATACACTTTATACAAAAGAATGTACAGGCGGACTTAATGCTTTAGGCATTGTCTGACAGTCGACCTTCAGATGGTGGAGAGATGAGAGTGGCAGGTGACAAAAGTATATATAACAAAATTTTATGACTATATGAGAAATACATTACTTAGACAGTACCTATATATATAAACATATAATAAAAATATGAATATCATTGTACAAATAAACATCAGGTAGGGTATTCTATAATATACAATACTTAATATAACTATAAAGTATAAGTACATAAAATACATATACTACATAGAAATATATAAATAAAATAAAAATAAGTAGTTATGAGAGATTTGAATTCGCCAACTTTTTAAGAAGATGCTCACGCAATCTTGTTTTGAAAGACAAACGACTGGTTGCCATCCTAATCTCCGTGGGTAGTGCATTCCATAGCATTACAGACTGAATAAAGAAAGAAGAGTGAAGAAAGTCAGTGTGATGACTTATACATTGAAGGTGACGATTATTGGAAGAACGAAGATATTTAGTATGGTTTGCACTGGTGTATTGAAATTGATTGACATTTTTATGTAATAGGGTGGCTAAAGAGTTGACGTGTTACTTCATCATCAGCCTATAAGTGCCCACTGCTGAGCAAAGGCCTCTTCTCACACGGAGAAGGTTAGAGCATTAATCACCACGCTTGCTCAATGCGGGTTGGCGATTTCAAACTTGTAATTAGAAATTATAAGTCCAGGTTTCCTCACGATGTTTTCCTTCACCGTATGTCAGTGGTATCTAAATAATCATAGAAAGTACATATAGCTCGGAAAAGTCACATTGGTACTTGTCAGGTTTCGAGACCACACCCTCATGCATGAGAAGCGGGCTCCTTAACCTCCAGGCCACCACGACACTTTATTTCTATGTATCCTTATTTTAATATATATATATAAGAAGATATTTTAAGTCCAAGTTACTTTGGTTTTCCTTCACCATTCACTGGATAAATAAAACATTATTATTTTGTAAACAGGAAACATATATCTAAGTAGATATGTATCTCAAACTACGCTTAGATCTCTAACCTATGATACACAGTTAATCAAATATAGATAAAACTGAACTTCCGTCTTAAAATGTAATATTTATACATCACTAGCGACCCGCTCCGGCTTCGCACGCGAGCAATGCTGAGACTAATTTTCTCCACTATTTAATGGATGTTATCTATACTAATATTATAAAGAGGTAAAATTTGTAAGTTTGTATGTAGGGGGTAATCTTTGGAACCGCTAGTCGGATTCCCAAAATTCATTCACTTATTTATAGCTACAATGTTCCTGAGTGATATAGGCTATAAAACACCACGCTACTATTAAATGGAGCCGAGCAGCGAGTGAAACCGCGCGGGAGTAGCTAGTTATACATATAAACCTTGCTCTTCAATCACTCTATCTATTAAAAACCCGCATCACCCGAACAGAACCAGACCCGAGCGTAGGGTGCGTAGCGTTCCGCGCGCGCCTCAAAGAGCCAATAGACCACCACAGACGGGACCTTATAGGGCTGATGTTCAGCCGGGATTACTTCTGCATGCTTAATCATGTACCGCGGCCCTGGCTCGGAACAGGAGAAGGATCAGGGTGGTTTTTAGTCAGTAAGACTCTGACACTTCTTTTTGCCTAACCCAGTGCGCTAGTAGGTGTTGGAGAGCCAAGCTTCGGCACGAATGGGTCAAGTCGACCGGAGTGATACCACGGCCTCACAGAAAACTGGCGTGAAACAACCACAGCGTTGTGTTTCGCCGTGTGAGTAAGGTTACTGGAGGCCCAATCCTTCCCCTCTCCTGATCCCTCCCAATCCCTAAATCTCCAAAACCCTTATGCCTAAAAGGTCGGCAACGCACTCGTAACTCCTCCGTTGCGGGTGTCCATGGACGGCGCTGATTGCTTACCATCAGGTAATCCGTCTGCTCGTTTGCCGACTTATTACATAAAAAAAATGTTTACATAGTCTTTATGTATGTATGTTTGGATTGTAAACCACCCCATAAATTGGATATCGATGAGGCAAACCAAGGTGAAACTCATAAATGTCAAGGACGACTTCAAATTGACAACAAAAAAGGAACTCAATTTTTCTATCATTAAACTGTTATTTTCTTTGAACTTTGTATAACAATGAACAATTTTACCTATAATTTGATATTCCGAATTCAAATTTCATCATCAGCCTATAAGTGGCCAATGCTGACCAAAGGCCACACACGGAGAAGGTTTGAACATAAATCACTACGCTAGCTCAAGGAAAGAAGAAAGAAGAAAGAAAATACATTTATTCGGAATCAGACATGAAAGCCAGAAAAAAAAACAAAAAATATAACACAAAAAACAATAAAAAGGTTAAAAAGACAGAAAAACAAAAACACGCTAAATATACAGTATCATATACACAGTGTTGGCAGACAGCAGAACACACAGTGTTGACAGTGTTCTACAGGGTTGGCAGACATGTCTAAACCGAACGGGTCGCCAACTCAGCTAAAAGCTGGGCACACTGAGCACCCAACACTGATTTTCAGTTGGCACCCCTGCAGTGACGCACGGACGAAAGCAAAGCATAACGAGTACGTTCAGATTATAATATAAGAAAGAAATTAAATTAAATATAAATTATAAAAGCAAAGATCATGTTCAAATGAAGAAAAGATACATGGAAAAATAATACCAGAATATATCAAAAACAAACTAGGAAAAAAAAACATTTTGTAATATGAGGATATTATAATTGAAATGTACCGTGGGGTATTTGCAATATAAAACACCATGAAATCGCAGTAGTAAACTCAGAAGTTGTGGGTAATCAGGGTGTCACGTCGGTTACATACTGCTGCGCGGTTCAGCGCTCATTTGTCCGTGGATCCGTATACCCACGTCGCGATGTTATTGTGTGATTGAAAAAGGCGGATTAGCGAATTCGTAATTTTATTAAAAAAAATACTAGCTTCGGGCTTCTTAGGCGTGTTGATACAAAGCATGTATAAATCCAGGGTACCTATCTATATACTAAATTTTACCCAAATAAGTCCAGTTGTTTTTGTGTGAAAACAACTAACAACTAACAAATAACAAACACACATTTATAATTTTAGTAGGATAAGTCTGGGAGTGCTATTCTGTAAATGGTAAATCTCATCTCGAAATACATCTCGAAAGTCACACACCACTTCGCTTCTCATCTCGCCTGTACACAAACGTCAATATACTCACTTGTTTTAGGTCTTTCATTTCGTTATTCACATGGTGGCGCCAGTGTAGATTTCAGTCCATTTGAGAATACGAAACTTTAAATAAACATGATTTCACTGCGGATTCAGAAGTGATTTCGCAAATTAACTTTTGAGAATAGCATTATTGTCCTTCACCGTATGTCAGTGGTATCTTAATAATATAGTTTTAAGTGTGGAAGAGTCACGCTTCGGCACGAATGGTGGTGGAGTGATACCACGGCCTCACAGAAAACCGGAGTGAAACAACCACAGCGTTGTGTTTCGCCGTGTGAGTGAGGTTACCGGAGGCCCAATCCTTCCCATTCCCTGCCCAGTTCCTTAATCTCCAAATCCCTGAAAGGTCGGCAACGCACTCGTAACTCCTCCGTTGCACACACCCTCCATGATTGCTTACAATCAGGTTATCCGTAGGCTCGTTTGCCGACCTATTACATAAAAAACATCATAGCGAGTACATATAACTCCCAAAAGTCACATTAGTACTTGACAGGTTTCGAACACCCATCTTCTTGTATGAGAAGTGAGCCCCTATAGGGTTAGCACAAACAACTCAACATGATAGTCGTGTCTGTGTTTAAAGAAGTCACAAATACCCCCTGCAATTTTATCAAACAAGGTCAAACCCCCCTACAATAAGAAGGGAGGAATTGATGACCAGTAAGGTCAGGATAATGGTAGTAATTTAAGAATATTTGATTCATGGAATGTACAATTTGCTTTGAAACGACAAATATTGGAATATCCATTAGTTCTTTAAAGGTTAGGAATATTTTATGGGAATTTAAAATTGCACGTTGCATTTTTTATTCCAAAATTCTGAGTCATAATATTTCTTTATTTGGTTCTATGTTGAAAAATAGTAACCATGGAGTTTCTTGCTCGTTCTTCTCTATAGGAATTGACACTTTGGAACGAGCAAATAGCTTCATTAGAGGACAGACAATTTTATCTTAATTTTTTTTTATGGTATAGGTCTTAACAAACGAACAGAGGTATTACCTGATTGTAAGTAATCGGCTCCGCCCATGGAAACCCGGAACACCAAAGGAGTTACGAGTGCGTTGCCGGCCTTTTAGGGACCAAGGGTTTTGGCTATTTAATCCACAAAAAACCGCATCAAAATCCGTTGCGTAGTTTTAAAGATTTAAGCGTACATAGGGATATAGGGACAGAGAAAGCGACTTTGTTTTATACTATGTAGTGACGAAAAGAAAATTAAAAACTAAATACTATAACTAATATTATAGGTATGTATATCAATAAAATGATACCAACAATCAAAATAAAATACTCATAGATAATTTAACGATATATTATTTAGATCCAATCACATCCTTATCATTTTGATGTTATTTATCTTAACAGTATATCGTCAACAAGCGGCTCTGTACCTACTGCTTCACACGCTTTAATTCCTCTACTATTTAATAGATGTTATCCAAACTTAATATTATAAATTTGAAATATATGAATTTATTTAATATATGAAATATAAAATGTATTAAACAAAAGTGTGGGAGAGCCATGCTTCGGCACGAATGGGTCGGCTCGACCGGAGTGATACCACGACCTCACAGAAAACCGGCGTGAAACAACCACAGTGTTGTGTTTCGCCGTGTGAGTGAGGTTACCGGAGGCCCAATCCTTCCCCACCCGCAATCCCTCCTCAATCCCTAAATCTCCAAATCCCTAATCCCTAAAGGTCGGCAACGCGCTCGTAACTCGGTGTCCATGGGCGGCGCTGATTGCTTACCATCAGGTAATCCGTCTGCTCGTTTGCCGACCAACTACATAAAAAAAATAAGATTTTCAGAATACTGAAAGGCGTAGTCACACGTTACATACAATACCTACCGGTACTGCACTTTGACAACGAGCACTTTCAAATGATACTAAACACGGCATAGGTATTTATCTTAACATTATTTTTTTCTTTCTGTGTAATGTCAGCTAGAGGTCGCCACATTAGATTTTGTGATATCCCATATAGCCTATAACCAGCGGACAATTAAGACGTTTCTAATGATATGTCATTTGTCGAATTCTGATAAGAAGTTTAGAAGTTAGGAGGGAACAGATGAACATACATACTTACATAGCTTTGCTGTAGTCGGGTAAAAAAAATGGTGTAGATAGGTTACCTAAACAAAATTCGATTTTAAAAAACGACACACTGATACACACATGAACAATTCGTATGTTTAGACGTCAAAGTGAGATGGCATGATTCAATAATCGCAAGTGAAAAAGAGATGTCTACGCCGGAACGCATCATTCTTCGTCGTGTATGGAACGCATCCGTAGCGCGAGCGAGAGGTTCGAGCTGCGCGCCTTCCGGCCACTGCCATTCTAATAGTCGCGACGAAAACACACTCAATTATTGTAAACTTATATTATAATTAGCGATTAAAGAAGTACATCTGCAAAGGGATCTACTTATTTATATCGATCAAGAGACAAAATTAAATATGAAAAAGTGTGGCTAGTTAGCCACATTTTAATGTATCACTTGCTGAGCGCTTGTAACCTATCTACACCTTTTTACTTATAATATCATTGACTCATAGTGTGTTTTTAGTTTTTTTTTTATTAATATTTTTAAATGTTGTTTCCAGTCCAAACCTGGTGAGGTAGAACAAGCTGTGAAGGATGCTATTGATGCTGGATACAGACACATAGACTGCGCACACGTCTACATGAACGAAAAGGAGGTCGGACAGGCTTTGAAAGCGAAATTTGACGAGGGAGTTGTAAAAAGGTAAGAAATTAACTGTTTAATGACCAAAATCAAACACAAAAGTAACGAAACCGTAATGTATAATTTTCATTCTCTTGCATTTTAGTTCAAATTTTTTAACTAGATGGCGTTGCCGCGATTGAAAATGAGCTATGGTTTCGTTAAAAAGTTTTTTTTTATGTGATATGTTGGCAAACCAGCTTACGGATTACCTGATGACTGACGATAGAGTACAACCTTTTGGGGATTAGGGAGTTGGAGATTTTGGGATTGAGGAGGGATTAGGGGAGGGGAAGGATTGGGCCTTCGGTAACCTTACTCACACGAAAAACGCTGTGGTTTTTTCACTGATTTATATGTTTTAGTTTGTATAGAGTTCGGATCAAATCAAACTAGCGATGGACCGCGGGTCCGCCCGTGTGAATGATGATTTTACAATTTTTCAAGGTTTTTTTTTTAATTTTTCTCTACGTACCTTCTCTGGACTTCCACGAATAATTCAAGACCAAAATTAGCCAAAACGGTAAAGGCATTGTTGAGTTATAATATAACTTAGCGTTATCCGTCTGCTCGTTTGCCGACCTATTTCAAAAAAAAGAAAACATATTCCACCAACCTAAAACTAACTAGGATATATCGGTTTAGGATATTAACTAAATGTAAACAATCTTGGCATGTCTCTTTATATAAAAATTGTATGTAAAAATGTTTACAATCAGCTATTTACCTAAATCGATGTTAGCTAATAAACTGAATTTAAATAATCTTTGTATGTACTTTATACGAGCTCTTTAATATAAAAAGACATACCAACATTGTTTACCTTTAGTCAACCACCTAAATCGATCACCATAATTAGTATTTTCCGTTTTTATGTCTACTGTAATCGATTTTATGTGACATAAGCAATGTTGATAAAGACCTAATGAAAATCCCACGCGTCTGACGTGAAAAATGTGATTTGTTTGATAAGAAACATAGGTTATAATATCATAAGCTTTTATTTTTAATATTACTGGAAACAAGTATAGCAGCTCACACATAGGTTCCATTACAAAAACAATATAAAGTTTTTCATGGTGTTTGGTGACTGGGCTTCTCCCAGTAGTACAGTCTCTTCTGTGCCTTTAAGGCTTTAGTCATTCTGTCTCCTGCATAAAATTAACCGAGGGAAGTGGAAAGTATATAGATTTTTCTTCTCCTCAAATAATATCTTCTGATTTATTTCGTTGCGGGATCCAAGACAGTCATTCATGTCCCTGGGACGACTTCAGTGTTTCGGTGTTTTTATGGTAGTATCTGCTGTAGTTCCTGAGTAAAAAATATGTCGTGAAGTACTTATTTATAATCTTATTGAACACACAAAGAAACCTATAATTGGGTGGTTTCCTGGGTCACAAATAAATTAATTCGACGTTTCAATACAATAAAATATTGAAAAATAACTATACTTTTATTCATCGATCGATCGATACACTAAGTTTTAGATATTTTGTAGCTATTATTAAGAAATAAGTACTAAATGACGGACGTCAATAACTCAATTTTTCATACAAAATCATAGAAAAGTATCGTTTTTGACATTTGATTAAAAGTATTGAATTTGACTAGTTGGAAACTACCGTATTCTGTAAAAGAATATTATTCATAAAAATATTATATACATACACACAAAAACAGTTGCACAAATAAAATTACTTAAAATAAAAGTAGGTACTTTAACCTTTAATACAAAAAATTGCCACTCTAAAAATTTCTCCCCGATTTCAGGGAAGATATCTTTATAACATCGAAACTGTGGTGCACCTTCCACCGTCCGGATCTTGTAGAGGGCGCTATTAAGACCACGCTCACTAACCTGGGATTGGAGTATTTAGATTTGTATCTCATTCACTGGCCTCAAGCTTTTAAGGTAAGATTATAATTTCGAAATTCTTATTTTATTTAATTACTATCTGTAATATTAATAAAAGACTTGGATCTTGGTTACTTTTTTTTGTTTGTTTGTTTTTTTTGTTATATAAAAACGTTGCCCCACATTAGGATTTTCTCCTGTGTAGTGGGTGCGGTTACAAACATACAATTTCACATGCACATGACACCCAGACCCGGAACAACAATTTGTGGATCACACAAAGACTTGTTCCGTGCGGGAATCGAACCCGCGACACGTTGTACGGCAGCCAGTTGCCCAGCCACCGCACCAACCGTACAGTCAAACCATAGTAGACGATGACAATGACATTGACAGTTCTTAGTGTTACAATAATTAGTATGACTAATTACAAATGGCACAACACTGGCGACCTGCGCTTGCGCTTCGCAACGGGTGCAACGTTGATACTAAATTGCTCCACTATTTAATGGATGTTAGTGAGTTATGACATATAAACCTTCCTCTTCAATCACTCTTTTAAAAAAAACCGCATCAAAATCCGTTGCGTAGTTTTAAAGATTTAAGCGTACATAGGGATATAGGGACAGAGAAAGCGACTTTGTTTTATAGTAAATTTAGTATCAGCATTGATCCCTTGCGAAGCCGAGATGAGTCGCTAGTATATTTATATTATAATAATAATAAATATTACCTTTCGGAATTTTGAAATCAATCGACTGAGTTAAGCTTTTATCTTTTCTATTTGACTGTATAACTAACTAACTAACCATCTGAAACGCGGGTATTAACGCGGAAAATAATTATTTGAATACCTTGGTACGCTTGACGTTTCGACCTGGTTGCACAGGTCGTGGTCACAAGCAGACTGATTCCGCGTTACTACGAATATATGTTGTTAATATGAAACGCGAAAGTTTAAAAACACATGATGCCTGTAATCCTATATCACAAAATACCCGATTCTAAAAACATGACATGATTTTCCATTCTCATTTCTAGGAAGGTGAAGAGTTATTCCCATCGGGAGCTGATGGCAAAGTCATTCCTTCATCAGTAGACTACGTGGACACCTACAAGGAAATGGAGAAATTGGTGGAAAAGGGTCTGACGAGAAGCATTGGACTGTCGAACTTCAATAAGAAACAGATCGAAAGAGTTTTGGAGATTGCTTCGATAAAGCCAGCTATGTTGCAGGTATTGTTATATGATTATCAGAATTTAGTATTTAAGTGTGGGAGAGCCATGCTTCGGCACGAATGGGTCGTCTCGACCGGAGAGATACCACGGCCGCACAGAAAACCGGTGCGAAACAACCACAGTGTTGTGTTTCGCCGTGTGAGTGAGGTTACTGGAGGTCCAATCCTTTCACTTCCTCTATTCCTAAATCTCCGTAATCCTAATGACCAAAAGTCCGGTAGGTAATGCACTGGTAACTCCTTTGGTGTTGCGGGTTTCTATTGGCGGCGCTGATTGCTTATTAGGCGTAGACTCTGACAATCCTCCACACCCAAACCAGGAAGAAGAAATTTGATGATTTCCCCCAATTTGTTATGTTATTAATTCATCAAACCCCAAGCGAACGCCGGCGTTCGCACACCTACCGTTCTTCTATTGTGTCTCGGATAACTACAATTGAAAGCTTAATAACAAAAGGACTTTGTGTTACGTCACACACGTTAGAAGAACAGATAATATGGCGTATCTCAAACACAAGCCAAGTGTTGTAGTTTTTATCTAACTGTATTATGATAACAATAAAAGGAATCTTTATAATCTACACGTTTATATAATAGAGCTGAATAGGTTGTCTGTTTATTACGCGATAACCTCCGGAATTACTGGTTCGATTTTTAACTATTTTATTGTTAAAGTCTTCTCACAAGAGTTTCCTACTGTTTCGTGGATGTGTTTACAAACATACAATGTCACACCACATCCAGACTCACGGAACAACAATTTGTTGATCACACAAAGAATTGTTCCATGGCGTGCGCGGACCGTTTTTGGTGATCGCAACATTAAATTAATTATTATGTTTTCAGCTTACTCACGTAATAATTCGACGAGATACTCGACTAGTTTCAACTTTAAACTAGTCTTAGCTAGATTCAGATTCAGATTCAGATTTATCTAGGCTTGAAACTTTCAAGCCATGCTAGAATGGGCCTCTAGCATGGCTTGAAACTAGTCGAGTATCTCGTCAAATTATTACGTGAGTAAGCCGAAAACATAATAATTAATTTAGAATGTCTCACGAAAATTATAATAAAAATGAAACAATACAAAAAATACTCACAACAAACTTAGGACCACTACTGAAACTAACTGATTTATTGAAAATTACCTCTTACTCACGTGAATTAACTAAGAAAAGCTCGACTAGTTTCAAGTCACAACGGGGCTCTTATTCACGAGCTGCTTGAGATTCGCGGCGATGTCACGCAACCAACTGACTTCACAGTTTATTCACGTGACTAAGTCGTTATCCAAACTAATATTATAAATGCAAAAGTAACTCTGTCTGTCTGTCTTTTCTTCACGCCTAAACTACTGAACCGATTTCTGTGAAACTTGGTACAGACATTTTTATACCGAAAATCTTCAATAAATCACTATTCCACGCGAACGAAGTCGCGGGCAAAAGAAGGTGTCTAAATAAATTCTCTTTTTACAGATCGAAGTCCATCCATACCTGAATCAACAGAAACTGATCGATTTCTGCAAGCTCCATGACATCGCTATCACTGCGTACTCTCCTCTCGGATCTCCTGACAGACCCTGGGCCAAACCTGATGATGTTAAGCTCTTGGATGATCCAAGACTTAAAGCCATTGCTGATAAATATGGGAAGAGTACCGCTCAAGTTTTAATCAGGTTAGAAAATTTGTATTTTGCGAGTTTAGTTTTCAAGGTCAGTCAATTAAGTAAGTATAGATGACTGTGTTATGATGCGTTGGCTGAACAACCGGCTATGTGGGTTCCTTTTCCGTACGGATTAATAGTGTGTGTATTCCACAAATTGTTGTTCTCAGATCTGGTTGTCATTAGTACGTGAATTAGTATGTTGTGTTTTTGCATTTTTGTTCCGATATTCGTTGCCCAACTTTTGGATTTTCTTCTGTGTTGTGGATCAAATCAAATCAAATCAAATCAAATTTTTTTATTCGTCAAAGCAGGTGTACAGCACGTCGATTCTATAAAATTTGTTTGATTTAGAATCTTGTTCGAGTGCGAAGTGAGCGTCGAAGTGACCGAGTAATTACATTATAGAATGCCACTTTTAACGTCATCTCATACTTTATCTATCAAAATGTTGCTGTCAATTTAGTTCAACTCGCAAGTGTAGCGCTAGTGTACTACTACTCACAGCGGATTCAGATTCGAAGTTTAGAATGAAGTCTTACAAAATCACACCCCAGTACAAAAGGTGTTAGAGTTACAGGAAGTTCGCTACATTGTGCCGGTGGGCATACGAAAATTATATTAAACGAGAATTACTTATATTCTATTGACATACTTTGTTATTAATTTTAATTAACCTATTATTATGTATATAATACTATCACATCACATATATAATATTATTTAATTCCATCACTTATATCTATTAATTGCTTCCTTTATATAGTGTCTTTTTTAATTTATATTAATGTGGATGCGCTTATAAACATACAATTTCACATACACATCACACAAAGACTCGAATTTTGGCTATCTGTTTTGCTTTTGGCTCGACATCGAAACCGCGAAACGTTGCATGGCAGCCAGTTGCCCAGACACCACGTCAGCTGTGCAGTCTATAAAAGCGCTTACGTCAAAGTCTAAAATACTGGCGTAGAGCATTAAAAAAACATAAATTATAATGATTAATCTTTCTACCCCTCAGATACGCCATCGACCGTGGCCTCGTGGTCATCCCAAAATCCGTCACCAAGACCCGTATCATCCAGAACTTCAGTGTATTTGACTTCCAACTGACTCTCGATGATATAATGGAGATATCGTTCCTCGAATGCAACGGCAGAGTATGTTCTATGGGAGAGTAAGTATTCTATTATTTACTTTATCTATACTTATCTGTCGGATCACCTCGTTTCGAATACGATCCTTCAGAGAGACTCCAAGCATAGCCCTTTCCATAGCTCGCTGCGCGACTTTAAATTGGCGGATCAGTCGCACTGTAAGTGTCCACGTCTCGGCTCCGTATGTCATCACTGGTACTTGGTAGGACGCACTCATTGGAGACTTTTGTCTTTAGGCTTTGCGGTATCTTTGACGAGAATACCCGACGTGTTCTAGATTGGAGACCACGTCTAGGCAAACGTAGTGTAGGGCGCCCTCCAGCTAGGTGGACTGACGATATCCGTAAGGCTGGCAGTGGTTGAATGAGAAGAGCTGAACATCGAGCTCAGTGGCTATTGGAGAGGCCTATGTCCAGCAGTGGACGACAACAGGCTGATGATGATGATACTTATCTATACTTCTATAGTATTAATATTATAAAGAGGCAAAATTTGTAATTTTGTATGTAGGGGGTAATCTTTGGAACCGCTGGTCGGGATTGGCAAAATTCTTTCACTGATAGATAGCTACAATGTTCCTGAGTGCTATACTTATATATAAACATCACGCTACGATCAAATGAAGCAGCGGGTGAATCCGCGCGACAAAAGCTAGTATTAAATAAAATGTTGTCACGTTTATCATCAGAACAGCTAAGGAGTGGAATTCTTTGCCGGAGTCTGTGTTCCTCGAAGGGTATAACCTGGGTATCTTCAAGGCCCGAGTGAATAGGTTGCTTAAGGATAGGCGTGCTCCATCGTAGGTCGCATCGCTTAAAGCCGGGAGCAATAGAGGTCAAAGCCAATGCAAATAAAAAATAATGCCAACACTACCACTGGTCGACTAGACACTCTCAATATTACATAACATTTTATTACATTTTTTTAAAGGCCATTATGCCGCTATCTTGCTTAGTGGTTAGGATACGGCTTATGATGGAGCACGCCTACCCATAACTTATTCACGAGGGCCGCGCTGAGGACATTCGCTCCACATCCAATAAAATGATTAAAAATGAAAAAACAAATGACAAATAAATAATTTATTTTCCATTTTGTTTCAGCACACATCATCCAGACTATCCATTCCATGACGAATACTAAAGATCAGAAGCCTGGGCTGGAAATCTCATTAATGGTAAAGAAAAAAGTTGGTCGTTAAGTCAGAAATTAAGTTAACTGATTTTAAACTTTTATATTATAAGTGAAACAAAATGCTACGATCCTGTTAAAGAAATTCACGACTTAATGACAGATTTTTTCGTTATCAATATTGGGACTCAGAAAAGCATTCCTAATTTATTATTATTTGCTTAAGATTTTATGCATTTTTGTGATATTATGTAATGTAATAAGAATTATGACACTTTATAGGCACTAAATAACGCACAGTGTGTGGTTTGAATTTCATATAAACACGTTTTGTGAACAAAACTGTTCACTTTAATAATTTACTGTTGGTAACACTTAAATATTTTTCATCATAGGTACTTAACTGTTGTTTTATCAAAATCCCACAAATAAATACAGTTAAGAGTGTTAAAATTAATAGTATCACAGTTTTAAAAATTATTTTGTTAATTTAATTGTCAATAAAATTTTATTAAAAAATAACTGTGTTGTTTTAATTATTAGGTATTCGCTATGTGCGAAGTGGGTGGTGGGGAACAGCAAATCGATCGCAGCGCACGACGTGGCAGAAATGTGAATTAATTCTGGACTGTCATGTGTCAAATTGCTTTATTTTCATTACTTCCTGTATAATTTTAAGTAAAAACGTAAAAATTTGCGATGTGGTTCATAGTACATGCTGTGTCATAAATTGTAAAAACAATGGGAAACAGTTCGTGCAAGTTTTATTCGTTTCCAACATCAAAGTGGTCGTTACAGCAAAGACAAAAATGGATAGCTGCTGTGAAGAGAATTAAAATTCAAATCCCGTACATACATATTATTAATATCCATATTATATACACACTCACTTTTTACACAATTTTTTTCAATTTCGTTGTAAAACTAGTCGAAAATCAATATCACAAAAATATCTTATCATCTAGTTGACATGATTTGACAGATGACAAGTCCTGAATAGTTGCGGCCACTAGGGGCGCTGTCATCGTGCACACAACGAAAGATGTTAATTCATATTGACGTAGCATCAAAAACACATTTTTAAACCCTACATTGGTACTTATTATTTACCTACTTCGTGAACTTAGCATTATTTGTTATTTTGTTTTATACCCGCGACTCAGTTCGCGTGAAATAGTAACTTCCTGCCATAGAGAACTAAACCACTATGCTTCCTGCCGATTATTGGTACCTATAAAAGTCCTATGTCCTTTCTCGAGTTCCAAACTATGTCTGTACCACATTTTACAGAAACCGGTTCTGTAGCTTAGGCGTGAAGAAAAGACAGACAGAGTCACTTTCGCATTTATAATATAGTATAGATAGTATACATTTCAAACTTCTGTACTATACATATATGGAGGATACGAAAAAAACGCGTACCTATTAACACATAATTCTCGAAACAATCAATAAAATATGACATAATGGAGTTTCTTGCTCGTTCTTCTCCATTCGAATTTACACTTTGGAACAAGCACCTAGCTTCACTGACGAACAGACTGACTGACTTATTCTATTTAGACGTTATAAAAGTATCTATCTATATAGTTTATTTGAAAAAAATCATTTTGACTTTAAACACCAACACGTAGGTATCTTTAATTTTCCCCAATAACCAAAGAAAATTTCGCAAAAACATTGGTAGTTTCAATCTGCATCTGGCAACACTGCAACTGTCAAAAGAGGTATATCTCAGTATATATTGTATAGTCTATGGAGGTATACTCGACAGTCGATATTGTAGATATTTTAGCAAAAACAATTCTTTTCGTAAAATGTTTGGCGATAATAAAGACAATTTATTTTGTAGATTATGTTTTTTTTAAATAACATTAATTTACTTCCATTGTTCGATGGGACAACGGAAGATGGCGATTTCAGCGAATTGTTGTATCTTACCACCGGCGACACAGTTAGTTTATTATTGTTTAGGTACTAGCGACCCGCTACTGCTTCGCACGTGTGCAATGCTGATACTAAATTCCTCACTATTTAATGGATGTTATTATACATATAAACCTTCCTCTTCAATTGCTCTGTCTATTCAATAAACCGCATCGGTGGCTTGGCAATCGCCGTGCAACGTGTCGCGGGTTCGATTCCCGCACGGAACAACTCTTTATGTAATCCACAAATTTTTGTTCCGTGAGGCTGGGTGTGATGTGAATGTGAATAATTATGTGTCTTTGTAAACACACCCACGACACAGGAGAAAATCCTAGCGTGGTGCAACGTCTTTAAACATAAAAGATTTTAATGAGTATACATAGGCATATAGGGACAGAAAAAACGACTTTGTTTTATACTATGTAGTGATTTAATAATTTCATAGTACAATGTTCACACATTTTTATTAAAAGTAATTAAAATCCTTTTTTCAGTATATCTCCTCTTCTTTAATACGGACCTGAAAGACAAAAAGTTTATTGTCAATTTCGCATTAAAAAAACAGAATAAATTAATTAAAAAATATCCTTAGAAAAACCGTAACGCAAAAATTAATGAAATGGAAAATATTATATCTAAAAAATCTAACTAAATGTGCGATCCTTCAAAAATAAATATGTATTAAATTGGAATATTTTAAGTGTGGGAGAGCCAAGCTTCGGGACGAATGGGTCGGCTCGACCGGAGTAATAACACGGCCTCACAGAAAACTGGCGTGAAACTACCACAGCGTTGTGTCTCGCCGTGTGAGTGAGGTTACCGGAGGCCCAATCCCTCCCCCTCCCTCCATCTATGGATGGTTTCAGAGGGTTTCAGATATTTAAGGATTGGATATGTTCAATCCTTAAATATCTAAAACCCTCTCCTCAAAGACCGGTAACGCACTCGTGACTCCTTTGGTGCTGCGGGTGTCCAAGGGCGGAGCCGATTGCTTACCATCAGGTAATCCGTCTGCTCGTTTGCCGACCTATACCATAAAAAATATTTTTTTTTCAACACACTTCCTCATAAAGTTGCTTAAATCCCACGGCAATTAGGCACGTAATGACACCTGTTTATAATCAAACTGTGAGCTTTTTCATTACTATTATTCACTAGTGAGTTTTTTTTAATTATTGGTTGAGTTACGCTTATAACTTGCGCTAAAACACTATCCGCGAAAAGCTCTAAAAAAGAAACTTCATTTTTTAGTCTATGGCCGATGCGCGCGCAGTGTAAAACTGATTAATTTTTCCCGCCATTACGAAACATTTTTCGCAACTCGTCTTGTTTTCTATTTAAGTATTATTTTATTTGGAAGTGTGTTGAGAAACGTTGTATGATACATGTGTGTATTGATGATTACCGTCCTTGGTTCCTTAAGACCCTGGCCTGACGATTCGGGCCTCAATGCGCCTCAGCGGTATTCACCAAGATTACTTTATTATTAATCTATACTAATATTATAAAGAGGTACAATTTGTAAGTTTGTATGTAGGGGGTAATCTTTGGAACCGCTGCCCGGATTGCCAAAATTCTTTCACTGATAGATAGCTGCAATGTTCCTGAGTGCTATAGGCTTAAAACATCACGCTACAATTAAATGGAGCCGAGCAGCGGGTGAAACCGCGCGAGAGTAGATAGTATATAATAAAGTGGTTTCGGCCTAAAGCAGGAGTAGGGGCGGGGTGGTTTTTAGCCAGTAAGAGTCTGACACTCCCTCTCTTCTCTGGGCGAGAGAAGAAAAAGTGATAGATATTAACTAGAAATACCTGGAACTGTGTCAATGCCGCAAGGTCCACACTGAAACAAAATTAAATTTTACATTAAGTATTAATAATATTACTAGCTTTTGTTCGCGACTCCGTTCGCGTGGAATAGTTACTTCGTGCAGATTTAAGGTATAAAAGTTATCCTATGTCCTTATTATATTAGTTTGGGTTTTTTTCACACAAACTGTCATGTCCGAAATCATGGAAACGAGTGAACAGATTTCGATGAAACTCGGCAGGTACTTAAACGCAATATATTAACTACTTACAACTTTATTAAAAAACATTTTTGACAAAAGATTTAAGAAGAGAAAGAAAAGTCAATTTCAATACTTTTATCCAAACGTTAAAAACGATTCTTTTCTATAAAATTGTTACTTATTTCAAATGACTTACTTATTTCTTAAAAATTCGCTACAAAATATCTAAAACTTAGTGCATCGGTCGATCGATGAATTAAAGTTACATTTTTCAAAATTTTATTACAGAATACCGGCGTGAAATAACCACGGCCTTGTGTTTCGTTGTAAGGTTACCGGAGGCCCAATCCTTCCCCTCCCCCAATCCAAAAATCTCCTTATCCCCAAAAAGATCGGCAACGCACTTGTAACCTCTCCGTCGTTGTCGATGGACGTCGCTGATTGATTACCATCAGGTAATCCGTCTGCTCGGTGCCGTCATGGCATAAAAAGAAGAAAAGTTTAAATATATCTTACCGGATTATGCGGCACGTCGAAATCGATCTGGTATATTAAGGCATCCCCATCGATCATTACGTGTGAAATCCTCTCTATCGGGATCCGGTGGGAGAAGTCACAAATTTCGCTTCCGTTCAAGAACGCCTGGGGGCAATAGTGAAATTAGCACATTATTAGAAACTCGAAACGCTTTAAAGAAATATTACAAACGCAATAATTACCGCGTTTGCGATATAGATGGCGTGGTGTACTCACTGACTCAATCGACAAAAATATAAGGAACCACCAACTGCTTGTATAAGGAATCTGTATGTGAAACTGATTTAAAAAGAGTAACCATGGAGTTTCTTGCTCGTTCTTCTCCATACGAATCTACACTTTAGAACGAGCAAATAGCTTCACTAAGAGGACTGACCGACAGACTGACACTATATCTTCAAAATTTTGTTTGACGTTCAAAAGTGCCTGTAAGGGTCTAATTGGAATAAATGATTTTTGACTTAGACAACAGATGGCGTAACAAATTCTGTATCGCGCAAGTGAAGTTTGCACGCGAATAAACACGTATAGAAAATCTGCAAAAGAAAACTGTTGGGCAGTAGCCCGCCATGCACGATCACCTCGTCTGCTCGGAGGATCCTAAAATAATTTATAGAATCAGGTGTTATAACTTTGCGGAAATCCATACCTTATATGTTAGAAAAAATATTTAGTTTTAATTCCGCGACAAAAACTCTAGTCTTTTTGCAGGATGCAATCACGCCATAGCCTTCTTCGATAAATGGCCTAACAAACACAAAAAGAATTTTCCAATTCGAACCAGTAATTCCGGAGATTGGCGCGTTCTAACAAACTCTATAGCTTTATGGTATTAAGTATCGATACTAACTTTTAAACTTAATATAATTACGCGGGTATTAACGCGAAAATGAAAATCTTTCGCCCGAATGCAGGGAGCTGTGACATCGCTTCTTCAGTCTGTTTGTGACCACGACCTGTGCAACCGGGTCGAAACGTCATGCGTACCAGGGTATTTCAATAAATATTATTCGCGTTAATACCCCGCGTAATTATAGATAACGGAAAGTCTAAAAACGTTGGTATGTGAAAGGTATATGGTATCTGGTTTTGAGGTACGGTAAGGTATTCGGTGGTAACGGTAAGGTAAATATGGTACATGGTTTTGAATATGGTATTGGTAGGTATGTAGTCGTGAGCAGTGACATCGCTTCTTCAGTCTGCTTGTGACCACGACCTGTGCAGGTCTAACCGTCATGCCTAACAAGGTATTTCAATAATATTATTCGCGTTAATACCCCGCGTTATTATAGATAACGGAATGTCTAAAAATGTTGGTATGTGAAAGGTATATGGTATCTGGTTTTGAGGTATGGTAAGGTATTTGGTGGTATCGGTAAGGTAAATATATAAGGTAAATATGGTACATGGTTTTGAATATGGTATTGGTAGGTATCGAGTCGTGAGGGGCGGCTACAATATTAATGTAGATTTAAAAAATATTCAGGATACAACTTACCTTAAAGGCATGCTCATAACAATGAATGAAGACTTCGAAAGGCTCTCCACTGCTCAGTGGCAGGGGTCCCTGTGTCTCCTCAGGTCCCCAGCCTGAGCAAGTGAAGTGGTTGCGAACAACTGCCTTCTGGCAGAATCGAGGGTTGAAATGGAAGGCAATATCTTCGTGAGGATACAATTTCGGACCACACTGAATGTTTATCGCGAACCTGGGGGGGAAATAGTTGGGTAAAACATCATCATCGAAGTCATCAGCTAATTTCTTTTCATGTGGCTTAAGTCATTGAGAGAGACTGGTTGGTGCGTCAGTTAGGTAACTGGCTGCCGCGCAACGTGTCGCGGGTTCGATTCCCGCACGGAACAACACTTTGTGTGATTGTTAAAGCACCCACTACACAGGAGTAAATCCAAGTGTGAGGCGACGTTTTTTATAAAAAGAAAAGAAAAAATAACTATTTCGTTTTTTCTTCTCCTCAAATAATATCTTTAGATTTATTTCGTTGCGGGATCCAAGACAGTCATTCATGTCCTCAGGACGCGCTGGACTTCAGTGTTCCGGTGTTTTCACGGTTGTATCTACTGTAGATCCTGGTGACTTTTTCACGGTTTGGGATTTAAGGTTTAAGAATTTTTGAATAAAGAAAAGCTTTGGGCTTCTGGTAATCTCACTCACACGGCAAACCATAACGCAAGCTTTATTTCACAGCGGGTGTCTTGTAAGGCCACTGTAGCGACATCTATCGCACAACAATAACAACAGCACCAATCACGTGCAAGATTCTACATCGCGCTATAAGAGTTGTCAACACAATTAGATCCATAAGTGTGGGAGAGCAAAGCTTCGGCACGAATGAGTCGGCTCGACCGGAGTGATACCACGGCCTCACAGAATACCGGCGTGAAACAACCCACAGTGTTGTGTTTCGCCGTGAGAGTGAGGTTACCGGAGGCCCAATCCCTTCCCTTCCCCTATCCCTTCCCGATCCTTATATCCGCAACCCCTATCCCCAAAAGACCGGCAACGCACTCGTAACTCCTTTGGTGTTGCTAATGTCCATGGGCGGCGCCGATTGCTTACCATCAGGTAATCCGTTTGCTCGTTTGCCGACATATATCATACATACTTATACCAAAAAAAAAAAACCGATACAAAAATCCCGACAACAACCGTCGGGGCAGTAGCCCACCAGACACAACACCCGTCTGGTCGGAGGATCCTCCCTTTTCAATGGGGGATGAGGAACTTTACTCCCTGTTCTCTCATACCTCTCAACCACTTCCACTCCGGTCGAGAGGAACCCACCCGTGCCGAAGCATCATACACATTCATCACCTCTGGTATTACGGTTGTCCATGGAGCTGTTTGCTTACCATCAGGTAATCCGTCTGCCCGTTGAATATAAACTAACCTCTTTACCCCGCAAGGGGTTACTCCTTTGACTCTCATTGTGCGACCAGGGCGCATGTCACCAGGGATAGGAACCACGCAAGGTATCATCTGTAATGGTATAAAAATAAGGGTATAATTTAGACAGCCAATTTTTGTTTAAGACTCTGAGCTGAGACTGCTTGTTACCTAAATAACTCCAAAAAACCAATTTACTTTTTTAAAAGAGATCTAAAGTATACTACTATGGCTACGGCCGCCCGCGGCTAGACCAGCGTTGATGTCGATTTAACAATTTTTCAAAATATTTTTTTCGTTTTCTCTATAAAAACACCTTTTCTGGACTTTCACGAATAATTCAAGAGCAAAATTAGCCAAATCGATAAAAGCATTGTTGAGTTATAACATTACTTACAACGAAAAGTGGCATTGATTTTTATAAACAGACTAGCTGTTACCCGCGACGTCGCGATATATTATTATAAGTCCAGGTTTCCTCACGATGTTTACCTTCACCGTATGTCAGTGGTGTCTAAATTATCATAGAAAGTACATATATTCCGAAAAGTCACATTGGTACTTGCCATGTTTCGAACCCACACCCTCATGCATGAGAAGCGGGCTCCTTAACGACGACACACTCTTAGCACGACTTTTATTTATGGCTTATCACCAGGTAGGTGATGTTAATCAAAAACTCAAAAAATGTACTTACCAATTTCGGGTCCTGTGGAGGGTTGAGCCCCTCGAAGCTGATCTGATGAATGGTGACATCACCATCCACCATAATGTGGGTGATTTTTTGGAAGTCGATACGGTGGTTGAATTCGCAAGCAAATATTCCGTTGACCTCCACCTGAGCAAAGTCGAAGTAAAATAATTTATATCAATTAATTGTGGGAGAGCCATGCTTCGGCACGAATGGGTCGGTTCCACCGAAATTATACCACGGCCTTACTGAAAACCGACGATGTGTTTGAGGTAACCGAAGGCTCAGTAACTACCGAATCCCAAAATCTCCAAATCCCCAAAAGGTCGGCAACGCACTCGTAACTCCTCTGTTAAAGGTGTCCATGGGCGGCGCTGATTGCTTGCCACCAGGTAATCCGTCAGCTAGTTTGCCGACGTATCACATACAAAAAACCGAAACAGGTTAAGCTCACCTTAAAATTGTAATAGTAGCAATGGATAAGAACTTCGAAGCATTCTCCAGCTTTCATCGGCACCCCATTGCTAACCTCCTCAGTTCCCCAGCCGGAGCAGGCAAAATGGTTGCGAACCAAAGTATTCTGAACGAAGCGAGGGTTGAAGTGGAACGCTATGTCCTCACCAGGGTGCATTTTGGGACCACATTGTAAGTTTATCGCGAATCTGAGAACAAATGATGGAGAACAGATTATTAAAACCCTTTGGGTAGTTTTCTTTTATGTGAAAGGGTGGCATACGATCATGCGGATTCCCTGATGGTAAGCAATCAGTGCCGCCCATGGACACCCGCAACACCAAAGGAGTACCTAATGGGTGCGTTGCCGGCCTTTTGGGGATAGAGGTTGCGGATATAAGGATCGGGAAGGGATAGGAGAAGGGGCGGGATTGGGCCTCCGGTAACCTCACTCACACGGCGAAACACAACGCTGTGGTTATTTCACGCCGATTTTGTGTAAGGCCGTGGTATCACTCCGGTCGAGCCGACCCATTCGTGTCGAAGCATGGCTCTGCCACACTAGCTTATGCTCTTTTATGTCTTTCTTTTATGTGATAGGCCGGCAAACGAGCTAGTGGATTCGCTGATGGTAAGCCATCAGTGCCGCTCATTTAGATTTGCAACAACAGAGAAGTTAAGACTGTATTGCCAGTACTTTGAGGAAGAATTTTAGAGATGTAGGGATTGGAGGAGGAGAAGGGAATCTTAAAAATTTTGTTTGACGTTTATAAGTAGGTACCTGTATGGGTCAAATTGAAATAAATAATTTTGACTTTTTGTGTCATGTTGTGTTCCGCCGTGTGAGTGAGGTTATCGGAGGCCCAATCCTTCCCCTCCCCCAATCCCAAATCCCCAAAAGGTAGGCAACGCACGTAACTCTTCTGTTGTTGCAGATATCTATGGGCTGCGTTGATTACTTACCATCAGGTAATTTAGAACTTATCACATCAAAAAAGAACTTGCCTTGGTGAACAGTTCGGGACTTGACCTTTCACCTTGATAATGCGACCGGGATATATACCCGGTGAAGGAATCTGGAACGAACCAGGAATAGTCTGGAAAGAAAGAAAAAATTATGAATGCTTCATTGGTATAATACCGCGTATTTATTGAGTTTCTTGCTCGTTCTTCTCCATTCGAATCTACAATTTGGAACGAGCATCTAGCTTCACTGACGAACAGACTGACAGACTACTATTCTATTTTGACGTTACAAAAGTACCTATTTATGGTTTAGTTGGAATAAATGATTTTGGGTTTTCACTTTTAAGGACATTTACCACTCGACAAATGTGGAAATTTTGGTATAGACATAGTTTGGAATCCGAGAAAGGACATAGGATAGTTTTAGGATAGTTTTTATACCAACATTCTGCAGGAAGTCACTACACGACAAAACATAAAAGCACTCTCCATGGTATTAAAAAGCGTTAGGAATCATGCACAGAGGCAAAGAATCCAGCCACTCGGAAACTGTTATCTATTTGCAAAAATAAAAGTAATTTTAATCACGTAATTGCACAAATAATCTTGCCGAATGACCTTCATTACTTATAAATTGCAGCATTATCTTTGTCTTATTTAAAAATATCTTCATTAATCTAGCTGCAACTCCAGAATGGACGAACCGATTTCGCTAATTTTAGTATTATAATATTTATGACATTAAAATTACTAAGATTAGGCTAAGGAGCCCGCTTCTCACGCATGAGGTTTTTTTTTTGTAAGGGGAAAATCATCAAATCACTTCTCCCGCCCAGGGCCGGTCAGGAGGGAGTGTCAGACTCTTACTGACTAAAAACCCCCCTGTTCCTTCTCCTGCTCTGTGCCGAGGTCGCGGTGCCTCATTGCGCTTACCCCGCAACCCCGGCTGAACATCAGCCCTTTAGGGCCCCATCTGTGGTGGTCTAATGCCTCTTTGAGGCGCGCGCGGAACGCTACGCGCCGTACGCTCGGGCCTGGTTCTGGTCGGGCGGCGAGCTGCCCTTACTCGCCGACCGCAGGCCCGTGCTTACGGTGGCCGGAGATCGTCCCTTGATCCCCGACGCCCGTAGTGTCGCCAGTTGCGGCTGCTGGGGCGTGAGGAGGAGGATTGCTCCCTCACGCGGGCCGCCTCTCTCTTTGCGAGCATGACTACTTCACAAAAGGAGTCATGCATGAGGGTGCGAGTTCGAAACCTGACAAGTACCAATGTGACTTTTTCCGAGTTATATGTACTTTCTATGATTATTTAGACACCACTGACATCAAACATCGTGAGGAAACCTGGACTTATAATTTCTTATTATAAGTTTGAAATCGCCAACCAAAATTGAGCAAGCGTGGTGATTAATGCTCAAACCTTCTCCGTACGAGAAAAGGCCTTTGCTCAGCAGTGGGCACTTATAGGCTGATGATGATGATGATGATGAATATTTATGAAAATGTCAGAAAAGAAAACAATCGTCTTTTCTTCGCGACTTCGTCCCGCACAAACTCGTATATTTAAAAATGTATAATAATTTGATATTGAACTGGACATTAATCCCACATATTTAAACTTTTTAAAGAGGCACGGAGTTAACGAGGTCGGCTGGCATCAAAATAAAACAACCTTTAAATATGGGAGAGCTATGTTTCGGCACGAATGTGTCGGCTCGACCGGAGTAATACCAAGGCCTTTCGCCGTGTGAGTGAAATTACAGAAGGGCCAATGCTTCTTCATAACAATCCCTTAAACCCAACCCACAAAACGCAATTGCAACGCATTTGTTCTCGAGCGAAACGAGCAGACGGATTACCTGATGGTAAGCAATCGGCGCCGCCAATGGACACCCGCAACACCAAATGAGTTACGAGTGCGCTGCCGATTTTGGGGATAAGGGTTTCGGGAGATTTAAGGATTGGGAATGGATTGAGGATTGGGCCTCCAGTAACCTCACTCACACGGCGAAACACAACGCTGTGGTTATTTCACGCCGGTTTTCAGTGAGGCCTTGGTATCAATCCGGTCGAGCCGACCCATTCGTGTCGAAGCTTGGATCTCTCATACTATTTAAAAAATAAATAACTTACCGGATTGCAGATTGTCGACATTATTATTTCCTCGATGTTATTTCTTTATCTTAATAATTAAATAACACTTGATTACTGACGACCGCTTAGTTCGGCTCACAAACAACGAATGCAGGTAATCAAAGACAGCTCCCTAACTTTATTTATTTTATACACAATTTCCAATTTGTAAAACCACTGAAGTTCAGACGATCATGAGGAAAAAATTGTACGTTAATTTTTATTTACGATGCATAACGGTAGGTTTTTGCATGTCATTAGTTTACTAATGGTTCCGCAGGATAAAAACGGGAGACCTATTTCAAAGATATATTAAGTGTGGGAGAGCCATGCTTTGGCACGGCCAGCCGGTCGGCTCGATCGGAGTCATACCACGGCCTCACAGAAAACCGGCGTGAAACAACCACAGCGTTGTGTTTCACCGTGAGAGTGATACCAGGGGCCCGAGTCTACTATTTTCAAAGTGTTGTCATTCCGACATGATTCCATTGTCATTTTGCTAAAAGTTCGTAATCTGTTAATTTAAAATGGCTGATCATTGGCGTTCGGCGATGTCGTAATAGAATTATAGTACGAGATGTCTTGCAACGAATTATAAACAATAACTCCACATTAATATTCTAAACGTAATACATTGAATAAAGGAACTGATTTTTTTTATTAATTTACCGCATTATGTCAAATATTCATTTGTCATTATGTACGAGATTACCGTTCTAAAGAATTATTTCAATGAAGTGACATTGGAAAGTCATAATGACGCTATCGTGTTAGTAGATTACCAAACTTGTCGAAATCAACAATTTTGAAACCAATGATCTACTATTCTGACACTATAGTAATAGCAGACTCGAGGCCCGAGGCTAAATCTTTCCTAATCCTTAAATCTCCAAATTCTCTTATCCCCAGAAGGTCGGCAACGCACTCGTAACTCCTCTGTTACGGGTGTCCATGGGCGGCGCTGATTGCTTACCATCAGGTAATCCGTCTCCTCGTTTGCCGGTCTATTAGGAACATAAAAAAAAGATTTTGTTGACTGTTTGTCTAATTGGAGACCACGTCTAGGCAAACGTAGTGTAGGGCGCCCTCCAGCTAGGTGGACTGACGACATCCGTAAGGTTGGCAGTGGTTGGATGAGAGAAGCTGAACATCGAGCTCAGTGACGGGTTATTGGAGAGGCCTATGTATGTCCAGCAGTGGACGATATCAGACTGCTAATGATAAGTCGCTTTATAGAGAAAATCATCACTCTACGATCGTTGGGCGCCGAATCGCAAACAAAACCGGGCGCAAGCAATTAGTATTAAGTTAAATATTTTCGTTTAAGGAAAAATATTAGAACAAAACACTATTTTATTAATACCAGGCAGTACGAAAATAGCGCTCTCGGGAAAACCATTTTAATAAATAAATTCAATTATTGAAAAACATTTAACCTATACCTAAAATTTAACTACTTATCCATGTTTTGGCACAACTGGAGTGATACCACGGCCTTACTGATAACCGGCGTGATAAAATCACAGCGTTCAGCCGAGGTCACGGGTCAAGCGCAATTTTACCTACCTTTTTTGTATTAAAGGTGACTTACGTGTGAGTATTCTTAGACATGTTTGACGAAAATCGGTTGAGCCGTTTAGAAGTTATGGGGGTTAACGTGGGGAAGAAAAACCGAATGTCAGCAAATATACTCGAGTGGGGTATCAAATGAAAGCGCACTGAAAGGAAATTTTGATGACGTAATCGACAGAAAATGGTATAAAATGCCTATTAAAAGTATAAAATAAAATAAAAAATTAGACCCCCGACAAAATAGAAATATGTAGTAGATAATAAAATATTTGGATCGGCCCCCAACGCCACGATTTCTTTTAATTATTACTTTTTAAAGGAATATTAGATTCTTTAGAGGGGTGTTATAAGTTTGACGTGTCTGTCTGTCTGTGGCATCATAGCTTCTGAACGCATGAACTGATTTCAATTTAGTTATTTTTGTATTACAGGTGTTTTACGGGCGAGTGTTCTTAGACATGTTTGACGAAAATCGGTTGAGCCTTATAAATGTTATGGGGGTTAAAGTGGGGGAGGAAAACCCAATGTCTGCAAATATGCTCAAGTGGGGTATCAAATGAAAGGTTATGAATTGTACGTCACAAAAAACACATCAAACTTTAATAAGTTTGACGTGTCTGTCTGTGTGTCTGTAGCATCATAGCTCCTGACAGGAACGGATGAAACGACATCAGTTTTTTTTTTCTGTAATAAACATATATACTTTTTTAAAGGTAGCTTTATGTTTTTTGTGACGGGGTTTTATTTTTAATTTTTTTATTATTTTGAATTAGACCGTAACCCCCTAAAAGCCATCAACGCACGTATGAACTCCTTGTGTTTAAGATGTCCATTGGCGTTGGCGATTACTTACCTTTTTCTTAATCCTTCCCCAATCCTTCCCCTTCCCCAATCCCTAAATCTCCAAATTCCTAATCCCTAAAAGGTCGGCAACGCACTCGTAACTCCTCCGTTGCGAGTGTCCATGGGCGGCGCTGATTGCTTACCATCAGGTAATCCGGCTGCTCGTTTGCCGACCTATTACATAAAATAAAAAAAATAAAATTTTAGGTATTGAGAAAGCTTCATTTGTTAGTCGATAATGCTAGCCTATGCCTTACCATCAGGCTTATTTCAATTAAGTTTTAGGGAACAAAGACTGAAGTTTCCTATCATCGGAAAAGGAATCCCCTGACCAGGCGATGTGATCAGCCAGTCGGACTACTACCAACAGTTGTACTTTGGAATTTACTATCCCAATCTATACTTCTATACTAATATTATAAAGAGGTAAAATTTGTAAGTTTGTATGTAGCTGGTCGGATTGACAAAAATCTTCACTGATATATAGCTACATAGTTCCTGAGCACTAAAGTCAAAGTCAAAGTAAAAAATCATTTATTCCAATTAGACCCATACAGGCACTTTTGAACGTCAAACAAAATTTTGAAGATATAGTGTCAGTCTGTCGGTCAGTCCTCTTAGTGAAGCTATTTGCTCGTTCCAAAGTGTAGATTCCGATGGAGAAGAAAGAGCAAGAAACTCCAACTCTATTAATTTAATTTGATTTGTGTATTTTAATCTAGCTATCGCTTTGAACGCTGCTGTTTATGAGTCGCAGGTGGAATCTAGTATGAATAGTTATACAAAATTGGATTACAAAATCTGTTGGTAATCTTTGGAACCGCTGGTCGGATTGCTACAATACTTTCACTGATAGATAGCCACAATGTTCCTGAGTGCTATAGGCTATAAAACATCACGTTACGATCAAATAGAGCTAGTAAAACATAATTTAAGTGTGGGAGAGCCAAGCTTCAGCACGAGTGGGTCGGCTTGACCGTAGTGATACCACGGCTTTACTTCAATGGAGTTTCTTGCTCGTTCTTCTCCATTCGAATCTACAATTTGGAACGAGCACCTAGCTTCACTGACGAACTGACTGACAGACTACTATTCTATTTTGACGTTTCAAAAGTACCTTTATGGTGTAGTTGAGTGAATGATGATGATGATTAAATCATTTTGGATCACACAATTAGGTAGTTGTTACATGTATTAGGCTTGGCACCGACTTCATACCTATGAATAGGTAGCACATAGAATTGATAGTGTTTTATTATTAATATTAAAAGTATAAGCTTCGCGTACGTAAGAGTGCTATTAAAATATCAATTTTAATTACTTATTTGACACTTTTTTGTTTTTGAAGTCGGTTTTTTTAAACGTAGTTTTTTTTATTTTTTACTTTTTAGTTTCTGTTACAAGTTCTTCTGTAAACTACAGTAACATTTTAAATATAAATTAACATATTGAATAGTATATATTTTTAAGTAGCTATGTGTATGTCTACGAAAGGAGCCGCTCGATTAAAAAATATTGGTAGTTTCCAACAAATGGAAAGTTCTCATCATCATCATCAAAATCAGCCATTTTAATGTTCCCACTACTGGGACCCAGGCGATTTCTCTAGGAGAGGGAAAGTACTTAACAATAAAAAGAAATTAAGTCCAAACACGAGGTAGCTACTGTAAACCGTTGAGGAGTTCCCTAGACTGTCTTTCGTCTTTATCATCAGATCCCTAATGACAGTCACAATCCATCTAGGTATAAAGTTCTTATCAAAACGAAATAATTAAGCTCAAACACAAGGAAGCTGCTATGAATCGTTGAGGAGTTCACTCGACTGTCTCTCGGTTCCATCCGGAATTCCCTCGACGGTCAATGGTCTCCATCATCAGGTAAACTGCAGACCTTCAGTTGTTATAATACATACAGGTACAAAGTTTTCATCAATATAAATGAATTAAGTTCAAACACGAAGTAGTTACTGTAAACCGTTCAGGAGTTCCCTGAGCTGTCCTTCGTTCTCATCATCAGACCCTTAATGACAGTTACGACCAAGCTTGCTGCAAAGTGCTCGCCAATACAAATCATTCAAGCCCAAACACAAGGCAACTACACCAAATAGTCAAGGAGATCCCTCGACTGTCTTCCAGGTCCAACATCTGGTCGACTTCGACCTTCGTCAAGATGTAGTGTTGTTAAAGGTCTACTTAAAAATCATACAAAAAAACTACTCGCCCCTACATTTTTCGAAAGTTCCCCTCGGTTTCTCCAGGATTCCATCATCAGATCCTGACCTCATGACAATGAGACCAAATGGTAAGTATACCCTATCGAATAAAAAAAGAATTTTGCAAATCGGTCCAGGCGTCTTCGAGTAATCGGTGAACATACATAAAAAACAAAAAAATACTCGTCGAATTGAGAACCTCCTCCTTTTTTGAAGTCGGTTAATAAATGATTTAGGATCACACAATAAGTAGTTGTTCCGTGAGGCATCCAGCCCGGGACACGTTGCGCGGCAGCCAGTTGCCCAGCCACCGCGCCAATCGTGCAGTCAAGTATAGGCATGAATAATAGCCAAGTCAACAACCTCGTGAGCCCATTTAAGATAATTTATAATATTTATAATTATGGGTTTTCCAACACTACTTAGGTACAAATTAATTTTGTTTTTTTCCCTGTCAGCTATGGGTAGCTAACTAAGAATGCACAGGATAATTTAATTAATTTTAAATGTATATAATTAACCTATTTTTTCACAACGTGACGCACAGATGTACACACGTGATTTCATGTGACTTTTTTTGAGAACGAGCATACGTATTTCCTGATGGTAAGCAATCGACTCCGCCCACAGGGTATCCATGGCCAGGTAGTGCTCTCTGGCCGCGCCACCTCAAATTAAATAGAGTATAATGAACTAAAAAAATCAATATTCCGAAAAAAACTACCAAAAGAGTACCTAGCATACGACAAATATGGTCCAATAAACCCCTTTAGTTAAAGAGTTATTAGTCGTAGGGAGTGGTCCGGCTGGAAGGTATACTCTGCAGCAAGTCGATTTTGCAATATTTAATAGTAACTATCCATAAATCAATTTATATAATAGTACCTTTTCTCTACTCTTCATTGATACTTTTTTCTCTGAAGAAACTATTCACAATGAGACCTCCTCTGTTTGTGACAGAAAAAGATCTGGCCGTCCACGTAGCGTTCGTACGAAAAAGGTGATCAAAGCAGTAAGGGAAAGAGTTCAAAGAAATCCTGTCCGAAAGCAAAAGATTTTATCTCGGGAGATGAAGATAGCACCTAGAACCATGTCGCGTATTTTAAAAGACGACTTAGAACTTGCAGCCTATAAGAGACGCACTAGACATTTTTTAAATGATAATTTATAAAAGAATAGGGTAATAAAATCTAAACAACCACTGAAGCGGTACGCAAAGGGAGGTCCCAGAAAAATTTTGTTTACGGATGAGAAAATTTTTACAATTGAGGAACATTTTAACAATCAAAATGACCGTATTTATGCTCAAAGCTCTAAGGAAGCTTCTCAATTAGTCGACAGAGTGCAACGTGGGCATTATCCGACTTCAGTGAAGGTTTGGTGGGGTGTTAGCTATGAAGGAGTGACTGAGCCATACTTTTGCGAAAAAGATATCAAAACATCGGCACAAGGGTATCAAAATACCATTCTTGAGAAGGTAGTTAAGCCCCTTAACAACACCATGTTCAATAACCAACAATGGTCCTTCCAGCAAGACTCGGCGCCGGGTCATAAAGCTCGTTCCACGCAGTCTTGGTTGGAAACGAACGTTTCCGACTTCATCAGAGCTGAAGACTGGCCGTCGTCTAGTCCCGATCTTAATCCGCTGGATTATGATTTATGGTCAGTTTTAGAGAGTAGGGCTTGCTCTAAACGTCATGATAATTTGGACTCCCTAAAACAATCCATACGATTGACAGTGAAGAATTTTCCCATGGAAAGAAAGCGTGCTTCTATTGATAACTGGCCTCAACGTTTAAAGGACTTCGAATAAGCTTTTTATGTTTTAAATTGTTTTATATTACTGTAAAAGTAATAAATGTTATTTGCAATAGAAAAATATTGTTTTTATTTGTTACAGTATTTATGGTTAGACTAGGTATATATTGCTTACTAGCAACCCGTCCCGACTTCGCACGGTTCCAATGCTGACAATAAATTGATCCGTTACCTAATGGATGTTATTTATATTGTATATACTAGCACCCGCACGTGGCTCCGCCCGCGTGTTATGTTATAGCAGGGGAGCCCATGAAGGAATTTCGGTAGTTACTCGAGCGCGTCAGATTAACATATTTATTTATTTATTTATTTATTTGGGACAAAAAACAGTTATACATTGCAGAATTAACAATAAAGTAGTGACATTACAGTTGTAATAACGTATAACCCACACCATTGTCCACGTAATAACATATGAGTATAAGAGCGAACGCATGTTAAGAAAGATATAATTTAAATTGGAATATTAGTTAACACTTACGGACAGATCGAGGGGAGCAAGAGTCGGAGAGTAGGTACTTATGTACGACTTGCAAGAAATTGTGAGACAACTCTTTTAAATTTAGGTTGGGACAGCGAAAAAATATCGAAGTCAATAAATTGTGAGTTATAGGTTTCTAAGAGTCGGCGGATAGGGGCCCGTACCCCGGCCTTAGTTCTGCACCGAGGGGTATAGAATAGCCGAGGCGCGCGCACCTCCCGCCGAATAGCAGTTCTAGGTACTACATAACATAGTCTATTAGACAACTCAGTACAGTTAAATTTATTATTGCATATGCCGTGTAGCATCATAACCATAATCAATAAACGCCTAGAATCCAAGCTCAACATCTTATAATGCCTTAACAAATCTGCATAGGGAATCCTTACATGGAAGTACTTATAGTGCATGGCATGAAGGAATTTTTTCTGTCCCTTTTCTATAGCATGCTTATATTTTTCATAATACGGGGACCAGATGGGTACCGCGTATTCTAACTGTGAACGGACCAGTGTTTTATATAGGAAAAGAAGAGTAGAAGGGTTTTTGAAATCCTTACTAGACCGCATGACAAAACCATACATCTGAAAAGCTTTGCTAACTATCTTGTCAATATGAGTGTCGAGATGCAACTTGCAATCAAGAAGTACGCCAAGATCACGCGTGCACTCAGTTTTTTTTAGTTGTGTGTCATTCAAGGTGTATTGGAAGTGAATACTATTTTTGTTTTTACTGAATGAAATGTAATGACATTTTGGAAGACTGAGATGAAGTTTATTTACTAGACAGTATTGTGCAATCCTGCATAAGTCCTCCTGTAGAAGCAAACAATCTTGAGAGTTCGCACAAGCCTTGTAGATTTTTATGTCATCAGCGTACATTAGGAATTTCGAGTTGATTATGCAGAGTTTTATATCGTTTATGAACAAGATAAACATCAAAGGACCCAAGACCGAACCCTGCGGCACGCCCGATCCAACGACTACATAGTCAGACTCGAATCCATTGACGACAACCTTTTGAGTCCTGTGAAAAATATATGAAGCAAACCATCTGAGTAAATTCCCTCTTATGCCATTGAAAGCAATTTTATCGAGTAGTAATTTGTGGTCCACCTTGTCGAAAGCCTTCCGAAAATCAGTGTAAACAGCATCAACCTGCGTGCGCACATCCATGTTTTCAAACAAATATTGTGTGAAGCTCATTAAATTTGTAGTGGTGGATTTGGATTTAACAAAACCATGTTGCTCGGGTATAATAAGGTGATTTAACTGTGACATACATACAACATATGGGGAATATTTAGTAACCTATTGAATATACCCATTATATACTTAATGTAAACAGAAGAGGGGCGGGAGGGATACCAATATAAAAAATAACTACATACATACAGTCGTTTTCATCAGATTAGGGGGGAAAAGGTATATGTCATGTCCAAGCAAGGGCGTTTAAAAAATCAGCCGATATCATCGTCGTTTACAACAGCAATAGAGTTTTGAACGGATCACGTTTATATCCCCTTAGTTAGCCAACCACACCAGGCGATTCGGCAGATTAAAATATTTTGATTATCAGAGATACATGGAGAATATACATTATTAATATCTGTCACGGTCGTGCACTAAAACAAAAGTTACACCTTACAATTTTGGTAAACTATCATTCACCCCTACCCCCACCGGATGAATGAAATGTCATTACGCCATTTTTTCTTACTATCACCAAACCTTCAGAATCCAGTTACTCCCTACGACGCTTGAGTAACTACAAATTTAGCATCCTGGGCTCCAACTAACTGCCAAGGCACGAGATGCCATAGTCAACACTATCAAAGGTTTTTAAAAAAAATGTATTTCAACTTCCCATGATTCAGGGGTTTGTGTAACATAGGAAATAAAAATCTATATCCATTTTTTTTAATAAACGTGTTGTATGTTGGCTTACAAACATACAACAGGCCACATGGGCGATAATAAAAGATTAAATAAATTCCTCTAAAACTGCCGTTCATGTGGATAATATTAAGCAAGTAAACGTGGTTCTCATGGGCCCTCAGGAAATCGCTACTGCTTTTAACAATCACTACACACACATAGAACTTACAGCACACCCAACACATAGCACTCATCACATTAAATCACAAAATAATTATAAAAGTAGTCGGGGTATAAGTAACACAATCTTTCTTAAACCCAACACACTAAGTGAAGTTAAACAGGAAATAATGACACTTAACAACACTAATACAGAGGGCTATGATGAAATTAATACAAAAGTAATAAAAACATTTATAAATGAATTACAAGAAATTGTCACATATCCGATAAATTTGAAATGTGGAATCTTTTTTGATGCATAATAAAAAACATGAGCCATGTTTCCACAGGTCTAGAAGGACACAAAAATTAAACGCTAAATAAACTTATTTTTAACATTTGTCTTTATTTACTTTTAAATATTTCAAAACAAATACAAAGACTATTAAATCATTCATAACGACGTATGAAGTCATAGAGAAAAGCTCGACTAGTTTCAAGCTACAGCGGGACTCTTATTCATGAGCAGCGTGCGCGTCGCGGCGAAGTCGCGCAACCGACTGATTCTGTCGAGCATTTCTCAGTCCATTCATGTGAGTAATTCGTTATTGTTCAATTTAGTAATTAGGTACTTTGCAAAAAACCTTTCTTGAATACTAAAGAGCCTATTTTGTCGACAGTATTTGCAGGATGGTTGACAGTTGCAATGCAATATATAGAAGAGTAAATAAGATTTCCAGCATCGTCTTCTTTATTTAGTAAGGACCTGAAAAAGGGAAAATCAATAAGAACTTGTTTATATCCAAACTAATATTATAAATGCGAAAATAACTCTGTCTGTCTGTCTTTTCTTCACGCCTAAACTAATGAACCGAGTTCTGTTAAATTTGGTACAGAAATAGTTAGGAAATCGAGAAAGGACATAGGATAGTTCTTATACCAAAAATCTGCAGGAAGTCACTATTACACGTGAACGGAATCGCGGACAAAAGCTATAACCGATTTATTTTGTGGCGACGCGAGACGTGTGTCTAATTGTCTAAGTGTGGGAGAGCCAAGCTTCGACCGGAGTGATACCACGGCCTCACAGAAAAACGACGTGAAACAACCACAGCGTTGTATTTAGAATTTTGACGTTTCAAAAGTACCTGTTTATAGTTTAGTAGGCATTAATGATTTTGACTTTGACAAGAGGTCATTTTCAAAAATGAAAATAAAAGATAATAATGCCCTTAATGCCCATATCTACTGGGGAATGAACTTACCGCAAACTTCTTCAGAACTGTGAGGTTTGCCAGGCTGAAAGAAAACAGGAGGACATGAGTAAATATGTACCTATATCCATTGCACTAAAACAAGAAAGACAGAAAGAGACAGAAAATCATTTATTTGGCTCAGGACATGCTGCATAACGTCGTGATGGCTCGAAGGTTAGGGCACCCGCGTCTCCTACATGAGGGTTCGAAACCTGGCAAGTACCAATGTGGCTTTTTCCATCGCATATGTACTTTCTCAGTTATTAAGACACCACTGACATACGGTGAAGGAAGACATCGTGAGGAAGAAAAGAATTATAGTTTTTAAAGTTTGATGTCGCTACCCGCAAGCGTGGTGATAAAAGCTCAAACTTTCTTCGTGTAAGAAGAGGCCTTTGCTCAACAGTGGGTGCTTATAGACTGATGATGTGGTGATGCCGCACAAAGCACCAAAGATATGTACACCAATAATAACAACACCTGACTGTCATGCAGTGGAATCTAATGCTAGAGTTTGTGTTTCACGAAAGGTGTCTTCAAGGCTGGATTGAATAGGTTACTCGCTCACTTATCACCAAACGAAATAAAGTAATAGAGAGTATAATTTTATGCTTTGGCACGAATGGGTCGGCTCGACCGAAGAGACCACGAAAGACCACGGCCTCAAAGAAAACCGACGTGAAACAACCACAGCGTTGTGTTCCGCTGTATGGCCTTTAGTATGAGTTAATGTTTTATTAAAGGTCGTAACTTATTATTGTTGTTTTTTTTTTTACTTTCTTTATTGCTTTGTATTATATTATCATCATTGTACTTATGTTTGGTGTTTTATGTGGCATGTTCGGTGCCAAATAAATTATTTTCCTTTCTCTCTTTCTGATCCACGTATGAGTCAGGCTTCGTATACAAAAAATACTCACAATGTACTCCAGCGGTGGTGGAATCCCTTCGAAGTCGATCAACTGTATCGTGACGTCATAGCTAATTGTGATGTGGGAGATCCTATGGAAGGGCACGCGGTGCTTGAAGTCGCAGAAGTGTTGCCCATTCAGTAACACCTAGCGGAGGTACGTACGATTGGTAAGGCGAAAGTCTTATTTCATCATCACGAGAGCGGAACATTTCATCTTATAATTGTGGGAGAGTTATGCATGTATCGGCCGGCTCGACCACAGTGATACCACGGCCTCACAGACAAGAGGCATGAAACAACCACAGCATTGTGTTTCTCCGTGTGAGTGAGGTCACCGAAGGCCTAACCCTTCCCCTCCCCTATCCTTACTCCCCAAAAGGCCGGCAACGCTCTCGTAACTATCGTAGTAGCAGGTGCTGATTGCTTCACAATAGGTAATCTGTCAGATCGTCTGCTGTTCTATGACATAAATGCAAATAAAGGACAGTAGGATACAGCCGACTCGAAGCAGGATTATTATTCAGTAAGAGAATGGAGGTGCCATGCTTAGGCACGAATCGGTCGCGTTAATACCACGGTATTACAGAAAACGCTTACATTTTGGTTCACCATGCGAGTTATCGTACAGGAGGCTCAATCCTTCCCTTCCCCATTTTCCCAAAAGTACTTTCTTTAGTGCTGCGGGTGTACATGGGGTCGCCGATTGCGTACCATCAGTTGTTCCTTGTATCTGATCCTATAAAAAGACATACTCTAGGGTCTCATTTAGGATAAAAGAAACCTTACGTTGTTTTTCACCTTATGAATGAGGTTACTGGACGCCCAGTCCTTCCCCTCACATTCTCATGCCTCAAATCCCCTATCCTCAAATCCCTAATAACCGACAAGAGGCCGGCAACGCACTTGTCGTAACTCCATTGGTATAACGAGTGTCCATGGTCGGCGCTGATTGCTTACCACCAGGTAATCCGTCTGCTTGTAAAACCTAAAACTGGTATATAATCAGATTGTCTCAATTCCATGTGACTCAATTCCTTAAAAAATGCCACTTACTGTAAACCGATCATAGTGACAAATAAAGTGGGCTTCGAATGTCTCTCCACGTTGCAGCGGTAAGCCTCCATGGGTCTCTTCTTGACCCCATCTCCCAGAAATGTAATGATTGCGCACAATATAACCTTCCTGGAAGCGAAGCTTGAAATGGAAGGCAATATCATTGTTATACTGCAAGTCGATCCCAAACCTAGAAACAAAATGTATACAACAAAACAACAAATCATCATCAACATCATCATCATCATCATCATCATCATCATTATCATCACCTATACGTGACCACTGCTGAGCAAAAGCCTCTTCTCACACGGATAAGGTTTGAGCATTAACCACCACGCTTGCTCAAGGCGGATTGGCGATTTCAAACTTATTATTAGAAATTATCAAGTCCAGGTTTCCTTGCGATGTTTTCCTACACCGTTTGTCAGTGGTGTCTAAATAATCATAGAAAGTACTCCACTCTAAGCCTGCGATGCACGCACGCAGGATGAGCATTACCTACGTATGACAGACCGCACAACGACCTCTCCGGAAATAAGGACTACGTTTTACTCCTGTATCGTAGGTGCGTTTACAAACTTACAATTTTACACAGACATCCCTATTATTGGGCTAGAAGCAGGTAATAAACTCACTTTTTTGCATCTGAAGGAATACTTCCCTTCACTGTTATTATGCGCCCAGGAAACATACCCCCAGGAATCATTTTTGAGCATGGCACTGCCTGGAAGAATAGAATAAACATTGATTTAGCATTTTTTTTTTAATTAGCGTTGAATATTAGGAAACTTTGTATAAAAAAATATGGGACCCAAAATACTGCCTAGGGGCACACCATTTTTAAATTTCTTCATACATGAGTTAACTGACATCATTTCTCATTATTACTGGCTGTTTTAATAATATGTAGACATATATGTCTATAAATATTTTTTCATCAACGGAAAACATATCTAAATAGGAAATATAATTTACACTTCAAACTTATCCAAGGGCTTTTGAAGGTTTAAAAAATTCTAAATCTCTTGAAACACAGTCAATTAAAAAACTCACCGGGTTGTTAATAGCTTCTGGCATTATTTGTTCTTTCAAATTAAACAATTATTTTGGATGACTGTTCGGTTCTTCCGTCGAGCAACGAATGTAAGCCAAGCCTGTGCGCGCGGCATTATAAGTAAAAACTGCGCCCACGCAGGCAACCACAAGACCACATCAAAAGCAAAACGTCACATGTCATGTCAAATTCAATACTTATTTCGAATTATCTAACTTAATTTACAGAGTGAGATCACTGCTTTTTATTTCTTCATATGATTGGAAGGCTAACAAGTAGTCGGATTACCTGATGGTAAGCAATCGGCGCCACCCATGAACATCCGCAACACCAGCGGAGTTAAGAATGAATTGCCGGCCTTTTGGTAATTAGGATTTTGAAGCTTTAGGTATTGGGGACGAAAAGATTTATTAACCGACTTCAAAAAAGGAGGAGGTTCTCAATTCGTCGGGGTCTTTTTTTGTAATAATTATTAAATACTTTATTGAATGGAAAAGTAAATAACCATTGCCTGGACTGCGACTTAGTCCTAGTCCAACCAACATAATGTTTCAATGCAAAAGTTTATGGCAATGTATAGATGTAATGTCTTTCGTGCAAAAAACAACTGAATCGATCAGAAAACGACCACCACCGACGGGGCCCTATAGGGCTGATGTTCAGCCGGGATTGCGGCACTGAGGCACCTTTGCCTTGGCCTAAAGCAGGAGAAAGAACGGCGTCTGACACTTTCTCTCACACAAGCGACCTCGCGCATAATGTCATACTCTGTCGACCATAGATAGATAAAAGTTTACCTACTATTTACTCTTTATTTTTTGTGCTTTTTGTTAATAATTTTATTTTAGTTAACAGTTACATTATTTTATCATTTAGTTTATATAATTGGTATAGTTTTTCTTTTTCCTTTTTTTTTTGGTATTTTTGTATTTTATGTGTGTGCGCTTGCGCAGAAATAAATGTTTCTTTCTTTCTTTCTTTCTTTCTTTCTTTCTTTCTCTCGCCTTACCCTGGGCGGGAGAAGTCATTTGATGACTTTCCCCTGACAAAAGCGTGCCTCCTCCTTTGGAAATAGCAGGCGTGACAAACAGACAACATTATCTAGTACCATCATACTTCCGCATCACTATCTATAAAGTCGGTTAAAGGTAGGTACTGATATACACACAAACAATATCTCTAACCACCATTCCCTATCTCCACGTCCACCAAAATAAACAAATAGGTACATACATAAAGTATTTGCCAAAAAATTTATTCACACGGTGATAAGATAACGTTAACTTTATCGCTATAGCTGACCAATATATTACTTCGTCTATTTAAACGAGTAATTTAATTTTTAAATTAGGGAAAATATTCAAATGACTTCTCCCGCCCAGGGCCGGGCGGGAGGGAGTGTCAGACTCTTACTGACTAAAAACCCCCCCGTTCCTTCTCCTGCTCTGGGCCGAGGTCGCGGTGCCTCATTGCGCTTACCCCGCAACCCCGGCTGAGCATCAGCCCTATAGGGCCCCGTCTGTGGTGGTCTATTGGTTCTTTGAGGCGCGCGCGGAACGCTACGCGCCGTAGTTGTTTATAGTTAAGGTTTTAATTTTGTTTTAGCACTTTTTATGTTACAGGTCAACAAATAATAATATCTGATTCAGTATTGCTATTTTTCTTGACAACTCATTTATAAATACCTACATCCAATATTATATTTAAACTTTTAAATAAGAATTAAGAATACATCATCATTAGCCTTGAAGTATCCACCGATGAGCAAAGGCATCTTTTCTCACGGAGATGGTTTAAGCATTAATCACCACAATTGGTTAAATCACTTACTCTGTCAAGAAAGTACCGGGAAAAAGTCAATAATACACAAAATGTTTGTTATTCATCTAAATTTATTTTATCACCTTCAAAGTATGCTCCTTCAGAAACGATACACTTACGCCAACGAATAACCAGCCGGGGTTGCGGGGTAAGCGCAATGAGGTACCGCGACCTCGGCACAGAGCAGGAGAAGGAACAGGGGGGTTTTTAGTCAGTAAGAGTCTGACACTCCCTCCTGCCCGGCCCTGGGCGGGAGAAGTCATTTGATGATTTTCCCCTCACAAAAAAAAAAAAAACTCCAACGAATAATCCAATCATCGAAACTTTTTTTAAACGCTGTTTCCGGAATTGAGTTCAGTGCTCGCCGCGAATTCTCCTTTATGTGTTCTAACGATTGAAAACGGGTGCCACGAAGGGGTAATTTGAGTGTGGGAAAAAGAAAGAAGTCTGGAGGCTGGAGCCGATATCTGGTGAATATGGTGGCTGCTCGATGGTGTTTGTTGAGTGTTTGGACAAAAAATCGTTTACAATGATGGCCTTGTGCGAAGGCGCATTATCGTGATGCAAAATCCAAGAATTTTCTTTCCACATTTCTGGCCTTTTTCGTCGAATTTGTTCTCTTAAACGCCGCATAACGCTCAAATAATATTCTTTATTTACCGTTTGACCTTCGGGCAAGAATTCTGAGTGCACAACACCGCGATAGTCAAAGAAAACCGTCAACATGACTTTGACTTTTGATCGACTTTGACGTGTTTTGTTCGGTTTTGGTTCAGTTGGAAGGCGCCATTCCGAAGCTTGTTGACTAGTTTGCATGTCAAACTCGTAAACCCACGTCTCGTCACCAGTAAAAATGCGTTTCATGAATGTTGGGTCGGTATTGACTCGTTCTAGCATGTCCTCAGCGACTTTCATGCGATTTAGTTTTTGAAGAAAATTCGGGAATCGAACCCGCGACACGTTGCACGGCAGCCAGTTGCCCAGCCACCGCACCAAACGTGCAGTCATAATCGCTATGAGCATAGGGTGGGATATTCACCATGAAGCGATGACGTTTTCTGATGATGATTGTCTAGTGTTACAATGGTGAAAAGGACTAGGAGGAATGAGTTCTACAGTCCCTCCCAAGAGCCTTTTTTTTAAGTAATTGGTCGGCAAACGAGCAGACTGATAACCTGATGGTAAGCAATCAGCGCCGCCCATGGACACCCGCAACGGAGGAGTTACAGGTGCGTTGCCGACCTTTTACTTGGAGATTTAGGGATTGAGGAGGGGTTGGGGGCGGGGAAGGATTGGGCCTCCGGTAACCTCACTCACACGGCGAAACACCACGCTGTGGTTGTTTCACGCCGGTCTTCTATGAGGCCGTGGTATCACTCCGATCGAGCCGACCCATTCGTGCCGAAGCATGGCTCTCCCACACTTAGCCTCCGAAAAGTGACCGAATTTTACATTAATACGTATAACGTGAATCCAAGAGTTGGTCTTATTGGTGGCAATCCTAGAGTCCAGCTCATTAGTAAGAAAGGTCATTTATTTTACCTCTGGATTATTATATTTATTTAGCATCATCCTATAAGTGCCTACTGCTGAGCAAAGGCCTCTTTATCAAAGATTTGATCATTAATCATCACCATCAGCCAGATTCCGTCCAGTGCTGGACCTGCGGCCTAGGATAGGCCTCTCCGTGAAGTGACGGGGAAATTAAATTTTAGAATGCCACTTTTAACGTCATCTCATACTTTATCTATTAAAATGTTGCTGTCAATTTAGTTCACCTCGCAAGTGTACTAATACTCACAGCGGATTCAGATTCGAAGTTTAGAATGGAGTCTTACAGAATCACACCCCTGAGCTCGACTGTTCAGCTCTTCTCATTGAACCACTGCCACAATAATTAGAAATTGTAAGTCCAGGTTTCCTCACGACGTTTTCCTTCACCGTATGTCCCTGTGGTATTTTTCATCATTGAAAGTTTAAAGAAAAGAAACAACATACATATTATATTTACACATTTATTTTCATAATTTATTGTACAACTATTACATATACATGGTGTTCAAGCCACACAAGTGTATCACCCTGTATACAGCATGTTTGAAACCACTGTCTGACCGAAGGTGTTCTGAACGATTGGGCCTCCGGAAACAACGCTGTGGCTGTGTCACGCCGGTTTTCTGTGAGGCCGTGGTATCACGTCAAGCCGAATTATAGCTAAGCCCAAGCGCGAATCCAGCCATCAAAAAAGGTTGTGGTGATAGCTACTAGAAAATCGGCTATATACGAGTCGGATCAAGGACATGCTCATTAACAATCATGCAAATCGTTTATGAACTTATGAATTAGATTTTTTTCTGAGCATCAGAACTTTGGCCTTAGGAATGTAAATAAACTTAGGAAGAAGTCGAACACGATTTCTTCTAATTTCTAATAGGCAGTTTCGATCCAAACCTATTTCAAGCACAAGTGTAGGTATTAAGGTGGTGGGCATGCCCATCGTGCCCACAACGGTGGATCCGCCCTTGGCTAAGCCACACAATGATATCTGCCTTTCACAGTTCCGGAGATAACATGGTTCAAAGTAAACAACAAATAATAGGTTCTTTTTAATTTTTAGCCCAACAGAATCCACTATGGATCAACCAGTAATATCATAGCATGCTGTATCATTATATAATATACAACAATAATAAAAATCTTATTATATAAATAAATAACTTTATTTATAATAATACTAACTATCACTTCAACGAGAATTTCTTAGATCCTTCATTTTGTTTTAAAACTACCCGCCCCGACTTCGTTTGGCTGCAATGCTGATAATAAATGTCTCCACTATTTACCTAATGGATGTTATTATACATATAAACCTTCCTCGTCAATCACTCTGTCTATTAAAAAAACCGCATCAATATCGGTTGCGTAGTTTTAAAGATTTAAGCGTACATAGGGATATAGGGACAGAGAAAGCGACTTTGTTTTATACTATGATTATAATTTTAAGTGCAGACTAAACAGTTATTCGACAAGCTTTAATATATTATTAATTTACTAAAGATAATATTATTTAAGAGGGAGGTTTATATGTATAATAAGTAATAACATTAGCATTAGCATCATGCGAAGCTGGAACGGGTCGCTTAACCTATTGGCAACTTAGTTGAACAACTATAGTCAGAATTTTAATTCAATTGCTGATTTGACATGACCTACTGTCATTTTGTGAAATAATGTGATGAACACAAAAATTAATAAACAATCAGTGAATCAGTTTCAGGTAGGCATTCAAAAAATTACGGCTACCGAATGGTCTAAATGCGTATCCCATGTTGTCAAAGAAGAGAAAAAAATGAGTAAGCTAGATATGTTAATTGACAATAAATATCACAGACACAATTCATAATAAATGTTACAGAAAGTAACAGCGATAGCGATAGCGATGACGTCGACAATTTATAAAATTTCTGTTTTATTTGTCATGTTCCTTCATGATCATATTTTTTATTAATTTCACACACAATTACAAAAGAAAAGTCTCAGATCGTTAATTAATTGTCAAAACTAAATTTTCGGTTCAGAAATATTTTATTTCCTGATAAACTTAGTTTACGAGAGTAAAGTTATAAACGTGAGGAATCGATTCAGAAATATTCGATTTCCATATCGAATAAGTTCGCAACGTCACTATTTAGTACGTGTCATAATGTTGCAACACTGAAATTGTCAAATCTGGAATGGAATTAAAATTCCGAGTATAGTTGCCGGCGATCAAGCCCATTCAACTTGTGTATATTCAGATAATTTCTTTTATAATAATGATATACATTGAAGATTCTTTCAGACAGTCATAATTTTTATTAATACTTTTTTAAAGTTAAGATCATAACAAAAATAAATTCCGTTCGGAAAACCCACCATATATGCCATAACTAATACTGTCCAATTTTTATTTGTATCCCTACATCTTTAACGGTTTACTCACGAAACTATACAAGGTAACTCGACAAGTTTCAAGCTTCGCCGGGCGCCGATAATAATGTGAAAATGCGATACAACTGACGCAACGCACTTTTGAGTACTCCAATATTAAAATTAGTAAATCAATAAGATATTTGAAGAAACACGCTCTTTTAAATTTCTTTTTTAATATTAGCCAAAACACAGATAAATATATTTTTTCTATTCTAAGTACCATTACCTTGATAATATTGAAATATGTATACATTAATTAAAATAATAATATTATAATACCTCCAGGGATGGAATAATGAGTTAAAATTAATGTACTTAGGTACAAACGGAATGGCAAACTATTTTATCCTAAAAGGGGTAAAGCAGAGATTTCTATTTGAGATAGGTCGGCAAACGAGCAGCCTGATTACCTGATGGTAAGCAATCAGCGCCGCCCATTGTCACCCATGGCAACAACAGAGGAGTTACGAGTACGTTGCCGTCCTTATGGGGATTATGGTTTTAGAGATTTAGGGACTGGGGAGGGATCGGCGAAGGGAAAGGACTGGGCTTCCGGTAACCTCACTCACACGGCGAAACACAACGCTGTGGTTGTTTAACGCCGGTTTTCTGTGAGGCCGTAGTATCACTCCGGTGGAGCCGACCCATTCGTGCCGAAGCATGGCTCCCCCACACTTTTAGGATTAGGATTTTGTAGATCTAGGGATTGGCGCGATGACAGATGCACAAATACAATTTTTAACCCACTTATTATTATTATTATACAACTTATTTATATGTAAGTATACAAATATTAATGATTTAATCATATGTATAATTGAAATAGTTTTATCGACTAAGCTACGTATTTAAGGCAACATTCAGTGTTTTCGAGTTAAAATTCGAGACGTACAGATATATTTAGCAAACTTATTGACTTAGGGCTGATTTTTCAATAGTCAGATAAATGTTATCTGAGGAATAAAATTGTTGCTGTCACTGTCTAATACAAACATTGTGACGCGACAGCATCATAATTATTCACCAGGTAACTTTTATTTAACCATTGAAAAATCAGCCCTAAATTAATGTTTATTTAAACCTAGGAATAATATAAATATTTTATATGTGACATTGCTGTTGTTAGGAAGGTTAATGGAACATCAGCCGGCAATTATCCCTGTATGAAAATTATATGGTTATGGGTGTGGGTGGCTATGGACTGGTAGATATGATAAGTATATTATTTATAATAATTAGGTTTTTTAATAGTGCTGTTTGGTCGAGGCCCCTGAGTGAAGATAGGTCTTGTTGGCATTGTGCTTTTAAAATCAAATTGCTTGATTAATTTTATTCCCAAAAAAATACAGGAAAACAAATGATGTGATCAATCCTGTAGTTTCCAACTAGTCAAATTCAATACTTTTTTTTTTATGTAATAGGTCGGCAAACGAGCAGGCGGATTACCTGATGGTAAGCAATCAGCGCCGCCCATGGACACTCGCAACGGAGGAGTTACGAGTGCATTGCCGACCTTTTAGGGATTAGGGATTTGGAGATTAAGGGATTGAGGAGGGATTGGGGAAGGGGAAGGATTGGGCCTACGGCAACCTCACTCACACGGCGAAACACAACGCAGTGGTTATTTCACGCCAGTTTTCTGTGAGGCCGTGGTATCACTCCGGTCAAGCCGACCCATTCGTGCCGAAGCATGGCTCTCCCACACTTAAAACTATATCATGTAATGAAATATCAAAAACGATATTGTTCTATGATTTTTTTTAAGGAAATCACAACATATGATGTTGTATGTGGGGCAGCGCTGAAAACCAGCGCTGTTGTTTCGTGCCAGCGTGCGCGAAACACAGCATTTATGCTGAGCGCTGCCCCTTTTCACGCATGAGTGACGCAATTGCAGTGCTTTTCTTTTTTTATGTTCATTGTTTGTTTTGTCCCTATATAGCTATATTCGTGTGTGTTTTTTTCTTGCGTCATTTGTGTGTAAAATAAATGGTTTTTCTTTCTTCTTTCTTCTAATGTTATCACGTCAAACAGCTTACCTACTTATTTTTAAAAAGTAACCTAAAGAATACTAAATTAATCTAAAGCGGACGGATTACCTGATGGTAAGCAATCGGCGCCGCCCGTTGACACCCACCCCGGCCTTTCGGGGATTACGGGTAGAATGTCGCGACACAAGAAAAGCAACTTAAACTTGAAGAAACTTTACGATATACTGTTAATTATTTAACATTAGCCAAAGGAAATATACAGGGACAAAAAGACACTTAACGAAGCCGAAAGCCACGTATTCTACCCATTATTTGGAACATGTTTTTCTTTAAGACCATAGCTGGGACTCCACGGGTTCTCGAGATATTGAAGGTCAAAGATGCATTTTAATTTTTTTTTTTTTTGCGCAATCGAATTCTAAGTATTATTACAAAACTTTTTTTCAAACAAACATTACCAGAATTTTAGATTTTTCTAAATAAATTACGCATTACTGTTCGTAACTTCAAGTTACGAACAGTAATGTACGTAATAAATAAATGCAGACCCGCACAAAAAACATCGTGCATCTCAGTAGGATTTTTATTTTACAGAATTGTTTTGTTGTTGCGAAGTAAAACGTCGACCTACGTACTTATCACAGCGTTTTAATGCTAAGCTGTGAACCTACGCACACAATGACACGAAGCCCGTTTGCTTTACATTGCGCGCAATAAAATAATAATTTTTTTTGTTACCTAAAAATAAAAGTTGTTTCCCAGTGATAATTTTAGCGTAAAGCTACTTAGTTAGAACTGCAGTATGCATATTTAACAGCTTCGTTTAGTGTCTTTTTACACCCTGTATACCTACATATACCATTTGACGTATGTAAAAAGCTATGTCGTCACAACGTGGTATTTCATAAAAAAATGAATATTCTCTGATGGGGACAAATTCTCAGACTTCCATCGTCCTGCACGTCGATTCTATAAAATTTGTTTGATTTTGAATCTTGTTCGAGTGTGAAGTGACGGGGAAATTACATTATAGAATGCCAATTTCAACGTCATCTCATACTTTATCTATCAAAATGTTGCTGTCAATTTAGTTCAACTCGCAAGTGTAGCGCTAGTGTACTACTACTCACAGCGGATTCAGATTCGAAGTTTAGAATGAAGTCTTACAAAATCAATCTTGACGTTCAAAAGTGCCTACTGTGGTCTAATTGAAATAAATGATTTTTGACTTTTTTTGATCACACTGCTGAGCAGGGTGAGAGTCAGGGAGTGACTGTTTTTTATGTAATTGGTCGGCAAACGAGCAGACGGATTACCTGATGGTAAGCAATCAGCGCCGCCCATGGACACCCGCAACGGAGGAGTAACGAGTGCGTTGCCGACCTTTTATGGATTAGGGATTTGGAGATTTAGGGATTGAGGAGGGATTGGGGGCGCGGAAGGATTGGGCCTCCGGTAACCTCACTCACACGGCGAAACACAACGCTGTGGTTGTTTCACGTCGGTCTTCAGTGAGGCCGTGGTATCACTCCGGTCGAGCCGAAATGGACTGGTAAAACCGACTGAATAAAAATCACCGCGTTCCTTTTTTTTATGTTAAAGGAGGGGCGGCAAACAAGTAGACGGATAACCTGATGGTAAGCAATCAGCACCACCCGTGGATGCCCGCAACAATTAAAGAGTTACGAGTGCGTTGCCGACCTTTTAGGGATTTTGGTTATTTAGTTGGAGAGGGGAAGTATTGGTTTTCCGGTAACTTCATTCACTCGTCGAAAAAAACATACGACGGTTCCTCCTTTTATTTGATCCACAAGCCCAGGTACTAAAATCATAGTTACATTCTTATTCCATTTCGATAAAGAAAATCGAAAATTTTTCATCCCCATCACATAGATGGTTGGCAGTCAACAACTGTGCGATTCACCCGAAACTTTCTGCCCCGCACAGCAAGACTTTGGAATGATCTTCCAGCGGCGGTATTCCCGAACCGATACGACCTTCAAAACTTCAAGAAACGAGCATATTCCTTCTTAAAAGGCCGGCAACGCACCTGTGATCCCCCTGGTGTTGCGGATGTCCATGGGCGGCACTGATTGCTTACCATCAGGTAATCCGTCTGCTCGTTTGCCGACCTATTACATAAAAAAAAAGTATAACATTTGACTAATTGGAAACTAACTAACTAATAATTTCAGTGAGCGTTGCGTGAAAATTTATTTTTTACGTTTGCACGAAAAACCTGCTTAAACATTAATTAGACCTACCTGCCACTTAGTAGACCCTATAACAAATACGATTGGTGCCTGGCACTAGAATGGCACTAATTATTACCGTTACAGCCTCCTTAATCCATCCAATCATCTCCACCGAAGTCGATGGATTCTGAAAACGAAGCTGTCTCCACCTGAAACACATATTTCGGTAAGAAAATAAGTTGAAGTCTTTGTCTAAGTTATTTCAAAAATACCTTTTTTGGGAGGGAAAAATCATCAAATCACTTCACTAGCCCAGGGTGAGGCTAGAGGAAGTGTCAGACTCTTACTGACTAAAACCCTCCCAGTTCCTTCTCCTGCTCTAGGCCGAGGTCGCTGTGCCTATTCCGCTTACTTCGCAACCCCGACTGAACATCAGCCCTATAGGGGCAGGTCCGAATAAGACCCTTACAGGCACTTTTGAACGTCAAACAATGCTTAAAGATAAAAAGTGTCAGTCTGTCGGTCAGTCCTCTAGTGAAGCTATTTGCTCGTCCCAAATTGTAGATTCGAATGGAGAGGAAAGAGCAAGAAACTCCATCGTTACTCTTTTTTAAGAATATTATTTATTTTAAAATTTTACTAATACATAATTTAGTAAGTATACATTATTGTACCCCAATGTGAGAACAATGCAGAGACAAGTTGTTAAAAAAAAACAAATGATTGGATCTATTCATTAAATTTTAAATCCTTTATCATCTCCAACATGGCGCTCACATATGCGTACTGACAATCAAAAATCCAAATCCAAACTAATATCATAAATTCAAAACTAACCCTGTCTGTCTGTCTTTTCTTCACGCCTAAACTACTGGACCGATTTGTGTGAAATTTGGAACAGACATAGTTTGGAACTCGAGAAAGGGCATAACAGCACAACAGGACAAATAAGGAACCAGGAAGTCACTATTCCACGCGAACGAAGTCGTGGGCAAAAGCTAGTAATCAATATATCACTACAAAAATAAGTGTTAGAATACTGAGATCTTTTATTATTAATTTTGGCCATAAAACGTTCAAACAACTACAAAATAACAACTACTCCAGATCTAACCTATAATAATACCTATATTATATGAAGGTCTACCTAATCGTCTCCATCATAATCAAAACCTCCTCCATAGTCGTCCGCATCATCATACGCTTCTTCATCATAATCCCCTTGTTGAGGAGGTGGTTGGTGAGGCTGGCCCTCTTGGGTTGGGTAACCGCCCCATTCAGGAGGAGGCTGACCTTCTTGGGTTGGGAAACCGCCCCATTCAGGAGGGGGCTGACCTTCTTGGGTTGGGTAAGCACTCCATTCAGGAGGGGGCTGACCTTCTTGGGTTGGGAAACCGCCCCATTCAGGAGGGGGCTGACCTTCTTGGGTTGGGTAAGCATTCCATTCAGGAGGGGGCTGGACCCCTTGGTCTAGGAGTGCGCCCCCTTCAGGAGGGGGTTGGGATGGGAGTGCGCCACCTTCAGGAGGGGGTTGGGATGGAAGTTCGCCGCCCTCTGGAGTAGGAGTAGTCCCTTGGGCTGGTGGTGCGGCCCCTTGAGCTGGGGGTTGGCCCTAGAGGATCAATAGAGTAGGGGGATGAGGAAGGAAAAGTGACTGATACTAAAATATTACTTCAATTTCAGCTCCGGATCATTTTCTGAGTGGCATAAAGGCTGCTTCATGCAATCCTGGATGATATGATGATGAAGATAATGTCACGCCATACACGGTTTAACACGAAAAGATAATAACATAAAACTGTTGGGCAGAAGCCCACTAAGCCTGATCATTCTTTTTAATATCAAAGTTCGGCAAACGGGCAGACGAATTTCTTTCTTTCTTTAAATCAGTGCCGCCCATGGACACTCATGTAATACCAAAGGAGTCCCCTACGGTCACCTCTTGTAGGTTATTAAGGACTTAAGGATGGGAGGGAAGGACTGGGCCTCCGGTAACTGCACTCGCACGGCGAAACAACCCTGTGGTTGTCTTACGCCGGTGTTCTGTGAGGCCGTGGTATTACTCTGGTTGAGCCGACCCATTCGTGCCTAGGCATGGCCCTCCCACACTTAAACAATATTAACATAACAAAATTCTCTAAATACTTATTAGAAGACTTACCGCTGGTGGTGGACTGTCGCTGTTAAACCCTCCTCCCATGGCATACCCCGCAATGCCCCCGGCTGCGAGGGCTGCCGCCCCCATGCCCACAGCAGCCCCCGTGCCCATTCCACGTCGCTGAGGTTGACCTTGCACAAACTGAGGTTGACCTTGCACAAACTGGGGTTGACCTTGGACAAACTGGGGTTGACCTTGGACTAACTGCGGTTGCCCTTGCATCATCGGCCGTTGTTGTGGTGGATACGTCTGGAAAAAATTTTTACATTCATGTCATTGCGTTTCTTTGTTTTATTTTGAAAAAAGTACAGTTCTTGTGGAGTAATTTACACCATTTACACCAAATTAAACTTTCTTCCAATCGACAATATCGAAGTTTCAGTATTTATAACACAAAAACGGCTGAACCGATTTGGCTGAAAATTTAAAGGGAGGTAGCTAAGAACTGGGAAGGATATAGGATAGGGTAGGTAGGGTAGTCTGCTTGTGACCACGACCTGTGCAACCGGATCGAAACGTCAAGCCTACCAAGGTATTCAAAAATTAATTTTCGTAAGAGAGAGAGAACATTGAATCTGTGCGAAGCCGGGGCAAGTCGCTAGTGATTGACTAAAGAGTTGATTTGACTTCGCTTTTCTCCGAAACTACTGGTACGAATTTAACAATTGTTATTGTGTTGGATAATCCATTTATCGAGGATGGATATAGGGTATAAACATCACGCCACGACCAAAAGGAGCCGGCAGATAGTGAAACAGTACGGGAGAAGCTAGAAGTGTATGAAATAATATAAAAAATCTCACCACACCACCCGGAGGTCGACCTTGCCCTGTAACAAAACAACATTTTTAGTTTTTTGTTATATATATAATTGATCGGCAAACTAGCAGACGGATTACCTGATGGTAAGCAATCAGCGCCGCCCATGGACACTCGCAACGGAGGAGTTACGAGTGCGTTGCCGACCTTTTAGGGATTAGGAATTTGGAGATTTAGGGATTGGGGGAGGATTGGGCCTCCGGTAACCTCACTCACACGGCGAAACACAACGCAGTGGTTATTTCACGCCGGTTTTCTGTGAGGCCGTGGTATCACTCCGGTCGAGCCGACCCATTCGTGCCGAAGCATGGCTCTGCCACACTTCTATGATAAACTCTGTTTCTACGGAATCGGATAGGTCAGCAAACGAACAAGCGGACTGATGGTAAGCACTCAGCGCTCTTGGACACCCGCAACGGTGCTCCGACTGCGTAGCCGCCCTTTTGGAGATTTCTGGGACTGGGGGAAGGGAGGGATTAGGGGAGGTCAAGGATTGGGCCTGGCGGTAACCTCACTCACACAGCAGAACAAATCGCTATGGTTATTTTACGCCGGTTTTCTGTGAGGCCGTGATATCACTCCGGTCGAGCCGACCCATTCGTGCCAAAGCATGACTCTAATAAGACCAAAGAGGTACCTATCAACTTTTTGACAATTTGTAAGCGCTGCTGGATTCAACTCAATGTCAGATGGTCTGTAACATCATGTTTACTATGTCCTACAGTAGGTGGAGCTATAGTTTGGGTTGCTACGCTCCTAACAGAATCGTGGACCGGGCCAATGGCTGCTATATTACTACATAGTATAAAACAAATTCGCTTTCTCTGTCCCTATATCCCTATCTATGCTTAAATTCGACCCAATCCGGCTTAGCACGGATCTTCACATCATTAGCCTATAAGTGCCTAATGCTGAGCAAAGGGAGTTTAAGTGTGGGAGAGCCATGCTTCAGCACGAATGGGTCGGCTCGACCGGAGTGATACCACGCCCTCCCAGAAAACCGGAGTGAAACAACCAGTGTTGTGTTTCGCCGTGTGAGTGAGGTTACCGGAGACCCAATCCTTCGTGTCCGTTACCCAGGCCAGATGTTGTCGACAATGGTCATTTGAATCTTATAGATAATTAGTTGTGCGGCTTCTGTAATTGTTGCGCACATTTTTAAATTTGTTGCGCTTATAGTTTTTTAATTATTTCACAAAAACATTTCCTGCTGGCGTAACGTTACCACAGCCAGACCTTTTTCTTTCTAATGGGAATATTTAAATAAATATTAGCTATAAAATTAGTTGTCTAGATAAAGTAAATGTTGTGCCTTATTTTGTATTTGTTCTTTCTTCGGTTGCGAAGTTATTCGAGATTTTGCTGCGGTAACGTTTTTGGTTTTGCTAGATCTTTGAAATGGTTAAGCGGATTCTTATCATATTTTGTACACGACTTCCGAGGACTTAGTTTAAATTTGTTGTGCAATAACAAAACCAAAATAATGCATATTTTAAAGGTTTTTTCATTAAATAGAAAAACACTTCAATTGGCCCCAGCACTCTCAATAAGAAGTCTAAAGACTTACTTTAAACGTAATTTTACAGCTTGTAACTGCCTTCAAATGTATGTGAAGTTTCATTAGTATCCCGTAAGTATTTAACAAGTTATGATGATATTCAGTTCTTCACGAGCACGGTCTTAATGCACGCGGTGTTATTTGGCCACTGGATTGGATATATGAACTGAATGTTATGTCAATAATTAGTTGTTTAAATCAGTTGTATATCGGTAAAATTTCAGCTCAATACATTGGATAATTAATGAGATAATACTATGAAAGTCATTAGGAAGTGAATGACCGTGGTAAGCCGACCAAGTTTAGGTGGTTACGAAAAAGCGAAAACGCAGAACATTATACTATCTTTTGAAATGTTTAGTATAATACACCTTACAATTTTGGTACAGACGCGTACACTGTTTAATACCTATATAATAATAATATAAAAGAAAACATTATCTTCCAGTTCCACAAAATTATCAAAAATCACCGCTAGAGCATGCCGTTCGGTAGGACGCAGGAGGAGTGGGGTGAAGGGGTAATACATTGTTTGCATAACGCACTCAGTCTTGCCAGAAGGTTACTTTTGTAACCTTTTAGATGATTTTTGAACTGCATTTTGAAATAGAAATGACAAGGACGGGTGATATTTAATCGGTTGCTAAGCAACACAAGTTTTTATAAGTAAGGGAGTAAAAGTTCAATTGAAATGATTATTTTACCTTTCAATAAAAAATCTTGAATAATCATGTAGTTTTTTTTTAAACTTTTGTACATGTCTGTACTAAATTTATAACACTATCCTACATATTTTAGAAGGTACCATAATGTTCTGCGTTTTCGCTTTTTCGTAACCACCTAAACTTGGTCGGCTTACCACGGTCATTCACTTCCTAATGACTTTCATAGTATTATCTCATTAATTATCCAATGTATTGAGCTGAAATTTTACTGATATACAACTGATCTAAACAACTAATTATTGACATAACATTCAGTTCATATATCCAATCCAGTGGCCAAATAACACCGCGTGCATTAAGACCGTGCTCGTGAAGAACTGAATATCATCATAACTTGTTAAATACTTACGGGATACTAATGAAACTTCACATACATTTGAAGGCAGTTACAAGCTTTAAAATTACGTTTAAAGTAAGTCTTTAGACTTCTTATTGACAGTGCTGGGGCCAATTGAAGTGTTTTTCTATTTAATGAAAAAACCTTTAAAATATGCATTATTTTGGTTTTGTTATTGCACAACAAATTTAAACTAAGTCCTCGGAAGTCGTGTACAAAATATGATAAGAATCCGCTTAACCATTTCAAAGATCTAGCAAAACCAAAAACGTTACCGCAGCAAAATCTCGAATAACTTCGCAACCGAAGAAAGAACAAATACAAAATAAGGCACAACATTTACTTTATCTAGACAACTAATTTTATAGCTAATATTTATTTAAATATTCCCATTAGAAAGAAAAAGGTCTGGCTGTGGTAACGTTACGCCAGCAGGAAATGTTTTTGTGAAATAATTAAAAAACTATAAGCGCAACAAATTTAAAAATGTGCGCAACAATTACAGAAGCCGCACAACTAATTATCTATAAGATTCAAATGACCATTGTCGACAACATCTGGCCTGGGTAACGGACACCAATCCTTCCCCTCCCCCAATCCCTAAATCTCCAAATCCTCAATCCCCAAAAGGTCTGCAACGCACTCGTAACTGCTCTGATGTTGTCCATGGGCGGCGTTGATTGCTTACCATCAGGTAATCCGTTTGCTCATTTGCCGACTTATCACATAAAAAAAGGAACCTTCTCATACGGAGAAGGTTTGAGCAGTAATCACGCTCGCTAAGGCGGATTGGGGATTCCAAAATTGGTTTTGTTATTACTATAAATGTATTGAATTTGACTAGTTAAAAACTCTAGAATTCTTTATTGGGTGATCCAAGTACTTATAAAAAACTGTTCGTCATTTTCCACAGAGCAAGAACAAAATGACACAGAGTTGTTCCGTGCGGGAATCGAACCCACGATACGTTGCGCATCAGCTGGTTGACCGTCCAACACTCCATAACCCCCCTTTTCTTGCCCTGGATGGGGCGAGAAGAGCAGTCAAACTATTACTGATTGAATACTACCCTATGGTCTCATGTTCAGCAGGGATTGGAGCTAGCGGGGCTAGCGCAATAAGGCACCGGCCTCGGCCCAGAGCAGGAGAAGGAACGGGGGGTTTTAGTCAGTAAGAGTCTGACACTGCCTCTCGCCTCACCCTGGGCGGGAGAAGTCATTCGATACTTTTCCCCTGACAAAAAAGCTTTGCTAGGTAGACTCTGTGCTACTTAAAATTCATTTTCGAACACCCCCACGACTTCTGCGAGGGACAGTCAAACTCTATCTGGCTAAAAACCAGCCTATTACTTTTCCTGCTTCAGGCTGAGGCCGCGATGCCTAATTGCGCTTAACCCCAGCTAAGCATCAGCGATCTTAGACTCCATCTGTGATGGTCTGTTGGCTCCTTGAGGAGCCCGGTATGCTTGGGCCTAGTTCTGGTACACCCGCGCTTGCGGTGGCCAGAGATCATCGAGTTTCTTAAGTTAGGCGTTAGTTCAGCATCGAACTTATGATGATGATGATTTATAAGGGAATCACAAATCATTCATGACAATAAAGTATCATCAATCTTATAGTTTCTGCCAGCGTCTTCATCCGCAGTACGCGGGTAAAAAATAGCCTATGTGATATTCCAGACTATAATCTATCTCTGTGCCAAATTACATTCAGATCCGTTCAGTAGTGTTTACGTGAGAGAGTAACAAACATACATCCGTCCTTACACACTGTAGCGTTTATAATTTTGTTTTAGGAGCCATTTGCAAGCTGGATGAAAAAAACAACGCTAAAAAAACATTGATTTAAATATTTTTTATTAACTTTAAAATATTAAATTATGCAAAATACATACAAAGACTAATACAACAGTTTTAATTTATTACATTTTAAATGCAAAATTACATTTTTTCGAGTGTGTAAACTAAATGAAATATCGTACATAAATAAACATGTGATTTATTAATTTTCCAAAACATACTTAAAAAAAAAACCGAAAAAAAATAAAAAAAAAATATTTTTTTGGAAACATAAAATTACATTTTTAAATGCCAACAGATAAATGCGTTTGAAAATTAATAAAAAATTTACATTTTTTTCTTATCTATGTACGATATTAAAATATAATATCTTTGATTTTCCAATAATCCGATTACAAAATTACAAAAAAAGAAACATACCCTAACATCCAAAAGGGGCGGAGCGATGTGCTTCATAGGTTTTTTTTTAACAAAATGTACAATTTCAAGTTTCCTTTACCTTTTTTTATGGGGAAAAAAAAGATATAGAAACTTTTAAAATTTTGATTTGATCCAAATGCTTTTTTAGCTACCTTTTTCTAGAATTTCTGATTCTTGGTAGTATTAACTACGTAATTTTTTTTTTAAATGGTAGGCTGGGATCTTACAAAACCTTGTCTGAGACAGTCACCAAACAAGTTAAGTAGTCTAGTATATTTTATGGAATAGGAGGCAAACGTGCAGACGGATCACCTGATGGTAAGCGATCAGCGCCGACCATGGACACCTACAACACAAGCGTAGGCGTTCTAAAAAAGGGTACGCTCGTCTCTTGAAGGTTTGAAGGTCGTATCGGTTCGGTAATACCGCCGCCGACAGATCATTCCACAGGTTCCAAGGGCTAGTACGAAAAACCAATGAAGCACATCATGAAAGGAGAAATTTTTGGCTTCTTGGGACATTATTCTTAAAGCTAAAGTTTAAAAAACCATTACTGTTTCTGTTTACCCACTGTCTTCGTGACATTAAGGAACATTGTGCGACTAACATGTAATTTTTTTATTGTGATACTGTATTAATATGAAAATATTAGTGTTATACTGTTCTATGAATACAAAACAAAACAAATACAATACACTAATAGTGTTCTATAAACAAATGAAAAAAATCATAAGAAAAAAAAAATCACCAGTCAGCAGAAAAAAAATTTTTTCATAAGTTTTCTACATGGCGTGGCCAAACAGACAAACAGCGTATCATTATTATTAAAAATATAAAATGCAATGAAAAATACCAAAAAAAAACAACAACTAGAAAAAAAAGAGTTGTATTTTTAATACTCCTCGCTTTGTTATAAGAGATACAAACATTATAATAAAAAAAAACTGTGTTTGAATTACCATGTTTAAAGGGCTCCTTTCAGGGTGAAAAATTCGAGACCAAATTTTCAAACATAAAAAAAAACAAGAAAAAAAATCAAAAAATCTTTAGTGGAGATTCTTATGAATGCAAATTATTATCTTTTATTATACAAAAATCGGTTTCAATATACATTTTTGACTTAGGTTCAATTAAACAGAATTAGTGTAAAAATATTATTGTGTTAAGTTTTTTTTTATTTTAATATGACTCCCATCAAGAGATTGACATTTACCAAATTGTATTAACAAAATGGCAAAAAAAAAACATTAAAAGTAATTTGTCGATTTAATAACTATTTGGAGATTAATGGTGATTTTGCCGTGGTTCCGTGGGAGTGTTATAACAATGAAAATTTTTGAATAAGCAAATTAGTTTTTCCTTTGATTTCTTCTTAATTTAAAAGGCACCTGAAAAACGAAAAACAACCAATTATAAATTTCGATCAACACCAATTAATTATGGAGGCAAAATAAAAAGATTTAGAAACAATACGGTAGTTTACAACTAGTCATATTCAATACTTTTATCCAAATGTCAACAACTATACTTTTTTATGAAATTTGTGACGAAACGCCATTTTATGACGTTATAGTTACATGTTTGCATCAAATAGCTTACTTATTGCTTAAAAATTTGCTACAAAATATCGAAAATTTACCGTATCGACAGATAGATGAATGAAATTATAGTTATTTTTCAATATTTAATTGCATTAAAACGTCGAATTAATTAATTGTGACCTGGGAAACTACCTAATTGTACACAACAAAAGTATTAAATTTGACTAGTAGGAAACTACCGGATTCTGAATAATTGTATAGTTAAAATCCCATGACATAGGAATAAGTTAATTGTCATGATATTATACATTTTACTCCATATTATAAATTTTGAATACACAAGTGCCTTTTCTCTGCCCTGGGTACCGAACCCAGACAATTCTTACACAAAAAAAATCTAGAAAAGCATATTAAGGTGCACTTTTTGTAAAAAATCTAGTTTTTTATGAATACAAAAAAAGCTATATTATACCTGTATTACATCGCTCCACTACAGTAAGTTGATCAGTAGTAGCCTGCGTCAAACAAAAAAAAATACGAAAATAAATAAATAATAAATATAGCATTTGCAACGAAAATACAATTTTACATACTGTATAAATAATCTGTGTAAAAATACAACAATTTTGGATACACTATAAGCGGTAATCCTACTAATATTATAAACGCGAAAGTGTGTAAGTACAGATTGATGGATGTTTTTTTTTTATGTAATAGGTCGGCAAACGAGCAGACGTATTACCTGATGGTAAGCAATCAGCACCGCCCATGCACACCCCCAATGGAGGAGTTACGAGTGCGTTGCCGACCTTTTAGGGATTAGGGATTTGGAGATTTAGGAACTGGGGAGGGATTGGGAAGGGGAAGGATTGGGCCTCCGGTAACCTCACTCACACGGCGAAACACAACACTGTGGTTGTTTCACGCCGGTTTTCTGTGAGGCCGTGGTATCACTCCGGTCGAGACGACCCATTCGTGCCGAAGCTTGGCTCTCCCACACTTAAATTGCTTATTGTGAAAATATATGACGAAAAGTCTTATATTATTCGTGGTGTAAGCTATGAGTTCATAATATAGGCTTAGTAACATTTAGTAGGTAATCTATACATACATACATAGGAATGTCGGAGCGACGATTATTTAAATTGAATTTTGAAGGAGGTTTTATCACAATTCATCGGACGAGGGTACCATAAATCGTACTCTGGCGGAACGTCAAACTGGCAGTTCTGCGCATTACGGTGGAGAGCGAGCGCTGTGACTGTCATCTGAGACGGATCGCCGACGTCCGTTATTTTTGTAATTTATTCGGTCTGATTATAAAATCCTACGCCCTGCAATGGACTGTGAAGACGATGGTCGGGATGTTGATGTTTGTGCCAACCCCCCGGTGCATTCAGGTATATATAAAAGAATGTCGTGTTAGTTACACTATTTATAACTCAAGAACGGCTGGACCGATTTGGCTGAAAATGCGTAAGGAGGTAACTATCTAAGAACTGGGAGAAGGACATAGGATAGGATAGGGTAGGTAGTGTAGGTTAGGTAGAGTAGGGTAGGGTAGGTAGATTAGTGTAGGTAGAATAGGGTAGATAGTGTAGGTTACATAGAGTAGTGTAGGTAGAGTAGGGTAGGTAGGTTATGGTAGGTAGAATAGGGTAGGTAGAGTAGGGTAGGTATAGTAGGGTAGGTAGAGTATAGTAGGTAGTGAAGGGTAAATAGAGTACGGTAAATAGAGTAGGGTAGGTAGAGTAGGGTGTGTAGGGTAGGTAGAATAGGGAAGGTAGTCAAATGTCGGGAGCGACGCCGCGGGTAAGAGCTAGTCATAGTATAAAATAAGGTCGCTTTCTCTGTCCCTATATCCCTATGTACGCTTAAATCTTTAAAACTACGCAACGGATTTTGATGCGGTTTTTTAATAGATAGAGTGATTTAAGAGGAAGGTTTATATGTATAATAACATTCATTAAATAGTGAGGAGTTTGGTATCAGCCAATGCATGTAGCATGTAGCCATCCGAAGCCGGGTCGAATCGCTCGTTAGTGTAATATCCAAGTTAGTTAGCATATTTGCCATTCGACTGTAAAAGAGACTGACCTCTGAATTTTTTTCGGCATTTCTTCTCAGAGTAGTCTGATAGGAAATGCTGGGTTCATATAAATTTCTTTATATAACGTTGACGTATAAAAATGTTGTTTTATGGATTAATTACAAAATAATTTTTTATTTTTTTTTTATCTTTGCCCTTCACTAGGATTTTCTCCTGTTTCGTGGGTGCGGTTCCAAACATACTATCTATACTAATATTATAAAGAGGTATTTGTAAGTTTGTATGTAGGGGGTAAAATCTTTGGAACCGCTGGTCGGATTGCCAAAATTCTTTCACTGAAAAATAGCTACAATGTTCCTGAGTGCTATATAGGCTATAAAACATCACGCTACGATTCAATGGAGCCGAGCAGCGGGTGAAACCGCACAAGAGTAGCTAGTTTCACATGCACATGACGCCCAGCACGCCGATTCTATAAAATTTGTTTGATTTTGATTCGTGTTCGAGTGCGAAGTGAGCGTCGAAGTGAAGGAAAAATTAAATTTTAGAATGCCACTTTTAACGTCATCTCATACTTTATCTATCAAAATGTTGCTGTCAATTAAGTTCAACTCGCAAGTGTAGCGCTAGTATACTACTACTCACAACGGATTCAGATTCGAAGTTTAGAATGAAGTCTTACAGAATCACACTACTGACCCGGAACAACAATTTGTGGATCACACAAAGAGTTGTTCCGTGCAGGAATAATCCGCGACACGTTGCACGGCAGCCAGTTGCCCAGCCACCGCACCAACCGTGCAGTCAGAGAATTCATTATTTTATAGCCACCACATGCAGTCCAACCCAACAATCGTCCATTGCCCTATAGCCACCCTTTTTAAAGGGGGGTGGAGGGAAATATTCCAATGGCCTTTTTGGCTGGGAGAGCTGAGCTTCAGCATTGGTGGACCAGCTCCACCCGAGTGAAACCTCAAAATTGCAGGGTTGAAACAGAAATTACGATGTGTTTCGACGTGTGAGAGAGGTTAGAGGAGTTCCAAATCCTTCCCTCTCTAATCCCTACCTAAATCTCCAAAACCCTAATCCCCAAAAGGTCGGTAAAGCACTTCTCTTCTCTAGTTGTTTCACGACAGAGGCCGACCCACTTGTGCATAAGCATGGCTCACCCATACATATTAATTAGTATTATTAATAATATAAAAATGAATGGCAAAATGTGTTGGTAAGCGCATAACTCAACAACGCCTGGACCAATTTTGCTAATTCTTTTTTTGTTGTGTTTGTTATTGTCAGGAGAAGGCTCTTATCAAAGAAAATATTAGAAAAGTGGAGGGGAAGATTAGGAAAAAGTGACACTTTTGATAGCGAGATAGTTGGACCCGTGCGAAGCGGGGGCGGGCCGCTAGTTAATAATAAGATTCTAGATAGGATAAGGGATTAGACTACGTTTAATAAGCAAGATAGAACATACAAGCCATAGCAATACAAATAAACAACATTTTACCAATATTTTATACAGGATCGGAACCTGGCAAGTACCAATGTGACTTTTTCCCAGTTATATGTACTTTCTATGATTATTTAGACACCACTGACATACGGTGAAGGTAAACATCGTGAGGAAACCTCGACTTATAATTGCTAATTATAAGTTTGAAATCGCCAATCGGCTTTGATTAAGCGTGGTGATTAATGCTCAAACTTTCTCCGTATGAGAAGAGGCCTTTGCTCAGCAGTGGGCACTTAAAGGCTAGTTATCCTAATATATTATTGATATTTGTATTGCTACTCAAAAACACAAGACAAAGTACTCATAAAAAGCTAGCCCAAGCTATATTTACCTATTTAGGTTACCTAAAGGTAAACAATGTTGGTATGTCTGTTTATATTAAAGAGCTCGTATAAAGTACATACAAAGATTATTTAAATTCAGTTTATTAGCTAACATCGATTTAGGTAAATAGCTGATTGTAAACATTTTTACATACGATTTTTAGGTAACAAGACATGCCAAGATTGTTTACATTTAGTTAATTGCCTAAACTGATAGGTTATATACATATATATATATATATACAACATATATATAATATTTACACAAAGGCAGTAAATACTTACCTTTTATATCAATATAAGAACAATTTACAAAAACAAAGAAATGTACACTCCCGTTTTTTTTCATACTTTAAAACAGTATTTTCTTTTCATTATAACGTTAAAAAAAATTATAGATTAATCTCAAAAAAGGAGTTTTTATACTGTAAAAAGTTTACAAAAAAATTGTTGCTAGTCGGTCAATAATATTTTTTATGAGAATATACTTTGGGACTGGTCTAGTGTATTTTCAGTTTCGCTAGAACATTGACAGTATTTTTTTATTTCTATATAAATAATATACATAGGGGGCAATTATAAATACATCTCCTAATATAGTATATAAGCTTCTATAATTGTTAAAAAATATTAATCTATGCTAATATTATAAAGAGGTAAAATTTGTAGTGGGTAATCTTTGGTACAGCTGGTCGGATTGCCAAAACTCATTCACTGATAGATAGCCACAATGTTCCTGAATGCTATAGGCTATAAAACATCACGCTACGATTAAATGGGCCTGAGAAGCGGGTGAAACCGCGCGAGTGCAGCTAGTGGGTGATATTGTAAGCCAAAACACATCATATGTAAGCTATAAAAATAATACAAAAAACCACATAACAGAGCACCTAGCGTCATTGACGGACTATTATTCTATTTTTAGATTTTAAAACAAATGTTTTTGACTTTTGACTTTGATAATGAGTCCCGTCGTAACTTGAAACTAGTCGGGTATTTCTCGAATATTTCACATAACAAAACTATATTCAATCGAATTAGTACATACGTCTCACAATATACCGTTACTTGGAATAGTAAAACTGATTGAAAAAGAGTAACCATGGAGTTTCTTGCTCGTTCTTCTCCATAGGAATCTACACTTTGGAACAAGCAAATAGCTTCACTAGAGGACAGACAGACAGACGAGTTTGTATTCAATTTTTATAGTTTTTTTTTGTGAGGTGACTATCATCAAATGACTTCTCCCGCCCAGGGTGAGGCGAAAGGGAGTGTCAGACTCTTACTGACTAAAACCCCCCGTTCCTTCTCCTGCTCTAGGCCGAGGCCGCGTTATTTATTAAGCTTAAACCCCTTAAACTTAAATTGATTTTAGTCAAATATATAGAAGCTTATATACAACTTAGGGCTAATTTTTCAATAGTCAAATAAATGTTATCTGAGGAATAAAATTGTTGCTGTCACTGTCTTATACAAACATTCTGACGGGACAGCATCATAATTATTCCCCAGGTAACTTTTATCTAACCATTGATAAATCAGATATATGTCAATAATATAAAGCATGCAGCTCATGCAAGGTTTAAGAAGAAGCCTTGAGTTAGTTAATTAATTAATTAATTATTATTATTAAAACGTTTGCGGATAAAATATAGCATACTATACAAATACTTTACAACATCGCGCTTTTAAAGCCCCGACAGCGTAGGCAGATAGGTACATATACGAATGCTAAATCCCGAAATATAATATACAATTAATATATTTATATAGTTTACATTGTTTCAAGTTTAAAACATGGAAAGTACTAAACTATTATTAATGAAACTTGGCGCATATCAATACATAGTATAAAACAAAGTCGCTTTCTCTGTCCCTATATCCATGTTTTTTTTGTGAGGGGAAAATCATCAATTGACTTCTCCCGCCCAGGGTCGGGCAGGAGGGAGTGTCAGACTCCGACTGACTAAAAACCACCCCGTCCCTTCACCGAGCCGGGGCCGCGGTGCGTCATTGCGCTTACCCCGCAACCCCGGCGGAACATCAGCCCTATAGGGCCCCGTCTGTGGTGGTCTATTGGCTCTTTGAGGCGCGCGCGGAACGCTACGCGCCGTACGCAGACCCGCGCTTACGGTGACCGGAGATGGTCTCTCGTATTTCACGCTCCCGAAGAACCCACTTTGAACCTACGCTTCCTATAATTTTTATACCTTGATATATTGCCTACCAAGTTCCATTAAAATCTGTTCAGTAATTTCCGTGATTTTCTAACATGAACATTTGTTTTTTAAACCTGTTCATAAAAAACCTCTTAAATACAAAGTGACAACCAAATACTACTACTTTTTTTGTGTAGGGATAATCATCAAATGACTTCTCCCGCCCAGGGTGAGGCGAGAGGGAGTGTCAGACTCTTACTGAATAAAAACCCCCATTCCCTCTCCTGCTCTGGGCCGAGGCCGCGGTACCTCATTGCTCAAGACGTGAGGCCCCAGCTAAATTGAGGTTAAGAATAAGTTTGGGTCTCCGATAACCTCACTCATATGGCCAAACACAACGTATAGAGTCCTTTCACGCCAATTTTCTGTGTAGTTGTTTTTGCGGTATTATTGACTGTTATAGTAATATTTGGTTGTCTGTTATGTCCTATAAAGAACAACTTGCTTATGCGAAACGCCCAATATATAGTATCATAGATGTTAATATAGAATAACATACCTTGGGGTGCTCCGCCGTAGCCGGGGGCTCCATACGCTGGAGGCGGAGCGCCGTACGCTCCGTACGCGGGTGGTCCAGACTGAAAAATTATAAGGTATATCTTTATATATATATAATTCTTCAAGTGTGGGAGAGCCATGCTTCGGCACGAATGGGTCGGCTCGACCGGAGTGATACCACGGCCTCACAGAAAACCGGCGTGAAACAACCACAGCGTTGTGTTTCGCCGTGTGAGGTAACCTCTACCGGATGCCCAATCCTTCCCCTCCCCCAATTCCTCCTCAATCCCTTAATCTCCAAATCCCTAATCCCTGGTCGGCAACGCACTCGTAACTCCTCCGTTGCGGGTGTCCATGGGCGGCGCTGATTGCTTACCATCTGGTAATCCGTCTGCTCGTTTGCCGTCCTATTACATAAAAAAAAAAACTATTGTATGTGTTGTATGTCATTGAACTTCTCCTAACCGGCTTGACCGATTGAAATATTTTTTTCTGTATGCGTTTGAGTGGCACCCTGGATGTTTTAAATTCACAAATCATCCCGGCAGAAGGCGCTAATTGATTGAAAAAGCATGTGATCGCGGAAATGGCCCTAACGGACCCTAATTTCGCTGAAATTTAATAAATGGGGGTTTTTGGTAAGGGTCCGCTAGACATTGATGTTATATGTCGGCAAACGAGCAGACGGATTACCTGATGGTAAGCAATCAGCGCCGCCCATGGACACTCGTAGTACTAAACTAGTTACAAGTACGTTGCCAGCCCAGGTTTAGGATAGTTAAGGATTACGAAGGGATGGGGGATGGGAAAGATTGGACCTCCGGTAACCTCACTCACACGGCGAAACACAACGCTGTGGTTGTTTCACGCCGGTTTTATCTCCGTGTGAGAAGAGGCCTTCGTTCAGACTGACAACTGGATGATGAGGACTCTTTCCTTGGATCTACAGGACTGATTAATGATGGACTGTCTCTCACCATGTACATTTGCTGAGGTGGTTGTGCCCCTTCAAAGGCAATCAGCTGAATCATGACATCACCGTCGACGGTGATGTGAGAGATCCTCTGGAACGGTACGCGATGGGGGAACTCGCAGAAATGTACTCCGTTCACTGCCACCTAGACGGGAGGGAGGATTTAGTCAGATTAATACTGAAGAGGTTAGCGGAGTCTTCACAATAATATTTTTATATGTAGGTATATCTATACTTATATTATAAAATTTGTAAGTTTGTATGTAGGGGGTAATCTTTGGAACCGCTGGTCGGATTTCCAAAATTCTTTCACTGATAGATATAGCACTCAGGAACATTGTAGCTATCTATCAGTGAAAGAATTTTGGCAATCCGACCAGCGGTTCCAAAGATTACCCCCTACATACAAACTTACAAATTTTACCTCTCTATAATATTAGTATAGATTAAGCTGCTTACCTTCAAAGATTGAGGCTCACACAGGATAAGGGCTTCGAAGGAGTCTCCTCTGTTGAGTGGCATACCGCCATTGGTCTCCTCAACTCCCCAGTTCATAGCGGTGAGGTGGTTCCGGACCACGCACATCTCCACAAAACGGAAATTGAGATGAAGAGCGATATCGTCGCGGGGATCCGTGTTGGGACCACATTGGAAGTTTATCGCGAACCTGCAGACAATATTTAAAGTTAATTATATTTTTTTTATGAGGGGTAAATCATCAAATGTCTTCTTTGGCCAGGATGAGGTCAGAGGGAGTTCATCATCATCATCATCAGCCTATAAATGCCCACTGCTGAGCAAAGGCCTCTTCTCATACGGAGAAAGTTAGAGCATTAATCACCACGCTTGCTCAATGCGGGTTGGCGATTACAAACTTATAATTAGAAATTATAAGTCCAGGTTTCCTCACGATGTTTACCTTCACCGTATGTCAGTGGTGTCTAAATAATCATAGAAAGTACGTATAACTCGGAAAAAGTCACATTGGTACTTGCCAGGTTTCGAACCCACACCCTCATGCATGAGAAGCGGGCTCCTTAACCTCCGGGCCACCACGACATCGACAGAGGGAGTGTCAGATTCTTACTGACTGAAAACCCCCCCGTTCCTTCTACTTCTGTAGGCCTTATTGCGCTTGTCCAACCCCACCTGATCCAATTTTTTAATAAAAATATTGCCCTACTCTAAGATTATCCCCTGTGTCATGGGTGCACTAACAAACATAGAATTTCAAGTGTGGGAGAGCCATGCTTCGGCGCGAATGGGTCGGCTCGACCGGAGTGATACCACGGCCTCACAGAAGACCGGCGTGAAACAACCACAGCGTTGTGTTTCGCCGTGTGAGTGAGGTTACCGGAGGCCCAATCCTTCCCCGCCCCCAATCCCTCCTCAATCCCTAAATCTCCAAATCCCTAATCCCTAAAAGGTCGGCAACGCACTCGTAACTCCTCCGTTGCGGGTGTCCATGGGCGGCGCTGATTGCTTACCATCAGGTAATCCGTCTGCTCGTTTGCTGACCAATTACATAAAAAAAAAAAAATCACATACAAATCACACCCAGATCCGGCACAAAAATTTGTGGATGACACAAAAAGTTGCTCCGTGCGGGAATCGAAATCGAGACACGTTGCGCGGCAGCCAGTTGCCCAGTCACCGTGCCAACTGTACATCATTGACTTCTTTAATGTCAAACGAGCATACGGAATACCTGATGGTAAGCAACCAGCGCAAACGGAGGAGTTACAAGGGCGTTGCCGACCTTTTGGGTTTTGGAGATTCAGGGATTGTGGAGGGGCAGGATTAGGCTATGGTATGGTATGGTCAAACACAACGCTATGGTTGTCTTAAGCCCGTTTTCTGTAAGGCCGTGGTATCCAGTCGAGCCGACTTATCGTGCCAAAGCATGACTCTCCCACACTTAAATATATTTGGAGTATAATTCCTCACCTCTGTGCGCCGGGAGGAGTGCTGCCTTGAACTCTGATCATGCGGCCGGGGTACATACCCGCGGGTATGGGGTGCACGCATGGTATTACCTGGGAAGATAGAACAACATTATTTTAGTAAGGAATTTCTAACTATAGAAGCTGGATTCTTGGCCTTCTTTTAAGTTGTATGGTAGGAAATAAAACTCTGCAATATATTTTAACACACGCTACCCCTACCGTACACGTCATTTTTTATTGATACCGAGTAGACGACCACATACCTAAGGACCTAAAACACCTTAAACAGCCTGCAGTAACCACTCCATTAAGCATACATTATTTCATATCGTTTGACACCCGCAACTCCTCATAGGTCCAGTTGAAAACCGGCGTCAGGCACTAGCTGTCTGGCATAATGCTGAACTGGATGCTATTTGGCGCAACCTACTATCTGTTTTTTTTTTTGTACTTTTTATTATTATGTGTATGTCTTGTGTTGTGTCAATAAATGTTTTTTCTTTCTTCTTTCTTTCTTTCACTCACACGGCGAAACACAACATGGGTTATTTTGAAACCGATTTCTGTGAGGCCTATATCTGGTATAACAGCGGTCAAGCCGACCCACTCGCGAAACGTGGCTCTCTTACATTTAATTCACTTACTGCTTCTTTTAAGTTAGCTATCCCTTTTTTGGGGGGTTAAAATCATTCATCATCATGATCATTCGCCCAGAGTGAGGCGAGAGGGAGTATCAGACTCTTACTGACTAAAACCCCCCAGTTCCTTTTCCTGCTCTAGGCCGAAGCCACGATACCTTATTGCGAAAACCCCGCAAAAGTTAGCTAGCCCTTACAGGAAGAAAATTACAGACTATGTTACATACAGGTAATTATATACATAAAAATATTTTAATTTTACACAATTCTCGGAAATACTTTAAGGATAAAATTATGAAAGTAACAACGATTCATATAAAACCTATGACGTCAATTATTATAGTGAATAAGTGTGGGAGAGCCATGCTTCGGCACGAATGGGTCGGCTCGACCGGAGTGTTACCACGGCTTCACAGAAACCCGGCCCGGTTAAACAACAACCACAGCGTTGTATTTCGCTGTGTGAGTGAGGTCACCAGAGGCCCAATCCCTCATCGACGGCGCCTATGGATATCCCCGCAACAACAGAGGAGTTACGAGTGCGTGGCCGGCATTATGGGCATAAGGCGTTTTGGGGAGTCAAGGACAGGGGAGGGGAAAGATTCGGCCTCCGGTAACCTCACCGCAGTGTCGGCCATCGCTGAAAATCAGCGCAGCGACCCCGTCTCGTACGGGGTCGCTGCATTATGCTGAGCGTGGGCCATTTCGCGTGCTTGGACGCATATTTTTCTCCTACCCTCTACTTTTGTGATATTGTTTTTACCATGTTCAGAGTATTTTTATTTTAACTTTATTTTATTATCTTGTTCGTTTTGTGTCTTAAATACTTTTTCTTTCTTTTTTTCTTTCTCACTTACACAGCGAAATGAAAACCACAACGCTGTGGTTGTTTAACGCCTGTTTCTCTGTAAGGCAATATTATTACTCCGGTCGAGCCGACCCATTCGTGCCGAAGCTTGGCTCTACCATACTCAAATTCAACTCCATTGATTGAAATAAAAAAAACTTTTTTAAACACAACTGCTTCCAATATTTGTATATCGTCACCATTATAAATAGACAGAGTATGTGTGCTGTGAGTCATAGTATTATATGTTAAGAAATACATATATGTATATTTGTATGTATGTATGTCATCATCATTGAATAATATCCTACTATCCTACTTTTCCTACAAATATTATAAATGCTACAGTGTGTAAGTACGGATGTATGTTTGTTACTCTCTCACGTAAACACTACTGAACGGATCTGAGTTTAATTTGGAACAGAGATAGATTATAGTCTGGGATAAGACATAGGCTACTTTTTGCCTTAGTAATGCGGGTGACGCCGCTGACGCCGTGGATAATATGTATTACATAATCACATGATAGAGGCTACACTGCTATGGATACCCTGATCAGACTCCAAAAACCTTTTTTTTTATTTAAACTACACTTTTTTTTGACTGGTCTTCTCCCAGTTGCACAGTCTCTTCTGTGCCTTTAAGGCATAAGTCATTCTGTCTCCTGCATTAAATTTACTGAGGGAAGTGGAAACTGTTTTGTTTCTTTTTCTTCTCCTCAAATAATATCTTCTGATTTATTTCGTTGCAGGATCCAAGACAGTTATTAATGTCCCTGGGACTGTACCGATACCGCTGCAACTCTTGTAAGCCAGGATCTCCTGGCTTATAAGAGTTATACTGGGAGGGGGGAATCTCTTATTGACTAAAAACCTGCTCAAGGCCGAGGGTATGGAACTTTATAATGCATGCAACCCCAACTCCGACTTGAATACAATATTCTGCATGCTTGATAAAGGAGTTGCAGATCACAGATTAAACAGTTCAGCTGCATCAAAGGATGCTGATGAAGCATTCTGTCAAACTTGTCATTACTTAATCACCATTTGGCTACTAAACTAGACTTCTGCTTTAATCTCTTTATTCAAGGAGTTGGTCAGTGGGTCATCTTAGGGGTGGGTTATTTTACAGTTGTATAAACATTGTGGCATTTTGTAAGAGGGACTCATTCAAGGATACGATTCTGGTGCACAAATAAAACAACTTCTTCCATAAGACCAATATAGAAATCTCAAAAAACAATTGAAAATGATTAATCAGCAGTTGCAATTTGTATTGGTCCCATACCATTGTTGCAATTGAGCACCAAAAACTCTCCAAAGTCTTTTTCAAATATGTATTTAGAAAAGTTTTTAGACCTTAGAAAGGACAGAAAGGACCAAGTCTCACTAACATTATTCAGCAGTTTCTATTACTTTTAAACTTGAAAGTTTGTGTTAAAACCCTATAAGTTTATAGGTGCACTCAAGAAAATGAATAAAAAAAGTTAAACATTACAAAACAAATATTTATAATAATTAATTATGGTAGGTGTTTGACTGATCTTATGGTAAATAGAATCATATTTCTGCCTCATCAAATTCTACAAAACAAAAGTTTAATATTATCTCAAATTAAAGCTAGAAAAGGTAAGAAAAAAAATTGTACATAAATTAAACTTGTAATAGACAAGATGCCTATGTTTTTAAATTATGATGTAATCTAGTGTCTATGTCCATTCTAATGAGACCTGTGCACTAGTGTTAGTAGCTAGAAATATCTATAGATACCTATGTGTGTATACAATAGTATTAAAGGAATTCCTATCTTGAATGCTATTTTCGTTTTTCATAATATGCATGCTAATTCCGTACTTTTTGCAACAGTTTTTAGCTATCGAATGTTAAAAATGTACTCAAGCGTAGGATAAGAATATAAATAGGCGAATTAAAAGACGTTTTAGAATAAAAATAGCTTAACTAACGCAATTTTTGCGATACCCAACTCTTTCGTTCATACCATTCGTAATTTTCTAATAAACGCCTTGAGAATTGAGGAAAATGCAGTACTTTACTAGAATAACGAGAAATATTGTCGCCGCATTAAGTAAAGACCTTGGAAACGAAAAAATACCAACGAATACTAAATTTAATCACCGTAAAAGGGGCATGCTAACTTCGTTTCATATTATCATTGTATTTACACAGTACGACGCGTAACTGAGCGCACCGAATTGTCCCGAATACCCTTGAAAATTTATAAAATGCCGCATAGGATGGCATCTTTTGTAACAACATAGAAGAATGCAAAAAACTTACGGGATTGTAGATTGGTGGAGCAGCCATCTTTTATTCGGTGTTTTACGCGGCGGCAAATCCAGAAACTGATTTTACAAAGCTTACACAACAGTTTTTGGCGGATTACACTTAAATACTAAGCGCCGGATACGCCTAGCGCAATAATATTACACGATTCAATCGAATCAATTCTTTTAGTGCGTCATACGTCATATGACGGGGGATCAAGGCTGAGTAGGGCAGCAGGGGCACAGTTATTCGTTGACAACGAAGTTAACTCGCTCGATAACGATTTTACTTATAAATTAAAAATATTTCAAAGAATTTTGGTACGACAAGACTCAAAATCCTTTTTAGAGATTTCCTTTTGATTTAATAAATTTTCTGCATAAGTTAAGGATACCATATTAATTACAATCATATTTATTTTTGACATAGTATTAGTCTTTATATTCAATCAGAGCTCACGTTATGGACATAATAATTTAATTATATGTATATATATACGGTATTCCACTCATAAGAAAGGCCTCTTCTCACATGGAGAAGGAATGCCCTAACCACACCACAATCATTACAAACTGATAAGGAGATCTCACTCGTACATTGGTTCTCGAAAGGTTTCGAACCTTTTACATGAGAGACGAGCGCCTTAACTTCTGGGCTCCCTCAACATCTTTGTTTAATTAAAAAATATATATAGTAAATGTATCATTATTTTGTACATTTGTAGACTGTTTTGTGCTTATATTTCGGCTCATCATATCATTAAGTTTAAGTACACATAAATTATTTAGTAATTCAAAGTTCTAGTTATCCACTAAAAGTGAATTGCAATTCGTTTCGTTAAATACAACGGTTAACGAAGTTAAGTTTTCAATTAGCTTTGCCCACCCTTAATGTGGAATTGTGGATCATCAAACCTTATAGTGATGTGTATTAAATCTGCAGTGCGAGAGGGACAGCAATTCTAAATTTGACAAGAGCAAGTGAGATAGGTAGAAGAACATGCTATTGATTGTACCTATTATTTGTAGGTTTGAACTTCGAAACTTTGACTACACGGACTTTTATATTACAAAGTTAGAAAAATCTACAATTCTACCAAACGATAATTTCTTTACTTCGTGAAGATTGGATTTGCTGTATTTTGTTATATGTGTTTCATATTTTTGTGTTAATAAATGAGCTTATCTATCCTATCCATCTCATTTTTAAATGTTAAAATTATCTTTATCATTATTTATGTCGATGAATCTACCAATTTCTAAAGTCGCACCGTGAATGGGGAAAAATGAAATTGGATTTATTTTATTATGTTGGCATCCCTTCAGTATTTTGATTGACGCAATTCTACACCATTAGTGCACATAAATGTAGCGAATTAAACGCAATTATATTCTATTTCCACTAATTAAATTTGCGCGTCGCGTTCTCATATCATTCTGCGACGTGTACTCCGCGTAAAGAATAGATTAACACCAACAAAGAGTCCAAGAAGAGCGAAAAAATGACTCTCGATGGGAACAAGGACGAAGCTGAGAAATGTATAGCAATAGCTCAAAATGCACTAACTGGTGGAAATTTTGAGAAAGCCGAGAAGTTTTTGCTGAAAGCTGAACGGCTATACCCTACTCCGCTCGCTAAAGAGCTTTTAGTTCGCGTTAGAGCCGCGGGGCCGACGACAGGGGCTCCAAAACGTACTCCACCTTCAAGCCCTAGTGCTGAGGAAGTTAGGAGGCGAAAGACTCCAGCTCACCAACCTCCGCAGAGGGAATATACTCCAGAACAGCAGGAAGCAGTGCGCCGTGTGAACAAATGCAAAGATTTTTACGAAATCCTTGGTAAGTGAGACTAATATTTGTTTAGACATTAAATTCACAATGTTCAAGGTTTTTCAGGTTCAGCTACTTTCATTTGTTTTTTTATTGTGATAAGGCTGTTGTACGTGTTGTTTTTGTGGTTTACACCTGTGTTCTCTTGTGACCTAATTATTATACTTGGAAATGTAAATGGAGAGTGAAGAAGTTAAAAAAGAACAATTGTATTTAAATCCCATTTCCATTTAGTATAGACAAATATAATTATATACAACCTCATTGAATAGGTAGGTTTTTGAAAAAGGTCGATTAAGAAAAGTAAATTAATTCTTATACTAATGACACGATTTTGAAGAAAGTCAATATTTCTCAGGAAATTTTTGCTAATTGGAATCTTTCATAGAATGAAAATTATACTATATTATACTACTCACAATGGTAATACTAAATTTCTCCACTATTTAGTCCTCTTCAATCACTCTATCTATTAAAAAACCTGCATCAGAATCCGTTGCTTAGTTATAAAGATTTAAGCGTACATAGGGATATAGGGACAAAGAAAGCGACTTTGTTTTAAACTATACTGTGATTACTAGATATTCCTGTGCAGTTAAATCTGCTGCTTGGCTCCTATTGATCATAGCTTAACGCATCCAGTGCCCCCGACGCGTATGTGTTAATGTTTTTTCTCGGTAAAGATTATAGAACCCAACACAAAGAGAATTGTTTTTCTTATGATTCTTTATACAATAAAGAGATAAGCACATTCAAACTAATAAATGAACAGAGTTTTTTTTTTATAAGTTATTTGAGTGCATTTGACCTCTATCACGCCTGGTGGAAAGCTATAATGGGATCTAATGTGGAACACGCAAACTAAAAAAAACCGGCCAAGTGCGAGTCGGACTCGCGGACCGAGGGTTCCGTACAAACCTGCAAGGTTTACAAAGTTCGTTCTAAAAAGTTAACTAAAAAAATATATGTGATGTAACTAAAAATTTATAGTTTTCGTAATTTTTCCTTTATCTATGCTATAAGAAGTTGCTTCGTACCAAATTTCAAGATTGTGAGTTCACGGGAAGCACCCTGTAGGTTTTGATTCCCTTGCAAATGTCGAAAATTTGCGGCATAAACGGCTGTATCTTTTGATTGCGTTGGCTTAGAAGTTTGATTTTTTTACAGCTTCAAGGGACAGTACACCTGAGTAATTGATATAAATTTTAGCTTCATAGCTCCACGCGTTTCTGAGAAAAAGGGTCTTGACAGACGGACGGACGGACGGACGGACGGACGGACAGACGGACAACAAAGCGATCCTATAAGGGTTCCGTTTTTTTCCTTTTGAGGTACGGAACCCTAAAAATGCCTACTATTGACTCTTGCCTTGAAATCCCTAAATTGTAGGAGTCATCAGCATTGTGATACAAAGTCTAGACTTAAATGTTAACTATCTAATATAATTTATACATTATACTAAGCATTTCGCTATAGAGGCAAGCACTATGAAACAATGAAGTTATTTCTGCAGAAAAGCCATGAAAGGATACTTGTAGAAAAACTAAATAAAGTTGGCATTACGTATGTGACTACTCCGAGAAGAATATTTTTCTCTACATATATCATAGATCAGCAACCAGCGTGCACTTGCAATTGCTCTGGTGTTACAGGTGCCCATGGGTGGTGACGATTGCTTACCATCAGGTACCAAAAAAAAAACCCGATATCCTCAGTTTGACACTAAAAGTTATCATTTATTAGCTACTCCCACGCGCTTTTACTCGCTGCTCGGCTCCTACAAATCGTAGCGTGATGTTCTATAGCCTAAAGCCATCCTCGATAAATGTACTAACAAACAAAAAAATTATTATTGAATTCGAACTAGTAGTTTCGGAGATTAGCGCGTTCAAACAAACAAACTCTCCAGTTACAAATGACTGCACGGTTGGTGCGGTGGCTGGGCAACTGGCTGCCGTGCAATGTGTCGCGGATTATTCCCGCACGGAACAACTCTTTGTGTGATCCACAAATTGTGTCAGTTTCTTTGTGTGATGTGTAGGTGATATTGTATGTTTGTAACCGCACCCACGACACAGGAGAAAATCCTAAAGTGAGGCAAGGTTTTTTTTTTAAATAAAAAGTTACAATTCACGGCACAGTTCAATGGACATAAAACTTATTATAAAAGTTGACTTGAATAACCAATGTTCTTGATGTGTCTGTCTGACTTTTGACACTGAATTACCATTTTTTTTGTTAGTTAATTATTCAAGAATACTGAGTCTTCAGACGCGGTGTGTGGTATAGCGTGTCGGACGTCCGTCATCCTGTTGTCGTCATGTTCATATGTTTGTATTCGAGCGGTCGATGACGTGGCCCGCTTCTACAATATACGGCTAACCCACAACCCAGCGTCTCCGTGAACGAGTCCTATATTTTATTTTTATTTTTTTGTGAGAGGAACACCTCTCCGTTTCTTCTCCTACTCTGGACTAGCCCGATATCGGGCCCTAGTGGGCGAAATCTGTAGTGTTCTGAACGGGGTTCGCGGAATCCAACGCACTGCACCCTCATGTCTGATGGTGGTCGAGTACCGCGCTAATCTCGTTCCGTCAGACCGCAGACCCGCTCATACGGTGACCACTTGAACACACCTTTTCTTTTTTTTTGTCAGGTGAAAATCATCCAATGACTTCTCCCGCCCAGGGCCGGGCGAGAGAGAGTGTCAGACTCTTACTGACTAAACCCCCCCCCCCGTTCCTTCTCCTGCTCTGTGCCGAGGTCGCGGTGCCTCATTGCGCTTACCCCGCAACCCCAGCTGAACATCAGCACTTGAACACACCTACCGTCAAAACTATACTAGTATTATAAAGCTGTAGAGTATGTTCGTTAGTTTGAACGCTCTAATCTCCGGCACTACTGGTTCGAATTGAGTAAGTGTGAGAGAGCCATGCTTCGGCACGAATGGGTCGGCTCGACCGGAGTGACACCAAGGCCTCACAGAAAACCGGCGTGAAACAACCACAGCGTTGTGTTTCGTCGTCTGAGTGAGGTTACCGGAGGCCCAATCCTTCCCCACCCCCAATCCCTCCTCAATCCCTAAGCCCTAAAATGTCGACAACGCACTCGTTACTCCTACGTTGCGGGTGTCCGTGAGCGGCGCTGATTACTTACCATCAGGTAATCCGTCTGCTCGTTTGCCGATCTATTACATAAAAAAAAGAATAATTGTTTTTGTGTTCATCAGTCCATTAATCGAGGCAGGCTATAGGCTATAAAACATTAAGCTACTGAAATAGAGCCGACCAGCGGGTGAAACCGCGTGAGGGAGTTTGATATGATGGGTGGCGTTACACATAATCATGCTATGTTGCGACATTCCCATCGCACAAGACAAGTTACCTTCTTTAAGACGTCATAGCAAGAATGACTAAGACAAAATTGAACCATACAACTTTTATCCTCATTCTGACGTGGCCTCATTGGCTTATGAATAAAATAGTATAGATAAATATTTTATTATAAAACTGTCGTTGTAGCTTGGAGGTTAATGTGTCCGCTTCTTAGGTATAAGGCTTCAGACATGACCCTTTTTTTTGTGAGGGGAAAATCATCAAATGACTTCTCCCGCCCAGGGCCGGGCAGGAGGGAGCGTCAGACTCTTACTGACTAACAACCCCCCCTGTTCCTTCTCCTGCTCTGTGCCGAGGTCGCGGTGCCTCATTGCGCTTACCCCGCTACCCCGGCTGAACATCAGCCCTTTAGGGCCCCGTCTGTGGTGGTCTAATGGCTCTTTGAGGCGAGTGCGGAACGCTACGCGCCGTACGTTCGGGCCTGGTTCTGATCGGGCGGCGAGCTGCCCTTACTCGCCGACCGCAAACCCGCGCTAAATGATATTGTAATTTCGTTCAGTTGCGGAACCCGTTCAGTTTCGCCCGTCGTGTCGCCAGTTGCGGCTGCTGGGGTGTGAGGAGGAGGATTGCTCCCTCACGCGGGCCGCCTCTCTCTTTGCGAGCATGACTGCTTCACAAAAGGAGGAGACGGAGTCCCAGTTCCTCTCACTCCGCACCATGGCTTCGAGTAAGGCCGGGCGCGAGAGTTCGCCGCCGCCGATCACTTCCCTGAGGATACGGCGGTGCTCAGCCCAGGCAGGGCATACCGCTACCGTATGCTCCACCGTATCCTCTAGGTGGTCCTCACAATGACGACACTCGGGCGTTTCCTCCCGCTGGATCCGAAACAGGAACCTACCAAAGCTGCCGTGCCCGGTAAGCACCTGCGTCAGACGGAAGGTGAGGACACCGTGGCGTCTCTCAAGCCACTCCTCAAAGAGGGGTCTTACTCAGCCATGAGATCTCGCCGGAGCTCATTCCGCCACTTTGGCGACGCAGAGGATCTTCGCCCCGGCGACGCGCGTCTGCGTGCAAACTGTAGACGCGCGCGAGCGCCTTCGCTTCTAGATCCCACGGCGGTGATCCGGCAAGGAGGTTCGCCGCCTCCCCGGAGATCGTGCGATATACGCGGATTATTCGGATGGCCATGACCATCTGGGACGCGACCAGCGTACTAGCCGGCCGCCACTTCAAGTCCGGCGCCCACACAGGGGCACCGTAGAGGGCCATGGATCGCACAATCCCCATATACAACCTCCGGCAGGAGGCGTTTGGCCCCCCGAGGTTGGGAAGGAGCCGCTTGCGCGCGGCCCCAGACCGTTCCAACTTAGGGTCCCAACGACGATAATGCTCCGTGAAGTTCCATCGGCTGTAGAGGACGAGACCCAGGTACTTCATCGCCGACTCGACGCCGATGGTAACTCCTCCTGCCGTTATTTGGGACCCACCTGGAGGTGGCACCAGACATGACCCACCCATGGACAACCGTAACAACAGAGGAGCTACGAGTGTTTTGTCGACCTTTTGGGAATTAGGGATTTGGAGATTCAGGAATTGAGAAGGGATTAGGCTTCCGGTAATCTCACTCACACGGCGAAATAACGCTGTGGTTGTTTCACGCTGGTTTTCTGTGAGGTCGTGGTATCACTCCGGGTCGAGCCGACCCATTCGTGCCGAAGCATGGCTCTCTCAAACTTAGATCTCAAGCTTTAGCTTTAGCCCTCACTGTGTACCTACTAATGGGTTCCAAAGATGAGAGCAGTACTCCATGGACCGACATGCGCTTGGTATAAGTAAAGGCACTTAAACACAGACCCGGCTGATGTTCAGCCGGGGTTGCAGGGTAAGTGCAATTTGGCACCGCGGCCTCGGTCTAAAGCAGGAAAAGGAACGGGGGATTTTAAGTCAGTAAGAGTCTGACACTCCTTCTCTCCTCACCCGGGCAGGAGAAGTCATTTCATGATTTTCCCCTGACAACAAAAAGCTTTAAATTGTGTTCCAAATGGTTTACTAGGTCTTTAGCAGAGCCGTTTCAAAAATGAGAGCAGTACTCCATACAAAACCGACCATACGCTTAGTATAAGTAAAGGCAATTATTTTTCTACATGATGCTCAACTTTCTACCAGATAGCCTTTGAATTTATGTAGGAGCCAAGGTCAAGGGTGAGCCTGACTTACGCCAAGAAGTTCAAGATGGTCAGTCACCGAAACAGACAAATTCAGGAAAGTAGGAGTCAGCGGATTTTTTTTTATTTTCTGTCTTTTACTTCGACGGGCGAGCAAGGTTCGGAGTCAGATATTGAGTCTGTCACTGACCGTTGCTTGGCGTCCACAGTAACGCGCCCCTGAGGAATGTTTAGGCTTAAAATTCGCAATTTTTTTCGAGGTTTTATTTAATTTGCAATATATGTATGTTTTTTTCGATCTTCGAACCGAGAAACTTTTTTTGCTAGCCTATAATGTCCCACTGCTAGGCAAAGGCTTCGCCATCTCGCTTCCACACCTCCCGATCTTTCGACCGTGTGTTTTCAACTTTTCTGATATGCCACAGAGAATGTTAAATTGCTAAAAGCTTAAAAAAATTTCATACGTTTTCCAGGTGTATCGAAGGAAGCCACAGACTCGGACATAAAGAAGGCCTACAAGAAGTTGGCACTGCAGCTCCACCCGGACAAGAACCACGCTCCCGGGGCTGCTGAAGCATTTAAGGTAATAACATTAAAATGACTTCTGCCGCCCAGGGTGGGGCGGGAGGAAGTGACAGAAACTTACTGACTAAAAATCCCCCCCGTTCTTTCTTCTACATTGAGCCGAGGCTGCAGTGCCTTATTGCGCTTACCCCACAACCCCGGCTGAACGTCAGCCCTATAGGGTCCCGCCTGTGGTGGTCTATTGGCTCTTTGAGTGCAACGCGCCGTACGCACGGATCGCCTGATGGTAAGCAATCTTTGCCGCCCATGGACACAATTATACAATACAGAGGCATTACAAGTGCGTACCAGTCTTTCAAGACATTGGGCACGCTGTTATAGCAGCGGTAGCGCGCTACCTGTTTCGGATCCGCCGGGAGCCATCATTGTGAGGAACACCCAGAGGATACGGTGGCGGTGTGCCGTGAGTACCGCCGTGCCCTCAGAAAGGTGATCGACGGCGGTTACCTCTCGCGTCCGGAAGCCGTCTCCTCTTACTGCTAAGCAGTGACGCTTGCAAAGAAGGAGCGCGTGAGGGATCTATATATCCTCCTCACGCCCTAGTCGCCGCATTAAGCCTTTGGCTGCCGAAAGAAAAATGTTGAAGGCAAATCCTCCGCTAACGGAGGTCACCGGTGACCATGGCGCTTAACGTGTTAAGGATACTCCGGTTGTTGGATCGGCCGACGGTCTCCTGCCACGGTAACCGCGAGTCTGCGGACGGTCAGCAAGAGTAGCTTGCCGCCATGGCCGATAAAAAATGGCCTCTTTCCTACAGGACGACTGTAATCCAACGATGGAGTACATGGCTGATGATGATGCTATATTATATGTTTTACTATACTATATGTATATAAGTTATGTATATGTATGTATACTTTTAGTTTACTTAGGAATAATTTTTCAATGATTAGATAAAAGTTACCTGGGGAATAATTATGATGCTGTCGCGTCACAATGTTTGTATAAGACAGTGACAGCGACAATTTTATTCCTCAGATAACTTTTATCTGACAAAAAATCTTGTAATATCTGATACTTGAAAAATCAGTCCTTATAGGTTTAATTTTATTTCTGTACCTATATTTTTAGTCTTAGTGTAAAGTATTGTTTTGTTTGTTATATTGCCTATTTCTTTCTCTTTCTCCTGTTGTTGTCTCTTACACTTTTCCAATCGAAGGACTGCAGGAAGAGATTCTATATCTAGGAATATTCAATACCAATGTACCTCTGATCTGTATTTGTTTTCCTATTTACTGTATGTGTGATGTGCATAAATCTACATATACTAATATTATAAAGAGGTAAAATTTGCAAGTTTGTATGTAGGGGGTTATATATGGAACCGCTGATCGGATTCCTAAAATTCTTACACTGATGGATAGCTTCAATGTTCCTGAGTGCTATAGGCTATAAAACATCACGCTACTATCAAATGGAGCCGAGCAGCGAGTGAAACCGCGTGAGAGTCGATAGTAATAAATAAATGATAATGGCAATATGTATTTCCAGGCTATAGGCAATGCGGCCGCCATACTGACGGATGCGGAGAAACGCAAGCAGTACGACCTGCGCGGCGATGAAGCTGCGCACGCGCCGCAAACGCACCACCAGTACTATGCGCGCGGGTTCGAATCCGACCTCACAGCTGAGGAACTATTCAACATGTTCTTCGGGGCGACAGGTATGGGTAATGTATATTTTTTTTTTTCTATTAAGTACCTACTAGTTTAAGGACGGTTTCTTAAGAAAAAAGCCCCACCGGAGTGATACCACGGCCTCACAGAAAACCGGCGTGAAGCAACACTTATGTTGTGTTTTGCCGCTGTGAGTGAAGTTACCAGAAGCCCAATCCCTCCCCCTCCCACTCCCCGTTCCTTACCAATCCTTAGATATCCGGAACCTTTATCCTTAAAAGGCCGGTATCGCACTTGTAACTGCTTTAATGTTGTGATTGCTTACCATCAGGTAATCCGTCAGCTCGTTTGCCGACTTATGCCATAAAAACCTTACTAATATTATAAATGCGAAAGTTACGACGTTTGGATGTACGTTTGTTACTCAATCACTTCGAAACGGCTGGATGGATTTGGATGAATTTGTTTAAGCCGCTGGTTGAAGCTGGTTGTTAATATGGATCTGGTTGTAACGTATTCTCTCCTCCCTAGCGGCGTTCCCGGGCGGCGGGCCCACAGTGTACACGCGTCGCCGCGGCCGCCAGCCGGAGACGCGCGAGGCCCACGCTGGCCTGGTCCAGCTGCTGCCAGTCCTCGTCCTGGTCCTGCTCAGCATGATGTCCGGCTACTTCATCAGCGAGCCGGTCTACAGCCTCGCGCCCAGCTCCAAGTACCCCGTCCCTAGGGAGACCGTTAATCAAAAGGTTAGTTTCATTCATACTTTTTGCCCCACAATAGGATTTTCTCCTGTGCCGTGGGTGCGTTTACGAACATACAATGTCACAAACACATCGCACACAGACTCAACCCCCTCCCCCCATCCCCCAATCTCACGTGATATTTTAATCAAATATCTCCTCCGTCCCCCAATCTCATGTGAGTTTTTATTCAACCCCCCCATTCCCCAATCTCATCATCATCATCATCATCATCATCCTGTTGTCGTCCACTGCTGGACATATGCCTCCCCAATAGCACGCCACTGAGCTCGATGTTCAGCTCTTCTCATCCAACCACTGCCACCCTGCGGATGTCGTCAGTCCACCTAGCTGGAGGGCGCCCTACACTACGTTTGCCTAGACGTGGTCTCCACTCTAGAACACGTCTACCCCAGTGGTCATCGGTTCTTCGACAGATGTGACCTGCCCACTGCCACTTCAGTGCCAGACCTGCCCCCAATCGCACTGAGATTCTATTAAACCACCTCCCCCCATATTTCTTAACGTAAGATTAGGCGAGATTTGACTCGACCCTCCCCCCCCCCCCCCTTAAACATATCACGTATTTTATGAACGCCTCTTAAGCTCTGAACTGCTTTGTTGTTTTAACCGGAGTGATACCACGGCCTCACAGAAAACCGGCGTGATACAACCATAGCGTTGTGATTCGCCGCATGAATGAAGTTACAAGACACAAGACCAATCCCTAAATCCCCGAAAGCCTTAAGGTCGACAATGCACTCGTAACTCCTCTATCGTGGCGGGTATCTAGGGGTGTCGCAGAACTGCTTCATCATCATCATCATCATCACCAGCCTGTTGTCGTCCACTGCTGGACATAGGCCTCCCCAATAGCACGCCACTGAGCTCGATGTTCAGCTCTTCTCATCCAACCACTGCCAGCCTTACGGATGTCGTCAGTCCACCAGCTGGAGGGCGCCCTACACTACGTTTGCCTAGACGTGGTCTCCACTCTAGAACACGTCTACTCCAGCGGTCATCGGTTCTTCGACAGAACTGCTTACCATCAGGTAATTCGCCTAAAAATAATTGTTTTTGTATGATTCTAGGTACCATATTATGTGAAAGAGAACTTCCACACCGATTACCAAGGATCCCTGCGGCGATTGGAACTCGCCATCGAAGAGGAATATATAGGTACAGTATATAAATTATTTACTTTTATATAGTCTGTGACTCACAAGGAAAAAACACCATAATAGTCTGGAGTCTAACGCCCGGTTTCTGAAAGGCTTGTCAACGCTAAAATTAACTAATCTCCTGTTAAATCTCTTGTCAAGTCATCTGATTCATCATCACTAGCCTATAAGTGTCCACTGCTGAGCAAAGGCCTCTTCTCACACGGAGAAGGTTTGAGTATTATACACCACGCTTGCTCAATGCGGGTTGGCGATTTCAAACTTATAATTAGAAATTATAAGTCCAGGTTTCCTCACGATGTTTACATTCACCATGTGTCAGTGGTGTCTAAATAATCATAGAAAGTACATATAACTCGGAAAATCACATTGGTACTGGTATTTAGGTGTCTTCAAGGCTAGAGTGAATAGGCTCTTAATAAACTAGTGCGCCTTACCATCAACGATTGCATCACTGCTTAACATCAGGTGGGATCGCAGTCAAGCACTGGTTTATTGCAAGTACAAAAAAAAAAAGTTACTTTCGCATTATTTATCTAATATTATTAATAATATTAGATAAATGCGAAAGTAACTCTGTGTCTGTCTTTTCTTTACGCCCTTTTCGGATTTCGATAACTAAGCTAATAATAATAAAACACATTAAACCAATAACGATGGGCACTGTTTACACTGTTTAAATAGATGACTATTTAAAAACTATTTTTTTAATATATATTCTTTCAGTAGTGTAAACTTTTATTTTTTGTTTCAGTGGGGCTTCGTCACGCTTGCCAAAGAGAAAGAAACTATAGAGACAGTATGGTTTGGAAGGCGAGGAATTTCGGAGACTCGAGACAGTACGCAGACGCGCAGAAACTGCGCACGCCATCTTGTGAGAAACTACAGAAGTTTCATCGATAGAATATATCGATAAATTCGTTTATCGACACGTAGACAACACTATCACGTTAATTTATTTTGTATTTATTTCACTGTTATACTTTTTTTGTGGACATATTATTATTATTATTACAACGAAATGTGAATTTTATTCAGTTTTCTGTATATTTTATTATAGCACGGAGTCAAGTATTGAGCAATATCTAATATCTAGGTATACTAATATTATAAAGAGGTAAAATTTATAAGTTTGTATGTAGGGGGTAATCTTTGGAACCGCTGGTCAGATTGTCAAAATTCTTTCACTGATAGATAGCTACAATGTTCCTGAGAGCTATAGGCTATAAAACATCACGCTACGATCAAATAATTAAGAGCAGCGGGTGAAACCGCGCAAGAAAAGCTAGTACTGTATAAATTCTCCCCTACTGGGGATAAATAGGGGTTAGATGTCCAAGTCAAATTCATTTATTCCAACTAAACCATAAATAGGTACTTTTGAAACGTCAAAATAGAATAGTAGTCTGTCAGTCTATTCGTCAGTGAAGCTAGGTGCTCGTTCCAAATTGTAGTTTCGAATGGAGAAGAACGAGCAAGAAACTCCATTGTTACTCGGCACCTATTGTAGTTTGTCTTGAAGACGATTTAGTCCAGAAAGCAATAAAATTAAAAGCAAAAATAAATAATACACTTAGGGCTGATTTTTCAATAGTCAGATAAATGTTATCTGAGGAATAAAATTTTTGCTGTCACTGTCTTATACAAACATTCTGACGCGACAGCATCATAATTATTCACCAGGTAACTTTTCTAATCATTGAAAAATCAGTTCTTAAAGACATTGATTTTCACGATTTATTTTTGTATTTTTCTAAATGACACGATTTATTGTATGTTTGTTAAAGCATTCACTACACAGGACAAAACTAGAAAGACTATTTTTTTTTTATTATGTCGTGGGTACAACATTTTTAAAGAGGAAAATCGAGCGATCTTTAGTACCCGACCGCCCTAAGTCCCTAAGTTTCGTTTATTTATTGTATAGGTCGGCAAACGAGCAGACTGATTACCTGATGGTAAGCAATCAGCGCCGCCCATGGACACCCGCAGATAAAGGAATTACGAGTGCGTTGTCGGTCTTTTAGGGATAAGGGTTTCGGATATTTAAGGATTGGGAATGGATTGAGGCTTGGGCCTCCAGTAACCTCACTCACACGGCGAAACACAACACTGTGGGTTGTTTCACGCCGGTATTCTGTGCGCCGTGGTATCACTCCGGTCGAGCCGACCCATTCGTGCCGAAGCATGGCTCTCTCACACTTAAGACACGATGTATCGTGTTGTTTGATTTATTCCTAACTTCGCCATTGTCCAACGAGAAATCGTTTTCATCCCCATCTCATAGACAGATAGTTGGCAGTCAACAACTGTGCGATTCTCGCGTAACTTTTGGCCCCGCACAGCAAAGCTTTGGAATGATCTTCCGGCGGTATTCCCGAACCGATACGACCTTCAAACCTTCAAGAAACGAGCGTTCTCCTTCTAAAAACGAGTCCTGTTACTCCTCTGCTGTCCATGGGTGGCCCTGATCGCTTACCATCAGGTGATCCGTCTGCTCGTTTGCCTTCTACTCTATAAAAAAAATCAAGGAATGATTGTGTAGTTTGATACATATCTACATGGCGTTTTAAAACATAATTTCGTACAGGATTCACAGGCTTTTGAAAATTTGTAAAAAGCATTGAAATTTAGTTATTGTTTTATATCCTAATAGTTGTTTTATGTTAGCTTAAATACCTTAGAAACTAAATTAACTAAAATTCGCGGGTTACTCACGTGCAAATGTTGAGAAAAGCTCTACTAGTTTCGAACCACAGAGGGGTTCTTCCTCATGAGCAGCGTGCGCGGACGCGGCGACGTCGCCGCGTCCGCGCACGCTGCTCTAAAACTAGTAGAGCTTTTCTCAACATTTACACGTGAGTAACCCGCGAATTTTAGTTAATTTAGTATGTCTCACGATAGTTATTATAAAAACATAGCTTAGAAACTGGTTTAAATGTGTAAATAAGAAAAGTAATATATTGATTGTAAAATTATAATCACTACATAGTATAGAACAAAGTCGCTTTCTCTGTCCCTTTATCCCTATGTACGCTTAAATCTTTAAAACTACGCAACGGATTTTGATGCGGTTTTTTATAGACAGAGTGATTGAAGAGGAAGGTTTATATGTATAATAACATCCATTAAATAGTAAAGTTTAGTATCAGCATTGCACATAATATAAAAGTTACCATCTACTATGAAATATGGCAATACTCGATATAAGTGTTGGCAAATGTTGCCAGAATAAAAAAAATATTTAGGTATTTTAATTTGATGAATAGGTAATAAATATTATTAGATTGAATTTGTTATACGTATTAGATTTTTATGAAGTCAAATATTATGTTAATCTGGCGTGTGATTGTAACTGTACTAGATTCGATAGAGGGGCCAGGAAAATTGTAATTGAGTTTATATTATAATTATGTTTCAATATTATAGTCGTGGTAGCCCGGAGGTTAAGGAGCCCGCTTCTCATGCATGAGAGTGCGGGTTCGAAACCTGCCAAGTACCAATGTGACTTTTTCCGAGTTATATGTACTTTCTATGATTATTTAGACACCACTGACATACGGTGAAGGAAAACATCGTGAGGAAACCTGGACTTGTAATTTCTAGTTAAGTTTGAAATCGCCAACCCGCATTGAGCAAGCCTGGTGATGAATGCTCTAACCTTCTCCGTGTGAGAAGAGGCCTTTGCTCAGCAGTGGGCACTTATAGGCTGATGGTGATGATGATGATGATGATGATGATGATTATAATATGAACTGAATGTTATATGAAATATGTAAAGCTCTGCTTACCCCCGAGTGGAATGTAAGGCGAGATGTTATTATTAAGCAATACACATAAAATTATTGCATTTTTCTTTGTTTCATCATTAAAATAGTGTTTTTATGATCCCTGTTCTATTTATAAAGGGCGTCAGTCACCCTATATAAAGAAATCCTTTGACAACGTAGTTAATGAAAATGTTCCAAATCTTCACCTGGGTGCGCATACTTCGGCACTGCTATGTCAGCTCGACCGGATCGAACCGACCCTACAGCGTTGTCTCACGCCGCGTGAATTGAGGCATTTCTTTTCCAGCGACGTGCTGCTAAGCACTAGTTTTCTAGCACGACGCGATCGAAACAAAATTGGTAGAAACCGGCGTGAAGCCACACTAACGTAGTTTCGCTCTGTAAGTGAGGTTGCCGGAGGCCCGATCCTCCCCCCATTCTCAATCCCCTATCCTTAAACCCCTAATAACCCACAAGAATCCGGCAAAGCACTTGTAGTAACTCCTTTGTCAAAAGTCGAAAATCATTTATTTCAATTAGACCACAGTAGGCACTTTTGAACGTCAAGCAAGCAAAAAAGGAAAAAAGTATATAACATGAGCTTTAAAATTAAGCGTGTCAGTCTGTCCGTCTGTCCTCTAGTGAAGCTATTTGCTCGTTCCAAAGTGTAGATTCCGATGGAGAAGAACGAGCAAGAAACTCCATGGTTACTCTTTTTCAATCAGTTTTACAATACATTTCTTTGTTACATTATTTCTTTGTACGAAAAAGAAGTGAACCTCAAGGACAACATATTTAGACAGCCTGGAGATGACCAGTCCCAGTTTGGTATTACGAGTGTCCATGGGCGGCGCTGATTGCTTACCATCAGGTAATCCGTCTGTTCAAACAGCTAATAACATTTGGAAATTGTTGAAACCCCTATATACTGAGTTCCTACAATAATATATTTTACTTTGAGTGTGTGATGTAGTAATTAGGGATATTTAAGTTCCTTACTTATTGATTCCTTCACCTTTAGTTTTATGATGCATTTTTCAAGTAAAGTCAACCACAATAGGCACTTTTGAACGTCAAACAAAAAATAAATATCAAAAAGTTTGTCTGTCGGTCAGTCCTCTAGTGAAGCTATTTGCTCGTTCCAAAGTGTAGATTCTTACGGAGAAGAACAAGCAAGAAACTCGATAGTTACACTATTTTTCATATAATTTCGATCCCGGGATTTCTGACCGAATCCCGAAATGTCACGTCACTAGTCACGGATTTATACACAATTATATTTACACACATCACTATTACCGGGATTCGATACACGATACACATCACTGTCGAGTGGAGGTAAGGGTATGAAAATGGATAAAAAAAAAAACAAAAATTATGCACGTTATTATTATTTATTTTATTTTCTCGTTAGACCAAAAATAAAATACTTAAGTTAGGGCTGATTTTTCAATAATCAGATCAATGTTGTCTGAGGAATAAAATTGAGTGCCGTAAAACGGGGAATAGAAGTTGAGGGGTAAATAGGTACACGAAAGGGGTGAATAGATGTTGGCGAATTTTCCTAGTATCTATTCACCCCTCATCCGAGTTTATTCACCCCTCGAATTCTATTCACCCCGTTTTACCGTTTTTACTTAACTCCTAGTTTTTCGTCTGTCGGGTAAACCGTATACTTACTTAGCTTACGAGCGTATCCCAAAACTAAGAAGATTTTTTGTATTATTAATTAAAGTTATGAAAATCGTTATAGAGTACAGACCTACATAATTATATGAGAAGTTTTTGTTGAATCCTTTATTAATGATTGTATTCCAAATAAAAGTTAAATAATTTATTTTGTTGTTTTTTTTTGTTGAAGTTGTCTTAAACTATGGTTGTCTGGTATTGCGGTCGTAATCGCAATAATGTGTACAGAGACCCCGGTCCGGTTTATAGTAAGTGATATCCATAATTTGGCGAACAAATGTAGCTCGCCATCCGACCAGATCCAGCAGACTCGAGCTTAGGGCGCGTAGTGTTCCGCGCGCGCCTTACAGACAATACCTAGACCGTTACAGACGGGGCCCTACAGGGTTGATGTTTTTTTTTTTATTATTTGATAAACAGCAAACGAGCAGACGTATTACCTGATGGTAAGCAATCAGCGCCGCCCATGGACACCCGCAACGGAGGAGTTACGAGTACGTTGCCGACCTTTCATGGATTAGGGATTTGGAGATTTAGGGATTGAGGAGGTATTGGGGGAGGGGAAGGATTGGGCCTCCGGTAACCTCACTCACACGGCTAAACACAACGCTGTGGTTGTTTCACGCCGGTTTTCTGTGAGGCCGTGGTATCTCTCCTCCGATCGAGCCGAACCATTCGTGCCGAAGCATGGCTACACACTGAATTTACAAGAAAATAGTTAAATATTGTTTTTTCAGAATCCAAAATATATACATTGCTGAACTGTGCATAAATATTTAGCAGTCATTCCTGCTAAATGTTAGTATCTCTGGCTTTAGATTCCGTTGAGATCTGTGGCTATAGTCAAACACATGTAATTAGAATGTCAGGATTGAGGCGCCAAAGAAAATGCGTTCATATACAAAACTTACTCTGTTTTACTATTTTACTTCTATACTGCAAAAACAAACACAACACCTACTAAATGATCAACATGTCGGATATACCTATTAATTGATCGCTCATATCCAATAGAAATTCACCTCTTGAGTTTAGATTGAGGAGCCATATTAAGCCAAGTACTTATTGTATTTTCTTTCATTTTAGCGCTACAGAAGCTAAATTTTTTATGTACGTAAGAATTTAGGAGCAACATCAGATTTTACCACATAGATTCTTAAAATCTGATCTCACCATTATTTAAGCAGCAATGTAGCTTCTTTTGCAGCACGAATTCTAGATTTAGCAGCAAAATATATCACTAGTTATGTCCGTAAGGACATGATACTCGCTTACTACCAGCCGGGATTGCAGGTCAAGGAGCAACGATTTATGCCCGGTTCCTATATTTAACGAATCGTCGTTGTACACGCAATACGACCAAATGACATTACGAATGGTTATCTTGACCGTCTTCTGACGGTTTTTTTTTTTTTTTTTTTTGTGAGGGGAAAATCATCAAATGACTTCTCCCGCCCAGGGCCGGGCAGGAGGGAGTGTCAGACTCTTACTGACTAAAAACCCCCCTGTTCCTTCTCCTGCTCTGTGCCGAGGTCGCGGTACCTTATTGCGCTTACCCCGCAACCCCGGCGTCTTCTGACGGTTAAAATATTTATAGGAACACACAGACACCATAGATCTCCATACAATTCGCTTACCGATATCCGTTAGTTGCAAACCGTCAGTAAGTTGCACGACGAGACGTTTGTTATAGGAACGGTTTTAGCTTACGAGTCGTATATAAAACTACTATTCGTAATTAAAACGTATCGTTTCTCAATTATAGGAACCGAACCGGGCGTAAATTAACACGGGGTGGATTTTAGAGTGCCACTCCCTAACACCACCCTGGATGATACAGACCTCAGAAATAAAGGAGCGTAGTGTTTGACACTACATCTCCGACTAAATCTCCACTTGATGTCCGCCCGCAAGTGGAGATGCTATCGATCGCTAGGCAGTTGAGGTTTGAGCTTTTCATCATTAACGGTGAGTTGCACCATTTAAAACTTTAACGATAACATAGCCGTTATCAGCTGTCAAATCGTCGAACTGACCAATAGGCCGTTTCATGGCTTCCTATGGTTATGGTTAAGTTAAATGGTGCAACTCACCCTAAATGACCTCTCCAGCCCAGGGTGAGAGGAAGTGTCACTTACCTACCGCCCATTCCTTCTGCTCTAGGCCAACGCCGTGGTGTCTCATTCGCTTACCCCAGCTACATCAGCCCTAAATACAGTCCTGACGCCAGGATTGCCTCTGGGGAGTGACCAGGGAGAGGACATCTCAAATAGGATAAGTTACTACAGTGCCGGCACTCAGCTCGTTTATTCCAGGTGTCCATGGCAACCACCGATTTCTCAAGACAAGATGATGAAGGGGTTTTACAACTACCGTAATAAAACAACTAAATAAATAGCTGTTACGATTTTTATTACATTTTCATTTGTACAAATTACAAGTCTGAAGTCGTATCAAAACATTAAATCAAATAAGTCAGCTAAATAATTAAAACGGTAAGTACGATTATATTCTTATTGTACAGTTAGCGATAGGGGGGCTGCGTGTTGCCTCTTCGCTCGAAAACAGAAAGCATCAATGCCCAATGGCGTTTTCTGATCTGAAGCTTTGAGTTGCTTTCTCAAGATAGAGAAGCCACTGCTTACAGTTGGCACAGATTTAGCGTCCTTGCTTATATCCTTCGGCATATCCAACTTCTGTAGGTTGGAGACTGGAGTCGCCGTACTCTCCCAAACGCTTTTCCGTTTAGATAGTAATTCGAGCTTGCAGAGGGAATGCCTCGGGTGCGTGCAGGAGTCCTGGGATTTGGTGGACAAGCAGTCCGTCGACAAGTTATTTGTCTGTACGTTGTTCACCATGGGCTGGGGGTGAGGGTTCATTGGTGGCATCTGGTTGTACGGATGTTTGCGCATCATGTTTGGGTTGGCCCCCGGTCGTGAGTCAGATAGCCCCTTGTTCCCTTGTTTCGGCGACGCACCCTCAGCGCAAGCTTTGGCGCCAGTTTGTGACGTGGGGTGCGTTGAGCAGAAGCACTGAGTCTTGGCGGCCGCAGAGTCCTTAGCACCAGGCGTGACACAGCAAGGAGGCATAGGCATGGGTATGGGGATGCCGCCTCCCGTCGCCACAGGCCCGCTACTTGGCCCTCCAGGGCTGACGGGCCCAATTACAGGGAAGGGCGAACATTTGCAGTTCATGCAAGGACCCGACCACGGCATGCAGGGAGCAGCAGGAGGAGCAGCCCCGACTCCACAGCACGCACCAAATGGTAAACAAGCACTACAACCACATGGGCCGCATGTGCGACATGGGCCACATGGCCCGCATGGAGCGCAAAGGGGACCACCACAGCAACCTGGCCCGCAAGCACATGGACCGCAAGGACCGCAAGGACCGCATGGACCGCATGGACCACATGGGCCACAAGGGCCACAAGGACCGCATGGACCACATGGGCCACAAGGGCCACACGGACCGCAAGGACCACATGGGCCACATGGCCCGCATGCACCACACGGTCCGCACGGACCACACGGTCCGCCACACGGGCCACAGCAGACCGAGCCACATGGGCTACAGCTGTAGCATCCACATCCTGAACCAGTACAACAGGGCCCACCTCCACAGCGACTACAGGGACCGCATCCTCCAAACCCACGATTAGAGCAACCTACGCCAGGAAAACAAGGACCGCAAGGCCCAAATGGACCAGCAGGACCACAAGGACCACACGGACCAATGCCACCGCAAACAGCGCCGCCTGGAACACACGGACCACATCCGCCACAGCACGGACCGCAAGGGCACGCTCCGCACGCGAGCGGGAATAAAGATGATGGTTGGCATTGCTTGAATGGCGTGTACATAGGGAGGCAGCTTAACGCTAAGCAACTCACAGTCGAGTTGAGCAAATCCACCTTATTAGTATCTTCTGCCGGCGGTTCGGTAGGGATGGGTTCGCACGTCGCGTCGCTATCGCTAGATATGCTCGGAGCAAACATTGCACAAAGGTTGAATAAGCAGCAACAGGAGCCACAGGGACCACATGGGCCCCCAGGGTTAGGGGGACAGGGCCCGCAAGGACCGCCCGGAGACACGGGCCCGCCGGGAACGCAAGTACCCGTGACATGGTACGGGCCGCAGAACCAGAAACCGTAGGGATAATAGTAGTAACCTGTCATGAACTGCACGCAGCGCGCAGGCGTGTTGCAGGGGGCAGGGAGGCAGCAGCCGCAGTTGCAGGGCCCCGGGCACGAGCACGACGGCGGGCACGGCGGTGGGCAGCCACACACCTGGCTCAGGTGCTTCAGCATGTGCTCCGCCGTGGGCATGCCCTCCCCGGCCGGCGCCGCCTGCATGTCGGCCGGGCAGTAGTTGTGCACGACGCGGTGTGGACCCAGGCATTGCTCCGACTCCCCGCCCAGCGCCATCGTGGACTGCGAGCGCGGCAGGTACTGGCAGGGGATCGGCAGCGCCTCGCGCGGCCAGCGCGCGCCGAGGCTGGGACACGATGCGCTCCTATACAGCATCAGGGCCGGCTTCCTCTGCTTCTTCTCACGAGGCAAGTGCGTCGTGGGCAGCCCTGTTATAGTCGCCACTGGTACATCCCGAATCATATTTAGTCGCTCCGTCGCTTTCTTCATCGACGTGAGATTCGCTGAAAGGATGATGCTGACTGTAATCATGGACCTAGCTAGCGTACATCATTGGAGGGCGCTCATAAATGAAACAGCAATTTGGTAAGACATGGTTTATTAAATGGACTTGGCTACAATTTGTAATTATTTCATTCCATGTCTAGCGGAGCTCATCAGCTTTTGTTCTTCCACAGATTTATCAGTTGCAGGGTCTGTAGCCAGGTTTTGCACTGGCGAACGGTCGCTTAAAGTTTGGAATGATAGCATATTGGAACGCCCCGGGGATCACAGTGGGCCGATCGCGTTCCTCCTGAGTCAACAGTACCCTAGGGCTTTCGAGCAGCGAGCACACATCGTAGTTCAATTTCTTCGACCGCTTGTGATATATGGGACTCCTGATCTCGTTGCGTTTGTCGTAGTAATCTGAATACGATTTCGAAAACGCACTAGGACAAGGTTTCTTTAGCTTTTGACAGTAAGTAGAGAAAGCCGGGCGTGGCCTGCTGTTGAAGTTACTTTTCGATTGTTTAAGACAAGGCGTGTAATTCACTGGAAACTGCTCAGGGAACTCGCTCGGCTTGGACTGCTCGGCCTGCATGTCTGCGAAGGGGCACAGTAGTACCGACGTGTGTGGCATGCGGCGCGCTGCCTCTACGGCGGGAACAGAGTTGAAGGGGAAAAATTTCGAAATACCGCCGCTTTGGGTCCTCGGTTGGGTTGTTGCTGGCGTCCGTTGTATTGGTGTTGAACTATACCTCGTGTCCTGTTGCGGTAAAGGGTATTTTATGTTCTCGTTGGAGTGTATGGGTCTAGATGTCATGGACGGGGGTTGCGGTGCTGGCTGTGGCTGAGGCGCAATGGGACCGCCCATTAAGGCAACAGGATTTAAACAGGCACAACATTTGGCGCAGGGACAAGGAGGGCTGGCCGGACAGCTGGGGCCACATGGACCGACGGGAGTGCAAGTGCCTGTGACGTGGTAAGGGCCACAGAACCAAAAGCCGTATGGATAGTAGTAGTAACCAGTCATGTACTGGATGCACTTGGGAGGCTGGTTGCAAGGTGGAGGCAAGCAGTTGCAGCCATGAGGGCAGCCATGCGGGCCGCACGGAAACGGACAAGGGCAGCCACAGCCGCAAGGGGGAGGAGTGCATGCCTTGGCGAACTCCGACTTCTTGGTGGTATGGAAGTGGTGGCAAGGCACAAAGTTTGGGGTAGAGCTGGCGTAGCGCGCAAGCGGGTTCAGTAGTTCGTGACTGATGGACCTAGTTTTGGAAGGGTTGTTGCAGACCGACGACACACAGAACCCCGCTCTGGACGCGGGCGCGAAGTGGGGGCACGACATGCAGAATCGCAAGGGCGCGCTCACGCTGCCGCGAGCATCGGGCACCAGCGGCAGCTGCTTCGTAGATTCAATCTTCAAAGTTCCCAAGCGCAGCGTCTTGATTGTATCCTTCAAGCTTCGACATGGGACCGCCGCCGCTGCAAAGGTATTTTATGCTATTCACCTTCATTAAAAATCCCACAGTCACACATATTGGAGGAAACTAAGGTACTCCAACGGAGCCGCAAGGATTACTCTACGAGTGCTAATTAATCTACAATTCAAGCTTCAACTAGGTATGTAACCCGCGTCTGTGATGAATAAAACAAATTTGAAATAAGAGCAAAATTTATTAAAACATTAATATTGTTTTAATACAAATAAATAAAATAAAATCTTAAACAATTTGCTTATTTAAAACGATTTTTAAGTAATGGATTTTAACAAGGCGACTGTTTGCTAACTCCAGCCATCCGCGTTGGTATCTTCTTATCTTCTTTCTTGCACTCATCCGTTTTCGACGCGACTGTCCCCATACATTTGGGACAGACAGGGCCTCCTTTACATTTTTTAGGACACGGCTTCTGATGTGGGCACGGACAACAGGGGCCGCAGGGACCGCAGGGACCGCACGGACCGCATGGACCGCAGGGACCGCATGGACCACATGGACCACAGGGCCCACATGGACCACAGGGCCCACAAGGACAGGGGCTAGCGGGGCATGGACCACAGGGACCACACGGGCCGCATGGGCCGCAGGGTCCGCATGGACCACAGGGGCCGCACGGGCCACAAGGACCGCAGGGGCCGCACGGACCGCAAGGACCGCAGGGGCAGCGACATGGACCGCATGGGCCACACGGTCCGCAAGGCCCGCATGGTCCACACGGGCCACACGGCCCACACGGCCCGCACGGACCGCATGGACCACACGGGCAACGACAGGGTCCACAAGGCCCACAAGGCCCACACGGGCCGCAAGGGCAACCGCAGCAAGGGCAGCCGCCACAACACGGACAACCAGGCTTCTTTTTCGAGTCTTTTTTGTCAGCGAAACCTCGCCGTAGTGCGACGATCTGGTCCCCGCAACAAAGAAGCGAAGTGCGGCCATGCGTCGAAGGCTCGAACGCGTCTTTCACGCCGCGGTGCACTGCAAAGGACATCCATGCATATAATACTCGGTGAGATAGCCGCTGGGTGTGACTCATGCTATTCGGAAGAACGAAGGGCTCACGCGCACTCGCCGAGTATTATAAGCCTGGACGGTCCTGTCACGGTGACCACCGTTCTTCAAAATAACAGAACCTCACCAGCGGCGGGCTAGTGCCGGACAACCGGAATTGACGGAACGCCAAACGCTCTTGGCCGTATCGCGCGCGATAGTCATTTCTTTAGTAGGTATTTTTCTATTATCTATCACTCGCTCTACTGAACAAAGCTACCACTAATCTACCACTTACCTGCGATGGAATAAAAAAAGTGACATGCCAACCGCTTACAACAAAAATAATCTGCCCACTCGATTAACTACACTAGGTACTAGAGATGGGCGAATACAACCTACAAGTAATCGAGCAGACCAGAGATCCAACATTAATTTATTCAATAGAATATACTTACATAGTGCTGCAGGATTTTTTTTGTTCGCCGCCGTGGCTAATGGCCTCCCTTTGAAACATTTTAGCAACGAAACGTTCTTTGGTACGACCGCCTTCCTAAAAACTAGGGCCATTTTTCACGAATTAAAAGATTCTTTATTATTCTACAGAATTTTGCTGATATTTGTCTGTATTATACTTGTAAATTTTTCTAAAAAAAAAATGGTAATGTCTACTTGAAAATTTTGGCCATGGTAGGAGCGTGACCTAGCTCGTGCGAGAACAAAAGCTGTGACTGACTAATCCGCCGTTCAATTTTTTTCAATATTCTTTTTCAATTTCTTTTTGTGGCTTTCGTTCTTTTTATTGTCTTTGTTCTTTAAATAAGGTGCTAAATGTTTTGGTAAAATTTAATACAAAACTTTTTTCGTTAAATATGTACCTATACTATTATTCAATTTGAAATAAAACTGAAAATCTTTATTGCATCGATAAATTCATCCGCACCGATGCCTAAGGGGATAGTGCTCAGCAACAGGCTGGTAGTATTGCCATGTTGTGTGCTATGTGGCCTGCCGCCTCAAGTGCGTGGCGGAATTAACTCCGGCTCTGATCTCATGGCAGAATAGAAACAACGTTTTTGGCAACTGAGGGCACGCTGTTATAACAGCGGTAAGACTCCTCTTTGTATTTTTCTATCTCCAGTAAAGCTTGGATGGTCACTTAAGGCACTTCATATGTTTACGTGAGAAATACAATTAGAATGACAACAAGTTTTGATGTGTGATAGATGATCGATAGCGACAAATTGGCCCAGTCAGGCCGCTTCTCACGCCACACGGAGAAGGTTTAGGTATTAATCACAACGCTCGCTGAAGACGAATTGACGATATCAAACTTGCTGTCGACGATGTTTTCCTTCACCGTTTGTCTGTGTTATCTAAATAAACTTAGAAAGTGCATATAACTTGCGAAAAGTCACATTGGTACTAGCCAGGTTTTTGGAAATCGTTCGTCCTCGAGCTTGACAAGCGGACTTGGCCTTTACCTCCGGTCACCATGACAAATTTGTATAACTAGCTTTCGCCAGCGGCTTCGCCCGCGTGCTGTGTTGATAAAAAACAGCCCAAAGCAATATAAAAAAATGGAAGTATACATAAAATCGTCTCATTTTTAACCGACTTCTTATAGTTTTTTTTTTATATGTAATAGGTCGGCAAACGAGCAGACGGATTACCTGATGGTAAGCAATCAGCGCCGCCCATGGACACCCGCAACGGAGGTGTTACGAGTGCGTTGCCGATCTTTTAGAGATAAGGGATTTGGAGCCAGGGATTGAGGAGGGATTGGGCCTCCGGTAACCTCACTCACACGGCGAAACACAACGCAGTGGTTATTTCACGCCAGTTTTCTGTGAGGCCGTGGTATCACTCCGGTCGAGCCGACCCATTCGTGCCGAAGCATGGCTCTCCCACACTTAAAAATAGTTACATCTCCAATGGGTAAATAGTAAATACCCTATTACTTACTAAATCTCCGCTATCCGTCGGAAAGGTACGGATCTAACTGATAGGTAAGTATTACAAATATTCCATAAAACCTACTATATTATATTTCTATAAACCGCGTCGCGTCGAGTGCGGCAACCGTTACACAAAAATAATCCTTATAGCATGATTCAGTGGTCACATGCGACGGCGCGATGGCTATTATCCGAACTGCTAAGCTATCAGGAGTTACACGTGCTATTGTGAGTTAACCATAAAATATATACATATGCTGTAGAACAATGTTTTAGATAATTTTATGTCCTGTCATACATAACTTTATCCATTAAGGTTACACACGCGACGGAAACTTACAAAAGGGAGTAACTTCTCCCGTTTTCCCAACATTTCCCTTCACTGCTCTGCTCCTACTATTTGTAGCGTGATGAAAAGTATCCTATAACCTGTCCAGAAGTATAAAAAATAATTGTACCAAGTTTTGTTAAAATCCGTCAAGTAGTTTTTGTTTGTATAAGGAACATACAGACAGACAGACAGACAGGCAAACAAAAATTTTACTGATTGCAATTTCGGCATCAGTATCGATTACATATCACCCCCTGGTAGTTAGTTATTTTGAAAATATATTTAATGTACAGAATTTATTATAAGTATAGATATAGACAAGAATGGAAACCGAAAGGTCAAAAGTCATGAGTATAAATGTGAATGGATGGAGAGGGAGAGGGAGACCAAAGAAAATATGGATGAATTGTGTGAGAAGTGATATGGAAGACAGAGGAGTTAGCGATAGCGTGACGAGTGACAGGACAGAATGGAAGAAAAAAAACATATTGCGCCGACACCAAATAAAACGGGACATATCACGAATCTTTTGCTGTTAAAAAAAAATTTGCCCTCCCCCATTTTTCAAATAAAAATAACCTAAAGGAATTTTACTGAGTGATCAATTGCAGATATTAGATCTCTATGGACCTCTATCTCTATGAACAATCAAACCGTTTGTAAATGGCACAGAACAGAAAATTAAGTATTTTCTATTCCGTGGTAAATGGCTAGGGTGATTGCCAAAGAGGTAATGTCTAATCAGATGGACTGTATGCTTATTTGACACTTGGGTGATAAAAAAGTAAAAGAAATTGTATAAGGCCGGCCGCAGACATACGGTTTCCGTATTAGGTTTCCGAATTCGTTTTCCGTATGCGGGCATCCGAATGCATAGATTCAATATAAAATACATTAACTGACGCACACGTTCGTTTTTTTTCCGTACGGAACAAAATCCGAACGTGTATTCCGAATGCAAGCCGGCGCGTTCGGAGAAACGTACGGGAAAAAACCTAATGACGTCATGCGGAACGCAGCGCTTGCATACATTTTGTTTGTGCCGGCGCACACGTTCGGAAATTTCTATTCAGTTTTGCGCCCGCGGCGCGCGCATCGGACGTATTCTTTGTATTTGTTACGCATAGAATCGCAACACGATAATGTGTGAGGCAGAAACATTAATATTGGCTGTTGAAAAATACCCCTGCCTGTGGAATATTCATGACAATGACTATCACAACAAAGATGTCAAAGATTTGGCCTGGGAGAATGTATTTAAAGAGGTTATAAAGGATTGGGACACGTGCACTAAAGTGGACAAAGAAAACAAAGGTAAGATATTTTCTATATACTTTTTAATACAATAGTGCCCACATTTATTCTTGTAAATTATTAATTCTCTCGTTATATTGGTACGATATTTCCCCTGCCGGTGTCATAAAGTACTCAGCAAAATTGTCTCTTATGTTTTGACCTCGGTTTGTGGATCTGTGTTGTGGACTACGGTAAGGTATATCTTCGAAGTAATGTGTCAGAGTATCTTCAAATCGATAGCCGTCTCGTCTGCGTACAAAATTATGTAACACACACGCAGTCTTTGTTACTAATACTGCAAATTCTGGTGGAATCGTCATGCTAGTGTGAAAAATTCTCCATTTATTCGAGAGAATACCGAAGGCACATTCCACTACACGTCGTGATCTGCTGAGGCGGTAGTTAAAAATTCTGCGTTGGGTATTGAGATTACTTCTCGGATATGGTTTCATAAAATTGTTATTCAGTGGAAACGCTTCATCGCCAAGAAACACAAAAGGTAGTGGTGTGTCATTGGTATTCGGCAGAGGTTTTGCTTCAGGCATATTAAGACGATTTTGAATTAACTTTTTTCCAAAATTCCAGTTGTTAAAAATATTACTATCGCTGTCTCTGCCATAAGCACCGACATCTACAGCTATAAAACGGTAGTCAGAATCTACCACTGCTAATAGTACAACAGAGTAGAAATGTTTATAGTTATAAAAGGCAGATCCACTATGCAGAGGAGAAATCAAACGAATATGTTTCCCATCCACTGAACCTACGCAATTAGGGAAATTGGTTCTTCTATAATAATTTTCAGCAATTTCTAGCCAACGTTCTTTTGAAGATGGTGGCTTCATTTCCAAAGGTTGAAAAACTTCCCATATTGCTGTACAGGTTTCCTTAACTACGGCTGATACGGTCCTGCTCCCCATCAAATATTCAAAGTGTAACTCTTCAAAATTTTTACCCGTTGCCAGGAATCTGAAAAAAAGATATAAAATAATATTAATTACATTTCAGGTGCTGAGGCAAAGAAAAAATGGACACACATAAGAGACTACTTTCGAAGAGACTTTCAAAAAAATAAAAGCGCTCCTACAGGCAGTGCCGCTAAAAAGGTTAAAAAATATGTTTATGCAGACCTGTTGTATTTTCTTATACCGGTATTCGATAAAAGAAATACCGAAGGAAACTATCAATTCGATGATTTACACAATAATAGTTCACAAGAATCTGAAACGCAAGAACACAGCGTGGAACAAATAGATCACCATACAAATATATTACAACCTCCATCACCTGTATCAACTCCACCTGCAAGTAGTTTAAAACGAAACAAAAAAGATATCCCCTCCCAAATACTCAGTATCCTACATCAAAATCAACAGAAAGCCAATCAGAAACAACAAGAAGTAGAAGACGACGACATGAAATTTTTATTGAGCTTTAGAACACATATGAAACATATGAATGAAAATCAAAAAATTGATTTTAAATTGGGAATGTTGCAGTTGGTAAAAAAAATCAATACTGAGTACAATTCATCTCCATCTTCTTCACTGAGTTATGATAACTTCAGTCACCGTTCAGAAACGCCGGCATCAAGCCGTGATTATTCCCCCTCTTTTTCATATATTCCTGTACCAGAAACTCCATTGCCCACCTTTATTAGTACATCTTCTTCGCAAAATAAAATCACTAATTATCAATCTGCCCCAAACAATTCCAGAGTGGTTATTAACTCTATTAGACATCTGCCACCGCTTCAACCACCACGTCATCACTACACATCACCTAATCTTCAACATGCCGAAGATACCGAAGCTGCAAGTTTTTTAGTTGTACAATCTCAAGGACAAGAACAGGAAGATAATATTGGCAAATACCTAAAGTTTAACTAAGATAGTTGATTTGTTATTTTTGTAAATATAGATGTAAAAATAAAGAGAACTTACCTCAAGGTTACGGTTAGTTTTTCTTCTGTATCCAAGGATAATCTCATGGAGGTATTTTGCTTTATTAATTTATCACGTATGCCATTATGAAGTTCATCAAAAGAATTTATTGACATCCTGTAGAAATCAAAGAATTTATCTGGGTGTGCTCGTAACTTAGTTCTCTTCAGATAAAACGAACTCTCGTAGATTCTCCGAGTATTCAATGGATGTACCCAATACCGACGTTTCTTTTTCTTCTTTATTGTCAACAGAAATGCAATTGCTAATAAATCGTCGTCCTCCATCGTCGTGCGTTCACTACGCTATCACTATCTATACTGACGTGTATACATTCCGAATGAAGAAAAACGAACGTTTGCGCTAGTCTCACGGAATTCCAAATCGAAATTCCGCATTAGGAAATCGAATACGTAAAACGTGTGTATGCGGCCAGCCTTAATCAGCTGTTTCGATCTGTTCTTGTTCTAGACATGAAAAACCTTTCTTTCATTGTACCAATATGGTGACTGCTCCGGTGGCCTTGTGCGAAGCCGCATGCCTTCATTGCCATCAATCCATAATTGTAATATTGTAACAACATAATTGTAACAACACTCAACAAATACCATCGAACAGCCACCGTATTTGCCAGATATGGGTCCAGCCGAATTCTATCTTTTTCCTGAACTCAAATTACCACTTCATGGCACCCGTTTTCGGGAAGTGATCTCCGGCCACCGTAAGCACGGGTCTGCGGTCGGTGAGTAAGGGCAGCTCGTCGCCCGACCAGAACCAGACCCGAGCGTACGGCGCGTAGCGTTCCGCGCGCGCCTCAAAGAGCCAATAGACCACCACAGACGGGGCCCTAAAGGGCTGATGTTCAGCCGGGGTTGCGGGGTAAGCGCAATGAGGCACCGCGACCTCGGCCCAGGAGAAGGAACAGGAGGGTTTTTAGTCAGTAAGAGTCTGGCACTCCCTCCCTCCCGCCCGGCCCTGGGCGGGAGAAGCCATTTGATGATTTTCCCCTCACAAAAAAAATGGCACCCGTTTTCAATCTGTAGAAGACAGAGGAGAATTTTGTGGTGCAAAAGCCAAGCATTTTCTTTTTCTTCAGCCGGGGTTGCGGGGTAAGCGCAATGAGGCACCGCGACCTCGGCCTAGAGCAGGAGTAGGGAACAGGGGGGTTTTTAGTCAGTAAGAGTCTGACACTCCCTACCGCCTGACCCTGGGCGGGAGAAGTCATTTGATTTTCCCCTCACAAAAAAAAAGCATTTTCTTTTTCCCAAATCTGGCATTCTTCGTCGAATTTGCTTTCTTAAAATAAATGTCGCTATGACGCTTAACGCTCAATTTATATTCTTTATAAATTTCCGTTTGACCTTTCGGTAACAATATGGTAATTTCCAACTTGTCAAATTCAATCCTTTTATCCAAATGTCAAAAACGATACTTTTGCTATGAAACACTGAGTTATGACGTCCATAATGTGTTAATCATTAATCTCTCTGCTCTTTAAAATAGACGGAGGAAATTTTATATTTCGCACGGTACACCCAGGTGAACAAAGGTGAACTGTACAGTAAAACAAAACTTCGCGCTGCATACCTAGGTGGTCCCACGAGAGGTGTACGGTGGGCAAAGAGCGACCAAAGTTTATATGTTCTAAACGAAATCATGCAATACTAATCGTGTTCTGGAAAACTATGTGGAGGGCCAGCTCCACTCCCTTCCCTAGTCCCCCCACTTGATTAGACCTTAGGAAGCGGAGGTGGGGAATGTGTGAGAAAGCCAAGCTTCGGCACGAATAGGTTGGCGGAGTGATACCCACACCACACAGAGCGTGAAATAGCCACAGCGTTACGTTTCGCTGTGTGAGTGAGGTTCCGGATACCGGATCAATAACCAATCCCTCCCCCTCACCTATACCTTCCCAATCCTTATACCTGCATCCCTTATACCAAAAAGGGCGGCAACGTACTCGTAACTCCTTTGGTGTTGCGGGTGTCCATGGGCGGCGCCGTTTGCTTACCATCAGGTAATCCGTCTGCTCGTTCGCCGACTTATTCCATAAAAAAAACACCGTGAAAGTGAAACCTTTTGTTCATCATACAATATCTCCAGAAGACTCTCCTTTTTAACCCCCGACGGGAAAAGAGGGTGTTATAAGTTTGACGTGTCTGTTTGTCTGTCTGTCTGTGGCTTCCTGGAGCCTGAACGGAGGAAGCGATTTCAATTTAGTTTTATTTTTGTTAAAGATGATTTATGTGCGAGTAATCTTAGACATGTTTGATGAAAATCGTTTGAGAAGTTGTGGGGGTGTAAGTGGGGAAGGGTAACCGAAGGTCTGCAAATATACTCGAGTGGGGTCTTAAATGAACATGCACTGAAAGGAAATGTTTATGACTTAATCGAGAGTGCTCTTAGCAATATAAAATAATATAAAATACCTATAAAAAATATTAAATAAAAAACCCCCGAGAAAAAACTAAGGAGCCATTAAAAAGTATTAAGGTCCCCCAACTTTTATTTTTTTATTATTTATTTATTTATTTAATGTCCGTTTAAAATTAATGTCCGTTTCCTCCGCTTTCTCGTGCTCGTTTATCGACAGCAAACGAGCAGGCGGATTACCTGATGGTAAGTAATATCAGCGTGGACAATGCAACAAAAGAGGAGTTACGAGTGCGTTGCCGACCTTTTGGGGATATTTGGAGTTTTTGGGTTTTTTTTAAACGTTGCCCCACTCCACACACACACTCACACACACACCATTTTGTCTCCTGTGTCGTGGGTGCGGTTATAAACATATAATTTCACACCCAGATCGAACCCGCGACACGTTGCACGGCAGTCAGTTGCCCAGCCACCGCACCAACCGTGCAATCTTAGGGGTTGGGAAGGGATTGGGGATGGGGAAGGCTTGGGCGTCCGGTAACCTTATTCACATAGCGAAACAACGCTGTGTGGATGTTTCATGGCGGTTTTCTGTGAGGCCGTGGTATCACTCCGGCCGAGCCAACCTAGTCATGTCGAAGCATGGTTCTGCCGCACTTGTATGGCTCTCCAACACTCGTCTTGGAGATATTCATGTACCTGCGACGAACCGGATTTCAGGATTTCGGTTATTTCATGTTTAGTATCTAGGTCAGTTTCGCATTAAAATAAATCATCTGATCAGTTTATGGTGGAATTGTCCCCCAAAGCTAGAAAACGATACGTATGTACGACTCAGGAATCGAAATTAAGATCCATCAAGAATTTCAAAGAGATTGCAGTTATCGAGGTGCCGTTTTCATACTTAACAGACAGGTGGCGTTAATGTGCAACGAGGTCTGCGCGTCCAAACACTTTGCTGGCATGTATAAGATTTTTACATCAATGAGTACATGAACAGTTTGCGCCAGGTACTCTATGTGTCCCAAATATTACCTATTAAAATTATTTTTTTACCTTCTAGCTACTCTCGCTTTCTCGGTTTCGCACGCTGCTCGGCTCCATTTAATAGCACTCAGGAACATTGTAGCTATCTATTAGTGAAAGATTTTGGCAATCCTACCAACGGTTCCAAAGATTACCTTTTTATAATATTAGTATAGGCTAGTTATATATAACTCAGATTTGCATAATTTATTACAAAAAGTTTAGCATTGCCCACTTTATTATCTACAACAAAAACAGTATTCGTATAAGTTTATTAGTAAAACAATAGTTGAAAGATAAAAAGAACGAATTAATTTATTTATGAATGGTGGCTCCACTCTTATAACGATAGATAAATAGTATTCAAAACCTAAAAAAAAAATCATACCGTAATTAACGAAATAAGATAATTTATCGTTAAATATATAGGTATTAATAAGTGATAATCGAACGGTTTTCTACATTTTTCTCTTTATTATTCCTCACCTGCAACCCAACCAATATTGTACTTGCATTCTATAAATACCGTAAAATCGATATCGATTCAACAACCGTAGAATAACAGACAGCTGCGTCAAGCACTAGTAGGCAAGCCGCCGGCCGCCATCTTAGATCGACATTGTTGATTTCCTCATCAACGAAATGTGTCTTCATTTTAGCAAATAAATTGATTATTATGAGGACTTGTTAAGTTTTTATTGATTCTGTAGTGATTATATTATAATGGAAGAGGAATATAATATTGAAACCCAGGACCCAGTTGTGAACGATGTGGTGAATCGTGCTAATGAGGGAAATGAAAATATAGTGGATGGTGCTAAAGACTTTGGTGATGTAGTGGCTTACGACGAGGGTTACGAGGACGAGGAAGGCGGGAACAGCTTCCGTGGAGGCCGAGGACGCGGTAGCTTCAGGTAAAAATACCCATTTTATTAAAAAAAAACCATGTACTCGGATGTACCATTTACAAGTATTTTTTCAAATTTCCTGATAAATTTAATGAAATTCACAGTCTAGATAACGAATTAATGTTTAAATATCATTTTAAAATGTTTCTTTATTGTTTTGGCGCTTGATGTATGTGTAAATTAACACATTTTGTTGTAAGACCTTGAGTGACTTGTGGGTGTTGGAATTAACATTGCTGGCGTAGATTTTGGCAAAAATTTAGTAAAAAAGGGCCTTCTAGTAGCTAAATTATTACTTAATTTATATATTTGAACCTTTCAAATCTAAATATTAGAAGTAATGTACCAATCTTTAGTTGATCTGCTCAAAATTTAAGAAACATTAGTCTTGGATTTATTTTAATGCTATGCTGTCTAATTATTATAATTTTAATCTGTATGCTTGACCACTATATGCAGTAACTTATCCACTTGGCATCGCCCTTGCAATTTCCCGCTCATCCCAACTTTGGACGCAGAATGTATGTTTGAAACTCTCCGAGTATATTTTGATTTCGCAATTGTTATAAAACAATCGAAATGACTCTAATTAGTTATAAGCTGATTCTCAATGATGTAAAACAAGTTATTTAATGGTAGTATTTATTAATTCTATCAATTTATCATACTAATTCATTGGAATGAGTAAAAAATCACTACATAGTATAAAACAAAGTCGCTTTCTCTGTCCCTGTATCCCTATGTATGCTTAAATCTGCAAAACTATGCAACAAATGTTGATGCTATTTTATTTAATAGATAAAGTGATTAAAGATGAAGGTTTATATTTATAATAACATCCATTAACTTGTTGTGAAATTTAGTATAACCATAGCACCCGCGCAAAGCCAGGATGGATCGCTAGTATTTACATATATATACTTTAACTGTACCAAAGAGTTTATGAAGATACAAACTTCTGCCAACGGCTTTACATGCAGTTCCTGTTTAAAAAGAAACCTATATGTAATTCTATATCAAATATTTCAAGTTTATAATATTCTTAGTATTTTTTTTTTTATGTAATTGGTCGGCATACTAGCAGACGGATTACCTGATGGTAAGCAATCAGCGCCGCCCATGGACACCGAGTTACGAGCGCGTTGCCGACCTTTAGGGATTAGGGATTTGGAGATTTAGGGATTGAGGAGGGATTGGGGCCGGGGAAGTATTGGGCCTCCGGTAACCTTACTCACACGGCGAAACACAACACTGTGGTTGTTTCACGCCGGTCTTCTGTGAGGCCGTGGTATCACTCCGGTCGAGCCGACCCATTCATGCCACACAGTACAATGATCCTACTTCCTACTGATATTTATAAACACAAAACTTTGAAGTACGGATGGATGTCTGTTGCTCTTTTATGTAAAAACTACTGAACGAATCTGAATGGAATTTGGTACGGAGATAGATTATTGTCTGGGAAAAAATATAGGCTACTGTTTACCCTAGTACTAATGCTGGCAGATGCAAAATATTAATATTTCTGTTCCAAACTTGGAATGCCTCCTTGTAATGGTTATCAGAATTTCATGGGGTCTATGTATGGATAGTATTGATTAAAGTCCTATAGTAGTCCAGAGTACTATACTGATTTTAGTATCAGTCTGTTCAGTGACAGTTTTTCAGGTGTATATGTAATAGTAGAATCATCATTAATTGCATAAGTCATAGACGTAATCACATATCACATCATCAGCCTATAAGTGCCCACTGCTGAGCAAAGGCCTCTTCTCACCTTAATCACAACATTTGCTCAAAGTAGATTGGCGATTTTAAACTTAATTTACAAATTATAAGCCCAGGTTTCTTGACAGGTTTGTCCTTCACCATAATTATGTTGGTGTTGTCAAATATATTTAGCTACTTGCTTGGTTTCAAATTCGCATGAGAAGACTGGTTTTCTGTGAGGCCGCGGCGTATCACTCCGGTTGAGCCGACCGATTCGTGCCGAAGCATGGCTCTCCCACACTTAAATGTATGATTTTAAATTGTATTCCTCTCTGAAATTAGACATTTTGCTTCTGTGCTCGCTTAAACCAGGTTGGTTGGTTCAGAAGTTAATAGTTTGTACTAAGAAACTTAAACAGGAGATATCAATCCAAATCAGTTAATCCTTTTGCCATAGCTAAAATAACAAATTATAACACCCTTGTTTCTTAACAAGTTCTATCCTTAGTCTAGGTTTAAACCATTGCTTGAGTTATTTTTTGTATTTTGAATCTTATTTTCACTTAACTTCACTTTGAAATACAAAAACTAGTTCAATGGTTTAAGAAAAACAATTTTTTGTAATACAGCTGTAAAAATATGGCAACAACTTTGAATTTATGTGCGTGGTTGCTTTCCATCAGGTAATCCGTATACTTGTTTGTTGACTTATTCCATAAAAAATGTATTTCATATTAAACTGTGTATGTAAAAGCGATTTATCAAATATTTTGCCATGAACAGTCTCTCGTACAATAAATATTTTAAATTTTGACTGTTGCACGGTTGATGCGGTGGCTAGGACAACTGGCTGCTGTGCAACGTGTCGCGGGTTCGATTCCCGCACAGAACAACTCTTTGTGTTATCCACAAACTGTTGTGTCTGTGAAATTGTATCTTCGTAACCGCACCCACGACACAGGAGAAAATGCAAGTGTTGGGCAATGTTTTCTTTTTTAAAAAATGCGAAATGTTATAATTATTAAAATGAGCCATTAGGCTCACCCAATATTACATGGGGCTCATAAATAATAGGTGAGGAATGAGGGTTTAATTGTATATTTGCTCCTGTGTGGTTCAGTACTTTTCCATCCATAATTACAAACTTTCGCGTTTGTAATGTTTCTAACTCGCGTCATCAAGCACCTCTGGGCCATTACGGCATTTTTTTACGATATATTTAGTTACTTGTATGTGTCTCTGTGCTGTAGTCGCAAACAATGTAACACGGTTTTATTTTGACAGAAGCAGAGGCCGTGGTCCCCCGCCTGGCTGGATGAATGGGCCCCCTATGAGGTTTAGAGGACGCGGATACGGACCAGGAGGCCCCCCGATGCGTGGACGAGGATTCTTCAGAGGCCGTGGAGGCCCACGTGGTTTTGGACCAAACAATGGACCCAATTTCGATAACAATTGGGGCCCAATGGGCCCTCCTCCGCCGGGGATGATGGGCGGGCCCCCTCCTGGTATGATGGGTGGGCCCCCTCCGTTCGGGCCCCCGCCTGGCATGATGCCCCCTGGTGGTCCGATGGGCCCCCCTCCGAATATGATGGGTCAGCCACCGCCGTTTGGTGGCCCGCCTGGCATGCCACCTCCTAACATGGTGAGTATAAATAGATTCTTGTAGAGTTCATTGTGACATGTAGATAAAGTTATTAGTTTTTTATGTCATTAGTTTTATTGATGCATTAAAAGATTATCTCTCATGTCTAGCAGCCGGCACCAGAGCTATGGGTGGAAACCAAGTCAGATGAAGGCAAACCCTATTACTACCACTCCAGGACTCGGGAGACAACCTGGACCCGCCCACAGGAGGGCCCCACCTGCAAAGTTATATCACAATCTGACATGGAAGTTATGGTCTCTTCAGGTATGGCTATTATCTTATCTTATATATAAAAATGGATCGCAAAATGTGTTGGTAAGCGCATAACTCAACAACGCCTGGACCAATTTTGCTAATTCTTTTTTTGTTGTGTTTGCTATTGTCAGGAGAAGGTTCTTATCAAAGAAAATATTAGAAAAGTAAAGGGGAAGATTAGGAAAAAGTGACCCTTTGATAGCGAGATAATTGGACCCGTGCGAAGCGGGGGCGGGCCGCTAGTTATTATTAAATTTAATGAATAAAACAGCACAGTTGACGCAGTGGCTGGCAACCACATATTGTGCAATGTGTTATGGGTTCGACTCCCGCACTGATCAACTCGTCGTGTGATCGACAAATTTTGTTCCGAGCCTGGCTGTTTGGTGTATGTGATAGTATAGTTGTTTTAAATCTAAGTTTATCAAACACAGATGAAATGGATCGTTTTCACTCAATATTATTAGGTTTTTTAATTATTTTTTTTAAGGGCAACAAAATTGGGTGGTGGTAGGTGTATGTACGCTCTCTTGGAGGACGAAAGGCGTGTTGTGAATATAAAAATTAATGTATTAAACATATTTTCATGTTTTTGCCAATATAGGTATGGTTTTCCCAACAGGCGGTCCAATGAACATGGGTGGGCCCCAGTCAGTACCTATGAACGGGCCCATGGGTGGCGGGGGCCCGATGGCGGGTCCCATGGGTATGATGCCGAATGGTGTCATGTCGAATGTCATGCCCCCTGGAGTACACAATGCACCCCCTACAGGGAACGTGCCTCCATTTATGTCACAACCACCCCCATGGGTGAAAGAAGGAGGTGAGTTTTTTGATCTAGCTATTTTCGCTCGGTTTCACCCGCTACTCCGATCCTATAGGTCGTAGCGTGATGTTTTATAGACTATTGCACTCGGGAACATTGTACCTACCTATCAGTGAGAGAATTTTGGCAAGCTGACCAGATGTTCCCTACATATAAAGTTACAAATTTTACCTCTTTATAATATTAGGTTGTTTGTTTGTGGAGAAGATTATAATCTTGAAACAATATATTGAAGCAGATATCTTCAACCGTTTGAGCTATAATTCTGTACACTGTGTATTCTGTACTGTGACAATAAATGTTAACCTGTAGGACGTCACTCTAAAAACATAACAATGTCTCTTAAATTGTTAAGTTCCTGATCTTTTAAACACTTGATAGACATTTGTTTTTATAAAGATTTCTAACTTGATGTAATAAAATTTAGTTTATTGTCAGTTTTTATTTATTTTCAAGTATTCAATGTCAAAGTCAATTCATCATTTCTAATAGACCACTATAACCACTTTAGAACATCAAACAAAAATCAAAAATTTTGTGTGTCAGTCTGTCGGGTCAGTCCTCTAGTGAAGCTATTTGGTGGTAGTGTGGGAGAGCCATGCTTCGGCACGAATGGGTCGGCTCGACCGGAGTGATACCACGGCCTCACAGAAAACCGGCGTGAATTAACCACTGCGTTGTTTTTCGCCGTGTGAGTGAGGTTACCGGAGGCCCAATCCTTCCCCTACCCCAATCCCTCCTCAATCTCCAAATCTCTAATCCCTAAAAGGTCGGCAACGCACTCGTAACTCCTCCGTTGCGAGTGTCCATGGGCGGCGCTGATTGCTTACCATCAGGTAATCCGTCTGCTCGTTTGCCGAGCTATTACATAAAAAAAAACAGACTGACACTTTATTTTGTTTTAAGTTCAGAAGTGCCTTAAATTAGTTTTAATAATATCACTTTTACTTTGAAATAAAGAAGTACTCGGTTGGTTTTATAATAATGTATTGATTGTTCAGGTTCAAAGGATAAGGAAGAAGAGAGTCCAGCGGAGAATGATGAGCTTCCTCCCGGTGAGAGTGCACCTATACAACCTACTCCAAATGGTAAGATACATCATCATCATCATCAGCCCTTAAGTGCCCACTGCTGAGCAAAGGCCTCTTCTCACACGAAGAATGTTTGAGCACTCCCTCTCTTGATACAAGAATTCGTCAAATACTTTAATAAATCATCATCATCATCATCAGCCTATAAGTGCCCACTGCTGAGCAAAGGCCTCTTCTCAAACGGAGAAGGTTAGACCATTAATCACCACGCTTGCTCAATGCGGATTGGCGATTTCAAACTTATAATTACAAATTATAAGTCCAGGTTTCCTCACGATGTTTACCTTCACCGTATGTCAGTGGTGTCTAAATAATCATAGAAAGTACATATAACTCGGAAAAAGTCACATTGGTACTTGTCAGGTTTCGAACCCGCATCCTCATGCATGAGAAGCGGGCGCCTTAACATCTGGGCCACCACGACATTATTTTTTGAAATATTTGAATTAATTATAATACTTAAATAAGTATTATAATTAATTCAAATCAGACTTTTTTGATGTTGTGATCATGCGACCTGATATACAGATCACAATAAAAAATTTACTGTTAAAAATATCTATCGAGTTCCGGCCTATGGCGCCTATTTAACCTCCTCCATATAATATCTCGATAGACTTATGTGTCACATAGTTTTAATAAATTATTTCCTATTAAGAAGGTTTGAGCATTAATCACCACGCTCGCTCAAGGCGGATTGACGATTTTAAGATTATAATAAATTATAAGTCCATGTTTCCTCAGGATGTTTTCCTTCACCATATGTCTGTGTTGTCTGAATCATCATAGAAAGTAAAAAGTCATTCAGACATAATGGACCAGACCCTTTATTAAGGCCTATCAAAGATAAACTTTAGAATCAGGCGTTACTTTGTGAAAATCCGTGACATTAAATGTTATGAAAAATATCTAGTTTTAATTCTGCGACTAAAATCCAGGCTTGTTGCGGGATGCAATCCCACCCTATGCAATCATGCATAATTATGCACATGCATGAAACTTTACATGTGTCAGTCTGTCCTCTAGTGAAGCTATTTACTCGTTCCAAAGTGTTCATTCCTATGAAGGAGAACGTGCAAGAAACTCCATGGTTACTCATTTTCAATCAGTTTTACAATTCATTTTTTTGTTACATCATGTAGTCAGTTGTGATAAAATTCATAATGTAGCAACCCATGTCCTTTCAATTATTACCTTACATTTCTTACTTACATTTCACAATAGTTCTGCATCAACGGGGGATAATCCTTGGGTGCACTTTCATAGTGCATACAGGGATAATTGCCGGCTGATGTTCCATTTCACTAATATTAAAGTAGTTCAAAGGGCCTCTGCGGGTTGGCTTCGGCCCCTCGTACGTCTTCCAAAGGTCCGGGATCCTGTGATCCCGTGAAAGGAAACGAACTCATAAATATTTATTAACTTGAAACTGTACCCGCAGGTAACATGTTCCCGGGTCCCAATAACGGGCCCCCGGGTGCAGCAGGTCCGGGACCGGGACCTAACGCGGGCCCCCCGGGCGCGTACAGCGGATACGGCGCTGGCTATCCCCCAGCTGGTTGGCCAGCCTGGTCCAGTTGGCCACCCCCACTAGTGGGCCAACCACCCCCCAATATGAATAATGCTGCTGTTCCTGATTCTAGTAAGTTATTTTTACCTAGCTACTAATAGGTCCTAGATGTTTTAGAAAGAAAGCAAGAAAAATATTTGTTTGGCACACATACACACACAGTGCAGATTTTTTTATTTAAGCCTATAGGCTTCCTCGTTAAGTGCATTTTACAATACAAAAAGAATTATTCAATTCGAACCAGTTGTTCCTGAGATAGGCGCGTTCAAACAAACTCTTTAACTTTTTTATACTAGCTGTGCTATGCGGTTTCGTTCGCGTAGTTTATTGCCTACTAGCTACCCGCTCCGGCTTCGCACGGGTGCAATACTGATACTAAATTACTCCACTATTTAATGGATGTTATTATACATGTAAACCTTCCTCTTCAATCACTCTGTCTATAAAAAACCGCATCAAAATCCGTTGCGTAGTTTTAAAGATTTAAGCGTACATAGGGATATAGGGACAGAGAAAGCGACTTTGTTTTATACTATGTAGTGATTCACCTGGCTAGAGTATTTTCCCAAAAGTAAAATATTTTTTCAAATCTGCACGGTTGGCGCAGTGGCTAGGAAACTTTCTGCTAACAAACGTGTTGCGGGTTCGATTCCCCCACGGAATAACACTGGGTGATCCACAAATTGTTGTTTACTAGTTACTTGTGGGTGTCTATGGGCGGCGCTGAGTGCTTACCATCAGGTAATCCGTCTGCTCGTTTGCCAAACTATTATATATAAAAAAAGGCCGTGGTATCACTACTATCACTCCGGTCGAGCCTTGTCAAGTTCGGAACTTAATTCGACCTTATCTTACAGATGCAGCGACGCAGCCGCTGGGAGGTCGCGCGACCAGTCCCTCATCAGAACCAACCCTCATCTCCGATTCCCCCACACCATTGCAACAACCACCCAAGAAGGAGGAACTTGTGAGTTATATTACTGTTACTACTTTTTTTAGATTTACCTGATGGTAAGCAATCGATAGCTGCGACATCTAATAAGTCATAATATTTAGTTTTTTTCAAAGTCAAAGTCAAAATAATTTATTCCAACTAAACCATAAATTTGAAACGTCAAAATAGAATAGTAGTCTGTCAGTCTGTTCGTCAGTGAAGCGGAAACGATTTAGTTTCTTGCTCGTTCTTCTCCATTCGAATCTACAATTTGGAACGACTGCACGATTGGTGCGGTGGCTGGGCAACTGGCTGCCGTGCAACGTGTCGTGGGTTCGATTTCCGCACGGAACAATTCTTTGTGTGATCCACAAATTATTGTTCCGGGTCTGGGTGTGATGTGTAATTGTATGTTTGTAACCGATTCAGGAGAAAATCCTAATGTGGGTAAACGTTTTTTAAAAAGAAAAAAAACGAGCTACCTTCACCGATGAACAGACTGACAGACTACTATTATATTTTGACGTGTCAAAAGTACCTATTTATGGTTTGTATGTAGTTGGGATGAATGATGTTAAGTATGAGCGCCTGGTCTGCAGGTGATCACCCCCGAGCTGGTGTCTGCGGCGTCGGAGTGGACGACGCACCGCGCGCCGGACGGCCGGCCCTACTACTACAACGCCGCCAAGCAGGAGAGCGTCTGGGAGAAACCCAAGCCCATGAAGGAACTCGAAGGTATACTGTTGTTTACACACGAATCAACATCTTACTAAGTTATATAATTTCATAAGTGAAAAGGTGCTCCCACACAGCAGTTATATAACGCTAGAGACTGAGTTTTTTAAACAAATTATAACAAAAGTTATAAATTGTTACAAATTATAATAAATCCTTCCCCTTCCCCAATCCCTCCTCAATCCCTAAATCTCCAAAATCCCTAATCCCTAAAAGGTCGGCAACGCACTCGTAACTCCTCCGTTGCGAGTGTCCATGGGCGGCGCTGATTGCTTACCATCAGCTAATCCGTCTGCTCGTTTGCCGAGCTATTACATAAAAAAAAAATTGTTATTGATGTTATACAACTTCATTTAACAAAATGTTTTACAACTGATTTACATTCTTAAAAAATTGTTCAAACAGCCATCAAGGCCCAAATCTTCCAAATATTCTGTAGCACTGTATTGTTCTCTCGCTTTCAGAGTTCGACGCATCCAGTTAAAGCGCCTTTTCTTCTTTTTTCTCAAACAAAAAGTAAACGCCAAACCTATTAGCACTTTCTCCATTATTGGTTCACTACCACCTTCCTCGAAAGACAAACCCGAACTGATTGAACATAATGTTATACAACGAGTTCAACTAATTTGGGAGTGTTTATAACATATAACATTTCTTAACATGTTGTAGAATATTGTTACACGCTGTTATAAATGTAATGTGATGTGAATAACGTTATATAACTGCTGTGTAGAAGCACCTTTATAACTTAAAATGAATCCAATCCATTTGAATCGATTTCCAAATCAACAAACTGAAATATCAATTAGCAAAGACTATTTAAAATATAAACTTTATTATCTCAAAAGTGTCACTTTGATAACTGATTACCTGATGGTATGCGGTGGCCCGGAGGTTTAAGGCTCCCGCTTCTCATGCATGACGGTTCGAAACCTGGCAAGTACCAATGTGACTTTTTCCGAGTTATATGTACTTTCTATGATTATTTAGACACCACTGACATATGGTGAAGGTAAACATCGTGAGGAAACCTGGATTTGTAATTTTTAATCATAAGTTTGAAATCGCTAACCGGCATTGAGTAAGCGTGGTGATTAATGCTTAAACCTTCTCCGTGTGAGAAGAGGCCTTTGCTCAGCAGTGAGTGCTTATAGGCTGATGATGATATCTGATGGTAAGCAATTAACACTAGATAAGGGTTTAGGAGATTTCTAGATTGGGGGAGGGAAAAGATTGGGCTTCCGGTAACCTACTATTTGGAACGAGCACCTAGCTTCACTGACGAACAGACTGACAGACTACTATTCTATTTTGACGTTTCAAAAGTACCTATTTATGGTTTAGTTGGAATAAATGATTTTGACTTTGTCTTTGACCTCACTCGTTGAAACAAAGCTATGGTTGTTTCAACATTGAAATATGCGTTATGAAGATTCTAATATGATGTCTTTTTACACAGAATTACGTGCTAAAATAGCGTTGGAGAAGGGCGAGCCAGTTGAAAAGAAAAACGAAAAGAAAATGGATGTGGATGAAGGCAAAATTGAAGGTATGTTTTTTTATGATAAAAGTACGTCGGCAAAAGAGCAGACGGATTACCTGATGGAAAGCAATCAGCATCACCCATGGACACCCACAACGGAGGAGTTACGAGTGCGTCGCCGAACTTTTGGGGATTAGGGATTGGGAGATTCAGAAATTGGGTGTTTGGAAAAAGGATTGAGTCTACGGTAATCTCATTCACAAGGCGAAACACAATTTGTTTTATGTTTTACTAGCTACTCTTGCGCGGTTTCACTCGCTGCTCGGCTCCATTTGATCGTAGCGTGATGTTTTATAGCCTATAGCACTCAGGAACATTGTAGCTATGTATCAGTGAAAGAATTTTGACAATCCGACCAGCGGTTCCAAAGATTACCCTCTACATACAAATTTTACCTGTTTATAATATTAGTATAGATTTGTTGGGGACAATGTAATAGTTTAGTTTTATGTATCAGTGATCGACGTGGAGGCCCACGCGGAGGCGCAGGCGGCGGCGGAGGCCGAGCGCGCCGCCGCCGCCGCGCAGCGCGACACTCGCGCGCCCTCCGCGCCCTCCGCGCCCTCCGCCGCCAGGCAGGACGCCGCTGCGGACAAGCCCAGCGCTGACAAGGAGAAGGAGAAGGAGAAAGACAAGGATAAAGCCAAGCAGGACCGCAGCAGACCCATATCCAGCACCCCCATTCTTGGCACGCCCTGGTTCGTAGCTTTCTAACTGACTAACATGACTACCGATGGAATACTATTGCAAGGAAATCTTTCACTACCGTAGATCACTGGTGACGTACGCGACGGTTTAAGTGTTAAGAAACAACTTACTTTTTTTAGTGGGGGAGGGAAGGATCTGTTACTTTTACCGCCTAGCCATGCGGTAGTGTCAGATTCACTGAATATAAGCCCCCGACGTGGTTAGAAACTAGTCGAGTTCTTCGTCAAACAGTGACAAGAGTAAGCAGTTCACGTTGATTGCACGCTTAGTGCTGTGGCTGGCCAACTGGCTGCCGTGCAACGTGTCGCGTGTTCGATCCCCGCACGGAACAACTTTTTGTGTAATCCACAATTTGTTGTTCATGAATCTGGGTGTGATGTGTATGTGAAATTGTATGTTTATAAACGCAGGAGAAAATCCTTGTTTAGGGCAAGGTTATTTAAAAACAATATTAAAAACATTGATATCTAACCGGTTGTGGGGTAAGCGCAATAAGGTACCGCGGCTTCGGCCTAAAAGCAGGAGAAGGAACGGGGGGTTTTTAGTCAGTAAGAGTCTGACACTCTCCTCGCTTTAACCTGAGCGGGGAAAGTCATTTAATGATTTTCCCCTGGATAGTTTAGATCATTGGTACTAAACCTTTTTTATATACGGGCCACAAATACGTACTGTTATACGGACTTTGTTAAAGGTCTTTTAAAAAAAAATAGAATTTATATTAAACTAGAAAATAAAACGAAAATTGGATTTTTATAAAACAACCGTCTGTATTGGGTTATGGATGTAGACTGAAGAGAGGTTGTGTGTAAGGAGATAGCTTGGAAGGAGAAGGGAGTGGAATCAGGACTTAGTCAGCAAATAGGCGAAGGATGGGAGCCTATAACAGTACGGTCATGGTGTCGCGGGTCGCCAGCAAAAAATACTGTAGGAGAGCCCGCCCGACCGGAGTGATACCAACCCCCCTTTTTCCTCCTCTCCCCTTTCTCACAAAAGGCCGTCAGCGTGCCTGTGGGACTTTGGTTTTGCAGTGAATTCGTTCGTAAATATAAAGTTGACACGGGTGCGCGAGCCACTGATATAGGCCTGGTAGGCCATATGTTGAGTATGGCAGGTTTAGATTCACAGACACGAGTGATCTCGGAAACGGCCCTAACGATTTCGCTGTTTGATATGTGAAGGGTTCCCGCTAGTATTAGTATTTTTTTTTTACTAGCCTATAATGTCCCACTGCTGGGCAAAGGCCTCCCCATCTCGCTTCCACACCTCCCGATCCTTCGACCGTGTCCACCAGTCTCGACGATAGGCGTCTAGATCGTCACGCCATCTTTTCCGGGGCCTACCCCGCCTGCAGCTTCCATCCTGAGGTGTCCACTGGGTTACAATAGTGGTCCATCTCTCTGGATGCATTCGGCTGACGTGTCTGGAGTATTAGTATAGATTGTATTAATGAATCGATATGTTTCCAGGTGCGTGGTATGGACGGGGGACGGGTCGGTGTTCTTCTACAACTCGGCGGCGCACTCGTCGGTATGGGAGCGGCCCGCCATCCTGCTGGGCCGCGCCGACGTCGACAAGGCAGTCAGCCAGCCTCCGCCCGCGCTGCTCGAGTTGCAGGTACCATACATACATACATACATACATACATACTAACTATTAAACTTTCGCGTTTCATACTTATAACGTATAGTTACGCGAGTATTAACGCGGAAAATAATTATTTAAATACGTCAAGCCTACCAAGGTCACAGTCGGGGCCCAATAGGGCTGATGTTTAGCCGGGGTTGCGGCGTAAGCGCAATGAGGCACCGCGACCTCGGCCCAGAGCAGGAGAAGGAACAGGGGGGTTTTTAGTCAGTAAGAGTCTGACACTCTCTCTCGCCTTACCCTGGGCGCCTAAAAGTCTACCAACGTATTTAAATAATTGTGGGAGAGCCATGCTTCGGCACGAATGGGTCGGCTCGACCGGAGTGATGCCACGGCCTCACATATAACCGGCGTGAAACAACCACAGCGTTGTGTTTCGCCGTGTGAGTGAGGTTCCCGGAGGCCCAATACTTCCCCTCCCCCAATCCCTCCTTAATCCCTAAATCTCCAAATCCCTAATCCCTAAAAGGTCGGCAACGCACTCGTAACTCCTCCGTTGCGAGTGTCCATGGGTGGCGCTGATTGCTTACCATCAGGTAATCCGCCTGCTTGTTTGCCGATCTATTACCCGCGTAACTATATGTTGTAAATCTATACATCTCTTAGTATTACTTACATTCACCTGCATAGCGATTGATTATCATCCAAACTAATATTGTAAATACGAAAGTAACTCTGTCTGTCTGTCTCTTCTTCACGCCTAAACTACTGAACGGATTTCTCTGAAATTTTGTACAGACATAGTTTGGAACTCTAGAAAGGACATAGGATAGTTTCAGGAAGTCACTATTCCACGCGAACAAAGTCGCGGGCAAAAGCTAGATATACTATAATTTGTCTTGTACAACATCTGTGTGTGAACCTGGGTGTGTTCAAAGCCCGAGTGAATAGGTTGCTTATGGGTAGACGTGGTCCATCGTAGGTCGCATCATCGCTTTTCACCATGCTTCGGCACGAATGGGTCGGCTCGACCGTACTGATACCACGGCCTCACAGAAGACCGGCGTGAAACAACCACAGCGTTGTGTTTCGCCGTGTGAGTGAGGTTACCGGAGGCCCAATCCTTCGCCTTCCCCTGAATTAACTCTTTAGTTGCTGCGGATGTCGATAGGCTGCGCCGATTGCTTACCATCAGGTCTGGGGGAGGGGTTCCGTGAGGTTTCCCGCTATATCACTTAATAAAATGGAAACACACACATTTGGGCTAAAGTCCCGTCAAAATGGGTTCAGCTAATCGTTAGAAAATCGCGTAAAAACACAAATATAGGTCTAAGTAAGGACCTTCATTTTTTGTATTCGGTTAAAAATTAGGAAAGAATGATTGTATTTTTGGTAATAAGCCATACTACATAAACAGTAATTTAACACGTAAGAAATTATATGTAAAAAAAAAACTAGATGAAGCTGGCATTTCCTATCTGTCTACTATTTTGATACCACGGCCTCACAGAAAACCGGCGTAAAACAACCACAGCGTTGTGTTTCGCCGTGTGAGTCAGGTTACCGGAGGCCCAATCGTTCCCCTCCACCTAACCCTCCCCAATCTCTTAATCTCCAAACAAAACACTAATCCCTAAGAGGTCGGCAACGCACTCGTAACTCGTCCGTTGCGGGTGTCCATGGGCGGCGCTGATTGCTTACCATCAGGTAATCCGCCTGCTCGTTTGCTGGTCTATTACATAAAAAAAAGGCAAGCAAGTATCAGTTTGTATTGAGACGTCGAATTAATTTGGTTTTTGACATAGGAAACTACCCAATCGAGGTGGTTCGAAACTGGAACAGGGAGAGCCAAAAGAATATTCCAAACTCGTCATCGTGTGGATCCAGTGCCACCCAATATTCCAGATTCTACCCAAGATCTGCAAGAAGTATATAAAAAAATATGTACTTTGTATATTGCATGATATATTTATTGTGATACTATTTTGTTATTGTAAGGACCACAATTACTTTTTCAGAGTCGCCGGTAATGAATGGATACATTTGAAATGACTTTTAATAATATAAATGCGAAAGTAACTCTGTCTGTCTGTCTTTTCTTCACGCCTAAACTACTGAACCGATTTCTAAGAGATTTGATACAGACATAGTTTGGAACTCGAGAAAGGATATATGATAGTTTTTGTACCAAAAATCCACAGGATGTCACTATTCCACGCAAACGGAGTCGCGGGCAAAAGCTAGTAATATAATATGTTATGAACAGGGATGTCAGGGAGTTCCGTGTCCGTAACCGAAACTGTCGGATATCCGATATAAAAAAATATCCGGAACCGTAACCGAACCCGAAATAAGTTTCGGATAATATCGGATAGGGACGGAGCCTAATTGAGACACGTTGTATTTGTATTTTACAATTTTAATATGGAATAGGATAATTCGAAATAATTTCATATCCGTATCTATATCCGATTTTTTATATCTATGACATACCTAGTTATGAGCATTTAGAAAAAAAAAATATAGATATGTTTTTATGTAATATGTCGGCAAACTAGTAGGCAGACGTATACCTGATAGTAAGCAATCAGCGCCGCCCATGGACACCCGCAACGGAGGAGTTACGAGTGCGTTGCCGACCTTTTGTGGATAAGGGATTGGAGGAGGAGAAGATTTACGAAAAATTTTATAGTTTATAAAAATTGGGCGTAACTTAGTTTTGCAGCAATGTAGTAACTAAGATATGTTAGTTTCGGATAACTAACTAACGGTTACGGATGTTAAAATTTTTAGTAATTTCAAGTTTTTTTTTAAGCAATAGCCCCACAATAGGATTTTCTCCTGTGTCGTGGGTGCGTTTACAAACATACAATTTCACATGCACATAACACCCAGACCCGGAACAACAATCTGTGGATCACACAAAGAGTTGTTCCGTGCGGGAATCGAACCCGCGACACGTTGCGCGGCAGCCAGTTGCCCAGCCACTGCGCCAACCGTGCAGTCAAAATGTAATGTAGTAAAATACAAACACAACGTGTCTCAATTAGGCTCCGCCCCTATCCGATATTATCCGAAACATTTATTTCGGATTCGGTTACGGTTAAGGATATCCGATAGTTTCGGTTACGGTTCTCCTTATCATCCCTGGTTTTAAAGTCTTGGGTGGAATCTAATGTACCTACATGAATTACTAACGATCATTTTCTTTTTCTTCTATAACTAGTTCTTTTACTTCAAGACATCAGAACTTAGGTATTATTTTAGATATGTTTTTTCTTATTTATCATAAGATTTAAGTAGTATAGCATTTCAAAGTTGCCCATTCATTACCGGACACCCTTACATATATTTTTTTGTACAGTAATTGTCTTCAAACATAGTGAATTTATTGACAACTAGCTGACCCGGTGGACTCCATACAAAAACTAAACTGACTGCATTAATAAGATCATTATATAACAAGTATTGTTATGTAATAAGGAAAAACTAAAATGTATCAAAATCCGTTGCGTAGTTTTAAAGATTTAAGCGTACATGGGGATATAGGGACAGAGAAAGCGACTTTGTTTTATACTATGTAGTCAATAGCGTGACTCTCCAAAATGTGTAATTTTCTTCATACTTATCTTGTACTAGAGCTATCCATTTTGATTCAGCAGTTCGGTAGTTATGCGCGAACATATTGTGTTTCGTAAATTTTTTTTAGTGATGATTTGAATTAATAGTGAAACAATGAAACAATGAATTTATTATTACAAATAGGCCATTAATCGGCACTTTTACACGTCATATTATATGTGAAAAACTAGATGAAACTGACATTTCCTATCTGACTACTCTGAGAAGAAATGCCGAAACAAACTCAGAGGTCAGTCTCTTTTCAAGTCCAGACAATGTAAAAATAACATAATGTGAGAGAATCGTGCAAGTTCATTCTGTAGTGGTCTTTTGATGAAAGAACCATACCATTTTAAGTGGACCCGTTCTGAATACAGGCACGCAAGTGTCAGTTTGCAACCAGTATAGCTAGTGCTGCTGAGTTGTCCGACGAACAATACCGATCTAAAGAACATTTGGGTGAATCGCGCAAGTACTCAAACTGTCAGAACGCAGATAACTGGTAATCAAAAAGCAAACGTCCGGGTAAAAATTTCATATGTGTATGATATATGAAGCCCTATAAATCTAACGTGGTGTTTTTTTTTTTTTTTTTTTTTTTTTTTTTTTTTTTTTTTTTTTTTGTGAGGGGAAAATCATCAAATGACTTCTCCCGCCCAGGGCCGGGCAGGAGGGAGTGTCAGACTCTTACTGACTAAAAACCCCCCTGTTCCTTCTCCTGCTCTGTGCCGAGGTCGCGGTACCTTATTGCGCTTACCCCGCAACCCCGGCTGAACATCAGCCCTTTAGGGCCCCGTCTGTGGTGGTCTATTGGCTCTTTGAGGCGCGCGCGGAACGCTACGCGCCGTACGCTCGGGCCTGGTTCTGGTCGGGCGGCGAGCTGCCCTTACTCGCCGACCGCAGGCCCGTACTTACGGTGGCCGGAGATCGTCCCTCGATCCCCGACGCCCGTAGTGTCGCCAGTTGCGGCTGCTGGGGCGTGAGGAGGAGGATTGCTCCCTCACGCGGGCCGCCTCTCTCTTTGCGAGCATGACTGCTTCACAAAAGGAGGAGACGGCGTCCCAGTTCCTCTCACTCCGCACCATGGCCTCGACTAAGGCCGGGCGCGAGAGGTCGCCGCCGCCGATCACTTCCCTGAGGATACGGCGGTGCTCAGCCCAGGCAGGGCATACCGCTACCGTATGCTCCACCGTATCCTCTAGGTGGTCCTCACAATGACGACACTCGGGCGTTTCCTCCCGCTGAATCCGAAACAGGAACCTACCGAAGCTGCCGTGCCCGGTAAGCACCTGCGTCAGACGGAAGGTGAGGACGCCGTGGCGTCTCTCAAGCCACTCCTCAAAGAGGGGTCTTACCGCTGCTATGGTAGCGTGCCCGGCCCTCGGTTGCGACAGTCGTTGTCTCCACTCTGCCATGAGATCTCGCCGGAGCTCATTCCGCCACGCACTAATTTGGCGCGGCAGAGGATCTTCGCCCCGGCGACGCGCGTCTGCGCGCAATCTGTAGACGCGCGCGAGCGCCTTCGCTTCTAGATCCCACGGCGGTGATCCGGCAAGGAGGTTCGCCGCCTCCCCGGAGATCGTGCGATACCCGCGGATTACTCGTATAGCCATGACCCTCTGGGACGCGACCAGCGTACGAGCCGGCCGCCGCTTCAAGTCCGGGGCCCACACAGGGGCACCGTAGAGGGCCATGGATCGCACAATCCCCATATACAACCTCCGGCAGGAGGCGTTTGGCCCCCCGAGGTTGGGAAGGAGCCGCTTGAGCGCGGCCCCAGACCGTTCCAACTTAGGGGCCAAACGACGAAAATGCTCCGTGAAGTTCCATCGGCTGTCGAGGACGAGACCCAGGTACTTCATCGCCGACTCGACGCCGATGGTAACTCCTCCTGCCGTTACTTGGGACCCACCTGGAGGTGGCGCGCTCCGACGGCCATAGAAGCACATGGCCTCGGACTTGTGGAGCGCCACCTCGAGTCCCAACTGCCGGATCCTTGCAACGACTGTCGCAACCGCTTGTGACATCAGGTCGGCCGCCGCCTGATGCGACCTCCCGTTCGCCAGCACCAGCGTGTCGTCAGCATAGCAGACAATGCTGACGCCGCTCGGGAGGTCGGTGCGTAGCACCCAATCGTACCCGATGTTCCACAGGAGAGGTCCCAGGACCGATCCCTGTGGGACACCGCGCGACACCTCTCGCCGATTCCACACGCCCCGGTGACCGGGGTAGATGACGCATCTGTCCGTCAAGTAAGCCTCGACTACACGACGGAGATAGGCAGGCACCCGGTGATACCGGAGTGCCTCCAAAATGCAGCTCCAGGGCAGCGAGTTAAAGGCGTTGGCGATGTCCAGAGACACCGCCACGACGACTCGCCTCCCGGCCAACGCTGTCCCCGTCGTGAGGTCCCTCACGCGCATGATGGCGTCCACCGTGGAGCGCCCTCTGCGGAAGCCGAACTGGCCGTCCGCTAAATCCGGCCCCCTTCCAGACAGGTGCCCGACGAGGCGGTCTGAGATTATCCTCTCGAACAGCTTTCCCACCTCGTCGAGCAGCACAATGGGCCGGTACGCGGACGGAGAGTCCGCAGGACGCCCCGGCTTCTTCACGAGGACCAGTTTACCCGTCTTCCACGACAGCGGAAACTGGCCTCTCTCCAAACATGCGCTGAACAGACCAAGTAGTCGAGGCCTGAGAGCCTCCGAGGCCAGGACCCAGACCTTGGCATGCAGCCCGTCAGGTCCTGGGGCGGTATTCTTGCCGCTCAGCCGGCGCACCGCCACTCTCAAATCTACCTCGGTCACTTCCGGAGCGGATTCGTCGTCGTCGTCGATGTAGCCCGCATTGGGCACCGCAGGGGGCGGGGGCATAGCCGGAGGCGTGTAACCCATCTGTGGTCGGGGGAATAGCGCCCCAACCACTTCGTCCACGACCTCCGGCCGGAGACTCTGAGTCAGTGGGGGCGCCCAGGTGCGGAGCTTATCACGCACCATCCGGTAGGGGCGTCCCCACGGGTCTCTGTTCAGAGTCTCCAACATCTCCTCGCGGGCCCGATCTTTGGCCCGCCGGATCTCCACCCTGAGGGTGGCCTTCGCCGCCCTGTACTCCTCGTATAGCTCCGCCTCTCTGGTTTCAGCGTCCAGAGGGGGGAGACGGAGCCTGCGGTGCCTGGTGTATCGGCGTCGCGCTGCGGTGCACTCACCGCGCAGGTCTGCCAATTCCTGCGACCACCAATACACCTGGCGCTTGCGTTGGCACGGTCGGATCCGGGGCATCGCCACGTCGCACATCCTTGACATGGCGTCCTGGAGCCATCTCGCCTCCTCGTTAATGTCGGCTGGCCTGACCGGTGGTATTACCCAGGCCTGCACGACTGCGGCTTCCAGGAAAAGCTCCCGGTCCAGTTGCCTAAGCGCCCAACGCGGGCCACACGGGGCCTGTCTGACTGGCGGGTCTGCGGACTCGGCGGAGACGTCGAACCGTATATACCGGTGGTCCGAAAACGTCTCCACCTCCTCCATGACGCGCCAGTCAACAACGCGCGATGACAGAGCGGGGCTAGCAAACGAAATGTCCACCACTGACTCGCCCCGCATCCGTACGCACGTGGGGACAGAACCCCGGTTCAGCACGACTAGGCCTGTCTCCAGAGCCCAGTCTTCGACCATCCTTCCCCGGACATCAGTGAGCCGGGAACCCCAAGCCAAATTCTTGGCATTGAAGTCCCCGAGGACCAACACGGGGAGGGGACGGAACCCGACGACGACGGTGACTAACTCCCTGAGGGAGTTGTGGAACTCGACGAGAGTTCGGTTCGGAGAGAAGTACACGCCCACCACGGCGATCTCTCCGAACCGAGCCGTGACGCAACCCCTGCCTCGCTGAGGCCCTTCGGGGGTTGGGGTACCGGCGGCGGCCGACGAGATGATGGTCACCGAGCCGTCCAGGTCTGACACCCAGTGTTCCCTGGCTGGAACGAAGTACGGCTCGGAGACCACAGCAACATTGATCGACCACTGCGCCATGCTCTGGAGCAGGAGATCCTGAGCAGCGACGCAGTGGTTGATGTTCGCCTGGAGGAGGCGTAATGGAGCCATTATTGGGTATCCATCACGACCTCCTCTCTGACGGCAGCGGCGACAGCAGCAGTCGCAGGGGTGTTGGCGACTGCGGCGGCAGCGGGAGCGACGGTGGGAGCGGTGGAGGTGGCTACGGGCCTACCTTTGCTCCTGGGCTTGGTGGGGGGGGAGCAGGTTTTGCCCCCAGCCCGGTGATCGGCCGGCTTGCCAGCCGCCGCACATACTACGCAGTGCGGCGGGGCGGTACAAGCGCCGGCCCTGTGACCGGGCTGACCGCAGCGGAAGCAGCGGTCGCTGCGGTCCACCTCTGAGGTGCACTTGGCACCCACATGGTGACCAATGAGGCAGCGGAAGCACCTCAAAGGTCGGGGTTCCAGCAGCTTCACCTGCGCCGAAACCCAGCCCACCAGGAGCCTTTTGCCCTCCGACAGTTTTTTGGCCGCTGTGACGGGGCAGCTCACTACCACGGTCCGCAGCCCCGTATTGTCCGGGCGGATGGTGCCTGCCTTCACCTGATCAGCAGGGCACCCCCCCGTCCTTGCGACAGCGGCCGCCACCTCGTTCTCCGTCACGGAGTCATCCAGGCCCATGATGCGTAGCTCCAAGCATTTGGTGGGCCTGGACACGCGAGCCTCATCCGCCGCAAGGCACGTCCTGAGCCTCTCGGCAAGGGCGTCAGCGGATGGGCCGCTGGCCGCGCCGGGGACCTCCAGAAGACGGGCTCCAGTCGCGGTGACCCTTACCGCGAACCCGTTAGGGGCCCCGAACTCCGCGGGAGTAACCGTCCCCTTCAATTTGGCGAGGACGTCGCCGTATGTCACCCCCTTCTTAGCCGCGTCCGGCTGTAGCGTGATAACTACAGCCGAAGATTTAGGGGTGAGGAGCATTGCCGCAGCGCGCTTCTCTTTGCGTCGCTGCTGCCGCCGCTGCCGCTGCTCCTTCTTGCGGCGCTTCCTCGCCTCTTTGGCGCTCCTTCTCGCCTGCCCGGCCACCTGCCACTCGTCGCCATCGGTGCGCAGCTCTGATAGCGGGGTTGGGGCTGCAACGGCTGGAATTTCAGCTGCTGCGCCTCTTCGCTTGCGGCTATTTGGTGCCAGAGGCACAGCAGGAGCCGGTGCCGGTTGAGCCATAGGCGTCCTCGTCAGCGGCGGGGCTCTCGGTGGTTTCGCCGCAGGGGGCACTTTCGCCCTTTTCTCCACCGGAGCGTCTGCTCTGACGCCGCGGCTAGGTGGCTGCTTCGTCTTCGCTGCCGCGGCTGCATAAGTGCCAGTTGCGAGCGGGGGTCGAAGGAGCCTACCCTCCAGAGCGTCGAAACGCTGCTGGAAGGCGGCCATCTCTTGCCGCATGAGGCCAAGAAGGTCGGCCTCCACTGGCTGCGAGGGTTGGGGACGACCCGCGCGAGCAGCGGCGAGTTCCGCCTTTGCTGCACGAAGTTCCGCCTCCAGGGCAGAGTTCGCAGCCGCTAATCGGGCCAGCTCGCGCCTCATTCCGGCCATCTCTTTTTGCAGAGCGGTCATCTGCCGCTCTGCTGAGCCCTTCTGGGATACCGCCGACATTATTGCGGCCTCCGCATGCTTAAGCACTCCGTTCCTGCCAGCCTGGGTTTTTTGCCCAGCCAGCATGCGGAGTGCTTCCTTAACCTGGAGGCGGAGGCTCTCAGCGCCGCCTGCAGAATCCTCACCTCCGGACACCTCCATCTCCGAGGAGTCCGAGGGGGCAGCCTTTCCCAGGGCGCTCCCCTCCGCTGCCAGCCGCTCTGCCGGCTCAGAGCGGCTCCCAGCCGCTCTTGTGGAGCCCTTCCCCTTGCCCCTACCCCGCGCAGCCGTGGGGATTTTGGGGGCTGGGGCCTCCTGCTCGATGGAGGACGGCTCTCGGCCATCCTCCAACCTGGGACGTTTGAAAACGCCCCGGTCTTTTTTGTGGCGCAGCGCGATGCTGACGCCAGACAATGATGAGTCGGACTCTGAGTCCGACTCCTTCCTCCCCGGGGCCCGTGCCCGAGACTTGCTGGACGGGGCCAGCGCCTCCCCACGAACCCGAGAGCCAACCTGGCCCTCGCTATCGCCTCCAAGCGAGCTGACCTCGCTTGCCTTCTCCTCACCGGTAGGTGGATTTTTATTATTTTTGTGTTTAGACATCTCCATTGAAGTCCCACGAGTATGGGGGAAATAAGAGGTCCGCCCAGGGAGAGCCCCCTGTCCCTGGGTAAGTGTGCATTTGTCTCCCAACTAGGGGGTCCACCGGTCCCCTAGCTGGGGGTGCGCTCACGACTGATCCTACTCCTCAGCCATACATACCCTCGCCGCGCACCAGAACTTAGTATTGGAGGAATTTTTTATAGAGGTTATCTTCCTCGCGGTCCGGGCGGTTAAGCCAAGACCCTCGTCCCGGTCCGAGTCATAAAACATGACCATGATCTCTTCCCGGATTACGATATCGACGGGTGCAGTCGGGCGCAGCTAGTGCCCCGATGCTACTCATTGGCAGGGTGAGTGCACAACGAGCGCCGCCCTTGTTTCTCCGCCCCGCTCTCTGCTAGGTCCAGAGAGTCGTGCGGAGGAACGCCCCCACGGAGGCGTAGACTCTATGCCAGCATAGAGCCGGTCGCCTCTAGAACCCGACCGGGTTCTCCGCCCGGCCAGAAGTTCGCTGCGGGCGACAGTCAAACCAACCCTGTCACCATCCCGTTAGGGAGACTGTCGCCCGCACCCAGGGTGCACCACGGGGAGGTCTTCTGGCACGCACCCCAACGTGGTGATATTGTATGCAAAAGATTATCTTTAAAATGAAGAAAAATAAACACTAAAATTGTTGAACTGCGTTATGAGGTTGATGTACCGCGGCCTCGGCCTAGAGCAGAAGACGGAACGGGGGGGTTTTTAGTCAGTAAGAGTCTGACACTCTCGCTCGCCCCGCCTTGGACAAAAGAAGTCAATTTTCGATTTTACCCCCCCAAATAAACCCCTGCGTGGTGACAGTAGAACTCCCTGCTCTCTATTAATCATTATAATCATACTAGCTTCAACCCGCGGCTTCGCCCGCGTAGTATGTTGTTAAAACGTAGCCTATTCCGAAGAGTATACTACGCCTGTGTCAAATTTCGTCCAGATCCGTCCAGCCGTTTTGGCGTTATTGAGTAACAAACATCCAAACATCGTAACTTTCGCATTTATAATATTAATGCTTCATACCATTATCATTAACACTAATTCAGTTATTTTTCTTTACTAGAATATGACGTCTACACTTTATTTATACAACATAAAGTTTGCCGGAACAGACTGACAGACTACTATTCTATTTTGACGTTTCAAAAGTACCTATTTATGGTTTAGTTGGAATAAATGATTTTGATTTTGACTTTGACTTTACCGGGTCAGCTACGATATTATGTATAATTGTATTATATACACATAGAAATTAATAAGCGGAATATTTTGTTGAGTAACATTTTTTCTATGGAAAGAAGAATGCCGGGGCTTAAAATCATATGTGGGAGAGACAAGCTTCGACGCGAACGGATCGTTTTACTGGAGTGATACCACGGCCTCACGGAAAATCGGCTTGAAACAACCGCAGCGTTGTGTTTCGCCGTGTGAGTGAGGTTACCGGAGGCCCAATCCCTTCTCAATCCCTAATTATCCGAAACCGTAAGCGCGAGTCTGCGGACGGCGAGTAAGGGTAGCTCGCCGCCAAACCAGACTTGAACATACGGTACGTAGCGTTCCGCGCGCGCCTCTAAGAGCCAATAGACCACCACAGACGGGAGCCTATAGGGCTGATGTTCAGCCGAGATTGCGGGGTAAGCGCAATGTAGCACCGCGACCTCGGCCTAATGCTGGAGAAGGAAAAGAGGAGTTTTTAGTCACTCTCGCCTCACACCCTGGGCGGGAGAAGCCTCTGGCGTTGCAAATATCCATGGTACCCATACCCACTGCTTACCATCAGACCCATCAGCTTATTTGCCGGTTTTTGAAACATATTTTCAAAAAATATTACTCAACAAAATTAAAATAGCTTTTTGCTAGCGATAACAGAATCATTACGGCAGCTTTGCGTTTGAACGTACTTAGGCAGGAATGGCTAATGCAATGTTTTTTATAATTATTATTACTTAGCGAATGTATTGTATTGTACCTATCTTTATCAATGGTTGTATTGATTAAGTTCTGTGGTGATAGGTATAATAATTGGATGAAATTTGTTCAAAATTTATCGTTTATCATCAGCATGTAAGCAAAGCAAAGACCTTCTCACACGGAGAAGGTTTGAGAGCATTAATCACTACGCTCGCGCCAGCCGCTTTCGACACGTTGTTAGGCTGAAAAATTACAGCCGGGGTTGCGGGGTAAGCGCAATGAGGCACCGCAACCTCGGCCTAAAGTAGGAGAAGGAACAGGGGGTTTTTAGTCAGTAAGAGTCTGACACTCTCTCCTGCCCGGCCCTGGGCGGGAGAAGTCATTTGATGATTTTCCCCTCACAAAAAAAAATATTACAAACTTTGACATTTAATATATTCATGTTTAGGCGCGAACTAATCCTTCACCACAGACAATATATTTTATTATTTTTGTAGATTATATAAAGGTTGTTTTTATATTTTACCTGCTAAGCGATCTCTATGCTATAGTTGTAGTAACCAATCTTATTAAAAAAAACGTTAGATCTATATTTTTTTTATAACTTTCGTGAGACATTCTAAATTAATTATTATGTTTTCGGCTTACTCATGTAATAATTTGACGAGATTCTCGACTAGTTTTAAGTAAGCCTAAAACATAATAATTAACCTTGAAGCCAGCTCATTGGACAAGAGTATTCTGTTTTATATGACCTATATTGTCACGGGTTCGATCCCTGAGTCAGTCATGAACGTATGATAGAATAATTTTGACATGTTCATTGAATTATAATGTTTTTAACGTAACTGTCTTGACCAAGTCCTCGACTGGTATGAGTTTGTTAAGCTCCCTTCGTCGCGTACTGAACATCGCAATGCTGCTCATGAATATGAGCCCTCAGCGTAGCTTGAAACTAGTCGAGTTCATTGCAAAACAGTTACGCCAGTAAGCAGTTAATTCGATCTATATCCTTCCTCGTAATTCCTCTGGAGTTGCGAGTGTACATGGGCGGCGCTGATTGCTTACCATCAGGTAAGCCTTTTAGTATATTTAACTGTATATATAACGTTGGTTCGTATGTTTGTTATAGCGTAAGGACGCGGCCGCTGCCTCCGGTACCAAACCTGCCAACGGTGAGCTGAAGCGAACTGCCGAAGCCAACACGGAAGAAGCTGATGCCGCCAAGAAGGTCAAGGCTGAAGAAGGTATGTTTCTGTTTCATTTTGTTATATTATAGACTAGCTATTGTCGCGCGGTTTCACCCGCTGCTCGTATCAGTGCTATAATGCCGAATTCCATGATGGTAAGCAATAGGCGCCGTCCGTGGATACCCGCAACACCAGAGGAGATACGACTGCGTTACCGGCCTTTTGGGGATAAGGTTTTTCCTTAAAGGATTAAGAAAATACACAATGTCAAGAGAGGTATAATCCAGTTTCCAACTAGTCAAATTCAATAATTTTTCAAAAACGACACTTTTTTGTATATAAAATATATTGTATGTTGTTTGAATTCACAACATAATTGGGTAGTTTTCTAGGTCAAAAAATAAATTAATTCGACCTTTCAATACAATAAAATATTGAAAGATAACTATACTTTTATTCATCGATCGATCGATACACTAAGTTTTAGATATTTTGTAGCTAATTATTAAGAAATATGACGTCATAACTCAGTATGTCACACAAATTTCATTCCTTTATATATTCGAAGACGTTATCTCGCCTATAAATACTGTACCAAATGTATGTCATGGACTAATAATGTCACAACAAATCTGATAGAAGAGTTAACGTCACTGGAAAAAAGTCAATATTGGCGGAAAAAAAAGCTACCACTACTCTGTACAGTCTACAAAGAATGTAAATCATACGACATCTATTCTTCTTACCCATTAGATATGTTTTCATTAAGCATTTGGACAACTTACATAGATGAAGATGAAATTATAAAATGCAATTTAGATTGTATCAACAACAATCAACAAGTAAAAGGAATTTAGAACCGTCAACTATTCGCTTCAAGGTTGTAAAAGAATTAATTGAAAAGTACGACGGTTGGCATAAAATATTTACAGATGGTTCTAAAAACAATACGGGCCAGGGTGCTGCATATTATGATGCAAGCCGCAAAAATTCGCTTTTGTTTATAGACTATTGGTTTATAGACTATAAAGTATGTAGAAATATCATAGTTATAGCTAATAGATTACGTGCAGGACACTTTCCTTGTAATAAATTTATTTTTCTAATGAAAAAAAATGAATCTCCAGATTGTGAAGTATGTGGTGTCCTTGATGATGTTCAACATTTGTTAGTTGATTGTATAAAATATGCGAGAGACAGGGAATCACTGGTGAGTGAATTTAAGTTAAATATGTTAGATGTGGGTAGTTTTACAACTGTTCTCTCAAATCCAACTTCTTCTGCAGCTATTGCCTTGTTTAGGATATTCACGCATCAGTGAGACTATGAGTCTTTAATATGATAGATGTAAGTTAAAATGTCCTAACGGGGTTGACATGTGTTAGAACAAAAGCCCCTAAAACTATTGATTAAAAAAAAAAAAAAAAAAAATTTCATAGAAAAGTATCGTTTTTGACATTTGGATAAAAGTATTGAATTTGACTAGTTGGAAACTACCTTATTATGATGCTATGAAGTTTTGACATCAAATATCATAGTTATTTCGGCAATGAGGCACCACGGCCTCGGCCCAGAACAGGAGAAGGAACGAGGGAGTTTTTAGTCAGTAAGAGTGTTCACAACAGTCCCTCCGAGGGTGTTAAACTCTGGAGAAGTCATTTATTGATTTTTCCCTCACAAAAAAGGACAATGAATGAAATGAGTATGTAACATTGCGTATGGTTGTGTAGCGGAGAAGGAGAAGGCCCCGGGCGTGAGCTCGCTGTCGGGGACGGGCACGATCCTGGCGGGCGCGGCGGCGGCCGTGGAGGCCGAGGTCCGCGCCGCCCGCGAGCGCGGCTCGCTGCCCCATCCGCAGCGTCTCGCCGCCTTCCTGCGCATGCTGCAGGAGAAGGACGTCTCCGCCTTCTCCACCTGGGAGAAGGAGCTGCACAAGATCGTCTTCGATCCCAGATACCTCATGCTCAACTCGAAGGAGAGGCGACAGGTACGCTTATTCACATTTTTTACGCTGTAGCTCGTCAAAGTAACAGTTGGATTAAACCATTTATTTAGCTACACATGCATAAGTTGACAACGTACAAAAATAAACATTACACAAAAAATAAAAATATATAGCAAGGGGTCCATCTCAGTATATGCTGTGCTAATGCCCTGCACTGATTTTCAGATGGCCCCTGACTGTTAGGAAACAAAATGAATGACGTGATAAACAAAAAATTGTAAGCACTTATCCTTGAAAAAAAAAACCTATTTAACTAACTTTGACAAAAAAAAAAAGAAAACATTGCAAATTAAAATGATAAATAATACAATAATATACGATTACCTGATGGTAAGCAATCAGAGTTACTACAAGCGCGTTGTCAACTTTTTGGGATTTATGGACCATCAAGTTGACAGTTGATTTGAGAATTAAGGTTTGGGGAAGGGGATTGGGTCCCCAATAACCTCACAGTATACCTGCGTAGGTCTACCACAGCGTTATGTAAGCTAAAGCTCAGAATTAGATTAGTGGGTTTGTCGTAATGGCTAGATGGCATAGTAATATTAAGAAATAATGTATTTTTTAGTAATCATAGTATACAAAACTATGTAGTATAAAAGTGTTATGAACAATTACAAATATATTTTAACTACATTTGCAAGTACTTATTAACTAAAAATGTATGTCTACATTACTACCTTTAAATAAACAATAGATGTGTTTTTTTTCCAAAAAGATATGTACAAGTATAGTTCACAGCCTATATAGTATACAAGAACATTGTAGCTATCTATCAGTGAATGAATTTTGGAAATCCGACCAGGAGTCCAAAGATTACCCCCTTCATACAAACTTACGAATTTTACCTCTTTATAATATTAGTATAGACAGTTAAGTAAGTAATGTTGGTTCCAGGTATTCGACCAGTACGTGCGAGACCGCGCGGAGGAGGAGCGCAAGGAGAAGAAGAACAGGCTGCAGCAGAAGAAGGTCGCCTTCCGCGCCCTCATGGATGAGGCCAAACTGCATTCCAAGTAAGTAGATCCTTCCCAGAGCAGGTTTTCGAGTGTGGCAGAGCCAAGCTTCGGCACGAATGGGTCGGCTCGACTGGAGTGATACCACGGCCTCACAGAAAACCGGCGTGAAACAACCAAAGAGTTGTGTTTCGCCGTGTGATGTATTCCCCTACCACAACCCGTTCCCTTACCCAAAATCTCCAAATCCCTAATCCCCAAAAAGTCGACGACGTACTCGTAACTCCTCCGTCGTTGCGATCGATCGTCATTAGGGGCCATCCATAAAGTGCGTCACGTGAATTCCATGATTTTTCCCCGCCGTCCTTGTCACAGGTGGCCACGTTTCGGAGAACCCAGTGTGACGTCACACGTGTTGCAACCTGCAACTTCACATCGAAAAATCATTAAATAGAAACAATAAAAACACGCGTGGTACGGTGCTTTTGGCGGCATTCGTCAAAAGGCTACTGAAGATAGTCGAAAATATATTTTTTTGGTTGATTTTATTAATCACATACTCTACATACATATATTAGATTTTAAAAGTAACATATTCAATATTCAACCTTAAATACACAACAATAACAACCAAATTCACTCCACAGATCATCATTCAGTGAGTTCACATCAAAACACGGTCGCGACGAGCGTTACAAAGGTATAGACAAGGCACGCGACAGGGAGACCTACTTCAACGAGTACCTCGCCGAGCTGCGTAAGAAGGAGAAGGAAGAGAAGGACAAGGCCAGAGAACAGGTGAGTGGGGGGAGGGGGATCTAGGGGGACGGTGCGGCGATGGGTTGACGATTTTTTGGTCCACTGTCACTCGATGCGCGGCAAAGGTCTTTTTTATTAAATACTAAGTTCCGCCTTAGGCCTTCCGTGCTATAATTTATAGCCTAATAGCACTCAGGAAGTAGCTACCTATCAGTGAAAGAATTTTGGTAATCCGAACAGCTGTTCCAAAGATTACCATTAAATACAAACTTACAAATTTTACCTCTTTATAATATTAAGTACAGATGCGTGTAATGCGTGATGATTTCTATAGAATAGGGAATTTGAGAAGTTATTTGATAAATTCTCTATCTATTGTCATCGAAATAAGCAAAAAAGCTTAGCGTTTTTCTGATTTTGTCTCGGCATTTCTTCTCAGTCTTAAGAGAATGGCTTTATCTACGTTTTTTGACGCACAAAAGTGCTGTTTCTAGTCTGTTTACAAAAGAAATTTCAATTAAATAGATTTCTATGTCAAAATAAACATTATAATAAATATATAAAAGTGTCAGTCTGTCGGTCAGTCCTCTAGTGAAGCTACTTGCTCGTTCCAAAGTGTAGATTCTTATGGAGAAGAACGAGCAAGAAACTTAAAGGTTACTTTTTTCTACTGTACATTTTATATGTGCCATTGCTCGCTAAGATTATTTAGACACCACTGATACGCTGAAGGAAGACATCGTGAGGAACTATAGACTTATAATTTATATAATATAATATAACTATAGCTTTGAGTTAGCGTAGTGATTAATGCTCAAACCTTCTCCGTGTGAGAAGAGGCCTTTGCTCAGCAGTGGGCACTTATTGGCTGATGATGATGATGATGATGATGATTTGTATGTCTATCTTCCTCTTCGGAGATTTTATTTGTCCCTATATGTGTTGCCAAAGGCTTATTATTATAACGAAACGTTTCATTAATATCTGGGCAAGATTATTGAATAAGAAAAACTGTTTTTCTCTTTCTATATTACTGTTCTGTTAGCATCTCCGCCCGCAGTACGCGGTTAAAAAGTATCCTATATGTTATTCCAGACTATAGTCTATCTGTGTGCCAAATTACATTCAGATCTGTTCAGTAGTGTTTACGTGAGAGAGTAACAAACATACATCCGCACTTACGCACTTTCTCATTTGTAATATTTGTAGAATGATTTTTTTTATAAGCTATCACTTTTTTGTTGTTTTTTATATCTAACACTTGACATTGTCGTTTCACCCGCTGCTCGGCTCCATTTGATCGTGGCGAGAGGTTTTATAGCCTATAGCACTCAGGAATATGCTATCTATCAGTGAAAGAATTTTGACAATCCGACCAGCGGTTCCAAAGATTACCCCCTACATACAAACTTATAATTTTTACCTCTTTGTAATATTAATTATAGATTTAAAATTAAAAGGCCTTTGCTCAGCATTGGGTTACGGGAAAAGTAAATTATATTGGCGAAGTTGGATTGCTCATTCTCATAACTTTTCTTAGGAATTTTCTTAAACAATTTGCAAGAAAATAAAATATATATTAAGATGATAATGTTTTATTCTTCGACTTGTTTTTTTCGGATTCGATATCCGAAAGAGTGTTTTTAATTGGAAACTGTAATAATCTTTAAAAAGTTTTCATTAACGTTTAATTTGAATCTGTTTAGTCGTTTTAGAGATTTGCTTACACACATAATGTGATGTTTATTTTTATAAAGACTAATGATTTTAGCTCAGCTTATTATAGACAACTGGATCTTATCGCATTGCTTGGGTTCGATTCCCATTTTGGGTAATTTTTATCATCATATAATTTAAAATGCGAATTAATTACATTTTGTTTATTTTACAGGTTTTTTTTATTTGTATAGCTTGGCAGGTTCGAGTCCTGTGTTAAATGTTTTTCAAAGATATGGAAATGAATCGGGTTCGAATCCCGTTATAGTGAGAATATACTGCTGTGCGAATTTCTATTTATTATGATAATTATTATGATACAGTGCAAATTTATACATAATTGGTGAATTTATTGGATTTTAAATGATTTTAAATTAATTATTTTGTCTGAATATTAATTGACATCTATGATATTAGTTTTGATTTATTTAAAATTATTTAAATAAAATTTTAAACTGAGCAGAAAAAATTAATTAAAATTTAAAATTCATAGCGTTTTTAATAATTTAGATTTTGCATTTAAAATTTTGATGTCACTTTTTTCTGATCAGAGAAATTAATAAAAATTAGTCTTTTTAGTCCAATTATTGTTAGTTTTTTTTAAACATGAAACTGATATCAAAGATGTGTGTGTTTCTAATGAATTTGAGATGAAGATTTGATATGTTTTTTGAAAACGTAATCTATAACTGCTGATTTCTTATAATTAATGATTGATTTTGATAAGTTGCTGATATGACTTTCTCTATAAAATATTTATTTACTTTTTTCCTAATGACGGTTGTGTTTCCTGACGGAAGCCTTTCTAAAATGGTAATATCTTGTAATTTTAAACTATTTTTTTTATTCAAAAAGTTTAAAAAGTTTTAAACTTTTTTAAATTATTTAAAACTCTTGTTCTGATAATAGTTTATGTTAGAAATATTATCAAAACGAAGGCTCTTCACGATAACACGACTGCGACGCCCCCTATAGCTTTGAAAGGCAAATAGTAGCTCCGTTGTTTGTGGGTAGCGGTGCGGCGGGAGCGGAGCGGAGCGAGCGAGCGGAGCGGACGCCGCGCGGCGGTCGTGGTCGTGGCCTATTGACGATTTATTCATCAAAATGAGATCTTATGGATGAAACTGATGATTTATTTTGCAATGGCAAATAATCAATGAATTTCCGATTCCGTTTATAGTCCAGTGACGGTAATCTGGCGGTATGTTGAGACTTTAAAGAGTATTTTGTTGTGAAAAGAAGTTTAAAATTGAGTTTTTTAATAGCTACTTGTAAAAATTTTAAATTTAAACTGAAGTTTATCCATCTTGAAGTAATTGATTCGATTTGTTTCTTAATGTAAACATTCATGTTCTTATTTAAATTACAGGTAAATAGTAAATGCCACAGCTTGGCTCTTAAATACCTAAATAAAACGGAGTGCTTATGTGCTTAAACTATACGAGATAATTTAAAATTGTCAATTGGCCACGCCGCGTCGACCGAAAAATTCTAAGGTTAGACATTATTTTAAGCAGATAAATCAATAAATCATGATTATAGTACAATTAACAATACATAGAAAAACGTTACGTGTTTGGAAACACTGCCTACGACGGTACGAATAGGAGCGATTTAAAAAAATTAATTAAATAATAACAGTTTTTTTTTCTAAATATCAAATAAATTTAAAAATATTTTTCAACAATTTAAAACCAACCTGTACATGCGACACAGTACAGGGTGTTGTTTTTTTGGTAGCTACAATTTTTTTTTTAAGTTTTAAATTTACTTTTTTCGCTCCTTTTCCTATCGTTGTTTTTATATAAGAAAAAATACCTTCTTTTATGATTATATAGAGAGAGAAATATAATTCCCCCACCGACATGCTTCGCGGTAAAATGCATGCGATGCTAAAGGCAGTGTTGCCACGCCATTGTGGGCCGTTAATAATCTAGATTTGCTGGCAACACCAACGTTTAACGCCTTGCCAGCCCTAAAATATGGTGATGGGACGATGAAATCGTCTTTTAATATGAATTGTAAATAAATTGGAATATAGGCCACTAATGTATTTTTTTTCAGCATCATTTCTATTATTTATTTGTCCGTACTGTCGTTTTTAGAAGAATTCTATTGAGATTTTCTTTTTAAATATTTTAACGAGTTTAAAATGTTGTTCAAGACACTCTAATAAAGATTTTTTTCAATGTTTTTAAATTTTAAATTATTGTAAAGGATAATCTTATAATATTAGATCATTTTTTTATCTTTTTATTAATGAAATTGAACCAGATTTTCTTTTTAATAGTAATATTAAAAGTCTCCTCTAATACAGTGGTCGTTTGATATCGAATATAAGTGGATATTATACACAAATTATACGGGTTCGATTCCCAGTATTCTGGAAGACTAGGGTTCGAATCCCTTATAAGTCTATAGAAAGCTTTAGTTTTCGTGTTTTAAATAAACTATTTTTAAACTTGGGATATTGGTTACATATAATTACTTTCAATTAAGACAGTTTATCGATATCGATGTTCTAAATAATGTATGTCGTGAGCTATGATAGAAAATATAACATCAAGCCTCAAACTCCGAAGGGTGTAGGCAGATGTCTATACATTGTAATAACACCCATCGTCGACCAGTTATGTTATAAGTCCATTACTAATTAGTCTCAGGATCGTTTCCTGGGCTTTTTTTGGTCATATAGCCTATAATAGAACTAAAAGGCTTGCTTATAATATATGTGATATTTCATCTATACTAATGTGTAAAACATAACAAAACTGTCTTTTTTTATTAATTCTTAGCTCACAAAATGACCAAGTAACGATTTTCATACGTTAAGCGTAGTGTAAAAATATTATTGGTATTATTATATTAATATTTTTGGTGTACAATTCTGTGGTGCTGCTGAGTTGAAAGTCCTAGATTTGATTGCCAAGTTGATTCTTAATGAGTTGTGACAGATTTCTTTAATGAATGCTTATGTTATGTATGTAAGTTTTGTTGGGATACCGTTAGCATGTGTATATTGAAGTGGTATTCTTGAGAGTACATTGTTTAGGAGTACCTTGTACATAGACGCGGTCAAATCCGCAGGTAAAAGTACGGTAGTAGTATGATAGTGAGATTTAGTTTTCGTGGTCCTTATCATTTCGGAGACGTAGGTACGGGGGACCGAAGCCAACTGCGCAGAGGCCCTTTAGACAAATTTAATCTAAATAAATTGGTACACAAATTTTTATTAAGTATTATTATTATTTCATCACTGATAAGTCGTTATAAGTTTTGTTATTAGTCCTGGCTGGGCTGCCGCGCAACGTGATGCCGGTTCAATTCCCGCACGGAACAAGTCTGTGTGATTTAGAAATTGTTGTTCCGGGTCTGGGTGTGATGTGTATGTGAAATTGTATGTTTGTAAAAACACCCACGTGACAGTTAAATTTTTGTTAAAAATAATAACCTATACAGGTTTTAAAATTGAGAATTTCATTGAAGTATTATAGTCAGAATGAATTTTAAAATAGTTTGATAATAATTAATTCAACTTGATAATCGTATTTAGGGACTTTTCCTCAACAGTATCGCTAACGATCCACTAGACCAGAGTTATTTACCTGACGGCTTTAAAGGAGGTTATGTTTCGATTAATTATTTTCTTATATAATCTGGTTTGATTTCTTTATAAGATACATTAATATAATAAAGTATATAGGAAGTACATAGAGTTTTGGTGGACGGAAGTTTCTTTTTTTAGTTTTTTTTTATGTATATGTATCTTGTAGTAGATAGCTTTGTTTTTAGTGAAAAGTGTGTTGATTAATTTGTCGGGTTCGATCCCTGATTTGGTTATAATATTGTGTATTAGCCCCGGAGGTTAAGGCGCTTCTAATGCACGAGGTTTCGATACCTGGCAAGTATCAATGTGACTTTCCGAATTATATGTACTTTCTATGATTATTTAGACACCACTGACATACGGTGAAGGTAAACATCGTGAGGAAACCTGGACTTGTAGTTTCTAATTATAAGTTGGAGATCGCCAATCCGCCTAGAGCGAGCATGGTGATTAATGCTCAAACCTTCCCCGTGTGAGAAGAGGCCTTTGCTCAGTAGTGGTTAATTATAGGCTGACTAGCTACTCTCGCGCGTTTTTATCCGCTGCTCAGCTCCTTTTAATAGTAGCGTGATGTTTTATAGCCTATAGCACTCAGGAAACATTGTAGCTATCTATAAGTGACAAAATTTTGCCAATCTGACCAGCGGTCCCAAAGATTAACCCCTACATACAAACTTACAAATTTTACCTCTTTATAATATTAGTATAAATGTGATTATGTAAACATCGCTGTCGAGGGATTGCTTGTGTAAGTTCAATAATTTACAGCCTGAAGAAGGAGAAGAAATGGGGTGGTTTTTAGTCAGTAAGAGTCTGACATTCCCTCCCGCCTCATGCAGGGTGAAAACTGTCTTGGTATTACATTATTCTTTCTCTACCTAAGAAAAGGTAGCATGTCTGATTCTCAGGTTTTTCGGATAGTTTTTTATTAACTATCAGTATATAACATTCCCCTAAAGGCAAAAGGGTTGCTATACCTCAATCTACCTTACTACTTTTTAAAATTTTCTTTCATAATAACATTCTCCTGACTATTACAAAAATTTGGCTAAATTAGTCTATTCGTAGTTGAGTTATGCGTATACCAATTAGTGTTCGATTTTTATATAAATACTAGCTGACCCGGCGAACTCCATACCGCCTTAATTGTAACTTAGTAGGTATATGTTTTGACCTTTTCTACCTTTTCTGGTCTTCAACGAATATTTTAAGACCAACATTATCCAAAACGGACTAACCGTTATCCAGTTTTAGCGAAAACAAAAGTCAAAAATAATTTATTCCAATTAGATCTTTACAGGCACTTTTGAACGTCAAACAAAATTTTGAAGATATAGTGTCAGTCTGTCGGTCAGTCCTCTTAGTGAAGAGTTTCAGAGAATTTATATTTTCGTCTCACTAAAATTTAATTGTGATGTTTTATAGCCCTGGTGTATTAGCGCATTCAAATAGTGTGTTTTGCAGTTTGGACTTATAGGGTGATAATAAATTGACGTGTAAAAGTGCTGTTTTACTTCGTACTTTCAAAAAATAATCTAAAGTTACATTGTTTGGTTGATTATGAATAAATGATGAAACTTATTTACAATTTATCTGGTTCAATTCCCGAAAATTGTCCGAAATTCGTTGTAAACATTCACATTATTCTTATCAAAACAGCTTCAGCCGTTTAGGAGTTTGATACACACACATTATAATTTATTTTGTATAAACAAAGTAATCTACGTTGCCTAACACATATGTTGTTTGTTCCATGAACTTCCGTCCGCCAATTTATAATGAAAAAATTAATAATAACAATAAAACTAATGATAATTTTTTTTCAGGATTTAACAAAGAGTATCTGTTCACAGGTTTCATTAATTATAAAAAATTGTTGACGTTTTTTTTTTCAATAATTTCAGCTTTTAATCATACGTTTTCTTTCAGCGTTCTAACTTCGATGCTCTGTGCGTTCGGGCTGTAAGGCGATACGTTTTCAGGTGTCAGCTCGGCGAATTTTTTTCTTATTTTCTTGTTTTTTTTTTCATGTATTCGTGAGCTGTGTTTTTGGCTGTTTCTTTCCGTAATGTTTGGGTATCTTGTACTTATTACATATTTTTGTGTTTTAGGCGTTGATCTACGCTAGACGTTTTGTCTTTTTTCTCTATTGTGTCTTATAAGCCGACATTAAAAGATTTCGATAGTTTTTCAGTTACTTTTTACTTATAGGATTGTACTTAGTCGGGTCATAAGTTCTGTCAAAACCTTATATTTTTAATTTTCGATTACTGGCCAGAAATTCTTCGACTTATTTTAAAAATAGAACTTTCGCGCTTGTAGAAAATAAAAAAGAAATTATTTTTTATTCATTTTTAAATATGGAGTGGTCGAATAAAGAAGACAGAATCGCGGTTATCGCGTTGCACCGCTGTGGTTACGCGCCAAAAGACATTTTCAATATTCTTCAAAATTTGAAAATAACGTTACGGTTTGTTTATCGTACTATCAAACGATACACCGAAGAGTCAAGCTTCGAAGATCGTAAGAGAAGCGGCCGACCTCGCACAGTTCGGACACATAAGGTCATCAAAGCAGTGAAGGCGCGAATCGAACGAAATCCCGTACGTAAACAAAAAATCCTAGCTCTGCAGATGGGGCTAAGCAGAACCACTGTTAAAAGAGTACTAAATGAAGACCTGGGACTACGAGCTTATCGTAAAAAGACAGGACATTTTTTGAACGAGCGTTTAAAAAAAATTTGGCTAGACAGATCCCGCGCTTTGCTACGACGGTACGCGGGAAAAAAATACCGCGAAATTCTTTTTTCGGATGAAAAAATTTTTACTATTGAAGAAAGTTTTAACAAACAAAATGATAAGGTGTATGCCCACAGCAGTGAAGAAGCAAGCGCGCGTATTGCGAGGGTCCAGCGTGGGCATTACCCTTCCTCATTCATGGTTTGGCTTGGAGTCTCATATTCAGGCGTAACTGAGGTGTTTTTCTGTGAAAAAGGTGTGAGAACTAGTGCCGAAGTTTATCAAAATACTGTCCTAACAAACATAGTGGAACCTCTTTCTCAGACAATGTTCAGGAACAGGCATTGGATATTCCAACAGGACTCTGCACCGGCTCATAAGGCACGAAGTACGCAAGACTGGTTGATCGCTCGTGGAATTGACTTCATCCGGCATGAAGACTGGCCCTCTTCTAGTCCAGATTTAAACCCACTGGACTACAAGATATGGCAATATTTGGAGGAAAAAGTCTGTGCTAAACCTCACCCGAATTTGGAGTCTCTCCGAGCATCTCTGGTTAAAGCAGCGGCAGACATAGATATGAATGTGGTGCGTGCAGCGATCGATGACTGGCCGCGTAGATTAAGGGCATGTGTTCAAAATGGGGGAGGGCATTTCGAATAATGTAAATAAAATTATATTGTACATTAAATGACCTTTCATTTCATATATAATTTTTAAATAATTGTCAAAAGGCGTATAAGTTATTACATCAAAAGTTTGTGACAGAACTTATGACCCGACTAAGTATATATTTTTCCCTATGTTTTTTAACGATACTATTGCAATTCTGCATTTTCTTCTTGATAAATTCTGTTTTTTCATAAACTTTATACAAAGAACTTTAGTTGAAGCTATGAGCTCTTTCCAAACCGTTGATTTCTATAATTGGTAGCCAAAAAACTTTTGAACAATTCAAATTGTTTCAATTCTTAATTATTGATAAAATTTATTATTAGTTGATCAATTACGTTTTCAAGACTCCCCTGCAAGGCTCAAGTTATGGCTAGGTTTATACGAGAAATTGATAGCCAACAATACGGTAGTTTCCAACTAGTCAAATTCAATACTTTTATCCAAATGTCAAAAACTATACTTTTCTATGAAAAACTGAGCTATGACGTCATAGTATTTTTGCGTCAAATAGCTTACTTATTTCTTAAAAAATAGCCAAACAATATCTAAAACTTAGTGTATCGATCGATCGATGAGAAAAAGTATAATCATTTATCAATATTTTATTGTATTGAAACGTCGAATTAAATTATTTTTGACCTAGGAAACTACCCAATTCTCAATATATTTCCCCAACAAGATAAATCTTCGCCAATAACACACAGCTCGGAAATGTAAATCATTAACCTCCAAAAAAATCAAACGACCCTTGAAAACGTATCGCCCGAACACCCATCTCAAAACTTTATGTAACCAGTTCCTTCAATAACAATATTTTTTTATCTCGTTGTAGGTGAAAATCGAGTTCATTGCGCTGCTTAAAGAGAAAGGAGTGGACAGGCACTCCCGTTGGATCGACGCTAAGAAGAAAATCGACAGCGACCCTCGCTACAAAGCTGTAGAGGGATCGAACTTGAGGGAGGATTACTTTAAAGAGTACTGCAAGCTGGTGAAGGAGGAACGGAAGAAGGAGAAGGATGGAAAGGATAAGAGTGAGTGTCTTTTTGTATCTTGTTTGTCGAGCTGATGTTACCTGATGGTAAGCAAGCTAGGATACCAAGAACTGAGCTGATTTGATTAAACACTAGCCTTTGCTCGCTTGGAATAGTGACTTGCTGCAGATTTTTCATATAAAAACTATCCCATGTCCTTTAGTAGTTACACAAGCTACTCTCGCGCGGTTTCACCCGCTGCTCGGTTCCTATTTGTAGGGTGATGTGTTATAGCCTCTAGCACTCAGGAACATTGTAGCTATCTATCAGTGAAAGAAGTGTAAGTTTGTGTGTAGCGGACAATCTTTGGAACAGCTGGTCGGATTGCCAAAATTCTTTCACCGATAGATAGCTACAATGTTCCTGAGTGCTGTAGGCTATAAATTATACTATTGATTTGCGTATTAAAGTTGAGCTATCGCTTTAAACGCTGCTATTTTTAAAATGATACATTACTTTTATAAGCGTGCGATAGCTAGATCTTAATATGTACGATAAAAATTACAGAACGCGAGCGCACTGGCGGAAAGAAGGAGAAACGGGAGAAGGAACGAGAGAAGGACAAGGAGGAGAAGAAAGAAGTAAAGAAGGACAAGAAGAAGGACAAGGCAGAGGTAAGTACATCGATAGTTGCAGGTTTAACAGTGCCAGTGTAGTATACATTAATTTAGAAATAAGTGTGGGAGAGCCATGCTTCGGCACGAATGGGTCGGCTCGACCGGAGTGATACCACGGCCTCACAGAAAACCAGCGTGAAACAACTCTTACGTTGTATTTCGTCGTGAGAGTGAGGTTACCGATGGCCCAATCCCTCCCCTTCCCCTATCCCTTCCCGATCCTTACATCCGCAACCCTTATCCCCAAAAGGCCGGCAACGCCCTCGTAACTCCTCCATTGCGGGTGCCCATGGGCGGCGCTGATTGGTTACCATCAGGTAATCCGTCTGCTCGTTTGCCCACTTATACCATTAAACAAAAAACTTCTGGCACTGTTAAAATTGTAACTAGTTTTCTTTTTTTGTTTATATGTATATTGTATATGGCTATTGTTGTATTTCATTATGCTCACGACGGCTTAAAGAAATAATTAGGCTCTATAACATATGGCTACTTAAACTAAATATACATTAGGAATGTTGATTCTACTCGTATTTCGTGAAAAAAAGCTGTTTCTAAACAATATCTGTGATCATTTAGGTGTCTTCAAGGCTAGAGTGAATAGGCTCTTAATAAACTAGTGCGCCTTACCATCAACGATTGCATCACTGCTTAACATCAGGTGGGATCGCAGTCAAGCACTAGCTTATTGCAAGTAAAAAAAAAAGATCAATTTTATATGGTTTAGTCGTGTTACAATAGGGTTGTTTTGAAAAGTTTGTTATGAAAATCTAGCATTTTTAGACCGCGACTCCGTTGGCGTGGAATAGTGACTTCCTGCAGATTTTTGGTATAAAAACTATCCTATGTCCTTTCTCTAATTCCAAGCTATGTCTGTACCAAATTTCACAGAAATCGGTTCTGTAGTTTAGGCGTGAAGAAAAGACAGACAGACAGAGTTATTTTCGCATTTATAATATTAGTATAGTATAGTTAAGATAGTATAGATTTCGTTACAGGTCGACCTAATAAAAGAGTATTTTTTAATGGATTACTTGCTTATATTTTAAATTAATTTTTAAGCTAGCTAAGGAAGCGTCGTGAGCATTTTATTTTTGATGTTTATTGCGGTGCGATTAATAATAATATTTATTATTAATAATAAAATAAAGATTTCAAGCGAAACTGCGTCGGACATTTTTAAATTAATTCTAACGGTTTTCGTTTTCGAATTTGGAACGTTGGACTTTTAGCCAAGATGTTTGTAAATATAGGGTTGTTTTTTTAATGTTGATGTCGATGATAATTATTATTTGTTGTTGTAAAATAAATCAAATTATAGAAAATAACGACGAACGCGATTTTACTGAGAAAAGGTCTACTAATACTTTTCTGTTTAACGGGACTCTTATTCATGAGCAGTGTACGCGTTGCTACGTCGTAATTTTCAATATATTTAGTATTGCCCACTATAATAAAAAGTATTTAAGTTCCTTTCGACTCCGTGTCGTCCCGTCTTCAACACTGATCTGGGTCTGTTTGAATATCTTTTTATCAACTTAACCCAATCCAAATCCATATATCTTGAGTAAAGGATATAATATTGTTTTCAAAGATAATCTAATTTTCCGGACTTGCGGGATATGCGCAATGAGGCACCGCGTCCTCGGGTCTAAGCAGGAGAAGAAACGGAATGGTTTTTAGTCAGTAAGAGTCTGACACTCCCTCTCGCCTCACCTTGGGTGGTTAATAATTAATGATTTCCCCCTACTCCAAAAAAGCTAACGTAATTTTGGTAGGATCTCTGTTTAATAGACCGTTCAAGTAACGGCCTGAATGAGAATATTAGCCAGTCAATCACAATTTATTTATTTAGGCCGTTTTTTGACGTTTTTCTTGTCTAGGGATAGTCATCAAATGACTTCTCCCGCCCAGGTTAAGGCGAAAGAGACTGTCAGACTCTTACTGAAAAATCCCCCCGCCCCGTTCCTTCTCCTGTTTTAGGCCGAGGTCTCGGTACCACATTGCTCGTACCCCGCAACCCGTTATTTAAATGACTAGCTATTAAAGTTGGAGAGAATATATATCTTAGTTTCTTTATATATTAATTAGTTAATGAAGGATTCTTCATTTTTTATGATATTGAAAAAAATCTAGTGATTTTTTTATTACTAGAATGACTCCGGTAAAAAATTTAGTTATTTTCAACAAAATCATCATGCAAAATAAATTTAAACTATTTTAGTGCTGTCGACGATTTTTGAGTTCGTTTTTATTTGATTAACGTTTTTTATCGACTGGGCTGGGTTCGATACCCGTTTCGTTCCACTAATATACAGGGTGCCCATTTATAATACAGGGTGTGTTTTTTGAAGACCCTCCTAGTTTTTGCGGTGTTTTTTTTTACCTTGATATTTTGAAGATGAAACAATGAAGGTAAAAGAGTCTTATGCGGTCAGTCGCGTGTCATAAGCTGCGGGCAGTGCTATAAGTGCAGCATTAATGCAAGTAATGTACGTGTTGGTTGCAGAATGCATTTGTTTATGAGAATGGCGCGGACAAACGGAGCGACGTGCGGTGGTTGGCGGCTTTACATCGGACGCGATAGGAATGCACTGTATTTTTTTAACCGACTTTCTCAAAATGGACGTTATTATTATTAGTGCTAGACGTTTTGCCGTGTGAGTGGGGTTAACGGTGATCCAATCCCCCTCACGCTCCCCTCCCCATCTTTTTAAGTGATAGGTCTTCAAACGAGCATTTAGATTACCTGATGGTAAGCAATCAGCGTCGCCCATGGGCACTCGCAACAACAGAGAAGCTGTGAGTGCGTTGCGAACTTTTTGGATGAGGGATCGGGAATTGATGGGGGAAGGGTGAGGGATTGGGCCTCCGGTTATCTCACTCACACGGCGAAACAGCGCTGAATGACAAATTAATTATTGCGAGAAGTTCCGTCGTGTCTGTGAGGTTACTAAACTCCCAATCCTTACCCCCATTCCTAACAACCCTCAAAGGGCCGGCAACTTGTAACTCTTTAGGGGTCTTGTGTCTCAATAGGCGACGAAGATTGCTTACCATCAGGTAACGAATTACCTCGAACGCCGTCCTACCACATGATAAATATTATTTTGTTAAAAAGATTATTTTCTCTGGTCTAAATATGACATAAAACCTACATATTTTAATGTTGTTTTGAACTTTTTCAAATTTACAGTGCATTCCTATCCTAGCTACATATTATGGGCGTATATACCCTTCGTAAGGTCACATTTTACAAATAAAATTTTATTAAACCGTACCACGATAAAGCTCTGTAGCTTAGACCTATGTCTTTGTTATACACTTGAGTTTAAACCCGTGGCATATTTAAAGATATATTTTTGTGGATACTATCTCTATCAACGTATTATTAAATAGGTATTAACGCGAAAAGTAAATAAAAAGTTAATCGTGTATTTCAATTAAACCCTTACAGGCACTTTTGAACGTCGCTTTAATATGTCAGTCTGTCGGTCAGTCCTCTAGTGAAGCTATTTCAACACCATCATCATCATCAGCCTATAAGTGCTTACTGCCGAGCAAAGGCCTCTTCTCACACAGAGAAGGTTTGAGCATTAATCACCACGCTCGCTCAAGGCGGTTTGGCTATTTCAAACTTACAACTAGAAATTATAAGTCCAGGTTTCCTCACGATGTTTACCTTCACCGTATGTCAGTGGTGTCTAAATAATCATAGAAAGTACATATAACTCGGAAAAAGTCACATTGGTATTTGCCAGGTTTCGAACCCACATCCTCATGCATGAGAAGCGGGCTCCTTAACCTCCGGGCCACCACGACATTCTATCTAGACAGCTATTTTCTCGTTCCAAAATGTAGATTCCTATGGAGAAGATCAAGAAACTCCATGGTTACTCTTTTTAAATCAGTTTCACATATCATCAGTCATTCCTTTGGTACATTATTTAGTGGTTTCGAATATTTGAGAACAGTGTAACACTCATATTTATGAAAGAAACAAAATTAAGGACAATAGACAGTCCGGAGCTGACCGGTACCAATAGGTGGCGTCCATTCACGAACATATTATAATAGGGAACTAGTTACTCTCCCGCGGTTTCCATTTGATCGTAGCGTGATGTTTTATAGCCTTTACCACTCAGGAACATTGTAGCTATCTATCAGTGAAAGAATTTTGGCAATCCGACCAGCGGTTCCAAAGATTACACCCTACATACAAATTTACAAATTTTACCTCTTTACAATGTAAGTATAGATTGAGCGATCCAGTGCCCGGGCGCTTATTTAAATAATATAAAGAATGACGGTCATTCTGCTTGTGACTGTCCACCAACCAGGTCCAAAGGTCGAGCCCTCTAAAGTATTTAAATAATTATTTTTCGCGTTAATACCCTTTTAATAATATGTTGTTAATATGAAACGCGAAAAGTTTCAGTATTAATTGTATCTTTTCTATTTTTGTTTTGTTTTATTTTATGGGATGGGTTTTGTAGTGTGGTGTAGGTGACTAGTTTTCTTGTTATCGTCATGATTTTTTTTTATACTTTAATAGTTATAATGTTAATTAATATGAGTGCTGTTTTTTGTACTAGGTACTTACGGTTTTTTTTTTGTATTTTTTTTTCAAAGTCAACGTCAAAGTCGAGTCTTTGTTTCGAATAGACTACTATAGTTAGGTGCTATAGGACGTTAAATAAAAAACTATATTAAAGTTTGAGCGTGACAGTCTGTCTGTCCTCTAGTGACGCTATTTGCTCGTCCAAAGCTTAGATTTGAATAGTATATACTAAGAAAAGTAAAAGTTCAATCATCATCAGCCTATAAGTGCCCACTGCTGAGCAAAGGCCTCTTCTCACACGGAGAAGGTGAGAGCATTAATCACCACGCTTGCTCAATGCGGGTTGGTGATTTCAAACTTATAATTAGAAATTATAAGTCCAGGTTTCCTCACGATGTTTACCTTCACCGTATGTCAGTGGTGTCTAAATAATCATAGAAAGTACATATAACTCGGAAAAAGTCACATTGGTACTTGCCAGGTTTCGAACCCGCACCCTCATGCATGAGAAGCGGGCGTAAAGTAATAGTTATTATAATCATTTTATAAAGATAAAAGCTGTCTAAAATATATGTAAAAGTTTTTAGGCATAATTGGTTGAGTCTTACACCATAACTGGCTTTAGTTGAGGCCTTTACTGATAATGACCGACGCAGCTATGATGATGATGAAACTGGCGTGAAACAACCAAGCCGGGGTGGCGGGGTAAGCGCAATGAGGCACCGCGACCTCGGCCTAGAGCAGGAGAAGGAACAGGGGAGTTTTTAGTCAGTAAGAGTCTGACACTCTCTCTCGCCTTACCCTGGGCGGGAGAAGTCATTGGATGATTTTCCCCTGACAAAAAAAAAGCTATGATGATACGGTGCTCGCAGAAAACTGGCGTGAAACTACGCCTTCGTTGTGGCTAGCCAGGTTAGGTTAACTAAGGACAACCTACAAGACAACTAGGGGGAACTAATCCCAATGTTCTACTGTGAAAATTTTAATAGTATTCGGTGCAATACTGAAACTAATTTCTCCACTATTTAATGGATGTTATTATACATATAAACCTTCGCATCAAAATCCGTTGCGTAGTTTTAAAGATTTAAGCGTACATAAGGATATAGGGACAGAGAAAGCGACTTTGTTTTATACTATGTAGTGTATTTGTAGTAGTTTGTAGTTTTTCTATGCAAAATTCGTCTCTATGGAGGTCTGACAAATCACGAGAAGTGAAGAAGACCGTCATTTGTTTTATCTATACTAATATTATAAAGAAGTAAAATTTGTAAGTTTGTATGTAGGGGGTAATCTTTGGAACCGCTGGTCGGATTGCCAAAATTCTTTCACTGATAGATAGCTACAATGTTCCTGAGTGCTATAGGCTATAAAACATTACGCTACAATCAAATGAAGCCGAGCAGCGGGTGAAACCGCGTGAGAGTAGCTTGTACATAATAAATAAATAAAGAATTTGATGCTTGAGTTAGTTAAAGATAAATATATGGACTTTCAATGCAATAAATATATATTGATTAATTATAGGAAATTAATGATAAAAACCAAAAACTAAGAAGAAATACATAAATATATATTGGATGATTAAAATAACTACTTACTCATGTGAATTAACCGAGAAAAGCTCGACCAGTTTCAAGTCACAGCGGGACTCTTATTCATGAGCAGCGTGTCGATACAACTAGTAGAGCTTTTCTCAATTAATTCTCGTGGGTAAGTCGTTCTTTTCCACAAATCTAGCAAGTCCCAGGATAGTTACTTTTCGTAAATAAATTGCCATTCCATTACACAGGAGATATCCACAAAAATTTACATTATTTACGGCTGATTTTTCAATAGTCAGATTAATGTTATCCGAGGAATAAAATTGTTGCTGTCACTGTCTTATACAAACATTGTGACGCGACAGCATCATAATTATTCCCCAGGTAACTTTTATGTAACCTAACCATTGAAAAATCAGCCCTTATTAATATTATAATCGGGTTGTTTACAACTAGTCTTAATTTTAACAAAAAAAAAAAGACATTTTCAATTAGATTTCACATATTTTCGCTTACTACCTAGGTTGATCTTAAACTTACTATATTTTTTTATTGACCTTGAGGAAGCATTCCAATTATATTTGGTTTTTTGAAAATGTGACCTTACAACCTTACGTTCGGTAGCTAAAAGTATCGACGCCCGCAGCATTATGACACACGGCCTTAGGCAAAATATGGCGCTGCGTACCCAACCTCAACCTTCAAAATGGTCAACGAAGACATATGTCATACTCACAAAATGTCTACGGTGCCAAGAAAGACCGTGGGTATTGCAGTGCGCTATACTATCGATCCACAAACTTGCAGACCTCAACTTTATTCGTCAGCGAAATTTATTATAATAAAAATGTATGCACAGTACGATGGTTATTATAATATATTAATTAAATAATTGTTGTCTTTGTTTTTCAAACTTGTTACTCTAAGGCCGTGTCTGTCAATGCTGGATGTCCGATGCAGAGTCGCTATTTTTTTCCTCTGATTATATCCATCATGTTTTTTTGATTGATTTTTATTCTAATGCTGAGCGGTCACTAACAGCCGAGCTTTTGTTGCCGACTGAATTATTATTATTATTTTAGTTCAACAAAACATTATGGATATAAGGTGTTTTCGCAACCACCCACCTCAATTCACTCCGTTTGTCCCGCAGAAACAGGACATCGACGAAGAAAGGAAACAGCCAACCCCCCCACCAGACCAGTGGGCCGAAATACTCGGCATCCCCGGCGAGGACGATGACAAAAAACCAACAAAATACACGCGTAAAAGCCAAAACTCCGAATCTAAAGACAAATCAAAGTCAGCAACCACTTCAGAAGAAGAACAACCCTCCCCAAAGCAATTACGGTCTTCTAAGAAAGAAGCAGCAGCACCCACGCCCGAGAAGGCAGAGAAGTCTCCAATAAAACCTCCTCCAAAGAAGAGGAAACCAGAAGAGTTTCAGGAGACGCAGGATGTAGAGACGGCGGCGGTCGCACCAAAGAAGGAGAAGAAGAAGGTCGAGAAGACTGAAAAGAACGACAAGAGAAAACGGAAGAAGTCGGAGAAGGAATAGTGTTTGATGTACGTGTTCTTCGGGCGCCGATCCTCACTGCGCACCTAGTGCTGTAGTGCTAAACTTTGGTTCATGCCTCCACGGATTTGTGGGTAGTTTGAAAAAAAAGTGATTTTGTTCCGATTCAGTCAGTCTGTCCGTTGTACCGTAAGCGAGCGGTCGTGCGGGAGAATATGTATGCGTTGATTTATTTCATAACTTTTAATATTGCGCGGGAATTGAACTAGTGTTTTGAATGTTTGTTTTTATATGTTATTGTACATTTTTTCTTTTTTATTGATATTTTGTGTGTATCTGAAAATCATGTATGTATTTTTTTGTTTTAATGTAGTTTTTAAGTTGTAAATTGGCTAAAAGAGCTTACCAAAGTGTTTTGTCGTTTTTGTGTCTAACGTTTTTTGTAGGTTCAATTCCTCAATAAGGAAATTATGTAGGTCGAATTTCTGCATAGCAGTGTTAGGACCTAATTTAGGCGCGAATTCGCTCTGTCCTTTTAATGTAGTTTATTTAAAAAATGCTATAGTAAGTGCACTTATTGTACCATACTTGCTTAACCTCCTGCGAGGGATAAAGAGTTTGATGTAAAACAAAAATTGTATAGAAAAATATTCGCATAAGTACCTTTTTTTGGCTGAAATTTTTTCATACATTTATAAAGGCTCGGATTAGCGGTTTTATGAAAATGACACAATTTTGGACGGTTTACCATATTCTAGAAACAATATATTTGATTTTGTTTTTAGGCCATAAAACAGAACGATCGTACGTCCAAATTATATATAAAAAACTAGTCGTGTGTATTTTTTTTTTTCTAACAAAAAGCTTGACTATATATAATAATTTTTCTATCATTACCTGCCGTGTGATTCTGTAAGACTTCATTCTAAACTTCGAATCTGAATCCGCTGTGAGTAGTAGTACACTAGCGCTACACTTGCGAGTTGAACTAAATTGACAGCAACATTTTGATAGATAAAATATGAGATGACGTTGAAATTGGCATTCTATAATGTAATTTCCCCGTCACTTCACACTCGAACAAGTTTAAAAATCAAACAAATTTTATAGAATCGACGTGCAGGTTTCTCAATGAAGCCGTATGTTCTATGAGTTAATTTAGCGTGGGGTCTCGATTTTATACTTATAAATCACGTAATGTAATAATCTCCTAAATTTATATCAGTTTTTTTTAATCCGGTCAGAGCTTTCTAAAAACGAATATTCGGAAAATAATCATTACTTCAACGGTACATATTCTTCCTAAACGAAACGAATAAAAGTATATTAATATGCGTATGCGAGCTTATCAATGTACCCTTTTAAATATAGATAATCGTCAATCAACCTTCCCTTCTATCCCTAAGCGAATAAAGTTGATTTCCCAATGAAGTCCTGGGTATCTTAATATGATTCCGTACCTATGTGAGGTTAAGATCAAATTTCTTGGCAGTCATTATCGCTCTATATACTAAGGAATTGTCCGCCTTATATACCACTATTATATGTATATAATTATAATATAAGTAAAATAGTTTTTTAAACTTAATGGTGGCTAATTGTCGGGGACTGAAATGTCTGTACTAATATTATAAAGGGGTAAAATTTGTAAGTTTATATGTAGGAGGTAATCTATGAAACCACTGGTCGGATTTCCAAAATTCTTTCACTGATATATAGCTACAATTTTCCTGTATGCTATTGGCTATAAAACATCACGCTACGATCTGTAGTAGCCGAGCAGCGAGTGAAAGTGAAGGGGTAGCTAGTCTTGTATATTTTTAAGCGTGGCAACTTTTAACGGTGTTGCCAAATTAATTGTTAGAATGTCGCCTTGTCGTTTATTGGGACTCACGAATTTGGTGTTCGACTATTTGTTGAGGTTTTATGGTGTATGCTGACACTATTGCGACCATTGTCCAGTCGACGTACTTTTTTCTTAGTGCTGTTATCATTTTTTCTATTCACTGATTGAAAAAAAAAATGAGTCTTATTTGCATAGAGAAAGAGCCATGTTTCGGCGCGAATGAGTCGGCTCGAAAGGAGTGATACCACGGCCTCATAGAAAACCGGCGTAAATAAACTTCAGTTCCGTTGCTTTTCGCGGTGTGAGTGAGATTATTGGAGGCCCAACCAACCTCCTCCATCTTCAATCCTCAAATAACCCGCAAGAGATCGCACTTGTAGTAACTCATTTGACATTGTGAGTGTCCATGAGCAGCGATGATTGCTTACCATCAGATAATCCGTCTGCTCGTTAGCCGAACTATCCCATAAATTGTAAACGAAACTAGTATTTCATGGTGGATATCCCCCCCCCCCATCCCACACGAACAAAGCGATTCGCCCCCAGTTTTATAGTCAGAACCGCTAAGGAGTGGAATTCTTTGCCGGAGTCTGTGTTCCCCGAAGGGTATTACCTGGGTGTCTTCAAGGCCCGAGTGAATAGGTTGCTTATGGGTAGCCGTGCTCCATCGTAGGTCGCATCATTGTTTACCACCAGGCGTGATAGAGGCCAAATGCCTTGCCAATATGAGTGAAAAAGTGATAACTTCATATTAGGGATGTTATGGATATGAAATTTCGGATATGGATTGGATACAAATATAGGAATGATCATTATACTGGACACGGTTACGGATACGGATATGAAATTATTTCGGATTATCCGTTACTTTCGGATAATTTCGGTTACGGATATTAAAATTTTAAGGAATTTCGGAAGAAAAATACAAACATAACGTATCTCAATAAGGCTCCGCCCCTATCCGATATTGTTTGAAACTTTTATTTCGGATTCGGTAACGGTTACAGATATTTTTTTACATCGGATCTCCGATAGTTTCGGTTGCGTTTACGGAGTTCCCTAACATTCCTGCTTCATATCAGTGAAAAGGAAGAAATGGTAACAGTAATAGGGTTTAGTACGCCGATTTGGAAAGTGTTCGTAATGACAGCTTGATGATTTTTGTTTAGGATTATCTTTCTAATAATGATGTATTTTTTTGGATTTGTCTGTCTGTGTGTGTCATATATTCAAGTTAGGATACATAAAACATTATTTATAATATGTATCCCTACATAGTTGATACTTGACTGAAATTAACGGGCACGTACATTTTTATTTGCTTACGGCGCGTCGCGTTAAAGCCAATAGATCACCACGGACGGGGCCCTATAGGGCTGATGTTCAGCCGGGGTGGAGGGGTAAGCGCAATGAGGCACCGCGACCTCGCCCCAGAGCAGGAGAAGGAACAGGGGGTTTTTAGTCAGTAACAAATATAAAACCGTTTTTTTTTATTTGTTTTTTGCTTGACGTTTCGGCAGGGTTTTGTCTGCCAAGGTTACAAGCAGACTACTAAAGGTGACTGATCTTCATCACGTTTTTCAACATCGATGGTAGATTAGGGTTTTTTTTGTTAGGGGAAAATCATCCAATGACGAAATCATCGAATGGATGTCGGTCAGGAGGGAGTGCCTGACAGACAGACTGACTAAAAAACCCCCCGTTCCTTCTCCTGATTTGCGCTAGCCCTGCAACCCCGGCTGAGATCAGGGTCTGCTTGTGACCACGGCAGCTGTAACCCTGCCTAAACGTCAAACAAAAAAAAAACAAAAAAGGTACTAACTATCCCGTTAAAAAGTAAAGTATTCAAATGCAACGCGAAGGCTTGAAATCTATAGTACCTACATAGACTTTTTCTAAGTGATTAAATGAAAAATTTGCGTAATAATTCTGTTATTATTTTCGAAGCTAGTCAATTCAATTTTAATGTTATTTAAAACGTTTTTAGAAAGATAATCTTAACCGGTTAGCACAACTCATGCCGAATGTACATAATGTATAAAGTATTTTATACTCTACTACTATAGACATTAAAATTAAAATCGTTTTGGAGGACTTAGATTAGTTAGTGGACCAGTAGTTAGGTTAAGCAACCACCAAATGGATGGGTGACCATTATAAAATGCATTTCTGTGCGTCGAAGAGCACGTACAGATGCCGATAAATGTGTGATCTGTGACGATCTTAGGGTTGCCAGAAGCCCTTATAATAACTAGCTGACCCATCGGTCTTGCGATGTCGTCCAAAAATTAATTGGGTAATACTGACATTCAGCATAGGTTTTAAGATCTGTGCTAGTATCTCTTATATTGATTGTAGTCGAATAACATAAAAAATTCAATTGCAAAATTGACGTTGACATATGTCAAGATTGACGTTGACATATGTCAAGTTTGCCATGTGTAAAAGTCAAATTTGTTATTGGATTTTTTATACGTCGATTAGCGGTCGTCTTCTTTATCAGATAGCATAGGTAGGTTATAAAACCCTAAGTAGGGTAAGAATGAGGTAGGTCTGAATTTATAGTCTAAGTTACAGGCCGTCCTATATTTTGTGCTATTTTCTGACATCTTCTTAAACCATATTTTATTTCTTATGGTATTTAATCGATATTAAATCTTTGCACTATCTTTTGCCCGCGACTCCGTTCGCGTGGAATACTGACTTCCTGCATATTTTTGGTATAAAAACTATCCTATGTCCTTTCTCGAGTTCCAAACTATGTCTGTACCAAATTTTACAGAAGTCGGTTCAGTAGTTTAGGCGTGAAGAAAAGACAGAGTTACTTTCGCATTTATAATATTAGTATATATTGAAATTATAAAAAAGAACAGTATGCGTCCGTGTTCGTGCTCTTTAATAGAAAGGACGTAAGTCAGTAATGAAAAAGCATCGATTAAATACTATAATAAATAAAATATAGTAATTTTCTATTTATATCAACAATATAGATTATTTACTGTACGATAGTTTTGTCGTTATTTTTTTTTACTATAGTTGGTGTTGAACAATACTTTTCATGAATATGAGCTCCTATCCTTGCTTGAAACTGATCGGCTTATCTCGTAAAATAGTTAGAGTTTGCCGTTTAATATTTTTTTTATTGGCTACTATAATTGTATAATATTCGAGTATCATATTATATTCGAATTATAAAAAAATATATAATTATATAATGTAATATTCGAGTATTAAATTACTTTGGTTTTGTTGACTTTTTCTATTTATTATCGAATAGTAACATCTATATTGTACTTTTAAAGCGATTGGAAACAGTCCGATATGGGTAATTTAAGGATTTATATGTACTCTGTTATACATACTTAATCGAAAATATCAATTATTAGTTTCTGTCCGCGGTTTCGTCCACATGGTCGATAAAATGCAGGTTGTGTTGATTCAGGGTATAGTCTAGATTTTTCCAATCGGCCCAGACGTTTTGCCGTGACATAATAACAAAAATACATTTTCACAAACTTTCAGATTTACACTACATTCTGAATTAACGCATAGGCTACTTTCTATCCTTGGGAGGAAGCTATTTTATAATATTAGTAGGATCGTCAATTATATATTTTCAATAAATTTTCACGACTTACTCTATGAAAAAATATTTTCCCTATTACATATATACTTTAAAATCCCGAATCGGATTGTTAACCATATCACTATGTATATATACATGTACATGTAATATATATAAAACAACGGACAGACAAAATTATAATTTGAAACGAATTACCCACACATCAACACAGACTTTCAGTGTGATCAATAGATTTAAATTTTGTGTGTTTACTACAAAAGGGTGGTAGATCTGTTGGTTTGTTTATGTTTTTATACATATTTAAAGACCTGGCGCCGCCTGGCGAACTCTAAAGCTTCGAAAGTAACTAATACGTTGAAACGGGGTGAATAGATATCAGGAATTTCGCCAACCAAGAGCCATGCTTCGGCACAAATGGGTCGGCTCGACCGGACTGATACCACGGCCTCACAGAAAACCAGCATGAATCAACAGCGTTGTGTTTCGCCGTAGAAGTGAGGTTATCGGAGGCCCAATCCTTGCCAAAAGGTCGGTAGCGCACTCGTAACTCTTGCGTTGTTGAGGGTTTCCGTTTGTGGCGCTGATTGCTTACCATCAGGTAATCCGTAAGCTCGTTTACTGTCCTGCCATCCAAAAAAAAACTATTCACCCCCGTTTTTACAGTATGTTAAATGTTAATAACACCATTTTTATTTTGCTTGTCAAAATTTCGAATGTTATTTATTTATATAAGAATTTTTATCAGAAAGAAAATTGATTTTTTGACATAAAAATTGATTGGTGAAAGGTCTAAATGAGGTTTTATAACTAAAGTTTTACACCCGGTTTCTGAAAGGCTTGTCAACGCAAAAATTAACTAATCTCCTGTTAAATCTCTTGTCAAGTCATCTGATTGGTTGTTGATATTTCAGTCAACCAATCAGATGACTTGACAAGAGATTAAATTGATTTTAACATTGATCGGCCTTTCGGAAACCGGGTGTTATCCTTGTTTTAGTATCTCGTACATAATTTTCTATAAAAAAAAAATATTTGTTTGGTCACAAAGAACCAGCCGGTCTGCCATCCCTTCATCTTATTGTTATAATCAAACAAATTGGACATTGTAAATATACGAAAAAGATAAATTGTAAATTTTAATTTATTCCTAAGTTAGTATTTAAGCGTCGATCTAATTTAATATCTAAGGTAACTTTTAAATCTGTTTCGAATTGCATCCAAAGCATACATGCGATTCGAAACAATTCGTATACAGTACAATAGTGAGTACGATTGTATTTTACTAACAAAACATTTAAAATACCAAACACGGATTGTCAAAACGACATACAGTATGCTATATGTCGCATTTAAAGAATAAATACAGGCTTTGATGTATAATAAACTTAACACACTGTATAATGTCAGATGAAATGACAGTACTTTGACGTTTGACGAAATAAATTGTATAGATGGCGTTGTAATCGCCGATTGGTTGTTCGGCAGGGTCTAGCAAGGTTTTATATGACCTTAGATTAATTAATTTTTAATTAATCCCTGTTTTATGGTCGAGGATAATCAAGTTCAACTTATATATAATAATGAAGAAACTTGATTTTGAATACGCTATTTTTAAAGTTAGGAAAAATGTATACAATGTGCTTATACCCCTTTCATTGTCGATCCGTGAAGGTATTATTATTTTTAACATTTAATTAAATAATTAATAAATGTGTGTATAAACATATGAAGTCGAATTATTTATTTCAACTCAACCTATACCTCTCAACAGACAATTAAAAGTATCAGTCTCTCGGTCAGTTCTTGCTCGTTCCAAAGTTTAGATTCCGATGGAGAAGAACGAGCAAGAAACTCCATGGTTACTCTTTTTCAATCAGTTGCACAATATTTTTTTGAAATACCTATGGTAAAATATAATAAATTTATCATCCTATTTTTACTCTCGTGACTGTTTAACGAGGCACCTCGTCTAGTTTCGAGCGAAACTGGGGCTTATAATCATCAGTAATTAAACATTATAGCTTAGTTTCGCAGCAATTATAGGGTAACAAACACATTGTATACATTATTTTTACGTTAATTGTATATAATTAAAGTTTTTAACGTAATTATTACATTAGTAATAATAATTTTTACTACCAATAATGCACTTTGTACATATTTTTATTATAATTACATGTAATACATAAGTTATTTAATGTTTTTATTAATATGAGAGCTAGATACGTTAATTTGGTATACAGGTATTATAATATAGATTGTTTCAGGACTTACTTAGTAGCCTGAATTACGAAGTCAAAATCATTTATCTCAATTAGACCCTTACAGGAGAATTTGAACGTCAAACAAAGCCTAAAGATATAAAGTGTCAGTCTGTCGGTCAGTCCTCTAGTGAAGCTATTTGCTCGTTCCAAAGTGTAGATTCCTATGGAGAAGAACGAGCAAGAAACTCCGTGGTTACTCTTTTTCAATCAGTTTTACAATACAGAGTCTTTGGTAGATTGTTAAGTGGTTGGTTCGTTACAAAAGATATCATCATCATCATCATCATCATCATCAGCCTGTTTTCGTCTACTGCTGGACATAGGCCTTTCCAATTGCACGCTACTGAGCTCGATGTTCAGCTCTTCTCATCCAACCACTGCCAGCGCGTGGCTGGCAGTGGTTGGTACAGATATCGTCAGTTCACCTATCTGGAGGGCGCCCTACACCACGTTTGAGGATACCACGGCCTCACAGAATACGGTAGTTTCCAACTAGTCGAATTCATTACTTTTATCCAAATGTCAAAAACGATACTTTTCTATGAAATTTGTATGAAAAACTGAGTTATGACGTCATAACATTTTTGCGTCAAATAGCTTACTTATTTTTCAAAAATTAGCTAAAAAAATCTAAAACTTAGTGTATCGATCGATCGATGAATAAATGTATAGTTGTTTTTCAATATTTTATTGTATTCAAACGTCGAACTAATTTATTTTTGACCTAGGAAACTACCCGATTCCGGCGTGAAGCACAGCGTTGTGTTTCGCCGTGTGAGTGAGGTTACCGGAGGCCCCATCCTTCCACATCCTGAATCCTCAAATCCACTATCCTTATATCCCTAGTAACTCCTTTGATATTACGAGTAGAACCGATATGTTATGCCTATTGCTTAGGATGATGATCAGGTAAATCCGTCAACTAGTTTGACGACCTATAACCAAAAAAAATTAGTGTGGATCATAAAAAAATATAACGACTTTCTCACCTGTCTCTTGTCACTAACCATGTCAGACCCATCGTAGCTACATACATAACGTATTTAAAAGCATAACATTGTAATTAAAAGAATGAAAAACTCAACTAGTTTCGAGTCACAGCGGGACTCTTATTCATGAGCAGCGTGAGCCCTTTTCTCAATTAATTCACTTGAAGTAAATTGTTATCTATACTTCTATGCTAACATTAAAAAGAGGTAAAATTTGTAAGTTTTTATGTAGGGGCAAAACTTTGGGACCGCTGGTCGGATTGCCAAAATTCTTTCACTGTTAAATAGCGACAATATTTCCGAGTGCTATTGGCTATAAAACACCACGCCACGATCAAATGAAGCCGAGCAGCGGGTGTAACCGCGCGAGAGTAGCTAGTTCTCAATTAATTCTACAATAGCTCCTCTGTCTGTACTGGGTCGATTTATATTTCCGTAACTGCTTACCAAAATAACTAGGCTACCTATATTTTGGAACTGTTGCAAAAGGCGAAAAGGTTTAATTGTACGTTTTTTATTATTAGATTTATTACACATTGACGGTTAAAATATAGATAGTACGCTATAAAATATACATTGAGATTTTGCTAAAGTAATGATTATCTCACAGGACTTAATAAATAACATCATAAATGACTTTTTCGATTATATTCAACACATTCTTGAAAAACGTTGCCCCACTCTAGGATATCAGTTCTTAAAAGAAGCACTGGGTCACTTAAATAGACCTGTATCGAATATTCACAGATGTGTGTCAACCCCCCACCCCGTCTCTCCAACCCAATTTCGTAGGCTGTCTTCTTTGAATAGATTTCATTTGACAAGTAAACTATATGTTATTATGTTAGTCAGACTAATCTTATCTCTCTGCCAAATTACATTCAGATTCGTTCAGTAGTGTTTACGTGAGAGAGTAACAAACATCCATCCGTACTTACACACTGTAGCGTTTATAATATTTGTCTTTGATATTAGTGATGGGGTCATGTGATGTCTTCATTGTTTTACCAATATCTCTTATAAATGAATAAACGAAAATTCAAATAATCTTGATGTTAGAAAAATTATGAATACGGTCAGTTATAGTTAAATATATTAATAATAAAATTTCTTTAAATTCTTCTACTACACAGTCTCAGAGTTTTGTCTGTGCGTATCTCGGTGTGACCACTTCATTGTTGGATGTTGCCATAACAAAAAACATTACAAACACTTCCATAAAAGGGGGTCAGCGTTTTATTCAATAAACTCCAAGCGAACGCCGGCGTTAGCGCACCACTTGTTCTTCTACTGTGTCTCGGATTGCCACGTAGGAATGGTTAAAGACATTGTTTCATATATTTTAGTCGAAAACCAGTATTTTATTATTTAAAATCCAGATTAAAGACAGATTTTGTTTTAAATCTGCAAGTTTTGCATATTAAATAATTATTTTAAAGATATTTCTGTGTGTTACAACGTAAAAATATTTATTCTTCTATAATAAATGTTATGTAAGGCATAAAATTGTTGCTGTCACTGTCTTATACAAACATTGTGACGCGACAGCATCATGATTATTCCCCAGGTAACTTTTATATGACCATTGAAAAATCAGCTCTAAATCTTTACGATATCTCCCTCCTCAAAACTTACGTGAGGAAACAGATGACCCCCACATAAAACCTCTTCTAAATAATATATTATAGAGTTAAAATATCGGTGTGTTTTAAAAAAAATATCAGTCTTTTAATATTGACCCCACATAGAACCCCCATTAGATCCAAGTGTCAATTTTTGAGAAATATCTGCAGTAATTAATCGCTAAGCTTATTCCCGATAAATGTTGGTAAAAAAAACATCGATGTTTTAATATTGACCCCAAATAGACCCCTCATTTAGATCCAAGTGTCAAATTTTGAGAAATATCAGACCCTAATGAATCACTTCTCATTCCCGATAAATGTTGGTGTAAAATAGAATAATTATGTCAATATAAAATACTGTATATATTCGTAAAATTTTCAACACGACTGAAAATTTCAAGTTTCTTACTCAAATCGGTGGTTTTTAACTAAGAAAGAAGGTTTTCCGAGTTCTTCTCGTTGGGTTCAACAGATTTCTTTTTTACTGAACTCATATTACTTCGCTAAATGTAAACTCTCGGATTTTCTTGCAAAAAGTAATTTATTAAACACAAATTTTGGACATCTTTACTGACACCGTAAAGTTGTGTAAGCTTATGTTGATTAAGCTTATAGTTTTTCCTTTTACAATTGAAATATATCGATTTTTTTTTTGTGAATGGAAAATTGTCAAATGACTTAAAGGGAGTGTCTGACTCTTATTGACTAAAAACCCCCGTTCCTTCTCTTGCTCTGTGCCGAGGACGCGGTGCCTCATTGCACTTACCCTGCAACTCCTGTTGAACAACAGCCCTATAGGGCCCCGTCTGTGGTGGTGTATTGGCTCTTTAAGGCGCTCGCGGAACGCTACGCGCCGTAAGCTCGGGTCTGGTTCTGGTCGGGCGGCGAGCTACCCTTACTCGCGATAAAGAGAGATCATCCCTTGAAGCAGTACTGGTCTGTGCTTCTACTGTTTTGTGGTCAACAGAGTGAGACAGAGGACGGCAGTGAGCAAGCGATGGAGCTATATACATACTGTGTATAGTTTGTTTAAACACATTTCATATCGATATATTTGCCTCAAAGAGCCAATAGACCACCACAGACGGGGCCCTATAGGGCTGATGTTCAGCCGGGGTTGCGGGGTAAGCGCAATGAGGCACCGCGACCTCGGCCCTGAGCAGGAGAAGGAACGGGGGGGTTTTTAGTCAGTAAGAGTCTGACACTCCCTCTCGCCTCAACCTCACAAAAAAGAGGAGTACTATTTAATACATTCAGACATAGTCTTACCTCTGGAGATTTGTTTACAAATATTTTACATCAAACTTAACATATATATTTTAATCATATAAACAGTAATGTGTCATAAAATTTTGTGCAGCAATTCTGTAGATACGTTTTAACAATTTTAATATTGGATTGAAAATTAAAGGTTGTGGTAGTTTTTTTATAGAAAAGTTTCGATTTTCTCTATCCCTTATCTAGACTTTTTTTCAAAATTCTTCAGTTTGCTTGCTAGGTACAGGATTTTTGACTAATTCTCTATTGAGATCATGTCAGAATTGTTTCTCTATTAAGTATTTTTTAAGATGGGCTATCGGAACTGTCTGGATACACATTAATGTCCAATTTCAGTAAATATAAATTGTATATATTATAAAGTCAAAGTCAAAATCATTTATTCCAACTAAACCATAAATAGGTACTTTTGAAACGCCAAAATAGAATAGTAGTCTGTCAGTCTGTCCATCAGTGAAGCTAGGTGCTCGTTCCAAATTGTATTAGTGTCTTAATTATTCTTTTGTTCGCCACGGCTATAGGCGACGAACGAATTATAGGCTATTTCGCCAATACAGAATATTTGTTTGTCCGTTATAGCTGTCCATGACTGTATATTTTCTAATTCATTCTCCTAAGGGCTCATATTTCAATGGTTAGATAAAAGTTACCTAGTCAATAATTATGATGCTGTCGCGTCGCAATGCTTGTATAAGACAGTGACAGCAACAATTTTATTCCTCGGATAACATTTATCTGACTATTGAAAAATCAACCCTAAGATTAATGAGAAATATTAGAATGATATTTTTCCTTTTTTTTAAGGAATAAAAAACAAATGACGGTTTCTTAACATACCACACGGTCTGCTAAGTTACTTGGTGCGCTGGTACTAAAAAAAATATTGATTCGGTAAAGATACATTATGATTTGTTAACCTACAGAAACGATAGGTGGTTGTAAAAACTATATTATGTATTGTATCTGTACTGGATCTTTGTTAATTTTACCTCCACATCAAATAACTATGTATTTTTTTTTCTTAAATCACTACATAGTTTAAAACAAAGTCGCTTTCTCTGTCCCTATATCCCTATGTATGCTTTTAAAACTTAGCAACGGATTTTGATGCGATTTTTTTTAAATAGAGAAGAGTGATTGATGAGGAAGGTTTATATGCAATAACATCCATTAAATAGTGGAGAAATTTAGTATCAGCATTGAAACCGTGCGAAGCCTAGGCGGGTCCCTAGTTAACTATAAAATGTAAAATACATGTCTAATATTTTTTAATTAAATATCTGACGGATTTAAAATTTTTACATTATCTTTTTATAACTTTTATTGTTTAAAAAACTAGTCTTATCAAAATCAACTTAGTTAATTGACATTGACATTTGACATCAATTTGACTTAATGTCAAAGTCAGTGTTATGTGAAATGTGGATATATATCTATCGGATTATGTAATTAACTAAAGGTAAACAATGTTGGTATGTCTTTTTATATTAAAGAGCTCGTATAAAGTACATACAAAGATTATTTAAATTCAGTTTATAAGCTAACATCGATTTAGGTGAATAGCTGATTGTCAACATTTTTACATACGATTTTTAAGTAAAAAGACATGTCAATATTGTTGACATTTAGTTAATTACCGAGTATAGCGTATGTCAAGATAGGTTTATAGTTTTAAAAGGAATCTGAAATTTTTGAAAGTACGTACTATCATTTATTATCCCAATTTGATTTAGCATTTGTTTGGTTTAAGTACATTTATAGTACGTTATAACTCTAATTATTGTAATAATGTAACGAAATTGTACATAGGTTTTATATAATTAATAATTATGACGATTGATAAATTTTAAAATTAATTATAATAATTATATTATAATAATTGTGAATAAATTGATGATTGTGTACGATGCGCTTTTTATTTGCTTAGGGTCTGATGTTATGCAGCCTACATTTAGTTCAGTCTTATATAGTTCTGGTAGCGATTTTTGTCTGATGGTTATTCTAATTATGTGGGGGTTTTTTTTGTTAGGTGAAAATCATCAAATGACTTCTCCCGCCCAGGGTAAGGTGAGAGAGAGTGTCAGACTCTCACTGACTAAAAATACCCCCGTTCCTTCTCCTGTTTTGGGCCGAGGCGGCGGTACCACATTGCGCTTGTTTTTTTTTTTGTGAGGGGAAAATCATCAAATGACTTCTCCCGCCCAGGGCCTAAGGACTTTTACTGACTAAAAACCCCCCTGTTCCTCCCCCCCTCCTGCTCTGTGCCGAGGTCGCGGTGCCTCATTGCGCTTACCCCGCAACCTCGGCTGAACATCAGCCCTATTGGGCCGCCCCGACTGTGGTGGTCTCTGGTGGTTGGCTCTTTGAGGAGCGCGCGGAACGCCACGCGCCGTACGCTCGGGCCTGGTTCTGGTCGGGCGGCGAGCTGCCCTTACTCGCCGACCGCAGGCCCGTGCTTACGGTGTCTGTGGGGGTTGCTGTTCTAATTTAGCCTATCTCCAATTGGGTAGTTTCCTAGGTTGAAAATAAATTAATTCCACGTTTCAATACAATAAAATATTAAAAAATAACTATACATTTATTCATCGATCGATCGGTACAATGAATTTTAGATTCTTTTTAGCACATTTATAAGAAATAAGTAAACTATTTGACGCAAAAAAAAGTATGACGTCATAACTCAGTATTTCATACAAATTTCATAGAAAAGTATCGTTTTTGATATTTGGTTAAAAGTATTGAATTTGGCTAGTTGGAAACTAAGAAAATCCAACCATTCCGAAAACGGCTAATGATTCAAATCGCTTTTTATACGATAGGCCGGTAAACGAGTCGACGGATTATCTGATGGTAAGCACTCGGTGCCGGCCAATGACAAAAGCAACACCGAGTACGAGTGGATTGCTAGCCTTTTCGCATTAGGGTTTCGGAGATTTAGAGATTGCGGGAGAGGAAGTATTGGCCAACACTGTGGTTGTTTCACGCTGGTTTTCTGTGAGGCCGTGGTATCACTCCGGTTGAGCCGACCCATTCGTGCCGAAGCATGGCTCTCCTATACCTGCCCAGCTTATTACATTTCACAGTATGCGATGCGATACGGTAATGAAAATCGGAAGTAAAAAACACCCAAAAATCAAAGATTTTGTCCAAAAAAAAGTCTAAAAGTCAAAAATCATTTATTTCAATTAAACAACAGTGTGCACTTTTGAACGTCAAGCAAAAAAGAAAAAATGTTTCAATAGGTTTAAATTTATGTGTGTCAGTCTGTCCGTCTGTCTGTCCTCTAGTGAAGCTATTAGCTCGTTCCAAAGTGTAGATTCCTATGGAGAAGAACGAGCAAGAAACTCCATGGTTACTCTCTCAATCAGTTTTACAATTCGTAATTATTATATTAGTAAGGTTAATATTGTTTCACGCAAAACGACTGGATTGATTGGGTTGAAATATGTAGAGCACCGCGGCTAGGCCTAAAGTAAGAGAAGGAACGGGGGGTTTTTAGCCAGTAAGAGTCTTGACACTCTCTCGCCACACTCTGGGCGGGAGAAACTTCAGCTTTAGTTAGGATTTTCCCTTGACAAAAAAAGTCCTGGTTTAACTGCTGCTTTTCATCAACATACCACGCAGAAGAAACCTAGTCCAAAATATAAACGTGTGTGATCAACCAAGGCCAGTTCGGTTACCGATATCGATTATCAATACTAAACTTGGTCGGGTCACATCTTGAACTGTAGACCATGACATACTCAAGTAATACGGTAGTTACCAACTAGTCAAATTCTATATTTTTTTCCAAATGTGAATTTGAGAAAAAGTGATTGAGGTTCATCATCATCATCAGCCCATAAGTGCCCACTGCTGAGCAAAGGCCTCTTCTCACACGGAGAAGGTTTGAGCATTAATCACAAGGCTCGCTCAATGCGGATTGGCGATTTCAAACTTATAATTAGAAATTATAGGTCCAAGTTTCCTCACGATGTTTTCCTTCACCGTATGTCAGTGGTGTCTAAATAATCATAGAAAGTACATATAACTCGGAAAAAGTCACATCGGTACTTGCCAGGTTTCGAACCCGCACCCTCATGCATGAGAAGCGAGCGCTTTAATGTTATTAAGTTGTATTTACCCTAATTAGATTGAGGTTACCGGGGCCAAATCTTTCTCCATCTCAGCATCCCTTCCCAATCGATAAATATCTGAAACCCTTATCCCCAAAAGGACGGCAACGCACTCTTAACTCTCATGGGTGTCTGTAAGAGGCGCCGATCGCTTACCATCAGGTAATCCGTCGGCTCGATTACCGACCTATCACATATCAGCAAATCTACAATGTGTCTACGGTAGAAACCTGTGAACAAACTTACCTATTTATTTTTAAAGGACTTTAAAAAAGTAGATTATCAGTTTGACCAGAATGTGTGAATGCTTGTCCGCGATGATTTCACGATGACTGTTATGAGAAAATATCAATCTAAAATTCTTTTTTTCCTCTAGGAGCCACAACCGGAGGAGGCAGAGGAACCGGACACGGAGGAGGTAGAAGGCGGGAGTGACGCGGAGACGGCGGCCCGGGAGAAGGAGGCTCGAGCGCAGGCCTCCATCAAGGAGAGGGAGAGGGAGGTTCAGCGGGCGCTCGCCACCAGTCTGCGGGATAGGGACAAAGAACGGGAGTACCATAAAAGGGATGAAGCTGTACAGGTTGGTAAACGATCTTTATCAGATTTATCGGCAAACGAGCAGACGGATTACCTGATGGTAAGCAATCGGCGCCGCCCATGGACTCTCATCTATCTGCAACACCAAATGAGTTTCGGGTGCGTTGCCGGCCTTTTGGGGATAGGGATATAAGGATCGGGAAAAGATATGGGAAGGGGCGGGATTGGGCCTCCGGTAACCTCGCTCACACGGCGAAACACAACGCTGTGGTTGTTTCACGCCGGTCTTCTGTGAGGCCGTGGTATCACTCCGGTCGAGCCGACCCATTCGTGCTGAAGCATGGCTCTGTCTCAATTAAATAAGTAATGTTTTGTTTTTCAGCATTTCAACGCTTTGTTAGCGGATCTGGTAAGAAATCCGGACCTGTCATGGCGGGACGCTAAGAAACAATTGAAGAAGGATCACAGATACAGCCTAGCTGAACTCCTGACGAAAGATGATAAGGTAATATAATATATTTGTCGACACGCTTCCTCATAAAGTGGCTCTTATTCCACAGCAATTAGGCACGTAATGACACCTATTTATATTCAAACTGTGACTTTTTCATTATTATTATTCACAAGTCAAGTATATATATGTAACTTCTAAAATTACTGCTTATCTTATAAATAAAATTGTATATACAGAATAAATCTATACTAATACTATAAAGAGGTAAAATTTGTAAGTTTGTATGTAGGGGGTAATCTTTGGAACCGCTGGTCGGATTGCCAAAATTCTTTCACTGAAGTGCTAAAGGCTATAAAACGTCACGCTACGATCAAATGGAGCCGAGCAGCGGGACTGAAACCGCGCGAGAGTGGCTAGTTAGTAAATTTATTCATTAATTTTTTCACGGAATAAGTAACAGTACATAATAACAATCCCGTTACAAATCATTGACAATGATGAATTTAGAATATTATATGCCATACACGTTGTATCATCATCAGCCTATAAGTGCCCACTGCTGAGCAAAGGCCTCTTCTCACGCGGCCTAATCACCTCTCACGCTTGCTCAATGCGGATCGCCAATTTCAAACTTATAAATATAGGTTTCCTCACGGTGTTTACCTTCACCGTATGTCAGTGGTGTCTAAATAATCATAGAAAGTACATATAACTCGGAAAAAGTCACATTGGTACTTGCTAGAGTTTCTAATTTGTGGGAAGAAATGGGCGTCTTAACCTCCGGGCCACCACGATAGACCATGATGGACCAAGGTGTATAAATAAACAAATTTTTCTCTACGCCAAAACCTTCTCTGGAGTTCCACGAATAATTCAAGACCAAAATAAGCCAAATCTGTAAAGTCATTGTTGAGTTATAACATTACAACGAAAAGTGACATTGATTTTTATTATTTTTTATAGATATAGACTAGCGGACCCAACCCAAATATTCCTACATATTAAATAGCGAAATCGTTAGAGCCGTTTCCGAGATTACACGCTTTTTAAAAAAATCAGCGCCAAGCGCCAATACGGTAGTTTCCAACTAGTCAAATTCAATACTTTTAACCAAACGTCAAAAACTATACTTTTTATGAAATTTGTATGAAAAACTGAGTTGTGACGTCATAGTAGTTTTTCGTCAAATAGCTTGCTTAGTACTTAAAAATATTTAAAATTTAGTGTATCAATCGGTCGATGAATAAAAGTATAGCTGTTTTTCAGTATGTTATTGTATTGAAACGTCGAATTAATTTATTTTTGACCTAGGAAACTACCCAATTATATGTATATAAAGATGGATAAATATTTGTGTTGCGTTGTCGTAGGAGCGTCTGTTCATGCAGCACACGGGCGCGCTGGACGCGCGACGGCGCGACAAGCTGCGCGCGCTGCTGGCCGAGCGCGGCGTGGCCTGCACGGCGCACTGGCGCGACGTACGCGCCATGCTCAACGCAGAGCCCACCGCGCCGCTCTACTCCAGCGCCACGCAGGTACGTTACGTATGTTACAGGTCGACAAACTAGCAGACGGATTTCCTGATGGTAAGCAATCAGTGCAAGAACAGAGGAGCTACGAGTGCGTTGCCGTTGCGAATTGTGAAGGAATTGGAGCAGGGGAAGGATTGGACCTCCGGTAACCTCACTCACAAGGCGAACCTAAGATGACCCACTGACCCGAAACACAACACTATGTTGTTTCACGCCGATTTTCTGTGAGGCCGTGGTACCACTCCGGTCGAGCCGAAGCATGGCTCTCCAAATTTGCATTTTCTTATCGAATTAGACAGACATTTCCCCGCTATATTCTTTTAAGTGTGAGAGCCAAAAAATAATTGAAATTAGCTTATTTTTCAAGTCAATGTGTGTGTTGTATTATTTTAACAAATAAATATAATGTAATTGCAAAAAAGAAAGAGAAGACCTGCACCTATACACTAAACTAATACAATCAATGAAACAATGAATTTATTTTTGCAAATAGGCCATAAAACGGCACTTTCACACGTCAAATTATATGTAAAAAACTAGATGAAGCCTAGATCGTTTCGCCACCATATTGTTTAATGCGAAATACTAACACGAAACGAAAATAACTGACTTTCTTTCTATGAAAGAGACAGAGTGCAAGAGAGAGAGAGATAGAAAGAGAGAGACTTTTCGTCGTAATTTTTTCTGACTACCCCCCTTTCGCGCGATAAGGAACTTCGTCCAAAAAAGGGACTTTTACATTCTTTTTTTATCTATATTTCAGATGGAACGCGAATTCCGCGACTACCAGCGTGACAAGCAGTCTGCTGCAAAGACGGCGATGCGTCAGCTCCTTCAGGAGACGAGGTCCATCACGCACAAGTCTTTGGCCGCAGTCAAGGACAACCCTAACGCGTTGCAACACGTCTTGGATGCCCTCAAACACGACGCCAGGTCAGTTATTTATCCTCAAATAGACTGTAATATAAATAAAATATACAGGGTGTAAAAAGACACTTCACGAAGCCGTTAACTACGCATACTGCAGTTCTAACTAAGTAGCTTTACGCTAAAGTTATCACTGGGAAACGACTTTTATTTTTAGGTATCAAAAATAATAATAATTTTATTGCGCGCAATGTAAAGCAAACGGGCTTCGTGTCATTGTGTGCGTAGGTTCACAGCTTAGCATTAAAACGCTGTGATAAGTACGTAGGTTGACGTTTTACTTCGCAACAACAAAACAATACTGTAAAATAAAAATCCTACTGAGATGCACGATGTTTTTTGTGCGGGTCTGCATTTATTTATTACGTACATTACTGTTCGTAAAAATTATCCAAATAATGGGTGGAATACGTGGCTTTCGGCTTCGTTAAGTGTCTTTTTACACCCTGTATCATTTATAATATATAAGTAGTAGTGGCCCGGAGGTTAAGGAGCCCGCTTCTCATGCATGAGGCTGTGGGATCGAAACCTGGCAAGTACCAATGTGACTTTTTCCGAGTTATATGTACTTTCTATGATTATTTAGACACCACTGACATACGGTGAAGGTAAACATCGTGAGGAAACCTGGACTTATAATTTCTAATTATAAGTTTGAAATTGCCAACCCGCATTGAGCGAGCGGCCTTTGCTCAGCAGTAAGCACCTATAGGCTGATGATGATGATGATGATGTAATTGGAAGAGAAATACTACAGGTGTCCCACGAGTGTTTATCAGTAAATAAAAATCATCTCATGATTTTCACGTGTCTCTCTCCAGGTACACAGCGTTGGATCACATCCCCGAAGAACGCCAGCAGATCCTGACGAGCTACCTCGAAGAGTTGGAGAAGAAAGGTCCTCCCCCTCCGCCCACAGCCACCGAGCCCTCGCGGAGATCCAAACAATGATACCGTTAGTATTTACACTTTACTTTTTATTAACTTTTGCCCGCGACTTTGTTCGCGTAAAATAGTGACTACCCGCAGAATTTTGGTTTAAAAACTACCCTATGTCCTTTCTCGAGTTTTTTTTTATGTATTAAATCGGCAAACGAGCAGACGGATGACCTGATGGTAAGTAATCAGCGCCGCCCATAGACACCCGCAACAGGAGTTACGATTGCGTTGCCGACCTCTTAGGGATTAGGGTTTTGGAGATTAAGGGATTGGGGAGGGATCGGGGGAGGGGAAGGATTGGGCCTCCGGTAACCTCACTCACACGGCGAAACACAACGCTGTGGTTGTTTCATGCCGGTTTTCTGTGAGGCCGTGGTATCACTCCGGTTGAGCCGACCGATTCGTGCCGAAGCATGGCTCTCCCACTGCGAGTTCCAAACTATGTCTGTACCAAATTTCACAGAAATCGGTTCAGTAGTTTAAGCGTGAAGAAAGGACAGGCAGACAGACAGAGTTACGAATATTAGTTTTGATTATAAAGCCAAGTTTGTATATCTTATTAATATTATAAATGCGAAAGTTACGATGTTTGGATGTTTCTTACTCAATCACGCCAAAACTGCTGGACGGATCTGGATGAAATTTGGCACAGGCATAGGGTACACTCCGAAGATAGGACATGGTTACTTTTTATCAACATACCACGCGGGCGAAACCGCTGGTGGAAGCTAGTTTATTGATTTAGACTAGCTTCTACCAGCGTAGTAAAACTACGCTATATGTTATTCCAGACTATAATCTCTCTCTGTGCCAAATTACATTCAGATCCGTTCAGTAGTGTTTACGTGAGAGAGTAACGAACATACATCCGTACTTACACACTGTAGCGTTTATAATATTAGTAGGATTACCTGATGGTAAGCAATCGGCGTCGCCCATGGAGACCCACAACACACCCTTTTTGCGCTTCGGCACGAATGGGTCGGTTCGACCGGAGTGATGTCACGATCTCACAGAAAACCGCTGTGTTTTCTATCTTTCTTTCTGTTTGACCGTGTGAGGTCACCGGAGCCCTATCGATCCCCAATCTCTGAATCTCCACAACCCTTATCCCTAAGTGAAAGAAAGAAAGAAAGAAAAGACATTTATTCAGCACCAGGCACGATGCAGCATATAAAAAGACAATAAAAGTGTGACAGTAGAAGTAAGACAAACATGAGTTAAAGATTAAAACAGATGAAACAGAAAATAGACGCTACAACATGCCCTTGCTAAATGGGTTACCCACTCAGTGTAAGCTAGGCATACAAGTCGCCCAGCACTGATTTTCAGTGGGCACCCCTGCAGTGACGCACGGATGGTAGCAACGTTTTATGGCTAGACAAAGACAAACAAAAATATATAAGTATATAATATGTATGTATAACAAGTATAAAGATACAAAAATGGAATAAATATACATAGAATAAAATGTAAAGAGTAATATAAAATAAAATAATAAGAATAATGTAAATAAATACATAGTACACATGACAGACGTGAAACAAGTGGTCGACAACGCACTTATAATTCGTTGTTGCGTATGTAAATGTGGGAGAGCCATGCTTCGGCACGAATGGGTCGGTTCGACCGGAGTGATACCACGGCCTCACAGAAACCATCGTGAAACAACGACAGCGTTGTGTTTCGCCGTGTGGTACCGTAGGTTACCAGAGGCCCAATACCTTCCCTCCCCCAATCCATCCTTAGTCTCTAAATCTCCACAACCCTTATCCTCAAGAGGTCGGCAACGCACTCGTAACTCCTCCGTTGTTGCGGGTGTCCATGAGTGGCACTGATTGCTTACCATCAGGTCAATCGACCAGTAGTTTGCCGACCTATCAAATAATAATAATAACAACTTGTGTTTTATTTTCAGAAGCTGTGAAACCAAATGAAGACTCTCAATTGAGCAATAAGAAACGCAAGGAAATGTATATTTTGGAGTTAGTCAAGCTATTCCTTAGATACATATTGTAATTTTTAAATGAAATAAAAATAAAAAATGACATTATATTGTCTTCCTTTCATTTCGCCTCCTCTAAGTACCATTCATTGTTCACAAGTCATTGTATTGTACTTACAAAGAAAATCGTATTTTGTAGATAATTAACTTATAATATTGATTTTTGTAATCGCAATTCTAACCTACTATTCTAGAAACAACTCTGTTTAATTACAATTCGTTCACCCTTTAACTATCTGACTGAGAAATTCAGCCATTTACTGTCATTCCATTATTCATTCAGGGCTTACGATGCATGGCTAATCAGCTAATAGTACATACATTTTACCAGCGATTTTTTTTATGTAATAAGTCGGCAAACGAGCAGACGGATTACCTGATGGTAAGCAATCAGCGCCGTCCATGGACACCCGCAACGGAGGAGTGCGTTGCCGACCTTTTGGAGACTAGGGATTTAGAGATTTAAGAATTAAAGAGAGTGGCAGAGTCATCAGGATCATAACATTATATACTATACATAGTGTGTGTATGATTGTATGTAATTATGTAACGTTATATGTAAGTTCATATGTAAGTATACATATATGTATTTACTTGGTATTGAATGATATATATATGTATTATTTGTGTAGATTTATTATAGTGGTATATACTTTCTTCAGCCTGTTATAATTTCAAAAATTTCATGCTTGCTTCTTGCATCTGCCATTGGTATTCTTCTCTGCATCACCCAAAGGTCAGACTGGTAGAGAATGCTCAAAGCATTAAGTCCACCTTGTGTACAATATCTTGTGCATGAAGCTTATAATAAATAAATAAATAAAAATTAAGGAAGGGCAAGGATTCACTCACACGGCGAAACACAACGCTGTGGTTGTTTCACGCCGGTTTTCTGTGAAGCCGCGGTATCACTCCGGTGCATGGCTCTCCCACACTTAACTACTTTAGCGATACAAGAAATAATAAAATAAAACAAGAAACTTTTACAATAACTTTATTTAACAAATCAACAGCAAAATAACAAAATAAATAAGTAATATTATGATAATAACTTAAATACATTCTTTGTATTACATACATAATTATTAATTGATAAAAATAATGAGTCAGCTTTATAGAAAACTCAGCCGGGTTAGCGGGTCAAGCCCAGTACCCGAGCATACGTTCCGCGCGCGCCTCTAAGAGCCAATAGACCACCACAGACGGGGCCCTAAAGGGCTGATGTTCAGCCGGGGTTGCGGGGTAAGCGCAATGAAGCACCGCGACCTCGGCCCAGAGCAGGAGAAGGAACGGGGGGGTTTTTAGTCAGTAAGAGTCTGACACTCCCTCCCGCCCGGCCCTGGGCGGAAGAAAATTTGATGATTTTTCCTACTCAAATAAAACAGGTTTATAGAAAACATTTGAATTCTTTTTAATCCTTTAATCGTAGTAATTCGAGACACATAGGGCGCCCTCCAGCTAGGTAGGCGGATTGACGACAGCGTAATGAGCTCAGTGGCGTGCAAATGTAGAGACCTATGTCCAGCAGTGAACGATATTAGGCTGATGATGATGTGTCCCTTTATTGAGGAAGCCATCACACTACGATCACTAGGAGCCGGAGATCTGCAGAAAACCACGTGCATGCAGTTAGTATTAAATTGAATTTTGTTTAAGGAAAAATATTTTTTTTTTTGGAATAGGAGGCAAACTGTTTTCAATGACCTGCATGTCCAGCAGTGAACAAAAACAGGCTGATAAATAATAATAAAAGAGATATAACCTGAAATCTATCATTGAACTTTTTCTATCTTTCTTTCTTTTTATCAGGTATGAGGAACAGGGTGGAAAGTTCCTCAACCTCCATTAAAAAGCGAGGATCCTCCGACCAGGCGAGGTGTTCGTGCCTGGTGGGCTACTGCCCGACGGTTGTTGTCGGAATATCTGTATGGGTGCTAATAGTGTTGAAAACTCTTATAGCGCAATGTAGACTCTGGCCCGTGATTGGTGCTGTTGTTAAGGTAGTGCGCTAGATGTCGCTACAAACTTATGACAATTTTTGAATCCCTACGCTCCCTGCATCCTTGCCCAAATCTCCTAAACTCCAACCGTCTGATAACGCACTCATAACTCCTCTGATGGAATCCGTATACATGGGCAGTGCCGACTGCTTACCATCAGGTAATCCGTCTGCTCGTTTGCAGACAAAATTTTTTTTTATGTAATAGATTTACAAACGAGCAGACGGATTACCTGATAGTAAGCAATCAGCGCCGCCCATGGACACCCGCAACGGAGGAGTTACGAGTGCGCTGCCGACCTTTTAGGGATTAGGGATTTGGAGATTTAGGGATTGGGGGAGGGGAAGGATTGGGCCTCCGGTAACCTCACTCACACAGCGAAACACAACACTGTGGTTATTTCACGCCGGTTTTCTGTGAGGCCGTGGTCTCCGGTCAAGCCGACCCATTCGTGCCGAAGCATGGCTCTCCCTCACTTAAAAGATTTCATAATAATCTACTTTAGAACAAAAAAATCTTTACCCAAGTATTACGTAAGTACCTAATTGTAACTTAAAACCTCTTGGCGTAATAAATAAGCATAAAATATTGCAAAATGCGTACATAATTACAAATACGTCAACTTCATAAAATTGCAATTGTTACCTACATATGTTCAAATATGCATGGCAAACAATATTTTATGTAGTAACATTTGTTACATATTTAATTAAAAAAAAGGTCACCAATGACGAATGCTTTTCACACACAAGTGTAACCTTACTTTCCTACCATTTACAACACATCATCAGCCTACAAGTGCCCACTGCTGAGCAAAGGCCTCTTCTCACACGGAGAAGGTTTGAGCATTAACCACCACGCTTGCTCAAGGCGGATTGGCGATTTCAAACTTATAATTAGAAATTATTAAGTCGAGGTTTCCTCACGATGTTTTCCTTTACCGGATGTCAGTGGTGTTTAAATAATCATAGAAAGTACATATAACTCGGAAAAAGTCACTTTGGTACTTGCCAGGTTTCGAGCCCGCACCCTCATGCATGAGGCACCTGGCGTCCGACTACGATATGAGAAAGATGAATAGTTTGTTTTTTTATGTTATTTGCTGACAAACGATTATTCCTATTACCTGATGGTAAGCAAACAGCGACGCCAATGGACACCCGAAACCGCAACACCAGAGGATGTGCGTTGCTGGTTATTTAGGAATTATTGAATTAAGGTTTCGGAGATTTAGGGATTGTGGTTGTTTCACAGTGGTATTCTGTGAGGCCGTGGTATCATGGCTATCCCACACAACATGGACTTTCTTGCTCGTTCTTCTCCATTCGAAACTACAATTTGGAACGAGCACCTAGCTTCACTGACGAACAGACTGACAGACTACTTTTCTATTTTGACGTTTCAAAAGTATTATGGTTTAGTTGGAATAAATGATTTTGACTTTAAAACCTAGGCTATCTAAAAATCTAGATCGCCGGGGGTTATCTTGATGCGACGCGTGGGCAGCTCCCATATCTTGATGTTACCACTTGAATCCGCTGCGGCGATCCGACATACACTGGAAAAAAATACAGTATAAGACATTTAATTTTAAAAAAACGACATACTCAAGGGAAGTAACTGGGGAAATCTTATTAATGAGCTGTCTAACTCCACAAACGAAACGCAACGCGGAAAAAGTCATACATACTTATAAAATACTAGCTTCCGCCCGCGTGGTATGTTGATAAAAAGTATTCTATGTCCTAATCTGAAGTGTATCCTTTTTTTTGTGAGGGGAAAATCATCAAATGACTCCCGCCCAGGGCCGGGCAGGAGGGAGTGTCAGACTCTTACTGACTAAAACCCCCCTGTTCCTTCTCCTGCTTTGTGCGGAGGTCGCGGTACCTCATTGCGCTTACCCCGCAACCCCGGCTGAACATCAGCCCTTTAGGGCCCCGTCTGTGGTGGTCGAATGGCTCTTTGAGGCGCGCGCGGAACGCTACGCGCCGTACGCTCGGGGAAGTGTATCCTTTGCCTGTGCCAAATTTCATCCAGATCCGTCCAGCCGTTTTGGCGTGATTGAGTAACAAACATCCAAACATCGTAACTTTCACATTTATAATCTTAGTAAGATTTTTCTTTCTTCCGCCATAGGGGTACCTCCTTATCTGGCGTCGCCCAAGGAGAAGTTAGGAGTCCGTTGCAAATTAGGCCTTTTTTTTGTCAGGGGAAAATCATCCAATGACTTCTCCCGCCCAGGGTAAGGCGAGAGAGAGTGTCAAACTCTTACTGACTAAATACCCCTCGTTCCTTCTCCTGCTCTGGGCCGAGGTCGCGGTGCCTCAATGCGCTTACCCCGCAGCCCCGGCTGTGCAAATTAGGCCTTGCCGTTGAGAAGTAGGCCTTCGTTTATCTTTGTTTTGGTAATAAGGTTCACTTTTAGTTTAGATAGCTTGGATAAATGCAAAGAGGTGTTGCTTGAACGGATTTATTTTCACACTAGTTGTTATTATAATATTACAATGATTTAAAAGGATGGCTTCTTACTCATACTACAATTGGTACCTACACACACATGCACATGTATCGAACAATCTTAATTAGGTATACAGCGAAACACATTAGGACAGAACGACATTGGCAACTACGGGACTCCTCGTAACTAATAGTTTATGAGAATGTATTAGGTATATGTTTGTTACGCTATCACGTAAAAACGGCTAGACCTATTTGGTTGAAATTTATGTATGTAGATGGGTGATACCCTTTTTTGTCAGGGGAAAATTATCAAATGACTTCTCCCGCCCAGGGTAAGACGAGAGAGTAATAATAATAATAATAATTCTTTATTGACAAAGAGTGGCAGACTCTTACTGACTAAAAACTCCACCGTTCCTTCTCCTGCTCTAGGCCGACGCCGCGGTTACTCATTGCGCTTACCCCGCAACCCCGGCTGAACATCAGCCCTATAGGTCCCCGTCTCTGGTGGTCTATTGGCTCTTTAAGGCGCGCGCGAAACGCTACGCGCCGTACGCTCTGGCCTGGTTCTGGTCGGGCGGCGAGCTACCCTTACTCGCCGACCGCAGACCCGCGATGGGTGATACCCTGGATCTAATATGCTACTTTTTATCCACTATGCGGGCGAAATCTTAAGCGGAAGCTAGGTCCATATAAATATTTCAAAAGTTAGATTGGAATAATACTTTGAATTCAACTCATCTCACCTAGTCTGATTGACTTTGAGGCATACGACACACCCGCCGGTTCCAGTCAACCCCTCAACGGGCACTCGACGACCGCTGTTCAAGTTAAACACCTGTGTCAATATAACAGAAAAATATTAAAAGAAATAAAAGTATTCGTATGTACAAAATTATATACCTAATTTACTATCGACCCGCTCTGGCTTCGCACAATTACAATGTTGATACTAAATTTCTCCACTATTTAATGGATGTTATTATACATATAAACCTTCCTCTTCAATCACTCTGTCTATAAAAAACCGCATCGAAATCCGTTGCGTAGTTTTAAAGGTTTAAGCGTACATAGGGATATAGGGACAGAGGAAGCGACTTTGTTTTATACTAGGTATGTAGTGGAACACATAATTGCCATTAATATATTACTATTGGAACTTGTTCCCGTAGTAGACGCTGAGGTGAAGACTGAATTTAGATACACGACACATCATCATCATCAGCCTACAAGTGCCCACTGCTGAGCTAAGGCCTCTTCTCACGCGGAGAAGGTCACCACGCTTGCTCAATGCAGGTTGGCGATTTCAAACTTATAATTTGAAATTATAAGTCTAGTTTTCCTCATCATGTTTACCTTCACCGTATGTCAGTGGTGTCTAAATCATAGAAAGTACATATAACTCGGAAAAACTCACATTGGACATTCGTTCGATACACGACACGGTATATAATAAAATAAATACAGAAAAAAATAAACCTATTAATTAAAATAAATAGCAACTTCGCTTATCACTACATAGTATAAAACAAAGTCGCTTTCTCTGTCCCTATATCCCTATGTACGCTTAAATCTTTAAAACTACGCAACGGATTTTGATGCGGTTTTTTAATAGATAGAGTGATTGAAGAGGAAGGTTTATATGTATAATAACATTGCAGTCTTGCGAAGCAGGGACAGGTCCCTAGTTATTTATATCCTTTATCTTTCTTTATTTAAAAAAAACGTTGCCCCTCACTAGAATTTTCTCCTGTGTCGTGGGGTGCGGTTACAAACATACAATTTCACATACACATCACACCCAGACACGGAACAACAATTTGTGTAACACACAAAGAGTTATTCCGTGCGGGAATCGAACCCGCGACACGTTGCACGGCAGCCAGTTGCCCAGCCACCGCACCAACCGTGCAGTCATATATTACATTTCTTATATTTATATAAATAAATGGATATATATAAGAAATAAGAATATGTTTTTTTCGTTGTCAAGATAACTTAGTAACTTAGACAGACAAGGGAAGAAGATCATCAAATCTCTTCTCAGTCAGTCTCAGAGAAGATATTAATGGAGTTTCTTGCTCGTTCTTCTCCATTCGAAACTACAATTTGGAACGAGCACCTAGCTTCACTGACGAACAGACTGACAGACTACTATTCTATTTTGACGTTTCAAAAGTACCTATTTATGGTTTAGTTGGAATAAATGATTTTGATTTGATTTGATTTGAGAAGATTCAGACTCTTACTGACTAAAATCCACCCCGTTCCTTCTCCTACTCCAGCCTCAGAAACTTTTTGTTGCCCTTGAAGAATTACCTGAAGCAGTTGCGAATCCGGTTTTGCCAACCCCAGCACAATCACGGATGGGTTGTTTGGCAGCCAGGACATGCAGGAGACGGACTTATCGATGTTGATCACCTGGAAATTGGAGTTTAAGAGAACCAGGTCCATTAAAATGGTATACTGATGCTCCATAAGTTACTAAAGGACAATAATCCTCAAAATAATAATACCTAAGTGTTGGAGAGCCATGCCTCGGCACGAATGGGTCGGCTCGACCGGATTGATATCACGGTCTCACAAAAAACCGGCGTGAAACAACGACAGCGTTGTGTTTGAGTGAGGTGACCGGAGGCCCAACCGTTCTGCTTTACCAACCCCTATAACTCCAAAAGGTCGGCAACGCACTCGTAACTCCTCTGTTGTTGCGGGTGTCCATGGGTGGCGCTGATTGCTTACCATCAGGATACCCGTCTGCTCGTTTGCCATTCACATAAAAAAACCGTCAACGCACTTTTAGTTTTTCTGGTGTCATTCGCTGCTTAGTACTCAAAATTATCCATAAGCGGTGCTGATTGCTTACCATCAAGTATATATCTAAAAAAATCCACTGCCCGGATATTAATAACCAAAAGTCATTAACTTCCCCTTTGACCGTCGTGGAAATCGAACCCGCGACACTTTGAACAGTAACCCATCACTAAGCCACTGCACCAACCGTGCATTCAATTAAAAATCTATACTTAACCTTTCAGTCAGATTGATTGTGATCAAGGGCAAGTTATTATTTGGTTAGATTTCATATTTTGACACAGCAAGGACTGAGTTCTTCATTTTGATTCTCTCAGTAACAAAACCTACAGATAAATAAATCCTGACTACCCAGGCTGAAGACCAGGGCATCTGCAAAAATTCCAGCCAAATTTTCAAAACCTGATAGCGAAAATATATAATTTATACAAACCTTCAAGGGACTAGGTTGACTAATATCATAGATTCTAACTTCAGAATCAATTGAAGCAGACACGAAGACCCCAGGCTTTTGGTAACTGAACGCCACATCCAGGACATAGCCTATATGTCCTTGAAACACCTCATAGACAGGATCAACGCATTTACTATCAACAATTGGCTGATAAGTCTTTATCTTGCAAAGGTACAAAGGTCCTGAAGCCTCTCCTACCACGAAGATGTCATCAGCAACTTTCTCCTCACTGGGTCGCAAAGGATAGGTCTTTATAAAGTCAAAGCAAGTTATATTAACACCATTCATATTCCTGGAGCCGTTTAAGCAATAGCAGATAATGTTTTCAAATATTTTCTGGCTGGCGTTCACACGCCATACATTGATGGTGCCATCGCATCCAGCTGAAATGAGAATCTGGTCGGACGCACCCCGTCTTTTCCCAGTACTCATGATAAACATTGTGAGGAAGATGTTAGCGAGGGTGGATCTGCCCAGTGTAAGCTAGTCACGCGCTTCGAATCATGGGCCCCAGCTGGAGAAGTCAGCAAAATCGCATCCAAATTGCTCAAGTTACATATAACAACTTCTCCAGAACCTGTTCCATAAGCCAATAGAGCTGACACTGAAGGGTGATATAGCAATTTAGTTACACAGCTTTTCTCCGTCAAATCTAGGGTCCGGACAAAAGTGTCTCCAGCAGTTCTCTTGATAGTGAAAATGCGGATCAAACCGTCTTCGACACACCAGTTTTTGTGCTGGAATCTGCCGACAGATACGGCGATGGAATTACCAGCGCTGCTCCAAGACATATCGAGTATACAACGCGACTGGTCTCCTCCAGCCATACCAGGTAAATCGGACAGTTTAATCTCTTGAAACAACTTCGCGTTTAACACCTCTTCCTCATCAGAGTCCGAGGAATTGTAAAGCAATTCTTTGTCGCTTATTTCTAGTTGATCAAGCATTTTTGGCACGACCCTTCTTAAGAATTCAGTTAGTAATGGCGGTGGGTATTCCTTTAAAACTTCTTCTTGAGCGTTCAAATCTTCAGCTGTGACCGAAGACCCGGTTTCCTTAGAGACATTGGTCTGTGACGACACTCCAGATTCAGCGAATTCAGTTGTTTGAGTTGACGAGTCCTTTTCTTCGGTTTTATTCAGTGTGACTGAGTCAAAACCCACTGCTTCTCCATCGTAACCACTTAGGTGCGACATTATTATTGTTTTTTTAAAACAATTACGCTAAATATGTTCTCCAAATGTCACTGATGTTTATAAACAGTCTTTTGTTGTTTGCCCCGTTGCCATGGTTACCGTGAATGTGTTATTTTTCTGTTGTCAGGCGTTACTGTTTTAAAAAAGTATTTTCTAAGCGGCTTTTGGGTACAAGAGGGGATTATTAATAGTTTTTCGATAATTCAGTGCGCGAATTATTTATGTGCACGTATCGAAATGAGAAATCTTTTGATTCGTTTTAATTTCGAAAGAAAAATAGTTTTTAATGGATTCATGGACAAACACAAAGAGGAAAAATTCAATTAAATCTTACTATTAATATTATAAATGCGAGAGTTACGATGTTTGTTACACAATCACGCCAAAACGACTGGACGGATCTGTATGAAATTTGGCACGGGCAAAAGATACAGTCCGGAATAGGACATACATAGGCTACTTTTTATCAACACACACTACACGGGGAAGCCGCGGTCGGAAACTAGTTTTAAATTTAATTAGAAAATTTAAGGAAAGAAATGAATCACTATCTTTTATATATAAAAAAGAATCGCAGAATGTGTTGGTATGCGTATAACTCAAGAACGCCTGGACCGACTTTGTCAATTCTTTTTTTGTTGTATTTATTATTGACAGGGGAAGGTTCTTATCAAAGAAAATATTAGAAAAGTAGAGGGGAATATTGGGAAAAAGTGACCTATTGTACAAAAGAATGTAGTTAAATAAAACCAAATTTGTATTCAATAAAAATATTTATTTATTTATTTAAAAACTAAAGGTTGTTTTTTCAATGGGTAGATAAAAGTTATCTGGGGAATAATTATGATGCTGTCGCGTCACAATGTTTGTGTAAGACAGTGACAGCAACAATTGTATTCCTCAGATAACATTTATTTGACTATTGAAAACTCAGCCCTAAGAGGAATAATACATTTGCAGGAAAATAATTGTATGCACGGCAGTGCACCGCCAAGTCAATCGATAAAATTAAAATGTAGGTATAAATAAAACTCTTAAAAGAATATCTTAAAAAGTTACGATTCGAAATATTGAAAAAAAAAATGCGACATTAAATTATATAAAAATAAAATTCTATCACTTAAAATTAAGTTTAACTAGTGAGAGTCGACCAGTTTTTTTATAAAAACCCTTTTTTAATACATCATTATAATTAATCTCTTGTTTAAACCAATCGAATTTACAAATCTTTAAAAATATACCTTATATATGTCACTTTTGATGATCACTACACAGTATAAAACAAAGTCGCTTTCTCTGACCCTACATCCCTATATACGCTTGTATCTTTAAAACTACGCAACGGATTTTGATGCGGTTTTTTTATAGATAGAGTGATTGAAGAGGAAGGTTTATATGTATAATAACATCCATTAAATAGTGGAGGATTAGTATCAGCATTGTAGCCATGCGAAGAAGGAGCCGAGGTCGCTAGTAATTTTATAACTCTCAAACAGAATCGCCTAACTAACACAACTGAATGTTTATGTAGTTCGAACTATTTAGTAGATGTTTATGTGGAGTTTGCATAAAATTAGTCGAGTTTATTTTTCAGTTAGAACCTACGTAGCGAAGTATGTACCAGTCACTAGTTATTACATACAAAAATAAATCTCAGAATGTTTTGATAAGCGCACTCAAGAACGCCTGGACCGATTTTGCCAATACGGTAGTTTCCAACTAGTCATGATCAATACTTTTAACCAAATGTCAAAAACGATTCTTTTGTATGAAATTTCTATTCAACTCTTAATTACGACGACATAGTATTTTTGAGTCAAATAGCTTACTTATTTCTTAAAAAATATTGAAATTCTAGTGTATAGCCAGATCGATGAATAAAAGTATAGTTATTTTTCAATATTTTATTGTATTGAAACGTCGAATCAATTTATTTTTGACTTAGGAAACTGACCAATTAATGTTTTGTTGTGATTCTTACCGTCAGGAGATTTTTATGAAAGAAAATTTCTGATTTTTTGTAAAATAGCCACCTCTACCGACAAAAGTACCTAGTTTTCAATAAAGTAAGTATAGGATTTTGTTATTGTATAGTGTTATTTAAAGGTTCTTGAGTCATAGTTTGAAATTAGGGATTTTTGTAAAATAGCCACCGACATATAAGTTGCGAATTTCTCTAGTCTGTCAACTACGCAATTTTATTTTATTTTTATTAGACTTGGGACATTTCTCCACAATCGTTGAATATTCAATTTGACATTTCAAATGACAGTTGCAAAATAAAAGAATTCAAATGCTTCTAGTATGACGCAACCTTGACTTTTTCTATATAACTATATAAAAATCAATGCCACTTTTCATTGTAATGTTATAACTCAACAATAACTTTACCGATTTGGCTCATTTTGAGAAAATTAAAAAAAATAATAATTTAGAAAAACTGTAAAATCGACATCCACGCTGGCGGAGCCGCGGGCAACAGCTAATAATTTCTAATAAAAGTTTGAAATCGCCAATCCGCCTTGAGCTAGCGTGGTGATTAATACTCAAACCTTCTCCGTGTGAGAAGAGGTCTTTGCTCAGCAGTGGGTGCTTATAGGGTGACGATTAATATTACCTACGCATTTATCATCTATTAAGCTTACGTGGACACTTCTGAATAATGTTATGACGATTAAGTAATAAAAAGAACAATTTGAAACGAAACAGTGCATAATTTATGTTATTTTTACGACTTGATATGAACATAAAATGTTAAAACAATCGATTTGTATTTTACGATACCGTTCTTATTTCTTTTATATACATATACAATATAAAAGAAAGTCGTGTTAGTTACTCCAGTTATAACTCAAGAACGACTGAACCGATTTAGCTGAAAATTGGCAGGGGGGTAGTTTAGAGCCAGGAGAAGGACATAGGATAGAGTAGGTAGTCTAGGTTAGGTAGAGTAGGGTAGGCAGTTTAGGGTAGGTAGGGTACGGTAGGGTAGGTAGACTAGGGTAGGTAGAGTAGGGTAGGTAGTGTAGGTTAGGTAAGGTAGGTAGAGTAGGGTAGGTAGAGTAAGGTACGTAATCAAATGACGGGACCGACGCCGAGGGTAAGAGCTAGTTTCTTATATAAGTAAGTAGGTACAAAATTTTGCGCGCGACTGTGTTCGCGTGGAATAGTGTCTTCCTGCAGATTTTTGGTATAAAAACTACCCTATGTCCTTTCTCGAGTTTCAAACTATGTCTGTACTAAATTTCACAGAAATAGGTTCAGTAGTTTAGGCGTGAAGAAAGGACAGACAGAGTTACTTCGCATTTATAATATTAGTTTGGATTTCCATCAATTCTGACTTTTCTTTTTATTACCTACTTACTATAAACTAGTGCTTGACTGCGATCCCACCTGATGGTAAGCAGTGATGCAATCGTTGATGGTAACGCGCACTAGTTTATTAAGAGCCTATTCATGACATTATTTTTGTAATTTATTCTTCCGATTACATTTATATTGAAGTCCTTTTTTAAAACACTAGATACTAGTTGTTCATGCAAACTTCATTCCGCCTAAAATTAACTTAATGTTTTCTGACTTTTTTGACATTGCCTGAATGATTCTCCTGAATATTTCAAAGCGAAATTTAGGCAAATCTGACCAGCCATTCTCGAGATTTAGTGAAACTAACGAATAGCATTTCATTTTTATATATGTACTAGCTTACGACCGCAGTTTCGCACGCGAAGAAAAGTATTAGGGATTTTAAAAACAGCAGCGTTTAAAGCGATAGCTCGAGTAAAATATTCATAATTTATAGCCTATAGTACTCAGGAACATTGTAGCTATCTATCAATGAAAGAATCGTGGAAATCCGACCAGCGGTTCCAAAGATTACCCCCTTCATACAAACTTACAAATTTTACCTCTTTATAATGATAATATTATAGACAAAATTTTGAGTTTTAAAATTGACCGAGTTGGCGATAAGTGACCTTCGAAAGATATATAATAATATAATTAAAAACATAATACCAAATCCATATTTCCTTCCCCAAAAATAATTTAAAACCCAATGATATCCCTAATCTGTTTTAAAATAACGAACAAAAAGACTTAAAAACAAAAAAAAAGTTATAAATAAATACGGTAGTTTCCAACTAGTCAAATTCAATACTTTTATCCAAATGTCAAAAACTATACTTTTCTATGAAATTTGTATGAAACATTGAGTTACGACGTCATAGTATTTTTGCGTCAAATAGCTTACTTATTTCTTAAAAATGAGCTAAAAAATATCTAAAACATAGTGTATCGATCGATCGATGAATAAAAGTATAGTCATTTTTCAATATTTTATAGTATTGAAACGTCGAATTAATTTATTGTTGACCTAGGAAACTACCCAATATAACTTTATTCGTTATTCTTTGAAATCAAAAAAAGAACAAGTCGTATTTTTATAAAAAACCGGTCAAGTGTACAAATTAGAAAAATAAAATACTTAAAGAGATTTTTATGTAGAGATGTGAATTAGGTAATTTTGTTCAATTTCAAGTTCAAGGGCTGATTTTTCAATGGTTAGATAAAAGTTACCCGGGCAAAAATTATGATACTGTCGCGTCACAATGTTTGTATAAGACAGTGACAGCAACAATTTTATTCCTCAGATAACATTTATCTGACTATTGAAAAATCAGCCATTAAAATTAAATTTATAAGAATGACGATACAATATTTAATACAGGATATAAAGTAAAAAAAAAACTTTATACAAAGCAAAATACACCGCCTTAACGTCGGTTTCACATTGACAAAACACGTGACTCAACGTGACACACAAGTATATTTTCTGACAGTAAAAATGTGCAATAAAACCTCTTTTCTGGCACTACACGACACGCCATAATGTAATAATATATATAAGCTTTTACATACACCAATTCTGAAAAAAAAAAGGAAAATTCTAACACCCGGTTTCCGAAAGGCCGATCAATGTTAAAATCAATTTAATCTCTTGTCAAGTCATCTGATTTATTGACTGAATTATCAACAACCAATCGGATGACTTGACAAGAGATTTAACAGGAGATAAGTTGATTTTAGCGTTGACAAGCCTTTCAGAAACCGGGTGTAAGTCTCTCTCTCTCTCTATGAAAGAAGCCAAGAATTTTGCCACACGAAAATACTCCTTATTGCATCACAAACACATCTCTACATTTAATTTAAACTTATATACGAGAGCACCTATATTAAAGTAAATAATATAATTAAAATATGTATAATGTACTGGCTAGAATACAGATGAATATATGCACAAGTGTAACTCACATAAGCATATGAAAATACACCAATTTGTCAAAATTGTTTATTAAATTTTCAACTTTAAAACTTAATACTAAAAGTTTGATGTCAGTTAAATCTAACTGAACTAACATTAGCTAGACCATGCAGGTTATGAAAAAGGAGACTGGTCGCTACCTGAAAAACCATTAGCCTGTCTGTCCCTGAAAATTTGTAGTCTTTATACTTTATTTTTCAGCCACCAGCCGCGCTGCCGTCGATAACTAGTAGTTTTTTTATGGTATAGGTCGGCAAACAAGCTTACCAATTCCCTGGTGGTTATCAATAATTTTTAATTATTCAAATACCTTTGTATCTTGTGAACCAGTAGCTAAGGAGATTAGCGCGTTCAAACAAACACAAAACAAACAGCTCTATAATATTAGTATAGATGACACCTGCCTAATTTGACAGCTGTCAAATGAACGTCAAAATATTTCATTTCGAAGCAGGATATTCTTTTATAAACTCCAAAACAAAACATGTCTGCCATTATAAATTTGCATTTTTTTAATAAGACCTTGATATAATTTTGTGCTTTTACAAGGTTGTGAGTCATCACAGAGTTACTAGGTAGTAAAATATTTGTTTATATCTGTTACCTGTGCATAAACAAAGGAAACCAGATAAAAAACTGTCTAGGATAGAATTCATCATTGACCGCCATCTTGTCGACAGATTTGCTGACAAGAGATTGAGGGAACAGTTTCTTTGCCCACTAGTTGACGTTTATCAAACCAGCCACCGGTTTATCCAATCACCGCAATCCAAAATTTGAATGACCAATCAGGTGATAGTAGCTAATTCGCTATTGGACAAAAAGACTATGATTGACACTGGCGACATCTAGTGTGCAAAAAAAACAGTTAGCTTACATTAAGACACGTCTTAAAATTGTATTTCTTGTAAGCAAATCTATAAGGAGGTTTAAAATGACGATTTGTTAGGATATAAGCTACAAATACCTATATTTGAGATATATTTTTTGTTAAAATACTTATGTTTTTTATTTTTATTATATTAAGGGCTGATTTTTCAATAGTGAGGAATAAAACTGTTGCTGTCACTGTCATATACAAACATTGTGACGCGACAGCATCATAATTATTCCCCAGGTAACTTTTATCTAACTATTGAAAAATCAACCTTAACTACATAATATTGTATGGTTTAAGGTTGAAGTAATTCGTTTGATTATACTATAGGACTCGTTCTTACAATACCCTCTGGAGTCATCATCATCATCAGCCTATAAGTGTCCACTGCTGAGCAAAGGCCTCTTCTCACACGGAGAAGGTTAGAGCATTGATATACACGCTTACTCACCGATGTGACATTTTCCGAATAATATTTACTTTCTAACATTTTTAGACACCACTGACATACGGTGAAGGAAAACATCGTGAGGAAACGTGGATTTATAATTCAAAATCTAAGTTTGAAATCGCCTATCCACTTTGAGCAAGCGTGGTCAATACTGCTCATTCCCTTTTCAGGGACCTTAGCTCAGCAGTGGGCATTTATGGATTGATTATATAGTAATTTGTAATTGATTTCCTGAACCCATCATGTTCGAAAATTAAGAGTAATTAATTACATTTCTTTTTTCATTTTTAAATGACCTTGAAATAAAAGTGATAACCTGTTTTTAAACGAATCATGAGTTTGACAAATCCAATTACTTGAAATTCATTACAATATTAACACTTAATTGTATTCAGTTTACAATATAGATTTCTTTTAAATGTTCATTTAAGGAATATTCTTCTTCTGAGAACCTATTCTTAAAGCCTCTACGGTTTTTAACAAGCATTAGACGTCGCCACCATCAGTTGACTGAATTGACGATGACGAAAGATCACGCAAAATATGTATGACAAATTTTGATGCGGCGTGATATCGGTTAATCTTCTTATATATAAAAATGGATCGCAAAATGTGTTGGTAAGCGCATAACTCAACAACGCCTGGACCAATTTTGCTAATTCTTTTTTATTGTGTTTGTTATTGTCAGGAGAAGGTTCTTATCAAAGAAAATATTAGGAAAGTAGAAGGGAAGATTAGGAAAAAGTGACCCTTTGATAGCGAGATAGTTTTACCTGTGCGAAGCGGGGGTGGGTATGGGGATAATTTTTTATCATCATGGGTGCATCCTAATGGATCTGATCGACCGGAGTGATACCACGGCCTCACAGAAAATCGGCGTAGAACAGCGTTGTGTTTTGCCGTGTAAGTGAGGTTACTGGAAGACCTATCCTTTCCCAATCCCTAATGCCCAAAAAGATCGACAACGCACTCGTAACTGCTCTGTTGTAGCAGATGTCCAAGGGCATGTTGGTAATTTGTCGATCGATAAAAAGAAAATCGGGTACACGCGTGTCGCTAGACAGTAAATCTCGCTGCACGACTAACTGTATCACGTCATCTACATAGCTGATAAGGATACCACAATAAAATCGCTCAATAAACTCCAATAAATCGTCCAATAAGATCCAAATGCATAAAATTGCACGCTTTTACGATCGCACGACGCAATTAAGGTATTGCCATTGAATATTTTTAGTGTCGGAGAGTCATGCTTCGGCACGAATGGGTCGGCTCGACCGGAGTGATACTACCGGCTTTAGAGAAAACCGGCGTAAAAACCACTAGTGTTATGTTTCAACGTGTAAATGAGGTTAATCATCATCATCATCAGCCTATAAGTGCCCACTGCTGAGCGAAGGCTACTTCTCATACGGCGAAGGTTTGGGCAATGCGGGTTGGCGATAGAAATTATAAGTCCAGGTTTCCTCACGATGTTTTCCTTCACCGTATGTCAGTGGTGTCTAAATAATCATAGAAAGTACATATAACTTGGAAAAAAATCACATTGGCACTTGCCAGGTTTTGAACCCTCATGCATGAGAAGCGGGCCTTAACCTCGGGGCCACCACGATCTATGAGTGAGTTCACTGGAGGCTGAGTTCATCCTCTTTACCCACAATCCGCAAAGCCCTAAGCCCTAAATGGCCAGAACGTCAATGGGCGGCGTTGATTGCTTACCAACTATTACTATAACGAGCTAAACACTATATAATGAAAAAATATTTAAACAAATAGGACCTTGGCAAATTAGATCAATTTTTATATGCGATAAAAATAATTGGCTACTACATAATTAGTTGAGATTAATTAGCACTAAAATGTTATATATTATAAATAATAATTTATGAATAACACGCAAGTAAACGCGTGCTTCTGTGAATAAATTTTCAAATAAAGCAAAGACTGACTTGATTTCTCCTGCCCTGGTGAAGTGAGAGAGAGTGTCAGACTCTTACTGACTAAAAACCCCCCGTTCCTTCTCCTTTTTCGAACCGGTTTGCGGTACACTGTTCCTCTTTCACCCTGGGCGATTTGTACGGCGCGTAGCGTTCCGCGCGCGCCTCAAAGAGCCATTAGACCATCACAGGGCTGATGTTCAGCCGGGATTGCGGGGTAAGCGCAATGAGGCACCGCGACCTCGGCACAGAGCAGGAGAAGGAACAGGGGGGTTTTTAGTCAGTAAGAGTCTAACACTCCCTCCTGCTCGGCCCTGGGCGGGAGAAGTCATTCGATGATTTTCCCCTCACAAAAAAAACCCTGGGCGATTTTCATTCCTTGAATGGATAAGGGACCACTGATACACGGTGAAGGAAAACATCGTGAACAAACCTGGACTTTCTTATGGTTGGAATTGGATTTCCAATAAGTTAGTTAGCCAATCAGAGCAAGCGCGGTGATAATGATCATTGCTTTTCCATGTGAAAAGAGACAGTGACCGGTCTTTTCGGAACTAGGGGTTTCTTTTATGGACGGCAAACGAGCATACGGATTACCTGATGGTAAGCAATCAGCGTCGCCAATGGACATATAAGGAGTTACGAGTGGGTAGCCGGCCTTTTAGGGATAAAGGTTTCGGATATTTAAAGATTGGGCCTCCGGTAACCTCACTCACACGGCGGAGCACAACGCTGTGGTTGTTTCACGCCGGTTTTCTGTGAGGCCGTGGTATCACTCCGGTCGAGCCGACCCATTCGTGCCGAAGCTTGGCTCTCCTAAACTTGGTGGCAGATATTTAGGGACTGGGGAAGGGAAAATAGGATTGGGCCTCTTAGTTACCGAAGTAAAGCCACACAGAACCAATGCTTGCATGACTGATAAAACTGAAATGAGGTCATACATTCTCTATGATCATTGACTCGAAAAATAACAATAGAGTCTTGTGTACAAAACAATTGGATCATCACTTCGTTAAGACTTATTAAAAGAACAATACATAGGATATACTGTAGTTCCTACCAACCATTTTAAAACCAAAACAAAAACATAACCTCAAAATCTTTAATTTTAATAAATAAAGTTCTTTGATCTGATATCTCGGCAAACGAGCAGACGGATTACCTGATGGTAAGCAATCAGCGCCGCCCATGGACACTTGTAATACCAAAGGAGTAACTACAAGTGCGTTCCCGACCTCTTGTGGGTTGTTAGAGATTTACGGATAGGAGATTTAAGAGGTTTAAAGATGGGGGTAAAGGATTGGTCAGAACCTCGCTCTCACGGCGAAATATAACGTAAGTGTTCCTTCACGCCGGTCTTCTGTGAGGCCGTGGTATGACTCCGGTCGAGCCGGCCCATTCGTGCCGAAGCATGGCTCTTCGAAACAATGTTTTATGAAGACAATAAATAGGCAAATGTGTACATTATGTAACCAGTATTTGCCAGTTAATAAATATTACCTACGCAATTGTAAATTATCAATCTATTAAGCTCAATACCGCAGTACTTTAAATGAACAAAAACTGAATAGATCCAGAAAATTGCACACGCCGAAAAAAAGTGTCCGTTTTTCCATCTTAAGAAAAAATTGCCAATCACTAGCGTTTTTTTCTGTGACGCAGGTCCGTTTACAAACATACAATATCACAAACACATCACACCCAGACTCACGGAACAACAATTTGAAGATCACACAAAGAGTTGTTCCGTGCGGGTTTTAAAACCGCGAAATTGAGCGATAGCTTAGCCCAGGTACATAACCTTAAACTAACCAAAAATTTCTTGAAAAATGTTCCTTAAATAAACAGGAATAATGTTAGGACGAGTATCCCGTGCGATACGAAACACCATTCGCTTTAGAAACTAAAGTCCAGAAACGAATTTGAGGGATTCAAATTCGTTTTGGATTGAAAAGGGATTGAAGGGATTTTGGGCTTGAAAAGAGACTGACCTCTGAAGTTGTTTCGGCATTTCTTCTCAGAGTAGTCAGATACGAAATGCCGGCTTCATCTAATTTTTCACATATAAATTGAAGTGTAAAAGTGCCGTTTTATGGCCTATTTGTAAAAATTAAATTCATTGTTTCATTATTGTCGATGACCCTTATCAAAAACAGGGGCGGTCCAAACTAATTTGTAGTACACGAAAAATGCGAACAAAATTAAGCATAGATCGCAAAGATTATCCTCATTACGATAATACAAAAATAAATTATTTAACTTATTGATTATAAATTCCTTAGCACTCCATCTTGGTTGCGCTCGATCGCGCACCTGATTCCTCTCCAACTCCGTATCTGAAAAATAAAGAAAAAATATATTTAGTAAAGGCATACGGTGAAGGAAAACATCGTGAGGAAACCTGGACTTATAAAATCTAATTGTTAGTTTGAAATCACCAATCCGCTCGAAGGATGGACAGCTATTCCGAACTATCCAAACGAATATTATAAATGCGAAAGTAACTCTGTCTGTCTGTCTTTTCTTCACGCCTAAACTACTGTACCGATTTGTGAGAAATTTGGTACAGACATGGTTTGGAGCTTGAGAAAGGACATAGGACAGTTTTTAGCGTGGGAGCGGGAACTTCTCAAAAATCTCGCGAGATCGGGAAGTATGAGAGTAAAACCAAAAATCCTGAGGCAGTCACTATTCCAAGCGAACGAAGTCGCGGGCAAAAGCTAGTTTCTTATACATTTTTATATAATATTGGGTTTGGTAGAGATTGCAAGTACAATATTAATCACTACATAGTATAAAACAAAGTCAGTTTCTCTGTCCCTATATCCCTATGTACGCTTAAATCTTTAAAACTACGCAACGGATTTTGATGCGGTTTTTTCAATAGATAGAATGATTGAAGTAGAGGGTTTATGTCTATACTATAATATTTTAAAGCTGAAGAGTTTGTTTTTTAAGAAGAGAAAAAATATTTTTCTGTTTAATATACCATTTACTGAGGAAGGCTACAAAACATCACGCCACAATCTGTAAGGGCCGAGCAGCGACTGAAACCGCGCGTGATTAGCTAGTCTATACTAATATTATAAAGAGGTAAAATTTGTAAGTTTGTATGTAGGAGGTAATGTTTGGAACCGCTGGTCGGATTGCCAAAATTCTTTCACTGATAGATAGCTACAATGTTTCCGAGTGCTATAGACTATAAAACATCACGCTACGATCTGTAGGAGCCGAGCAGCGGGTGAAACCGCGCGTGATTGGCTAGTGTTTAATAACATTATTTAAAAAGTGGAAAATTTAGTTTCAGCAGAATTGAGATTAAGTGTGAGAGAGCCATTCTTCGGCACGAATGGGTCGGCTCGACCGGAGTGATACCACGGCCTCACAGAAAACCGGCGTGAAACAACTACAGTGTTGTGTTTCACCGTGTGAGTGAGGTTACCGGAGGCCCAATTCTTCCCCTCCCCCAATCCCTCCTCAATCCCTAAATCTCCAAATTCCTAATCCCTAAACGGTGGGCAACGCACTCGTAACTCCTACGTTGCGGGTGTTCATGGGCGGCGCTGATTGCTTACCATCAGGTAATCCGTCTGCTCGTTTGCCGACCAATACCATAAAAAAACAGCATTGTAGCCGTGCGAAGTTGTGGCGGGTCGCTAGTATAATAATATTATGTTATCAAACAAGCAGGAAATTGTACAACGTACATAAAGTATATTACGCACTAAAAACTATGATAAAACATTTAAAAACTAAACAATATGAAACATAGCTCTGCTACCTACAACTACCAATGTGACTTTTATGTCGACAAACGAGCAGACGGATTACCTGATGGTAAGCAATCAGCGCCGCCCATGGACACCCGCAACACCAGAGGAAGTATGAGTGCGTTTTGGGGTTTAAAGTTTCGGAGTTTTAGAGATTAAGGAGGGATAGGGTAACACAGCACTGTCTTTGTTTCACACCGGTTTTTGTGAGGCCGTGGTATCACTTCAGTCGAGCCGACCCATTCGTGCCGAAGCTTGGCTCTCCCACAATTTTGCCGAGTATACATACTTTCAAAGTTTCAAAACATCGTGAGGAAACCTGGACTTGTAATTTCTAATATAAAATCGATAGTTCCAATCCGGCCTGAGCGAGCGCGAGCGGTTTTAAAGATTACCCCCTACATACAAACTTACAAATACCTGTTAATAATATTAGTAAAGAAGATATGTTCCCCTTAGGGCTGAGTTTTAAATAGTCAGATAAACGTTATCTGAGGAATAAAGCTGTCGCTGTCACTGTCTTATACAAACATTTTGACGCGACAGCATCATAATTATTCCCCAGGTAACTTTTATCTTACCATTGAAAAAACAGCCATAAGCCAGGTATACAATTCCACAGGGAAGTGATCGGCGGCGGAAAACTCCCGCGCCCGGCCTTAGTCGAGGCCATGGTGCGGAGCGAGAGGAACTGGGACGCCGTCTCCTCCTTCTGTGTCTGTGTATCCTCCTCCTCACGACCCGGCCGCCGCAACAGGCGACACTACGGGCGTTGGGGATCAAGGGACGATCTCCGGCCACCGTAAGCACGGGTCTGCGGTCGGCGAGTACGCTCGACCAGAACCAGGCCCGAGCGTACGGCGCGTAGCGTTCCGCGCGCGCCTCAAAGAGCCAATAGACCACCACAGACGGGGCCCTATAACGCTGATGTTCAGTCGGGGTTGCGGGGTAAGCGCAATGAGGCACCGCGACCTCGGCCCAGAGCAGGAGTAGGAACAGGGGAGTTTTTACTCAGTAAGAGTCTGACACTCCCAGAAGTCATTTGATGATTTTTCCCTCACTAAAAAAGCCAGGTATACAATACCCACTTATAAGAATAGCGTCACAACCACTGTATCCTCCACAACACATCATACTATAAAAGACAAAAAAAGGCGGTCTTAACCTTAAAACAACTATGAACACCAAACATACAAACATCCTTGACACAGATCATATATTTGTCTACTAATAAAATTATACACACGTCTGTTCATATATGTGCAGGGAAAAATAATTGATTAATTAGAATTTAATTGATCAATCACGACTGACCTTGAGACCTTGGCAGACGACCTTTATCGAAATTGGCACTACCGGCAGTGTATTCTATGTCATCATCATCATCAGCCTATAAGTGGCCACTGCTGAGCAAAGGCCTCTTCTCACACGGAGAAGGTTTGAGCATTAACCACTACGCCCGCTCAAGGCGGATTGACGATTTCAAACTTATAATCAGAAATTATAAGTTCAGGTTTCCTCACGATGTTTACCTTCACCGTATGTCAGTGGTGTCTAAATAATCATAGAAAGTACATATAACTGGGAAAAAGTCACATTGGAATTTGCTTACGGACTCGTATCCTAATGAGAAGTGGGGTTTTACTTATAAAAAAACGAAACTAAACTAGGATTTTCTCCTGTGTCGTGGGTGCGTTTACAAACATACAATGTCACATACACATCACACCCAGACCCGGAACAACATTTTGTGGATCACACAAAGAGTTGTTCCGTGAGGGAATCGAAACCGCGACATATTGCGTGGCAGCCAGTTGTCCAGCCACCGCGCCAACCGTGCACTCAAATTCCATTTCTATTCGATTCCTATGTGTGTGATCCAGAAATTATTTGACAAATCTTGACTACGGTAACCAATATTGTTTTTAGGATACTTTTTCTTTTTTTTATATTATGATAGGTCGGCAAACGAGTCAACAAAGTTACCTGATGGTAAGCAATCAGCGTCGCCCATGGACACCCGCAACGACGGAGGAGTTACGAGTGCGTTGTCGATTTGGAGATTTTGGGAAAGGGAACGGATTGGGGTAGGGGAAGGATTGGGCCTCCGGTAACCTCACTCAAACGGCGAAACACAACACTTTGGTTATTTCACGCCGGTTTTCTGTGAGGCCGTGGTGTTACTCCGGTCGAGCCGACCCATTCGTGCCGAAGCTTGGCTCTCCCACACTTAAATGGCACTCCCATACTGTTACCGTAGTAGAAAAGAACTGCATGTTTGGTGGAGTATAATGTGACGCAGCATGTGTCCACGGAATGGAATTCTTTGCCGGAGTCTGTGTTCCTTGAAGGGTATAGTCTGAGTGTCTTCAAGGCCCGAGTGAATAGGTTGCTTATGGGTAGGCGTGCTCCATCGTAGGTCGCATCATCGTTTACCACCATGCGAGATAGCGGCCAATGTCTGTCCAAAAATGTATCCCCGTTCCGGCTTGAAGTAGGAGAGGAAACGTGGTGATTTTTAGTCAGTAAGAGTCTGACACTCCCTCTCCGACGGGCGAAGCAGTTTCATGATATTCTTCCTTTAAAAAATGGAGGGTAATACCGCATGTTGACGCATCATTGATTCTTACACGGAACAACTATCTGATTCACAAATTATTGTTCCATGAGTCTGGGTGTGTTGTGTATGTGAAATTGTATGTTTGTAAACGCATCTAGAAAAAAAATAAAAACAGGATTCGTACTACTAAGAATTGGCTGTCTGTCTGTCTATCAACAGGCTGTATATCTTATCAACCGTGATAACTACACAGTTAAAATTTGGGCCGATGATAAATAAAAACTAAACAAAATACAGTTAAATCAAAAATCAATGTCTGTAAAAGAAAGTCGTGTTGGTTACACTTACATATCTCAAAAACGGCTGAACCGATTTCGTTGAGGATTGGTGGGGTGTTTTTTTACGGAATAGATCGGCAAACGAGTAGACGGATTATCTGATGTTAAGCAATCAGCGCTGCCCATGGACACCCGAAACACCAATGGAGTTACGAGTTTTATGGAGTTGAGGGTTTTAGATATTTAAGCATTGAGAAGGGATAGGAGTAGCGGGTGGATTGGGCCTCCGGTAACCTCAATTACACGGCAAAACACAACGCTGTGGTTGTTTCATTCCAGTATTCTGTGAGGCCATGGTATCACTCCGGTCGAGCCGACCCATTCGTGCCGAAGCATGGCTCTGCCACACTTAAAACTGTAGTTTAGAATCAGAAGAAGAAAATAGGGAACCGCGGTACCTCTTTGATTGAAGCGAGAAATTGGCACGCCAAAGCTTAAAAACCAACTAAATAAAGTCCCATCGACCCAAATGGCAACAAAAAATCTAACCCGTAGAGACACGGAACAAAAAATCTACCAGAAAAAAATGATAGTTAATGAATTCTTTACCAAAGTATTCGCTAACAAATTTAATATTTGCAAGTGGATCAAGTGTAGCAAAAAAGGTCGTCTGACTCACAAGTAGGTTTCTATGTTAAAAAAAGCCAAAAAAAAAAGTATTATAAAAGATTCTTAGCTGACTCTACGTCTGGTCTCAAACACTTAAACACAGCCGTAAGTACCAGATGTGGAACAAGCTACTACACGATTGGTGCTTGAGCAACCGTGCAACGTGTCGCGGGTTCGATTCCCGCACGGAACAACTCTTTGTGTGATCCACAAATTGTTGTCTGGGTGTGATATGTATGTGTGTGCAATTGTACATTAAATTTGTAAACGAACCCACGACACAGGAGAAAATCCTGATGTGGGGCAAAGTTTTTTTTATAAAAAAAAACGTGCAGACGGATTCCCGAATCCTTCAAAAGATGGATTTCGACGATTTCTCTAGTCTAGAAAGAGGCGAGAGAGAGTGTCAGACTCTCACTGACTAAAAAAACCCTTATTCCGACTCCTGCCGCGATATTTTATTGCACTCAACCCCGTCTGAACATCAGCCCTATAGGGCCCCGTCTGTGGTGGTCTATTGGCTCTTTGAGGCGCGCGCGGAACGCTACTAGCGACTTGATAGTGCAATCCCTCGGTTTTTTGTAGAAAAACCTGGATTTATCATTTCTAATTAAAGTTTAAAGTCGCCTATACGTCTTGAGCGAGCGTAGTGATTAATGCTCAAACATTCTCCGTGTGAGAAGAGGTCTTTGCTCAGCAGTGGGCACTTATAGGCTACAAAATAACTATGCTCTGTGCCTATAAATGAAGACTGAGGCAAAATCAAGTATCGCTAAAAACGGAAATATATGAATATGTAAAATATAATTGCGCTTCATACGTACTGCAAGGTCAAGCTAGACCATTGATGAGCAACCAATGGCCGTAAGTGGTAAACAGTCACGACTTTATAAAAACAAACATTTTTCTTTAGCGGAAGAATGAATCAAGGATTTGATGTGAAATCGTGATGAAATAAGTCTTTAATAGAATTTTATAGAATAGAAATAAATGAGCTGACGCAACCTGATGGGAAGCAATCGGCAGCGCCAATAGAAAAGAAAATTAGCGTGGAAGAGCCATGCTTCGGCACGAATGGGTCGGCTCGACCGGAGTGATACCACGGCCTCACAGAAAACCGACGTGAAACAACCACAGCGTTGTGTTCCGCCGTGTGAATGAGGTTACCGTAGGCCTAATCCTCCACCGATCCCTCCCCAATCGCTAAATCTCCAAAACCCTTATCCCTAAAAAGTCGGCAACGCATTCGTAACTCCTCCGTTGCGTAAGCAATCAGGCATGCTCGTTTGCCGACCTATTTCATAAAAAAGGGGGGGAAACTACGCTTCGGCACGAATGGTTCGGCTCGACCCGAGTTATACCATTGCCTCATACAAAACCAGCTTGAAATAAAACTGGCGTAATGTTTCACCATGGAGGTTCCTGGAGGCCTTAAGCTTACAATCCCAAGTCCCTTTTTTTGCCAGGGGAAAATCATCAAATGACTTCTCCCGCCCAAGGATAGGCGATAGAGAGTGTCAGACTCTTACTGACTAGAAGCCACTGTTCCTTCTCCTACTCTAGGCTGAGGTCGTGGTACTTCATTGCGCTTACCCCGCAACCCCGGCTGAACATAAGCCCTATAGGGCCCCGTCTGTGGTGGTCTATTGGCTCTTTGAGGCGCGCGCGGAACGCTACGCGCCGTACGCTCGGGCCTGGTTCTGGTCGAGCGGCGAGCTACCCTTACTACAGCAGACCCGCGATTCATTAGGAATAGCATAGATTTAACATAATATTAGAAGATGGAAACGCGCGTACGTGAAAACTAAGCTTCGGCACGAATGGGTCTACTAGACTCGAGTGATACTATGGTCTCATACAATACCGGCGAAAAACAACACTTTTATTTTCGCCATGAATGAGGTAACCCCGTGGGCGCAACATACAAATTCACATACACATCACACCCAGACCCAGAACAACAATTTGTGGATCACACAAACAGTTGTTCCGTGCGGGAATCGAATTAGCGACACGTTGCGCGGCAACCAGTTGCCCAGCCACCGCACCAACCGTGTTTCGAGTCTCGAGAGGGCCACCATAACTCATAATAAGTTGTAAAAACTTATCAGAATCACAGTGAAACGCAAAGACGGTAATGTCCCTTTTAAAATCAAAGATAATTGAAATAGATAACTTAAACACTTGAAATTCATTATCGACACTTATTTCTCGATACTTTATCAACCATGTATTTGTTCCAGAACACAGTTTATTTATTTATTTATTTATAAAAAAAACTAGCTTTTACCCGCGACTCCGTTCGCGTCTAATAGTGACTTACTGCTGATTTTTGGTTTAAAAACTATCCTATGTCCTTTCTCGTGTTCCAAACTATGTCTGTACCAAATTTCACAGAAATCGGTTCAGTAGTTTAGGCGTCAAGAAAAGATAGACAGACAGACAGACAGAGTTACTTTTGCATTTATAATATTAGTTTGGATTATACTGATTTGCCAAAACAGCTTACAAGTTGCCATAGCCAACAAATAAACGATGCAGTCTAAAGTTTAAAATTAGAATCTAAAGTATTCCAAATTCAAATTAGATTAGGTAGTATGCGCGGGCGCACGGTATAGGTAGTAATCTAAATTTAACCGTTAGTTTGGCTTGCCAGCCAGTGATGTAAGATTGATCATGATTATACATGTTTTTTTTAAGGTAAGTATAAGTCGGCAAACGAGCAGACGGATTACCTGATGGTAAGCAATCGGACCACCCATGGACACCCGCAACACCAAAGGAGTTACGAGTGCGTTGCCGGCCTTTTGGGGATAGGGGTTGCGGATATAAGGATCGGGAAGGGATAGGGGAAGGGACGGGGTTTGGGCCTCCAGGAACCTCACTCACACGGCGAAACACAACGCTGTGGGTTGTTTCACGCCGGTATTCTGTGAGGCCGTGGTATCCCTCCGGTCGAGCCGACCCATTCGTGCTGAAGCTTGGCACATACTTGTTGTTCTAACCATGTTCAGAATAATGATCACCGTCTGCTATTGTGTTGAACCTGGTTTGATTTCTGGTTCAGAAAAAAGGAAAATTGCATTCGCTACTGTGTTGATCGGAGTGACACCACGGCCTCACAGTACACCGGCGTGAAGCCTTGTGAGTTTTTATGCCAAAAATCTGCAGGAAGTCACTATTTCACGCGAATGAATTTGCGGGCAAATGCTAGTATTTTTGTTATGTATACGTTTAATTGTGGAAATATTAGTATCAGCATAGCATCCGTGGATGGATCGTGATGGATCGTGGTACTTCATGGAAGTCTCCTCTCGATAAAAATCTAAAAACCACACGAGCAAAATCGCAGGTCCAAAGTCATTCTGTCTCCTGCATTAAATTTACCGAGGGAAGTGGGAACTATTTCGTTTTTTCTTCTCCTCAAATAATATCTTCTGATTTATTTCGTTGCGGGATCCAAGACAGTCATTCATGTCCCTGGGAGGCGCCGGACTTCAGTGTTCCGGTGTTTTCATGGTTGTATCTACTGCAGATCCTGGTGCACAGGAGTTGCAGCGCTTTAAGAAGTTGCGGTTTGACCCATTAAAAAAAAAGATCCTAAGCTATACGCAGAGCAGTGAGCCGCGCGCGCCTCAAAGAGCCAATAGACCACCACAGACCGACACTACCTATAGGGCTGATGTTCAGCCGGGGTTGCGGGCAAGCGCAATGAGGCACCGCGACCTCGGCCCAGAGCAGGAGAAGGAACAGGGGGGTTTTTAGTCAGTAAGAGTCTGACACTCCCTCCTGCTCGACCATGGGCGGAAGAAGGCATTTGATAATTTTCCCCTCACAAAAAAGCTATGTACATATAAATATGTAATTAGTTAGTATAGAAATTCCCCAGACCTTTCCTGTTCACGGACCACCACATTAAAGCGAGATCGTGAGCGCTTCGTATGCTAAAGTTTCTCAGAAACTTAATCACTGCCGTCATCATTACTGATGAGGGATCCGTTTCGGACAATTTATTCAATTTAATTTTACCAGTATCTTACCAGTTAATTTGCACGGGGAATTTTGGAGATATTTTGGTTAAGATAATATGTGTTCAATTACGAGATGGATAAAGTTTACAACATATAATTTACGCGGGAAATAATTGAGTAGTTTCCTAGGTCAAAAATAAATTAATTCGACGTTTCAATACAATAAAATATCAAAAACATAACTATACTTTTATTCAACGATCGATCGATACACTAAGTTTTAGATATTTTGTAGCTAATTATTAAGAAATAGGTAAGCTATTTGACGCAAAAACACTATGACGTCATAACTCAGATTTTCATACAAATTTAATAGAAAAGTTTCGTATTTCACGTTTGGATAAAAGTATTGAATTTGACTAATTGGAAACTATATTACGTATTATTTAAATACCTTGGTAGGCTTGCCGTTTCGACCCGGTTGCACAGGTCTTGGTGACAAGCAGACTCCATGGAAGGATACATTTTTTTGATTAAAAACTATTGTGAGACATGCTTAATTTTATTGTAAACTAGCTCTCTCTATGTCAGCTTGGAGCTGTCAGGCTCACTCAAAGGTCACATTGGCGGTGGCACGGTCACTGGATCGCTCAATTCCCTTTATTATGGTTGAGTTGGGCCATGCTGGTGTACGTGTCACATTCGTGGGATTTCATAATCATTTGGGACTGGTCAGCTCCGGACAGTTTATTGCCCTTAAGGTTATTTTCTTTTTATGTTTCTCTGTATATTAGCGTTACACTGTTCTCACATAATCAAACAAACTAAATAATACTAAGTGTGACTAAGCGCTTTGCCTCGTCATTTATACCCCGTACATCGAGGGATTGGAACAGTTTAACAAATATAATTTAGGTGTCTTCAAGGCTAGGGTGAATAGGCTCTTAATAAACTAGTGCGCCTCACCATCAACGATTGTATCACTGCTTACCATCAGGTAGGATCGCAGTCAAGCACTAGTTTATAGCAAGTAAAAAAAAATTATCAAAGAATCTTTATGTGACACTGATTTAAAAAGTGTAACTATGGAGTTTCTTGCTCGTTCTTCCAGTTTCGGGAGGAAGAGACAGTAATATCCATTAAATAGTGGAGATATTTAGTATCAGCATTGCATTCCCGGGGAGGATCGCTAGTAGACTGCAAAACGTTACGCTACATTGTTTAGAAGCCGAGTAGCGAGATGAGCTAGTATAAACATAATTTTAGACAAACATACATATATCATCATCTATAACACGCGACAATAAACGAAATATTAATATATATCCTATAAACAATAACAATGACTTATCCGTATTTTTAAACAGTCTTTTTAGACCATTGTTATCCGAACTAATATTATAAATGCGAAAGTAACTCTGTCTGTCTTCACGCCTAAACTACTGAACCTATTTGTGTAAAATTTGGTACGGACATAGTTTGGAACTCGAGAAAGGACATAGGATAGTTTTTATACCAAAAATCTGCAGGAAGTTACTACTCCACGCGAACAAAGTCGCGGCCAAAAGCTAGTAGAGTATAAAGAGGAGGGGAATACTCCTAATTATGACGGACATGTTACATTGTCATTTGTTTTATGATATAGGTCGGCAAACGAGCAGACGGATTACCTGATGGTAAGCAATCAACGCCGCCTATAAACACCCGCAACAACGAAGAAGTTACGAGTGCGTTGTCGACCTCTTGGGGATAAGGGTAATTGAGATTTTGGTATTGGGGAGGGTTAGAGTTAGGCCTCCGGTAACTTCACTCACACGGCGAAACGGCGACAACGCTATAGTTGTTTCAAGCCGGTTTTCTGTGAGGCTGTGGTATTACTACGGTCGAGCCGACCCATTCGTGCCGAAGCATGGGTCTCTTACACTTAACTATATATTTTTTCTTTATATAAACGTTGGGATATCAATAGGATTTTCTCCTGTGTCGTGAGTGCGTTTACAAACATACAATTTCACATACACATCACACCCAGACCCGGAACAATAATTTATGAATCACATAAAGAGTTATTCCGTGCGAGAATCGAACCTAAGACAAGTCGAAAAGAGACGGACCCACTATATGAGCTGCTGTTTACATGTGAACATTAGCTCATGACGATACCTAAGTACGTGTGTCGCCTGGACAGTCAACCTCGCTACATCCTTGTTGACTGGACATCTACACTACATGAGCTGCTGTTTACATGTGAACATTAGCTCATGACGATACCTAAGTACGTGTGTAGCCTGGACAGTCAACCTCGCTACATCCTTGTTGACTGGACATCTACACTACATGAGCTGCTGTTTACATGTGAACATTAGCTCATGACGATACCTAAGTACGTGTGTCGCCTGGACAGTCAACCTCTCTACATCCTTGTTCACTGGACATCTACACTACATGAGCTGCTGTTTATATGTGAACATTAGCTCATGACGATACCCAAGTACGTGTGTCGCCTGGACAATGAACCTTAAATCTTTTTTTACGAAAGTGAAAAGTATTTATTAAAATCATCATTATTCCACACTGGTTTGAGTTTAAAATTGCATGAGTATTGTATAATTCTTTCGTTTTTAACGATTATTCGATTATAGTTTTTTTTGCGTTCATTTCAAAGTTGAATATCGCGTGTGTGTTGACTAATGCATAATGCAATTCATACTATGTGGTTTGTTTCGTAAAAAACGCGTTAAGCTACATTTCTCACGGTCATTTGTGGATGGGTCACCATTTTAAACTCATCCATAATTCTTTTAGCCAAGCTGGGAATGGGTCGGCTCGACCGGAGTGATCCCACGGCCTCACTGAAAACCGGCGAGAAACAACCACAGCGTTGTGTTTCGCCGTGTGGGTGACCGGAGGCCCAATCCTTCCCCACCCCTAATCCCTCCTCAATCCCTAAATCTCCAAATCCCTAATCCCTACAAGGTCGGCAACGCACTCGTAACTCCTCCGTTGCAGGTGTTTATGGGCGGCGCTGATTACTTACCATCAGGTAATCCGTCTGCTTGTTTGCCATAGTATACCATAAAAAAGCTGGCAACCTAATCATCCCATTAATATATTAGTTATGCTGATATTATAAACGCTACAGTGTGTAAGTACGGATTGATGTTTGTTACTCTCTCACTTAAACACTACTGAACGGATCTGAATGTAATTTGGCACACAGATAGATTATAGTCTGGAAGAATTTATAGGATACTTTTCGTTCACAGTTGTATTTTTTATAATAGTATAAATAAAAAGGTACTTACATCAGGGCATAGTCTGACTTCCTTGTGCCCGTATGCTGCCAACTCGGCTCAGCCTCTTCCCAATAGTTTGAACATGGAACCCAATGTTCTGCAACGCTTCATGATTCAAAATCTTCCGTCCGTCAAATATGTAAGCGGGCTTCATCATCACTTCGTAGATTTTCTTAAAGTCAAGAGCTTTGAACTCATCCCATTCTGTACACAACACTATTGCATGAGCCCCCGTCACTGCAGAGTACGCTGTGTCATGTATTTCCACATTTTTCTTTACAACTTCAGGCTCCGAAGTCAAGTACGGACTTGTTAGTTCGTAGAATATTTGTTCTTGTTCTACTTTAGGGTCATAAATGTGAAGTTTAGCTCCTTCATCAAGTAAAGTCTTTGATACATGAATGGCCGGAGACTCTCTTGTATCTCCCGTGTTTTTCTTAAATGAAAAGCCCAGTATCGCTATCTTTTTATCCGATACCGTGTTGAACAATGACTCTATGACTTTCCTGGTAAATCTTGTCTTCTGATAATCATTCAGGTTTAATACTTGTTGCCAGTACGCAGCAACTTCGGGCAAATTTAAACACTCACACAGGTAAATAAGATTGAGAATGTCTTTTTGGAAGCAACTGCCTCCGAAACCTATTGAAGCTTCAAGGAACTTCGGTCCAATACGAGAATCTCTGCCGACTGCCCGGGCTACTTCAGACACATCTGCGCCTGTAGCCTCACAGACAGCTGACAAGGAATTAATACTTGAGATCCGCTGAGCAAGGAATGCATTAGCAGCTAATTTAGACAATTCTGAACTCCAAGTGTTGGTAGTAAGGATGTTTTTTGCTGGTATCCAGTGCTCATACACCCAGCATAGTTCTTGGATAGCTCTCTGACCTTCCGGAGTATCTTCACCACCTATTAACACTCTCTCAGCCTCAACTAGGTCCACTATAGCTGTTCCTTCAGCTAAGAACTCAGGGTTAGACAGGATCTGATACTCAACACCTGGTTTGGTGTTAGCTCGGAGTATTTTCATGATGATCTCAGCTGCCTTCACTGGGACAGTGCTCTTCTCTACAACTATTTTATTACTTGTAGCCAAGTCAGCAATCATTCGAGCTGCACTTTCTACATACTTCAGGTCAGCAGCCCTGCCCTTACCATTACCAAACGTTTTAGTGGGCGTATTGACAGAAATAAATATTAAATCAGCCTCCTGAATGCCCTTAGCGATGTCAGTAGAAAAAAATAGATTTTTACCACGACATTGCTTCACTACATCGTCCAAACCAGGCTCGTATATTGGCAATTTCTCAGAATTCCATTGGTTTATTCGCTCTACTGACTTGTCACATACAGTTACCTGGATATTCGGACATTTCAGCGCGATAACACTGCAGGTAGGGCCGCCGACATACCCTGCTCCCAAACAACATATCTTCTCGATAACCATGTTTCAGAACACGCAACACACTCGCGAATGCACACACGACACACCACGGAAGTATTTAAAACTCTACACAACAGTTTACAGTACTATTCATTTAATTAATTTACAATGTTTCACGGACGCTGATTCTATCGACGATTTTTATCGGACATCGGCAGTTTTAAGGGTTTTTTGTCGCGTTTTTGTGATAATATTGCATTTAACACATGTGGCGACCAAATGTTTGAAAGGTTGACCTGAAATTACCGCTTGCGCGGCACTCTCAAGCTTTTTATTGTGCGACAACAGGCTCCGTGCAATCGGAACCGACTGATGTGCGGTGTCAATGACATTTGGTATAGGGATGGGGCAAACACAACGAAAATTCACTATAAAAACGTAAATAATGATTCTCGGAATTTGTAATGATTTGATAAAAATACGTCGTAAAGATTAATACGTTGATTTGCTAGCACACTTAGATAAAAATATTTATTGTATTTATATGTGAACAGGAATCAGGTTAGAATTAGAGACGTAGATTTAAAATATTGAGAACTATTTTTTTATTCTTATCACCTAATAAAATTTATTGAAAATATTATTGACGCAATAAAATAAATCTTGATAATCGACTATATCAGGCTGTTATTTGCGTGGATTTTAAATCAAATATACCTATAAATCGGTTCCTCTAATTTCCACGCTAGGTACTCACAGGTAGAAGTAAACTTAAATATCAGTTTATGATTAGTAAACATGTCTTTTTTTAATTTATTTGTACAAAAACAGTATGATCATTTATTCTTCAGGTCTGGCCTTAGTCAAGGCTATGGTACTGAATGAAAGAAACTTGGAAGGTGTCTCCTCTTTCTGCGAAGAAGTCATTTTTCGCAAAGCATGAAGCGAAGCGCGGAGGGAAATATCCTCTCCACGCTTCAGCCATTACAGTAGCAGAAGGTTCGTGGGACGATCTTCGGGCACCGTTAGGGCGTTTCTGCGGACGATGAGCAAGGGTAGCTCGCCCTCCAACCAAAACAAACAGTCCAGCACAGGGCTGTTGTTCAGCCTAGGTGGCGAGCCTAGAGTAATTATGTAATGCCTTAGCCATCAGTAGGAGAAAGAACGGGGTTATTTTGAGTCTGACACTACACTCCCTCTTGCTTAGCCCAGGGTGGGAGAAATCATCTTTAGATACACTTGACAATTATATTTGGCTCCACTGAGAAACTATCGCTTTACCAAATTCTATTAGAATTTTATCAGTTTGCTTAGAAAAAAGGGAAACAACTAGCTCGTAAACAGATTAGTTGAATTAGATCCTCGATATGAATAAGTTTAAGATAAGATTAAGATAAATAATTAGAATTAGGATCAATGTTTTAAAAGATTATTCTGATATGTATTACCGTTTATTGAAAATAAAATGTATATAGTAACTAAATAAAAACTTTTAGTTTGTTGTAAACTAGATCTGCCCAGACGTCTGCACTTTCTAATGGATATTATTTATTACTTAACCATCCTCTTCAATAACTTTGTCTATTAAAAAACCGCGTTTAAATCAGTTGCGTAGTTTTGGAGATTTAAGCATACAAAGGGATATAGGGACAGAGAAAGTGACTATTTTTATACTATGTAGTGATAAAGTGCTCAATTTCTAAAAATCGGTTCACAATTATTACCGAAGTAATCGCGTAATATTCTCAGATACAATATATTATGTCGATTTTAATTGTTCGCCTCGACCAAAGTTTCATTATGGCCTCTACTATACTACTATACTTTACCACTCAAACGGTATGAAACAGCGATCCTTTTGAATAAAAAAATGTATACATAATAACTTAATTAAGTTTTTAACAGTTGGTAAAAAAATATTTATTAAAAATGTGTAAGTACATCACTATAATGTCCAATCCAGTATTGTAAGCTTCAAAGTATATCTGCACTAGTTAAAGCAAAATTAAAAGCTCAGAATGAAAGTGAATACTCATAATATTAGTTTCTTGTAATTGTATTTAGAAATCAATTGTTTAAGACACTATTAAACTAAATTAATTTAATAGAATATCCATCATTTTATATATTTATTGATTTTAAACAGGTATATGGGGAATATTCTTCCATTTCCTGGCCACCCTTCAAACGTCAAACGGAAGGCTTATTTATGAAGATAGTTATAATCTTCAAATACATTCTTAGGTAGATTCTAATAATTAAATTATAGATAGGAATGTAAGATTAGAATTAAAGCGAAAATTTCTAAACTAAATATATGTTAATGATAAAATCATCAAAATACTGCCGATAGATTAATTTAATTAACAACTTTTGATAGTAGGGAAATAAATTGATAGCGATCTTTTAAACGATAAGTATATATTTGCGAATTTATTTTGTTGTTTTATTTTGTGATAATATCAAACTTTTTGCTAAGGTAAATCAACTTTTAAAATAATAATTTAATAGAAATGACATTGTGTAGAACGTGTTTATCTAAAAGCGATCTAAAACAATTATTTCCTGATAAAAATCTCGTAAGTTTACGCATCGAACAGCTATTAACAGTTTGCGGAATCAAGGTAAAATTACTTTTTAAATGATAATAAATAGTACACCAACATAACAATTATTTTTTAAGATACTATCGATTTTTACAAGGACGTTTTTCGAAAGTAAACGTTATTTACCTACAGAACCTGTTTTTCTAATATCTTTAATTAATAATTATTTTTTAATATATTTTATTTTTATTTTATTTACAGATTGAACCGGATGATGGTCTATCTCAGTTAATATGTGATTCTTGCCTAAATCTTTTCAATGGAGCATTAAAACTAAGAGAATTGAGCTCAAAATCAGAAGAAATATTAAAGAAGTCATTAAAAACAATTAAAATTGAATTTGAAACAATTGAAAATAAATCAACGACAAAAGAACTAGAAAAAAATAAAAACTTACAACAAGATGACCATAAACAAAATAAGAAGACGGAGAAAAAGAGGTTTAATATCTCAAAAGATGATTTTTCAGTATGTATTGAAGATTTTGAATCAAGCAATGATTCTGAATTCATGAATAACTTTTTAATTGATGATTTAGATTCTATAAATAGCGATAATGATGTCCCAGTACGCATTGAAGACTTTGAATCCAGCGACAGTCTAGACGAAGAGTTTAAAAATGTAATTAAAAATGAGGCTAAGGATTTTAATAAAATTAATTATTGGGATTCAAAAGAGAAAGAGTTTTTGGAAAGAGAAAATAGAAAACAGCAGACCAAGGTAGGCTTTTAGACATCTAAATTAATTCTACTTTCACATAAAAACAACTTCTAGTAGTCCTACTAGAAGTTGTTTTTTTTATGGGACAAACCCGCCTCACCTTCTCAAACCCACTGCAACTCCTTTACACCAGGATCTACAGTAGATAAAACACTGAAATCCAGTGTCTCAGGGACATGAATAGATGTCTGGGATCACCACCATTATCAGCCTGATTCCGTCCACTGCTGGACATAGCCCTCTTCAATTGCACCCCACCATCTTGAATACAAACATATAATATCATCTTTATTTATAATTAAAAGTTAACTAATTCTATGTATTTTATACCTAAGTGGATGGGCAGGTTAATACCAACTTTTCTTTTTTTTTGGGTTTGTTTTTAATGTAATAGATCGACAAACGAGCAGACGGATTACCTGATGGTAAGCAATCAGCGCCGCCCATGGACACCCGCAACGGGAGAGTTATGAGTGCGTTGCCGACCTTTTCGGGATTAGGGATTTAGAGATTTAGGGATTGAGGAGGGATGAGGGTAGGGGAAGGATTGGGCCTCCGGTAACCTCACTCACACGGCGAAACACAAAACACAACGCTGTGGTTGTTTCACGTCGGTTTTCTGTGAGGCCGTGGTATCACTCCGGTGGAGCCGACCCATTCGTGCCGAAGCATGGCTCTCCCACACTTGATTTAAGAATTACCGTGCTCACTCTTTACCTGATGGTAAGCAATCTGCGTCTCCCACAGACAACAGGCCTTTGGGGGCTCGGGCCAGGGCCTCTACTGTTTTTCATATACATGGGGTATCCCAACATCGTATTACCACGTCTCTAGGGCCGTGATATCATTCTGGTCGAACTGGCACGACAGTACGGAAGTATGCCAATATTTTACACTTTCATATCTGTAGGGAGAAACGACAACCCTATTATTAAGAATCTTATGTCTATCCGTCTGTTTGTCTGTGATATCTGGTCTGTTAAAACTTGGACTGATGATGTAGGAATTTATTTCTGTTGTCAATATAGCAACATAAACTCAACAAAATATCGCAAAGACCTTTCTTGTGCTATAAACTTGATTTCGGTTCACGGCCTCACAGAAAACCGGCGTTGAACACAGCGTTGTGTTTCGCCGTGTAAGTGACGTTACCGGAGGCCCAATCCCTTCCCTTCCCCCTATCAAGAAACCCTGCAATCCAAAACCTTCTAAGGATTAGCCTCAGAAGGTTTTCTTAAAAAAAAAACGTTACCCCACACTAGGATTTTCACCTGTGTCGTGGGTGCGTTTATAAACATACAATTTCACATACACAGCACACCCAGACCCGGAACAACAATCTGTGGATCACACAAAGAGTTGTTCTGCGCGGGAATCGAACCCACGGCACGGTGCGCGGCAGCCAGTTGCCCAGCTGTAGCAGTCTTAAGTGTGGGTGAGCCATGCTTCGGCACGAATGGGTCGGCTCGACCGGAGTAATACCACGGCCTCACAGAAAACCGGCGTGAAACAACCACAGCGTTGTGTTTCGCCGTGTGAGTGAGGTTACCGGAGGCCCAATCCTTCCCCTCCCCCGATCCCTCCCCAATCCTTAATCTCCAAAACACCGCAATTCCTAAGAGGTCGGCAATGCACTCGTAACTCCTCCGTTGCGGGTGTCCATGGGCGGCGCTGATTGCTTACCATCAGGAATTCAACCTATCACATAAAAAAAGACCGGTAACTTCCGTGCAGGAGGTCCGAAGGTTGAGTTTTTATTACATTTTTCTTTATTACAGGAGCAGGATGCCAAACTGCTATCTTTAGCAGCCATTCCATACACTCAAAGTGGCCCTCTTAAGTGCACCCTGTGCAACAAAGTCCTGCGAAACGTACAGAACTTTAAATCACACGCAAAAACACACTTCGAACCACAGAATGCTTGTGAAGTAAGTATTGTATGGAGTAGGGATGTTATTTAGATTATCACATATCTACTCATAAATTAACATTATCATAAATCACTAAATGCCGGCAACGCGCTCGCAATTTTTCTGATGTACCGGTCTATCGGCTGTCTTTATGTAGGTAGATGACAAAAGTCAAAAGTCAAAAATCATTTATTCCAATTAGACCTTTACAGGCACTTTTGAACGTCAAACAAAATTTTGAATATAAGTGTCAGTCTGTCGGTCAGTCCTCTTAGTGAAGTTCGTTCCAAAGTGTAGATTCCGATGGAGAAGAACGAGCAAGAAACTACATGGTTACTATTTTTAAATCAGTTTCACATACAGATTCCTTTTACAAACAGTTGGTTCAATTATGTGAGAACAGTGGAACACTAATATTTATTCAAATATAAAAATAAAGTTACCTTAAGGACAATAAAAAGTCCGGAGCTGACCAGTCCCAACTGACGGCGCCCGTTCACGAGCATGACACATACACCAGCATCGCCCAACTCAACCATATTATAGGGCGCACTTTCTTTGAGACTTTGACGCACTATCTTTGAGTTTCGTCATATTAGAAAGCTGCCCAATCCGCCCTTCAATTCCTAGGATAAATAATTTTGAAATCGCTTTGAGCAAGCATGATGAATATAGCTCAAATCTTCTCCATGTGAGAAGAGGCCTTTCCTCAGCAGTGGCTGATAATGAGATACGAGCAGACGGATAACCTGATGGTAAGCAATCAGCGCCGCCCTTGGAGACCCGCAGCGGAGGAGTTAAGAGTGCGTTGCCGACCTTTTAGGGATTGGGGATTGGGGGAGGGGAAGGATTGGGCCTCCGGTAACCTCATTCACACGGCGAAGCACAACGCTGTGGTTGTTTGACGCCGGTTTTCTGTGAGGCCATGGTATCACTCCGGTCGAGCCGACCCATTCGTGCCGAAGCATGGCTCTCCCACACTTGATGTGTGTCCAAGAATGGTAGTGCCCATGACATACAGGTTGATTTGACTATTTGGCGTCTACAATATTGAGGTCATATTTTCAGGAATGCGGCAAGAAGTTTGTGAACCCTAGTCACATGCGGTATCATCAGCAGCGTGTGCATGGGAGGAGGAAGAGGCTGGCCTGCTCCAAGTGTAGCTACAGGGCCGTCGATCCGTTGCAGTTACAGGTAGTACTAGGATTCTTCATCATCATAATCATCACATCGTCATCATAATCATCACATCATCATTTTCATCGTCATCATCATCAACTTCATCTTTATCATCGTCATCATCATTATCATCAATATCATCGACATCGTCATCATCATTTTCATCGTCAACATCTTCAACTTCACCATCATCTTTATCAATGTCATCTTCGTCATAATCATCCTCATCAACTTTACCATCATCTTTATCAATGTCATCATCGTCATAATCATCCTCATCAACTTCATCTTCATCATCGTCATCATAATCTTCATCATCATTGTCATCAATATTATCAACATCGTCATCATCATTTTCATCGTCATCATCATCAACTTCACCATCATCTTTATCAATGTCATCATCGTCATAATCATCCTCATCAACTTCATCTTTATCATCGTCATCATCATCTTTATCATCAATATCATCAACATCGTCATCATCATAATCTTCATCATCATCATCAACTTCACCATCATCAATGTCATAATCATCCTCATCAACTTCATCTTCATCATCGTCATCATTATCTTCATCATCACCTTCATCATCATTATAATAATCATCATCGTCATCATCATCAACAACTTCGCCATCATCTTCATCATCGTCATCATCATCATCATCGTCGTCACCGTCGTCATCATCGTCTTTATCTGCATCATTATCATTACCACCATAATCTTTACCACCATCATAATCTTTACCATCATCATCATCATCTTCATCATCATCATAATCTTCATCATCTTCATCTACCAGAATATTTGATTTATTAACCAAAAATGAGTTCGGCAAACGAGTAGACTGATTCCTATCTGATGGTAAGCAATCAGCGCCGCCCATGGACACTCTTAATAGTATCAAAGGAGTTACTACAAGTGCGTTGTCGTCTTCTTGTAAGTTATTAGAGATTTAAGGATAGGGAATTTGAGAATTAAGGCTGGAGTGATACCACGGCCTCACAGAAAACCAGCAATGCTTCCCCTCCCCCAATCCCTAAATCTCTAAATTCCGAATCCCCAAAAGGTCGGTAACGCACTCGTAACTTCTCTGTTGTTGCGCTAGTCCACGGGCGGCGTCCGACCTTTTAAGGATTAGGGATTTGGAGATTTAGGGATTTGGAGATTTAGGGATTGAGGGTGGGGAAGGATTGGGCCTCCGGTAACCTCACTCACACGGCGAAACACAACGCTGTGGTTGTTTCACGCCGGTTTTCTGTGAGGCCGTGGTATCACTCCGGTCGAGCCGACCCATTCGTGCCGAAGCATGGCTCTCCCACACTTGAAGCACTGCTTACCATCAGGTAATCCGTCTGCTCGTTTGCCGAACTATGACCGACTTTATGAGCCTCAATTTCTTACAGAATCACATCCGCGCAGCCCACACAGGGGAGCGGCCGTACGTGTGTGATGTCTGCGGCGATTCTTTCCGAATGCGAGCCAACATCGCACAGCATATGCGGAGGCATTTCGGAGTCAGAAATCTGCAGGTAACTATCCCATCCAAGGTTAGAAACCGCATTTCGTAAACTCTCTTAATCGAGCGTTTACGAGATGCGGTTTCCCAAACGAAGCCGAATTTTTTTTTTACTTGCAATAAACTAGTGCTTGACTGCGATCCCACCTGATGGTAAGCAGTGATGCAATCGTTGATGGTAAGGCGCACTAGTTTATTAAGAGCCTATTCACTCTAGCCTTGAAGACACCTAAATTATATTTGGACGGAAAGACTGCAGCCCGCAAACTGTTCCAATCCCTCGATGTACGCGGTATAAATGACGAGGCAAAACGCTTAGTCCGGGCCGCAGGTGTCTCAACAATGAATAATCTCAAGGCTCAATTATGGAAGCTTCTAAACCGATTTCAATATATTTTTTAATGTTATTTGTCGATATACTAGCAGACGGATTACCTGATGGTAAGCAATCAGCGCCGCCCATGGACACTCGTAGTACCAAAGGAGTTACTACAAGTGCGTTGTCGACCTCTTGTGGGTTATTAGGGATTGAGAGATAGGGGATATGAGGATTGTACATGGAGATCCCTTCAACTTCACCAGGTAACTCTCTGTCTAAAATGAGGATACACGTCATCAGCCTATAAGTGTCCATTTCTTTTTTGTGTCATAAGTCAGCAAACGAGAAGACGGATTACCTGATGGTAAGCAATCAGCGCCACCCATGGACACTCGTTATACCAAACGGAGTTACTACAAGTGCGTTGCCGGCCTCTTGTGGGTCATTAGGGATTTAAGGATAGGGAGATTTAAGGATTGAAGATGGAGGTGTAGGTAGCTCCACTCACACGGTGAAACACAAGCTGTGTTTCAAGCCGGTTTTCCACAATCTTATTAAACTCTTCTCCTCAAATAAAATCTTCTGATTTATTTCGTCGAGGGATCCAAGACGGTCATTATGTCCCTGGGACGCGCTGGACTTCAGTTCCGGTGTTTTCATGGTTGTATCTACTGTAGATCTTGGTGCACAGGAGTTGCAGCGGTTTTGGGAGGTTGCGGCGGGGTAGTTCCGCGCCTCAAAGAGCCTATAGACCACCACATACGGGGCCCTATAGGGCTAATGTTCAGTTGGGGTTGCGGGGTAAGCGCAATGCGGCACCGCGACCTCGGACAAGAGCAGGAGAAGGAACAGGGGGGTTTTTAGTCAGTAACAGCCTGTCACTCCCTTCCGCCCGACCCTTGTCTTGCTTTGCTAAGCAGTGGGCACTTATAAGCTGATGATGATGATGATGTTTCAGTGTGATAGATGTCCCGCCATGTTCCGCAGCCGCTCAGAGCTGACGAGTCATCAGAACCGAGTGCACTATCTCCTTTATACCTACCATTGCTACCTCTGTCCAGAGACGTGAGTATCTTACTTCTTACTGTTATCTTACTTCTTACGAGCTATGCTTCGGCACGAATGGGTTGGGGCAATGAGGCACCGCGGTCTCGGCCCAGAGCAGGAGAAGGAACAGGGGGGTTTTTAGTCAGTAAGAGTCTGACACTATGTTTCGTATTTATTTGTTGTGGGTTACCTATATTATTATCTTTGCCCATTATGGAGCCTATGTTATATTAGTTTCCCTGACAAAAAAATAAATACAAATGATACAAAGGGCACGGTTAGATTAATTTTGGAAACCATCTAGCCAGAGCATAGTTTACTCAATTCACTTTGAAGAGATATATTTATGACAAAGGTGGTTTGAAAACAGCATATCCTACTAAGATATATCTATACTAATTATAATGCTGAAGAGTTTGTCTGTTTGTTTGCTAGAATGCGCTAATCTCAGGAACTAAGTAAAGTAAGTAGACTTCTAATCTTTAGTTCCGAGTCTAAAGACAATACATATAAAAAACTAAACCAGCAAAAGGGAACGCAATAAAACCTTTGTACTTATTGAAGCTTTATTTTATTTGTTGTGTATAGTAGGTGTAACTAAAATTAACAAATCCAGAAATCGTCAACTTTTATGATACCTCTATGAAATGTGTGAACAACTAGTCTGTTGCATTTATCGTAAGTTTACCTATTTTGTTGGGTTTACTCGTAAATCATCAAATGACTTCTCCCTGTCTAAAAATAAAAATCCCTAAGACTACATCGTCCGACTTTCGAGCGACGTAGCCTGCCCATTGCCAGTTCAGCTTGCATATTTTACGAGCTTTTTTTATGGTATAGGTCGGCAAACGAGCAGACGGATCACCTGATGGTAAGCAATCAGCGCCGCCCATCGACACCCGCAACACCAAAGGGTTTACGAGTGCGTTGCCGACCTTTTACGGATAAGGGTTTCGGATATTTAGGGATTGGGAAGGGATTGGGCCTCTTGTAACGTCAGTCACACGGCGAAGAACAACGCTGTGGTTATTTCACGCCGGTTTTCTGTGAGGCCGTGGTTTCACTCCGGTCGAGCCGACCCATTCGTGCCGCAGCTTGGCTCTCTCACCCTTGTGACTTTGATTCTTTGGAGAATTTAATAGTAATGTAGGCTAAAAAACCTTGTATCCAGGTTTCTTTATTTTTTTTGTGAACGAGTGAGGTGTGAACAGAGGAATGATTTAAGACGGACAGAGGTAGGAAGACGTTTTTTTCTAAGAAGTATTTTGTTTTTTTGTAAAAGAAGTGAAAATAAAATAATGAAGTCATTATATTCGAGCCACGTTATTTTATTTCGGCCTCAATCCTACAGTAATAACCCATAATTCTATTTTTAGTTACAAGCGGCCTGCTTCAGTGAAGAAGCATTTGGCGAACGTCCATGGCATTCAGAGACATCTCCAGCTGCCTGTCAAGTGTGTTAAGACTAAACGCAGGTAGGTTAAGCAGGGATCCTAGTTTTGGAGGGGCGAAAATCATCCAATGACTTTCTCACTGCCTTAGGTGGGGTGAGAGAGAGTGTCAGACTTTTACTGACTAAAAACCCCCCTGTTCCTTCTCCAGCTCTGGGCCGAGGTCGCGGTGCCTCATTGCGCTTGCCCCGCAACCCCGTCTGATCATCAGACTTATTGGGACCCATTTTACATGATTGGTGTTATGGTGATTTTAGACAATTTCAAATTCATTTATTCATTTTGTGAACATAGGTGATTACTGGTGTTTTCGCAATATTTTGTTGTATAGACCATGTCCCGCCTATAGGCATAAAAAGCAGTATTATGAAGATAGTGATGTCGATATAAATGAAATGTCAAAGATTACATGCTCGACAAATTATAAAATTCATAATTAATTTTAAATTGCAATGAACTAGGGAGCATGTTATGAAAATAGAAAAATAATATAAAAAAGAAATAGATTAAAAAATAAACTTCAATTAATGAATGTACCTAATATGTCAAAATTTGTCATCCACCTTGTCATTAAGTCCCGAGCGTACGGCGCGTAGTGTTCCGCGCGCGCCTCAAAGAGCCAATAGACCACCACAGACGGGACCCTATAGGGCTGATGTTCAGCTCTGGTTGAGGGGTAAGCGCAATGAGGTACCGCGACCTCGGTCCAGAGCAGGAGAAGGAACAGGGGGGTTTTTAGTCAGAGTCTGACACTCCCTCTCGCCCGGCCCTGGGTGGGAGAAGTCATTTGATGATTTTCACCTCACAAAAAAAAGAGCTTACTTTTGAAGTCACTATTATTATTAGTAAGAGTCTGGCACTCTCTCTCCCCTCACCCTGGAGGGATAAACTACTAGATGATTTTCCACTCGGAAAAAGAAAAACCATGATAGGAATAACTAGCTTTTACCCGCGACTTTAATCGCGTGGAAAAGTGACTACCTGCAGATTTTTGATTTAAAAACTATTCTATGTCCTTTCAATATACCAAATTTCACAGAAATAGGAATAGAAAAGACAGACAGACAGACAGACAGACAGAGTTACTTTCGCATTTATAATATTAGTTTGGATGGACGGTCGCAAACGGCACCGATGGATCACCTTTCCTTTAAAAAACTGGCCCAAAAACACGTTGATTTTATAATATGTATTTTTCTTTCTTTTACAGTAGCTGTGATGGTCCTGACTGAATATTGAAGATCTTCAAGCTGAACCTCACAAGAAGCACGGCAGAAACCAATTATGTTAACTGACGTACCTACTGATTGTTAAACCGTCGTTAATCACCAACAAAATTGCCATGAGTGGTGATTAATATTATCGCAGAAAACTTCAGATAAAAACGCTATACATTAAGTAAAATAGTGTAGTTTAGAGATTGTTGCATTTACGTTAATCACCACCTTGATCACCAGTATTGGTGATTTATTTTGAATAGTCGCGGGCAGCGGTAAAGGCGCTCAGCTTAACCTCTGGGGCACAACGACTGTAAACTGTGCTCCTAGATAATTTTCAATAGCAAAATATTGTGGCTCTGTAACACAGAGCGCAGTATTTATAAAAAACAAAACGGGATAGTTCGGGAAAAGAGCTGACGGATTACCTGATGGTAAGCAATGGGCTCCGCCGCACCAGTGTGGCAGATGCTTCGGCACGAATCTGTCGGCTCGACCGGAGTGATACCACTGCCTCAGAGAAAACCGGCGTGTAAAACCCATAGCATTGTTTGAATGAAGTTACCGGACGCTTTATCCCTCCCCCCACAATACTTAAATTCAAGTCCACTAGCGGCCCAAGAGATGATCTCCGGCCACCTAGAGCGCGGGTCTGCGATCGGCGAGTAAGAGCAGCTCGCCGCCCGACCAGCACCGGACCCGAGCGTACGGCGCGTAGCGTTCCGCGCGCGCCTCAAAGAGCCAATAGACCACCACAGACGGGGCCCTATAGGGCTGATGTTCCGCCGGGGTTGCGGGGTAAGCGCAATGAGGCACCGCGACCTCGGCACAGAGCAGGAGAAGGAACAGGGGGGTTTTTATAGTCAGTAAGAGTCTGACACTCCCTCCCGCCCGGCCCGGGGCGGGAGAAGTCATTTGATGATTTTCCCCTCACAAAAAGAAGTGCATTAGCGTGCGGGACATTGTAATAAAATTTTAAAAGTATTTTATACATTTCCACAAGAAATTTTTGATTGTTTTTTTTTCTGTAATTGGTCTGCAAACGAGCAGACAGATTGCCTGATGGTAAGCAATCAGCGCCGCCCATGGACACCCGGAACGGAGGAGTTACGAGTGCGTTCCGACCTTTTAGGGATTAGGGATTTGGAGATTTAGGGATTGAGGAGGGATTGGGGACGGGGAAGGATTGGGCCTTCGGTAACCTCACGCACACGGCGAAACACAACGCTGTGGTTGTTTCACGCCGGTCTTCTGTGAGGCCGTGGTATCACTCCGGTCGAGCCGACCCATGGCTCTCCCACACTTCAAAATCAATGATTTTGAAAACTTTGAATCATTGATTGAAGTAACTCCTTTGGTGTCGGATGTCCATGGGCGGCGGTGATTGCTTACCATCAGGTAATCCGTCTGATACTTTGACACCTTATCACATTAAAAAAACAAATCTGTACTTAAATTTGTCTAAGAGCTAATTTTTCAATGGTTAGATAAAAGTTACCTGGGGAATAATTATGATGCTGTCGCGTCACAATGTTTGTATAAGACAGTGACAGCAACAATTTTATTCCTCAGAAAACATTTATCTGACTATTGAAATCAGTCCTAAGTTATGTACTTACGTGTATTATATAGTATAATAAATAAAATTTCTAGAAACTGTGTTGTTTTTCTTCATCCAATCATCATCAGCCTATAAGTGCCCACTGCTGAGCAAAGGCCTCTTTTCATACGGAGAAGGTTTGAGCATTAATCACCACGCTTGCTCAATGCGGGTTGGCGATTTCAAACTTACAATTACTAATTACAAGTCCAGGTTTCCTTACGATCAGCCGACGTTGTAGTACCACCAGGCCTCGGCCTAAAACAGGAGAAGGAACGGGGGGTTTTTTAGTCAGTAAGAGTCTGGCACTCCCTCTCACCTCACGCCGGGCTAGGGAAGTCATAAGTCCAGGTTTCCTCACGATGTTTACCTTCACCGTATGTCAGTGGTGTCTAAAAAATCATAGAATAAAATAACTGCGGTGAATTTGTATGATTATAAACGCACCCACGACACAGGAGAAAACTACTAATATTTGTATATAACAAGGTCGAAAAATATGATCGAATGGGTCGGCTGGACTGGAATAATACCACGGCCTCACAGAAAACCGATGTGAAACAACCACAGCGTATTCCTATATCCCTTATCACTAAAAGGCCGACAACGCACTCGTAACTCCTTTAGTGTTGCGGGTGTCCATGGGCGGCGCTGATTGCTTACCACCGGGTAATCCGTCTGATCGTTTGCCGACCTATTACATAATAAAAAAGTGGGTATTTCACGAATTACGCTTGTCACTTTACTTTGGCAAAGTGAAATTCATAAGTACCCACTAATATTACAAAGAGATAAAATTTGTAAGTTTGTATGTAGGGGGTAATCTTTGGAACCGCTGGTTGGATTGCCAAAATTCTTTCACTGATAGACAGCTACAATGTTCCTGAGTGCTATATATAGGCTATAAATTATAGCGTGTAAAGCCGCGGGCGGAATAAATGTATAAAAAACCAATGCCACTTTTTGTTGTAATGTAATACCTCAACAATGCCTTTACCGATTTGGTTAATTTTGGTCTTGAATTATTCGTGGAAGTCCAGAGAAAGGTTTGTATGTAGAGAAAATTAAAAAACAAGTAAAAAGTGTAAAATCGACATCAGTGCAAATGCAAAAAATAAAATTAATAAATTTGGTAGGTAGACGAACATTCATCATCATCATCATCAGCCTTTAAGTGCCCACTGCTGAGCAAAGGCCTCTTCTCACACGGAGAAGGTTAGAGCATTAATCACCACGCTCGCTCAATGCGGGTTGGCGATTTCAAACTTATAATTAGAAATTAGTCTTAAAAGTCCAGATTACCTCGCGATGTTTACCTTCACCGTATGTCAGTGGTGTCTAAATAATCATAGAAAGTACATATAACTCGGAAAAGTCACATTGGTAATTGCCAGGTTTTGAAACGACACCCTCATGCATGAGAAGCGGGCTCCTTAACCTCCGGGCCACCATGACATTTAAATGATTTGACAGCTAGACGAAAATTAAAGCTAATTATTTTATAGACGTAGTAGTGAAACAACGTTGGCGTTGTGTTTCACCGTGTGAGTGAGGGCAATGGAGTCCCAATCCTTTTACCCTCATCCTTAATCCCCGATTCTTTTTCTCGCGCCTGCAACTCCTTTGGTGTTGCGGGTGTCCATGGGCGGCGCTGATTGCTTACCATCAGGTATACGTCTGCTCGTTTGCCACCTTTATTCTTATTATCATGTTTTTTCTTCAGAGTTGAAAATCGTCTAGTATTTTATCCCGTCCTTGGTAAAGCGAGAGTGAGTGTCAGACTCTTACTGACTTAAAAAAACCACCACGACACCATTCATCTTAGTTGGAGCCGAAAAGGGCTGATGTTCAGCCGGAGTTGCGGGTGCTTAAGCAATAATTTACAGCGGTCCCTGACCAGAGCAGGAGAAGGAACGGGGGGTTTTTAGTCAGTAAGAGTCTGACACTCTATCTCTCCTCACCCTGGGCGGGAGAAGTCATTTCTCTCTCTTTATAGTACCTACATAGAATTCTAAAGTGTATTTTTCTCGTGAAATAGTGACTTCCTGCAGATTTTTGGTTTAAAAAACTATCCTATGTCCTTTCTCGAGTTCCAAACTATGTCTGTACCAAATTTCACACAAATAGGTTCTGTAGTTTAGACGTGAAGAAAAAACAGACAGACAGAGTTACTTTCGCATTTATAATATTAGTTTGGAAATTGTGTGGTTTTGATTATTCTGCCTACCTTAATCAAATTAAATAAGTATCTAAGTATAGTTAAGCTAATTGACGCAAAAAGTTTTTATCGAAAAGTAATCTTTACCTACCTACAACTTATTAAAAACATTGTCAGTGGTTTTGTCATTAAGGCGCACAGTTCCCCTTAATAACCTCGAGCATGCTAACGCACGACTAGGGTTGCCACCCGTACTTTATAATAAAGTATAATACTTATAATAATTAATTATTCATATAATTGTACTCTATACCTTATGAGAACAATAAAGTACACGAAAATACTTTATTTTGTATGATATGATTTTTTTGGGATTTTGAAAAGTCTGTGATGAACAGCGAGATGAAGAGATGAAAGAAACAAAGTGTCTTTGAATTTAATAAAGACTGTAAAGATGTTTTAGTAGAGATACTTATTTAATGCAAACTGCAAATGGCAATAAAAAATATGTTTTGAAATATAAAAATTAAGAAAAATAAATTGTACTTTATCTTGATCCCATGTACTTTTTTTCTTACCTATAATAACCAATGTACTTTATTAACTGCAAAAAAAGGTGGCAACCCTACGCACGACTGGCGCGGGCTGCGTTCGCCCGCTTTTTATATATGGAAATCCCAATAATATAACTTATTCTTTATAAAATATTCACTGATTTACATGAGTCACCATCATCAACCCATAAGTGTCCACTGCTGAGCAAAGGCATCTTCTCACACGGAGAAAGTTTGAGCATTAATCACCACGCTTGCTCAATGCGGTTGGCGATTTCAAACTTATAATCAGAAATTATAAGTCCAGGTTTCCTCACGATGTTTACCTTCACCGTATGTCAGTGGTGTCTAAATAATCATAGAAAGTACTTATAACTCGGAAAAAGTCACATTGGTACTTGCCAGGTTTCGAACCCACACCCTCATGCATGAGAAGCGGGCTTCTTAACCTTCGTTCCACCACGACATATGTTATAGTATAATAATATTTACATGAGTGCTACCCACTTTGTTTTGTAATAAAATTTAACACCGATTGAACTATAAAAAAAAACCAAGCCACTTAAAAGGAATATAGGCATTTATTTGAACAAAATAGCGTATTGGTAAATATTTTTTTACAGCTTAACTATTTGTCATAAGAAAATCTAATTTAATCTACAGTAAACATATTATATATTTTTTTCAATCTTTACACCCAACGGTTAATGAGGATTTTTTTTTGTTTTTTTATGTAATAGGTCGGCAAACTAGCAGACGGATTACCTGATGGTAAGCAATCAGCGCCGCCCATGGACGAGTGCGTTGCCGACCTTTTAGGGATTAGGGATTTGGAGATTTAGGGATTGGGGGAGGGGAAGGATTGGGCCTCCGGTAACCTCACTCACGCAGCGAAACACAACGCTGTGGTTATTTCACGCCGGTTTTCTGTGAGGCCGTGGTATCACTCCGGTCGAGCCGACCCATTCGTGCCGAAACGTGGATCTCCCACACTTGACATAAAATTATCGTAGTCATAAACAAATTAATTTGACTTATCAAAACTGGAATGAAATGTGAGCGTCAGCACGACTGGAGTGATACCACGACCTGAGATAACACCGACATGTTTCTACGTGGGAGTGACGTCACTGGAGAAAAACTCCTAAGTATATTCCTATAAAAAAGATTGGGGATAGAGGCCTGGTGCTGAAATTCGAAAAAAGTATAGATTTTTAAGTGTCAGAGAACTATGCTTCGGGCGATAATCCAATCCTTAACCACCCCCAATCCTTCCTCAATCCCTAAATCTCCAAATCCCTAATCCCTAAAAGGTCGGCAACGCACTCGTAACTCCTCCGTTGCGGGTGTCCATGGGCGGCGTTGATTACTTACCATCAGGTAATCCGTTTGCTCGTTTGCCGATCTATCACATAAAAAAAAATGGTTTGGTTCGTTTGGAGTTATGCCACGGCTTCCAAGATACCGGCGTGAAACAACTACAGTGCTGTGTGAGTGAGGGCAGTGGAGGCCCAATCCTTTCCTAAATGTCCAAATACTCTTTCTTTAAAAGCCAATGATATTATAAGTAAAATGGCGTAGAAAGGTTACCTAAACAAAATTCGATTTTCAAAAACGACACACTGATACACACATGAACAATTCGTATGTATAGACGTCAAAGTGAGATGGCATGATTCAATAATCGCGAGTGAAAAAGAGACAAATATGAAAAAGTGTGGCTAGTTAGCCACATTTTAATGTATCACTTTCTGAGCGCTTGTAACCTATTTACACGTTTTTACTTATAATATCATTGTTAAAAGCTTAATATTTTACAAAAGGCAATCAACGCACTTGTAATTAACTATTTTGGTATTAAGAGTGACCATGGGCGACGCCGATTGCTTACCATCAACTACCCTATTTTCGACTTCATATTGAAACAATTAAATTAAAAACCAGCTACTCTCGCGCGGTTTCACCCGCTGCTCGGTTCCATTTCATCTTAGCGTGATGTTATATAGCCTATTGCGCTCAGGAACATTATAGCTATCTATCAGTGAAAGAATTTTGGCAATCCGACCAGCGGTTCCAAAGATTACCCTCTACATACAAACTTACAAATTTTACCTCTTTATAATATTAGGTGTAGGTATAGGACTTAGAAGATTCAAATTGCTGTATGGTTCATATTTTTCTAGCAATTTTTTAAGGAAATGTAGAATTAATGCATGACAGAAAATCTTATGACTAAGATTCTAGTTACCTACCTACATCGAAAGGTTATAAAATATAAAACATCATAACTTTTTTTTGTGTGGGTAAAATCTTTAAATAAATTAGCGAACGGATGGGGCGAGAGAGAGAGTGTCAGATTCTTACTGACTAAAAACCCCCCCGTTTCTTCTCCTGTTCCTGGCCACCTGGCCACGGTACCTTATTGAACTTACACCCGCAACCCTGATTGACAATACGGTAGTTTCTGACAAGTCAAATTGAATAATTTTATCCAAACGTCAAAAACGATACTTTTCTATGAAATTTGTATGAAACTCCAAATTGTGACGTCATAGTATTTTTGCGTGAAATAGCTTATTTTTTTCTTAAAAATTAGCTAAATTATATCTAAAATTTAGTGTATCGATCTATCGATGAATAAAAATATAAAAGTTAGATACTTTTCTATAGTTTTTTTATGTGATTGATCGGCAAACTAGCGTCCGCTAGTTTTAGGATTACCTGATGGTAAGCAATCAGCGCCGCCCATGGACACCCGCAACGTGAGAGTTATGAGTGCTTTGCAGACCTTTTAGGGATTAGGGATTTAGAGATTAAGCGATTGAGGAGGAATGAGGGGAGGGGAAGGATTGGGCCTCCGGTAACCTCACTCACATGGCCGGTTTCACGCCGGTATTCTGTGAGGCCTTGGTATAACTCCGGTCGAGCCGACCCATTCGTGCCGAAGCATGGCTCTCCCACACTTGTATTGAAACGTCGAATTAGTTTATTTTTGACATAGAAAACTACCCAATTATGACGTCGTAAGTAGTATTTTGGCGGCAAACAGCTTATTTATTTCTTAAAAATATCGATAATTTAGGAACTGTAACGATAGATCGATGAATAAAAGTAGGAAGATATAGTTAGGTACCTACTTTTCAATATTTTATTGTATTGCAACGTCGAATTAATTTATTTTTGACATTATGAAACTACCCAATTTTTTATAATGTTGACATTTTGAAACCTACCGTACCTTAGCGAGCTTAATATAAGTAAGGTAAGCTAAGAACAAGACACCGCATTCGTTATTCGAAAGTTAAACGGAACAGACGTTCGGGAAGAAGTCGATATTTTATCTGTGGAAAAATAAAGAAATAAGTATAAACAAAATGGCCGCTACGATATGTAAACCGGTAAGTTATTTTTAAAAACTTTTCTTAATATTTAACATTTAATTCAATGCGTGGAAATTTCTGGAAATATAATTTAATACTAATGTAATTAATTACTTAAAATCGATTGAGCTGTAATTCTGTATACACGTATAGTTTGCATCCATAAAGTGTCTAGTCCCGGGACTTTTTGACCCTCTCTTTCTCTAGAGGGATAAAATCATCAAATTTTAATGATTGCCCTAGGACATGGCGAGGAGTGTCGGACTCTTACTGGCTAAAAACCCCCCCGTTCCTTCTCCTGCTCTAGGCCGAGTACCCTCTTATGCTTTAACCCGCGAATCGGGCTAAACAGTAGACTAAGTTTCTTTTAATGCCTACCTTCATTAGATTTTATTATGTTTTGTGGCATTTTTAAAATGATAATAGCCTGTTGAATTTTGCCGTTATTTTTGTCCGATCCAGACTATATTAATTTTTGCATCCACCGCACATTTATAAATAAAAAAATGTCACATTTATAAATAAAAAAAATGTCTACACAAACCGTGAAATTAAACCTAAGACAAGGGCTGATTTTTCAATATTCAAAAGTTATTTTTAAAATAAAAATATATTTTTAAAATAAAAAGATAAAATAAATGTTATCTAAGGAATAAAATTGTCGTTCTCACTGTCTTATACAAACATTGTGACGCGACAGCATCATAATTATTCCTCAGGTAACTTTTAATTATCTAACCATTGAAAAATTAGCCATTAATTGTGTATCACTAGTACACAGTATAAAACAAAGTCTCTTTCTCTGTCCCTATATCCCTATGTACGCTTAAATCTATAAAACTACGCAACGGATTTTGATGCGGATTTTTTAATAAGTAGATAGTGATTGAAGAGGAAGGTTTATATGTATAATAACATCCATTAAATAGTGGAGAAGTTTAGTAATTATCAGCATTGCAATTTGCACCCGTTCGAAGTCATTTTGAAATTACTTGACGATGGGTCTGAAATCGACAAATATTATAAAAGCGAAAGTGTGTAAGTACGGATGTATGTTTGTTACTCTCTCACGTAAACACTACTGAACGGATCTGAATGTAATTTGGCACACAGATAGATTAGTCTGGAATAACATATAGGATATTTTTTACCCGCGTACTGCGAGCGAATTTGCAGGTAGGAAGTAGTTTTATACAATGTAGGTGACTGCAAAATACAACATAATTTAGTTTTCGCCTTTCGCTTCTGGCGGGTACCGAAAGAAGCGATAGAGACCTGGGCCCGAGTCTACTATTTTCAAAGTGTTGTCATTCCTACAGCACGTCGATTCTATAAAATTCTAACACGAACTCGCATGTCAAGTCGACATTCTCTCTCACTTCGCATAAGGTTCAAAATGGCGTTAATTTTGCATTCTGTAAGCATCACCTAGGCACTTGCGAAGTGGAGTGAGCTCCGAATCGGCCAATACTGTACTAGTGTAGTACCACACTACACAAAATGTAAGTCGAGATTTATCGGTTTTTATTTTAACAAGTTTTTGACACAGAATTTTAGATATTATGACGTATAAATTGAAATTTCTTATTTTAAGGAATTTTAGGCAGCTAATTATTATAAAATAAACAGAAAACTGTAAATTCAGGCGATGAATATAATCTGTGCTTCGTTTACCAAAAGAAACTGACAGATAATGTCTTCATTCATTGTTGACAAACTCTTTGTTATTTGCTTTGTATTATTTTGTCCACGTTTGGTTTATTCGTATATTTTTTCTGTTCCGTGTTTGCCGATAAAAAGAGAGATCATAAACATGAAGTAAGTTTTATTACTGGTTGTAAAGTTCAAAAATAATATTTATTATAGAGTGTTTATTTTGTTTTCTAATCAAACAATAATGTTTCAGTCCGAATGAGATACGTTCCTCACACCCGTCGTCATCACAGGTTTTACCTGGCTGGCGAAGGGTTTCTTGAGAACTCAAGGTGCCAGAGAGCGAAATCGGCGCAAGTGGAAGGAACTAGCCGTGTGCCTGTATGGTATAGATGGCACTTTCAAAACTTATAAACAGAGGACCAAGGTGAAGTAAGTAGTGCTTACTTTGGCATGGTAAAACCATTTAATATTCCTTAATGCAAGCCACTTAAAATAACGATGAATCTTGGCGTGCTCCTTGGTTATATAACTTATCTTATTTTAATTTTACATTGACTATTAATAATAATAAAAAGTAAGGCTTTTTTAATAACTCCTTTATTAATATAAATGTCTGCTTGTAGTATTGGTCTGAGAAAAAAGCGCCATAAGAAGCTTAGCAGCTAGGCGCAGGACAGGACTGGTGTGGTGGAAGATGAAGTTGAGTTTTTGGAACAAACAACAGCGAAAAGCTGCAATTTGTTAAAGAGTTTTTATCAATGCACATATTAATCGGTGTTCTCTTTTCAGTATCACGTCACACATCTTCAGTTGCTGCTCCTCCAACATCACAACGGCGAACGGAATTCTCCAACATCACAGAGAGATTCCTGAAGGTGGAAGAGTAGACGATTTCAAATCAATTGGAAGAATTTACAAATATCAAATGCGCAGATCTTGCAAGCATTTCTGAAGAGAAGTCTAGGGAATGATTAAATTTTAGCTGGATCTGTAGTTTCAATCTGGAATGGATTGTGAGCATTGGCAGAGGCCATGCATCGAGATAGGGTGTAACAACGAAGTTGTGTTTTAGTGTTTAAGACGTTTCAACCAAATTTTTTTTATATTTAAATTAAACAATTTTAACGGGTACTAGCAGTTTTATTAGTTAAAGACCCATCCTCACATATCACTATTTATTTATTTGATTTTAACTCAATTGTATATTCAAACAATTATGGGATACAATAAATTAACTAGGGTCTAACAATTAGGCTCGTAAGCCTAAATTAAAGAAAAAAATGTAATAAAACAATGAAATCACACGCTAATCAGACCCTAATTGAATTAAAATCAAAATAAAATTAAATAAAATCATAATCATATTTTTTTGTCAGGGGAAAATCATCATATCACTTCTCCCGCCCAGGGTAAGGCGAGATAGTGTCAGACTCTTACTGACTAAAACCCCCCCGTTCCTTCTCCTGCTTTAGGCCGTGACCGTGGCACCTCATTGCGCTTGCCCCGCCACCGTGGCTGAACATCAGCCCTGTAGGGCTCCGTCTGTGGTGGTCTATTGGCTCTTTGAGGCACAATATTTTGCCTACGTCCTAGATTTAAACCTGTATTAGATGGCAAATTCCTAGTTTGCCTCCTTTGAACTTCAGCAATTGTACATAATTTCGTCTCTAATTGTCCTCTCTTCAAAATTGCGAGCAGTAATATGCATGTATGTTATTTTAAAATGCTTCTGGGGAATTGGCTTCAGCACCACTAATGGTGTCATAAAGTAGGCACGTTGAGCATATCCTGAATCACCTGAAAAAAATCGAATGACTATCTAGTACTTATACTATTTTAAGTGTGCGAAGGCCATGTTTCGGTACGAATGGGTCGGCTCGACCGGAGTGATACCACGGCCTCACAGAAAACTGGCGTGAAACAACCATAGCGTTGTGTTTCGCCGTGTGAATGTGTGTCAAAATCTCCAAATCCATAATCCCCAAAAGGTCGGCAACGCACTCGTAATCCCTCTGTTGTTGCGGGTATTCATTGGCGGCGCTGAATCCTTTCTATCAGGTGATCCGTTTCCGACCAATCACATATAAATAAAACCTAGTAATTAGACTTATATATTCTGAAGTAGGGACGTAACTAACCAGGTAATATATGTTATGAACTATACCATCCATTGGCGGCGCTGAATCCTTTTCATCAGGTAATCCGTTTCCGACCAATCAAATATAAATAAACCTAGTAATTAGACTTATATATTCTGAAGTAGGGACGTAACTAACCAGGTAATATATGTTATGAACTATACCATCCATTGGCGGCGCTGAATCCTTTTCATCAGGTAATCCGTTTCCGACCAATCAAATATAAATAAAACCTAGTAATTAGACTTATTATTCTGAAGTAGGGACGTAACTAACCAGGTAATACATGTTATGAACTATACCATCCATTGGCGGCGCTGAATCCTTTTCATCAGGTAATCCGTTTCCGACCAATCAAATATAAATAAAACCTAGTAATTAGACTTATATTTTCTGAAGTAGGGACATAACTAACCAGGTAATACATGTTATGAACTATACCATACCAAAGTCCTTTGCCTCGCCGTTTTGTGGGTTTTATCCTTCAGTTGGTCAATCAGCTCCATTGCACATACACGCTCACATAGTCGTCATCTCAGGTTAATAAAGACAAACTTCGAATGGTGCTAGATTGTAGACGCATTTCTTGTTTATCTAAAGCATGAGCTTCTTCTAACAAAGATTTTACCAAAAACATTCTTGCCATCGTTATCGTTTTAATAGGTAAGCACTTATTCACTTTGTTACTTTCAAAACTTAATTTGAACACTATCTAACTATTATTTCTTCCATTTTCACTCGTAAAATAGATACTTTTAATTTGACATTTTGAATCTTGTTCTAGTTCGAAGTGAGCGTCGAAGTGACCGGTAAATTACATTATAGAATACGATTTTCAACGTTATCTCATACTTTATCTGTCAAAATGTTGCGGTCAATTTAGTTCAACTCGTAAACACACTCGCAAGTGTAGCGCTAGCATAGATTCGAGTTAGGAATCGAGTTTTAGAATGCCAATCAAGAAACTCACCGCGGATTCAGATTCGAAGTTTAGAATGAAGTCTTACAGAATCACACCCCAGGATTCCATTGTCATTTTGCTAAAAGTTCGTAATCTGTTAATTCAAAATGGCTGATCATTGGCGTTCGGCGATGTCATAATAGAATTATAGTACGAGATGTTTTGTAACGAATTATAAACAATAACTGCACATTAATATTCTAAACGTATATCATTGAATAAAGGAACTGTAATTTTTTATTAATTTACCGCATTATGTCAAATATTCATTTGTCTTTTATCTGCGAGATTACCGTTCTTAAGAATTATTTCAATGAAGTGACATTGGAAAGTCATAATGATGCTATCGTGTTAGTAGATTACCAAACTTTTCAAATCAACAATTTTGAAACCAATGATCTACTATTCTGACACTATTGTAATAGCAGACTCGAGGCCCAGGCTGTAGCAGATTTTGATAAACTAAGCCTTTAAAATGGCTTACCAAGAGTAAAGATAAGAAATATATTTTTTTGTACCCACATAAATCATATATCTACGAATGAAAAAATTTCGTTAAAATTTTGCAGGTACCTATAAAAATAATCCACTCTAACGTCGTTTTAAATATATTGTTGTTTAGAATGGAGGCTTAATAGAATACAGGGTGTAAAAAGACACTTAACGAAGCCGGAAGCCACGTATTCTACCCATTATTTGGAACATTTTTTTCATTAAGACCATAGCTGGGACTCCACGGGTTCTCGAGATATTGAAGGTCAAAGATGCATTTTAAATATTTTTTTGCGCAATCGAATTCTAAGTATTATTACAAAACTTTTTTCCAAACAAACAGTACCTGAATTTTCGATTTTTCTAAATAAATTACGCATTTGAAGTTACGAACAGTAATGTACGTAATAAATAAATGCAGACCCGCACAAAAAACATCGTGCATCTCAGTAGGATTTTTATTTTACGGAATTGTTTTGTTGTTGCGAAGTAAAACGTCGACCTAAGTACTTATCACAGCATTTTAATGCTAAGCTGTGAACCTACGCACACAATGACACGAAGCCCGTTTGCTTTACATTGCGCGCAATAATATTTTTTTTTTTTGATACCTAAAAATAAGTCGTTTCCCAGTGATAATTTTAGCGTAAAGCTACTTAGTTAGAACTGCAGTATGGTAGTTAACGGCTTCGTCGCGCCGTATTTTATTATTTTCTCCTTTTTTTCTCGTTCTTTGTTCTTTCTTTCGTACTAACTACCCGTCTAATACCTACGTAATATTTAAATATTTTTTTTTTGTTTGATTCTATTTTGTGTTAATTTTCTTGTTAATTTGTATTGTGTACCCACTTGTTTTTCAATTAATTTGTGTTTTTATTGTTTGTGCTGAATAAATGTGTTATCTATCTATCTATCTATCTATCGTTAAGTGTCTTTTTACACTTTGTAAAAACCTTTCTATTCAATCACTCTATCTATTAAAAAAACGCATCGAAATGCGTTGCGTAGTTATAAAGATTGCTTACCATCAGGTGAACCGTCTGCTAATTTGCCGAGGACCTGCAAAACAATAAAAAAAATATAAAAAAAAATGACTTAAAACAATTTTAAAGAAAATTAAAATTATTTTTATAGCATTTTTTAAGCTAAATAGCGTGTAGGGGGCGCAGGGTTTCGCAATCAGCGCCGTCCATAGACACTCGTATTACCAAAGGAGTCACTAGTCCGTAGCCGGCCTTTTTGGGATACAATGAAACAATGAATTTATTTTTGCAAATAGGCCATAAAACGGCACTTTTACACGTCAATTTATATGTGAAAAACTAGATGAAGCCGGCATTTCCTATCTGACTACTCTGAGAAGAAATGCCGAAACAAACTCAGAGGTCAGTCTTTTTTCATAAATAAGGGGTAAGGATAAGGGTTGCCTATATTTAAAGGGATAGGGGAGGTGGAGGGATTGGGCCACCGGTAACCTCACTCACACGGCGAAAGACAACGCTGTGGTTGTTTCACGTCGGTTTTCTGTGAGGCCGTGGTATCACTCCGGTCGAGCCGACCCATTCGTACTTGTCTGGTACCGTGATTGTCGATTGGTGGCCGATTGCTTACCATCAGTATTTTGCTGACTTATTTAGATACTAGCTCTTGCCCGCGACTCCGTTCGCGTGGAAACCCGCCCCTAATATGACCCACTGACCGGAATAGTGACTACCTGCAGATTTTTGGTTTTAAAACTATCCAATGTCCTTTCTCGAGTTCCAAACTATGTCTGTACCAAATTTCACACAAATCGGTTCAGTAGTTTAGGCTTGAAGAAAAGAGCGACAGACTAAGAGTTACTTTAGCATTTATATAATGTTGTTTTTTAGATGTCCGTGGCGTCGCCCCGTGGTATATTGATAAAAAACAGTCTAGGTTCCAAATAGTCCAAAGATTGTATCTTAGTATCTCCATACCAAACAATCAAATTGGTCCAGCAGTTTTTGCATTTTTTTTTGTGGACTGGACATAGTAGTGTCTTTGTTTGTACTTAGTTATCACAAAAATTGTGTCCGGTCTCTGTAAATGTTATGTGTGTGTGATACCCGCTGGAAGAGTAGCGTTAAAAAATATAATGTTGATGGTGCGGCGGCTGGGCAACTGGCTGCCGTGCAACGTGTAGCGGGTTCGATTCCCGCACAGAACAACTCTTTGTGTTATCCACAAATTGTTGTACCGGGTCTGGGTGTGATGTTTATGTGAAATTGTGTTTGTAACCGCACCCACGACACAGGAGAAAATACTAATGTGGGGCAACGTTTCTTAAAAAAGAAATACCACTTTGCTGCGACATTTGTAAAAGTTTTGCCAAGTTTAATGAGCAGCTCGTTACAGAATGTACACTTTCTTCTTATTTAAATTTTTTTCTTTTTCCATTTTTTCAGAAAGTACCCGGCTCATTCCCCATCCCTTCAGGGGTCTTCCCCGGCCGCATTATTAGGGTTAAGGGCGACACCCCTTCCTGCGCCAAAAGGTGAGTTCGTTCGTAATTAACACTGTCCAATACAAGGCACGAACTTCAAGGTCTTTTGGTCTTTTGGCCTGGTCTCTGGTCCTGGTCTCTGGTCCTGGTCTCTGGTCCTGGTCTCTGGTCCTGGTCTCTGGTCCTGGTCTCTGGTCCTGGTCTCTGGTCCTGGTCTCTGGGCCTGGTCTCTGGGCCTGGTCTCTGGGCCTGGTCTCTGGGCCTGGTCTCTGGGCCTGGTCTCTGGGCCTGGTCTCTGGGCCTGGTCTCTGGGCCTGGTCTCTGGGCCTGGTCTCTGGGCCTGGTCTCTGGCCTGGTCTCTGGGCCTGGTCTCTGGTCCTGGTCTCTGGGCCTGGTCTCTGGGCCTGGTCTCTGGGCCTGGTCTCTGGGCCTGGTCTCTGGGCCTGGTCTCTGGGCCTGGTCTCTGGGCCTGGTCTCTGGGCCTGGTCTCTGGGCCTGGTCTCTGGGCCTGGTCTCTGGGCCTGGTCTCTGGGCCTGGTCTCTGGGCCTGGTCTCTGGGCCTGGTCTCTGGGCCTGGTCTCTGGGCCTGGTCTCTGGGCCTGGTCTCTGGGCCTGGTCTCTGGGCCTGGTCTCTGGGCCTGGTCTCTGGGCCTGGTCTCGGGGCCTGGTCTTTTGGTTTTCGTATAATACCACCTGATAAAAGCTAGTTTTGAAAAAGTTGGATTCGTTTGAAAATTACCAATTTTTGCCCACAGGTTCGGGATCAACTTGCAATGTGGACCAAAGATGTACCCTGGCGAAGACATCGCCTTCCACTTCAACCCTCGCTTCACGCAGAACTGTGTTGTGCGCAACCACTACGATTGTTCGAAGTGGGGCGTCGAGGAGATCAGCGATAGTCTGCCAATGAAAAGCGGAGACTGTTTCGAAGCTCTCATTTACTGTTACTACAACTTCTTTAAGGTAAGTGGCGCATAGTTAAGAGCTTTGAATAAACAAAAGTGTGGGAGAACCATGCTTCGGCACGAATGGGTCGGCTCGACCGAAGCAATACCACGACCTCACAGAAAACTGGCGTGAAACAACCACAGCGTTGTGAGTGAGGATACCGGAGGCCCAATCCCGCCCCTTTTCCTATCCCTTCCCGATCGTTATATCCGCAACCCCTAACCCCAAAAGGCCGGCAACGCACTTGTAACTCCTTTGGTGTTGCGGGTGTCCATGGGCGGCGCCGATTGCTTACCATCAGGTAACCCGTCTGCTCGTTTGCCCGACTTATACCATGAAAAAAACATTTTGTTAATATCTACCAACTTCACCCATTTCCCACCAGGTCGAGGTGAATGGAAAATTTGTCTGCGAATTCACCCATCGCATCCCCTACCGGAAGATCACCCACATCTTGGTGGACGGTGATGTTACAGTGGAGGAGATAGACTTCGCTGGTGGAAGCCCACCACAGGACCCGAACCTGGTAAGGAGTTATAAAGTTCTTGAATAATTAACCTTTCGACCTGGCTGGAATCTACACTTTGGAACGAGCTAATAGCTTCACTAAGAGGACTGACCGACAGACTGACACTATGTTTACATTAAAAATTTTTTTTTTGGCATTTGAAAGTGCCTGTAAGGGTCTTATTGAAATAAAGGATATTTGACTTTTTTCGATCGTGATAATCCGAAACACAATATGTGCGCAAATGCCGGTGTGCAATTGGGGTTTAATGAACTAAACAGATTATGAATGACTCGACCTTCGAGCTGACAAGAGTCTTAAAGGAAAGATACATTTAATATTACATCATCATCATCAGCCTACATACAACATATATTGTGGAATAGATCAAATGAGTGATTATAATTAATTCAAGCGCAAGTTTTGATACATAATAACTTCAGTGTTAGTAGTATCTACCTTAAAACAAAATAAAAAAATAAAGCACAGCTCAGTCCAAATAATACATTGGAAAGTGTAAAGAAATAAGGTCTAATCTAATCACGGCCGTTTGTTTATTAAAAATACCTATATCTACACCATAACTGACCTTAACATCTGCAAAAAACATTTCTTATCGGTGTTTTATAACTCAATTGTGGTACCTGTATAGTTATACATATATATAAATATTGTGTTGACCGCTAGCGAAGTACACAGGATTTATTTAAATTTCAATATGGCTAAATGCGGTGGATGTGGCCAGTTCATTGCTGCGACAGCCAGCATCCGGTGCACTGCTGAGCAAAGGCCTCTTCTCACACACCACACTTGCTCCAGGAGGATGGGCTATGTCTAACTTATAATTAGAAATTAAAGAAGTTACGATGTTCTCTTTACCATATGTCATGTGGTGTTTAAATAATCATAGAAAATACATGTAACTCTGTTTCGAACCTATGCATAAGAGGCTCTTTAAAATCCGGGCCACCACGACAATTGTATTTGGTATAAAATACAAAAGAAAATCACATACACTCGGGCACACAGAGACAAATAAAATTAATCGTAAAAAGTACAGATCTAAGTCAAAATCATTTATTTCAATAAGACCCTTACGGGCACTTTTAAACGTCAAACAAAATGTCGGTCAGTCCTCTTAGTAAAGCTATTTGCTCGTTCCAAAGTGTAGATTTCTATGGAGAAGAACGAGCAAGAAACTCCATGGTTAATCTTTTTCTATCTGTTTCACATAGATTCTTTGTTACATTATAAAGTTGGTGCAGATCAATTCGGAGAAGCTGTTAAACATCATTATTGACAGTCTTTTCAACGCGCTTTTTTTAATTACTAGCGGCCCGCCCCCGCTTTGCACGGGTCCAACTATCTCGCTATCAAAGGGTTATTTTTTCCCTAATCTTCCCCTATACTTTTCTAATATTTTCATTGATAAGAACCTTCTCCAAACACAACAAAAAAAGAATTAGCAAAATTGGTCCATGCGTTGTTGAGTTATGCGCTTACCAACACATTTTGCAATCCATTTTTATATATAAAGATGTATATAGATATGTTAAATAAACTTGTTAAGCTACTTAAATTGATTTTAACCGTAAAAAACTATTTGCTTTTATCACCTGTCTTGCTTTTATTATAAATGTGAAAGTTACGATGTTTGTATGTTGGTTACTCAATCACGCCAAAACGGCTGAACGGATCTGAATAAAATTTGACACAGGCATAGGACACACTCCGAAGACATTGACTCCTTTACCCCTTATATCAACATACCGCACGGACGAAGCCGCATGCGGAAGCTAGTTATGGAAAATTGTGAAATGTGCAAAAAATTAATTGGATTAATTTTCTTTTTTCAGCAAATACCATGCGTGTTGCCAATTCCGAAGGGTATGCACCCAGGTCGCAGGGTCAGAGTGAGGGGAGCGACTCCTCCTGGAGTTAAGAAGTAAGTTTAAATTCTCATTGTCATTTCTGGGTGCATATTATCAGACCAGGGTTGCGGGTCGGGCACGCTGTTATAGCAGCGGTAAGACCCCTCTTTGAGGAGTGGCTTGAGACTTCACGGTGTCTTCACCTTCCACCTGACGCAGTTCTCATGCTAGCAAAGGAGACGAAGCGAAGGGGAGCTATCCTACTCCTCACGCCCCAGCCACCGGGATAGGCGACAATTCGGGGATCGAGCGATGGATCTCCCCGTAAGCGCGGGTCTGCGGTCGGCGAGTAAGACCAGACCCAGACCCGAGCGTAGGGCGCGTAGCGTTCCGCGCGCGGCAAAGAGCCAATAGACCACCACAGTCGGGGCCCTATAGGGCTGATGTTCAGTCGGAGTTGCGGGATAAGCGCATTGAGGCCCAGAGCAGGAGAAGGAACGGGTTTTTAGTCAGTAAGAGTCTGACACTCCCTCTTGCTACGCCCAGGATTAGAGAGGTCGTTTGATGATTTTACCTCCTCAAACATCAGTCTCGCTTTTTTTGGGATAGGTCGGCAAACAATTACCTGATAGTAAGCAATTGGACCCGCCTATGGACATCCGCAACACTATAGGAGTTACGAGTGCGTTGCCGGTCTTTTGGCGATTAGGGATTTGGAGAATTTGGGAAAGGGAAGGATTGGGCCTTACCTCACTCGCACGGCGAAATACAACGCTAGGGTTGTTTCACGCCGGTTTGCTTCGCCGGCCGTGGTATCACTCCGGTCGAGTCGACCCGACCGTCGATTTTTCTTTTAAATTTGTCTATTTTAGATGGTTATTTAACAATTATCATCTCAATTATCCCCAGGTTCTCGATAAACCTCCAGTGCGGACCAAAACTGTACCCGGACGAGGAAATAGCGTTCCATTTCAGTCCACGTTTTGAGGAGAATGCTGTAGTTCGGAACCACTACGCTTCCTCAAAGTGGGGAAATGAAGAAAGAGAGGGTACCTTGTCACTGAATAGCGGAGAATCGTTCGAAGTATTCATTCATTGCTATCAAGATTCTTATAAGGTTAGTAATTTTTACCTATAATTAGTTATATAAAACAGTCGCTTTCTCTGTCCCTATATCCCTATGTACGCTTAAATCTTTAAAACTACGCAACGGATTTTGATGCGGTTTTTTCTAATAGACAGAGTGATTGAAGAGGATGGTTTATATTTTAACTCTTGCTAATATTATAAATGCGAAAGTTACGATGTTTATGATTTTATGATTTTTGTTACTCAATCACGCCAAAACGGTTGGGAGGATCTGGATAAAATTTGGCATAAGCATAGGATAGACTCCGGAATAGGACTTAGGCTACTTTTTATCAAAATACCACGCCGGCGGAAACTTGTGTATAGTAACATCCATTAAATTGTAGAGAAATTTTGTATCAGCGTTGCACTCGTGCGAATCCGAGACGGGTCGGTAGTAAGCAATTAATATAAGAATGTCTCAATCATTTATACAAAGAATCAAAGTCAAATTCGTTAATTATTATTTCTTTTTTGTTATGGTATGTAGTATGTGTGTGTTTTCAATACAAACTGAGATACTTAAAAGCAACGGAAGAACACTCATCCACGCGCTACGCTGCATCATGCGGGGCAGTGTGAGAATCGAGTGGGCCTCCGATAACCTCATTCACACGGCGAAACACAACGCTGTGGTTTTTTCACGCTGGTTTTTTGTGAGGCAGTGTTATCCCTCCGGTCGAGCCGACCCATTTGTGCCGAAGCTTGGCTCCTCCGCACTTACACTTCTTACTTCAAATGTCAAAAAAAAAATGATATTTTAAGAGAATTATAAAGATGTAACCGCGTTGTTCCTTTACAAAGTTTTGAAGAATAAAAGTGAAGATATACTGATTTCACCAAATCTCCGATCCCCAGGTGTCGCTGAACGGAAAACCAATCTGCGACTTCTTCCACCGCATCTCCGTTGATAAGGTTTCCCATGTTATGGTGGATGGTGACGTTATGGTCTTCGAGATCGCCTTCGACCCTTCGGAAGACCCGGTAAGTTATATCAACTAATTTAAACAACTACGGCCAACTAATTTAAACAACTACAGGGTGTAAAAAGACACTTAACGAAGCCGTTAACTACGCATACTGCAGTTCTAACTAAGTAGCTTTACGCTAAAATTATCACTGGGAAACGACTTTTTATTTTTAGGAATAAAAAAAAAAAAAAATCTTGCGCGCAATGTAAAGCAAACGGGCTTCGTGTCATTGTGTGCATGATCACAGCTTAGCATTAAAACGCTGTGATAAGTACGTAGGTCGACGTTTTACTTCGCTACAACAAAACAATTCTGTAAAATAAAAATCCTACTGAGATGCACGATGTTTTTTGTGCGGGTATGCATTTATTTATTACGTACATTACTGTTCGTAACTTCAAATGCGTAATTTATTTAGAAAAATCGAAAATTCAGGTAATGTTTGTTTGGAAAAAGTTTTGTAATAATACTTAGAATTCAATTGCGCAAAAATATAAAAAATAAAAATGCATCTTTGAACTTCAATATCTCGAGAACACGTGGAGTCCCAGCTATGGTCTTAAAGAAAAAAATGTTCCAAATAATGGGTAGAATACGTGGCTTTCGGCTTCGTTAAGTGTCTTTTTACACATCTGTATAAAAACGGCGTGAACCAACGCTTGCGTTAAGAACGATTTTTTAACACTTAACACGCTTATTTCGTACAATTTTCAAGGCCTCATAGAAAATCGGCGTGAACTTAAGCTAGCATTAAGTAAAGCCACATATATTAAAGATGTCTTTTTACACCTTGTATAAAGTCTTGTACGTATAATTGTACGCAATAAGCGTAAATCAGTTTTAAAAAATCGTACTTAACGCAAGCGTTAGTTCACGCTGGTTTTCTATAAGGCCGTGGATATTAGACGAAATTGCTTAGTAACATTATATTTACGCGGGTATTAACGCGGAAAATTATAATTTGAATACCTTGGTAGGCTTGACGTTTCGACCCGGTTGCACAGGTCGTGGTCATAAGCAGACTGAAGACGCGATGTCACAGCTCCCTGCATTCGGGTGATGAATCTTCATCTACCCCCTTATTTTCATTTACTACCATATTAGGCCGTCTACACACTACACTGACCGTGTCCACAGATGTGTTAACCGACTTTGAAGGAAAGCGAGGTTGTGTTTTGCGAAGCACTGGATTCCACGTCGACGATAATTTAAAGCCGTCCTCCCGATTGAAATTATTTGGGCATTTCTTTATTTCAACCGCTTCACGCACAAGTCTTGTATGGTAGTGGCGATCAGTGGAGAGAATTTGCGGTCGGTGGAATTCTACCCAGTGATTAGAACCAGCCTGGAGCAGGTGTTCTGCTAACGCTGATTTGTTGCTCTGTCGGTTTTTGACTGCGGCGATATGTTCTTTGAGCCTCTCAGCAATGGTCCGCTTCGTTTGCCCAATGTAGGAACTACCGCAGCTGCAGTTGATCTTATAAACACCTGGGCTTTGTAGCGGCAGTACAGGTGTGTAGATCGTCGGGATCGAATATTTTTTAAGGACGGATCCTATCTTGTCTGTAACACCCTTGATATAAGGCATGAAGGCAGGTTGTCTGCTCACGTTTGGATGTCTGGCTCTCTTCAGCGGTCGCAATAGTCGCCCATCCCCTATACTATATCCGTTCTTTTTAAGTACCTCCTGAACATGGTCTAGCTCTTGCCCCAGATATCACGGATTGTAAGTGTCGCGGGTGGTGATGTGACTTTGCATGTAGGTACCGATCAGTGTGAGTTGGATTTCGGTATACACGGTGCGATAAGGACCCATCTAATCTCGCGGTTATTTTAATGTCCATGTATAATTTTCCGCGTTAATACCCACGTAAATATAATGTTGTTAAGATGAAACGCGAAAGTTTAAAAGTTAGAATATGCTTATTGTTAAATAAATTATATTTTTTTATTCTTGTTACAGTGTGCACCTCCATCATTTGGTTACTGAAGACCTGAAGGTAATTACCACCATATCTATGTAACAATCATAGTTTTTGTTTTATGGTATAGGTCGGCAAACGGGCAGACGGATTACCTGATGGTAAGCAATCATCGCCGCCCAAGGACACCCGCAGCAACGGAGGAATTACGAGTGAGCTGCCAACCTTTTCCAGAGGGATTTAAATATTTTGGGATTCGGGAAGGGGTAGCATTAGGCCTCCGGTAACCTCACTCACACAGCGAAACACAACGTTGAGGTTGTTTGACGCCGGTCGAGCTTAACCATTGGTGCTGAAGCATGGCTCGCCCACATTTTTATACAATTGAGTAGTTTCCTAGGTCAAAAATAAATTAATTCGACGTTTAAATACAATAAAATATTGATAATTATAACTATACTTTTATTCATCGATCGATCGATACACTAAGTTTTAGATATTTACTAACTAATTATTAAGAAATTAGTAAGATATTTGACGCAAAAATACTATGACGTCATAGCTCAGTGTTTCATACAAATTTCATAGAAAAGTATCGTTTTTGACATTTGGATAAAAGTATTGAATTTGACTAGTTGGAAACTGTCGTATTTAAATAAAAAATTGTATTTTGTCTTTCAGGTCCCCCTAGCAAAATAAAGAAAAGATGCTGGTAATCTTATTAATTTATTTAAATATTACATTTGAATATAACTCCTCCTAAACAATTTTAATATTCGTGGGTCAATCATCATTCATCTTCATCATCTTCATCTTAATCACTCATCATCAATCATCATGCATCGTCATCATACATAATCATCAACCTAAAACTGTCCCACTGCTGAGCAAAGGCCTCTTCTCACACGGAGAAGGTTTGAGCATTAATTACCACGCTTGCTCAAGGCTGATTGGCGATTTCAAATTTATAATTTGAAACTATAAGTCCAGGTTTCCTTCGCCGTATGTCAGTGGTGTCTAAATAATCATAGAAAGTACATATAACTCGGAAAAAGTCACATTGGTACATGCCAGGTTTTCTTTTTCGCGCTTAATTTAAGTGTTTAGGGGGAGTTTTATGAAAATGCAATAAAAAAAAACGTGTAATTATATTTTATTTATGTGGTTTTATTTAAAAACTGTTGTTAGTGGGTAGTTATGTTATAAACTTTTAAATATTGTAAATATATAATCTTTGTTTTCATATTTTAAAGTTAATAAATATATTTTTATGTTTACATTACGGAGTTTTATTTCTGTATTTCGTTTTTCCGCTATTGCCCAAAAAACGTGTTAGGCGATTCTCACACTGCCCCGCATGATGCAGCGAAGCGCGTGGATGCGTGTTCTTCCGTTACTTGTAAGTATCTCTGTTTGTATGGAAAACACGCACAGTCTACAGAAAAATGCATCCACGCGCGTTCATGCGGATCACGCGCATACACGCGGAGAAACATGCACCCCCGCGGGTAGGTGCGGGGCGAGACGCAAGGTATGGCACACTAGCACACTGAATCCCGCAGCGCCGCGCGTGATTTTGAACGGTTGGTACGTTGTACCCAGTATCTTATACAGAGTGTAAAAAGACACTTAACGAAGCCGTTAACTACGCATACTGCAGGTCTAATTAAGTAGCTTTACCTACGCTAAAATGATCACTAGGAAACGACTTATTTTTAAATGACTTGTATGAAGAAAGAGGAATTCCTATGTACCTCTGTCTCTGTATTTGTTATCTATTTACTGTATGTGTGATGTGCATAAATAATAAATAAATAAGAATGAGTATAGTTAGTGCGGTGGGCAGGGACATGCAAAAGTCGATTGTGCGAAGAGCGCAGACTTCTAGTATGGTTGTCGCACACGTACTGGAAATATGAAGATAAATAGTCAGGGGAAGAGGGAGAGTTGAGAAGAGTAAATAAAGTTGTGAGCGCCCTTAGCTCTCTGCGCTGACGGATAGGCAATCATTTCAACAATGTTCGCTGCCCAGACACGTGATCATATTTACGTAAGTTGGAAACGAATCGAATGCAGTTATTTAGAAGACGGTCGAGTTTATTGAGAGATCTGCATTCAGGTCAAAGTATAATCGATGATGGGGAAGATTAAAGCCCGGTTGCCACCGCGAGCGGAACGGACCCATTAATGACTTCGTTAAACTCGCAAACGCAAACTGCAAACTTGTATTTCCACCAACAAATAGTCGGACGGAAAGAGCCGAGCATGTAGAAAGAGTAGAAATGAGCTCGCTCAGTTCTAGGGAGCGGAGCGGGAGTAGTTACGGACTCTGCTTAACTCGCAATTACAATTTACATAGTAGCGTTTCCACACAGAAGCCCAAAAGGAGCCCGTTCCGCTTAACCATTTTCCGCACATTACCCTTTCGTAGTGGAAACCGGGCTTAAGGTCTGTACAAGCATCGCCTTAGTGCTAGGAGGCAGTAAGTTTCTGTGACGATACAGAGACCGCAATGATCCTGTAACCTTTTGACTCACACTGGCAACTTGATTCCGCCAACTGAGGGTGCTGTCAATGTGCAAGCCCAAGTCCCTAACACTGTTAATAAACCGGATGTATAAGTCGGCAAACGAGCAGACGGATTACCTGATGGTAAGCAATCGGCGCCGCCCATGGACACCCGCAACACCAAAGGAGTTACGAGTGCGTTGCCGGCCTTTTGGGGATGGGGGTTGTGGATATAAGGATTGGGAAGGGATAGGGGAAGGGGAGGGATTGGGCCTCCGATAACCTCACTCACACGGCGAAACACAACGCTGTGAGTTGTTTCACGCCGGTATTCTATGAGGCCGTGGTATCACTCCGGTCCAGCCGACCCATTCGTACCGAAGCTTGGCTCTCCCACACTTAAAAAGTGACTGATGGTAGAGTATTTACATTAATTTTGGCGATATTATGGTTACTACCTATTACAATTGCCTGGCACTTGTCAGGATTGACTGCGATTCCAAACAGGATGGACCAGCACGTCGATTCTATAAAATTTGTTTGATTTTGAATCGTGTTCGAGTGCGAAGTGAGCGTCGAAGTGACGGGGAAATCATACTTTATCTATCAAAATGTTGCTGTCAATTTAGTTCAACTCGCAAGTGTAGCGCTAGTGTACTACTACTCACAGCGGATTCAGATTCGAAATTTAGAATGAAGTCTTACAGAATCACACTGCAGTTCTCGATAGCAGCCAAGTCCCGATTATAATTAGCCAAGTTACGATTAATTACATTGTTATTATTTGACAGCTTCCTGAAATGTTGTAAACGATAGGCGTCGCCACTGTCGCGCGCATAGCCAATAGCCTATAGCACTCAAAAACATTGTAGCTATCTATCCATATAGAGATGGCGCTAGCTGTCATGTAGGTAAACAGCTCCCGTATTAAAATTGTTTAAAAATAACTTATTAACAGTATCAACTCAATAATATAATAAAAGTGACCAGAACAGTGCAATTCATGTGTGGAAGTGTTATCACAACGAATTATCTACTACAAACTTAATAAATATCATTTATAAAAGTGTGGGAGCACCATGCTTCGGCTCGAATGGGTCGGCTAGACCGGAGTGATACCACGGCCTCACAGAAAACCGGCGTGAAACAACCACAGCGTTGTGTTTCGCCGTCTGAGTGAGGTTACCGGAGGCCCGATCCTTTCCCGCCCCCAATCCTTCTTCAATCCCTAAATCTCCAAATCCCTAATCCCTAAAAGGTCGGCAACGCACTCGTAACTCCTCCGTTGCGGGTGTCCATGGTAAGCAATCAGCGCCGCTGATTGCTTACCATCAGGTAATCCGACTGCTCGTTTGCCAACCTATTACATAAAAAAAAATCAGACGATAAGTAAGAAAAAACAGAAAAAACAAACAAAGAAATTTAACAATAAAGGATTTTAACGCCTCCCTAATATTGCCACACATTAATAAGGTCAGTGTCAACGTCTTCTAAATAGACCAACCTATTTGTGGCTTCTTTTAAAGGTATTCAAAAAAATATTTAGTCAACAACCTGGTATAGTAAGTATATAAGAGGAAACAAATGACATTTATTAAACTGCACTAATTTGAATTAATGGCTAAGAAAAAGGTATTTTTTTTTATGTAATTGGTCGGCGAACGAGCAGACGGATTACCTGATGGTAAGCAATCAGCGCCGCCCATGGACACCCGCAACGGAGGAGTTACGAGTGCGTTGCCGACCTTTTAGGGATTAGGGATTTGGAGATTTAGGGATTGAAGAAGGATTGGGGGCGGGAAAGGATTGGGCCTCCGGTAACCTCACTCACAAGGCGAAACACAACGCTGTGGTTGTTTCACGCCGGTTTTCTGTGAGGCCGTGATATCACTTCGGTCGAGCCGACCCATTCGTTCCGAAGCATGGCTCTCCACGATTGGCATAACAATGTTAAATGTCTTATTTTTAATCATTGTAGGTAGGTATATGTTTTCTTTTGTTCTACGAAATAAATGCTTTATCTATGAATGTTTTGTAAAAGTAGATTTCTATAAGGAAAACTACAGAGAAACACTGAGCAGCTGCCAATATATATATTATCTATATATATGCCAATATATAATTTATTAACATACATCATCATCATTATCATCATCATTAGCCTATAAGTGCCCATTGCTGAGCAAAGGCCTCTTCTCATACGGAGAAGGTTAGAGGGTGATTCTCCAAAAAACCTTAACTTTTATTTAACAAGTCATTATCCTCCCAGGTTTTTAAGCATCTTAGTAATTTATTTTATACAATATTTTTAATCGGTTGCTTGTAAGCAGTGGTGAGATTTAATTTAATAAAATAATTATCTGTGTTTTAATCAGCAGACTCGTTAATTTTCGGTTGAGGATAATGACATTATTAATTTTTTTTTAATTGATGTGAAGAATCACCCTAGAGCATTAATCACCACGCTTGCTCAATGTGGGTTGGCGATTTCAAACTTATAATTAGAAATTATAAGTCCAGGTTTCCTCACGATGTTTACCTTCACCATATGTCAGTGGTGTCTAAATAACCATAGAAAGTACATATAACTCGGAAAAAGTCACATTGGTACTTGCCAGGTTTCTAACCCACACCCTCATGCATGAGAAGCGGGCTGCTTAACCTCCAGGCCACCACGACGTTAACATACATATATATGCCAATATATAATTTATGAACATAAATTCAACTTAACATGTACCTAACGGTATTACAATAACCTATAAACATAACTTTCAGACATAATTACAGAATTTAGTAGACCTGAACTGAAGAGATATAACTCACACTGTATTCGCCAGTCAATATGATATTTTTACTGAGGCCAAGTGACCGATTTCTTCCCGGTTTTACGGGTCGATTACACCTAACGAGTACAGCGGCGAGAGTATCCTCGGCCGAGTGCTCGGTTGGTATAAACACTTTAACGAGTGCTCGGCCGAGTACTCGGTCGAGAAGAGAGGCGAGAGAGTCACTAGAATCCCAATTTGTTTACTAGGCCGAGTACCCACCACTCCACTTCATTCTTCTGCCTCCGCAGCGACTCGCTATCCCGCTCGGTACGTATAAACACGCAATCGCTTGTCACTCGGCCACTCGCCACTCGTTCGTTATTCGTCATCAAGCAGTGTGCGGGTTTGTGTATTTTTTCAAACAATTTATTCACCAACCAAAATCCACGATTCGTTAATAATATCTGGTAACAGCCGATTTAAAACCCGTTCAAATTCCGATCGATTGCAGACATCGTGATCAAAACTGAACTGACTCGCCACTGGTGTAAATACGTGTAAACACCCACTCGGTTCGGCAACTCTCTCGGCCGAGAGCTTATTTACTGACTCACCACTGTACTCGTTAGGTGTAATCGACCCAAGGTGTAGGCTACTATCACCCCTACCATTACTCCGGAAGTTTGGATCGGACCAATAGTAAAGTTACACCAGTGTGCCCAACAAAATAAATCTATATACTTATATATAAAAGAAAGTCGTGTTAGTTACACCACTTATAACTCAAGAACGGCTGAACCGATTTAGCTGAAAATTGGCAGGGAGGTAGTTTAGAGCCAGGAGAAGGACATAGGATAGGATAGAGTAGGTAGAGTAGGTTAGGTAGAGTGGGGTAGGTAGAGTAGGTTAGGTAGAGTAGGGTAGGAAGAGTAGGGTAGGTATAGTATACCAATGGTAGATAGAGTAGGGTAGGAAGTCAAATGACGGGAGCAACGCCGCGGGTAAGAGCTAGTTATTTATATAAACCTAAACACGAGTCTTTTAATCAAATAAATCGACTATTAACACAATCATAATTCTACTTATACAATAAATTAATTATAGATATCTAACTCTTAAAAATAAACATCCATCTTCGAAGCGACAACATTTCAAGTATCGAAAATGATCAAACAGAAAGGAGATAAGTCGCTTGGTAACAGGGAAAATAGTTGGAAACTTATTTAATAAACCGCCCGCAACCGGAAAGTAAAAGAATTCTTACGATAACAAGGATTAGATTCGATGGAATAGGCATAGATAGGACTCAGTGCTGTGCTATCGGGGACAAATCCGGTATTAGGTAGAAACGGGCTAATTTTGATGTTGATGATGGTTTTTTTTTGTGAGGGTAAAATCATCAAATGACTTCTCCCGCCCAGGGCCTGGCAGGAGGGAGTGTCAGACTCTTACTGACTAAAAACCCCCCTGTTCCTTCTCCTGCTCTATGCCGAGGTCGCGGTGCCTCATTGCGCTTACCCCGCAACCCCGGCTGAACATGAGCCCTATGATCAATGTATCCGAATGCAGGTTGCGTTCAAAGTGCACTTACATGAGCCTACATTCGGCTAATTTAACTAACTATTTAAGCGTGGGTGAGCCATGCTTCGGCACGAATGGGTCGGCTCGACCGGAGTGATACCACGGCCTCACAAAAAACCGGCGTGAAATAACCGCTGCGTTGTGTTTCGCCGTATGAGTGAGGTTACCGGAGGCCCAATCCTTCCCCTTCCCCAATCCCTCCTCAATCCCTAAATCTCCAAATCCCTAATCCCTAAAAGGTCGGCAACGCACTCGTAACTCCTCCGTTGCGAGTGTCCATGGGCAGCGCTGATTGCTTACCATCAGGTAATCCGTCTGCTCGTTTGCCGAGATATTACATAAAAAATAAAACTAGGTAATTTATCAAGATAATTATTTTACCATGTACCTACGTACACCTTACAACCGTCATCCTCATCATCACCTTCGCGTATCACTACTCCGAACGTAATCAAGTCGTAGCCAGGTCCACCACACCAATGGCGCACTAGTCTGGTCTTCCAGATGGCCTTAAATAGCGCCTGTCCTGCATCCGCAGACGCCATCCAATATACAACAAATATCACATCAGTTTTCTGAACTAAGGAAACATCACTTTCTGTCTTCTAAAATTTAATAGAGAGACAAACGGGCAGACCTGATGGTAAGCAATAACTAGCATAATCGTTTTCCGATGAATGTCTATCTCGATAAATAAAAATAAGAAAAATGCACCTCCCGTGGACACCCGCAACACAAGGAGTTCATAAGTGCGTTACCGGCTTTTTGGGGATTTGAGGATTCGAGGATTGGGGGATCTAGGAATAGGGATAAGGGTGTAACCTCACTCCCGAACAAAACAAAACGTTTTAGTTTTAAGGGAAAAAAATATAAAATGTCATTTTTTAGCCCTAGGCTTGGCAGGAGGGAGTGTCAGACTCTTACTGACTAAACTCCATCCCGTTCGTTCTCCTGCTTTAGGCCGAGGCCGCGAAAGGTATAATTGCGCTTGACCCGTGACCTCGGCTGAACGCTGTGATTGTATCACGCTGGTTATCATCGACGCCGTGGTATCACTCCACAGGTCTGCGTGTTCACAGCTAAAAAACTGCCGTTGGTCGTATCTCCTCAATTTCAGAGCACCCCTCACAGCCTCGGCCGGTATTGGGATATTTGGCGTCGACATATCGAGCGAAGTCCAGTTTCGCGGTCATCTAGAGGGTAAGGCCAAGTTAGCCTCGAAGAAGCTTGGTGTGCTCAATAGATCGAGGCATTATTTCACCCCGGAGCATCGCCTGCTACTTTACAAGGCGCAAGTTCGGCCCCATATGGAATACTGTTCTCATCTTTGGGCGGGGGCAACCCAGTACCAGCTTCTCCCTCTGGACCGAATTCAACGACGAGCTGTCCGTATTGTCGACCGCCCTGTTGTCTCGGACCGGCTGGACTCTTTGGCACTGCGTAGGGATGTAGCCTCGCTATGTATTCTCTATCGCATCTATCACGGGGAGTGTTCTGAGGAATTGTTTGGTTTGATCCCCGCCGCATCTTTTCGCCATCGTTCCACGCGAAAAATTTTTCATCCCCATCACATAGATGGTTGGCAGTCAACAACTGTGCGATTCACCCGAAACTTTCTGCCCCGCACAGCAAAACTTTGGAATGATCTTCCGGCGGCGGTATTCCCGAACCGATACGACCTTCAAACCTTCAAGAAACGAGCATATTCCTTCTTAAAAGGCCGGCAACGCACCTGTGACTCCTCTCGTGTTGCGGATGTCCATGGGCGTCGCTGATCGCTTACCATCAGGTGATCCGTCTGCTCGTTTGCCACCTATTCCATAAAAAAAAGTTGTGCCAAAACATGGAGAGTTCAATTTTAGGTATAGATTAAATGTTTATCAATAATTGATTTTATTTATTAAAATGGTTTTCCCAAGAGCGCTATTTTCGTATTGCTTGATATTAATTTACTTAGGTATTAATAAAATAGTGTTTTCTTCTAATATTTTTCCTTAAACGAAAATATTTAACTTAATACTAACTGCACGTCGATTCTATAAAACTTGTTGGATTTTGAATCTTGTTCGAGTGTGAAGTGAGCGTCGAAGTGACGGGGAAATTACATTATAGAATGCCACTTTTAACGTCATCTCATACTTTATCTATCAAAATGTTGCGGTCAATTTAGTTCAAGTCGCAAGTGTAGCGCTAGTGTACTACTACTCACAGCGGATTCAGATACGAAGTTTAGAATGAAGTCTTACAGAATCACACTGCTGCTTGCACGTGGTTTTGTCTGCGATTCGGCGCCCAACGATCGTAGAGTGATGATTTCCTCTATAAAGGGAATCAACAGTCTGATATCGTCCACTGCTGGACATACTATACATAGGCCTCTCCAATAACCCGTCAGTGAGCTCGATGTTCAGCTCTTCTCATCCAACCACTGCCAGCCTTACGGATGTCGTCAGTCCACCTAGCTGGAGGGCGCCCTACACTACGTTTGTCTAGACGTGGTCTCCAATCAGACAGACGGTCAACAAAATCTTTTTTTTATGTACCTAATAGACCGGCAAACGAGCAGACGGATTACCTGATGGTAAGCAATCAGCCACACCCGTAACAGAGGAGTTACGAGTGCGTTACCGACCTTCTGGGGATAAGGGAATTTGGAGATTTAGGGATTGGGTCAGGGGAAAGATCGGGCCTCCGGTAACCTCACTCTCACGGTGAAACACAACGAAACAAACGCTGTGGTTGTTTTACGCTGGTTTTCTGTGATGCCGTGGTATTACTCCGATCGAGCCGACCCATTCGTGTCGAAGAATGGTTCTCCCACACTTAATATATCTTTGAAATAGGTCTCCCGTTTTTATCCTGCGGAACCATTAGTAAACGAATGACATGCACACACCTACCGTTATGCATCGTAAATAAAAATTAACGTAAAATTTTTTCCTCATGATCGTCTGAACACTAAAACATTATTAACAATTACTGTTCAAGTGCGATGAAAAACTGAAAAAAATATATAATAAGTACCTACACGTTAAAAGATTTAGTTTCAGCGGTTTTACAAATTGGAAATTGTGTATACAATTAACAAAGTAAGGGAGCTGTCTTTGATTACCTGGGGTGTGATTCTGTAAGACTTCATTCTAAACTTCGAATCTGAATCCGCTGTGAGAAGTTACTACTTCTCACAGCGGATTCAGATTCGAAGTTGCAAGTGTAGCGCTAGTGTACTCACTAGCGCTACACTTGCGAGTTGAACTAAATTGACAGCAACATTTTGATAGATAAAGTATGAGATGACGTTAAAAGTGGCATTCTAAAATTTAATTACCCCGTCACTTCGACACTCACTTCGCACTCGAACAAGATTCAAAATCAAACAAATTTTATAGAATCGACGTGCTGCATTCGTTGCTTGTGAGCCGAACTAAGCGGTCGTCAGTAATCAAGTGTTATTCAAAGATAAAGATAAAGATAAAGATAAATTTCAATTATTAAGATAAAGAAATAACATCGAGGAAATAATAATGTCGACAATCTGCAATCCGGTAAGTTATTTATTTTTAAATAGTGTGCGAGATCCAAGCTTCGGCACGAATGGGTCGGTTCGACCGGAATGATACAACGGCCTCACACAAAACCTGTCAACAACTGTGCGATTTTCGCGAACCTTTCTGCCCCGCACAGCAAAACTTTGAATGATCTCTCGGCGGCGGTATTTGCGTGCTAGTAATATAACTAATGGCATGTGTGTTGCCATTCGTCATGACGAGAACCTCGTGAAAGCTGAGAAAGATAAACAATTGAAATATCTTGACTTGGCTCACGAGGTTGTTGACATGTGGAGTGTGGACTCGGCTATTATTGTGCCGATAGTTGTGTCGGCAAATGGGTTAGTCCCTAAAAGCCTTGACGGCCACCTTAAGAGGCTGACGTTAGGCGGGTGAGGAGGGTTAGGTAACTGTGGTAGAAGCCTGTGCCGGCTTCGAACCGAGAGGTACCACCCCTTTCCTATATTGTTCTGGGACTGGGCTCGGATCTAACAACTGGGCACACCTGGGGCACAACACCATTGCGTTCCCCAGGGCTATAGGTAACTGTGGTAGAAGCCTGTGCCGGCTTCGAACCGAGAGGTACCACCCCTTTCCTATATTGTTCTGGGACTGGGCTCGGATCTAACTACTGGGCACACCTGGAGCACATAAATAGACCTTTACGTTCCCCAGGGCCTTTACGTTTAAAGTAAAAATATGTATGACTATAGTCAACTCCGTATAAAATAATCAAATTGTCATATATACATATAGTCATACAGTTGGCTATAGGTCCTAATTGACCTACATAGAGGTAAACAAGGCTATAGGTCCTAATTTAGGATCAGAGAGATTTTGTTTTAAAAAAAAAAATGTTGAAGGTAGAATTACAACAAAAAAAAAAAAAAAGTTAAGGCACCTGGAGCACATAAATTAGACCTCTACGTTCTCCAGGGCCTTAACTTTTTTTTTTTTTTTGTTGTAATTCTACCTTCAACATTTTTTTTTTAAAACTGGGTAAGTTTTTTTTTTAATTCTGTGCAACACACACACACACACAGTAGTGCAACATATGTATTGTGGGTCGCGCGTATAAATATATTTGGTCAGTGGGTAGCCTTAGGCGGTTATTGGAATTTGCTTAATTTGATTTTTCATATAATTTTTTTAATTTCTTTTTTATGAGTAGACATTATTTCAATGCTATTTAAAGTTTTTTTCTAGAATAGGAGAATTGTTTAGTCGTAGTTTAACCAAACCGAAACCTATTCGAAAAATACGTTTCGTGTTGTGGTATGTATGTTTTTTTTGTACTGGTCGCTTCTTACCTTAAGAAATTAAGCTTAAGGGTATAGAATGCGGCTGTTTTTATTGTGGGGTACGTTTTGTTATTGCACTAGATGCAATGTAGGGTGTTTTTACACTGAATATTATTGTTTTAATTTTTTTCTTTGTTCTACCCCATCTGGACTAAACAACTTCAATTCATTAATTTTTTTTTGGGTTTTGGAACCAAGCTTTAACACCTTTTGTGGTTACTAGTACCTATAATTGTTACATGTTTTAATTTGATAGTTGTTAAGTAAATAAGCCTACACGTTTTGGGATTTTTGGTTGTTCCTTTACCTGGTTATAGGTGGAAAGTTTTTTTTGCCTTGTTTACCTCTATGTAGGTCAAGGACTTTTTGTATAACGTCCCTAGCTGTTTGTTAGAGCGGTTTGACAACTCTCAAAATAAGCCTTTTGTCACGAGCGGTTTGAAACTCGTTAAATAAGCCATATTCGTTTTGAGCTATGGGATTGTTTGGTTGTGCGTTTTGCGCGTTAAGAGCGGGTCGTGACTCTTCAACTTAACAAGTGTCTATTACTACATTTTCAATTTGGGTCATTCTTTATACCATATGTTACATATCCTTCCGTCCGGTACATATAATCATCTTAGTTTCTGTTTGAGTGCAGCATGTTATTGTTATGTCTGTATCTCTATTGTTGTTAGCTTGTCTTTTGATTTTTTATTTATATTTCATTAGACTCGTTTGATTGGTATTTTGAAAGGAGAAGTATGAAAGTTGAGCAGTTACTATCGCTTATTTAGAGCCTTCGCGCGGATTTTACTACGTAAAATCCTTTCCTCGGGAAGGGGGGTATTTGTAACGTTGTAAACCTTAGACTTGGGACCTACCTTAATTCAGTTGATATTCATTCCGTTTTGCATTCCAAATAACATAATTGGATGTAATTTTAATTGTTTAAATTCACAATAATGTAAAAAAAAAAAAAAACGTAAAGGCCCTGGGGAACGTAAAGGTCTATTTATGTGCTCCAGGTGTGCCCAGTAGTTAGATCCGAGCCCAGTCCAGAACAAATAGGAAAGGGGTGGTACCTCTCGGTTCGAAGCCGGCACAGGCTTCTACCACAGTTACCTATAGCCCTGGGGAACGCAATGGTGTTGTGCCCCAGGTGTGCCCAGTTGTTAGATCCGAGCCCAGTCCCAGAACAATATAGGAAAGGGGTGGTACCTCTCGGTTCGAAGCCGGCACAGGCTTCTACCACAGTTGCAATTCCAACACCAAAAAATTAAAAGAGAAAAAAAAAACAAAACCACCGACCACGCTCAAAACGCCAGTGACAGCCCACCAAAGTAATTCGGGCCCCACGTTGGGCGCCATTTGCTACGGGATAAACCCGAGCAAAAAAATAAAAATCTAAAACTAGAAATTAAACAACACTCGTTTAAAACAATATCAATTTATTGTTTAAAACTACACAAAAAACAAAAAAACAAGGCGTGGGTCCTACGCCTACTTGGTGGCACTGTCACTGATGAGCGTTTACACTAATAAAAATATGGGTATATACGAGACGTGGTTGGCGGTGTTGGTGGTGGCCACTTAACTATGGCATGAGGTTGAGGCGCATGCCGGTGCCGCTATCCCAGTCCGGGTACGACGTGGCGGCTATAGGGCATTGGCACGGGGCCAGGCCCTTGACGCTCGCCATCTCCAGGTTTCCACTACACACGGGGTTCCTCAACTCCGTACATGGCTCTTAAATTCGACAGAGCCTTTCTTCTGGAATCCTGATCGCCGACCTACAAACGTGTACTGTGTTGCATAATTTTCGCAGAAGCCAATTTTAGGCTTAATAATTTAAATTCAGTGTTTCCGTGGTTCCCTGCAAAGGGAACTTTGTACGGAGTTAAAAAACCCCGTCGAGCTCAGCAACCACGGACGGAGTTGAAAGGCTCTGTCGAATTTAAGAGCCATGTACGGAGTTGAGGAACCCCGTGTGTAGTGGAAACCTGGAGATGGCGAGCGTCAAGGGCCTGGCCCCGTGCCAATGCCCTATAGCCGCCACGTCGTACCCGGACTGGGATAGCGGCACCGGCATGCGCCTCAACCTCATGCCATAGTTAAGTGGCCACCACCAACACCGCCAACCACGTCTCGTATATACCCATATTTTTATTAGTGTAAACGCTCATCAGTGACAGTGCCACCAAGTAGGCGTAGGACCCACGCCTTGTTTTTTGTTTTTTGTGTAGTTTTAAACAATAAATTGATATTGTTTTAAACGAGTGTTGTTTAATTTCTAGTTTTAGATTTTTATTTTTTTGCTCGGGTTTATCCCGTAGCAAATGGCGCCCAACGTGGGGCCCGAATTACTTTGGTGGGCTGTCACTGGCGTTTTGAGCGTGGTCGGTGGTTTGTTTTTTTTTTTCTCTTTTAATTTTTTGGTGTTGGAATTGCAACTGTGGTAGAAGCCTGTGCCGGCTTCGAACCGAGAGGTACCACCCCTTTCCTATATTGTTCTGGGACTGGGCTCGGATCTAACAACTGGGCACACCTGGGGCACAACACCATTGCGTTCCCCAGGGCTATAGGTAACTGTGGTAGAAGCCTGTGCCGGCTTCGAACCGAGAGGTACCACCCCTTTCCTATATTGTTCTGGGACTGGGCTCGGATCTAACTACTGGGCACACCTGGAGCACATAAATAGACCTTTACGTTCCCCAGGGCCTTTACGTTTTTTTTTTTTTTACATTATTGTGAATTTAAAACAATTAAATTACATCCAATTATGTTATTTGGAATGCAAAACGGAATGAATATCAACTGAATTAAGGTAGGTCCCAAGTCTAAGGTTTACAACGTTACAAATACCCCCCTTCCCGAGGAAAGGATTTTACGTAGTAAAATCCGCGCGAAGGCTCTAAATAAGCGATAGTAACTGCTCAACTTTCATACTTCTCCTTTCAAAATACCAATCAAACGAGTCTAATGAAATATAAATAAAAAATCAAAAGACAAGCTAACAACAATAGAGATACAGACATAACAATAACATGCTGCACTCAAACAGAAACTAAGATGATTATATGTACCGGACGGAAGGATATGTAACATATGGTATAAAGAATGACCCAAATTGAAAATGTAGTAATAGACACTTGTTAAGTTGAAGAGTCACGACCCGCTCTTAACGCGCAAAACGCACAACCAAACAATCCCATAGCTCAAAACGAATATGGCTTATTTAACGAGTTTCAAACCGCTCGTGACAAAAGGCTTATTTTGAGAGTTGTCAAACCGCTCTAACAAACAGCTAGGGACGTTATACAAAAAGTCCTTGACCTACATAGAGGTAAACAAGGCTATAGGTCCTAATTAAGTTATTATCTCAAATATATATGTATTGCTTTAATTTGATTATTTTAAACGATATGTGACGTAATTTATGTATGACTATAGTCAACTCCGTACATGGCTCTTAAATTCGACAGAGCCTTTCAACTCCGTCCGTGGTTGCTGAGCTCGACGGGGTTTTTTAACTCCGTACAAAGTTCCCTTTGCAGGGAACCACGGAAACACTGAATTTAAATTATTAAGCCTAAAATTGGCTTCTGCGAAAATTATGCAACACAGTACACGTTTGTAGGTCGGCGATCAGGATTCCAGAAGAAAGGCTCTGTCGAATTTAAGAGCCATGTACGGAGTTGAGGAACCCCGTGTGTAGTGGAAACCTGGAGATGGCGAGCGTCAAGGGCCTGGCCCCGTGCCAATGCCTATAGCCGCCACGTCGTACCCGGACTGGGATAGCGGCACCGGCATGCGCCTCAACCTCATGCCATAGTTAAGTGGCCACCACCAACACCGCCAACCACGTCTCGTATATACCCATATTTTTATTAGTGTAAACGCTCATCAGTGACAGTGCCACCAAGTAGGCGTAGGACCCACGCCTTGTTTTTTTGTTTTTTGTGTAGTTTAAACAATAAATTGATATGTTTTTAAACGAGTGTTGTTTATTTCTAGTTTTAGATTTTTATTTTTTGCTCGGGTTTATCCCGTAGCAAATGGCGCCCAACGTGGGGCCCGAATTACTTTGGTGGGCTGTCACTGGCGTTTTGAGCGTGGTCGGTGTTGTTTTTTTTTTCTCTTTTAATTTTTTGGTGTTGGAATTGCAACTGTGGTAGAAGCCTGTGCCGGCTTCGAACCCGAGAGGTACCACCCCTTTCCTATATTGTTCTGGGACTGGGCTCGGATCTAACAACTGGGCACACCTGGGGCACAACACCATTGCGTTCCCCAGGGCTATAGGTAACTGTGGTAGAAGCCTGTGCCGGCTTCGAACCGAGAGGTACCACCCTTTCCTATATTGTTTGGGACTGGGCTCGGATCTAACTACTGGCAACCTGGAGCACATAAATAGACCTTTACGTTCCCCAGGGCCTTTACGTTTTTTTTTTTTTTTACATTATTGTGAATTTAAACAATTAAAATTACATCCAATTATGTTATTTGGAATGCAAAACGGAATGAATATCAACTGAATTAAGGTAGGTCCCAAGTCTAAGGTTTACAACGTTACAATTGTGAAGAGGTTCCTGTCTCTAGAGCCCTAACCACCGGTGGCTTGGACCTTGCTCCCGCTACCGGCTGGCTCCTATTTTTATATTTTTAAATATAATGTTATTGGATTTTTATAGTAATATTAAAAAATGTAATTGTAGAGTTATAAAAATAAATATTGTAATAGTGTGTATATGGTTCTCGGGGTGTGAAATAAGGTTCGACACACGATCAACAGTAAAAACAGTATATTGAGACACTTTATACAGGCAAACTAATACTATAACAACAATTAATCAAAGTTCGCGGCACAAATACAGGGGCGCGTGCGTCACGGTCGCTCCGCGGGGACTCACTCCCGTTTCGCGCCTACGCAAGCGTCGAGCGGTCAGTGGCGGGGTAGTGGAAGAGGGGTGTGGCGTTGCCTATAACGCCACGCGCATGCGTCCGACACAAACCGTTTAGGATGCCGCGTTACAATATGTAAATATAAATAATAATAAAATTAGTACGTACACGACCTTCAAACCTTCAAGAACTCCTTAAAAGGCCATTGACTCTACTGGTTCATTGGGTGTCCATCTAGATGGCCCTAGTTACTTACCATCAGATGATGTTACTGTGAGAGAACGTCTATTTTTTTTTATGTGATAGGACGGCAATCGAGCAGACGGATTACCTGATAGTAAGCAATCGGCGTCGCCCATAAACACCCGCAACAAAGAAGGAGTTACGAGTGCGTTGCCGACATTTTAAGGATTGGGATTTCGGGGATTTTGGGACTGGGAAGGGATTGGGGTAGGGGAAGGATTGGGCCTCCGGTAACCTCACTCACACGGCGAAACACAACGCTGTGGTTGTTTTACGCCGGTTTTCTGTGAGGCCGTGGTATCACTCCGGTCGAGCCGACCCATTCGTGCCGAAGCATGGCTCTCCCACACTTAAACGTCTATGCTCAAAAGCCGTTTTGCTGGGCACCCTCTACAGCAGTCCGCCCATTATATACTTAGTCGGGTCATAAGTTCTGTCACAAACTTTTGATGTAATAACTTATACGCCTTTTGACAATTATTTAAAAATTATATATGAAATGAAAGGTCATTAAATGTACAATATAATTTTATTTACATTATTCGAAATGCCCTCCCCCATTTTGAACACATGCCCTTAATCTACGCGGCCAGTCATCGATCGCTGCACGCACCACATTCATATCTATGTCTGCCGCTGCTTTAACCAGAGATGCTCGGAGAGACTCCAAATTCGGGTGAGGTTTAGCACAGACTTTTTCCTCCAAATATTGCCATATCTTGTAGTCCAGTGGGTTTAAATCTGGACTAGAAGAGGGCCAGTCTTCATGCCGGATGAAGTCAATTCCACGAGCGATCAACCAGTCTTGCGTACTTCGTGCCTTATGAGCCGGTGCAGAGTCCTGTTGGAATATCCAATGCCTGTTCCTGAACATTGTCTGAGAAAGAGGTTCCACTATGTTTGTTAGGACAGTATTTTGATAAACTTCGGCACTAGTTCTCACACCTTTTTCACAGAAAAACACCTCAGTTACGCCTGAATATGAGACTCCAAGCCAAACCATGAATGAGGAAGGGTAATGCCCACGCTGGACCCTCGCAATACGCGCGCGCTTCTTCACTCTGTGGGCATACACCTTATCATTTTGTTTGTTAAAACTTTCTTCAATAGTAAAAATTTTTCATCCGAAAAAAGAATTTCGCGGTATTTTTTTCCCGCGTACCGTCGTAGCAAAGCGCGGGATCTGTCTAGCCTAATTTTTTTTAAACGCTCGTTCAAAAAATGTCCTGTCTTTTTACGATAAGCTCGTAGTCCCAGGTCTTCATTTAGTACTCTTTTAACAGTGGTTCTGCTTAGCCCCATCTGCAGAGCTAGGATTTTTTGTTTACGTACGGGATTTCGTTCGATTCGCGCCTTCACTGCTTTGATGACCTTATGTGTCCGAACTGTGCGAGGTCGGCCGCTTCTCTTACGATCTTCGAAGCTTGACTCTTCGGTGTATCGTTTGATAGTACGATAAACAAACCGTAACGTTATTTTCAAATTTTGAAGAATATTGAAAATGTCTTTTGGCGCGTAACCACAGCGGTGCAACGCGATAACCGCGATTCTGTCTTCTTTATTCGACCACTCCATATTTAAAAATGAATAAAAAATAATTTCTTTTTTATTTTCTACAAGCGCGAAAGTTCTATTTTTAAAATAAGTCGAAGAATTTCTGGCCAGTAATCGAAAATTAAAAATATAAGGTTTTGACAGAACTTATGACCCGACTAAGTATTCTGGGAGTGTAGTCTCTGGCAATACGAACAAAAAATTATGTTATGTACGATAAATTAAATGTCTCATCAGGTGTAAAAATCATTTAAAATCATTTATATGCAAAAACATGTGTATACATACTGTGACAGAAAACTCTTTGACATCATGACGTCAATGGATGGTTGTCAAACGTTGCCTAGAGATTGTAAATTTCGTCGTGAATTGTCAACACGAGTTGGTGTAATCGGTAAGGCGTGTGGATTACACCACAGAGACCCCGAGTTCGAGACCCGCCGTAAACATGAAGTTTTTTAGTTGATGGAAGTTTTGTCGAACTTTCTGGAATATTTGAGTGAAAGTAATGAAAAATTAAGGAGCGAGAAAGAGAATAAATAAAAATGAATAACGAAATTATTGGAAGGTTCTAGGGGCATGACGATCAAAAAGAATAACGAAATTGAATGTTCTAGAACCTGACCAGGGGTATATAAGCGGAACTGCGGCTCACCGCTGGCAGTTGAGTTCTAAGTCCAAAGCGATTCGGAAGAAAAGGAAGAAGTGAAAAGAAAGAAAGTGAGTGAAATAGTGAAGTACAGTGAAATAGTGAAGTGCAGTCAGTTAAGTGAGTAAGTCAGACGTGAACAGTGAACGGCAAAGTTGTGTCAGTCGGCCGGACTCTGCTGGAGAGGAACGCCGATAACTTATCCGTATCCGTGGACGCTGTCAGTTAAGTGCAATAGAAAGTCTGAAAACCGGTATTAGTGTTTAATTTCATCCAATCCCGTAACCCAAGCCCGCATAGTTAGGAACGTGACGTCAGGCACGTAACATTTGGTGTCAGAAGTGGGACTTGGAGAAAATGCCGCTAGTGCCGCAGGGACGTAAGAGGAGTGAGTACCCGTGCTATGTCAGAAGCGCAGCGTGTGAGAGAAGAGGGTGCTGCAGCTCAACCAGCGATGCAGAAGCCAAGCCTGTGCAGGTGGATCTTCTGCTACAGCTGCAGCAAATGATGGCAGAACAGCTGCGGGAGCTGAAAGAAGATCAAGCGCGCCGCCAAGAAGAGCAAGCACGCTGTCAGGCAGAACAGCTGCGGGAGCTGAAGAAGATCAAGCGCGCCGCCAAGAAGAGCAAGCGCGCCGCCAGAGAGCAAGCGCGCCGCCAAGAAGAGCAAGCGCGCCGCCAAGAAGAGCAAGCACGCTGTCAGTCAGGACAGCTGCGGGAGCTGAAAGAAGATCAAGCTCGTCGCCAAGAGGAGCAAGTGCGTCGCTTGGAAGACATGCATAAAGATTTCACGAAGGGACTGCAAAAGGCTGTCAAACGGGTACAAGAAGTGGAGGAAGGTTTAGGCAAGTTGGAACATCGCGTCATGGCGATAGAGGAGAGATTGGAAGAAGAGATCTCCCAAAATCAAGCAGGAAGTGACAAACCCAAGCCCTTTTAAAGAGCCGAAGCCGTCTTGCAGCCGTTTTTTGACGCCCCAAATGCGGCCTCTAAGCGCAACGAAAGGGCTCAAGATTCCCCATTACGACGGAACAACATCCTGGACCGCGTTCAAGCTACAGTTTGAGACACTTATGGAGGCTTATGGTTGGACTCAGAAGGAAGCACAGTCAGCCCTCACCCTGGCCCTCCGTGATCAAGCGCTCTCAGTGCTGGAAGCTATCGGCGCAAGTGGGGATCTCAGCTTTAGTGCCCTCCTCGACGCACTTGAGGCACGTTTTGGAGACAGCCACCTCGAGCACGTGTACAGAGCGCAATTAAAAGAGCGTACTCAGCGTGCTAATGAGAGTCTACAGCAATGGTCCGTGGAAATCGAGAAACTTGTGCGTCGAGCTTTCCGGTCGACTCCGTCAATGATTGAAGGCACGCTTCTCCAAGCGTTCATTGACGGTATTCGGGACCCCGAAGTACGAGCTGCTGTTCATCTGGGCCATCACAAGAACATGAAAGAAGCTCTGGCCCATGCATTGGAAGTGGAAGCCGTGCGTGGCAACTCCCGTACCTTACGTCTGCGGGAAATGACGACAACGGAGCAGGTACCTCCACGCCGTCGGAACTTCATGTGCTATGGATGTGGAGAGCGTGGGCACATACGGAGCGACTGCCCGAAGAAGATGAACCGCCAGGACGCGGCGGTCTCAACTTCTGACCAGCAGGGAAACTTAAATCCAGCCAGGGCTGCGGGGTGGGCGCTGGCTGGTAGTGGAATAACCCCAACAATCTACATCAAGCAAACTAACGATGGAAATACTCTGGTGATAGACGGTCAAGTAAATGGGAAAAACAGTCAGCTAACATTAGATACTGGAGCTTCAAGGACGGTGATAAATGTTCGGCTGCTCGAGCAAAACATCAGGAAACACCTTAAACCAATTGTTGGCCTACAAATGAAATCAGCTACCGGCCAGTGCATACCGATAAGTGGAAAACTGCATGTAACAATCAAAATTGGGGAACGTGTTTATCGACATGAGGTTATTGTGGCCAAAATTCTGGATGACTGCATCCTGGGACTTGACTTCCTGCAAGGGCACCAGTGTAACATCGACTTAAAATCTGGAGTATTACTATGTGGAACTGAGGAAATTCCGATGAAGGGTGGAACCCTGGGAAAAGTTTGCTGTTTAAGAAGAACTGTTCTTGCACCAAAATCACAGACTCTCGTACCAATCGCATTACCTAGGAGGAGGGAAGGAAGTTTACCTCGAAGGTGCGCTGTGATTGATAAATCGGAACACGTAAACTCATGGCTACCGGCAAGAACTGTCGTGGGGTCATCTGATGTCAACCGCATTCCGGTATTCAACTTCAGTGATTCAAAATTACGATTGAAGAAGGAGAGCCTGTGGGCGTATTGGAAGAAGTGGCCTGGATAAGAAAATGCTCGGAAATCTTGTGAAGAAGGACAGTACGGGAATAGACTTTGTAACGAAAATCTTAGACGAAAACAAAAGTCTGACAAAAGTGGAGACTATGAAAGCTAGAAATTTACTTCTTCGATTCTCTGATGTGTTTTCAAGAAGCGATGGTGATATTGGCCGAACTGGTTTGGTGAAGCATAAAAAAACACAGGTGATACAATGCCAATTCGTCAAAGGCCCAGACGTATACCATTCGCTCGTGAGAAAGAGGTTGAAGAAATGATTGACGATATGAGGAAAAATGACGTGATAGAGCCCTCTTCTAGCCCTTGGTGTTCACCTGTCGTGCTTGTCAAGAAGAAAGATGGTTCAACGAGGTTTTGCGTAGACTATCGACGATTGAATGATGTAACCAAGAAGGATAGCTACCCGTTACCAAGAATCGATGACACACTTGACACACTGAGTGGCATGAAATGGTTTTCAACGCTCGATCTGAAAAGCGGCTATTGGCAGGTGGATTTGGATCCCAAGGACAAGGAAAAGACCGCATTCTCAACTGGGAAGGGACTCTGGCAATTTAAGGTGATGCCATTTGGATTATGCAATGCACCGGCAACCTTTGAGCGTTTGATGGAACAGGTGCTGGCGGGACTGCTGGGCGAAACCTGCCTAGTTTACCTCGATGACATCATCATTGTTGGACGGGATTTTGACGATCATCTAAGGAAATTGGAAAAGGTACTCGATAAGCTGCGTGGAGCAAATTTAAAGTTGAGTCCAAAGAAATGCTCTTTCTTCAAGCGCGAAGTGAATTATCTAGGACATGTTATTTCTGAGAGAGGAATTGAGACTGATCCAGCCAAGACTGCCGCTGTTAAGGAATGGCCAACACCTAAAGACAAAACGCAAGTTCGGGCATTTCTTGGATTGTGCTCGTATTATCGGCGGTTTGTGAAAGGATTCTCGGACATTGCCAAGCCTTTGCATCGATTGACAGAGGAGAAACGTGCCTTTATCTGGGACGAGGATTGTGAGCAAGCCTTTCGAGAACTAAAAGAACGGCTTTGTAACACACCAATTCTCGGATACCCCAGCGCGAAAGGAATATTCGTAGTTGATACGGATGCCAGCAATATTGGAATAGGAGGTGTCCTTTCACAACGCGATGGTGAGCAGGAGAAGGTTATTGCTTACTTCAGCAAGTCACTATCCAAGCCGGAGAGAATTATTGCGTGACCAGGAGGGAATTGCTGGCCGTAGTCAAAACTCTGCACCATTTCAAGAAGTATTTACTGGGACGGAAATTTTTGATCAGAACTGATCACGCTGCTTTGAAATGGCTGCTTCAGTTTAAGGATCCCGAAGGCCAAGTAGCCAGATGGTTGGAACAACTTCAGGAATTTGACTTTGAAATCGAACATCGCGGCGGAAGAATTCATGGCAACGCAGATGCATTATCGAGACGCCCATGCGTGGAAGATTGCAAGCATTGTGCCAAGAAGGAAACTGCTTTTCTTAAGGTGATAAGGACTGATACTGTTGACGAGGCATGGGGAGATGATGCGATGAAATTAGAACAGGAAAGAGATGCAGATATCAAACCAATACTGGAGTGGCTACGAAGTGGTAACAAGCCAAGTTGGAGTGACGTCGCCCAATATAGCGCGGTAACGAAAGGTTTATGGGCACAGTGGAAAAGCCTTACGCTGCATAACGGACTTCTGTGCAGGAAATGGGAATCAACAAACGGCAAGGACGAGCATTTGCAATTGGTGGTGCCTCGTTTCAAAAATAAGGGATGTATTAAAAGCGTTCCATGATGGATCTTCTGGAGGACATTTGGGAATAGGAGGACTTTGGTGAAGATCAAGGAGAGGTTTTATTGGTTGCATTGCAAATATGACGTCGAAGATTGGTTGCCGGAAATGCACTAGTTGTGCAGCTGTCAAGGGTCCACAAACAAGAAGCAGAGGGGCGATGAAAATCTACAATGTTGGTATGCCTTGGGAGAGAATAGCCTTAGACATCGCTGGACCATTTCCAATCACTGATTCGGGCAATCGCCTACGTTTTAGTGGTTATGGATTATTTTACAAAATGGCCGGAGGTCTTTGCCATACCGAATCAAGAGGCAGTAACTGTAGCCACGAAGTTGGTAAACGAGGTATTCACCCGATTCGGAGTGCCCTTGGAGATGCACAGTGATCAAGGACGGAACTTTGAATCCCAAGTTTTCAGGAAACTTGTAAACTTTTGGGAATCCATAAGACTCGAACGACCCCTTATCATCCACAGTCAGATGGAATGGTCGAACGCTTCAACCAAACATTGGAGCGACACTTAGCAAAGGTGGTTGACAGCCATCAGAGAGATTGGGACACTACATACCTCTCTTTCTTGCTTGCCTATCGGACTGCTGTACATGAAAGTACCGCAAAGACGCCTGCATTTGCAAATTTTGGAAGGGAATTGAGATTACCGGCAGATCTGTATCGGGCTGTCCACCCTGGTGACTCTCGCACCGAGTTTAGCGATTACATAAGCGAGTTAAGGGCAAAAATGTTGGACATTTATGAGCAGATCAGGGAGGCCGGTCTTCAAGCTAGTGATCGCGCAAAGACGCGCTATGATCGACGAGCCAATTCTGTTGGGTTTTGAAGAGGGTCATTGGTCTGGCTTCATAATCCATTCAGAAGGAAGGGAAAATCTCCAAAGCTGCAACCGAGTTGGGAAGGTCCTTACGAGATAGTCACGAAGATCAATGACATTACTTACAGAATTCGGAAGTCTTCAAGGAGCCCTTTGAAAGTGTCCATATAGACAGGTTGGCGAGGTATTACGGCAGCAACGATGCTCGGGACGAGCGAATCTAAGAGGGGGGCAGTGTGACAGAAAACTCTTTGACATCATGACGTCAATGGATGGTTGTCAAACGTTGCCTAGAGATGTAAATTTCGTCGTGAATTGTCAACACGAGTTGGTGTAATCGGTAAGGCGTGTGGATTACACCACAGAGACCCCGAGTTCGAGACCCGCCGTAAACATGAAGTTTTTTAGTTGATGGAAGTTTTGTCGAACTTTCTGGAATATTTGAGTGAAAGTAATGAAAAATTAAGGAGCGAGAAAGAGAATAAATAAAAATGAATAACGAAATTATTGGAAGGTTCTAGAGGCATGACGATCAAAAGAATAAACGAAATTGAATGTTCTAGAACCTGACCAGGGGTATATAAGCGGAACTGCGGCTCACCGCTGGCAGTTGAGTTCTAAGTCCAAAGCGATTCGGAAGAAAAGGAAGAAGTGAAAAGAAGAAAAGTGAGTGAAATAGTGAAGTACAGTGAAATAGTGAAGTGCAGTCAGTTAAGTGAGTTAAGTCAGCGTGAACAGTGAACGGCAAAGTTGTGTCAGTCGGCCGGACTCTGCTGGAGAGGAACGCCGATAACTTATCCGTATCCGTGGACGCTGTCAGTTAAGTGCAATAGAAAGTCTGAAAACCGGTATTAGTGTTTAATTTCATCCAATCCCGTAACCCAAGCCCGCATAGTTAGGAACGTGACGTCAGGCACGTAACAATACACACACACGCAGGTGTATGTATATATGATGAACAAGATATGGTTGCGCTTAAGACATGTTTGCCATTCGTCATCGCATGCAAATTTCAAGTTTCAAGTAAATAGTCAATTATTTTTACAAATTATATTTCCTTACATACTACACAGTAAGTGGTCCTTGTGAACTCGATCAGTGTACAGTTAAATAATATGTCAATGACATTGTGACAGTGAGCGGCGCGCTTTATCAATGTCTTTTGTCTCGAGTTCCAAACTATTTCTGCGCCAAATTTCACAGAAATCGGTTCAGTAGTTTAAGGGTGAAGAAAAGGCAGAGTTACTTTTGCATTTATAATATTGTAGTTTGGATTGAGTTTTGAAGTTAATTAAATCTTCTTCGCGCACTCAACTTAAAAACAAATTGGCTGAATTACACTCATGTCACACGGACCTGCTAGAGCAACACAATGAATTATTAAAGAATATTGATACTTTTAAGCAGTGTACCGACACACATGAACATGCTCTTAAACGCATAACTCATCTGGAGCATGACCTCAGAAAAGCACAAAATGTAATCCATAAGTTAGAGGCTACCAAAAACTCTGTGCTGTCGGTCAACACTCAGTGTTTATATGAGGAATTGGTTGGTAGTGGATCCGCTGACATTTGTGAACCAGCCATTACAATTGATTTAACCGGTGATGATACTATCAGTGCTTGCCCTGTATTCAATAGCCACAATAAATTAAAAAAATATATAAAACTAAGTATAATCATTAAAAAACTGAAAAAGAAGCAAAATCTGTGTAAAACAAATATTTACCTAAGAAAACAAAAAATTAAATTATTGCAAGAACTTGAATCATGCAAAAGTGATTTGAAACAACATCGGGCAGTATATGACATAGATGTTCAATCGCTTAAACAAGAACTTTTACAAAGAGAAATGGTTCTTAAATGATATGTTCCAAAAATATGAATCTGCCCAATTGGAAATAACAAACATATGATTGAGGCAGGTAAACTTGTGGATCTAGTAACTTATAGTGCTGAGAGGTATGAGTCTCTTGCAAATAATCTTTCTTGTAGCTGTGCCTCACTCCACCTTCTGAGCCAGAAGTTTTACAACAACCAATGAGTAAACCCAGCTGTTACATACAGCGCTGGGTGTTTACGGACTCAGTGGGTGCAGGTATTGGGTCACTTATTGCCAATTGCCTTAACTATAGGATAACTAATTACTGTTATCATAATATAAAATTTGGCCAGATTATTAAAATAATTTCACAAAAACAGATCACACAAAATCAGCCAATAGTGATTTTGATGGGTGATAGTACAGGAGTAAACAAGCGGGGATATAACTGATGGTATCAACACCTTATTAAGACTAAACACAGGGAATATAATGTTATGTGCATTCCCATATGCTGACACTTTGTCACAAAGTGAAAATAGTAGAATTCATCATCTGAACAATTTAATATTTTTTTTGACCTCTTGTCATAGTGACAAATTATCATTTTTTGACACTAACAAATTTGTTAGTGGTTTTAAGTTGACCCGGGATTATATGTATATTCCCAGGAAATGTAAATTATTAATTGCTAGTTTGCTAGCAAATAGTATTAATTTATTAATAAGTAGTTTTAGTGACAAATCTATATTGATTAGACAATCTAACAATATAGAGATTAATTGTACATACAATAGTACGAAGGAGGCTCCAGATTTATTGACAAATGTGGATAGTACTCCGGATAATATTCTTTTAAACTGACTTCCACGACAACAGAAGATAACCAATTAAATTACTCAAAAACCACATTCATTGAAAGGGTTTCTTCTGGCAATATTATTAAGCATCAATTTAAATTGAAACATAAAACTAAATTAGATAACTTGTTGTCATTATACAGTCAAAATATTCAGGGCTTATCATCAAAATTCCTAGAAATTTTCTAAAATTGTTTTTAGAGAAATTCCAATATGATATTATTTGTTTAACTGAACATTGGTTAAAAGATTATCAAGTAGAAACAATTAACTTCAATAACTATTGTGTTGGCAGCAATTATAGCCGCCAAGCAATGATACATGGTGGTAGCCTGATTTTAGTAAAGAACTCAATAAAATATAAAGAAAGACAAGACATTGGGCAAGATTGCTGTCAATTGAACACACAATAGAGTTGTCCTGTGTTGAGCTGGATAGGCATATTGTAGTATGTGTTTATAGGCCTCCTAACATACAGAATCTAAATATTTTTCGCTCTGTAATGGAAGATGTACTGCGGAAAACATGTACTAGTAGTAAATGTACAATAGTATGTGGCGATTTTAATGTTGATCTCTTAGAAAACAATTCTCATTGTACAAACTTGTTAAGTCTATTTCAATCATTTGATTTGTCTAATGTTTTCCTTGAGCCCACCCGAGTAACATCCACCTCGGCAACTTGTATAGATAATATTTTCTGTAACTGTGATTATTTACAAAGTGAAATTGTAAATAGATTACCATCTGATCTAAAGTTAACTGTGAGCCCACTGCTCACAGTTAACTTTAATACTATAACAACTGTGCCAAAAAAGGAAATATTGTTTAGACAAATCACATACAAAAAAATTGATTCATTAAATAATAAGCTAAAACATAAATTATGCAGCCAAGTACAAGACAATAATTGCCCGAGTGAGCTATATGCCAATTTATTATCCCAAAAAATACAATTCGATAAACTATTTCCTTTAAAACGTAAAAATATTCAGTGTAAATTTGTATTATGTGACTGGGCTACACCAGGTATTCGTATAAGTAGAGACAGGTTATTTGAGCTATACGGCCTGAAACCATTTAATAGTAGCGAGGCTTTTCGCAGACATGTTTCCAAATATTCAAAAATATTTAAAATAGTATGCAAGCATGCTAAGTCGCTCCACATTAGTAATAAAATCAGGACCGCGGAAAACAAAATAAAAGCTACCTGGAATATAATTAATAAAGAAACAGGTAGAAATAAATCACAAAACACTGAATTTAATTTAAAAACCGAAAAGGGATATACTAGTTCAAATTCGTCAGTTGCCCAGGAATTCGAAAGATTCTTTAAAAATATTCCTCTTAAAACTACGGAAACGTTAAAATCATCTCCAGCACTTTCTGTCGAGCTTCTCAGGGGTAACGTCAAAGAATGTCCTTCTGACTTTAGCTTTCAATACACAACCCCCCAGGCAGTAATAAAGGCGTTCAATGAGATCAAAGTAAAGTCAACTGAAGATCTTTGGGGAATGTCTGTTCGAGTGTGCAGGTCGTTTATAGAGACAATTGCGCCGAACTTAACTTTCATTTTTAATAAAAGTGTAGATCAAGGGGTTTTCCCGGATTTAATGAAACATAGTAAAGTAGTTCCATTATTTAAATCAGGTGATAGTACAGAACCTAATAACTATAGACCGGTCTCTATTTTGCCAGTGCTCAGTAAAGTGTTCGAAAGCTTATTCAAATGCTGCGTCACTTTAACACGAATTGTATTTTCCATGACCATCAATACGGGTTCACCAAAGGACGTTGCACTACGGACGCAGGAGTATCACTTATAAAACAAGTTTTCAACTCGTGGGAAAAAGCACAGGATGCCATCGGAATATTTTGTGACCTTTCAAAGGCATTCGACTGTGTTGAGCACGAGACGCTGTTACTGAAGCTAGAACACTACGGCATTCGGGGGGTATCCCTAGATTTATTGAAATCATACCTTCAAGAAAGAAAAATTAAAGTACAAGTCAACAAAGTTAACTCACTGGGTGCTAGCGTATCTATGGGCGTACCGCAGGGCTCAATATTAGGTCCTTTTCTATTTTTAGTTTATGTAAATGACCTGCCCCATATGTTCCAAAATGAACCGCATATGGTATTATTCGCTGATGACACTTCATTGATTTTTAAAATAAATAGACGAACAAACAAATATGACGAAGTTAATAATGCCTTAATGAAGGTTCAAAATTGGTTTACAATAAACAACTTATTACTAAATGATAAAAAGACTAAATGCATTAGATTTATTTTACCAAATGTTAAAAGTAACGTATGTGATGATATATTATTAAATGATCAGAAACTAGAATTTGTAAAAGAGACTACTTTCCTGGGGATCACTGTAGATGAGAAGTTGCAATGGGGGCCCCACATCAGGTCTCTAGCAGGACGATTGAGCTCTGCAGCTTATGCTGTCTGGAAGATCCGTCAGCTAACCGATGTAGGCACGGCAAGACTAGTGTACTTTAGCTACTTTCATAGCATCATGTCGTATGGAATTCTATTGTGGGGACAGGCATCTGACGTTGAGTCTATCTTTGTCTTGCAAAAGCGTGCCGTCAGAGCTATATATAACTTAGGTCGTCGCGAATCTCTCAGAGAAAAGTTTAAGGAGATCAACATTCTGACCGTACCGAGTCAATTATTTATGAAAACATTATGTATGTTAGGAAAAACCTACACTTATTTGTAAAGGTATCTGACAAACATGATTATCATACTAGACATAGGAATAGATTGAGTCAGCCTTTATTTAGATTGGCAAAAGTGCATAAGTCATTCCTGGGTTTCTGTGTTAAATGTTATAATAAAATCCCAGTTGAAATTCAAAATCTAAATGAAAGCAAATTCAAATTATGTATAAAGAAACATTTATGTAAACTAGCATACTACAAACTAAATGATTATATACAAGATAAAAATGCTTGGAGGCTAGCTGGTCCTACTCCACAGGATGTTTAGAGGAATTTTTGATTTTAATTATTAATTTGTACACTATGTTGTTAATTGTTGATGATCTTCTAAGTTTTTGTAAATGTGAGTGCCCTGTAACCTATTATAATTAAGTAAGACTTGTAGAATATAGGTACTTGTGTCGGCTGGGAGCTGTCATGCTCACTCAGAGGTCTCATTGGCGGTGGCACGGGCACTGGATCGCCCAATTCCCTATAATATGGTTGAGTTGGGCGGTGCTGGTGTACGTGTCATGTTCGTGAACGGGCGCCGCCTATTGGGGACTGGTCAGCTCCATGCTGTCTAATTATGTTGTCCTTGAGGTTCACTTCTTTTTCGTACTTTTTGCCTGAACATTAGTGTTACATTGTTCTCACATATCAGAACTGACTAAATGATGTAACAAAGAAATGTATTGTAAAACTGATTGAAAAAGAGTAACCATGGAGTTTCTTGCTCGTTCTTCTCCATAGGAATCTACACTTTGGAACGAGCAAATAGCTTCACTAGAGGACAGACGGACAGACTGACACGCTTAATTTTAAAGCTCTTGTTATATACTTTTTTCCTTTTTTGCTTGCTTGACGTTCAAAAGTGCCTACTGTGGTCTAATTGAAATAAATGATTTTTGGCTTTTTGACTTTTTTGACTTTCGCAGGAGATTAATTTTGCTGGGTCACCTTCTTTCTGGCGCAAAAGAGCGCATATAGCGTTTTTTTTAAACGTTGCCCCTCAGTAGGATTTTCTTCTGTGTCGTGGGTGCGGTTACAAACATACAATTTCACATACACATCACACCTAGACCCGGAACAACAATTTGTGGATCACACAAGCAGTTTATTTATTTCATAATTTATGTACACACAAACAGCACAGAGGAAAAACATAAAAAAATAAGAGTACAAAGGTGCTACTTATTCCTGTTGGAATTTCTTCCAGTAGACCTGAGACAGGAAATGTAATTAAAATATAAGACACAGTGTGTAACGAAAGTGAAAAAAAAAGAACTAACGATAACAAATAGTTGTTAGCAGATGTTCCGTACGGGAATCGAACCCGCGACACGTTACACGGCAGCCCGTTGCTCAGCCACCGCGCCAACCGTAATATAGTTATGTCTATATTGTGAAACAGATACACCGACAAAATGATTAATTTTGTCGCGTCGAAAAACTAAAGAAAGCCCAACCATACTACTCAATTTCTTCACGCGTGCTCATATTTGTCGATAGGTTTTTTTTTTGTGAGGGGAAAATCATCAAATGACTTCTCCCGCCCATAGTGTCAGACTCTTACTGACTATAAAAACCCCCCTGTTCCTTCTCCTGCTCTGTGCCGAGGTCGCGGTGCTTCATTGCGCTTACCCCGCAACCCCGGCTATTTGTCGAGTGGTAAAAGTATCTAAAAGTGAAAACCCAAAATCATTTATTCCAACTAAACCGTAAACAGGTACTTTTGAAACGTCAAAATAGAATAGTAGTCTGTCAGTCTGTTCGTCAGTGAAGCTAGGTGCTCGTTCCAAATTGTAGATTCGAATGGAGAAGAACGAGCAAGAAACTCAATAAATACGCGGTATTATACCAAAATTTTTCTATCTTTCCAGACTATTCCTGGTTCGTTCCAGATTCCTTCGCCGGGTATCTATCCCGGTCGCATTATCAAGGTGAAAGGTCAAGTCCCGAACTGTTCGCCAAGGTACGTTCTTTTTTATGTGATGTTCAGGTTCTAATTCACCTGATGGTAAGCAATCAACGCCGCCCATAGACATCTGCAACAACAGAAGAGTTACGTTCGTTGCCTACCTTTTGGGGATTAGGGATTGGGGGAGGGGAAGGATTGAGCCTCCGATAACCTCACTCACACGGCGGAACACAACATGACACAAAAAGTCAAAATTATTTATTTCAATTAGACCCATACAGGTACTTATAAACGTCAAACTAAATTTTTAAGATTCTCTTCTCCTCCTCCAATCCCTACATCTCTAAAATCCTTCCTCAAAGCACTGGCAATACAGTCTTTACTTCTCTGTTGTTGCGGATCGCCATGAGCGGCACTGATGGCTTACCATCAGGGAATCCACAAGATCGTATGCCACCCTATCACATAAAAAAACCTACCCAAAGGGTTTTATAATCTGTTCTTCATCATTTGTTCTCAGGTTCGCGATAAACTTACAATGTGGTCCCAAAATGCCCCCTGGTGAAGACATAGCGTTCCACTTCAACCCTCGCTTCGTTCAGAATACTTTGGTTCGCAACCATTTTACCTGCTCCGGCTGGGGAACTGAGGAGGTCAACAATGGGGTGCCGATGAAAGCTGGAGAATGCTTCGAAGTTCTTATCCATTGCTACTATTACAATTTTAAGGTGAGCTTAACCTATTTCGGTTTTTTGTATGTGATACGTCGGCTAACTAGCTGACGGATTACCTGGTGGCAAGCAATCGGCGCCGCCCATGGACACCGTTAACAGAGGAGTTACGAGTACGTTGCCGACCTGTTGGAGATTTGGAGATTTTGGGATTAACTCTAAGGCCGTGGTATAATTCCGGTCGAGCCGACCCATTCGTGCCGAAGCATGGCTCTCCCACAATTAATTGATATAAATAATTTGACTTCGACTTTGCTTAGGTGGAGGTCAACGGAATATTTGCTTGCGAATTCAACCACCGTATCGACTTCGATCAAATCAGCCACATCATGGTGGATGGTGATGTCACCATTCATCAGATCAGCTTCGAGGGGCTCAACCCTCCACAGGACCCGAAATTGGTAAGTAAATTTTTTGAGTTTTTGATTAAGATCACCTACCTGATGATAAGCAATCAACGCCGCCTAGAATAAAAGTCGTGATAAGAGTGTGTTATGGAGTTATGAGTACATTGAGGATGCAGAGGAAAAGTTAGGTTAGGTTCCTTTTTTTTATATTATCATGAGACACTACTATACTACCTACGAAATTAATTGGAAGCATCGTAGCCTGATGTTTTATAGCCTATAGCACTTAGAAACGGAAAGGAGTTATTTATTTTATAAGCTGTCTCAGCACGTCGATTCTATAAAATTCTAACACGAACTCGCATGTCAAGTCGATATTCTCTCTCACTTCGCATAAGGTTCAAAATGGCGTTGATTTTGCATTCTGTAAGCATCACCTAGGCACTTGCGAAGTGAAGTGAAGAGAACTGGTACTAGTGTGGTACCATACTCCACATAATGTAAGTCGAGATTTATCGGTTTTTATTTTAACAAGTTTTTGACACAGAATTTTAGATATTATGACGTATAAATTGAAATTTCTTATTTTAAGGAAATTAAGGCAGCTAATTATTACAAAATAAACAGAAAACTGTAAATTCAGGCGATGAATATAATCTGTGCTGCGTTTACCAAAAAGAAACTGACAGATAATGTCTTCATTCATTGTTGACAAACTCTTTGTCATTTGCTTTGTATTATTTTGTCCACGTTTGGTTTATTCGTATATTTTTTCGTTTCGTGCTTGCCGATAAAAAGAGACATCATAATAATCATGAAGTAAGTTTTATTACTGGTTGTAAAGTTCAAAAATAATATTTATTAAAGAGTGTTTATTTTGTTTTCTAATCAAACAATAATGTTTTAGTCCAAATGAGATACGTTCCTCACACCCGTCGTCATCTCAGGTTGTAACCTGGCTGGCGAAGGGTTTCTTGAGAACTCAAGGTGCCAGAGAGCGAAAGCGACGCTAGTGGAAGGAACTAGCCGTGTGCCTTAATAGTATAGGTGGCACTTACAAAACTTATAAACAGAGGACCAAGGTGAAGTAAGTAGTGCTTACTTTGGCATGTTAAAACCATTTAATATTCCTTAATGCAAGCCACTTAAAATAGCGATGAATCTTGGCGTGCTCCTTGGTTATATAACTTATCTTATTTTAATTTTACATTGACTATTAATAATAATAAAAAGTAAGGCTTTTTTTAATAACTTCTTTATTAATATAAATGTCTGCTTGTAGTATTGGTCTGAGAAAAAAGCGCCATAAGAAGCTCAGCAGCTAGGCGCAGGACAGGACTGGTGTGGTGGAAGATGAAGTTGAGCTATCAGAGGTTGAAGAAAGAACTTAATTTTTGGAACAAACGACAGCGAAAAGCTGCAATTTGTTAAAGAGATTTTATCAATGCACATAGTAATCGGTGTTCTCTTTTCAGCATCCCGTCACACAACATCACAACGGCGAATAGAATTCTTCAACATCACAGAGAGATTCCAGAGTGTGGAAGAGTAGACAATTTCAAATCAATTGGAAGAATTTACAAAAATCAAATGCACAGATCTTGCAAGCATTTCTGAAGAGAAGTCTAGGGAATGATTAAATTTTAGCTGGATCTGTAGTTTCAATCGGGAATGGATTATGAGCATTGGCAGAGGCCATGGCATCAAGATAGGGTGTAACAACGAAGTTGTGTTTTAGTTTTTAAGAAGGTTTCAACCAACTTTTTTTATTATATTTAAATTAAAGAATTTTAACGAGTACTAGCAGTTTTATTAGTTAAAGACCCATTCTCACATATCACTGACTATTTATTTATTTGACTTTAACTCAATTGTACATTCAAACAATTATGGGTTACAATAAATCAACTAGAGCCTAACAATTAGGCTCGTAAGGCTAAATTAAAAGGAAAAATTGTAATAAATGGAAAAAGTAAAATCATACAAGACCCTAATTGACTTAAAATCAAAATAAAATAAAATCATAATCATATTTTTTTGTCAGGGGAAAATCATCATGACTTTTCCTGCTTTAGGCCCGCCCAGAGTAAGGCGAGATAGTGTCAGACTCTTACTGACTAACCCCCCCCCCCCCCGTTCCTTCTCTGCCTTAGGCCGTGACCGTGGCACTTCATTGCGCTTGCCCCTCCACCGTGGCTGAACATCAGCCCTGTAGGGCTCCGTCTGTGGTAGTCTATTGGCTCTTTGAGGCACTATATTTTGCCTACGTCCTAGATTTGAACCTGTATTAGATGACAAATTCCTAGTTTGCCTCCTTTGAACTTCAGCAATTGTACATAATTTCGTCTCTAATTGTCCTCTCTTCTGAATTGCGAGCAGTAATATGTATGTTATTTTAAAATGCTTCTGGGGACTTGTCTTCAACACCACTAATGGTGTCATAAGGTAGGCTACGTCGAGCAAATCCTGAATCACCTGAAAAAAAATCTAATGACTATCTAGTACTTATACCATTTTAAGTGTGCGAAAGCCATGTTTCGGCACGAATGGGTCGGTCTAACCGGAGAGATACCACGGCCTTACAGAAAACTGGCGTGAAACAACCATAGCGTTGTGTTTCACCGTGTGAATGTGTGTCAAAATCTCCAAATCCATAATCCCCAAAAGGTCGGCAACGCACTCGTAACTCCTCTGTTGTTGCGGTTATCCATTGGCGGCGCTGAATCCTTTCCATCAGGTAATCCGTTTGCTTGTTTGCCGACCAATCACATATAAATAAAACCTAGTAATTAGACTTATATATTCTCAAGTAGGGGCATAACATGGTAATACATGTTGTGAACTAAACTATTATATTATTATACAGATATATGTATATATTTGAAAGTTCAAAGCCCTTTGCCTCTCCGTTTCGTGGGTTTTATCAAAGGGAGTAACTCATACTCCAGTTGGTCAATCAGCTCCATTGCAGATACACGCTCACATAGTCGTCATCTCAGGTTAATAAAGACAAACTTCGAATGGTGCTAGATTGTCGACGCATTTCTTGTTTATCTAAAGCATGAGCTTCTTCTAACAAAGATTTTACCAAAATCATTCTTGCCATTGTTATCGTTTTAATAGGTAAGCACTTATTCACTTTGTTACTTTCAAAACTTAATTTGAACACTATCTAACTATTATTTCTTCAATTTTCACTCGTAAAATAGATACTTTTAATTTGACATTTTGAATCTTGTTCTAGTTCGAAGTGAGCGTCGAAGTGACAGGTAAATTACATTATAGAATACGATTTTCAACGTTATCTCATACTTTATCTGTCAAAATGTTGCGGTCAATTTAGTTCAACTCGTAAACACACTCGAAAGTGTAGCGCTAGCATAGATTCGAGTTAGGAATCGAGTTTTAGAATGCCAATCAAGAAACTCACCGCGGATTCAGATTCGAAGTTTAGAATGAAGTCTTACAGAATCACACCCCTCAGAGTCTTAAACAAAAATTGGCTGTCTAAATTATACCCTTATTTTTATACCATTACAGATGATACCTTGCGTGGTTCCTATCCCTGGTGACATGCGCCCTGGTCGCACAGTGAGAGTCAAAGGAGTAACCCCTTGCGGGGTAAAGAGGTTAGTTTATATTCAACGGGCAGACGGATTACCTGATGGTAAGCAAACAGCTCCATGGACAACCCGTAATACCAGAGGTGATGAGTGTGTGTGTGATGCCTCCGCACGAATGGGTCAGCTTGCTCGGAGTGGTTTATAGGTATGAGAGAACAGGGTGGAAAGTTCCTCGTCCTCGATTGAAAAGGGAGGATCCTCCGACCAGATAGGTGCTATGTCTGGTGGGCTACTGCCCGACGGTTGGTGTCAGGATTTTTGTATCGGTTCTAATTGTATTGAGAACTCTTATAGCGCGATGTAGAATCTTGCACGTGATTGGTGCTGTTGTTATTGTTGTGCGATAGATGTCGCTACAGTGGCCTTACAAGACACCCGCTGTGAAATAAAGCTTGCGTTACGTTTTGCGGTGTGAGTGAGATTACCAGAAGGCCAAAGCTTTTCTTTATTCAAATATCCTTAAACCTTAAATCCCTAACCGTCACCCCAATGCCAGTCACGCATTTGCAATCCTTCTGCTGTTTTTTGTACGGGACAAACCCTCCATGGCCTCCCAAAATAGCTGCAACTCCTGTGCACCAGGATCTACAGTAGATACAAACCGTGAAAACAGCGGAACACTGAAGTCCGCCGCGTCCTGAGGTCATGAATGGCTGTCTTGGATCCCGCAACGAAATAAATCTAAAGATATTATTTGAGGAGAATTTTCTTTTTATAAAAAACGTTGCCTCACACTAGGATTTTCTCCCCGTGTAGTGGGTTCTTTTACTTACAAACATTCAATTTCTCTACACATCACTCCCAGACCCGAAACAACAATTTGTAAATCACACATAGTGTTGTTCCGTGTGGGAATCGAACCCGCGACACGTTGCACGGCAGCCAGTTGCCCAGCCACAGCACCAACCGTGCAGTCTCTCTCAATGACCTAAGCCACATGAAAAGAAATTAGCTGATGACTTCGATGATGATGTTTTACCCAACTATTTCCCCCCCCCCCAGGTTCGCGGTAAACCTTCAGTGTGGTCCGAATTTGCATCCTGACGAAGATATTGCCTTCCATTTCAACCCTCGATTCTGCCAGAAGGCAGTTGTTCGCAACCACTTCATTTGGTCAGGCTGGGGACCTGAGGAGACACAGGGACCCCTGCCACTGAGCAGTGGAGAGCCTTTCGAAGTCTTCATTCATTGTTATAAGCATGCCTTTAAGGTAAGTTGTATCCTGAATAGTTTTAAATCAACTATACCAATAATATTATAAAGCTGTACAGTTTGTTTATTTGAACGCGCTAATCGCCAGGACTACTGGTTCGAATTGGACAGTTCTTTTTGTGTTTGTTAGGCCATTTATTGAATGCGTGAATATGGCGTGATTGCACAGGAGTGGGATTGCATCCTGCAACAAGACTGGAGTTTTTGTCGCGGAATAGAATGTGAGAGTCATGGATTTCCGCGAAGTTATAACGCCTGATTCTATAATTATATTAGGATCCTCCGAGCAGGTGAGGTGATCGTGCATGGTGGGCTACTGCCCAAAAGTTTTCTTTTGCAGATTTTCTAAACGTGTTTATTCGCGTGCAAACTTCACTTGCGCGATACAGAACTTGTTACGCCATCTGTTGTCTAAGTCAAAAATCATTCATTTCAATTTAAAATCGAATAGGCACTTTTGAACGTCAAACAAAATTATGAACAGTCCTCTTAGTGAAGCTATTTGCTCGTTCCAAAGTGTAGATTCTGATGGAGAAGATGAGCAAGAAACTCCATGGTTACTCTAGTTTTCAAACAGTTTCACATACAGATTCCTTATACAAACAGTTGGTGGTTCCTTATATTTTTGTCAATTGAGTCAGTGAGTCCGCCACGCCATCTATATCGCAATCGCGGTCACTATTGCGTTTGTAATATTTCTTTAAAGCGCTTCGAGTTTCTAATAATGTGCTAATTTCACTATTGCCCCCAGGCGTTCTTAAACGGAAGCGAAATTTGTGACTTCAACCATCGGATCCCGATAGAGAGGATTTCACACGTAATGATCGATGGGGATGCCTTAATATACCAGATTGATTTCGACGTGCCGCATAATCCGGTAAGATATATCTGAACTTTTCTTCTTTTTATGTGATATGAAAAATTTTCTTGATAACGTTGTAATTAGTTGATATGTTGCGTATGAGTACCTACCGAGTTTCATTAAAATCTGTTCAGTCGTTTTCATGATTTCGGACATGACAGTTTGTGTGAAAAATTCCAAACTATTATCTCTGACAATAGGTATTATGGACTGACCAGCGATGCCACTGCAATATTTAAGCAGACACAGTAGCTAGCGACACTAGTCTACATCTAGACATTTGGTGCTTGTAAATAGTGCTTTATGTGTACTGAAATAAAGTGAAAACTACGTTCAAGAACTGTTCAAACTCAAGAATTAAAACCACTCCTAACCTGTCTGTGTACATCAAAATAGTTTTTCTAAACAACAGTGTAAATAAAGTTCATTCCGAGTCAATACAAACTGCTAAATTTTCAAAAAATAATTACCAGTGAATACGGTATAAAAACAACATCAACTCAAGTATCGAAGCCGTCTCCCTGCAGCGGTGCTTTAAGTGTAACGATATCTCAAGGTCACGATGGATTACACGATCAGAATATCGTTAAAACGATTACAGGACAAGAAATCAATACGAACAGGGTAAAGAGATTCGTAACCGGGTATTTTGTGCCTCAGAATAATACTAATACACCGAGATGGGGTAACGGAACTTACGGATATAACCGGAATACAACGCAGAAATATGTGAATCCGGTACAGAACTACAATTTCAGCAAACCAGGATGTGAACCTTATTATTTATACTCAATACTCTACTAATAATTATTCTGTATATCCTGCTTCGAATCCACAACCGACACAACAACAGACCTATAAACCCTGCACACCCCGGATATCCTCAATCACTTATCCGGCACCGCCTCCACAGCCAAGCAACAAGCCTTTTTTTTGTTAGGGGAAAATCATCAAATGACTTCTCCCGCCCAGGGCCGGGCGAGAGGGAAAGTCAAACTCTTACTGACTAAAAACCACCCTCTTCCTTCTCCTGCTCTGGGCCGAGGTCGCGGTGCCTCATTGCGCTTACCCCGCAACCCCGGCTGAACATCAGCCCTATAGGGCCTCGTCATGGAACGCTACGCGCCGTACGCTTGGACCTGGTTCTGGTCGGGTGGCAAGCTGCCCTTACTCGCCGACCGCAGACCCGCGCTTACGGTGGCCGGAGATCATCTCTCGATCCCCGACTCCCGGAATGTCGCCTATTGCGGCAGCTGGGGCGTGAGGAGGAGGATTGCTCCCTCACGCGGGCCGCCTCCCTCTTTGCGAGCATAACTGCTTCACAGAAGGAGGAGACGGCGTCCCGGTTCCTCTCACTCCGCACCATGGCCTCGACTAAGGCCGGACGCGAGAGCCGCCGATCACTTCCCTAAGGAAACGGCGGTGCTCAGCCCAGGCAGGGCATACCGCCACCGTATGCTCCACCGTATCCTCTAGCTGGTCCTCGCAATGACGACACTCGGGCATTTCCTCCCACTGGATCCGAAACAGGAACCTACCAAAGCTGCCGTGCCCGGTAAGCACCTGCGTCAGGCGGAAGGTGAGGACGTCGTGGCGTCTCTCAAGCCACTCCTCAAAGAGGGGTCTTATAGTAGCGTGCCCGTGGAGATTACTGTGTGCGCGACACAGATGCATAATAATAAAATGGAAAAAGAAGACACGTTATTGTGATTCTCATATTATCAATAAAACGATGCACTTGATTGACATTATATTGATTAGTTACTAGCTTCCGCCAGCGGCTTCGCCCGCGTGCTATCTTGATAAAAAGCAGCTTTTAGCAATAAAACAATGTATGAATGAAGTAAGATGGTACTAGATAATGATGTCTGTTTGTCACGCCTGCTATTTCCGAAGGGGGAGGCACACTTTTGTCGGAGGAAAGTCATCAAACGACTTCTCCCGCCCAGGGTAAGGCGAGAAAAATTGTGAGACCCCGTTCCTTCTCCTGCTTTACGCAATGGTGCCTCAGTGCCGCAATCCCGGCTGAACATCGGCCTTTCACTTTTTCATTCAATAAATTATTTAATAATTATAACAAAATAAATCTTTTCGTCCCCAATCCCAAAATCTACAAAATCCTATTTTTTTATTTGACTGAAATTTTGAATGGGGATGCCCATTCCAAATTCCAGTCCAAAAAAAGCAACAGATAAGTTACGTACGAGTGCGTTGCCAAACCTATGAGGAATAGGGTCTAGTGGTTACTTGCGTAGGCGCAGTTTTTACTTATAATGCCGCGCACACACGCTGGACTTACATTCATTGCTCGACGGAAGAACCGAACAGTCATCCAAAATAATTGTTTAATTAAAGAACAAGTAATGCCAGAATCTATTAACAACCCGGTGAGTTTTTTAATTGACTGTGTTCCCAATGATTTAGGATTTTTTAAACCTTCAAAAGCCCTTGGATCTGTTTGAAGTTATAATTATATTTCCTATTTAGATATGACTTCACATTGATGCAAAAATTACTCGTAGACACATGTCTACATATTATTAAAACAGACAGTTAATATGAGAAATAATGTCAGTTAACTCATATACCCAAAATATGAAGAAATTTAAAAATGGTGTGCCTCTAGGCAGTATTTTGGGTCCCATATTTTTTTATACAACGTTTCCTAATATTCAACGCTGATTTTCATATTTAATGTAAAAATGCTAAATTAATGTTTTATTCTATTCTTCCAGGCAGTGCCATGCTCAAAAATTATTCCTGGGGGTATGTTTCCTGGGCGCATAATAACAGTGAAGGGAAAAATTCCTTCAGATGCAAGAAAGTGAGTTTATAACCTGCTTCTAGCCCAATAATATGGATGTCTGTGTAAAATTGTAAGTTTGTAAACGCACCCACGATACAAGACTGAAACAGTCCTTATTTTCGGAGAGGTCGTTGTGCGGTCTGTCATACGTAATTCTCATCCTGCGTGCGTGCATCGCGGGCTTAGAGTGGAACAACGTTTTCAAAGACTTACTACTTACTTTCTCCACTTTAAAAGAGACTGTGATCGCATGTTTCGGCATTTCTTCTCAGAATATTCAAATAGGAAATGTCTGACTACTTGTAGATTTGTTTTATAATGTTGATAGGTAAAGTGCTATCTCATGGCCTATTTAGAAAAATATACTTATTAATTGTTTATAAAATGTATTCATTGTATAACGTAACATTCGTTTGCAAGTACTAATGTGACTCTTTCTGAGTTATAAGTACTTTCTATAATTATTTAGACACAACTGACATACGATGAAGGAAAACATCGTGACGAAACCTGGACTTATAATTACTAATTATAAGTTTGTAATCGCCAATCCGCCTTGAGCAAGCGTGGTGGTTAATGCTCAAACCTTATCCGTGTGAGAAGAGGCTTTTGCTCAGCAGTAGACACGTATTGGCTGATGATGATGATGATGATGATGATGATTTGTTGTTTCGTTGTAAACATTTTGTTTCTAGGTTTGGGATCGACTTGCAGTATAACGATGATGTAGCCTTCAATTTCAAGCCTCGCTTCGAGGAAGGTTATATAGAGCGCAATCATTACATTTCTGGGAGTTGGGGTCGAGAAGAGACCCAAGGAGGCTTACCGCTGCGACGTGGAGAGACATTCGAAGCCAACTTTATTTGTCACTATGATCAGTTTAAAGTAAGTGGCTTTTTTATTGATGTAATTGGGTGACAATCTGATTATGAAAAAGTTTTAGGTTTAACGAACAGACGGACTACCTGGTGGTAAGCAATCAGCGCCGACCATGGACACTCGTTATACCAATGGAGTTACTACAAGTGCGTTGCCGGCCTCTTGTCGGTTATTAGGGATTTGAGGACAGGGGGTTTGAGGAATGAGAATGTGGAGGGGAAGGACTGGGCCTCCAGTTACCTCATTCATAAGGTGAAAAACAACTTAAGGTTTCTTTTACCCTAGATGAGACCCTAGAGTATGTCTTTTTATAGGATCAGATACAAGGAACAACTGATGGTACGCAATCGGCGACCCCGTGCACACCCGCAGCACTTAAGAAAGTGCAAGTGATTTGCCGGCCTTTTGGGAAATTGGGGAGGGAAAGGATTGAGCCTCCTGTACGATTACTCGCATGGTGAACCAAAATGTAAGCGTTTTCTGTAATACCGTGATTCGTGCCTAAGCATGGCACCTCCATTCTCTAACTGAATAATAATCCTGCTTCGAGTCGGCTGTATCCTACTGTCCTTTATTTGCATTTATGTCATAGAACAGCAGACGATCTGACAGATTACCTATTGTGAAGCAATCAGCACCTGCTACTACGATAGTTACGAGAGCGTTTCCGGCCTTTTGGGGAGTAAGGCTAGGGGAGGGGAAGGGTTAGGCCTTCGGTGACCTCACTCACACGGAGAAACACAATGCTGTGGTTGTTTCATGCCTCTTGTCTGTGAGGCCGTGGTATCACTGTGGACGAGCCAGCCGATACATGCATAACTCTCCCACAATTATAAGATGAAATGTTCCGCTCTCGTGATGATGAAATAAGATTTTCGCCTTACCAATCGTACGTACCCCCGCTAGGTGTTACTGAATGGGCAACACTTCTGCGACTTCAAGCACCGCGTGCCCTTCCATAGGATCTCCCACATCACAATTAGCTATGATGTCTCGATACAGTTGATCGACTTCGAAGGGATTCCACCACCGCTGGAGTACATTGTGAGTATTTTTTGTATACGAAGCCTGACTCATACGTGGATCAGAAAGAAAGAAAGGAAAATAGTTTATTTGACACCGAACATGCCGCATAAAGCACCAAACATAAGTACAATGATGATAATATAATACAAAGCAATAAATAACAAAAACAACTATAATAAGTTACAACCTTTAATAAAACATTTACTTATACTATAGGCCATACAGCGGAACACAACGCTGTGATTGTTTCACGTCGGTTTTCTTTGAGGCCGTGGTCTTTCGTGGTCTCTTCGGTCGAGTCGACCCATTCGTGCCAAAGCATAAAATTATACTCTCTATTATTTTATTTCGTTTGGTGATAAGTGAGCGAGTAACCTATTCAATCCAGCCTTGAAGACACCTTTCGGGAAACAAATTCTAGCATTAGATTCCACTGCATGACAGTCAGGTGTTCTTATTATTGGTATACATTGTAACGTAGTATACTTAACTCAACGCTCCTGTCAAAATTTTAATACCAAATTTACACACACGCACACTAATTGTCAATGTATGTACAGGCGCACATTTTAAATATTAACTTAACATAACTCCTATACAATAGTACATACAAAAAACAATAGCACTAAATGAACAATAAAGTGAATAATACTTATTTCTATGTTAAGTAAAGGCATTTAAGGCAAATCGTCACGTCATTGCATTTTGGTTCCAACTCGCTAACCTGTTCCCCGTTTGTGTCGGTAGTCATACTATCGAAAAATAAAAAAAATAAATTGTTAAGATCACCCTCACATGATCAAATTAAATTTGCCAGTCATATTTCTTTTTTTTTTTTGTCTTTGCCGTGCCACCGGCCAGGGACAGACGGCACACATCAACTGTAACGTACACACGTTTACGCGCTCCTTAAAAGTACCGAAGATAGTTTTAATAACTTAGCGTGTCATCCATACGTGGGCGTTATTCCTCTAATATATAAATTCAGTGTTAACTCCATATTGGGTAAGTGTTGACAATTATTTAATTTCTGCTTAATCATGCTGGTTGCGGCCATTACGTGAATAGATTTTTTTCCTTCCTATTAGAATTTCCTTCTATAGTGTTTGTTCATTTCTTGTAATGTGTTTTAGTACCTTCTATTAATATGTTTTAAAGTAGTATTCATTTATATCAATGTACCACTGTAAAAATTCTTCTGTAGTTTGCTCCGATTCTGACTGTGACTTGCACACATTCGCCTTAATCGCAATAGTACATCTTCTGCCTCACGCTTACGCTGTCGCGGTCACAGTCAGACGAGGATAAGTCGGAAGACCCTAAACTCATTCCGCGTCTGGATCATTCCAGGGTCCAAAGTTCGGGTTCGACCACCAGCAGCCCAAGTTCGAACAAGGACATCTTCTCTTTCTGCTGCACTTTGCCTCTCCATCATCTACGACCCTGCAGGACGACTTCCAGTGGGCGCTTATTCTCCGGTCTCCGTGACGACGTGACCGCTAAAGTTGCGTCAGGCCAGGAGAGTACCTAGCGCGTCTACCTCCATAGACGAAAATATTAAGACCGGCAATTTTTTTTACCTACCTACGACCCGAAATAAAAAATAAAAAAAAAACTTAAATGTTGTTAGCGCTGCGTTTCAATTATCTCTAACTTAAAGATAACCCTAAACGCACCTAAACGCGACACTGGCGCCCAACGTGGTTTTCATAAAGGTCTTAATTTTTTTCCTTTTCTGTGGAGGTAGTCGTGTTTTTGGCATTTTGTGTATTGTCTCTTGTTTTGTGTTTGTAAAACGTTTATTATTTTATTTTGGTTGCATGGTAACTAATGTGTACGAAATACCTAGTTTGCAAGTATTTTTTTATGTTGCACTGTAAAATCAATCATATTACATTGTTCCAGAAAAGAAAAAAATAAAATAAAAAAAAATAAATTGTAGTGGTTTTAGTATAAAACCAGACATCTTGAATACCGTTGTATTTTTTACTTTCTTTTATTTTTGAATTATTTTATATTTTAATGTTAACCGCGCTCTTACCCCGTGCGGAGTCGGTACAGTCAGCAACAAAGTTTTGTTAACAAGTACTACGAGTAACTTATTTTTTTTTAATAGTTTGTTACTATTTGTTTAATGTACACATTAGTTGCAATTTAATTTTTTCGTTTTGTCTATATTTGTTTTAGATTGCAATTTTTTTAACGCTTTTAATTTTGCTGCTTTTATTTTCATGAAAAAACAACCAAGACGTTATTTATTTTAATTTAAAATTGTAACAGACGGAGTAATTTGCTTTTTTTTTGTTCTTATTGTTTTTTCACGTGCTGGAGTTGTCAACATTTACCCAACGAAATTTTTTTTACCGTGTTAATTATGGTATTTCCTGTGAAATTTATGTCTTTGCAAAAAGCTGAGCTTGAGTACGAAGTTGCCATTAGAGGTGAAACACCAGCTGCCACTGTACAAGAATTGCGCAAACAAATTGCTAAATGCGGTCCATTGTTTCCGTCAGAGGACATTTTAACTAGCCCTTTTGACCCAGCTGTCGATTTAGATGGTGTTGTAGATGTTCTTGAAAAAACTAACCTTATATTAGAATCAACATCTTTAGACAAGAACACATTACTACGCACACAAAACTTACTCAACCACTTATATCACCGGCTAAACCGTATTGCTTGCGATGAAAAGTTAAAGGACAGCTATGATCAATGTGTCAGTTTTTATAAAAAGACAGCAGCAAAACTCATCACTCTTAATGATTCTGCTGTAGATCCTTTGGCTGTAACTGTGTCTAGCAACGATACTTCTCCCTCTATTGCTTCGACACCTCTTAATGTCACCGTCACTTGTGAGGGTAATCTTAATAAATTTGCAAAATTAAAATATGACGGCAAGTCTTGCGTGCGAGCGTTCATTCAACGTTGTGAGGAACTTTGCAAAGCGAAAAATATCTCATGCAATAAAATATTGACGAATGCCACTGAAATATTTATCGGCGATGCGTTGCACTGGTACAGGAGTATCCAAGATTCGGTTCTGAGTTGGGACGAACTTGCATTGTCGCTGAGGCGTGATTTCGACCAGTCTGACTATGACTACAGACTGCTTTCAGAAATTAGGTCTCGCACACAAGGAGAAAGCGAAAACATAGTTATTTACCTTTCCATTATGGCTGGACTTTTTTCGCGATTATCGAAGAAGGTTTCAGAAGAGGATAAATTGGAAATTATACTCCACAATATTCGCCCAATTTATGCTAATACTCTTTCCTCTGCCGCCGAGGTCAAATCTATTGATGAGTTGCGAAACTTGTGCCGTAACTTTGAGAGCATTCAAGCACGGTTTTCTCAATTCAAAGAGCCTCCAAAGCCGAGCTCGACTACCCTAGCACCTGAATTTGCTTACGTGGGTCAATCAAATAGAAATTGTAATAGCAAATATGCTACAAATAGTAATAATAATAATACATCTCACTCAGCTCCTAATTATGTACATGCAGTGAACACTCCTAGTTCTGGCACTAAGCAGCGTTACTGTCCTCGTTGTCGTAATAACACGCATAATTTAAGGCAGTGTAAAGCTAATAGAGACGAGTTGGTTTGCTTTAAATGTGGCCGTAAAGGTGTTAAAGCGCCAGACTGCCCAGATTGTGGCAAAGAGACACAAATCAAGCCAAAAAACTAAATATCGAGAACTGTGGTCATAATAAAAACTTTGATAGCAAAGATTGGCAAACTTGGCTACATACTATTAAATTATTTTTTGAATCTTACAACATTTGCACAGTTCTCGGTGATAAACGTGATCTCGATGACAGACCCTACGTTTCTGTTCAGATCAATGGTCTCACAGTTTCAGGACTGTTAGATTCTGGCTCAGCTGTCACAATTTTGGGTAATGGTGCTCATTTAGTTCTAGAAAAGTATGGCTTGCCACTTGTCAAAGCGGATTGTATCACAGTAACGGCGGCCGGAGGTCAGAATATACAGAGTGTAGGTTATATTAATATTCCACTTAATTTCGAAAACCAGTTTCATATTTTAAAAGCTTACGTAATTCCGGAAATTAATAAAAACTTAATTTTGGGCATTGATTTTTGGCGTAAATTTAAATTATGTCCTAAGTATATAGGTAGCATTGCTATGGCCAAACCTGACAATTGTTCCTTGGACAGTTCACATCAGTCGTTCATACAAGGTTATGCGAATTTAGATCAGTCACAAAAACAACTGGCTGACAATATTACGAAACAGTATGAGGAAATCTCTTTCAATCGCAAGGGTCTAGGTGTCACAAGTCTTATCACGCATCGGATCGATACTGGTGACTCGGAACCGATTCGTCAGAGGTACTACCGCCTTTCGCCTGAAAAGCAACGGATCTTGGTCGAACAGGTTGACGAGATGCTTTCACTCGACGTTATCGAGCCTTGTGAGAGTGCGTGGTCGTCTCCTGTATTAATCGTTACCAAAAAGAACGGCCAACCTCGGTTTTGTTTGGACAGTCGCAAGCTGAATTCAATTACTAAACGCGATGCTTATAATCTCCCGTACATATCCGAGATTTTGGACAACCTACGAGATGCTCGCTACCTATCTAGCATCGATTTGTCCAAGGCTTTCTGGCAAATTCCTATCGCTGCAGAGGATCGTGACAAGACCGCTTTTTATGTTCCTGGTAGGGGCACTTTTCGTTTCAAACGCACTGCTTTTGGCCTCACTAACGCACCAGCTACCCAGCAACGACTAGTCGATTTGCTCTTTTCGGAATTTGATCTCAAAGTTTTTGCTTATCTAGATGACGTAATAATTATATCCAACGATTTTAATAGTCACGTGACACTTCTTTTGCGAGTTTTAGATAAATTAAAACAAGCTAACTTAACCATTAATCTTGAAAAATGTAATTTCTTCAGTTCTCAATTAAAATATTTAGGCTATGTCGTTGACGAGTCTGGGTTACGTACTGATCCAGCCAAGGTTGAGGCCATACTTAACTACCCTACACCTACTTGTCGCAAGGACCTCAAACGTTTTCTTGGAACCGCGACGTGGTACAGACGTTTTGTTCCAAACTTTAGTGATATTGCGGGACCGTTAAATAAATTAACGTCGTCCAAAAAAGGCACTCCTTCTTTCAAATGGTCTCCAGAAGCCGACTCTGCATTCCAAAAACTTAAAGAGTGCTTGGTTTCGGCACCAGTTCTTTCATGTCCGGACTATACCAAGCCTTTTGAAGTGCATACAGATGCAAGTAGTTATGGCGTTGGTGCAATGCTTACTCAGACTATAGATGGCAAGGAACACCCAATTGCATACATGAGTAAGTCACTTTCTGCAGCTGAGAAAAATTACAGCATAACCGAACGCGAAACGTTAGCCGTCCTTACCGCTCTTGAGCACTGGCGATGCTATATAGAAAATGGTCAATCGTTCACAGTATATACTGATCATAGTGCTCTTAAATGGTTCCTTTCCCTAAGTAACCCTACTGGCCGTCTAGCTCGGTGGGGCGTTCGTTTATCTTCCTTTAATTTCGAAATTAAGCACCGCCGAGGAGTTGATAATGTCATACCGGACGCCTTGTCTAGAATTGCTCCTGTTAGTGCCATCAGTACTTCCAAATCTCATTTGGACACTAATGACTGTTGGTACAAAAAGATTTATAATGGATGTTTGAACGACCCCTCCAAGTTCCCAAACTTTATAATTAAAAATGATATTTTGTTTAGGTTATCTAAGGGTAATTCTGAACTTACTTCTGAGTTTTCGTGGAAGGAGGTCGTTCCTACTGAACTACACGAGGCAATTATTAAAGAAAACCATTCCGAGCCTACAGCTGGACATATGGGTATTTTCAAAACTTACCGACGCCTGGCATTACGTTATTATTGGCCTGGCATGTATCAGGACGTCGTTAAATTTATTGGTACTTGCGATAAATGCTTAGCCTACAAGTCCCAAAATCATCAGGTTCTTGGAGAATTAGGTCGTCCTAAACAATGTTCCAGACCATTTCAAATGATCTCCATCGATCTCATGGGTCCCCTACCTACTACTAAAAAACAAAATAGTCATATATTAGTCGTCACTTGCTGTTTTTCCAAATTTTGTTTAATTTTTCCTATAAAAAAGGCCACTTCTGATATCATTACTAAAATATTGGAGGAATCCGTCTTTCTAGTCCACGGCATACCTCAAACTGTACTTATGGATAATGGCACCCAGTTTACCGGCAAGGTAGCAGAGGCTCTGTTTAAAAAATATAACATACCAAATGTTCATTACACCCCTAAATATACCCCTCAGGTAAATTTAGTTGAAAGGTACAACAGAACCATCATTACCTGCATTTCTACTTTTGTCGAAGATGATCACAGATCCTGGGATTTGTATATACCTAAAGTACAGTTTGCAATTAATAACTCTGTTAACGAGGCCACCGGGTACACACCTTCCTTCTTAGTCTTCGGACGTGAGCTTGTTACGTGTGGTTCCCACTTCATAGATAACGATCTTGGAGAAAAAATACTATTCCTACCACGCGACGTTTACGCTGAAAATTTAGGCTGTCTTTCTACAATCTTTAACAATGTCCAGTCAAGATTATGGCAAGCTCATGTAAAGAACACGTCTCATTATAATTTGCGGCGTAAATTTGCCGAATTTAACGTTGGAGACGTAGTTATGAAACGCGCTTATTTTTTAAGCGACAAAGAGAGCCGGTTTTCTAAGAAGTTGGCACCGAAATTCATTAAGGCCAAGATTATAGAAAAGAAGTCCCCTTTAGTTTATGTGCTGCAGGACATGTCAGGCAAAAATATAGGCTCCTGGCACATCAAAGACCTGAAATTAGCAGGGCGTACTTGAGAATGTTTTTTTTTGTCTTAAATACATTTAGTTTTATTAAAGCAATTACCCCCCTAACGTTTAATTTACATCATAATTCGGAACCACTATTTGTCAGGTAACAAGAATTCAAGTATAGCTGGTTACCTATTTATATGTCATTGTCAGCGTAAGTTAATTTAGTAATGAGTATACATTAACTGCCGCTAATGTGTATTGAGCGAGAAGTATGATTGAGGTAAAAGATGATTTTTATGAAAGAATAAACAAATAGATTGGCTTTGGTTATGAGCGGATTTTATTTATTTTAAGAAATAATAAAATCCTTATCTGCGCGCGGGGGTATTGTAACGTAGTATACTTAACTCAACGCTCCTGTCAAAATTTTAATACCAAATTTACACACACGCACACTAATTGTCAATGTATGTACAGGCGCACATTTTAAATATTAACTTAACATAACTCCTATACAATAGTACATACAAAAAACAATAGCACTAAATGAACAATAAAGTGAACAATACTTATTTCTATGTTAAGTAAAGGCATTTAAGGCAAATCGTCACGTCATTGCATTTTGGTTCCAACTCGCTAACCTGTTCCCCGTTTGTGTCGGTAGTCATACTATCGAAAAATAAAAAAAATAAATTGTTAAGATCACCCTCACATGATCAAATTAAATTTGCCAGTCATATTTCTTTTTTTTTTTTTGTCTTTGCCGTGCCACCGGCCAGGGACAGACGGCACACATCAACTGTAACGTACACACGTTTACGCGCTCCTTAAAAGTACCGAAGATAGTTTTAATAACTTAGCGTGTCATCCATACGTGGGCGTTATTCCTCTAATATATAAATTCAGTGTTAACTCCATATTGGGTAAGTGTTGACAATTATTTAATTTCTGCTTAATCATGCTGGTTGCGGCCATTACGTGAATAGATTTTTTTCCTTCCTATTAGAATTTCCTTCTATAGTGTTTGTTCATTTCTTGTAATGTGTTTTAGTACCTTCTATTAATATGTTTTAAAGTAGTATTCATTTATATCAATGTACCACTGTAAAAATTCTTCTGTAGTTTGCTCCGATTCTGACTGTGACTTGCACACATTCGCCTTAATCGCAATAGTACATCTTCTGCCTCACGCTTACGCTGTCGCGGTCACAGTCAGACGAGGATAAGTCGGAAGACCCTAAACTCATTCCGCGTCTGGATCATTCCAGGGTCCAAAGTTCGGGTTCGACCACCAGCAGCCCAAGTTCGAACAAGGACATCTTCTCTTTCTGCTGCACTTTGCCTCTCCATCATCTACGACCCTGCAGGACGACTTCCAGTGGGCGCTTATTCTCCGGTCTCCGTGACGACGTGACCGCTAAAGTTGCGTCAGGCCAGGAGAGTACCTAGCGCGTCTACCTCCATAGACGAAAATATTAAGACCGGCAATTTTTTTTACCTACCTACGACCCGAAATAAAAAATAAAAAAAAAACTTAAATGTTGTTAGCGCTGCGTTTCAATTATCTCTAACTTAAAGATAACCCTAAACGCACCTAAACGCGACAACATACATATCTTTGGTGCTTTGTGCGGCATCATCACATCATCAGTCTATAAGCACTCACTGTTGAGCAAAGGCCTCTTCTTATACGGAGAAAGTTTGAGCTTTTATCACCACGCTTGCGGGTAGCGACATCAAACTTTAAAAACTATAAAATTTTTCTGCCTCACGATGTCTTCCTTCACCGTATGTCAGTGGTGTCTTAATAACTTAGAAAGTACATATGAGTTGGAAAAAGCCACATTGGTACTTGCCAGGTTTCGAACCCTCATGTATGAGACGCGGGTGCCCTAACCTTCGAGCCATCACGACGTTATGCAGCATGTCCTGAGCCAAATAAATGATTTTTTGTCTCTTTCTGTCTTTCTTGTTTTAGTGCAATTGATATAAGTACATATTTACTCATGTCCTCCTGTTTTCTTTCAGCCTGGCAAACCTCACAGTTCTGAAGAAGTTTGCGGTAAGTTCATTCCCCAGTAGATATGGGCATTAAGGGCATTATTTACTTTTATTTGCATTTTTTAAATTGTCCTCTTGTCAAAGTCAAAATCATTTATACCTGCTAAACCATAAACAGGTACTTTTGAAACGTCAAAATTCTAAATACAACGCTGTGGTTGTTTCACGTCGTTTTTCTGTGAGGCCGTGGTATCACTCCGGTCGAAGCTTGGCTCTCCCACACTTAAACAATTAGACACACGTCGCGCGTCGCCACAAAATAAATCGGTTATAGCTTTTGCCCGCGACTCCGTTCACGTGGAATAGTGACTTCCTGCAGATTTTTGGTATAAGAACTACCCTGTGTCCTTTCTCGATTTCCAAACTACGTCTATACCAAATATCACAGAAATCGGTTCATTAGTTTAGACGTAAAGAAAACACAGACAGACAGATAAAGTTATTTTCGCATTTATAATGTTAGTTTGGATATAAACAAGTTCTTATTGATTTTCCCTTTTTCAGGTCCTTACTAAATAAAGAAGACGATGCTGGAAATCTTATTTACTCTTCTATATATTGCATTGCAACTGTCATCCATCCTGCAAATACTGCCGACAAAATAGGCTCTATAGTATTCAAGAAAGGTTTTTTGCAAAGTACCTAATTACTAAATTAAAAAATAACGAATTACTCACATGAATGGACTGAGATATGCTCGACAGAATCAGTCGGCTGCGCGACGTCGCCGCGACGCTCACGCTGCTCATGAATAAGAGTCCCGCTGTAGCTTGAAACTAGTCGAGCTTTTCTCTATGACTTCATACGTCGTTATGAATGATTTAATAGTTTTTGTTTTTGTATTTTGTAATATTTAAAAGTAAATAAAGACAAATGTTAAAAATAAGTTTATTTAGCGTTTAATTTTTGTGTCCTTCTAGACCTGTGGAAACATGGCTCATGTTTTTTATTATGCATCAAAAAAGATTCCACATTTCAAATTTATCGGATATGTGACAATTTCTTGTAATTCATTTATAAATGTTTTTATTACTTTTGTATTAATTTCATCATAGCCCTCTGTATTAGTGTTGTTAAGTGTCATTATTTCCTGTTTAACTTCACTTAGTGTCATGGGTTTAAGAAAGATTGTGTTACTTATACCCCGACTACTTTTATAATTATTTTGTGATTTAATATGATGAGTGCTATGTGTTGGGTGTGCTGTAAGTTCTATGTGTGTGCAGTGATTGTTAAAAGCAGTAGCGATTTCCTGAAGGTGTGTGAGAACCATGTTTACTTGCTTAATATTATCCACATGGACGGCAGTTTTAGAGGAATTTATTATAATAATAATAATAATAAAACAAACATAATAATAAATCCGCAAGGCAGCTTGTGGCGAGCTGTTGGGCAGTGGCGACCCCACGGACCTGACTCCCGGGAGGTGTCTTGTTCTTCACCTCCGGTTAGTCCTCGTGACGAGCTGGAGTGAAAACTGATGAAGAACAAGCCCTCCTACCTCATTCTTGCCTTAATTGGCTGGCTTGAGTGGAGATTCGCAAGAGTAGGAGTTGAAGGAGACTCGGGGGAAGGATGTGTCTCAGTAAGGTGCTGGTAGGGGTCTTGACCGTACTTCCGGGATTGCTCTGATAGCCGTGGGATGCCTCTCCTTCCCCAAGCAGCTCAACGTATGTTGCCCCCGTGTCGCTACATGCTAGCGGCCGTTTCCGGGGGCCCATTAATTGAGTTTGCCAGTCACCCCCTGCCTGTTTATCCGTATGTATCAATATTGGTCAGGGGCAGGGGCCATAGTGTTTCCATAGTTATCATATCCACCAGTCCATAGCAACCCATACCTATAACCCTATCAATTTTTACCACATTTTACAATAGTCCTGCATCAACCGGGGATTGTCCTTGGATGCACTTTTATAGTGCATACAGGGATAATTGCCGGCTGATGTCCCATCACATTTAGATTAAAACTGTTCAACGGGCCTCTGCGAGTTGGCTTCGGCTCCTCGTACGCCTTCCAAAGGTCCGGGACCCTGTGGTCCCGTGAAAGGAAAGAGCAATGAAATAATAATAATATATTTATTTGCATAAAACATGGTATAAAAAGGTGTTAAATATTATATGTATAGCACAAACATGTTCAGCTAAGTTATGACAAAGCATGCAAATTTTTAAAATCACAAACACATAATTAATTAACAATTACAATACATTAAAACTTTTTATCGAAAAATTCTTTTAGACTATAAAAACTATGTTCAAGCAACCAATTATAAAATTTTGTTTTAAATAATTTAAAATTTAAAGCTTTAAAATGGCTCGGTATTTTATTATAAATGCGCACACACATTGCTAGGCAGTTTTTATTATACTTGGCTAATCGAGGCAAATCATTCAACACTAGTTTATATGGATCTCGTCTGTTTCGAGGGTTCACATCATTTGCAGTCTTAAACAATTGTATATTTTTCATTACAAACATACCTATTTCGTAAACATAAAGTGACGGTAACGGTAACAGGCCAAGTTTTCTAAATATTGGTTGGCATGAGTCATCAGGTTTGAGTCCACAAATTGATCTCATGCACTTTTTTTGAGCAATGAATGCTCTCTGGAAGTCAGTGCTATTACCCCACATTACCAGCCCATAACGTAATAACGATTCAACGTATGCGTGGTATGAAGTTACAGCAGTTTTTACATTAGTTACGTTTTTTATTTGTTTTAGTGCATATACAAATTTATTGATTCTTGTTGTAACATTGTCTATGTGTTCTTTCCAGTTAATGTCTTTGTCTATAATTACACCCAAAAATCTTGTATGCGTAACTTCTGTGATTTTATTGATATTGAGTTTAATGTCGTTTTTATGATTATTTGATTGGTTAAATTGAATGAACACTGATTTATCTAAATTTATTCTGAAATGGTTAATGTCAAGCCAATGTAGTAGTTTGTCAATTGTATTATTAATGTCAAGCTGATGATCTGAAATGGTATTATATTTTTTATTAGATGTCACAATAATAGATATGTCATCGGCAAACAATATGCATTCATGGTTAGTTATATTTATGATGTCATTAATATAAATGAGGAATAATATTGGGCCCAGGACGCTTCCTTGCGGAACGCCATATTTATTGTAACTATATTCTGATGAGTAGGATATTATGTCATTATTTTCATTTTTTTTTTATTGATAATGACACATTGCTTTCTATCACTCAAATATGACGCTAACCACTGGAGCGCAGGTCCCCTAATCCCATTAGTTTCTAATTTCTGCAACAGATTGTCATGAGAAACCAAATCGAATGCTTTTGATAAATCAAAAAAATATTTTATCTTTTATTATCGCCCATGTGGCCTGTTGTATGTTTGTAAGCCAACACACGATACGTTTATTTCCTATGTTACATCATCATCATCATCATCATCATCATCATCAGCCTATAAGTGCCCACTGCTGAGCAAATGCCTCTTCTCATACGGAGAAGGTTAGAGCATTAATCACCACTCTAGCTCAATGCGGGTTGGCGATTTCAAACTTATAATAAGAAGTTATAAGTCCAGGTTTCCTCACGATGTTTACCTTCACCGCATGTCAGTGGTGTCTAAATAATCATAGAAAGTACATATAACTCGGGAAAAGTCACATTGACACTTGCCAGGTTTCGAACCCAAACCCTCATGCATGTGAAGCGGGCTCCTTAACCTCCGGGCCACCACCTATTTTACACAAAACCCAAAATCATGGGCTTAAAAGCAGTCGTACATACCTTTTTTTAAAAACCTTTGATAGCGTTGACTATGGCATCTCGTTCTATGGCAGTTATAATAATGCACTCTGTGCATGACACTATTCACACTGGATCTACACCTTTTTTGTCAGGGAAAATCATCAAATGACATCTCCAGCCCAGGGTAAGGCGAGAGAGTCAGACTCTTACAGACTAAAAACCCCCCTGTTCGTTCTCTGGCTCTTGGCCGAGGCAGCGGTGACTCATTGCGCTTAACCCGCAACCCGGAGTTGTTTTTAGAACTTAAGGTAGGTAATAAAGAAACAAATGAAAAAAGCGAATTGATTTTTATTAAAAGAAGAGAAACACTCGAACCATAATGAGTAATAGGACAACACATATATACCATCACGGCTTTAATTCCTTAAAGGTATGAACAGAAGTGACATTTCCCCAGTTCAATGTAACAGATCAATTAGCTATAATAACAAAACAAGTCCTATTCACTATTACATTAATCGTACAATGCAAGAAATTTGAGACTGTAAGAAAAACAATACAAAATAGGTTAAAAGAAAAATATTTAAATAAGTAATGTCAGTTTCAAGCATCTCTTCTTAACCAGCGGATGACCTGTAAGACAAAAACAGAAGGTTTAATGTTATTTTAATTGTCTCAATTTTTTTATTCATGGAGTTGGCCAATACTTTAAGTGTGGGAGAGCCATGCTTCGGCACGAATGGGTCGGCTCGACCGGAGTGATACCACGGCCTCACAGAAAACTGGCGTGCAATAACCACTGCGTTGTGTTTCGCCGTGTGAGTGAGGTTACCGGAGGCCCAATCCTTCCCCTTCCCCAATCCCTCCTCAATCTCCAAATCCCTAATCCCTAAAAGGTCAGCAACGCACTCGTAACTCCTCCGTTGCGAGTGTCCATGGGCGGCGCTAATTGCTTACCATCAGGTAATCCGTCTGCTCGTCTGCCGACCTATTACATAAAAAAAAAAACTTCAGATCTGATGCGCTAGCTCGATCTGAGTGATACTATGGCTTAATGGGAATGGAAATGGCAGAAATATTCCGGAGATGGAGAATTCAGCGGAGGCCTTATCTTGGAATACCTCTGGTTTCCTTGTGCCATACCTACTGCTTACTGTTATATGCTACAATTGCACGTTTGCCTCCTTATCCCATAAAAACATATACTTACATAAAGAAATTAATTGTGAAGCTAATTGAAAACGAGTAACCATGGAGTTTCTTGTCTTTCTTCTCCATAGGAATCTACACTTTGGAACGAGCAAATAGCTTCACTGGAGGACAGACCGACGCACAAACACAAAGTTGAACTTGTTGAAATTAAACAATTGTGTTTAACGTTCAAAGGTGTCCATGGTGATCTATTTGAAATAAAAGATTAGACCTTTTGAGTACTATAATATAAATAAATATTTGTATGTACCTGTATTTTATCACTGCACGGAAGCAGCAAGCTGTAACGAAAAAAAAAATAAGAAAATTAATAAATAAAATATAGCATTTGCAATAAAAATCAATATACTATACTCGCGACCCTAGCTGAACATCAGCCTTATAGGGCCTCGTGTGCGGTGGTCTTTTGGCTCACTTACGGCGGCCGGAGATCGTCTCTCGAAAATAATGTAGCTTACCATTGCAATTTCAGGAGGAGGCGCGGGACCCTCGTAGGCAATCCTCTGCACCATGACGTCACCTTCCACGTTGAAATGGGTAATCTTGCTGTACGGGACGCGGAAGGCAAAGTCACAGAAATGTTTCCCATTCAACGACACCTAGTGGGGGTTTTTGAAATTAGTATTGTGTCAATGTTTATTTATCTGCAGGATAGATGGCGGTGTATCACAGAACTTTTAGTAGTTGCTCGCGTACTATTATTTGTCTGAGGATGGATTTTAACGTAAACTACTGTTACGACATCAGAGTTTCCTGGACTCCACTAAAGTCAATTCTGTTACTAATCACGCGAACATTAAGGATAAACCGAAACGAAATTTCAGGAGAAAGGTTTTTTTTGTGAGGGGAAAATCATCAAATGCCTTCTCCCGCCCAGGGCCGGGCAGGACGGAGTGTCAGACTCTTACTGACTAAAAACCCCCCTGTTCCTTCTCCTGCTCTGTGCCGAGGTCGCGGTGCCTCATTGCGCTTACCCCGCAACCCCGGCTGTCGGGAGAAAGGTTGGGGCGGCTTCGTAGTGGTACGATTTTAAGTTGAGAGTCGTACGTCTCGATTGGTTTACGGCGACTGGCAGTTAAACAAACCTGGTAAAATAACGCTGCTAAATAAAAAAAATTACTTTGCTCAGCATTGGTCACTTATAGGCTGATCTCTAAATGACCACGGCTGACCAAAGGCCTGTTCTCACATGGAGAAGATTAAAATTTGAGCATTAATCACCACGCTTATAAAAATATTTTTCTTTTGCATGCCGGAAAGTAGAATGTGTTGAAGCTCCAATATATAATTTTGACATATTATAAAAAATAAACGATTTGATTTGATTTCATTTAAATAGATTACTCCAGGTTTTCTCACTTGCCTTCACCGTATGTCAGCGGTGTCTAAATAATCATAGAAAGTAATAGGTATGTACCTATAACTCGAAAAAAGTAACATTGGTACTTGCCAGGTTTCGAAGCCGTATGAGAAGTGAAGGCGCCTTTACCTCTGGGACACCACTCAGCCAATTTTTTTAATCAGATGTTCAAATTTTAGCATTCCAATAACCCCTAAGTACTGGTTACCTTGAAGCAATCATGGAAGCACTTGATTGCAGCTTCAAACGCCTCTCCTTTAACCAGCGGCATCCCTCCACTGGTCTCCTCCGCTCCCCACGACCCCTCGATGCAAGAATTGCGCACAATGTAGTTCTGATCAAAGCGAGGGTTGAAATGAAACGCGATGTCTCTGCTACCACATAGGAAGTTTATCGCAAATCTGTGGACAAGAAGTTGGTTTCCAAAATTAATAAACCGTTAGTAGTAGGTCTACAAGTATAAAACGGGGGAGTACTATGATACGGCACGAATGGTTCGGCTCGACCGGAGTGGTACCAGGGCCTCACGGAAAACCGTCGTGAAACAACCACAGCGTTGTGTTTCGCCGTGTGAGTGAGGTTACAGGAGGCCCATTCCTTTCTCTCCTAATCTCTCTCCAATAACAAAATCTCCAAATCCCTAATCCCCAAATCATCAGCAACGCATTCGTAACTCCTCTATTGTTGCGGATCTCCATTAGGGGTGCTGATTGCTTAGCATCAGGTAATCCGTCTGCTCGTTTATCATATAAAAAAGTGCCTGTAAGGGTCTAATTGAAATAAATGATTTAGTCATTATTTTTTTGACAACTCCGGCTGGATACCGGCCCGAGTGCTTTTGGGATTATTATGATATTTGGGAGTAGTAACTGTTTCAACATGAACTCACCTGTTTGCTGCTGGAAGGATGCCACACTTCAGTGATATTATGCGGCCGGGGTACATACCTCCAGGAATGATGCCCGTGAAGGGAATTTTCTGGAAGTATCAAAATAATTATTGATTTATTAACACGTTTATTCTTCATGCCGACCCATTCGTGCCATGCTTCGGGTCGAACGGGTCGGCTCGACCGGAGTGATACCACGGCCTCACAGAAAACCGGCGTGAAACATCCACAGCGTTGTGTTTCACCGTGTGAGTGAGGTTACTGGAGGCCCAATCCTTCCCCTCCCCCGATCCCTCCCCAATCCCTTAATCTCCAAAACCATAATCCCTAAGAGGTCGGTAACGCACTCGTAACTCCTCCGTTGCGTGTGTGCATGGGCGGCGCTGATTGCTTACCATCAGGTAATCCGTCTGCTCGTTTGCCGATCTATTACATAGAAAAAAAAACGTTTATTCTATCTATTATTCTATAAAATTTATTGCACTTTTACCTATTTTGAAGCTTATGTAGCCAAATGGCTCCATTGTTTTATTCTCTGAAGAGATACAGAGACATACTCTGGATTTTCTCTCAGGGAATAAAAAAAACATCATTTTCATTCCAAAGGAAAACATTGAAAAATATAAAAAATACTCACCGGGTTTTCGACTGTAGTCATCTTTTCTTCGGAGTTATTCTTTGTCTCAATCCTTCTTTCGGAACAGCTGATCAAGCTGGATAGCTGATGAAAAGTGTATCCGCAACGTTGCCACTGAAGCACAACGCTTTCCGAGTCTGCGTTGGCACTTTTATAGTTATTTCTTATCTGTGCATATAATGACCTTGATGTAGCGCTTAATCAATAAATTTATAATTAATTAGACTGCAGTTTTCCTTTGTCGCATCCAACTACATAGCTTCCTGGTTCCTATTCAGGATAGGGTAGATAGGTCTAAACTCTAAAGTGTTTCAGTATTTTTTTATTGACCTGTAAAAGGCGTTTGACACTTGCTGTCCCAATTCTACTGAGATATCGCCTCTGATTTCGGAATTCCGCAAGGGAGCATACTAGGTCCATCCTGATTACTTTTTTTTTATATAAACAGTAAAAATACTTACATAGAGTTTTAATTGATCTGTTCTTGTAAAATGTTATTTACTATGTTTGAAATATTTTTAATAATATTATCCCTCACAACTTTTATTTCTACCATTTTGGAGGGGTTGGAAGAAGCAAAGGCGAAAATTTAAATTAACTTAAAATTATTTAAAAAGTAAAAATAAATTATATAAGGAAACCACACGAGAATATATGTATAGTTATGTCAAATTGTGGCAGTTGGTGGTGGCTATGGAGTTACAATTGCGTTGTGGGCCTTTTGAAGATTTCTGACTTAGAGATGGGATTGGATCTCCAGCATCCACATGGCGAAAAAGCATGACGACAGCTACAGTTGGTGAGAAGCGTTGTTTTAATTCGACTGCACGGTTGGCGCGGTGGCTAGGCAACTAGCTGCTGCGCAACGAATCGCGGGTACGATTCCCGCACGGAACAACACTTTGTGTGATCCACAAATTGTGGTTCCGGGTCTGGTTGTATGTGTATGTGGAATTGTATGTTTGTAAACGCACCCACGACACAGGAGAAAATCCTAGTGTGGGGCAAAGTTCTTCTAATTTTTTTCTTTCAATAGTAACCGCAATAATTCCACAACACGGCATTGCAGCGGTAGAGATGGGCTTGTCCAAAAATATAGGAATTTGGATAAAAATTACTGCTGCTTAATAAGACTTTTTGGTATTGAATGCATAAAATCAATCTTAATTAACTAAAAATCGCGGGTTACTCACGTGTAAATATTGAGAAAAGCTCTACTAGTTTAGTAGGCTGCGCGACGTCGCCGCGTCCGCGCACGCTGCTCATGAGGAAGAACCCCTCTGTGGTTCGAAACTAGTAGAGCTTTTCTCAATATTTACACGTGAGTAACCCGCGATTTTTAGTTAATTTTATAAGTCTCACGATAGTTATTATAAAAACAAAATCTACCTTATATATTTTTTCTTTTAAACTTTCAAAGAGATTGATCTCTGAGTTTGTTTCGGCATTTCTTCTCAGAGTAGTCAGATAGGAAAGAAAAAAACCGCTTTTTTTTAGGGATTAGGATTTTGGGGATTTAGGGATTGGGAAGGGATTGGGCTTCCGGGAACCTCACTCACACGGCGAAACACAACTGAAAATGGGATGGTAGAATCAAATCGTGCAATTCCTGCGCACACTCTCCAAAATGAATCCTGTGGAAAACCGCAAGGTTGGCTACTCTGCGCCTGTGCTCGAGACTTTGAAGATTGGACCCAACCAAATTACCTACGCAATGTGTACCTAACCGTACACTGGAATAGGGCATAGGCTACTTTTTTATCAACATACCACGGTGGGAAAGTAGCGGGCAGAAGCTAGTATTATATAGTAAAGATGTGCAGTTTCCAAATTTGCATATATATATATTCAAATAATATGGCTGTCTGAAAAATCTGTCTCGATATTTTTTATTCATAATAATACTTGATAGGAAAACCTATTTGTTTCTAATAATATCTAATTAGCTCATAGTTGCATGTAATTGTTTCCTTATAAACTTATCTATTAAAAAGGAAAATGTTGGTGCGGATACCAACACAGGAATAATTTATTAAATGACCATAGAAACAGAATTAATTAAAACTAGATTATTCGCTGACACATACTTAGCTCTTTTGCTATTATAATTAACTTATGTATTATATAATATTAGGTATGTGCATATCTACATTATTATCCTTATGTATTTTTAAACCTGGTTTAAACATGTAGCGACATCTATCGCACAACAAGAACAACAGCACCAATCACGTGCAAGATTCTACATCGCGCAAGTGAAATTTACGCGCTAATAAGCTCAATATAAAGATCCCGACAACAAATGTCGGGCAGTAGCCCACCAGGCACGAACACCTCGCCTGGTTGGAGGATCCTCCCTTTCCAATGGAGGATGAGAAACTTTCCGCCCTGTTTCTCATACCTCTAAAAACATTTTTATATAAAGAAATATGTTGACTTGCTCAAACAGTAAAATGTGGGAGAGTCATGCTTCAGCACGGCTCGACCGAAGTACCACGGCCTCACAGAAAACCGCCGTAAAAAAAAAGCGTTGTGTTTCTCCATGTGACTGAGGTTACCGGAGGCCCAATCCTTCTTACGCTTCCCCAATTCCTGAATCTCCAAATTCCTAATACCTAAAAGGTCGACAACGCACTCGTAACTCTTCTGTTGTTGTGGGTTTCCATGGGTAGCGCTGATTGCTTTCCGTTAGGTAACATGTAGGCTCGTTTGCGGACGAAATGATGATGAATGAATGAATGAGTTTTTATGAGAAAATTGACAATTCAGATAAAACTGAATTGTTATCTTGAACACATCCAATAAACAACCATAAATAGCATATCTAAGGCAAGTACTCATCAGTACACTTCTAGTGAAAATTATAAAAAAGATACAAGATGTATAGATTTTTTAGAATTTCAATAATAATTAGTTAAAAATAGTCAATTTTCTCATAAAAACTCAAAATAAATTATACTCTGCAGGGGTTGACCTTAAGGACCTCCCGTAGAACCACTTTTTGCAGCTGATGACCCCACCTAACCCCTAGTTGCGTTTGATCCACGACTTTTGGGCCATCCTGTATGATCCTTCTGATTATCACTATAAGACTTATAATTTTATATTTATACTACCAACCCACATCGGCTTCGCATCACTGCAAAACTGATACTAAATTCATCACTGTTTACCTAATGGATGTTATTATACAAATAAACCTTTCTCTTCAATCGCTGTCAATAAAAAACGCTTCAAAATCCGTTGCGTAGTTTTAAAGATTTAAGCGTACATAGGGATATAGGGACAGAGAAAGCGACTTTGTTTTAAACTATGTAGTGATTTATCCACGGCTCTACCAAATGAACCACCATCGTATCCAACACGCTCGATGAGCCGACCTCCCTCAGCTGAATTTATATTCTGCAGTTCGTGGCGTAATAATTTTATTGCATTCACATCATCCGCCTCGATATAAGTGCCCACTGCTGAGCAAAAGCCTCTTCTCACACGGAGAAAGTTTGAGCATTAATCACCACGCTTGCTCAATGCGGGTTGGCGATTTCAAACTTATAATTAGACATTATAAGTCCAGGTTTTCTCAACATGTTCAGATTGAGTCTAGCACCATCGTATCCTCAGAGGAGTGATCGGAATCGGCGACTTCTCGCGTCCGGCTTTTATAGGAGCCATGATGTGAAGCAAGAGGAACTGGGAAGCCATAGTTCTTGGTAAGCTAAGGAGGAGGCGGAGCTCATGAAGCAACGGTCCTCTACACGCCCCCACACCGCAGGAGACACTTTTGGGTGAGAATCGCTCGACAATTTAGGGCCACCGTGAGCGCTGGTCTACGGTCGGCGAGCAAGTGTAGCTCGCCGTCCGATCAGAGCCTATGGCTACGTGTGAGAAGAAGCCCCCTTTTTTCGTCAATTTGTGAAACATCAAACCTATATATAATTAATACCCACCATAATAAACATTTAATGTAAAAAAGCCAAGCCTCCACGCAATTCTCCCATCGTTAAAAAGTTGAGATCCCATAAAAGCCAAGTCCTGTTCAACTTAATTTGTAATACTATGTGGCTATATTAGTTTTGTTTACATTACAAGTGACTTGGCAATCGAAAAGCTAAATCAATATCGACCCTAGCGCCATCTAATGAACAAACAACGAAACGGTAACTCAATACCGCGTTACGTAAAAATCAGTTATCTTTTGTTTCATCATGTGAGTTTTGAGTTAAAAGTTTGGAAAGAAAATTGTGGGAAAGCCATGCTACGACTCGACCGGAGTGATACCACGGCCTCACAGAAAACCGTCGTGACACAACTACAGCGTTGTGTTTCGCCTATTGGGATTAACAGAGGCCCAATCCTCCCCTACCCCATCCCCTATCCTTAAATCCTCAATAACCCACAAGAGTCCGGCAACGCACTTGAAGTAACTCCTTTGGGATTACGAGTGCCCATGGGCGGCGCTGATTGCTTACCATCAGGTAATCATTCTACATATTTGTCGCTTTATCCAAACTACAAAAACATATATTCAACATTAAATCAATATTGTAGTCTAAATCGTCATAAAAAGAATGTCGAAAGTCAAAATCATTTATTTCAATTAGACCCTCACAGGCACTTTTGATCAAACAAAGCTTTAAGGTAAAAAGTGTCAGTCTGTCGGTCAGTCCTCTAGTGAAGCTATTTGCTCGTTCCAAAGTGTAGATTCCTATGGAGAAGAACGAGCAAGAAACTCCATGGTTACTCTTTTTCAATCAGTTTCACATACAGATTCTTTGGTACATTAATAATATATGAGAACAAAAAAAAAAATCATGTAGTGAAAATACAGAATGAAACTCTACTTGATGGTGATTTTTAGGTATAACCCTGGACGCTAAGCTCCAGTGGGGCCCACATATAGATGGCTTGTCGAAGAAGCTCAGTTCTGCAGCATATGCCGTTAAAAAAATTAGAAATTTAACAGATATAGATACAGCGCGGTTAGTTTATTTTGGTTATTTCCACAGCATCATGTCATACGGTATTTTGTTGTGGGGGAATGCTGCTGACATCCAGTCTATTTTTGTTCTGCAGAAAAGGGCTATTCGATCAATCTATAATCTTAGTCCGAGGCATTCGCTCAGAGAATTATTTAAGGAATCTAAAATAATGACAGTTGCCTCTCAATATATTTATGAAAATGTAATTCACGCTCATAAAAACAAAAGCTTATTTAAGAAATATAGTGATATACATAATATCAACACGAGGGGGAAAAACAAATATGTTGTGCCTGCCTCCAGGCTTCAGAAAATAAGTAGTTCGTTTAGGTGTCAATGTATACGCTTTTACAATAAAATTCCTAGCGATATTCAAAATTTGAGCCTCAATAAATTTAAAAGTGTAATAAAGGCTAAACTTTGCTGTAAAGCATTTTATAAAATAAAAGACTACTTAGAGGATAGTCAGGCTTGGGAATGAGCCGCTGTAATGTCTGCACAGGTCATGTTGACATGTTTGTAACATAAGTTACACTTTTATATACAATTTGACATTACGTTTATTTTTTTTTTATACAATGACATGATCACATAGTGTGACATTTTTATTTTTTATTTGACATTTTTTTTTATTTATTTGCTGACATTTTTATTATTTTATATTATTGTTAGTGTAAGGACCGTGTGAGACTTGTCGTGCTTTTTTATCACCAGTCATCTGCGTTCTGACAGTTTGAGTACTTGCGCGACCCACCCAAATGTTCTTTTGATCGGTATTGTTCGTCGGACAACTCAACAGCACTAGCTATATGGTTGCAAACTGACACTTGCGTGCCTGTCTTCAGAACGGGTCCACTTAAACTGGTGTGGTTCTTTCCTCAAAAGACCACTACAGAATGAACTTGCACGGTTCTCTCACATTATGTTATTTTATATTGTCTGGACTTGAAAAGAGACTGACCTCTGAGTTTGTTTCGGCATTTCTTCTCAGAGTAGTCAGATAGGAAATGCCGGCTTCATCTAGTTTTTCACATATAATTTGACGTGTAAAAGTGCCGTTTTAAGGCCTATTTGCAAAAATAAATTCATTGTTTCATTGTTTCATTGTTGTTTTCATTGGTTTTAATGTATTTATTACAATTATCGTCGCATTAATTGGCGCCCCAGGGCGCTAGGGCGTTAGGTATCGTCAAGGGCGCTAGGGCTCGTCGCTGGGCGCCAGGACAGCGCCGCTGTATGCTAGGTCCCAATAATGTTCCACGCGATGTTTCTGAAAATGTTCCCGAGCTTGCTTCTCTGTCGGCATCACCTGAACAAAAAAATAATTTAATATATAAAACAAAGTCGTGTTAGTTACTCCACTTATAACTCAAGAACGGCTGAACCGATTTAGCTGAAAATTGGCAGGGAGGTAGTTTAGAGCCAGGAGAAGGACATAGGATAGGATAGAGTATGTCATGTAGGGTAGGTAGAGCAGGGTAGTTAGAGTAGGGTAGGTAGAGTAGGGTAGGTAGAGTAGGAGAGGTAGGTTAGGTAGGGTAGGGTACGTAGGGTAGGTACAGTAGGGTAGGGTAGGTAGGGCAGGTACAGTAGGGTAGGGTAGGTACAGTAGGGTAGGTAGAGTAGGGTTAGTGGGTACGGGGTAGGGTAGGAAGAGAAGGTTAGGTTAGTTAAGGTATAATAGTAGGGTAGGTAGGGTAGGGTAGGTAAAGTAGAGTAGGTAGAGTAGGGTAGGTAAAGTAGGGTGGGTAGATTGGAGTAGGTAGAGTAGGGTAGGTAGAGTAGGGTGGGTAGAGTAAGGTGGGTAGAGTAGGGTAGGTAGTGTAGGTTACATAGAGTAGTGTAGGTAGAATAGAGTAGGTAGAGTAGGGTTGGTGGGAAGGGTAGGTAGAGTAGGGTAGGTAGACTAGGGTAGGTAGTCAAATGAAGGGAGCGACGCCGCGGGTACGCCGCTATTAATAAATATATAAGGTTAAGTCATACTTCAATCCCTGTACCTATACTTAATTTTTTTTGTGATAGGTCGGCAAACGAGCAGTCGGATTACCTGATGGTAAGCAATCAGGTTATCAAACTGGTCGTTTGCCGTCGTGTCACATAATCATAAGGCCACACGACATTATAAAATAATACATAAGTACCTTAAACTTGATATCTCCGAAGGCCCTCTGCTTGACGATGCCCTCCCAGACGAGGGTACAACTGTTGGGGACCTCGTTTCCCTCCGCATCCTTCACCATATCCTCCTCCCATTTTATGCGATGCAGCATCAGTCTGAAGTAGGCAAACGGTAAAACAATTTAATATTGTTCATTTGACATGTTACGGAAGAGCTCGACTGATTTCGAACTAGACCGGAGCCCTTGGATTACAAATGAGAGTGCATAATTTGTTTTTTTTTATATTAAAGAGGGGTCTTCCAACTAAGTTTAAGGTTGGCTTGATGGTAAGCAAACAAGCTAGTTAAGCATGAGGCATGCGATGTCCAAGGCTATCAAATAATGTATTTATATATAATTTTAAGTAAAACAATACACTCTCAAATATTTAAGTTTAAATAAAAACTAATTCTTTTAGGAAACTTATTTCTATGCTCGTCAAACTTCCCACCAGAATCCCCGTTGCACTCTTTGCGCGGGAAAACTTTATTCATCTGTCTCAGTTGACAGACGACAGCGTCACCACGGCAGCCAGTATTGCCGAGACCACAGATTATATGTGTTACGTTCATTTAGTTGATTTTCGTCGTCTAACAATAATAATGTATTATAGAAATGATTCGATGATACCGAATTCCTAAAAATTTGATGATTCGTGACTGAGGTCTTGGCTCTAGCGGAGTGAAACCACGGTCTCACAGAAGACCGGCGTGAAACAACCACAGCGTTGTGTTTCGCTGAGTGAGGTTACCGGAGGTCCAATCCCTCCCCCTCCCCTCCTCCCAATCCTTAAATACCGCAACCCTTATGTAACTTCTTTGGTGTTGCGGGTATCGATGGACGCCGCTGATTGCTTACCATCAGGTAATCCGGCCTAGAAAACTGAGCTTCCGGTAGGGGCATTCCCATTCCCAATCCTCCCCCTAACCCCATACGTAATGCACAATTTTTATCCTTAAGCGAGGTGGCCAATCAATTCGCGTGCTTAGCAGTTGCTGAGCCAAATTGGAAAAAACTTTGAGAAACGAGAGTAGAGTAGAGAGTTTAAGTGTGGGAGAGCCAAGCTTCGGCACGAATGGGTCGGCTCGACCGGAGTGATACCACGGCCTCAAACCGGAGGCCCGATCCCGTCCCTTCCCCTATCCCTTCCCGATCCTTACATCCGCAACCCCTATCCCCGAAAGGACGGCAACGCACTCGTAACTCCTTTGGTGTTGCGGGTGTCTATGGGCGGCGCTGATTGTTTACCATCAGGTAAACCGTCTGCACGTTTGCTGACTTATACCATAAAAAAAAAATACGAGCGTACTTCTTAAAAGTCCAGCAACGCGTCTGTGACACCTTTGGTATTGCGGGTGTCCATGAACAGCGCCGATTGCTTACCATCAGGCGAATAAAAGGGAAAGAATAACAATAATAACCTTTTATACTTGGCGTGTTGTTTGGGCCCCCCCTCGACCACGACGACGCAGCATCCTCGATGCAGCAGGACGCTGCCCGTCATATGGAGCTGGGAGGCATTAGCTTCGACCTTGAACTTCGCTGAAGCGCATTCAAACAAATCCTTTACCCTGTAAACGACATCAACATTTCTAATGAAGTGTGGGAGAGCCATGCTTCGGCATGAACGGAGTGATACCACGGCCTCACAGAAACAACGGCGTGAAACAACCACAGCGTTGTGTTTCGCCGTATGAGTAAGGTGACCGGAGACCCAATCCCTCTTATATCCCTTTCCAATCCTTAAAGACTCGAAACCCTTATCTCTAAACGGCCGGCAAGAAGGAGTTACAAGTGTCTATATGCGGCTCTGATTGCTTACCATCAGGTAATCCGTCTGCTCGTTTGTCGACTTATTATATATAAAAAAACTCCACGACATAGAAGAAAATCGTGGTATGTGATGAGGCTTATTCATCGGCCGTTTTGGGGCCCCGTCTGTGGTGGTCTATTGGCTCTTTGAGGCGCGAGTGGAACGCTACGCGCCGTACGCTCGGGTCTGGTTCTGGTCGGGCTGCGAGCTACCCTTACTAGCCATCCGCAGACCGGAGAACATCTCTATCGAGATCGAGTCTCTAAGTGGCGGTCTTAAGTGTTCCGGTCTTTTCATGGTTGTATCTACTCTAGATCCTGGCTTACAGGAGCTGCAGCGGTTTTGGGAGGTTGCGGCGGGCTAATACAAAAATGCTAGCCGCCGTTTTCGGGGGCTATAACTTGAGTTCGCCAGTCACCCCCTATCTGTCTAGAAGACCTTAGCTAAAATCTATCCCATTTTTACGCCATTTTCTTAAATTTTCTCCTGTGTCGTGGGTGCGTTTACAAACATACAATTTCACACAAACGTCACGCCCAGACCCGGAACAACAATTTGTGGATCACACAAAGAGTTGTACAGAGCAGTAATTGTTCACCGCTTCTTCGACAACATCATCATCATCATCATCAGCCTATAAGTGCCCACTGCTGAGCAAAGGCCCTTTCTCATACGAAGAAGGTTTGCGCATTAATCACCACGCTTGCTCAATGCGGGTTGGCGATTTCAAACTTATAATTGAAAATTATAAGTTCAGGTTTCCTCACGATATTTACCTTCACCGAATGTCAGTGGTATCTAAATAATCATAGAAAGTACATATAACTCGGAAAAAGTCACATTGGTACTTGCCAGGTTTCGAACCCACACCCTCATGCATGAGCAGCGGGCTCCTTAACCTCCGGGCCACCACGATCTTCGACAACAATACGAGAAAAAATTCAAAAGAATATTATTTTTACCTATAAACAGCTACATGTACACCCAGGGACGTATCTTCTCTGATTTTTCTGTCGACCTGAAATATTATAAGAAAGACAATTAAAATTAAATGTACAATGTCAAATAAAAGAAAAGCTTATAAGTAGTTAGAAAAGAAATTTCATTTTTTTTATGAGACGGATTACCTGGTCGTAAGCAATCAGCGCCGTCCATGGACACTAGCAACAACAGAGGAGTTAGTGCGTTGCCGACCTTTGGGGATTAGGGATTTGGAAATAGAGGATTGAGGGAGGGGAGGGATTGGGACCCCGGTAACCTCACTCACACGGCGAAACACAACGCTGTGGTTGTTTCACGCCGGTTTTCTGTGAGGCCGTGGTATGCCACTTTTGCAGTTTCGTTGTCCTTTTTTGTCTCATAAATTCGATGTTATTGTGGGATATGACATAAGTGTGGGAGAGCTAAGCTTCGGCACGAATGGGTCGGCTCAACCGGAGTGATAACACGGCCTCACAGAAACCCGGCGTGAAGCAAAACTTACGTTTTATTTCGCCAAGTGGGGTTACCGGAGGTCCAATTCTCTCCCCCTATCCTCAAACCTCAAATCCCTAAAAACCCACAAGAGGCTAGCAACGCACTTGTAATAACTCCATTGGTACTACGAGTGTCCACGTGCGGCGCTGATTGCTTACCATCAGGTAATCCGTCTGCTCGTTTGCCAACTTTTACCCTATAAAAAGAACATTAACCCACCTTCTCTCTTTTCTGGTCCTTGGTAAGAGCGCGCGCCTTATTCGCTTCCAAATGAGTCTTTTGCCTTTTAGCGATCTGTTCCCGGACCTTCGCCTCGATAGCAGTTGGATCTTGGACAGCCTCCGTGCCCAGAGCTCTCATCAGATTCGATATTCTGCAAGAGAAAAGCACAAAGTGTGAGCACCTTATAACTGCTGAAGAAGCGGTCTTTACAAAATCTTGCTCATAAAAAAAACCATTCCGTTCCTTCTCCTGCTCAGACCTGGGCCGCAGAAGATAATTGCGCAACCTTGGGGGAGCATCAGGCATTCCATGTAATGGCTCTTTGAGGCGCCACGGCGTACGGCGCCTTGTGAGTGGAGTTACCTGAAGCCCGATTATTCCCCTCCCCCAATCCCTAAATATTTGACGTTCAAAAACGCCTTCTGTGGTCTACTTAAAATAAAAGATTTGATTTGATTTGATTCGAAAAATTTATCCCCAAAAAGACCGGCAACGGACTCGTAACTTCTCCGTTGTTGCGGATGTCCATGGGCGGCCCTGATTGCTTACCATCAGGTTAATAAACATAATTAATAAACTTCTATTCTACCACGGTTTTTTCTCTGGTTGTGGTATACCCGACTAAGAAAAGAGCAAAGCTCTCTGATACCTGGCCGTAAATGGCGTCTGCAAGAGTAGCAGCTCTGGTATATTAGCATTTCACTAGGTTGTCTCAAAGAGGCATTAGACCACCACAGACGGGGCCCTATAGGGCTGATGTTCAGTCAGGGTTGCGGGCCAGCGCAATAAGACACCGCGGCCTTGCTCTAGAGCACGATAAGGCACGGGCTGGTTTTTAGTCAGTAAGAGTCTGACACTCCCTCTCGCCCTGACCTGAGCGGGAGAAGTCATTTGATGATTTTCCCCTCACAAAAAAAGCGTTGTGTTTTGCCGTGTGAGTGAAGTTACCGGAAGCCTTTCATGCCTTTCCTTTCAAATCCATAAAACCCGTTTATCCCATAATGCGCGCAACGCCCTTGTATTTTTTGCTAGTAATACCTAGTGTCCATGGGCGGCACCGATTGCTTACCATCGGGTAATCCTAGCTCGTCTGCCGACGTAAAACAAACATCCATCCGTACTTGCAAATGAAAGTGAAAAATGATTTTATCTCAGACATTGGTATCATAATATTAAACTGAAGCAGCCCCAATAAGTTTCTGAAGTATTTATATTGGGAAGACTTACAAACTCTCGCGATTATAAGTGATACCACGGCCTCACAGAAAACCGGCGTGAAACAATCACAGCGTTGTGTTTCGCCGAGTGAGTGAGGTTACTGTAGACCCAACCCTCCCTCTTCCCATGCCTTCCCAATCCTTAAACATCCCCAAAAGACTGGCAACGGACTCGTAACTCCTTTGGTGTATCTGGTGCCCATGGGCGGCGCTGATTGCTTACCATCATAATATTATTAACAGGATATCCTATGCTCACCTGAGTTTGGGTTCGGGAGGTGCTTCCAGGCCGAGTCTGACCTTCTCCTGTTCCTCCTTCCACGCTTCCCTGCGACTCTGTCGGCGGAGCTTCTTCCTTTCTTTCTTCGTCAAAAACACTGGCATGTACGTCGGCTTCAAGGGTTCAGCTGCAAATAAACAAACCAACTTACTTTAATTGATTTACAATAAAAAACATTTTTTTTGGATGCGATTATTCGGCAAATGAGCAGACGGATTACCGACACCAGAAGAATTACGAGTGCGTTGCCGGCCTTTTGGAGATTAGGGATTGGGGAAGGGGGAGGATTGAGCCTACATAAACCTCACTCACGCGGCGGAAACACAATGCTGTGTTGTTTCACGCCGGTTTTCTGTGAGGCCGTGGTATCACTCCGGTCGAGCCGACCCATTCGTGCCGAAGCATGGCTCTCCCACACTTAGAGAAACATCTATCCGTACTTATAAACTTTCGCGTTTATTAAATAAAAGTAGGGTCGACTAAATAAATACCCAACGATGGATTTATTTCCTTTAATCTCCTGTTTGTATGAAAAAAAAGCGGAATGGAAAATCCAGAAGTGATTATTGACCTCAGATGGCGCGAAAATGATAACCTCCAAAGAGCTTAAACAAGTCAAATCAAGAAACATTAAACAAATAAACGAATGAAATCATATGGTTTTGCTCGATTTTTTTTAGTGGGACAGCAAACGTTGAAGAATCGTCTGATGGTAAGCAATCGGCGCCGCTCATGGACACCCAGAACTTGGTTTTTAAGGTAAAGAGGTTTGATATTGTCTTTTTTTGTTTGAGGGAGAAAATCATCAAAGACCTCTCGGGAGGAAATACTTGTACCAGACTCCTACTGACTATTTTTCTCACATTAATACAAAACAATGTGTATTAAAAATAATATATTTATGAAATTGTTTTGTAAAACGTATATTTTTTTTATTTTTCACTTTTGTTGAAGTAAATTATCAATGCACTTATATTTTAACAGGAATTTAAAACACTTTACTGTTGCATGGTGAACTTACAACGATAACCTTTTAATACAGATTGATAAACAAAACTACAAAAATCATGTGGTTCCGCCAGCTCAAATCGCCATCTTGTTGATCGATTGGCGAACCACACCCTCCCATATCCGCAACTCCTGTGCACCAGGATCTATAGTAGATACAACCATGAAAACACCGGAACACTGAAGTCCGGCGCGTCCCAGGAACATGAACGATTGTCTTGGATTGCGCAACGAAATAAATCAGAAGATATTATTTGAGGAGAAGAGAAGACGGACGCAGTAGGGATATAGTGAGTCCAGGTCTTCTAAAAATATCAGAAGAATCACTTTTTTTTTCTATTTAGTCATGACCAGGCTTTTAGCTGCTATCACGTCTGATGGTAAGCTATAAGAGCACTTCTATCCACAAGCAATTAATTTGGGCCTTGAAGACACCCAGGTAGGCTGTGAAGATACCGTCCGGGAAGCACAGACTCCTGAAGGCGAGACATTTTTAATACATCTGTCGAAATAAACTCATCAAATACGACATTAAATAGACTTACGACATAACAAATTCTAAAAGTTTGCGTAGGATTTTGACTGATAGAAAATCCGAACTGATTGCTGGACCAATATATGTAGTTAGGATTAGGGAATCCTCAATTTTCATGACTTAGCGAATATCGCAGTCTGTTTTGTTATCATTTATAAGGGGTCATCGTATAACCACACCAGCCCTGGATGGATTGAGAGGGAGTGTCAGACTCTTACTGACTAATTACCAAACCGACTGCACGGTTGGTGAAGTGGCTGGGCAACTGGCTGCCGTGCAACGTGTCGCGGGTTCGATTCCCGTACGGAACAACTCTTTGTGTGAACCACAAATTGTTGTTCCGGGTCTGGGTGTCATGTGTTGTGTATGTGAAATTGTATATTTGTAACCGCACCCATGACACAGGAGAAAATCCTAAAGTGGGGGCAACATTAAAAAAAAAAACAAACAATCCGTTCCCTCTCCTGCTCCAACATCCAAGATACTGATCCCTAAGCATGTTATACTTATGTTATATTCGCTGTGTTCACCAATCAAATGAATCAATGGCAGTCAGAGCAGTCACACAAACAGACAAATGGAACCAACTAACTTTTAGATATGCATAATTGTATATAATAATAAACACTGAGAATATAGTATTATCTCTGACATTAGGTATTATATGGACTGACCAGCGATGCCACTGCAATATAAGCAGACACAGTAGCGAGCGACACTAGTCTACATCTAGATATTTGGTGCTTGTAAATAGTGCTTTATGTGTACTGAAATAAAGTGAAAACTACGTTCAAGAACTGTCCAAACTCAACAATTAAAACCACTCCTAAACTCACTCGTTAAAACGATTACAGGACAAGAAATCAATACGAACAGGGTAAAGAGATTCGTAACCGGGTATTTTGTGCCTCAGAATAAGACTAATACACCGAGATGGGGTAACGGAACATACGGATATAACCGGAATACAACGCAGCAATATGTGAATCCGGTACAGAACTACAATTTCAGCAAACCCGGATATCAACCTTATTACCCTAATCCACCGGGATATACTCAAAACCGTGCTAATTATTCTGTACATCCAGCTCCGAATCCACAACCAAATAACAACAAACCTATAAACCCTGCATACCCCGGATATCCTCAATATCCAACAAACTATTCAGGATATCCAAAATCTCAAAATTCACAGCAAAGTAACATTAAGCCTCTGGTTCCTACACAACCCGGATATTCTCAATACCCGAGTAATTATTTCGGTTATCCTCTCCCGCCAAGTAACAAGCCTTTTAACTCCACACAATATCCGGGTAACTATTCAGGATATCCAGCACCAGCTCGTCCGCCAACTAACAACATACCGAAGCCCAGTGTATCTTGGCCAAGACCTGCACAAAACAACAGCACTGCCTACCCGGTTTCTAACACAACGAAACCCGGATATGCTAATCGAACGAAGAATATGTGCGGAAGAAATGATGCAATGCATACGGATGCCTGTGTGGTGACTGTAGGTGACGAAAATTGCCCGGAAGGAAAGACAAGATTTGGAGATTACTGTGTGGACAACACAGATGAATAATAATAAAATGGTAAAAAGAAGTCACGTTATTGTCATTCTCATATCAGTCCCGAAGACATCCACTGCCTAACACAGACCTTCCCCAATGATATCCTGATCAGAAGCGATCTACATTTTTGTTTTACTTGTAATAAACTAGTGCTTGACTGCGATCCCACCTGATTGTAAGCAGTGATGCAATCGTTGATGGTAAGGCGCACTAGTTTATTAAGACTCTAGTCTTGAAGACACCTAAATTGTATTCGGCATCCCGCGACTTCTTCTTGTGCCGCATTTAAAATCGTTGCCAGCCTTGCCATCGCCCAAAAATTGGGTAGTTACCTGGGTCAGAAATAAATTACCTAATTCAACGTTTCAATACAATAAAATAAAACACAATAAACTCAATACAATAAAATACAATAAAAAAAAAATGATATTTTTTAGCTAATTTTAAAGAAATAAGTAAGCTGTTTGACACAAAAATAATAAGACGTTATAGTTTGTAGTTTCGTTACAAATTTCATAGAAAAGTATCTCTGTTGAGATTTGAATAAAGTTATTGAATTTGACTAATTGAAAACTACCGTATTCTCCGAGCTATCATTAGACACATATATACATCAGATACATCAGATAGATACATCAGAGCCCTGTCCATTGTGACTACAGTGTGCTAATCTCTGAGCTGTGTATTATTTCTTATCATCATAATTACAGGTGACCGTGGAGTTCCACAAGGGTCGATTCTTGGTCCTTTTCTGTTCAATCTTTATATTAATGATATTGATCAATGTTATCATAGTACCAAGTATAATAGGTTTATAGCAAGTATTCACAGCCATCAGTCGCCCATGGACACCCGCAACGATAGAGGAGTTACGAATGCGTTGCCGATCTTTTGGGGATTAGGGACTTGGAGATTTAGGGATGGATTGGACCTCCGGTAACCTTACTCACACGGCGAAACACAACGCTGTGGTTGTTTCACGTCGGTTTTCTGTAAGGCCGTGGTATCACTCCGGTGGAGCAGACCCATTCGTGCCGAAGCTTGGCTCTCCCACACTTAAAATATATATAATTTATCGCTATAATTGATTCACACTGAATAACTATTGACATTGTAAACAAATTTATTTTAAAAAGTGACTGTGATGTATTTCGTCAACTTTGTCATTATATCATTAAAAATTCATTAACTCTTCATTATTAAATTAAAATTTGGATGTACACATGTAAGCTTGTAAGATTATTTTGTATTAACAAATTAATTAATTATAAAGAAGCCATTTGATGTAAAAATAAACCCTGTGTGTAGCAAATCTAAATAAAGTGTATCTGATCCCGATTTTCCTTTAGAATCTGGAGGTCTACTCTCTTTCTTCGAAACGAAACTTTCGGAAACGAACGAAATTCGAACGAAAGAACGTTGGCGACCCTACTCTGTTTTATTTTCGGACACGCATACGAAGTTCGATCCAGAGATTATTTTCGTGAACGAATGTAATTGTGTAGGTTCTTTATAATGTGATTTGTGGTAAATAACGGTTTTTACTTAAAGTTAAAATTACATATTCTCTGGCTATTTCTTTAAATTCCACATTATGTATGTGGTTTGTAAAAACTATTACTTATAATATTCCACGCAGAAAATCAAAATATATTTATTTTTGACGAAATTGTAATTTATAGTGTAATTTATCATCGTTACCTTATAAAACACTCTTTTACAGACATTTATAACCGACTAATTTAAAGAGTACTATTTCATGCCAAGAAAGGGTTGTTATGTATGACGACTAAAAATGGCTGTATTCAAACCGTGCACGACATGTGTCAAAAAATTAATGTCAACAGATTGTTTATTTTTATCAACACGAGTTAATAAAATATACTATAAAAGACAATAAATATATGTGTAGAAAGGAATTTTATTGAATTGTATAAAAAATGGATATTATTATAAAAACAGGTTTTGAGTGTTATAAACACCAACCAACCCCAGACTGTGCTAACATGTAAAATTGGTGTTAGCAGAACATGTGAGGGATGTGGAAGAACAAAGAATTAATGCGAATAATAGTATGGCTGTGCGTTAATATTGATTGTGAAGTGGTGGAAGAAGACTGTGTGACAAAGCGAGTCGAAGCTAAATGTCCAATTATCAACATTTGAAAAGAAAACTGTAGTTGAATTTGATAAAAATGTATGCAATGTTAATTACTTAATATTTTTATAAAATAATGTAATAGAGTTAAAACAAAGCCATTCATATTACACTCATGTTCAGTTACAAATGTATGTAACTGGGATGGCAATGTGTGATATTTTTATTTTGAGCAGTATATGGTAAATAATGCTCGTTTATGTTAACTTCATATACCTAAGTACTTTAATGTGTTACAGTAACGATATTGTTTTAATGTTATATAAAATGCTAATAAGTTGTTTAAAATTATACTCCTTGTTATATTTGTTCTATTAGAAAATTGAAATTTATTTTAAAAGGATAATAAGTTTTTATTTTTTGTTTAATAAGTGCAGAACTTTAGGAAATAAAAATCAGTTATTTTTTTTAAGTGTGTTTTTATTTACTTGTCCTTTTTTACATATTTGTGCCGCGATCGGTTTCTTTACCCTTTCCACCCACTTCGCACGTACCGAATAATCGAAGTACATGCAAACATATCATAACAATAACATACAACTTATGAGTTTTTGTTTGAAAACTTTTCTAAAAGTTAGTTTCTCACAGCTCCTCAAATAATAGGCGACTGTCCTACAAACTCTTAGTCGGGAATTTGACTTAGGTATATTAAGTAGATTGCGCAGGCAGCGCCGGTTCCTTCTATATACGCTCTACACGTTCTTCACGTAAAACAGCTTCGATTTAGAGCATTCTTTTAGCCATTTCAAACAATTTTCATACAAAATCCACACTAAACGAAAATTAAAAGGTAACACTTTTGGTTTCGTCAATTTAATGTAAAAAATCCGAAAAGTCGTCTGTCAAATTCAAAAGTTCGTTCGGAGCTAATAAGGATTAGAGTAGGTTCTAAATGTCAAACAATTTCGTTCGAACGATATTTCGGAACGAATTGAAACTGTGGTAGGAAACACGCGAAGTTTCGATCGAAAGTTCGTTTTTCGTAGAATAAGAGTAGACCCCCTGAACTTAAGAATTCGTTTGTTTAAACGCGTTTATCTCCGGAACTAATGGTATACATTCAAGAATACTTTTTTATACCCCCCACGCAAAAAGAGGGGTTTATAAGTTTGACGTGTCTGTCTGTCTGCCTGTGGCATCCTGGAGCCTGAACGGGTGAAGCGATTTAATTTTAGTTTTTTTTGTATTAAAGGTGACTTACGTGCGAGTGTTCTTAGACATGTTTGACGAAAATCGGTTGAACACTTTAGAAGTTATAGGGGGTAAGTGTAGGAGTGTAAGTGGAAGGAGAATAAGTAAGTGGGGAAGAGTAACCGAGTGTCTGCAAATATACGCGAGTGGGGTCTCAAATGAAAGCGCACTGAAAGGGAATGTTGATGAATTAATCGAGAGGAAATGATATAAAAAGTATAAAATATAAAAATAAATTAGACTCCCGACAAAATAGAAATATGTAGTTGATAATAAAATGTATGGATCGGTCCCCCAACGCCACGTTTTCTTTTAATGATTACTTTTTAAAGGAATATTAGATTGTTTGTCCAGGGTTTTCTAAATTCTCAATTTATAATAGTTTACTTGTCAGTCCATTTATCGAGGAAGGCTATCTCAACTTATTATTATAAATGCGAAAGTAACTCTATTTGTCTGTCTGTCATTTCTTCACGTCTAAACTACTGAACCAATTTGAGTGAAAAATGGCACAGACATAGTTTGGAACTTGAGGAAGGACATAGGATGGTTTAAAAACAAAAAAAAACTGCAGGAAGTCACTATTCCACGCGAACAAAGTCGCGGGCAAAAGCTAGTTGTGCAGGAGCAGAGCAGCGGGTGAAACCGCAGTACAGTAGCTAGTTATATATAAAGTTGATAATCTTTATACTCGAGACACAGAATTAAATAAAAAAACATACTAAACCAATAAATTTAATTGTAACACGTTTGGGACAAAAGTTCTTATAGGATATTAAACAAATGGTTAAGTGTGGGAGAGCCAATTTTCGGTACAGATGGGTCGGCTCGACCGGAGTGATACCACGGCCTCACAGAAAACTGGCGTGAAACAACCCACAGCGTTGTGTTTCGTCGTGTGAGTGAGGTTACCGGAGGCCCAATCCTTCCCCTACCCCAATACCTCCTCAATCTCAAAATCTCCAAATCCCTAATCCCTAAAAGGTCAGGTCATCAGGTAATCCGTCCGCTCATTTGCCAACTTATAAAAAAAATCGATGAATAAAAGTATTATCAATATGTTATTGTATTGAAATATCGAATTAATTCATTTTTGACCTAGTTAACTACACAATTTTTGGACGATGACTAGGTTTTTAATCAAAAGAAGAAGTCGCTGGATGCACATCGCTTCTGATCTGGAAACCATCGATAGTTTAACTGTTTGTAACTAAGTGCCTTTCTTTAGAACGGGTCCACTTAAACTGGTGTGGTTCATTCCTCCAAAGAACACTCCAGAATGAACTTGCACGGTTCTCGCATATTATATTATTTTTCACAAAAGTCAAAAATCATTTATTCCAATTAGACCCTTACCGGCACTTTTGAACGTCAAACAAAATTTTGAAGGTATAGTGTCAATGTGTCGGTCAGTCCTCTTAGTGAAGCTATTTGCTCGTTCCAAAGTGTAGATTCCGATGGAGAAGAACGAGCAAGAAACTCCATGGTTAATCTTTTTTCGTTTCACATACAGATTCCTTTTACAAACAGTTGGTTCAATTATGTGAGAACAGTGTAACACTAATATTTATCAAATATAAAAAGAAAAACACATCACATTGTCTGGACTTGGAAAAGAGACTGACCCTGTGAGTTTGTTTCGGCATTTCTTCTCAGAGTAGTCAAGTCAAATGGTGGTTTCATCAATTTTTTTTTTCCATTTAAATTTGACGTGAAAAAACAGCATTTATGGCCTAAATACAAAAATAAAATCATTGTTTAATTGGGAAAGACCTGTGTTAGGCAGTGGATATCTTTGGGACTGATATGAAAATGATAATAACCTGTCTTATTTCTACCATTTTATTATTATTCATCTGTGTCATCCACACAGTAATTCCCAAATCTTATCGTCCCCTCCGGGCAATTTTCGCCACTTGCAGTAATTATACAGGCATCCGTATGCATTGCATCATTTCTTCCACACATATTATTCTTCGCGGGATTATCATATCTGGGTTTTGTTGTGTTAGAAACCGGGTAGACTGTGCTGTTGTTTTGTGTAGGTCTTAGCCAAGACGCACTGGAAGATGGTATGTTATTAGTTGGCTGTTGAGCCGGTGTTGGATATCCGGAATAGTTACCCGGGTATTGTGCATATCCGGGTAGCGAAGGGTAGATAGGATTAATATTACTTGGCTGTGGGTATCCTGAATAGTTACCAGGATATTGTGTAGGACTAAAAGGCTTATTGGTTGGCTGTAGAGACGGAGAAGGGTAGCTGGAATAATTGCTCGGGTTTTGAGCATATCCAGGTGAGGTAGGGAAAAGTTGTGTTGGAGACCCGGAGTAGTTAGCGGGATTTATGTTGTAAGTTGGTTGTGGATACGGGACTGGGTATCCTGAATAATTACTTGGGTATTGAGAATATCCGGATGGTGTAGGGAACACAGGCTTACTGTCACTTTGCTGTGAATTTGGAACTGGGTATGCGGAGTAGTTACCCGGGTATGGTGAAGGATTAAAAGGCTTGTTATTTGATTGTTGAATCGGAGCCGGATAACTTGAATAATTGCTCGGGTTTTGAGAATACCCGGGTTGTGTAGGAAACAGAGGCTTAATATTATTTTGCTGTGGATTCGGAGTTGGGTATCCAGAGTAGTTACTTGGATATTGAGGATATCCGGGGTACACAGGGTTTATAGGTTTGTTATTACTTGGTTGTGGATTCGAAGCAGGATATACAGAATAATTAGCAGGGTATTGAGTATATCCGGGTGGATTAGGGTAATAAGGTTGATATCCGGGTTTGCTGAAATTGTAGTTCTGTACCGGATTCACATATTGCTGAGTTGTACTCCGGTTATATCCGTATGTTCCGTTACCCCATCTCGGTGTATTAGTCTTATTTTGAGGCACAAAATACCCGGTTACCAATCTCTTTACCCTGTTCGTATTGATTTCTTGTCCTGTAAACGTTTTAACGATATTCTGATCGTGTAATCCATCGTGACCTTGAGATATCGTTACACTTAAGGCTATTATTGTAAGCAATGTTGGCCACATAACGATTCCTTGGTGATTCCGTTGCAGGGAGACGGCTTCGATAATTGAGTTGATGTAGTTTTTATAACGTATTCACTGGTAATTAATTTTCTTCAACTAGAAAACGACTTCAGTTCTCAAATATAGACTCGGGATGAACTTTATTTACACTGTTGTTTAGAAAAACTATTTTGAAGTACACAGACAGTTTAGGAGTGGTTTTAATTCTTGAGTTTGGACAGTTCTTGAACGTAGTTTTCACTTTATTTCAGTACACATAAAGCACTATTTACAAGCACCAAATGTCTAGATGTAGACTAGTGTCGCTCGCTACTGTTTCTGCTTATATTGCAGTGGCATCACTGGTCAAGTCTATATAATACCTAAAGTCAGAGATAATACTATATTCTTAGTATCCATTCATACATATAAACATTGGTTTTTGTATGTCTGTCAAGTCTCAAGTACACATCATCATCATCAGCCTATAAGTGCCCACTGCTGAGCAAAGGCCTCTTCTCACACGGAAAAGGTTTGAGCATTAATCATCACGCTCGCTCAAGACCGATTGTTGATTTCAAACTCATAATTAGAACTTATAAGTCCAGGTTTCCTCACGATGTTTCCCTTCACCGTATGTCAGTGGTGTCTAAATAATCATGAAAAGTACATATAACTTGGAAAATGTAATAATAATGAGGATAAGGCATCAAAAACCGTAGGATTACACTAGTTTAATAGAGGTTATCAATTTGCATTGAAAAGTTATCAAGGTACCAAAGGTCATTTTAATATCTTTTTAAAAAAATATGTGGTGATAGTAGAACAGATTTTACTAAACACTATTCCTGCTAGTCAAAGTCAAAAACATTTATTTCAATTAGACCCATACAGGCACTTTTGAACGTCAAACAAAATAAAGATATAAAGTGTCAGTCTGTCGGTCAGTCCTCTTAGTGAAGCTATTTGCTCGTTCCAAAGTGTAGATTCCTATGGAGAAGAACGAGCAAGAAACTCCATGGTTACTCTTTTTAAATCAGTGTCACATAAAGATTCTTTGATACATTATTTAGTTGGTTTGATTATGTAAGAACAGTGCAGACCCGAATAAGGATCTTCGCATTCGACAGAAACTTGACCTTCTAAGTTACGATCTCCAGGACGTGATCTATACTAATTAATAAAGACTGCACGCTTGGTGCGGTGGCTGCGCAACTGGCTGCTGGGCAACGTGTGGCGGTTTCCATTCCCGCACGGAACAACTCTTTGTGTGATCCACAAATTGTTGTTCCATGAGTCTTGGTGTGATGTATATGTGAAAGTGTATATTTGTAAACGCACCCACGACACAAAAAAATCCTAGAGTGTGGCAACGTTAAATTTTTTTATGGTAGATATACGCCGGCAAACGATCAGACGGATTACCTGCAAACCAAAGGAGTTACGAGTGCGTTGCCGGCCTTTTGGGGATAGGGGTTGGGGATATAAGGATCGGGAAGGGATAGGGGAGGGGGAGGGATTGGGCCTCCGGTAACCTCACTCACACGGCGAAACACAAAGCTGTGGGTTGTTTCACGCCGGTATTCTGTGAGGCCGTGGTATCACTCCGGTCGAGCCGACCCATTCGTGCCGAAGCTTGGCTCTCCCACACTTAAATTTGTATGTAAGGGGTAATCTTTGGAACCGCTGGTCGGATTGCCAAAATTCAGTCACTGATAGATAGCTACAATGTTCCTGAGTGCTATAGGCTATAAATTATACTTGATTTCAGTATTTTAGTCGAGCTATCGTTTTAAACGCTGCTGTTTTTAAAATCCAGGGGTACATTAATACACGTGTGAAATCGCGGGCGGATGCTAGCAGTTAATAATTCCAAAACTTGCACTAATACAAGTTTGTAACAAAATAATCTCAACTTTATTTTTTTTGCTCTAATTATTTTGTCCTCTAGAGGACGCCACATTAGATTTTGTTATACCCCATATAGCCTATAACCAGCGGACAATTAAGACGTTTCTAATGATATGTTATTTGTCGAATTCTGATAAGTAGTTTAGAAGTTAAGAGGGAACAGATGAACATACATACATACTTAGCCTGTCAAAATCATAACCCTCCTTTCGCTTTGCCGTAGTCGGGTAAACAGAGTTTATAAAGCTCATTTCAAATTTCAAAAACACTGAAAACAACGTCTCCCGTTACCCAGGCAGCGTAAACGCTTAAGAATTTACACATAGTGTCATGGTGGCTGGAGGTTAAGGCGCCCGATTCTCATGCATATGAATGTGGGTTCGAAACCTGGCAAGTACCAATGTGACTTTTTCCGAGTTATATGTACTTTCTATGATTATTTAGACACCACTGACATACGGTGAAGGTAAACAACGTAAGGAAACCTGGACTTATAATTTCTAAATATAAGTTTGAAATCGCCAACCCGCATTGAGCAAGCGTGGTGATTAATGCTCTAACCTTCTCCGTATGAGAAGAGGCCTTTGCTCAGCAGTGGGCACTGATAGGCTGATGATGATACTTTTTATCGACCAAGATGACTCCTATTCAATGGTAATGAATAATTTTTGTTATAAATAAATTACTTAGAATTAATTAAATTTGTCCGAGACTCGTGTGTTTTCCTCTTAATTCGATAAGTTCTACGTAAACAATGGACAATGGATAAATATAGAATTGATATACAAATACAGGATGACTACATTTTGCCTATAAAGAGGTAAAATTTGTAAGTTTGTATGTAGGGGGTAATCTTTGGAACCGCTGGTGGAATTTCCAAAATTCTTTCACTGATAGATAGCTACAATGTTCCTTAGTGCTATAGGCTATAAAACATCACGCTACGACTAAATGGAGCAGAGCAGCGGGTGAAACCGCGCGAGAGTAACTAGTACATAATAAAAATTACGAGCGAAACACGTGGACAAAACACGGCGAACATTACGCAGCCAAACCTACAATGAATGAACCCTAGCATTGCTTGAAATCAGTCGGGATATCAAGCCGAACAAGTCCAACCCTACTAGTTTCGCAATAAAATTCCGAGTACTATTAACAATTCACACACCCTGTATATAAGCAAAACCAAACATAAATATAATTGATTTAAACATAAATTAAAATAGTACAGTTGACTAGCAGATAGCGAGGCGACGAGACGAAACTGTGTTACAAAATACATTAAAATCAACAAGAAAAACTGTGTGAATCAAAGGAAATCATCATCATCATCTAGGCCTTATGTAGGCCTGTGAATGACTTCCACGTGAGTTGGTTACACTTGACCTGGATCCAGTGACTCTTCGAACCTTGAATCAGGTCAGACACACTTCAAAACGTCACACTAGGTACAAGACCTCCCCCTGATTACTAGATGGACGTTGACCCCATCAGGGCTTGTCAAGAAACGGTCTACATTCATCATCATCATCATCATCAGCCTGATTCCGTCCACTGGTGGACATAAGCCTCTCCAATAGCTCAATTGAGCTCGATGTCATCAGTCCACCTAGCTGGAGGGCGCCTTAAACTACGTTTGCCTAGACGCGGTCACAACTACAAAACTCTACGACGCATAAGGAAAACTTAAGTTTATTTTTTTATCAAAACCATAACAAGTCGAGTGATAAGCTTTGACAATAATTAAGAACGGATAACAAGTGCGCAAAAAGGTCAAAAAAACTTTATACATAATATAAATGTGACTTTAAGAGTTGAACGTTCCAACAATTCTAATTAACCTATTAAGGTAAAAAGTGTGATTGTGTGTTTAAAGATGTGCATAAAAGAGTGATACGACAATCCAGCTTATGACAATAAATATAGTGTCAAAGTGAAACATTTTCATCATCATCATCATCAGTCTATAAGTGCCCACTGCTGAGCAAAGGCCTCTTCTCATACGGAGAAGGTTAGAGCATTAATCACCACGCTTGCTCAATGCTGGTTGGCGATTTCAAACTTGTGTAGGTTTCCTCACGGTGTTTACATTCACCGTATGTCAGTGGTGTCTAAATAATCATAGCAAGTACATATAACTCGGAATAAGTCACATTGGTACTTGCCAGGTTTCGAACCCGCACCCTCATGCATGAGAAGCGGGCTCGTTAACCTCCGGGCAACCACGACTGAAACATTTTATTGACAAAAAAAGTGTGTTCGTACAAGAAACCAAATAAAAAAACTCAAAAAGAAAAACAGTAGAAAAACTTGGATAAAAGAAAATACAGTTAATAAGAATCGAAACAAAATGTTTCCTATTTATTTTATAGTGGGCCTCATAAACATATTTGCGCAACGTAACAATTACGATATCAAAGACCATCCATATGGAAACGACATCCGATTAAGAAGGAGCCTACCCGACCCCGGAATAGAACCCGTCATACACACAAACAACTTTGAAAACCAACTCTTAGACAGAGCCAAAAGATACGCCTATTACAGAAAGATCAAAATTCCTGTCAACACACAAAATAACGATAACGGTAACCAATATAATCATAACGATAACAGTGATGTAAATAACAATAATATAACCAACAGATACGACATTTTCAATCCGAATTATAATTATTTATTTAATAGAACGAGTCTTAATGGAAGCTATTATGGACCCGGTTATTTAAACAACCGGCCGGTTATAAGATCATATCCGTACGGTTATCCGCCAGGTTATGAACCACGTCCAGCAACACCCGGGTACAGGGATCCGGCTAACACACCAACGTTTTATAACTATCAAAATCCTAACGGGCAGAGTTTTGCCGGATATAAAAGTTATACGCCTAGGACTGTCAACTACAGCCCCTTGACTAATATGCTAGCATCGTACCCCAAAAACACCCAACAAAATACCAACATCCCTTCACCTTATGGAATACCGGTAAACTACAATAATTCGCCTTCGCCTAGCAACAACAACAACATTTTCAACTTGCCTACGGCAGTTACGCCTACGCCGAACAACAACAACTCACCTACGTCGATCAACAAAAACTTTTTCACCTTGCCTACGGCAGTTACGCCTACGACTGTCAACTATAATAATAATAATTCACCTAGAACTCTGGCCACGCCTACGCCTAGCCCTTCGGTAAACAACACATCGCCTAGCCAAAACATGAGTACAACAACGCCAAAAATATTAAGTTCGTGTGTTATTTGTAATATACCGTGTCCAAATTTTATGCAGAGGCTTGGAGGATTCTGTGTTCCGGACTATGACTAACAACAGAAGATAGGAGAGGAGATTTGTTCAAAGTCAGAATAAAAGTTGGACTTTTCAATTGGGTTTTTTTATGTGATAGATCAGCAAACGAGGAGACGGGAGATTCAAGTTGATTGATGTTTTAGTGTGGAAGAGCCAAGCTTCGGCACGAATGGATCAGCTCGACCGGAGTGATACCACGGCCTCACAGAATACCGGCGTGAAACAACCACAGCGTTGTGTTTCGCCGTGTGAGTGAGGTTACCGGAGGCCCAATCCGCCCCTGCTTATATCCGCAACCCCTATCCCCAAAGGCCGGTAACGCATTTGTAACTCCTTTGGTGGTGCGGGTGTCTATGGGCGGCGCTGATTGCTTACCATCAGGTAATCCGTCTGCTCGTTAATCGACTTATACCATAAAAACGTCGTACGAGTGTATTGCCGGCCTTTTCGGGATTAGGGTTTCGGAGATTTTGAATAGGGAAAGATGGGGGAAGGAAAGGATAGGCCTTCCGGCAACCTCACTCACATCACTGTGGTTGTTTCACGCCGATTTTTTGTGAGGGATAAAAAAACCAGTCAAGTCCAGTACATTTAACATTAAAAGTTACCATATTTCTAGGATCAGGTGATGAGTGAGCTAGTTTGCCGAGTTGAGTCTTAAATAAAAACTGACTGTACGGTTAGCGCGGTGGCTAGACAACTGGCTGCCGTGCAACGTGTCGCGGTTTCGATTCCCGCACGGAACAACTCTTTGTGTGATCCACAAATTGTTGTTTCGGGTCTGGGTGTGATTTGTATGTGAAATTGTATGTTTGTAAACGCACCCACGACATGGTAGAAAATCCTAATGTAGGGAAACGAATTATTTTTTAACTAAAAAATAACAATTTTATTTGAGATTATTGACTTGTGACGTTATAGTAGATATTTATTTCTCTTATAATGGGTCTTTACCTATGAAATTGCCGTTTTGTATGAAAAAAATTAAACGATTTTTTTGATTTGAAATGCGATGAAAATGTAACACTAATCAATAAACAAATGACTACTTTTGGAAAAAGAATCCTATGTTTTTAAAACAAAATTAATTAGCCTTAGCCTAACAAAAACTATTTTGATTTGAAATGGCCAGTACTGCAGAACGGCAATTCCACCTATTATTACCCGTTAAACTAAATACTAACACCCGGTTTCTGAAAGGCTTGTCAACGCTAAAATTAACTAATGTCCTGTGAAATCTCTTGTCAAGTCATCTGATTGGTTGTTGATAATTTAGTCAACCAATCAGAAGACTTGACAAGAGATTAAATTGATTTTAACAATAATCGGCCTTTTGGAAACCGGGTGTATGAATAACATTGTGACACAAGAATTTTATATATAAGATTTCCCTATGTGTAAAATTTAAATAAATACAAGTATTTTCGTAATAAATTATTTTAAGGAAACTTGTGTATAATTTATTGCCTTGTTCCCCTGATATACAACATCAGTCTATAAGCACCCACTGCTGAACAAAGGCCTCTTCTCACAGGGAGAAGGTTTGAACATTAATCACTACGCTGTCTCAAAACCGATTAGCGATTTCAAACTTGTAATTAGAACATACAAGTCCAGGTTTTCTAACGATGTTTACCTTCGCCGTATGTCAGTGGTGTCTAAATAATCATAGAAAGTACATATAACTCGGAAAAAGTCACATTGGTACTTGCCAGGTTTCGGGGCATGAGGAGCAAGCACCTTGACCTCCAGGCTACTATGATACAGTTAGGATTCAATGACAATGAAATTAATAACTATTGTTACGTGCCTGACGTCACGTTCCTGACTATGCGGGCTTGGGTTACGGGATTGGATGAAATGAAACACTAATACCGGTTTTCAGACTTTCTATTGCACTTAAGTTACAGCGTCCACGGAGTTAAGTTATCGGCGTTCCTCTCCAGCAGAGTCCGGCCGACTGACACAACTTTGCCGTTCACGCTGACTTAACTCACTTAACTGACTGCACTTCACTATTTCACTGCACTTCACTATTTCACTCACTTTTCTTCTTTTTCACTTCTTCCTTTTCTTCCGAATCGCTTTAGACTTAGAACTCAACTGCCAGCGGTGAGCCGCAGTTCCGCTTATATACCCCCGGTCAGGTTCTGGAACATTCAATTTCGTTATTCTTTTTGATCGTCATGCCTCCAGAACCTTCCAATAATTTCGTTATTCATTTCTATTTATTCTCCTTCTCGCTCTTTAATTTTTCATTTCTTTCACACAAATAATTCCAGAAAGTTCGACAAAACTTCTATAAACTAAAAAACTTCATGTTTACGGCGGGACTCGAATCCACACGCCTTACCGATTACACCAACTCGTGTTGACAATTCACGACGAAATTTACAATCTCTAGGCAACGTTTGACAACCATCCATTGACGTCATGATGTCAAAGAGTTTGAACCACTTTTCCGTCACACTGCCCCCCTCTTAGATTCGCTCGTCCCGAGCATCGTTGCTGCCGTAATACCTCGCCAACCTGTCTATATGGACAACTTTCAAAGGGCTCCTTGAAGTCTTCCGAATTCTGTAAGTAATGTCATTGATCTTCGTGACTATCTCATAAGGACCTTCCCAACTCGGTTGAAGCTTCGGAGATTTTCCCTTCCTTCTGACTGGATTATGAAGCCAGACCAATGACCCCTCTTCAAACCCAACAGAATTGGCTCGTCGATCATAGCGCGTCTTTGCGCGATCACTAGCTTGAAGACCGGCCTCCCTGATCTGCTCATAAATGTCCAACATTTTTGCCCTTAACTCGTTTATGTAATCGCTAAACTCGGTGCGAGTGTCGCCAGGTGGACAGCCCGATACAAGATCTGCCGGTAATCTCAATTCCCTTCCAAAATTTGCAAATGCAGGCGTCTTTGCGGTACTTTCATGTACAGCAGTCCGATAGGCAAGCAAGAAGAGAGGTATGTAAGTGTCCCAATCTCTCTGATGGCTGTCAACCACCTTTGCTAAGTGTCGCTCCAATGTTTGGTTGAAGCGTTCGACCATTCCATCTGACTGTGGATGATAAGGGGTCGTGCGAGTCTTATGGATTCCCAAAAGTTTACAAGTTTCCTGAAAAACTTGGGATTCAAAATTCCGTCCTTGATCACTGTGCATCTCCAAGGGCACTCCGAATCGGGTGAATACCTCGTTTACCAACTTCGTGGCTACAGTTACTGCCTCTTGATTCGGTATGGCAAAGACCTCCGGCCATTTCGTAAAATAATCCATAACCACTAAAACGTAGCGATTGCCCGAATCGGTGATTGGAAATGGTCCAGCGATGTCTAAGGCTATTCTCTCCCAAGGCATACCAACATTGTAGATTTTCATCGCCCCTCTGCTTCTTGTTTGTGGACCCTTGACAGCTGCACAACTAGTGCATTTCCGGCACCAATCTTCGACGTCATATTTGCAATGCAACCAATAAAACCTCTCCTTGATCTTCACCAAAGTCCTCCTAATTCCCAAATGTCCTCCAGAAGATCCATCATGGAACGCTTTTAATACATCCCTTATTTTTGAACGAGGCACCACCAATTGCAAATGCTCGTCCTTGCCGTTTGTTGATTCCCATTTCCTGCACAGAAGTCCGTTATGCAGCGTAAGGCTTTTCCACTGTGCCCATAAACCTTTCGTTACCGCGCTATATTGGGCGACGTCACTCCAACTTGGCTTGTTACCACTTCGTAGCCACTCCAGTATTGGTTTAATATCTGCATCTCTTTCCTGTTCTAATTTCATCGCATCATCTCCCCATGCCTCGTCAACAGTATCAGTCCTTATCACCTTAAGAAAAGCAGTTTCCTTCTTGGCACAATGCTTGCAATCTTCCACGCATGGGCGTCTCGATAATGCATCTGCGTTGCCATGAATTCTTCCGCCGCGATGTTCGATTTCAAAGTCAAATTCCTGAAGTTGTTCCAACCATCTGGCTACTTGGCCTTCGGGATCCTTAAACTGAAGCAGCCATTTCAAAGCAGCGTGATCAGTTCTGATCAAAAATTTCCGTCCCAGTAAATACTTCTTGAAATGGTGCAGAGTTTTGACTACGGCCAGCAATTCCCTCCTGGTCACGCAATAATTCCTCTCCGGCTTAGATAGTGACTTGCTGAAGTAAGCAATAACCTTCTCCTGCTCACCATCGCGTTGTGAAAGGACACCTCCTATTCCAATATTGCTGGCATCCGTATCAACCACGAATATTCCTTTCGCGCTGGGGTATCCGAGAATTGGTGTGTTACAAAGCCGTTCTTTTAGTTTTCGAAAGGCTTGCTCACAATCCTCGTCCCAGATAAAGGCACGTTTCTCCTCTGTCAATCGATGCCAAGGCTTGGCAATGTCCGAGAATCCTTTCACAAACCGCCGATAATACGAGCACAATCCAAGAAATGCATGAACTTGCGTTTTGTCTTTAGGTGTTGGCCATTCCTTAACAGCGACAGTCTTGGCTGGATCAGTCTCAATTCCTCTCTCAGAAATAACATGTCCTAGATAATTCACTTCGCGCTTGAAGAAAGAGCATTTCTTTGGACTCAACTTTAAATTTGCTCCACGCAGCTTGTCGAGTACCTTTTCCAATTTTCTTAGATGATCGTCAAAATCCCGTCCAATAATGATGATGTCATCGAGGTAAACTAGGCAGGTTTCGCCCAGCAGTCCCGCCAGCACCTGTTCCATCAAACGCTCAAAGGTTGCCGGTGCATTGCATAATCCAAATGGCATCACCTTAAATTGCCAGAGTCCCTTCCCAGTTGAGAATGCGGTCTTTTCCTTGTCCTTGGGATCCAAATCCACCTGCCAATAGCCACTTTTCAGATCGATCGTTGAAAACCATTTCATGCCACTCAGTGTGTCAAGTGTGTCATCGATTCTTGGTAACGGGTAGCTATCCTTCTTGGTTACATCATTCAATCGTCGATAGTCTACGCAAAACCTCGTTGAACCATCTTTCTTCTTGACAAGCACGACAGGTGAACACCAAGGGCTAGAAGAGGGCTCTATCACGTCATTTTTCCTCATATCGTCAATCATTTCTTCAACCTCTTTCTCACGAGCGAATGGTATACGTCTGGGCCTTTGACGAATTGGCATTGTATCACCTGTGTTTATTTTATGCTTCACCAAACCAGTTCGGCCAATATCACCATCGCTTCTTGAAAACACATCAGAGAATCGAAGAAGTAAATTTCTAGCTTTCATAGTCTCCACTTTTGTCAGACTTTTGTTTTCGTCTAAGATTTTCGTTACAAAGTCTATTCCCGTACTGTCCTTCTTCACAAGATTTTCCGAGCATTTTCTTATCCAGGCCACTTCTTCCAATACGCCCACAGGCTCTCCTTCTTCAATCGTAATTTTTGAATCACTGAAGTTGAATACCGGAATGCGGTTGACATCAGATGACCCCACGACAGTTCTTGCCGGTAGCCATGAGTTTACGTGTTCCGATTTATCAATCACAGCGCACCTTCGAGGTAAACTTCCTCCACTCCTCCTAGGTAATGCGATTGGTACGAGAGTCTGTGATTTTGGTGCAAGAACAGTTCTTCTTAAACAGCAAACTTTCCCCAGGGTTCCACCCTTCATCGGAATTTCCTCAGTTCCACATAGTAATACTCCAGATTTTAAGTCGATGTTACACTGGTGCCCTTGCAGGAAGTCAAGTCCCAGGATGCAGTCATCCAGAATTTCGGCCACAATAACCTCATGTCGATAAACACGTTCCCCAATTTTGATTGTTACATGCAGTTTTCCACTTATCGGTATGCAATGGCCGGTAGCTGATTTCATTCGTAGGCCAACAATTGGTTTAAGGTGTTTCCTGATGTTTTGCCCAAACAGCCGAACATTTATCACCGTCCTTGAAGCTCCAGTATCTAATGTTAGCTGACTGTTTTTCCCATTTACTTGACCGTCTATCACCAGTGTATTTCCATCGTTGGTTTGCTTGATGTAGATTGTTGGGGTTGTTCCACTTCCAGCCAGCGCCCACCCCGCAGCCTTGGCTGGATTTAAGTTTCCCTGCTGGTCAGAAGTTGAGACCGCCGCGTCCTGGCGGTTCATCTTCTTCGGGCAGTCGCTCCGTATGTGCCCACGCTCTCCGCATCCATAGCACATGAAGTTCCGACGGCGTGGAGGTACCTGCTCCGTTATCGTCATTTCCCGCAGACGTAAGGTACGGGAGTTGCCACGCACGGCTTCCACTTCCAATGCATGGGCCAGAGCTTCTTTCATGTTCTTGTGATGGCCCAGATGAACAGCAGCTCGTACTTCGGGGTCCCGAATACCGTCAATGAATGCTTGAAGAAGCGTGCCTTCAATCATTGACGGAGTCGACCGGAAAGCTCGACGCACAAGTTTCTCGATTTCCACGGACCATTGCTGTAGGCTCTCATTAGCACGCTGAGTACGCTCTTTTAATTGCGCTCTGTACACGTGCTCGAGGTGGCTGTCTCCAAAACGTGCCTCCAGTGCGTCGAGGAGGGCACTAAAGCTGAGATCCCCACTTGCGCCGATAGCTTCCAGCACTGAGAGCGCTTGATCACGGAGGGCCAGGGTGAGGGCTGACTGTGCTTCCTTCTGAGTCCAACCATAAGCCTTCATAAGTGTCTCGAACTGTAGCTTGAACGCGGTCCAGGATGTTGTTCCGTCGTAATGGGGAATCTTGAGCCCTTTCGTTGCGCTTGAGGCCGCATTTGGGGCGTCAAAAACGGCTGCAAGACGGCTTCGGCTCTTCAAAGGGCTTGGGCTTGTCATTTCCTGCTTGATTTTGGAGATCTCTTCTTCCACTCTCTCCTCTATGGCCATGACGCGATGTTCCAACTTGCCTAACCCTTCCTCCACTTCCTGTACCCGTTCGACAGCCTTTTGCAGTCCCTTCGTGAAATCCTTATGCATCTCTTTCAGCTCCCGTAGCTGCTCCGCCTGACAGTGTGCTTGCTCCCGTAGCTGTTCTGCCTGACAGCGTGCTTGCTCCTCTTGGCGGCGCGCTTGCTCTTCTTGGCGGCGCGCTTGCTCTTCTTGGCGGCGCGCTTGCTCTTCTTTCAGCTCCCGCAGCTGTTCTGCCTGACAGCGCGCTTGCTCTTCTTGGCGGCGAGCTTGCTCTTCTTGGCGGCGCGCTTGCTCTTCTTGGCGGCGCGCTTGCTCTTCTTGGCGGCGCGCTTGCTCTTCTTGGCGGCGCGCTTGCTCTGCCATCATTTGCTGCAGCTGTAGCAGAAGATCCACCTGCACAGGCTTGGCTTCTGCATCGCTGGTTTGAGCTGCAGCACCCTCTTCCCTCACACGCTGCGCTTCTGACATTGAACGGGTACTCACTCCTCTTACGTCCTGCGGCACTAGCGGCATTTTTCTCCAATCCCACTTCTGACACCAAATGTTACGTGCCTGACGTCACGTTCCTGACTATGCGGGCTTGGGTTACGGGATTGGATGAAATGAAACACTAATACCGGTTTTCAGACTTTCTATTGCACTTAAGTTACAGCGTCCACGGAGTTAAGTTATCGGCGTTCCTCTCCAGCAGAGTCCGGCCGACTGACACAACTTTGCCGTTCACGCTGACTTAACTCACTTAACTGACAGCACTTCACTATTTCACTGCACTTCACTATTTCACTCACTTTTCTTCTTTTTCACTTCTTCCTTTTCTTCCGAATCGCTTTAGACTTAGAACTCAACTGCCAGCGGTGAGCCGCAGTTCCGCTTATATACCCCCGGTCAGGTTCTGGAACATTCAATTTCGTTATTCTTTTTGATCGTCATGCCTCCAGAACCTTCCAATAATTTCGTTATTCATTTCTATTTATTCTCCTTCTCGCTCTTTAATTTTTCATTTCTTTCACACAAATAATTCCAGAAAGTTCGACAAAACTTCTATAAACTAAAAAACTTCATGTTTACGGCGGGACTCGAACTCGGGGTCTCTGTGGTGTAATCCACACGCCTTACCGATTACACCAACTCGTGTTGACAATTCACGACGAAATTTACAATCTCTAGGCAACGTTTGACAACCATCCATTGACGTCATGATGTCAAAGAGTTTGAACCACTTTTCCGTCACACTATATTAACTAATACAAGAAATGCTTATTTCAATTGGAATAAGAAACTTTTCAATGTCAAGCAGAGAATAAAGATATAAAGTGTCAGTCTGTCGGTCAGTCCTCTAGTGAAGCTATTTACTCGTTTCAAAGTGTAGATTCCGATGGAGAAGAACGATTCTCGAGCACAGGCGCAGAGTAGCGAGCCTTGCGGTTTTCTAAAGGATGCATTTTGGAGAGTGCGCGCAGGATTGCACGATTTGATTCCGCCATCCCAATTTCACCTTCGGACATTCGGGCGTACGGCGAAAATCCACCCTTACGTTGTTGAGACACCTGCGGCCCGGACTAAGCGTTTTGCCTCGTCATTTATACCGCGTACATCGAGGGATTGGAACAGTTTGCCGGCTGCAGTCTTCCGTCCAAATATAATTTAGATGTCTTCAAGGCTAGAGTGAATAGGCTCTTAATAAACTAGTGCGCCTTACCATCAAAGATTGCATCACTGCTTACCATCAGGTGGGATCGCAGTCAAGCACAAGATTATTGCAAGTAAAAAAAAAAAGAACGAGCAAGAAACTCCATGGTTACTCTTTAAATCATGACACCTTAATAAAGGACATATCATCAAATATCTTTTGTCCGAGATGTGGAGCGACATGACAGGGAGTGTCAGACTCTTACTGACTAAAAACCCTCCCGTTCCTTCTCCTGCTCTAGGCCGAGGCTGACTAGCTTGAAAAGTCGACTAGCTTGGACATACCGATCAAAGTACCGTCAATTATTAATTTATATGAAACATTTCGTTAAAATACTGAGAATTTTCAATAAATCGATTATAATTATTATGTTTTCGGCTTACATACGTAATAATTTGACGACATACTCGACTAGTTTCAAGCCATAAGCTAGAGGCCCATATTCATGAGCAGCATTCCGAGACACGCGACGCAACGAATATGGGCCTCTAGCATGGCTTGAATCGAGTATCTCGTCAAATTATTACGCGGGTAAGCCGATTTAGAATGTTTGAGCTTATTTAGAATGTCTCACGAAAGTTATAATAAAAAACCATTAAATAGTAGAGACATTTAGTATCAGCATGCGAAGTCGGGGCAGATCGCTGATAAAACAAACATGAAAAACAAAATGGGATATTATCATCCACTTACTTGGAGGCCGCAGCTGTTGAGGATGTTCGACAAGATTGGTGATCGCCAACTCGTTGAGATTGTCCACGATATCATCCCCCCCGACGTGGCACGCGTCAACTCTCTGCGAGTGAGTCCGACCGTCTGACGCTTCAGACGGGTCTGAACGCTTATTCTGACGTTCTTCAGGCGTCATCAGAATCACGCTGTCCCACCTGAGAAAAGAATCAATACATAAGTATAGGAGCCAAGCTCCGGCACGAATGGGTCGGCTCGACCGGAGACCACGGCCTCACAGAAACAAGGTCGTGAAATGACCACAGCGTTGTGTTTCGCCGTGTGAGTGAGGTTACCTGAGACCCAATATTTCCATCTCCCCTCCATCCTTTACCAATCCCTAAATCTCCAAATCCCTTATCCCTAAAAGGTCGGCAACGCACTCGTAACTTCTCCGTTGTCCATGTGCGGCGCTGATTGCTTACCATCAGGTAATCCGATAGATCGTTTGCCGACCTATTACATAAAAAAAATATAGTATGACAGCCTTTTTTGGGAGGGGGGAAAATCATCAAATGACTTCTCCCATCCAGGGTGAGGCTAAAGGTAGTGTCAGACTCTTACTGACTCATAAACGCCCTGTTCCTTCTCCTGCTCTGTGCCGAGGTCGCGGTACCTCATTGCGCTTACCCCGCAACCCCGGCTGAACATCAGCCCTGTAGGGCCCCGTCTGTGGTGGTCTATTGGCTCTTTAAGACACCCTAGTGAAATGCTAATATAGCACAGCTGGTACTCTTCCAGACGCCATTTAAGGCCAGGTGTCAGAGAGCTTTGCTCTTTTTTCAGTCGGGTATACCACATCCAGAGAAAAAACGGTGGTAGAAGTTTATTATTTATGTTTATTAACCTGATGGTAAGCAATCAGGGCCGCCCATGGACATCCGCAACAACGGAGAAGTTACGAGTCCGTTACCGGTCTTTTTGGGGATAAGTTTTTCGGATCAAATCAAACCAAATCTTTTAAGTAGACCAGTAGACCAGTTTTTTTTTTTTTTTTGTGAGGGGAAAATCATCAAATGACTTCTCCCGCCCAGGGCCGGGCAGGAGGGAGTGTCAGACTCTTACTGACTAAAAACCCCTCCGTTCCTTCTCCTGCTCTGTGCCGAGGTCGCGGTACCTCATTGCGCTTACCCCGCAACCCCGGCACCAGTAGACCAGTAGAAGGCGTTTTTGAACGTCAAATATTTAGGGATTGGGGGCAGGGGGAGAATCTGGCCTCAGGTAAGTCCACTCACACGGCGAAACACAACGCTGTGGCTGTGTGAATAGTCTTACCATTCTATGTCTGGCACTCTGTCGGAGTCTAGCGTGTCAGACGCCAGTAGCGCCAGTTTTGTAGCTGAAGAGATGCCAGTCTTTCGCGCTATCTGCGATATCTCGTTCTGTAGCTTTTCCAGTTGCGCCTGAAAATATAGAAATGAGAAAATATAGAAACCTTGAGGCGGCAAAACGAACTGACGGATTACCTGATGGTAATCAACAACACAGGAATTACGAGTGCGTTGCCGACCTTATGGGGTATAGGGATTTGAAGATTTAGGGATTGGGCCCCCGGTAACCTCACTCACACGGCGGAACACAACGCTGTGGTTGTTTCACGCCGGTTTTCTTTAGTGACGGGAATTAGCGATCCCGCGGGCTACCATCATCCCGAGTGCTCCAGGGAGGAGTCACCGTTCCTTATCTCCAGCTTGCCTTCATTGGCTGGCCGGAGTGAACGATGACGAGGAACAGGTCTCCCACCTCTTTTTTTTTGGGAGGGGAAAATCATCAAATGACTTCTCCCTCTTACTGACTAAAAACCCCCCCGTTCCTTCTCCTGCTCTAGGCCGAGGTCGCGATGCCTCAGTGCCCTTACCCCGCAACCCCGGCTGAACATGAGCCCTATAGGGCCCCGTCTGTGGTGGTCTATTGGCTCTTTGAATCCGACCAGCGGTTCCAAACATTACCCCCTACAAACAAACTTACAAATTTTACCTCTTTATAATCTAAAATATAAAATTCTCGTGTCAAAGTTTTCGTTGCCATACTCCTCCGAAACGGCTTGACCGATTTTGATGTTTTTTTTTTGAGCTTATCCGGTATCTATGAGAATCAGCCAACATCTATTTTTCATCCCCCCTAAATGTTAGGGTACGCCATCCCTAATTTTTTTTAAACAAATTTTTAAGTTCTATTTTTTTATGATACAGCATACAAAAATACATAGAATCCTCAATTTCGACCCTTCGAAGATCAACCCTTATTTTTATGGCAAAACAACGTTTGCCGGGTCAGCTAGTATCTATACTAATATTATAAAGAGGTAAAATTTGTAAGTTTGTAGGTTTGTATGTAGGGGGTAATATTTGGAACCGCTGGTCGGATTGCTAAAATTCTTTCACTGATAGATAGCTACAATGTTCCTGAGTGCTATAGGCTATAAAACATCACGCTACGATTAAATGGAGCCGAGCAGCTAGTAACTATATATATATATATATATGAGTAGAAGTTGAGGAGCCGTACCTTCATCCGGAGTCGGTCCCCCATCTGCGTGAACTTGCCGGGCTCGTGGAAGCGCAGCGGCCTGCGCGTGCGCACGGGGGCGCGCGCCTGCACGCGCTCGTCGTGCCAGCGCGCCCCCGCGCCCGCGCCCTCCACCGACGCCGCGCCCGACAACTGCGCGCGGAACTCCTCGCGACGCTTCGCGCGGATATTTGCCTACACACAACATTTATACTCGATGTCTTCATTGTCTTTAAACAGGCTTAAATCGAATAAATACGACAAAATGACACGGGAGCTTCAGGTACAAATCAAATCAAATCAAATCAAATCAAGTCAAATCAAATCAAATCAAATCAAGTCAAATCAAATCAAATCAAATCAAATTCTTTATTTAAAGTAGACCACAAAAGGCACTTTTGAACGTCAAGCAAAAAAGATATCATAAGGTTTAACTTTATATGTGTCAGTCTGTCCGTCTATCTATAGTGTGTAGTTACAGTAACATAGTAATTAATATTAGGTTCAAATTTTATAATAGGTCCCATCATTTGTTCTTTTTTTTCACAACTTGTCTCTGCATTGTTCTCACATAAGCATATACTAAATGTTATATTAGTGAAATTATAAAAGATATATTTTTTTTAAAGAGTAACTATAGAGTTTCTTGCTCGTTTCTCCAGTCGAATCTACAATTTGGAATGAGCACCTAGCTTCACTGAAGAACAGACTGACAGACTACTATTCTATTTTGACGTTTCAAAAGTACCTATTTATGGGTTTAAATAAAGTCAAAGTCAAAATCAATTATTCCAACTAGGAATAAATGATTTTGACTTTGACTTTATTAACTGTTTTTTCTTCAATCTAAGACCTCATTTAATACGGTAGTTTCCAACTAGTCAAATTCAATACTTTTATCCAAACGTCAAAAACAATACTTTTCTATGAAATTTGTATGAAATACTGAGTTATGACGTCATAGTATTTTTTGCGTCAAATAACTTACTTAGTAATTAGCTAAAAAATATCTAAAATTCAGAGAATCGATCGATCGATGAATAAAAGTATAAGTACTTATTTTTCAATATTTTATTGTATTGAATCGTCGAATTAATTTATTTTTCACCTAGCAAACTACCCAATTGTCGCGTCTATTCAATTTCACCCTGTATATAAAAGAAAGTCGTGTTAGTTACACCACTTATAACTCAAGAACGGCTGAACCGATTTAGCTGAATATTGGCAGGGAGGTAGTTTAGAGCATAGGATAGGATAGAGTAGGTAGTGTAGGTTAGGTAGAGTAGGTAGTGTAGGTAAGGTAGAGTAGGGTAGGTAGAGTAGGGTAGGTAGAGTAGGGTAGGTAGAGCAGGTTAGGTAGAGTACGGTAGGTAGAGTAGGGTAGGTAGGGCAGGTTAGGTAGAGTGGGGTAGGTAGAGTGGGGTAGGCAGAATAGGGTAGGGTAGGTAGAGTAGGGAAGGTAGGGTAGGTAGAGTAGGGAAGGTAGGGTAGGTAGAGAAGGGTAGGTAGAGTGGGGTAAGCAGAGTAGGGTAGGTAGAGCGGGTTAGGCAGATTAGGGTAGGGTAGGTAGAGTAGGGTAGGGAAGGATAGTATTGATTATCCTTTAGTTTGGAACAATTCCAGCGACGGATATAAAAATTTTAGAAATTTTCAAAAGTAAAATGCAAAAACAACGTGTCTCAATTAGACTCCGCCCCTATCCGATATTATCAGAAACTTACATTCCAAATTCGGTTACGGTTCCGGATATTTTTCATATGAGGAACTTTACACTGTTCTCTCACTCCTCCAAAATCGTTTTTTGACTTTGACTTTGAAACAATGATTGTTTCATTGTTTCAAAGTTGAATTTATTTTTGCAAATAGGCCATAAAACGGCACTTTTACACGTCAATTTATATGTGAAAAACTAGATGAAGCCGGCATTTCCTATCTGACTACTCTGAGAAGAAATGTCGAAACAAACTCAGAGGTCAGTCTCTTTTCAAGTCCAGACAATGTAAAAATAACATAATGTGAGAGAACCGTGCAAGTTCATTCTGTAGTGGTCTTTTGAGGAAAGAACCACACCAGTTTAAGCGGACCCGTTCTGAAGACAGGCACGCAAGTGTCAGTTTGCAACCAGTATAGCTAGTGCTGCTGAGTTGTCCGACGAACAATACCAATCTAAAGAACATTTGGTTGGGTCGCGCAAGTACTCAAACTGTTTGACTTGGATTATACCGACCTTGAGCGTTGGAGCTACGTGTGTAAGCTGAACTCGTTTCCCGCTGGTGTCCACCGTCCGCCCCTCTCTATCCAGAATAAGGGGGGCAGGACCACTGCCCGCCGTACTAGTCAGGGCACCGCCTGGAAACCGTACCAGTGATCAACTAATCTTTTTTTTTTTAATGTTGCGCCTTACTAGTTATCTCCTGTGTCGTGGGTGCGTTTACAAACATACAATTTCACATGCACATCACACCCAGACCCGGAACAACAATTTGCGGATCACACAAAGAGTTGCTCACAGAAAACCGACGTGAAACAACCACAGCGTTGTTTCACCGTGTGAGTGAGGTTACCGGAGTCCCAATCCTTCCCCGCCCCCAATCCCTAAATCTCCAAATCCCTAATCCCTAAAAGGTCGGCAACGCATTTGTAACTCCTCCATGGGCGGCGCTGATTGCTAACCGTCAGGTAATTGGTCTGCTCGTTTGCCGACCAGTTACATAAAAAAAATCCCAATCCCTCTCTATCCTCAAAATCTCCAAAACCCAAATCCACAAAGGTCGGCAACGCACTCGGTTTTGCGTTTCCATGGGCGGCACTGATTGTTTACCATCAGGTAATCCATCTGCTCATTAACCGACCTATCACCCAAAAAAAAAAGTCACCTACACCAATGAAATATCAAAGGAATATAATCTTAAACACATTGACATACCGGCTAGTTTCCTCTGTATCCTTGCTTGGAGTTCAGCTATTTTCCTTTGCTTCTCCAGCTCCTCATGACTAAGACCACCTCCAACTGAAACAAACATTTTTTTAATGAATAGCGGCCCGCCTCTGCTTCGCACGGGTCCAACTATCTCGCTATCAAAGGATCACTTTTTCTTTATCTTCCCCTCTACTTTTCTAATATTTTCTTTGATAAGAACCTTGTCCTGACAATAATAAACACAACAAAAACAGAATTAGCAAAATTAGTCCAGCCGTTGTTGAGTTATGCGCTTACCAACACATTTTGCGATCCATTTTTATATATAAAGATAATGAACTAGCTTCCGCCCACGGCTTCAACCGCGTTGTATGTTGATAAAAAGTAACCTACGTCCTATTCCGAAGTGTATTCTATGCCTGTGCCAAATTTCATCCAGATCCGTCCAGCAGTTTTGGCGTGATTGAGTAACAAACATCCAAACATCGTAACTCTCGCATTTATAATATTAGCAAGTATTAATATAAGATTCTTTTTGACCGAAGTAGCCCTGAGATTAAGACGCTAACTCCTCATGCATGAGGATACGGATCCTGGGAACCTGGCAAGTACCAATGTGACTTTTTCCGAGGTACATGTACTTTCTATGATTATTTAGACACCACTGACATACGGTGAAGGTAAACATCGTGAGGTAACCTGGACTTATAATTTCTAATTATAAGTTTGAAATCGTCAACCCGTATTGAGCAAGCGTGGTGATTAATGCTCTAACCTTCTCCGTGTGAGAGAGGCCTTTGCTCAGCAGCACTTATAGGCTGACGATTTTCCTATCTCAGAGAATACTTAAGTGTGGGAGAGCCATGCTTCGGCGCGAATGGGTCAGCTCGACCGGAGTGATACCACGGCCTCACAGAAAACCGGCATGTAGTAACACTTTCGAGACCTCCGCCCAATCCTTCTCCCCCTACCATCAATCCTCAAATTCCCTATCCTTAAATCTCTAATAACCCCCTTTGATACTACGAGTATCCATGGACGGCGCAGATTGCTTACCATCAGGTAATCCGTCTGCTCGTTGCCTCATTGCAAAATACATACCAGGCTTAGAATATAACACAGGTTTGATGACGCTAGGTGGCGCTAGTGAACTGTTCTGCTGGACTTGAACCTTCAGCTGCTGGGCGGTCGCGGCCGCAGCACTCACTCCACTCTTGGAGTCTCCCTTCATGGCTAGGAGCGCTCTCTTTCGCTCTTCAATTTCCTTTTGAGCGTTTGCCATCATTAACTGGAAGGAGAAAGGAAAACAAGAGTTTTTATTCTGATCTTGATCATACCAATTCAAAGTCCAAATCATTTATTCCAACTAAACCATAAATAGGTGATGCTGAAACGTCAAAATAGAATAGTAGTCTGTCAGTCTATTCGTCAGTGAAGCTAGGTGCTCCTATATCCTCTATTCTGGAGAAGAACGAGTAAGAAACGCCATTGTTACTCTTTTTTTTTAATAATATTTCTTTTACAAGGAGTCGGGAAATTGCCTATTGCCGTGCTGCGCCAAAAGCGCGGTAAATTTTTGAGCTTGTGCACCCGCAACCAACCAATTCATACATTTGTATCTTGTTGTACTGTAATTAACCGACTTCCAAAAAGAAGGGAGGTTCTCAATTCGACCGAATATATATTTTTAAATGCTTAAACTTTCATTATTTAAATATGTAGATATTTTTTCTTCATTTAAATCTACATTTTGGAATGAGCATCTAGATTCACTGACGCGAAAAGTGCCTGCCTATATTTTTTATTTGAAAAACAGTCTGTGAAAGTATTAGTATTAACAAATTATAACTCCGCAAAAATGAGTCGCTTCCATCGGAGCAATACTACGGGCTCGCAGAAAGAATCACAGCATTGTGTTTCGAAATGCGAGTGAGGTTACCGGAGGCCCAATCCTAATCCCAAAAAGGACGGTAATATACTCTTAACTCCACTGTATGGTATTACAGGTGTCCATAAGCGGCGCCGATTGCTTACCATCAAGTCATTCGTGAAAAAAATATCGAAACAATATTCTAAAACAGAAAAACTTCCCACCTTAATCCTATCAGCACTTAAGACAGCCATCTTCGACCCAACAGTTTCTCCGTCTGGCATAACCGCTAAAGCCTCAACTCCATTCTTCTTCTCTTCTTTCTTATCGTCCTTCTCCTCCTTCTCATCATGTCTAGACCTTTTGACATCCTTATCCCTGTCAGAAGACTCATGTTTACGTTTCTGGGATTTGGAACTTGAGACCAGTTCTTGTGCAAGAGCGATGACTTTGTCAGCTAGTTTGCTTGCTTTCTTTGAGTCTATATGCGCTGATATCTTGTCTATGATTTTCCGCCTTTCGTATCTGAAATTTTATGGGTAAGCATTAGTCTAAAATAAGATTATAGAGAGATATGCAAGTTTTTATGTAGGGGTATCTTTGGAACCGCTGGTCGGATTTCCAGAATAGGCTATAGATTATACTTGATTTAGATAACTTTGGATGAGCTATCACTTTAAAAGTTTTTTCAATTCCGAGATACATTACTTTTATATAGGTGAGAGGCTATTTATGCATGTCACTACTATTACTACTGGCGCACATGTCAACTTAAAAAAAGCTCTGGGAACTAGTTTCCATAAGACCACAGCTACGCATTCTTATGAATGAGTCCTGATACGACTTGAAACTAGTAGAGCCTTTTATACAGGGTGTAAGGGACAGCCCTCCACAAATTAACAGGGTGCATTCAGCTCCTTATTCTGAATCATATTCCAGTGAAAATTCTTTCAGGAAAATTTTCAATTTTTTTTTTCGTTTTTTCAGTTCCTACACCTCTATTTCAATGTATAATTACATTCTATGTATGAAGAATAACATTAATGTAAATAACACAGCTAAAACAAAAAAATACGCAATGGTTGTGTGAATTCTGTAAAGAACTACGCATGAAATCAGCTGTTCAATTTCTACCTAGCGCGAGTCGTTTGAACTCACCGCACCGCGGTCACGGCGCAGCGGCTCGGCGCCCCACCGCGCCGATCGCCGCGCCGCGCGCCGTAGGTATAATACCTACGATCCCGTCCAACGTACAGAATAGCTGCGTCCCTTTCTATCGCCCCGCCTCCGCGTCTCCCCGTCTCCCCGATTCTTTGCACAATGTTTGCCCGATTGAACCAGTGTTGCCAATTTTTAACTTTTGTTACCTCAGGTAGTAAACGAAAATGTTAGAACTAGCGAAATTTATCTAAAACTTGAGAACTCCTTTGCATTCATAATTACGTTGATGAGATTTTCATTAATCAATTAATGAAAATCTTGTCGCGCACATAAATTGAATAAGAAATAAATAAAGATTAGTCTAGTTTTAATTTTAAAGCATTTACAAATACTACCTAATTTATTAATTGATTGTTCTTTTTAAGCGATTACTGGCTAGTTTTTAAACTACTTACAGATTTTTACATGGCTTCACAATAGCCATGAATTGATAGTCGAGCCAGAAATTAAACACAATCTCCCTGGAATGGAAGCACAGCTTTCTATCACACTGCACTTTTATTATTCTAAATTAACTAAACAATGAAATTAGAATTAAATTGATTTAATCAATTCATTTCTCTACAAAAAATAACAGAAAGATAAATTACGACCATGCATAATTTTTTATTTTTTACCCCGAAATTTTGTAATTTTCGTGTAATTGGCAACAACAGATTTATGTTTGTGTGTGTCTCATCACATGCAGTCGCCATTGTGCCTTGCTGCGATGTTATTGTTTGTGTACCGCGAGCGTGTGTCGGCACGGATCGCTCGCGCATTCGGCTTAAAAGTTTTGTTATAAGTAGTGTTGATAAGTTTTATTAGTTATGTAGTGTGTGAAGTGTAGTGAAGTTTTGTTGTAGAAATTGTGCGAAATTACTACCTAGGTACGTTTAGCGCGCGTGATTATGGGGAGATGATAATGTGTTGTAGTAGTGTAGGTATCCTGACCGTCGCCATCCATCAGACTCCAGGATAATTACTGGTGACTATCAACGCTTGCTAGAAAACCAGCCCATTGTTCCCAGACAAAAAGGCGCCGGAAGACCAATACCTACGTGGATTTTGGAATTGGTTCGCTAAAGTAAGGAGACGCTACCACTTACCAGTGCTTTCCTATTTAAACGTAGTTTAGGTAGGTTTGGACCGCAACCGTGGCCAGCACGATCCCCAGACCTAACCCATTTGGACCCCTTTTTGTGGGGTTACGTAAAAGAAAAAGTGTTTGTGAGTGCGTGTGCAAGTAACTACGAAATGCGAGACCGCATCACAAATGCTTTCCAGAGCCGGAAACCGGAGCGATTCTAAGGTACCTACGCATTTTTCTTTTTTTATCATTTATCAGTTACCATGTTATGATTGTTAGATTTTTTTTTGTAAGTAATGCAGCTATCTTTTAAATAATAATTTATTCTTATTAAAACGTGGCGCGAGCGCGATTATTACATTGTCTTTTGTAAGTAATGCGGCTATCTTGTAAATAATAATTTATTGTTATTAAAACGTGGCGCGAGCGCGACCGTTTGTCTGAACGTAAGGTCGCGGCGCTGCACATAGTGTAAAGTAATAATACTAAAAGCGCTGCCGTTCGCTGCGTGCGTTTGCGGTGGTAGCGATACATTGCGTGTAAGGTAATGAAACAAATCGGTTTAATTGGATTCCCATAACGTTCCTGAAATAATTTCATGTACCGGTCAACTTAAGACGATATACTGAATCCACCCTATCAGTTTGCGGAAGGCTGTCCCTTACACCCTGTATAGAAACTAGTTTGTGTTCAATTTAATAATAAGTACAGAGTTCTATATTTATACATTCTAGATTCCAATATATCTGGTATATAGCAGCCATTTAGAATCTTGTGAAAGCTTAACTTGATAACAAACAATCTATAAAAAAACATGGAAATATATGTATTTTCACATACAATAAATTGCTTTGTTGCCTTTGAGTTACTAATTATAAGTTGTAAGTTACTAAATAGGTCACTTGTAACCAGTAATTAAAGACTAGCAATGCTCTTTTGTATCAAAATATCTCAATAACATATTTTAAAGGACATACTACAATATAGTTACGAAATCGTGAAGTTTTTTTATTCCCAGGGCTCCATACACAATATTTGTACTAGAAAGAACTCTTACAAGTAAGAAAAACAACACATAATGTTTGTAAACCGATCTTAAACCTGTATTTTATTCGTTTCAACTTACCCGCTAGATAGACAAGAAGAAACAGTCGATAGTAAAGAACTATCCGATTTCCCGATAGTTCTGTATATTGCACGGTCCAAGGACGACCTTAGATCGTCCACCTCCCGTCTAGATAACTGCAGAGCCATGGTTCAGAAGAATTTTACACAAAATTATTACGCACTTATAGGTTATGTTACTAAAGTCAAACAAATCAATATTTACTACACGCAAACTTGAATATAAAAACAATAATTAATATTGTGATAAATTATCGACATGTATTTTTACATTTTAGTCGAAGTTTATTGGAATTTCAGTAAATTATTTGCAGGTTCGCACTGACGTAAACAACGACCATTGACCCAGTGTTACAAGTGCTATTTCAAAAATTACACATTTTTATTAAAATCCTTTTTAATTAAAAAAAGGATTTTGTCGTTTACGATGGTAGAAGACATAATGAACTCATTTATGTTTGACGTCAGGTATTATTTGTTATATGGAATTAATTTATAAAGATTTCCAAAGAAGCAAAGAATGAAAAGGACTACCACTAAAGCAATTGCAATTTTACCTTTGGTATGCTTATAGTATTATCTATGGAAACCACTCCTTTACACGCAATATCAAAATTATAATAAATAACTATTAATATGTTTAATCAGCTATAATAATATAATAAGAAAAGAAAGCCTTTTAGTTTCATTGTAATAAAAGATATTATGAAATTTATATTTCAAACAATCAAGCTCGTCTCAGAATTCGGCACACTGCACAGACACAAGCTTTTACAATATAACAGTTACGTAAAGAGAAACATGGTTTCTGTTTATTGTTGAAGTTTAGTGTCAAACGTGTATATCAATACCGCCGTTAGCGATATTCATAATTTATTGATATTTTCTTAAAATACGCAAAAATTATACTACTTACTTCTAAGTTGACTTCATTTAAAAACATATCAAAGTGCCAAGAAGTTTTATTACGGTCAGAAAATAAACATAACCTCAAAATGTCTGACGACGATGATGTTGTGTTGGTGAAGAAACCAAAACAGGTTCATTATGGGTCCCTGGAGGAACAGGAGAAGGCCAGGCTGGCTGCCCTGGCTGCTGCAGCCAAGGAAGGTGCTGAAGACAATGGCGGAAAGGATTTGGGAGATATACAAGTTTCAAGTGGTGAGATTTTATCTGTCTTGTTGGTTTTCAGTTAATAACTTTGTGATTTAAAAGTATGTAATTGAGATTAGGTTCAATTCTTAGCTGGCACATCTCATTAGAATGGCTTAATTCCACTCAAGCTGTGTGTATGTTTCCATACCAATTCCAATTGGAAAAATCAAGTGCTTTGCAAATAAGCTGTTCAATGTTGATTAACTGCACGGTTGGTGCTGTGCCTGGACTTCTGGTTCGATTCCCGCTAACTACTAATCACTGTTCGAAATCTAGATGTGATGTGTTTATGAAATGGTGGTAGTTTAATATTATTAAAAAACTCAATTAAATATAAAGAAAGACAAGATATTACTTCACTTTCCATTGAGCATACAATTGAATTGTCCTGTGTGGAGCTGGATAGGCATGTTGTAATATGCGTTTATAGACCTCCTAACTTACAGAACTTAAACATTTTTAACTCAGTCATGGAACAAGTTTTGCAGAAAGCGTGTTCAAACAGTAAATTCACAATAGTATGTGGCGATTTTAATATTGATCTCTTAGAAAACAATTCTAATTGTGTTAATTTGGTAAGTCTTTTTAAATCTTTTGATTTGTCTAATGTTTTCCTTGAGCCCACCCGAGTAACATCCACCTCGGCTACATGCATAGATAATATATTTTGTAACTGTAATTATTTACATAAGGATATAATAAATACCTTACCATCAGACCACAGTGGGTTAACAATGAACCTTAACAACATCACAAAGGTGCCAAAAAAGGAAATAATGTTTAGGCAAATCACAAATAAAAGGGTTGAGTTATTAAATAACAATTTGAAACATAAATTATGCAGCCCATCACATGATTATGAAGGTCCAAGTGAGATTTATGACAATCTACTGTCCGTGATTAAAACCCAGTTTGATAAAATATTCCCCTTAAAAAGAAAAACTATTGAGTGTAAATTTGTATTCTGTGACTGGGCTACCCCAGGTATTCGTAGAAGTAGGGAAAGGTTATTTGAGCTATATGGTATGAAACCATTTGATACTAGTGAAGCCTTCAGCAAGCATGTGTCCAAATATGCAAAAATATTTAAAACAGTCTGTAAGCAAGCTAAATCACTTTATATTGGCAATAAGATTAAAAATGCTGAAAATAAAACAAAAGCTACGTGGAAGGTAATTAATAACGAGACAGGCAGAAATAAATTGCATAACACGGAATTTAATTTAAATACGGATAATGGACGAGTTAATGCTAATCAAGAAGTTGCCCAAGAATTCGAATTTTTTTTCAAGAATATCCCCATTAAAACTACGAAAGACTTAGAATCATCGCCGGCACTTTCTATTAGTCTTCTTAAAAGAAATGTTAAAGAATGCCGTTCTGGCTTCCGATTTCAGTACACGGACCCGCAATCAGTAATAAAGGCGTTTAAAGACATAAAAGTTAAGTCTACAGAGGATCTATGGGGAATGTCTGTTGTGGTGTGTAGGTCTTTTATAGAAGCTATAGCGCCTTACTTAGCTGTAATTTTTAATAAAAGTGTAGATCAGGGTGTTTTTCCAAATTTGATGAAACTTAGCAAGGTAGTCCCGTTGTTTAAATCTGGCGATGACAATGATCCCAATAATTATAGGCCGGTATCAATTTTACCAGTGCTTAGTAAAGTGTTTGAAAAGCTAATGCTTTCTCAGATGCTACGACACTTTAACATAAATTCCATCTTTCATGACCAACAATATGGGTTTACCAAGGGTCGATGCACAACTGACGCCGGTGTAGCTCTACTTAAGCATGTTTTTGCCTCATGGGAAAAGTCAAACGACGCTATTGGGATTTTTTGTGACCTGTCTAAAGCTTTTGATTGCGTTGAACACACGACACTGTTGCTGAAGTTGGAACACTATGGCATTCGAGGGGTATCTCTCAATTTATTAAAATCATACCTGCAGGATAGGCAGTTCAAAGTACAAGTAAATAAAGTGAACTCCCAGGGTACTAGCATATCTATGGGCGTACCACAGGGCTCAATATTAGGTCCTTTCCTGTTTTTAGTGTACATAAATGATTTACCTCATTTATTTCAACGTGAACCGGGAATGGTATTATTTGCTGATGACACATCGTTGATTTTTAAAATAAATAGACGGACAGATAATTATGACGACGTAAATAATGCTATAACGAAGGTTCATAATTGGTTTACAATTAATAATTTAGTCCTAAACGACAAAAAGACTAAATGTATACGATTCAGTTTGCCAAATGTTAAAAGTAACGAATGTGACATATTATTAAACGGTAATAAATTGGAATTTGTAAAACAAACTACTTTTCTGGGTATAACCATAGATGACAAACTACAATGGGGGCCCCATATCACATCTCTGGCAGGACGGTTGAGCTCTGCAGCATTTGCTGTCTGGAAGATCCGACAGCTAACAGATGTGGACATTGCAAGACTGGTGTACTTCAGCTACTTTCATAGCATTATGTCGTATGGCATCTTGTTGTGGGGACAGGCTGCTGACATTGAGTCTATCTTTGTCTTGCAAAAGCGTGCCATCAGAGCTATTTACAATCTAAAGCGTCGTGAGTCTCTTAGAGAAAAGTTTAGAGAGATCAATATTATGACCGTGCCATGTCAGTTTATTTATGAAAACATTATGTATGTTAGGAAAAACTTAAAAATATTCGATAAGGTGTCAGATAGACATAATTATCAAACTAGACATAGAGATAGATTATGTCAGCCATTATTTAGATTGGCAAAGGTACATAAGTCGTTCATGGGATTCTGTGTTAAATGTTATAACAAAATCCCAGGCGAAATACAACAATTAAATGAAAGAAATTTTAAATTATGTGTAAAGAAAACTTTATGTAGAAAAGCATACTACACACTGAATGATTACATTGTAGATAAAGATGCTTGGAGACATGCTGGTCCTGCTCCACAGGATAGCAAACGTACACCAAAATAAATAACGTTCCAATGGATTTTGCTTGAACGGGACTTCTTCATTTTAGTGAAATTGCATTATATTGTATAACTATAACTTGATAAATTTGTAAATGTGAGTGCCCTGTAACCTATTATAATTGGTTAGACTAGCAGAATGTCGGTCCTTATAACAGCTTGGAGTTGTCATGCTCACTGAAAGGTCACACTGGCGGTGGCATGGGCACTGGATCGCTTAATTCCCTATAATATGGTTGAGTTGGGCGATGCTGGTGTACGTGTCATGCTCGTGAACGAGCGCCGTCAGTTGGGACTGGTCAGCTCCAGACTGTCTATTGTCCTTAAGGTTACTTAATTTTTATATTTGAATAAATATTAGTGTTACACTGTTCTCACATAATTGAACCAACTGTTTGTAAAAGGAATCTGTATGTGAAACTGATTTAAAAAGAGTAACCATGGAGTTTCTTGCTCGTTCTTCTCCATCGGAATCTACACTTTGGAACGAGCAAATAGCTTCACTAAGAGGACTGACCGACAGACTGACACTATTTTTTATTTTAAATTTTGTTTGACGTTCAAAAGTGCCTGTAAAGGTCTAATTGGAATAAATGATTTTTGACTTTGACTTGACTTGACTTAAATTGTATGTTAATCAAAAGCCTTCTCCGAAACTGAAAGATGTTATTGAAAAAAAAAATTGGTATTATTTCATTATATCCTCAGAATATATGGAGCTCGAAGAGGAGATGTCTCGGGACAAGAAAGCTCTGCTTGAAGAGTTTGAGAGGAGACGCAAAGCTCGGCAGCTCAATGTTTCCACTGACGATGATGAGGTAAGCAGAGTCCAGGATTGTTCATACATCAGAAGCTGACACAAAGTCGTCTAACCACCTGAACCTCTTAGATGTACGTGAATAATGAAGCTATAAATTTGTTTTTGTAAATAAGCCACAAAAAGCTCTTTTACACATCAATATTATATAATAACTTTTGTGTTTCATAGTAACATAATATAATTATGTGGGTATTAATCTGAAAAGTTATTGTTTAAATACCTTGGAAGGCTTGATTTTTCGACCTGGTTTACCATGACCTGTGTACTACACTACACAATAATTACTTTTCGTGTTAATACCCCCATAATTATATAATGTCAATGCTATAAATATATTTAAAAAAAACTCAGAGTAGGTGGTTCGGTACTGTCTCCCTTACGCCACAGCTGCTGCAGGAGACATTCCTACCGTCGGGGATCGCGCGACAATTTCTGTTTGCCTCTGGTCGGTAGAATCCGAGCGTAAGAGGGCCACATAGCGTTCCACACGCGTCTCATAGAGCCATTAGACCACCACAGACGTGGCCCTAGGGAAGCACTATAATATACCGCGGCCCCGGAGCTGAACAAGGGATCGAGTGGATTTTAGTCAGTCAACAGTCTGACACTCCTTCTCGCCCAAACCATGGCGGGAGGAATCATTAGATTATTTACCCCCTCAAACAAAAATAATATAAAAACAAAATGTCTCTTGTTGAAAATGAAATGTGTTCTTTTTTTGTCAGGGGAAAATTCATCTAATGACTTCTCCCGCCCAGGGTGAGGCGAGAGAGAGTGTCAGACTTACTGACTAAAAACCCCCCCGTTCCTTCTCCTGCTCTGGGCCGAGATCGCGGTGACTCATTGCGCTTACCCCGCAACCCCGGCTATGTTCTTGTGGCTTGATGAGGCTGAATTTTATTACATTATTGGTTCCATGGCTCTATTACACTTCCAGGTGCGCCGCAGTCTTCGTCAGCTCGGCGAGCCGGTGTGTCTGTTCGGAGAGGGACCAGCAGAGAGACGCGTGCGACTCCGAGATCTACTGAGCTAGTGAGTCAATGAATCTTATTTACCCTTCCGTGTAGGATAGCCATGCTTCGGCACAATGGGTCGGCTCGACCGGAGTGATACCACGGCCTCACAGAATACCAACGTGAGGCAACCACAGCGTTGTGTATCGCTGTGTGAGTGAAGTTACTGGAAGCCCAATTCTCAAATCTCCTATCCTAAAATCTCTAACAACTAACAAGAGGCCGGCAATACACTTGTAATAGATTCTTTGGTACTCCAAGTGTCCACGGGCGGCGCTGATTGCTTACCATCAGGTAATCCGTCAGCTCGTTTGCCGACCTATATCATAAACAAAACACATACACATAATAAAATAATGTTTTTGTGTTATGACAAACACAGCAGCATACAGATCGCCTGATGGTAAGCGATCAGCGCCGCCCATGGATACCCGCAACAGCAAAGGAGTTGCGAGCGCGTTCCCGGTCTTTTCAGAGTAGTTAGGGATCTACGGATTGACTGAATTGTTGATTGGAGGAGAGGAGGGATAGAATTGGGCCTCCGGTTACCTCATTCCCTTCACTCTAGCTTAGTTTAAGTCTTCCACTGGTATTCTATCAGGTCCTGATGTCATTCAAGTCTCCTTATTGCTTACTAGCTTCCGCACGCGGCTTCGCTCGCTTTGTATGTTGATAAAAAGCAGCCATGTGTTAGTCCAAAGTATCACCTATCTACATACCAGATTTCAACCAAATCGGTCCAGCCGTTTTTGCGTGGAAGATTAACAAACATACAGGGTGTAAAAAGACACTTAACGAAGCCGTTAACTACGCATTCTACAGTTCTAACTAAGTAGCTTTACGCTAAAGTTATCACTGGGAAACGACTTTTATTTTTAGGTATCAAAAAATAATGCGCGCAATGTAAAGCAGACGGGCTTCGTGTCATTGTGTGCGTAGGTTCACAGCCAGTGCCGGATTAGCCACGTAGCAAGAGTAGCAAATGCTACGGGCCCCGCGGATTGGAGGGCCCCGCGCTCAAATAGGTATTTCGTAATTACACCACTTCCACAGCAAGACCTATGAAGAAAATGTTTTGTTTACAAAACTACTACCAAACTGCAAGTAGTTTGAATTTTTTCTTAACGAAATAAACGAAAAAAGACAAAAAGTCGGTATTTTGTATGTGTAAGAAAAGGAAAGCGAGTATCTGTCCGCTCGGTTGGTGCCATTGGCGGGCGAACCGAGGCGACGCGAACTGCGCGCTCGGCTATTTCCGCCTCAGCTCTAGGTATAATATGTATCTATCACGAAAAATGTTGGTATCAAAATGAACAACAATAATTTGAAATTGTACCACATCTTTTAAATTGAGCGCTAGCCACACACAAGTTATGTGTTGTACTACTTGCACTGCACTAAACACAAGTTGGCAACACTGCAAAACAATTTGGGGAATTCCCTGATATTGTCATCGATCGAGCTAGCCGTAACTCGAACAAATAAATTAGGATTCTATTGACTATCAAACAATAAGAAATTGATATACACTTTCCTTTGACTCAATATAAAAAACTACTAAGCATTAAATGTGAACTATTTGTGAGAAAAGTTGTCTTGACATTGCTTCAAGTAGGTACTGTTTTTGTGATTGACGTAGCGCTGTGTGCAATTCATTCATTTATCTTTTTACCGACTACAAAAAAGGAGGGGGTACTATGTTCCACTGCTTGTTTTTTTTGTATATTCACCGATTACTCCGCCATTTATAAACCAATTTCCAAAATTCTTGTTTTGTTTGAAAGGTTGTTATACTCCCGAGAGGGTCCCATTTTCACGAGGTCGGGATCTGATGATATAATCCTAGGGAAACCGAGGGGAACTTTCGAAAATTGTAGGGGCGAGTAGTGCTACAACTTGCCGATAGTCGAACTTGACCTGATGATGGAGCCGGAAGACAGTTGAAGGATCTCCTTGATTATTTGAAGTAGTTATCTTGTGTTTCTTATTGGTGAGCACTTTGCACCAAGATTGGTCGTGACTGCCATTAGGGGTCTGATGATGAGAACGAAGGACAGCTTATAGGGAACTCCTGAACGGTTCACAGTAACTACCTCGTGTTTGGACTTAATTTATTTATATCGATGAAAACGTCGCACCTATATGGGTTACAATGAAGTTATGGAGTAAATCTAATGATGGAGCATCAAGACTGTCGTAAGATCTCTTTGACTATTTGGAGTAATTATGTTGTGCTTGGATTTAAATCAATTATATTGATGAGAACTTTGCACCTATAGGGATTACGTAAGTATATTGAAGGTCTGCAGTATAAATGATGATGGAGACCATTGACAGTCGAGGGAATTCCTCAGCGATTTACAGCACTGAACACTGACTAACTCAGGGCTACTACTATTATCGTGATTTTCTGTCTCAAGTAGTCGTCGTCTTCTCCTTCGAAAACCATTATCCTTGCTTGCTCTGCCAAGTGAATCATCCAAGTCATACCAAACAGCAACAGTATTAGAAAAATATTGATCGGTCCCTCCTAATCATCAAACTAACAATAGCTATATAGGTAAAGGTTACACTATTTTTGTTTTGCTTGGCACCGAATTCAAAATTATAAAATGGTTATTAATATTATTTTCTATTTAACTAAGTGAAAACATGTATTAATTTCTACAAAAATTTTTGTTTTTGCTTTCTAGCTTACTTTTTGAAGTCGTATCGAATATTTTTGTTATAAATTATTTATTCCACAATCGTCTGATCAAGACCTTAATACGGGATACGCCGTTTATGAATCAATATATGGCTACGTCCAAGCAATGCGATCCTAATTTTCAGATATTAGAGGCAAGAGCCAAAGATTTGACTAACTGTGAAGAATACCAGCAACAGACATCACGGCGAATCAAGCGAAATACAAAGTAGGTACGACCATTTCAGCGGCTCTACTACACTCGACGACTATGTTGAAAATCAAACACGTGGACAACGTTTCGAATTTGAGGTGTTTGTTGTCATAATTGATAACGTACTGTCTGCTATAACTAAACGTATGAAGGCATATCATAAAATTACCAGTGTTTTTGAAGTATTTCGACTGATAAAATCTCAACGCAACAGAAGAGATTTTGAAAAAATCGTCAAAGAAGTTCAGTGCTTACGAAGATGATTTGGAGAACGGCGAATTAGTGCAGTTCTCAGAGCTGCTGAAAACAGATGTGGCTACTGTAACTGACAGCAAGAAACAGGAGCCTCTGGAACTGCAATTTTATTAAATAATTCTTTAGAATCGTGGTTCCCAAATTTAGAAATTGCCTTGCGTATTTACTATCTCTCATGATCACTAACTGCAGTGGCGGGCGTTCTTTTTTAACGTTGAAACGAATTAAAAATGAATTAAGGAACACTATGGGCCAAGAACGTCTTAAGTTGAATACCTATAGAGCATGACTTGCTTGAAAAAGATGCTTTCGATATTGAAAGTGTAATCGCTAAATTTGTATCAGTTTTGTTTTATTTAATACCCTTTTGAGAACCGATAGCAAACCAAGGGCCCCTTGACAGAATTTGCTACAGGCCCCGCGCTGGCTTAATCCGGGACTGTTCACAGCTTAGCATTAAAACGCTGTGATAAGTACGTAGGTCGACGTTTTACTTCGCAACAACAAAACAATTCTGTAAAATAAAAATCCTACTGAGATGCACGATGTTTTTTGTGCGGGTCGTCTGCATTTATTTATTACGTACATTACTGTTCGTAACTTCAAACGCGTAATTTATTTAGAAAAATCGAAAATTCAGGTAGTGTTTGTTTGGAAAAAAGTTTTGTAATAATACTTAAATGTCGATTGCGCAAAAAAATAAAAAATAAAAATGCATCTTTGACCTTCAATTTCTCGAGAACACGTGGAGTCCCAATTATGGTCTTAAAGAAAAAAAATTATGCAAATAATGGGTAGAATACGTGGCATTCGGCTTCATTAAGTGTCTTTTTACACCCTGTATTTACAGTCAGGGGTCAAAAATGCAATTTTGCACTTTACCAAATTTAAAATGACCAAAATATCTTTGTAGAATAGAGTCAATGGTTGAGGACTGCTTTAATTTATAGCATAGAATCTAAATTATTGAATAAACTGGCTGTGAACCATTGAACTTTTACTACAAAGAAATTTTTGTCATTTTAAATATGGTAGAGTGTAATTGCATTTTTGACCCCTGACTATATACATCCATACATTGTCAGAAACTGTCACATTTATAATATTAATTATAAGGATTGTCTTTTGATTGTGTTCCTGAAATAGCTAAAATTTCTTCCCACAGCTTAGGAGAAGACGCGATTCACAAGAAACTAGAGGAGGAGGAGGCTCGTATAGAGAGGGACAGAGGGCGAGAGGGCACGTGGTACCACGAGGGACCGCCAGAACTCAGAGAGGCTAGGCTTTGGATAGCTAGGTACTCTTTACCTAAGGCTAAACTCAGGTGAGAATTACCAAAAAAAACTGATTATAAAGTTGCTAATTTTTTTTTACCACCGCTTTTCTTCACGCGGGTGTCGTACGCCCAAGTCATATATTATATCTTCTACCTATACTAATATTTGAAAGCTGTAGAGTTTGTTTGTTTGCTTGAGCGCTTTAATCTTCGGAACTACTGGTTTTTTTTTATTTAATAGGTCGGCAAACGAGCATGCGGATTACCTGATGGTAAGCAATCAGCGCTGCCCATGGACACTCGCAACGGAAGAGTTACGAGTGCGTTGCCGACCTTTTAGGGATTAGGGATTTGGAGATTTAGGGATTTAGGAGGGACTGGGGGAGGGGAAAGATTGGACCTCCGTTAACCTCACTCACACGGCGAAACACAACGCTGTAATTGTTTCACGCCGGTTTTCTGTGAGGCCGTGGTATCACTCCGGTCGAGCCGACTGGTTCGAAGTGAACAATTCTTTTTGTATTTGTTAGTCCGTTGATTGAGGAAGGCTATATGCTATAAAACATCACGCTATGATCTGTAGGAGCTGAGCAGTAACCAAAAACGTGGGTGAAATCTTGAAACAGCTAGTATTTATTCAGTTTACACAATTTTTCAGGCTATACCAGGCTCGCGAGGACCTGAAGCTAGCAGGCAGCGTTCGGGCTGCAGCCAAACAGGAATCACAGAGGAAGGCTGCTGCCGTGGCCATCTATTGCAGCCAGGTAACTAAGGACATATCATCATCATCATCATCATCATCATCAGCCTATAAGTCTCCACTACAAAGTCAGAATCATTTATTTCATTTAGGACTGATTTTTCAATGGTTAGATAAAAGTTACCTAGGGAATAATTATGATGCTGTCGCGTCACAATGTTTGTATAAGACAGTGACAGCAATAATTTTATTCCTCAGATAACATTTATCTGTGACTATAGAAAAATCATCCCTTAGACCCTTACAGGCACTTTTGAACGTCTGTCTGTCCGTCTGTCCTCTTAGTGAAGCTTCGCCGCGCGTAAATTCCAACAAAAAAAATGTAACAAAATCTCACGACAACTCACCAAAGAAAGGGGGGGGGGGATATTAAAAAAGAAACACCCTATAATTGTCTGCGCGGTTGGCGCGGTGGTTGGGCAACTGGCTGTCTCGCAACGTGTCGCTGGTTCGATTCCCGCACGGAACAACTCTTTGTGTGATCTACAAATTGTTGCTCACCAAAAAATCTGCAGGAAGACACTATTCCACGCGAACAAAGTCGCGGGTATAAGCTAGTAATTTATAATGGACCCTCCCTTGTATTTATAATAACCTGATTATTATAATTATATTTCAGATTGGTGATACACGCCCGATTAGTTTCTGCAGATTTAGTAGCGATAGTAAAATGCTGATTACAGCAAGTTGGTGAGTTTTTTTTCTTTATTATTATATTATGTTGTCATAATTCGGCAAAAGAGCAGACGGTTTACCTGATGGTAAGCAATCAGCGTCGCCCATAGACACTTGTAATATTAAAGTAGTTACTACAAGTGCGTTGCCGGCCTCTTGTGGGTAATTAGGGAGGATAGATGATAGGGGGGGGAGTCCGAATGGGTCTCCGGTAACCTCACTCATACGGCGAAACACAACGCTGTGGCATCACTATCCGGTCGAGTCGACACATTCGTGCTGAAGCATAGCTCTTCCACACTTAATATACTAATTGCCCACCCCTGCTTCGCCCATTCTTCTTCATTTAGTGACACCTTACATATGACGCTGGGCATATGACACCCTAAACTTGGCACCTTACACTTTACACCATGATACCTTACACTTGACACCTTACATTTGACACCTTACACCTTACACTTGACACTTAATTACACTTGACACTTTTACACGACACATCACACTTGATTCCTGACACCTTACACATGACACCTTACACCTGACACTGTCGCGACCTCGGCCCAGAGCAGGAGAAGGAACAGGGGGGTTTTTAGTCAGTAAGAGTCTGACACTCCCTCTCGCCCGGCCGTGGGCGGGAGAAGTCATTCGATGATTTTCCCATCACAAAAAAAAATCATCTGACACTGTACACATGACATCTGGCTCCCCACAGCTGGTACCTGACACTTTTCATCTAATATCTACAACCTCATACTCTCTCACCTTACATGTAATACATGTCACTTTACGTTTGATATCTGACGTCTTACAAACTGTACCAGACATCTGATACATGACACCTTACATCTGACTCCTGACACCTGACACCTTACATCTGACTCCTGACTCCTTACATTCCAGGTCTGGGCTCTCCAAAGTGTGGTCAGTTCCGGAATGCACAGCACTGCAAGTACTGAAGGGTCATAAGTGCAATGTCAGCGGCGCCGCCTTCCATCCTACTGCTGCCATGCCGGACCATTTTCAGAGAAAGGTATGTCTTTTAATTTATGTGACGGATTACCTGATGGTAAGCAATCAGTGTCGCCCATGGACATCAGCAACAACAGAGGAGTTACGACTGTGTTCCCGACCATTTGGGGATTAAGGTTTTGGAAATTTGGGGATTGGGAGAGGGATTGTTACCGGAAGCCCGTTGCTTCTCGTCCCCCCCTCCCGTCACCCCTTCCTTATACCTAATCTCTCAAATCTATTTTTTTAGGTATGTGATACAGCAACCAACCACCAATTGATGGTCGGTACCTGATGGTAAGCAATCAGCGTCGCCCATGGACACCCGCAAGTGTGGAGGAATTACGAGTGCGTACCTTTGGAGCTGCTGTAACGTGTAATGTAACCATTCCGCTCGTTTGCCGAACTATCGTTTAAGTATTTTAAAAATATTAAATATAGTGGTAAAATTAAAATTAATCATATAGGAGGGATGAAAAGCATGTAACAAAAAAAGTCATGAGTATAAATGTGGATGGATGGAGAGGGAGGGGGAGACCAAAGAAAATATGGATGGATTGTGTGACAAGTGATATGGAAGACAGAGGAGTTAGTGATAGCGTGACGAGTGACAGGACAGAATGGAAGAAAAAAACATATTGCGCCGACCCCAAATAAAACGGGACAAGGGCAGGAAGATGATGAGTGGTAAAATTAAATGTCTGGTTTAGTTTTTGTTAATATTAGTTCAAAATCACATTTTTCTTTCTTTCTCTTCTAGCTTGAAGAAGAGAAAGAGAAGTTGGCGACAGACAGCGAGAATCCGATGGAGGTAGAGACTGCAGCTGTCCCCGAGCCCGCTGTCGTGATGCAGGATACCGAGGGAGTCTCTGAGTCCTGCACCATGGCGACATGCGCTTACGACGGAACTGTGTATTTGTGGAATTTCAAAAGGTTAGTTATAGCTATTTTCTTTTATTTGAAAGCCGGCAAATGAGAATCGCTCTCATCTTTGGAACGGATCTGCCCGATACCAACTTGATGCGCTTGAGTCTATTGAGAGGCGAGCCAAGAGGATCATTGGCAATGATGCACTTGTCGAGTCGAGACTTCAAAGTCTTGAGCATCGACGCCGAGTTGCTAGCCTGTCGGTTTTCTACCGGTTGCATTTCGGGGAATGTGCGTTGGAATAACATAATTTAATTCCGCCTAGCCCGTTCCATCATCGGACCACCAGACGTACAGCATTGCGCCACCGGTACATGGTGGATGTCCCACATATACGTACAAAACGTTTTGGGAGCACATTCATCATGCGTACAGCCAAGGAGTGGAATTCCTTGCCGGAGTCGGTGTATCTTTAAGTCAAGAGTGAATAGGTTACTTCTAGGTAAGCGCGCTCCATCGTCGACCGCATCGTCGCTTTCCATCAGGTGAGATAGCGGTCAAGCGCGAACCTATAATCAATAAAAAAAAAGACGGATTACCTGATGGTAAGCAATCATAAGACGTGGTGGCCCCGAGAGTAAGGTGCCTGCTTTTTACGCATGAGAGTGCGGGTTCAAAACCAAGTCGTATGTACTTTCTTTGATTGCTTAGACTAGTTACTACAAGTCCGTTACCGTTTATGGGATATTAGGGATTTGAGATAAGGGAGGGGGGGGAGGTTTGGGCCTTTGGTAACCTCTTTTTCAGGCCGGTTTTCAGTGAAGCCGTGGTATCTATCACACCGGTCGAGCCGGCCGATTCATGCCCAAGTATAGCTCTTTTACAGATTTTGTGTCCTTGATATATTTTGTATAATTACCAAATTTCATTAAAATCTATTCAGTATTTTCAATTGATTTTTGACTTAAATTTCTTTATGGAAGTCTTAAAAGAAGATTATGGATAATGTTATCCTAAAAATATTATAAACGCTACAGTGTGTAAGTACGGATGTATGTTTGTTACTCTCTCACGTAAACACTACTGAACGGATCTGAATGTAATTTGGCACACAGATAGATTATAGTCTGGAATAACATATAGGATACTTTTTACTAGCATACTGCAGGGGAAGAAACTAGTATTTTTTTTTTATATGTCTGTCTGTCGGTCTGTTCCCAGTGAATCGCCACTGTGTTCCCTGGACGGCCACAGTCCGGCCCGGGTAGCGAGGCTAGACTTCCATCCGTCAGGTCGATTCCTCGCCACCACCGTGTTCGATCACTCTTGGAGATTATGGGATCTGGAAACTGGTGAGTTATCAAAAGAACGGAATGGTTTTGTTTTGTTTTGTTTTTAAGTGTAGGAGAGCCATGCTTCGGCACGAATGGGTCGGCTCGACCGGAGTGATACCACGGCCTCACAGAAAACCGGCGTGAAACAACCACAGCGTTGTATTTCGCCGTGTGAGTGAGATTACCGGAGGAGGAGCCGATCCATTCGTGCCGAAGCTTATGGCAATTGGATTTTTTTTATGTAATTGGTTGGCAAACGAGCGGACGGATTACCTGATGGTAAGCAATCAGCGCCGCCCATTGACACCCGCAACGGAGGATTTACGAGTGCGTTGCCGACCTTTTAGGGATTAGGGATTTGGAGATTTAGGGATTGGGGGCGGGGAAGGATTGGGCCTCCGGTAACCTCACTCACACGGCGAAACACAACGCTGTGGTTGTTTCACGCCGGTTTTTAGTAAGGCCGTAGTATCACTCCGGTCGAGCCGACCCATTCGTGCCGAAGCATGGCTCTCCCACACTTAAACTATGTTACATAATGTATAAGAAAATAGTTTTAATGTATTTGACTTGATTTTAGCGACGGAGGTATTACATCAGGAGGGACACGCTAAGCCGGTGTACAGCATCGCCTTCCAGGGAGACGGATCCCTCGCTGTTACAGGGTAAATATACATTAATAACAGTCATCATCATCATCATCATCATCATCAGCCTACAAGTGCCCACTGCTGAGCAAAGACCTCTTTTCACACGGAGAAGGTTAGAGCATTAATCATGTGCGAATTATAATGCAGAAATCTGGCAAGTACCAATGTGACTTTTGCCGAGTTATATGTACTTTCTATGATTATTTAGACACCACTGACATACGGTGAAGGTAAACATCGTGAGGAAACCTCGACTTATCCAAATTAATATAATAAATGCGAAAGTAACTCTGTCTGTCTGTCTTTTCTTCACGCCTAAATTACTGAAAGTACATAGTTTGGAACTCGAGAAAGGATATAGGATAGTTTTTATACTCAAAATCCCTATTCCACGCGGACAAAAGCTAGTCATATCTAATTATAAGTTTGAAATCGCCAATCCGGCTTGAGCGAGCGTGGTGATTAATGCTCTAACCTTCCGTGTGAGAAGAGGCCTTTGCTCAGCAGTGGGCGCTTATAGACTGATAATGAGTTTCCTAATTCCTCTGTTTCTCCCTACCAGTGGTATGGATGCCTTCGGTCGTGTCTGGGATTTGCGAACAGGTCGATGTGTCATGTTTTTAGAAGGTCATTTGGGTCCAGTCCTAGGGACTGACTGGTCCCCGGCTGGACATCATCTCGCCACCGCCGCCGCTGATCATCAGGTAACAAATATTATTATTATTTGTATGTCCTTCTCAATCAAAGGACGACAGGGTCCCGGTCTTTTGGGAGGGGCCGGAGCCAATTCGCAGAGGCCCTTAGGCAAGTTTTTTTATGTAGTAACTAGTTCGAAAAATGAGCAGACGGATTACCTGATGGTAAGCAATCAGCGCTGCCCATGGACGCCTGTAACACCAGAGGAGTTACAAAATCATTTTGAGGGTCATTGATATGCCATTAGACAAAGACAGGAGGGCTGATGTTAAGCAGTGGCCTCGATCTGTAGCAGGAGAAAGAACGGGGGGTTTTTAGTCAGTAAGAGTCTGACACTCCCTCCCGTCCCAAGGCTTTATAAGTCATTTGATGATTCCCAATCACCCCCCAAAGATTAAGAAAACATCACGCATAATTTTTTATTTTTTTTATTTTATGTAATAGGTCGGCAAACGAGCAGATGGATTACCTGATGGTAAGCAATCAGCGCCGCCCATGGACACCCGCAACGGAGGAGTTACGAGTGCGTTGCCGACCTCTTAGGGATTTGGAGATTTACGGATTGAGGAGGGATTCGGGGAGGGGAAGGATTGGGCCTCCGGTAACCTCACTCACACGGCGAAACGCAACGCTTTGGTTACTTCACGCCGGTTTTCTGTGAGGCCGTGGTATCACTCCAGTCGAGCCGACCCATTCGTGCCGAAGCATGGCTCTCCCACACTTATATCATAGTAGTTAATTTTTTTGTGTTATTTTCAGACTAAAATTTGGGATTTAAGAAGACGATCAGCTTTATACACGATACCTTCACATACACACCTCTTAAGTGGTAAGTTGCTTTTTCAATTGAGAGGGTTCGATTCCTGTGTCAGGCAAGGCAATATTATATTGAGGATTTTTTTTAGAAACTGTTAGATGTTGTGAGAAATTGTGATATTTGCTTAGTATACATTTTTTTTTAATTTTAATAAATTATAATTATTTATTTCCAACTAAACCATAAATAGGTACTTTTGAAACGTCAAAATAGAATAGTAGTCTGTCAGTCTGTTCGTCAGTGAAGCTAGGTGCTCGTTCCAAATTGTAGATTCCTATTGAGGAGAACGATCAAGAAACTCCATGGTTACTCTTAAATTTTGTCAAAAAACCATGCCGTCGCCCATCGACACTAATAATACCAAAGAAGTTACTACAAGTGTGTTGCGTCTTGTGGGTTATTGGCGATTTATGGATAGGGGATTTGAGGATTGAGGATGGAAGGAAGAATTAAGCCTCCGGTAAACCTCACTTACAGGGCGAAACACAACATAAGTATTGCTTAACGCCAGTTTTTCGTGAGACCGTGGTATCACTCCGGTCGAGTCGACCCATTCGTTTCGAAGCATGGCTCTCCCGCACTTAAACGTAGTTTTAATAGCAAGAAACTCCATGGTTACTCTTAAATTCTCTCAAAATCCTGCAATTTCTATTTTACTGTGATGTTTATATTATTTTATTTAGGTATTTTTACCCCATACTATAATTTTCTTACATATACATACAACACACCCAGACTTGGAACAACAATTTGTTGATCACACAAAGAGTTGTTCCGTGCGGGAAACGAACAGTTGTTGCAACCCAGTTGCTGAGCTACCGTGTTGTCAAAAAAAAATAACAAATCAAAAAAGACTGTTTATATATATATATATATTTTCAGACGTGAGATATCAGAAGAGCCACGGCCACTTCCTTCTGACGTCTTCGTACGACAAGACTGCCAAACTATGGTCCAACCCTGCCTGGCATCCGCTTCGCACTCTCTCCGGACATGATAATAAGGTAGGTCTTCATCATCATCATCATCATCATCATCATCAGCCTCGTCCACTGCTGGACATAGGCCTCCCCAATTGCACGCCACTGAGCTCAATGTTCAGCTCTTCTCATCCAACCACTGCCAGCCTTACGGATGTCGTCAGTCCACCAGCTGGAGGGCGCCCTACACTACGTTTGCCTAGACGTGGTCTCCACTCTAGAACACGTCTACTCCAACGGTCTTCGGATTCTTCGACAGATGTGACCTACCCATTAGGTCTTATTACAGTCTACAAATATTATAAACGCGAAAGTCTGTAAGTAAGGGTGGATTTTTTTATGTGACCATTATTACCTGATGGTAAGCAAATCGGGTTGCCCATGGACTCCGGTAACCTCAAAAGAGTTACATGCGTGTGGCAGGACATTTGGAGTTTAGGATTTAGAGGATTTAGAGATTGGGGGAGGGGAAGGATAAAGCTTTCGGAAACGTCACTCACACGAGGAAACAGTACTGTGTTTGTTTTACGCCGGCTTTCTGTGAGGCCGTGGTATCACTCCGGTCGAGCCAACCGATTTGAGCCGAAGCATGGATGTCCATTATAAAAATTCTTTAAGCTTTATAAAATTTCTTTTTTTATCCAGTATTTCTCAATTAAATTCTTAATTAATTTTGTTTTTCATTACAGGTTATGAGTGCGGATATTTCGTACGACAATAAATTCATAGCGACCTGTTCCTACGATAGGACCTTCAAATTATGGGCTCCAGACCTCGCGTAGACACGATATTAATGTCTTAATTACTATAAAAATCTTCAACATAATTTATCAGGCAATACCTATGATCTTCGCATCGGTCGTTTGGAACTGACCTTCATCCAGCAGCGCCCTCCGACATTCAACAGACTTCTAAATTAATACTAAAATATGTAATATTTTGGGGTGTTGTATAATTTTCGAGTACGCTCGACTGGTTTCGAGCGCCGCCGGGTCTCATAATTAGTAAATATTTTTGCAATTTTTTTATATTGTCGTAAATTATGTTGGTTTGCATAAAAGGTTAACAAAATTCATTCCGGTTTTTGTTAAATCTGATGTTAGAGTCTTATACATTTGTTTTTTCAACTGAAAAAATAAATGCAGGTACCTAGTGTTTTGTATTGATGTGTGTATAAGCTCATCTAATTGTAATAATTATAAGAATGTAATAAATTTATTATAAAATATATTTGTCTTATTTTCCTGTTGATCTTATGGTAAGCAACCAGTGCCGCCCATGGACACATTCAAAGTGAAAATCATGTATTCCAACTAAACCATAAATAGATACATTTGAAACGTCAAAATAGAATAGCAGTCTGTCAGTCTGTTCGTCAGTGAAGCTAGGTGCTCGTTCCAAATTGTAGATTCGAATGGAGAAGAACGAGTACGAAACGCCATCGTTAATGTTTTTCAAAATGTGTTTTACAAGCTTATCTATACATTATTTAATAATTAGCTTTTGTTCGCGTGGAACAGTGACTTCCGGCAGATTTTAGGTATAAAAACAATCCTATGTCCTTTCTCGAGTTCCAAACTATGTCTGTACCAAAGTTCACAGAAATTGGTTCAGTAGTTTAGGCGTGAAGAAAAGACAGACAGACAGAGTTACTTTCGCATTTAATAGAAGGCACTTCTCAAGCAGTTGCAAGGCAGTCTCAAGCCTTTTGGGGATTAAGGGTTTTTGGAGAAAGAAAGGATTGGGCATTCGTCTAAATACAGACTTAGTTATGTAACACCAAGCGTCCCGTGACGAACGTGGTGGCCCGGAGGGTAAGGCGCCCGTTTCTCATACATGAGTGTTCGAAACCTGACAAGTACCAATGTGACTTTTTCCGAGTTATATGTACTTTCTATGATTATTTAGACATCACTGACATACGGTGAAGGCAACATCGTGAGGCCTGGACTTATAATTTCTAATTTATTAGTTTGAAATCGTCGATTGTTATGTGTCGTTGATTAATGTTCAAACCTTCTCCGTGTGAGAAGAGGCCTTTGCTCATCAGTGGACAATTATAGGCTGATGATGACGACGATGACCCTTCCCGTGGGTATCATGCACCCTGCTGAAAACTGATAAACCTAAAGCTTGTGAGGAAAAGAGAGGAGGTAAAATACAGGGAAGTGATCGGCGGCGGCGACCTCTCGCGCCCGGCCTTAGTCGAGGCCATGGTGCGGAGTGAGAGGAACTGGGACGCCGTCTCCTCCTTTTGTGAAGCAGTCATGCTCGCAAAGAGAGAGGCGGCCCGCGTGAGGGAGCAATCCTCCTCCTCACGCCTCAGCAGCCGCAACAGGCGACACTACAGGCGTCGGGGATCAAGGGACGATCTCCGGCCACCGTAAGTACGGGCCTGCGGTCGGCGAGTAAGGGCAGCTCGCCGCCCGACCAGAACCAGGCCCGAACGTACGGCGCGTAGCGTTCCGCGCGCGCCTCAAAGAGCCAATAGACCACCACAGACGGGCCCTATAGGGCTGATGCTCAGCCGGGGTTGCGGGGTAAGCGCAATGAGGCACCGCGACCTCGGCCCAGAGCAGGAGAAGGAACAGGGGGGTCTTTAGTCAGTAAGCGTCTGACACTCCCTCCCGCCTGGCCCTGGGCGGGAGAAGTCATTTGATGATTTTCCCCTCACAAAAAAAAAAAAGGGTAAAATACACCCACGACACAGAAACACATTGTGAAAATTTTAATAATTTTATTTTTGTACGGTTTTCGCACAAACATTGCAATATTTTAACATTATATTTACAAATTGCGAAGACAATTACTAACCTAAACGGGAACCGTATAGACTGAAACAACTTTCGAATGTACACCTAGCCTAGACGGACAAGGGTTCGATGCCCGACCATAACACGACTACAAATGAAAAAAAGTACGAAAATTTTCGAATCGGGCCAGCTGTGTCTGCTTACCTCACATTTATAAGGTTTTAATTCCAAAGTTGTTTCAAAATACATCTAGATTACATCAGGACTATTTACTCGCAACTTCTTTACCGACATTTTAGGTCACCCATCATTTTCTATACCTCAAATCCTGAAGTAAAGGAGACGTTCAACAAGATTAGAACTACTAATTCAGCTAACAGTTAGAACACAATTATTTTACAATTAATATATGGGTAGTAATATTTGTTGTATCGGAAACAGCTTGACAGATTTTGATAATACACAGAAAGCAAATAAAAATACATTTTCTTTATTATAAATGTATAAGGTTATAAGAATGTATGGATATACTTGTGATGCTTCGGATTAAAACTTTTCTTATTGAAAGAATAATATAAAAATTGTGTTTTATTAAAATTAAAAGTTTAAGCCACGTCAAATGCTTATTTATAATCATGAACTTAAAAAGACTGTATAATAAACATCGAAATAATATAAAACCAACTAAAAACAGAAAGTTTAAATTTAAAAACATTCCTTTTCTACAAAAAGTGAATTAACTATCTTTTAAACTAGGAAAGAATTTTGAAAAAGTTTTTTTGTATTTCAGGAACTTTATCTAAAACATTACGCTATAACATATTATAGGGGCATAGCAGTGATTAAACAAAAATTACTACCCACGAAAAACTTGTAACATTAATATTAACTATACTAGATATCAAAGACTGACTTACTTATATATAAAGAAAATATGTACATAGCTAATTTTTTTCTATATATATTTATATAAGAGAAACAACTGTTTCATTGTTCCCATGTGAATTTTTCATTTTTTTTATATATATATTTTTAAAATTATTGTATGTAATATCTATAGTTATGAAATTAAAGTTAATAATATACTCCGGAGATCATTTCGGTGACTCGAAAATAACTTTGTTTTGAATATCAAGCATTTAATATGACAGAGGATACTCTCAAATTTTATTTGTTGAATTAATTATTTTTGATGATCAATGATATTATAAGTAAAATGGTATAGATAGGTTACCTAAACAAAATTAGTTTTTCAAAAACGACACACTGATACACACATGAACAATTCGTATGTTTAGACGTCAAAGTGAGATGGCATGATTCAATAACCGCGAGCGAAAAAGAGACAAATATGAAAAAGTGTGGCTAGTTAGCCACATTGTAATGTATCACTTGCTGAGCGCTTGTAACCTATCTACACCTTTTTACTTATAATATCATTGTTGATCATACACCGTTGCGTTAAGGGCTGGTTTTTAAGACAAATTATATTAAATATTAACGTAACCGATTTTGAATGTTATTTTACAGGTAATAAAGTGTTTTTATCCTGTTTTCAACGAACTTTGGTGGCCTAGTGGCCGACATCATGGGTTACTACAGCTTTGGAAATCTCCATCCAGTCAAATTTAGTCTTTTCTCTACCTATATATATTATGAAAAAAAATGGCAGTTTTTATCCTAACAACGGGGTATTTTTGATAACTATTTTACAATATTTTGAGCGATAACGGCGACCCCGACCTCTTTTAATGTATAAATCAAAAATTCAAAAACGTCCGTTCGTATACTTACAAAAATTTTAAAAAGTTACCCCAAATAATGCCAATTTTTTATTTTGTTACTTTTTAAGATCCAGTTTTTTGCACGTTGAGGTATACTCAGTGTTGTTTACCTGTCTGTCTGTTAGCGATTTACACCTAATCGGATAGTCTAAAATAAACAGAATCGATTTAGTACTTTAAAAAAGTCAAAATTCGATGACAATTACAAGTATACCTTGACGTGAGAGTAAGTCACCATTTTTTTAATCACATGTAGCCTACGACTAGAATTAGTTCTTCGTTGTGGGCGTAGCGACACCAAGGTTAAGCAGAGATGGGTACCGGAGCTGATTGGTCATTAGGTACGCGAGTTGGCGCTGATCCATGGGCCCTAGGCTGCTGTAGAGGGCCATGTAGGGCTCCATAAGCGAGGTCATTGGCAGAGAGTTCTTCTGCATCTCCATAAGCTGCGCTAAATTTTGACCCTGATGATGGCCATGTCCTGTGGGGGAATCGTCTCTGACCTGGTAGCTCGGTATGTTTATCGCTGGCTTCTTCTGAGTCGTGCCAGGAGAAGTATACTTAGGGTAAGTCTCTTTTGGAGGAGTCGGGGTCTTCGTAGACATGAACTTGCCATTACTGGAACGTTTCTGCGGAGGCCTGTTCTTCCCCGGACTGGACGCTTTATTGACTAAAGTTATTTCTAAGTTGGACCCCACCACGGCCTTCCCGTCGACTAGAGTGTAGTTCTTAGTCAAGTTTTGAGGTGTGTGGTTCGGAGATGGCGATGGGGGGACTCTTACTATCTCTACAGCTGGCTTCGGGGGCGACGGACTTGTGGATTTGCAAGTCAGGTCTAGGATATCTTGGGGGGTGGTTTGCGTGGGGGGCGCTCGTAGTGGCTTGACCGGGGCTCCGTGTAGTACGTGTGGGGGCGGCATGAAGGGGTCCTTGGGGTTCCCGTAGACGGTTTTCTCGGGGCCCGTGTTACCGAATATTGAGGATGCTTGGATCACTTTGGGGGGTTGGACCCCGTTGGCGTAATTAGGTATGATGTTGTACATATGGAACAGCTGTGCTTGCGTCATGATCTGATGCTGTACTGTCGGGTTCAGGATCATAGGGGGCGGCATCATGTGGGGGGCGACGCCCTGCCAGGGGGGTAGGGCTGTCACTTCGAGACCCCTTTCTTTGAGAATGTCTAGCTTCTTCTTCTTGACAGCTTGTGGGCTCTCAGGATATTCATCCAAGTCGATGATTTCTGGTGTTTTGGGTTTGTATGGGACCTGGAATGATGAGTTTTTTTTATATTGATTATGGATTTTTTTTTCTTATTTTCTAAAGTATATGGAAAATGTTTCCTTGTATCTGTAGCGCTTGAATTTTCAAATATGAACATTATTATTAGGTGTACATTAGTTCTACACAAGCGCACTTTTGCGCAAGTTAGAACGACACTAGATTTTAACAGTACAAATCTAATTAGTTTACAACAGAAATCAAAATTGAGTTAAAAAACAATTTTGCGCAAAACTTGCGCTACTTGCGCAAACTGCGCTAAAACTTCTAATGATAATTTAACATATGATCTCATGGTGTGTTGATAATACATAAGAATATTTTTTTGAAAATATCTATTTGAAAATGTCTATCACTCCGGTCGAGCCGACCCATTCGTGCCGAAGCTTGGCTCTCTCATACTTGGGTCCTTGAAAATGTCCCTCATTCAAAGTGTCACCATATAACTATGTTTAACATGTATGTCTGTATGTTTTCGCTTACCTCGACGATGTCGTCATCCTGCGCGGACTGCGTGTGTGGATGTTGTATCCCGAAGTTGGTCCGCGGCCCCCGGCCCGCGCCCGAACTGTCGCCCGCCGCGGGGACCGGCGCTGGAATGGAATGAATATCTTATTAATATTATAAATGCGAAAGTTACGATGTTTGGATGTTTGTTACTCAATCACGTCAAAACGGCTGAGCGTATTTCAATGAAGTTTGGCACAGGCATAGGATACACTCCCGAATAGGACATAGGCTGCTTTTTATCAACATATCACGCGGGCGTAGCCGGGGGCGGAAGCTAGTATGTAATAAGTCCCATATAATTTTAATTCTTCAAAATTAAAATGACAATTAATAGTTCACGTAATTATTAGACCAGGAATGCTACTCATAAATATGAGCCCTGGTCGTTATGTAAGTTAGCCATTAAAAAACAAATACTAATATTATAAAGAGGTAAAATTTGTAAGTTTGTATGTAGGGGGTAATCTTTGGAACCGCTGGTCGGATTGCCAAAATTCTTTCACTGATAGGTAGCTCCAATGTTCACCGACCAGCGGTTCCAAAGATTACCCCCTACATACAAACTTACAAATTTTACCTCTTTATAATATTATAGTACAGACAGGTAAGCAAGTATGAAAGTGTATATATAAGTGGAGTACATACGTGTGTGTGTGGGTGCATGTGTGGGTGGTCGCGTGGGTTTGACGCGCACTGCGCGCAGGGAACTGCGACCCACTGGACGGGATAACTTCTGCAATCAGAAATAATATCATATTATATACATACTAAGTGTGGGAGAGCCATGCTTCGGCTCCACCGATTCTTCTCTGCATCACCCAAAGGTCAGACTGGCAGAATGCTTAAAGCATTAAGTCCACCTTGTGCACATTTAGGAGTAAAACTAACATTATCACACGAGATTCTTATATATATATCTATAACCCTCCCTAATCCTTCCCCGCTCCCAATCCCTCGTCAATCCCTAAATCTCCAAATCCCAAATCTCGTAAATCCTCCGTTGTGGGTGTCCATGGGCGGCGCTGATTGCTTACCATCAGGTAGAGTCCGTCTGTCGTGTGCCGGCTAATTACATAAAAAAAACCCCACATATCAAACGACAAAAACCGTTAGGGCAGTTTACAAAATCACATGCTTTTTCAGGCAATCAGCACCATATTTGTGAATTGTGAATGATTTGTGAATTTAAATCATCCAGGGCGCCACACAAACGTATAGAATAAAGTTCATTTAAATCGGTCAAGCCGTTTAGGAGTTCAATGACATACACACATACAGCAGAATAATATATATAAAGATGATAAACTTACCAAATCGGTAGGAGCTGGGCTGGGGTGTCCGTTCATAGGCGCCGCGCGGGTCAAATCCGCCCCTGTACATATTCAATTTTTCAAAGTCAAAATCAAAATAAATAAATTATTTCAAATAGACCATAACAGACACTTTTGAACGTCATACAAAAAAAATATCATAAGGTTAAACCTTTATGTGTGTCAGTCTGTCCGTCTGTCGTATTATTGCAATAAACTAAACTAGAATATAATGTAGGCAGTAACCATCCCATCATCAGCCTATAAGTGCCCACTGCTGAGCAAAGGCCTCTTCTCACACGGAGAAGGTTTGAGCATTAATCACTACGCTTGCTCAAGGCGGGTTGGCGATTTCAAACTTATAATTAGAAACTATAAGTCGAGGTTTCCTCACGATGTTTACCTTCACCGTATGTCAGTGGTGTCTAAATAATCATAGAAAGTACATATAACTCGGAAAAAGTCATATTAGTACTTGCCAGGTTTCGAACCCGTACTGACGGTGTAGGTTTCCTCAGATACCTCAAACCCGGCTGAATCATTTTACCATATTACTAGCTACTCTCGCGCGGTGTCACCCGCTGCTCGTCTCCATTTAATGGGAGCGTGATGTTTTATAGCCTATAGCACTCAGGAACATTGTAGCTATCTATCAGTGAAAGAATTTTGGAAATCCGACCAGTGGTTTCAAAGATAACCCTCTACATACAAACTTACATATTTTACCTCTTTATAATATTAGTATAGATTTAAAAATGAGAAATAAAAAATTAAAACTCACCCATACTGTATTTCTGTAAATCATTCAGGTAGTTCTGTGTAAAGTCTTTGCCCTCTTTCTGTCCCTCCCCTACCTTGACGTCGCCCTCCAACAGTTTAACTGACGGTTCTATTAACTTTTCCACCGGTTTAACTGATATTTTAACCATCTTCTCTTCCTTAGGTAAAGACTCGAGAAACTCTCTGTTCAACTCTTCGGCGTTTTTAACTATAATTTCATCTTTGGTATTAATCTCTCCTGTTTCACAATCGACATTCTGTTTACCATTCTGGTCGTTACCATTACCATTCTTGCCGTTACCATTCTGGTCGTTACCTAACTTGTCGGATTGGTCGAATTGGTCATGTTGCTCGATTTTAGGTGAGGGAGTGCGAAGGATTTTGACGTCATCGTCTCTGAGGGGGGAGTCTGTGACGTCAATGGTGGCTATGGTGTGTGGCTCGTCTAGTTTCCCGTTGTGTTTGTAGGAGGGGGCGAAACCGTTGTTCCGTTCGTGGTTCTCGAATGGTAGGAGGAATCTGGAAGTATTATTTATAATGTAGATTCATCATGTACTAGGCAGTGCTAGTGTAATTGTGTAATAGCTATTCTAGCGCGGCTCCATTTGATCGTAGCGTGATGTTTTATAGCCTATAGCACTCAGGAACATTGTAGCTATCTATCAGTGAAAGAATTTTGGCAATTAGACCCGCGGTTCCAAAGATTACCCCTACATACACACTTACAAATTTTACCTCTTTATAATATTAGTATAGATATACTATAGTGAATACATAGATTAATATATATTTTATTATTAAAGTAACTCGAGTTTTAAAGCGATAATTCGATTAAAATGCTCAAATTAATCAAGAAACATTGTATTGTAGCTATCTCTCAATTGAAGAATTTTGGAAATCTAACCAGCAGGATCAAAGATTGTCCACTACATACAAACTTTATCTTTTTATAATATAAAGTGTTGATTAACTAAGTAAGTAGTACCTCTCGTAGTGCCTCCGTGTCCTGGCGGGCTGGTCCCTCGCGAGTTCCCTCCAGAGTCGGAGGCGGCAGACTGCCTCGTACCCGCCGCGGGACTGCACGCCCGCGTACAGCGCGCGGAGCGATACTGGAACGCGATACATTCATTATGTCAAGGTGTTACACGGACAAAATAGTCAAAGTCAAAGTCAAAATCGTGTTATTATAAACAAAAACGGTAGTTTCCAACTAGTCAAATGTCAAAAACGATACTTTTCTATAAAAAACTTAGTTATGACGTCATAACATTTTTACGTCAAATAGCTTACTTATTTCTTAATAATTAGCTTAAAAAATATCTGAAACTGAGTGTATCGATCGATCGATGAATAAAAGTATTTTTTTTTATGTCATAGATCGAATCAAACAAACAAACTAATAAGACGGTAATCCGTCTGCAAACGAGCAGACGGATTACCTGATGGTAAGTAATCAGCGCCGCCCATGGACACCCGCAACGTAGGAGTTACGAGTGCGTTCCGGGTACCTTTTAGGGATTAGGGATTTGGAGATTTAGGGATTGAGGAGGGATTGGGGGTGGAGAAGGATTGGGCCTCCGGAGTATAGTTATTTTTCAATATTTTATTGTATTGAAACGTCGAATTAATTTATTTTTGACCTAGGAAACTACACAATTATAAAAAACTCATGCTACAGTCAAAGTCGAAGTCCATTTATTCCAACTAAAAAGTACTGCTGTAGTGTAATTCAAAGTTAAAGTCAATTAATTTAAACTAAATTGTTTAACAGTCGTGGTGGCCCGCAGGTTAAGGCGCCCCCCGTTCTCATGCATGAGGGTGTGGGTGCGAAACCTGGCAAGTACCAATGTGTATTATGAGATAGATGTCGCTACACTACTTATAATAAACTTACAATTCTTCAAGCTCCGATCATTCTTGAAGGTTTCACAGCGGCTCTTGTAAAAGGTCTTCAGTTGATGGAGGAACGCGAGGTCCTCAGGGCTCTGTTCCACGCGACGGTAGTCCTCATCCTCCTCCTCGCTTTGAGGACCAGCGCCGTTGCGGAGGGAGAGGCGGCGAGGGGTCTGGAGAGAAGTTATAACATAGTATAAATTAAAGTTCCCAAAACAACATTGGGATGTTTCTGATTTCTATTTGAACTAGCTTTCTCAGTATGTTGATAAAAAGTAGCCCATATCCTATTCCGGAGTGTATCCTATGCCTGTGCCAAATTTCATCCAGGTCCGTCCAGCCGTTTTTGGCGTGATTGAGTAACAAACATCCAAACATCGTAACTTTCGCATTTATGACATTAATGAGATAAGATTGAAGGCAGTCTGTGGCTAGGAATATTGGAAAATGAAGGTTAAATTCAAAGCAATTAACAGCTGAAATTATGTATACAAAGAATTTCTGACGAGCAGACGGATGACCTGATGTTAAGCAATCAGCACCATCCATGGACACCCGTGGCATTACAGCTAGAAGGGAATTAATAACATCTCAGAGATAGAGGCGATTCATCCTTCAGTAACCTCACTCACACGGCCATACACAACATCGTTGGCAAAAATAGTCGGGTCGACCGGAGTGATATCACGGCCTTACTGAAAACTGGCGTGAAACAACCACAGCATTGTGCCGTATGAGTAGAAGTTACTGGAGGCCTAATCCTTCCCCTTCCACAATTCGTCGCCAATCCCTAAATGTCCAATTTCCGAAAAGGCTGGCAACGCACTCCTCTGGTATTGCGAGCATCGATAGCTTACCATCAGGTAATCCTTCTGTCCGTCGTATCGATTTTTTGAAAAAAAAAACATTGTTACACCCTAGGATTGTCTCCTGTATCGTGGGTGAATTTACAAACATACACAGTGGCATATACACATCACACCCAGACCCAATTGTAGATCACATAGTGCGGGAATCAAACCCGTGACACGTTGCACAGCAGCCGGTTTCCCACCCACTGCACCAGCCGTGCAGTCTGAACCGTATATTATGATAATCAACCATGCTAAGCATTAAAACTGAAAAAACAAATAAATAAATGCAATCTTACCGGTGGATCAGAAGCGGTGTTCGGTCTCTGATCATCAGAATCGGAGCGATCTGATGCAGGATCGTGGTCTCTGTCGTCAGGGGTGGTGGCGCGTCGCCGGCGCCCCCGCGGCCTGCCCTTCAGTCGGGGCGCCAAGTGGTTGCAGACAAACTCGTGACCTTCCAGCTCTGGGTACTCAAATGTGTCCTGGGAAAGAAAAAAATGTTAGGCACATCATCGATTAATGCTCTAACTTTCTTCGTGTGAGAAGAGGATATTGCTCAGCAGTGGGTACTTATAGGCTGATAATGATGAAGGTCGGCTAATGTGCAGATGGAATACCTGATGGTAAGCAATCAGCAACGCCCATTAACACTCAAAACTACAGGAGTTACGAGTGCATTGCCGACCTTTGGGGGATTAGGGATTGGGGAGGGAAAAGATTGGGCGTCCAATAACCTTACTCACACGGCGAAACACAACGCTGTGGTTGTTTCACGCCGGTTTTTTGTGAGTCCGTGGTATCACGGTGCAGAAGCTTGGGTCTTCCGTCCTAAAATTTTGAATGCATACAGACCTGAGTACTCTCGTACCAAGATCATTTCAAAAAAACATTGAGAATTTCGAAAATCGACTAAAATAATTATATATCGGTACCTAGGCAAACGCTTGTAACGAAACCATAGCGCGATCTAACTCGATCCTAACGCCATCTATCGAGCGTTGAGACAACTCGATACGGTATACTTTATAATGATACCTTAATGGTACTTTTGATGCGGTTTTGCTTCGCAAGGGTCTAACAACAAAGGAGTCCCTATTTCCCTGCCTCCCCTCAAATTTTCTAAAATTTACTTTCGTAAGAACCTTCTCCCGGCAATAACGCAAATAACAAAAAAAGAATTAGCAAAATTGGTCCAGGCGGTATTGAGTTATGCGCTTACCAACACTTTTCGCGATTCATTTTTATATTATAAGATAGAGTGATTGAAGAAGAAGGTTTATATGTATAATAACATCCATTAAATAGTGGAGAAATTTGGTTTCAGCATACGTGCGAAGTAGGGGCGGGTCGCTACTAGTATTCTTTCTTTCTTTCATTTCTTTCTTTCTTTCAATTATCATTTAAATAATTATCCTTATAATAAATACTTTGTATTGCAAACAACATACCATTATTCAAATAAAACTTTTGTCCAAAATATCTTTAAAAATTCAAAATTCAAATCCTTTATTTGCATGTTAAGGTAGGCACAGCTTAACGGTCTTTTACAGGAGTTGCGGAAAGGGCTATTACTAGCTTATAAAATAATATTAAATTACTTAAATTACATCAGATTAGTTACAATAATTAGTTAAAGTTAAAAAGAAAAAGTTAAAATGTCGTGGTGGCCAGTGAACGTCGGATCGTTTGCCGACATACACCATAAAAAAAATCAAAGGAAAATGCATCATAATCCAAGCATATAATATAGTTGCCTGAAAATCTAGGCACTGCGTCGAGTTGTATCAGCGCTCGATAGATGGCGTTGGGATCGAGATAGATCGCGCTATGGTTTCGTTACACGCGTTTGCCTAGGTACCGGGCGCGCAGTTACGTCGATTGGGTTAAGGTGCCGTAATGGTAACCTAATTTTCGATTTTGAAATTCTCAGATTTTTGCAAGATCTAGGTACGAGAGTACTAAGGTCTTATAAATACAAACACAGGTTTACAGTTGAAAGCGTTGGCGTTGTAGGCTATAGAGGGCGCCACTTGCAGGTATAACTTTATACTGTGTCTGCTGCTAAGCAGCTATAATTCAATGTTATGCCAAATTCATATATTAAGCGCAATGAGGCACCGTGACCTCGGCCCAGAGCAGGATAAGGAACGGGGGGGTTTTTAATCAGTAAGAGTCTGACACTCTCGCTATACCCTGGGCGGGGGAAAAGTAAATGAATGATTTTCCGCTCATAAAAAAAAATGGCAAAATATATGAATTTTCACAGCCAGACAGCTTCGCTGATATGCTCTCAAGTGACTGACATAGCCAATTTTTGTTGAGAATGTCCATCCAAATTCACTGCAAGATAGGACTCCACCGACATAACTATTATAAGTAACCGCGGGTACGAAGAGCTCCTACATATTTAGTTTTAAGACATTTGTGTGCCTATGACCACAGGAATTATTTTGATTTTATTTTATAAGATTATATTTTAAATTCAACAATACTTAACTATTATCACCTTACCTATTACTAACTAACCAACTATTGCCAACCCGCATTGAGCAAGCGTGGTGATTAATGCTCAAACCTTCTCCGTGTGAGAAGAGGCCTTTGCTCAGCAGTGGGCACTTATAGGCTGATGATGATGATGATCACCTTACCTTGCAGTACAAAATCCTGGTGTTCTTAGTGGGTGCAGCGTACCCCCCCAATGCGGCTACCAGGGAGTCTCTCAGCCAGGATGCCTGGATGCCCTCCAGCCGGGCTATAAGCGCCCTGTACCGGCAGTAGCGAGGGTAGGAGAACACCACCACGCCTGGCGCGTCAGCATCCACTTCTGGAAGATGGACAGTACATTTTATTAATATTGTTAGTTTCTGGAAGGTGATTGCGTTGTGGGTGCATGGAGGCTTTTTTGGCAGGGGAAAATTATCCAGAGACTTAAGGTGAGAGAGAGTGTCAGACTCTTACTGACTAAAAATCCCCCCGTTCCTTCTCCTGCTCTGGGCCGAGGTCGCGGTGCCTCATTGCGCTTACCCCGCAACCCCGGCTGAACATCAGCCCTATAGGGCCCCGTCTGTGGTGGTCTATTGGCTCTTTGAGGCGCGCCCGGAACGCTACGCGCCGTACGCTCGACTCTGGTTCAGGTCGGGCGGCGAGCTACCCTTACTCGCCCTACGTAGATAATCTCTCAGGTTTTTTACCTACCTATGGTACTCTTTTCATTATCAACATCACTGAAGTCCAGCTTGGTGTGCGCGAGTGGGGCGTGGCGTGGCATGTCCGCGGGAGGGGCGCAGGCCCCGCGCCATACCGCCCGGAGCCCCCAACGCCACTCGGTGCCAACACACATCCAGGAGAGCAGGTCTTCTGCGCGGAGCACCACCTTATCGTTGATGGCCAGAACTTCATCCTGGAATGAGATTAGTTATTGTTTTAGTAATGGTATAACATCAATTATAAGAATATATGTCAATTATTAGAAAATGTGGTGGTGGGCCGGAGGTTAAGACGCCCGCTTCTCATGCATAAGGGTTCGAAACCAGGCAAGTACCAATGTGACTTTTTCCGAGTTATATGTACTTTCTATGATTATTTAGACACCACTGACTGACTGACTGAGGGAACCTGGACTTATAATTTCTAATTATAAGTTTGAAATCGCCAACCAGCATTGAGAAAGCGTAGTGATCAACCTTCTCTGTATGAGAAGAGGCCTTTGCTCAGCAGTGGGCTCTTATAGGCTGATGTTCATCATCATCAGTATGATGAAGTGATCAAGAAATTATTATTCCGGGTCTAGGCGTGATGTCTATGTGAATTTGTATGTTTGTAAACGCATTAACGACGGAGGAGAAAATCCTAGTAGGAAAAAAACTCCTTTGGAGTTACCGAGTGTCCATAGTCGGTGCCGATAGCTCACTATCAGGCTTATTTGCCGATTAAAAGGAGGTTTAAAATATCCTGAAGATCTGTCTACCCCGTTAATATAAAGACTATATGCTGACATTACAGTATGTGTACATAATTAAGGCGAGCACAAATAAATCGGTGCGGGTTGCCGGCCCGAATTACAGGGGGTGGGGCGGTCGCAGGGATGGATTTGGAGGGCGAAATCGTGGATGATTCCTTAACCTTATCATACACTAGCTGCTCTCGCTATTCAGCTCCATTTGATCGTAGCGTGATGTTTTATAGCCTATATATAGCACTCAGGAACATTGTAGCTATCTATCAGTGAAATAATTTTGGTAATCCGACCAGCGGTTCCAAAGATTTGTGTTACTGTGTCGATAGGAGAGGTTTTAGCATTGAAACAATTAATTTATAACTATTTGATAGATGTTATCTATACTATTATTTTTTTTATGTAATAAGTCGGCAAACGAGCAGACGGATTACCTGATGGTAAGCAATCAACGCCGCCCATGGACACCCGCAACGGAGGAGTTACGAGTGCGTTGCCGACCTTTTAGGGATTAAGGATTGGAGATTTAGGGATTGGGGAGGGGTCCGAGAAGGGGAAGGATTGGGACTCCGGTAACCTCACTCACACAACGCTGTGGTTGTTTCACGCCGGTTTTCTGTGAGGCCGTGGTATCACTCCGGTCGAGCCGACCCATTCGTGCCGAAGCATGGCTCTCCCACACTAATATTATAAACTTAGCATAAAAGAGTTGAGAGTTCTGTAAAGAGTTTGTTTGTTTGAACGCGATAATCTCTGGAACTACTGAACAATTCTTTTTGTGTTGGATAGCCTATTTATCGAGGAAGGCTATAGACTATAAAACAGCCGATGAGCGGGTAAAACCGCGATGGAGAAGCTAGATATACATATAAACATCTCCTCTTTAATCACTCTATCTATTAAAAAAACCGCATCAAAATCCGTTGCGTAATTTTAAAGATTTAAGCGTAAATAGGGATATGGGAACAGAGAAAGCGACTTTGTTTTATACTATACAATATAATAATACCTAGTGATTATATTAAAACACAATAATTATTATTTCATCGCATTGTGTAGTTATTACTATTGCGAAATCTTCGTTAATTTTGAAGCGTACGTGTCATATCTATAAATATCGCTTTCAATTTCTTCACGCTCTAGATAATCTACAAATGTGTAAGTATGTATTAACTATACATTTATAACAAAAACAACAGTATAATAACAAAGCCAATTATTTGAAATTTTAAATTCCTTATCCGAACATTAAAACAATCTATTTCAAACTTGTAACACTATAATAAGGTCCGTGGTTGAAACAGAAGAAGGAAAGAAAAACCATTTATTTTTGCGCAGAACACACATGAACTTAAAAGAAGCGAAAGGTAATCATTACAGGAGAAAAAAGAAAGAAAAACAAAACAAAAACTTAAAATACTAGGTGTTAAAACACAAGTTCTGTCTATGGTCCACAGACAGAATATCCCTTTCTAATTTTATAAAAATGAATGACTATTATTCGTGGACCAAACGACAAGCATTCATAAATTACAAAATACAAATAATTGTTTTGATACATTAAAAATAATAAATATCTTTTATATCTAAAACAATACAATTAATTTTACTACTGATGTAATTAGCATATTTAAAAACAACATACATATTTAAAAATAACTAAACCCTTTTACCAAATCCGTCCCTGTACGGTTCTAAATGAAGGCGGGTGGTGGGGTTGAACTAAAATTGCTTTCGAATAAGTAACCGACCCCCGGATATTTAGGAGAGGGGGTCGTGATACCGAAGCGATCTCGAAACGATATCGTGCGTACTATCCGGGAACGTCAGTATCAGCTGATTTTGATAGTCAGCTGTTTTTATATTTGACTAGCTACTCTCACGCGGTTTCATCGGATATTCGATTCCTTTTGATTGGAGCGTGATGTTTTATAGCCTATAGCACTCAGGAATATTGTAGCTATCTATCAATCAGTGGAAGAATTTTTGATATCCGACCAGCAGTTCCAAAGATTACCCCCTACATACAAACTTACAAATTTTACCTCTTTATAATATTAGTATATATGGAAGTTCTTGACCTACCTATTGATTTGTGTAGTCAATATTCAGACAGTATTCTTTATGTCTATTCTATAACAGATTATAGTCTGGAATAATATGTAGACTACTTTTTAACGTGGTACAATATTTAAGAGCCTATTTATATATTTTTTTAATCTTTATTAGCGTCAAATGCATGCGTTTTTATGTACTTTTATAATGTAAAAATGTCATGGAATATACTAGAATCTAAATGTAATATAATAATCCAAACTAATATTATAAATGCGAAAGTAACTCTGTCTGTCTGTGTGTCTGTCTGTCTTTTCTTCACGCCTAAACTACTGAACCTATTTATGTGTTTGGTACAGACATAGTTTGGAACTCGAGAAAGGACATAGGATAGTTTTAATACCAAAAATCTGCAGAAAGTCACTATTACACGCGAACGAAGTCGCGCACAACAGCTAGATTAGATTGAAAATAAAAGATGGCCGCCCCTCCAGAATACGGCGCCATGTTATTTTAGCCCCTTCAAAAGAATGTTTAATAGTTATTCGCAATTTTGTTGATAATCCCTTTTCCTGCGGTTCTGCTTGGGTTTTTATTTTATTTTATTATTTGTTGATGGATTTAGTATGTGATATTGTAGTAGGTAGTTATGGGATAAAGACGAGCAAAAAGCTTCACTAGAGAACTGACCGACAGACTGACATTTTTTATTTTGGTTGATGATAAAATGTGGCTTAAATTAATATGTGTAATTGAAATAAATGATTTGAATTTGACTTTGAGTTTTGTAGATAAATTTTTGATTTGGTAGGAGAGGTGTAAAAATTTTATTCTGAAGGTTAAATTCTATAAATCGAGTGGAAAACCATTTTAGAAAAATACTAACAATCGCCCGCGGCTCCGCCCGCGTGGATGTCAATTTTACACTTATATCATGATTTTTTTTAATTTTTCACAACGTACTAACCTTCTCTGGACTTCTACGAATAATTCAAGACTAAAATTATATATCAATGGACTATTTAACACAAAAATATTTTAACAATTCGGTGATTTGGGCGTACAAACAAACATATTCCAAGAAAATATAACATATGTATGTTATACATATATTAAGTAATTTATTAACCTATCTGTTTACCCTCATTGGTATATTATTAGTAAGACCAGATAATAATATTTCTCTAAAAAATAAATATTTTATTTTTATTTTAGCACGGAACCCTAATCCGTATTAATATTATGTACAGAACCCAATTCCTAGCGAGAACAGCGCATGGTGTACATTTACAATTAAATTTAACATAAAGTTGTGTGTGTGCGTTATTGTTGTTTGTGTGAGTGTCTGTATATGTATATGTGTGTGTTTACGTTATACAGGTTGTTGTTTTAATTGTATTAAAATTAATTTGTTATTGATTTGACCGAAATACAGATACCTGTGGTTTTTAATATAAATGACGATTTTGTCTGAATGTCTGTCTGAATCTTAATACAGTTTTTATTAAAGGATAGTTTTTTCATAATTATATAATTTAGTATACTACTGTGTATATAAGGGACAGTTAAATGCCGAAAAGGTACATGGAACATCTTCCAAGAATAAACCTACTATATACACAAGAGAAAGCCTACAAAAACGCCACTCCACCATAGCTAAAACAGCACCCCTTAAAAACCATTCGACCGTACAAATTTCTATGACAAAACGAATGGAAAAAAACCTTGACAATAAAATATGTTTCTAAAAATACAATGAAGGTCGCAATTTACCAATTCAAAAATATATTATTTGAGTTTTAAACAGTTGTATTACGTATTTTAAGTAATAGTTTCTCTTCAGCACGTCGATTCTATAAAATTCTAACACGAACTCGCATGTCAAGTCGACATTCTCTCTCACTTCGCATAAGGTTCAAAATGGCGTTAATTTTGCATTCTGTAAGCATCACCTAGGCACTTGCGAAGTGGAGTGAGCTCCGAATCGGCCAATACTGTACTAGTGTAGTACCACACTACACAAAATGTAAGTCGAGATTTATCGGTTTTTATTTTAACAAGTTTTTGACACAGAATTTTAGATATTATGACGTATAAATTGAAATTTCTTATTTTAAGGAATTTTAGGCAGCTAATTATTATAAAATAAACAGAAAACTGTAAATTCAGGCGATGAATATAATCTGTGCTTCGTTTACCAAAAAGAAACTGACAGATAATGTCTTCATTCATTGTTGACAAACTCTTTGTTATTTGCTTTGTATTATTTTGTCCACGTTTGGTTTATTCGTATATTTTTTCTGTTCCGTGTTTGCCGATAAAAAGAGAGATCATAAACATGAAGTAAGTTTTATTACTGGTTGTAAAGTTCAAAAATAATATTTATTATAGAGTGTTTATTTTGTTTTCTAATCAAACAATAATGTTTCAGTCCGAATGAGATACGTTCCTCACACCCGTCGTCATCACAGGTTTTACCTGGCTGGCGAAGGGTTTCTTGAGAACTCAAGGTGCCAGAGAGCGAAATCGGCGCAAGTGGAAGGAACTAGCCGTGTGCCTGTATGGTATAGATGGCACTTTCAAAACTTATAAACAGAGGACCAAGGTGAAGTAAGTAGTGCTTACTTTGGCATGGTAAAACCATTTAATATTCCTTAATGCAAGCCACTTAAAATAACGATGAATCTTGGCGTGCTCCTTGGTTATATAACTTATCTTATTTTAATTTTACATTGACTATTAATAATAATAAAAAGTAAGGCTTTTTTAATAACTCCTTTATTAATATAAATGTCTGCTTGTAGTATTGGTCTGAGAAAAAAGCGCCATAAGAAGCTTAGCAGCTAGGCGCAGGACAGGACTGGTGTGGTGGAAGATGAAGTTGAGTTTTTGGAACAAACAACAGCGAAAAGCTGCAATTTGTTAAAGAGTTTTTATCAATGCACATATTAATCGGTGTTCTCTTTTCAGTATCACGTCACACATCTTCAGTTGCTGCTCCTCCAACATCACAACGGCGAACGGAATTCTCCAACATCACAGAGAGATTCCTGAAGGTGGAAGAGTAGACGATTTCAAATCAATTGGAAGAATTTACAAATATCAAATGCGCAGATCTTGCAAGCATTTCTGAAGAGAAGTCTAGGGAATGATTAAATTTTAGCTGGATCTGTAGTTTCAATCTGGAATGGATTGTGAGCATTGGCAGAGGCCATGCATCGAGATAGGGTGTAACAACGAAGTTGTGTTTTAGTGTTTAAGACGTTTCAACCAAATTTTTTTTTATATTTAAATTAAACAATTTTAACGGGTACTAGCAGTTTTATTAGTTAAAGACCCATCCTCACATATCACTATTTATTTATTTGATTTTAACTCAATTGTATATTCAAACAATTATGGGATACAATAAATTAACTAGGGTCTAACAATTAGGCTCGTAAGCCTAAATTAAAAGAAAAAAATGTAATAAAACAATGAAATCACACGCTAATCAGACCCTAATTGAATTAAAATCAAAATAAAATTAAATAAAATCATAATCATATTTTTTTGTCAGGGGAAAATCATCATATCACTTCTCCCGCCCAGGGTAAGGCGAGATAGTGTCAGACTCTTACTGACTAAAACCCCCCCGTTCCTTCTCCTGCTTTAGGCCGTGACCGTGGCACCTCATTGCGCTTGCCCCGCCACCGTGGCTGAACATCAGCCCTGTAGGGCTCCGTCTGTGGTGGTCTATTGGCTCTTTGAGGCACAATATTTTGCCTACGTCCTAGATTTAAACCTGTATTAGATGGCAAATTCCTAGTTTGCCTCCTTTGAACTTCAGCAATTGTACATAATTTCGTCTCTAATTGTCCTCTCTTCAAATTGCGAGCAGTAATATGCATGTATGTTATTTTAAAATGCTTCTGGGGAATTGGCTTCAGCACCACTAATGGTGTCATAAAGTAGGCACGTTGAGCATATCCTGAATCACCTGAAAAAAATCGAATGACTATCTAGTACTTATACTATTTTAAGTGTGCGAAGGCCATGTTTCGGTACGAATGGGTCGGCTCGACCGGAGTGATACCACGGCCTCACAGAAAACTGGCGTGAAACAACCATAGCGTTGTGTTTCGCCGTGTGAATGTGTGTCAAAATCTCCAAATCCATAATCCCCAAAAGGTCGGCAACGCACTCGTAATCCCTCTGTTGTTGCGGGTATTCATTGGCGGCGCTGAATCCTTTCTATCAGGTGATCCGTTTCCGACCAATCACATATAAATAAAACCTAGTAATTAGACTTATATATCGTCGTTGCGACTTTAAGACCTCTTATGTGTCACTTTTGGCAAAAACTGTTTTTTACGCCAGCCTGTTTCACATTTTCAAGCTCTATCGAATGTAAAAACTCTCATGTGTATACGACGATTTAATCGTCATTTGTTTATCAATTTCAAAATCTACAATGTGATTCCTAATAAAATGTTGGTGCTTAAAATATCTTATGTGTCAGTGGTACACATACGAGTTTTTAGTTCTATGTCACACTCGGGGCCTTTCGGCAATTATTAGATCAAAATATCTTATGTGCATCAGGACAAGAAAGGCGGGTATTTTTTAAATTATTTACCTATGTCACTTTAGATCAAAAGTATCACGAAGACGAGTGAGACAGATAAATCGTATGGTTACTGTCCAATCGTAGAAGATAGATGTCGCTCATTATAGGTATTAATACATTTTGTCAGTGCGTGCAGGTTGTTACTTGTTTCGCGTCGCGTAGAACGGAAGTTCACTAATCAACAAAATACAGGTGATTCTGAATCAAGTACTTCATATGATTTTGGGGAACCTCCAAGGGTGGAGAGCTGTTCTAGCGGTTCCCTTATTACGCCAGAAGGGAACCGCTAGAAAGGGCTTAATGTCTTCAGGATTGAATAATCAAGATGATGTTACTGAAGATTTATTTGATCAAAGCATCAGCATGCTCCATGCCGCTGAAGACCAGGGTATTGCGTCTGAAGATTACGTTACGAATACTTCATCTGATTATAGCATCAGCATACTCCATATCACTGAAGACCTGGGTTTTGCATCTGAATCGAAGCAAGTGCTATCACCAATCTTTCAAAATTTGAGCGATAACAGTGATGACGATCCAGATTGGGTTCCAGTAATTTCGCGGCGGAGGCGGAGTTTTTATCCGTTACGTAGCCAGGTTGAAGAACATTTGGACTTCGATGAAAGTATTAGGTCGCTGTCTGTGCAAGATTTGAAGAGACATGAAAGACTGATTAATATTAGAAACAGGAATTTATTTTTAAAACCACGGGGGATCTTGCCTTTTCTGAAAGAAGATAGTGATAGTGATGACAATGTTACTAGGGACAATGTTACTAGGGTATCATTGTCCCACAATATTGACGGTAATACCTCTGCTGTACAAAGACCACTTCCATGCACCGTTAAAGAGAACAAAGAAGTCTGCGTTGCCGATAATTCCTTGGGTATAAAAAGTTAGCTGACAAATGGATAGCGTGCGCGCGTTAAGAAGCCTGAAAGAATTTTAAACCACGTTGCTCACACACATGTTTAGCCCCAAAATCTAAAAAATATTATCTTTGTGCTCTTGTATCCGACGAAGAACGTGAACAAATTCATAAACATTTTTGGAAGCTCAGGACTTGGCCAGAGAAGATGGCGTTTATAAAAGCACTAGCAGTGAGAAGGTGTATAAGACGACGACGTACATCTCAACAAAGGTCTACAAGCAAAAAACAAAGTGGCCACGATATCTTCATCAATAAATTGGACGCAAAATGCACTAGAGTGAGAGTGTGTAAATTATTTTTTCTTAATACACTTTGCATCGGAGAAGACAGTTTTCGCCGCTGGACTAGAGAGGTTGATACTTTCGAAGAAAATATTGAGGAACAGACTGCCGAAAACACTGCATCAAGTTCAAATATTATTGCTAGGCCAGGAAGGAACGTTGAGTTGACAAGAACTGTTGTCATGGCTGGATATTTTACCAAAGGTGCCGAGCCATTACTGTCATTCTAGCTCGAAAAAAAAGTACGTTGAATCGTTTTTTCGATCTGAACTCCACATGCATTAGGTTTTTAAGGAGTGATGTATAGAAAACCAATACAGCTGCCTCTAGAAATACATTTTTAACAGATCAGGATTATCATCTGTTTTACAATGCATTACAATTTGATCCGGGTACTTATGCATAATTTTCCACAAATTAGGTAGTGCATAATTATATCCACAAATTAGGTACTGCATAATTATATTAATTTCTGAGTTACCCATATAGGGTACCTCAGAAATTAATAGTACTTTGATTTGTATCTTTTATTTTGTGCAATTTTTTGATTATACTGTTATCATAACCTAATTATTGTTTTCTGAGAAATATATATAATTGTTTTTCATTAAAACTGATAGTTTTTTTATTTTTATTTTTCATATGCATTTTTATTCAAAAGCTCTGATGTGATACGTAAAGTGCAACGAAAATCTCTTATGTGTTAATTGAAAACTTTTTTTTTATTTTACTATTAATCTACTTTCAATTTCAACTAACAATAGCAAACTTAAAAGCCGGAAATCATATGGCTGATACCTATATTTTTTGTTGAAGTTGGTTTCATTATATTTTTTTCAGTAGACGGTTTATATCGATTTTCTCATAAAGTTGAATTTTACACATAAGAGGTCTTAAAGTCGCAACGACGATATTCTGAAGTAGGGACGTAACTAACCAGGTAATATATGTTATGAACTATACCATCCATTGGCGGCGCTGAATCCTTTTCATCAGGTAATCCGTTTCCGACCAATCAAATATAAATAAAACCTAGTAATTAGACTTATATATTCTGAAGTAGGGACGTAACTAACCAGGTAATATATGTTATGAACTATACCATCCATTGGCGGCGCTGAATCCTTTTCATCAGGTAATCCGTTTCCGACCAATCAAATATAAATAAAACCTAGTAATTAGACTTATTATTCTGAAGTAGGGACGTAACTAACCAGGTAATACATGTTATGAACTATACCATCCATTGGCGGCGCTGAATCCTTTTCATCAGGTAATCCGTTTCCGACCAATCAAATATAAATAAAACCTAGTAATTAGACTTATATTTTCTGAAGTAGGGACATAACTAACCAGGTAATACATGTTATGAACTATACCATACCAAAGTCCTTTGCCTCGCCGTTTTGTGGGTTTTATCCTTCAGTTGGTCAATCAGCTCCATTGCACATACACGCTCACATAGTCGTCATCTCAGGTTAATAAAGACAAACTTCGAATGGTGCTAGATTGTAGACGCATTTCTTGTTTATCTAAAGCATGAGCTTCTTCTAACAAAGATTTTACCAAAAACATTCTTGCCATCGTTATCGTTTTAATAGGTAAGCACTTATTCACTTTGTTACTTTCAAAACTTAATTTGAACACTATCTAACTATTATTTCTTCCATTTTCACTCGTAAAATAGATACTTTTAATTTGACATTTTGAATCTTGTTCTAGTTCGAAGTGAGCGTCGAAGTGACCGGTAAATTACATTATAGAATACGATTTTCAACGTTATCTCATACTTTATCTGTCAAAATGTTGCGGTCAATTTAGTTCAACTCGTAAACACACTCGCAAGTGTAGCGCTAGCATAGATTCGAGTTAGGAATCGAGTTTTAGAATGCCAATCAAGAAACTCACCGCGGATTCAGATTCGAAGTTTAGAATGAAGTCTTACAGAATCACACCCCAGGTACCAGGGTAGAGACTTGGAGAGCCTACCGGTGTATGTTATTCCAGACTATAATCTATCTCTGTGCCAAATCACATCTAGATCCTTTAGTAGGTATGAAAAACCTATTAAGTTGGATAATTAAAAAAAATAGAGGCCTAAGTTTATTTATTTTTTTTGTTGTAAGGAAAATACTAGTTGGTGCGTACTTAGATTTTACTTACTGAGTAAAAAAATACACTAAAACGTGACGTCACACAGTAATTGTAACCAACATGTCGATTTTAGGTATGTTATTCCATTGTTTAGTAAAGTTTTTTGGTATTTTTAATGGAATAGGAGGCAAACGTGCAGACATATCACCTGATGGTAAGCGATCAGCGCCGCCCGCTGCGACACCGAGGAGTCAGAAGCGTCACCGGTTTTGTAGGTCAAAGTTATATTATTTGCACTTTTCTATACAATAAAATATTTAACATAATCATTCTTCAGTTCACTAATTAACCGATAGCCTTAAAATGAAACAATCAGCCCTAGCCTAAGAATATGTTACTTAACCAACCAGTCATGACAATGATTCTGACTTATCATCATTTATATTCGTAGGGAGCGACCCTTGCCAAACAGAAGACCGTATTAAAACGCAAAATTATCATTTTTCAATACTAGGTTAAAAAAATATTATCTAATCTCAAGAAATAAGTTAAACTCAACTAAAATTGTATATTTCGGAGCTAAACTGTCATTCGATATAGTGTGTGTTTGTGTGCATGTGCGTGTATGTATGTATGTGTGTGTGATAGTAAGATTATGCCTATGTAGGAAACAAGGTGAATAGATACAGGCTGATGTTTTTTGTTTCGTTTTTTTTTTCATTTTATTTTTATGCTTATTGTAGATGTCTTTTGGATATTTTATTTTTATGTTATGTGCATCTGTGATCTATATTTTCATTTAGTTTTCATGTTTTAACTTTTTATGATAATTTACTTAATAATATTGACGGCTCCTTTTTTAATATGACTACATATCCATTTAAATTTAAATTCAATGATTATCGTAGAGAAACATTGACATACATCATCATTCGTACAGTATTTTATAGATCAAAATTACATTTATGAAATGACACATTAATTTCAAATGACTAATCACCAAATAGGAAATTCAAGCTCAAACAATTATGAACCTATAAAAAGGTAACTCTGAAATAAATCGATACTATACCTACACAAATAAAGGCAATTATTATTATTATTAATAAAAACGATTTAATATTTTAACAACACGCTGTACCATGTCACATATGACGCGCACACATAGACACGCGCACGACCACATACACAATTGATAGCGTTCGTCGGATCTATTCGGTGCAACGCCCCGGGGGTAAAGCTGAGTGTACACTCGAAGAGGAATTATTTCGTTTTTTTTTATAATGGCTGCAAAATTTTATTGCTAGTTGTTGTTTTTATAGTAGATAATATTGTATTCTAAATAATTATTGTAAAAAAAATAAACACTTCAATACATAGTCTAAAATAAAATCGCTCTCTCTGTCCCTGTATCCCTATGTATGCTTAAATCTTTTAAACTACGCAACAGATTTTGATGCGGTTTTTTTAATAGATAAGAGCAATTAAATTGGGTGGTTTATATCCATAATAACATTCATAAAACAGTGCAGAAACTGAGTATCAACATTGACACTGTGCGTAACCAAATTCTTATTAATTATATAAAAATATACTTACACATTATAATAATTGGGTATTAATTATTCATATTATATTTTAAACTCTTATTTCTTATTAAGTCCGAACTAATTAATCCGAATTGGGCAAGCGTGGTGATTGATGACCATTCCTTCTTTAATCAGCAGTAGAACAATAATAGGTATTAAAAGGAGGCTATTTTTAAATAATGTGTAAGTTAAAAAATAACGCCAATAAAAATATACTGACTCAAAAAACCATAAAAAAGATATGTACCTACAGTGCTATAAATAAAGTATAATAAATTAAAAAATTAAAATAACTAGTTCGGTTTTAACTTGATAAATTAATAGTTATGATAATATAAGCAGCTAGATTAAAAAACTAGTATAATGAGTTCGAAAAAAAAAACTTGCATTTTTTTTCGTATAGCCATTTTATATTTTGATTTTTTTTACCTTTATTGGTTTTTTTATGGTGTTTGACATTTAAGATTCTTTGTGATAACCTTTTTCTATATATTTCGCATTTAAAAGTAGTTTCAGATAAGTTAAAAATAGATTTACTATTGAAAAAAATATAAAGGAGGTTTTTTGCTACTTGTAATTATAATTTTTAGGTTATGAAATATTATTAAATTAAGTGTCTTAATTATGATTTATTCTTATTTAGCATTTACAAAGTAAATTATTAATTTAAGTTGCATTTCTTATGATCGATCAATTAATTTATGTTTTTTTATGGTTTTTAACATATTTCATACATACAAGGTACGTTTAATCATTAATTTTTGTTTAACTTCTTAAAAATTCCTAAATCGCCTCTTGCAATTATTGATTCGTATGATTTTGACGTTCAAAAGTGCTTGTAAGGGTCTAATAAAATTGGAATAAATGATTTTTGAATTTTGACTTTTGATCTTCAATTTCATCACATTTTACAAAACGTAAAACAACCTAAATGCTGAATACATAATGCTGCTCTTTTGTCAGTACAATTAAAATGAACAGTTTTTTTTTTTAAGAACACTTATTAAATATAATTTGCACATACCTAAAAATTTTTTTATTAATAAATATCAAATAAACACAACTACTACACAAAAAAAACGTCACAATCAATATTTTTGTTCCCTATTTTTTTCACATAGATATACAAACAAAAAAATACTAAAAAACGAGTTCAAAATAACAAAATAAGGCTTAAAGTCGCCAGTGTGTACACAACCTAACCGACATAAATTCTCAATAACACGAAATGGCGGCGCGGGGTCGCGGGGCAGGGTAGCACAGGGACGCACTCCACACATTATAATATTATTTAACATTTTCAAGTTTTCTTTGTTCATATTTTTGTAAATTTTATTTTATTTTATAGACGTACTGTCTATTTTTTTTAAATTTCTTATCTTTATGTTTATTAAATACCATTTATAGTAATGATTTTTGTTTTGGGGGCAAATATGACAAAATATTGTTTAGTTTTTTTTTTCAAAAATTAGTGTTATCGATTTCTTTATAAGCTTCCATAAACCACACCCCAAAAGAACGCGTTCGCGCCCCATTTTTGACTAGAATTACCACGATTGAAAACATATAACCAACGATTATACGTTATATATTTTTTAAACACGATACACATAAAGACAAATACCGATTCATAAAAATATCGATGAAAAACAAAAACAAATTCTAAGTCATTTCTAAATAAAATTTAATACAACTATCTTCACTTAAATGTTTATTTATCAATAAAATTCTCTTCGTAATACAGTAATATACTTAATTAATAAATAACATTGTCATAAATTAATATATAATTATAATGACCACAAACAGGTTCCTTCAAGGTCGAACGAATCATGGATAGTCAACATCATCATTGTAATAATTAAACGTGTGTACGGAGTGTGAGTTGAATATGTGAATGTGGATGTCTCGGCAACATACAATCATACAACATCCAATTCATAAAATATATACACCCACGCGGTGTCACCTGCTGCTTGCGAAGCTTGATACTTTAGGTATAGATTTATAGTTCCAAAAATGTTATGAGTATAGATGAGTAACTTAACTAGTTTTAGTTCATGACTTCTCTTGTGTAAATGAGAAAGAAATACATGACATGTTTTCATTAATTCCTGTATCAAAATCTATACTAAGTATACTTAATAATTATTATCATAAAGTTGAAGAGTTTGTTTGTTTGACGACCCTAATCTCCGACACTACTGGTTCGAATTGAACAATTCTTTTTGTGTTTGTTATTCCATTTATTGAGGAAGGCTATATGATATAACATATCACGATAAGGTCTGTAGGAGCCGAGCAGCGCGACAGTAGCTAGTGTATTGTAATACTGTGTATATAGTGTATAAAACTATCTGGACATAAGGAAAATATTTGAATTTAAGTCTTAAAATTGTTTAATGGAAAGATTATGTTTATCAATATAGAAATGGACCGCCTTTTTATAATATTTCTTATTTAGCAAAGACAAGTTTGTATAAAAGAAAACTTTTATACATCCGTCAGAACGATGTTTCAGGTTCAGTTATTTAGGCGTGAAGGAAAGACAGACAGTCAGACGGACAGAGATATATTTGCATTTATTATTGCAGAAGTAGAACGGTAAAGACTATTTTGTATTCATCTTGATTTGTCTATATCAAATATTATAACTTAAAACTTGAAGACTGTTATTGATCAAGGTCACCTTTAGCCATGATCATTTTTTTATGTTTTAAGTCTTTTTTATTAATTCGTTTTTTTGTGTTACAGATGCTATTAATAGAGTCCTTTCTATTAAAAAACTCCTTGCGTAGTTTCAAAGATTTAAGGGTACATAAGGATATAGGGACAGAGAAAGCGACTTTGTTTTACACTATTGAAGAAAAATCAAAAAAATATCTTCTACATATTTTTCGTTTTACCAATTACCAATAATCCTTAATGTAAAATATTTAAAGAACCTTATAACCGTCTCATTTATCGATGAGAATCAAACAGAAATTGCAGCTGTGTTTACACCTGTCCTTATAATTCAATAATGAATTTGATCTTAAAATCGTTCCATATTATTATTTCGAATACCGCCTCTTAGCATATTTATTGATAAAGCGTTGTATGTAAGTATTATTAGGATGATGATTGATGTGTGACGTTAATTGTTAAGAAGATAATATAGATAAATTAATTAAGACTCGATAGGTATTTCCAATATTAATAACGAATTTAAATAATTAAATAAAACTCTTTCTTTGATACCTTATATAAATTATTTACAATAGTAGGATCTTTTAACTTTGTTTTTTTTTTCAGGAGATTATAGGTTGGTAGTGGAGTTTATTTATATTTTTATTTGTTTTGTTTTAGATACTGAATTTACCTACGAAAACAATTTAAGACAACGCTACGGTCGACAGGAATATTGAGTAGGTTTTAAAATATATTTCCGTCACATATATATTTGCGAAATAGATTCATATATATTTTTGTTATTATTAAACCTGAAATAAATATAAGTAGGTCATATTGGTGCTTGTAAAACATTTTTATTGGTTATTGTTTTATTACACTTATAGGTAAGTACATAAAATACATTCTATACAATGTTTTATTGATATCTTTAGAATACTGTCATTTTAAGGTTCTGTTTTACAATGTTTGAATAGTTACACACAGAATACTATATTTTATCGGATATTTAGGTACGAAATGTTATTAATAAAGTGTAATCAGTGGAAAATACAGCATCACTTGTCGAAGATAGAAAACTACCGACATCGATTATATGTCGAGACAAATATTTTTTGTAGAATATAGCTATTAAAACAAGTATACAATCTGTTAAAAATACCACATCCATTCCGGAAACACATACCGCTATATTTTCTTTTTCTTTTTCAAATAAGCTATTTAACTAGTCGTATATTTTTTTTTATTTTAAAAAATCTGAAGAATTATAATGTATTTAAAAAAATTGGATAGGATGGCAAACTAGCAGACGGATTAGGCGATGGTAAGCAATAAACTCCAACGGAGGAGTTACGAGTGCGTTGCCTTTTTGGCGAGAAGGGATTTTGTGATTTTGGGGTTGGGAATGCGAATTAGGATTGGAACTGTGGTAACTTCACTCACACGGCAAAACATAACGCTGTGATTGTTTTACGTCGGTGTTTTGTGAGGCCATGGTATCTCTTCAGTCGAGCCGACCCATTCATGTCGAAGCTTGGCTCTCCCACATCTTATTTTTGTTAAGTGATAGATCGGCATACGAGCCTAGGGATTACCTGATGGTAAGCAATCGGCGCCGCCCATGTACACCCGGAACAACAGAAGATTTTCGAGTGTATTGCCGACCTTTTGAGGATTTAGGGATTGGGGAAGGATTGGGCCTGCAGTAACCTCACTCACACGGCGAAACACAATCTAATTGTAAAGAAATTAATAAAATAAAAATTAAATAGGTAAATACGTATATCGAGGGTCCCAAGTCCGTCCCAGTTGAAAGCAGTGAAAGATGAGAGTCGGGTCGCGAACTGCGACGCTGTGCTCTTGATACTTAAAAAGCTTACGTAATATTGTCAATCTGTTTATGGGTAGAATTTTTTTTATTGCGAAATTATGGTAGAATTCGTTTTTTAAGTTGTGTCTTACACATATTTTTGTGGAATTGACTGTTTTTTTTTTGTTAATTGTTGACAATTCCTTTGTCTTTAATTACCTGAATCATCACATTGTATTTTTAAAATAAAAAAAAATAGGTATTTTATACTTGTACTTTGTAACTGTACGTAGCATATATTATAATTCTAAACTACTACTATTATTTTTTATATTATACTTAATCATAAATTGCCTATGAAAACTATGATAAATAAATTGTTTTGATTTTGAACTAAGTATTTTTAATTTATTTTATGTGATTGGTATTATTAATAGTAGCAGTATTTGTAAGAAAATATTTTTGCCATATTTGTTTACTTGTATGTTTAATGTTAAATACAAGACAAAATAACACATATGGTAGATTGTCCAACATAAATATTACAGTTTCCTTATAAAAATGAAAACAAACATACAAAATCAATACATTTCCCTATTTCAATAACAAAAATAAAAAAAAAGTATCAAAACTCCGCGAACTGCATAAACAACTGCTCACGAAGTTTCGATACTCGGTGCCACAAAGTCGTATGTACCGAATCCAGTAAAATTTAACGATAGATTTTGAACCGTAACATTAAAGTTTTAAGGTCGTTATTAATAAAGTTGTTTGTTTTACTTATTAATAGAAGCACACATAGAATTTGAAGATTAGAAAATCGGGTTTTTTTGTCGTATTTTGTGTTTTTTTTTTGAAATTTGTTTGGTCCCATAGTTTGGTTTCGCGTTAATAATATCGCTGTTTTTCTTAATAATAATGTTTACTACCTGAAATGGAATTGGTATGACGAATATTGATTCGTTTTGTGACGAAATAAGGACACAACATCTTCATTTTAATAATATATTGGTATTGGTATTAGTATAAAGTCTAATATTATTAGGTATTAAGGAGGTCAACGTGGAGGTTTTTAGTCACTAAGAGTCTGACACTCTTGCCTTACCCAGGAAAAGGAGAAGTCATTTGATGATTTTCCCTAATCAACAAAAGAATTATTAAAATGCTTATACGAAACCACTTCAAAGACTTGATAAATTACGTTCATCATTGATTTAATTAATAGAATATATTTTTTGTAAGTAATTGAATATTTTTAAATAATTGGACTGAGATTCAACTCTTTTTCCTTTTTTAACTTTAAGATTTTATCATTTTAATTTTATTTAAATATTCATTAGTTTTTTTGTGTGATACTGACAAGGCGGCTTTCAGATGATGACAACCGTAACGCCAGAAGAGTTACGAATGCGTTGCCAGCCATTAGCGATTAGTATTCCGGAGACTTAAGAATGGGGGAGGTATTGGGACTCCAGTAAACTTACTCGGAAACAACGCTGTGGTTGTTTCACGCCGGTTTTCTGTAAGGTCAGGGTATCACTCCGAACGAGCCGACCCATTCGTGCTTTTCCACACTTACATGTTAGAAATTAACTATCTAAACCGACCTCTCATTTACTTCAAGAACATCCAAAAAGAGAAAATACATTTTCAAAAGCCTGCTCTTCGAATGGACTTGTACCACAGGAATAGCTCCGCTCATGAATTGGACCAACGGCTCACTGCTTCTATTATTAGGATAGCAATCGATACAGAGTTTAAATGTGACAGTGCCGACTGAACCGTTCGGTTAACTAACCGACTTTAACTGAGAGAGGTTATGTGTTACCCTTTTTTGTAAGGGGCAAATTATCAAATGACTTCTCTCGACCAGGGTGAGGCGAGAGGGAGTGTGTTGTGTGTACCAGAGCTGTCTTTTCTTAAAGGGTTCAAACATTTTTTCTATGTCATAGGTCAGGAAATGAAGGTAAGCAATCAGCGCCGCCCATGGACACTGGTAATACCAAAGGAGTTACTACAAGTGCTTTGCAGACCTCTTGTGGGTTATTAGGGATTTAAGGATAGGGGATATGAGATGGCGGGGGGAAGGATTGGGCTGCTATAACCTCACTCTGGCGACGAAACACAACGCTGTGGGTTGTTACACGCCGATTTTCTGTAAGGCCGTGGTATCACTCCGGTCGAGCCGACCCATTCGTGCCGAAGCATGGCTCTCCCACATTATACACCCTATGGGCTAAGTGCTGGCCGAATTTTAGCCTTCGACCACGTCAGCGAAGCCACGGGTCATACATAGTCTTACTCCATAACCTAGTAAGATTCGTCAAATATTAACAAGAGAATGTCTTCAAGGACGTATATGAAGGTTTCAGAATTCTATTCAATAATTAGACTTAGCATCTAGATGTTAGGATTAAATATTCATTGACAACTACTGTCGTTTTAGCTGGTTTCTGCATACGTTTTCTGTAGACGCCAGCTTGATTTAGGTATATAAAAAAATAAAAAAAAAACCTATATAGCGTTTACTAGCTTTTAAAGAAGAAGAAATGTCATACCATATTTAAAGTACTGTGGCGAGACAAACAGACACATTTTCACATTACATTAGTGTAGAGATTACTAGTTTCTGCCAGCGGCTTCGCCCGCAGTTCACAAGTAGAAAGTATCCTGACTATAATCTATCTGTGTGCCAAATTACATTCAGATCCGTTCAGTAGTGTTTACGTGAGAGAGTAACAAACATACATCCGTATACTCTCAATTTGTGCACTTGGTTGTGGGTAATAGAATCAATTACAGATCTTCAGAAGTCTCTCTGAAGACTACTGAGTTAGACGACTAGTCGGAAGACCATGGTATCAAATCAAATCAAATCAAAATCATATATTCCAACTAAACCATAAATAGGTACTTTTGAAACGTCAAAATAGAATAGTAGTCTGTCAGTCTGTTCGTCAGTGAAGCTAGGTGCTCGTTCCAAATTGTAGATTCGAATGGAGAAGAACGAACAAAAAACTCCATCCTCATGATATCAATATATTCCTAGAATTACTAACTACTATGCAATACAAAGGTTATTAATTTCAGAGAATGGTATTGAAAGCTTTTTATCCACGGACTCATCTATCATTTGGTTAAATCAATATTTATGTAATGCGTACTTTTTGGCCAGGGTAAGGCCAGAGGGAGTGTGAGACGCTTACTGACAAAAAATCACCCCCTTCCTTCTCCTGCTTCGGGCTGCGATTGCACCCACACGACTCCCATCTGTATTGGTCTATTGGCTCTTTGAGCAGTTTGGATCTGGATCTGGTCGGACAAGCTACCCTTACACGCCTTCCGCAGATCCGATGGTCGGAGATCGTTCTTCGATCTCCGACGCCCGGAATGTCACCTACTGTGATGGCTGGAGCGTGAGGAAGATAGCTCCTTCACGTGGCAATCCGACTCTAGATGAGTTTATAAAGTGTCATCATCATCAGCCTATAAGTGCCCACTGCTGAGCAAAGGCCTCTTCTCATACGGAGTAGGTTAGAGCATTAATCACCACGCTTGCTCAATGCGGGTTGGCGATTTCAAACTTATAATTAGAAATTATATGTCCAGGTTCCCTCACGATGCCGCGATGTTTACCTTTACCGTATGTCAGTGGTGTCTAAATAATCATAAAAAGTACATAAAACTCGGAAAAAGTCACGCCATGCATGAGGTGCGGACTCTTTAACCTCCGAGCCACCACGACATTTTTAATTTCATTTCATATTATAAAGTGTATCATAATTATTTATTTGAGAACGCTATCCAGGCGGTATCAGATCGAATCGACAATCTGGTCTCCTGGTGGACTGAGTGGTGTCCGAATTCTTCTCGTCCTCAATGATTTCGGCTCCCGTCCATACGTACTAGCTACCAAATGAACTAGAACGCCTCCTACGTTCACGAAGCTATATAAAACCAGTTCATCAAAGTCTCTTATAGGATATTATTTCCTCGCATTAGAAGGTCAATTTATGCTGGTTTATCATAGCTACGTACCAAATGGTCAATTTCCGTCTGTTTGTGACGTAATACTTAATGTCTTGATGCAGCCCTAATGCTGTAAGTGAACAGGAATTAGAACATATTCATCAACGGGGAACGTACGGTAATGAATGGAGTTTGTTGATTTTGTAGTCTTGTTATTCAGATGTCTCTGTCTTTTTGTGAATGAGGGTTTTTTTGTGATGGTTTACCTAAGGCCTTATAGTAGCGTCGCTTATAGATAGCTGCAATACAAAAAGAGTCACAATTACGCAGTTATTGCAGTAGGAGTACGTTCTCTTCTTGAAGCTTTCAAGATCTCGGTTTGGAAGTCGTATAAAAAAGGGAGACTTCAAATGCAAAACCTTTATTTTTAATATTTTCGAAAAACTTGAAATTTAATGAAAAAAAGTATAGAGAAACAGGATTCAAGTGTAGATAAAATTGAAATTACCGAAAAACGAAATTACTAAGCATATCATTCAAGTATCAAGTGCATATAGTCACGGTACATTTTTTTATATCTTGACAGGAAGGTCGTATAAAATAGGTATTGAATTTTTGATTCAAACAAAAAAATATTGTTTTGAAATGCAAAAACAGAAGAGGTATTTATGATAAATAAGTTTTTTGGAGTTTAAACGTTTTAAGTTCCCATCACGGGATAAAAACATCGTTAATGTGTGTTAGTAACTAACTATAAATGACTACGAATTATATTAAAAACATAAAATCCAAACTAATATTATAAATGCGAAAGTAACTGTCTTTTCTTCACGCCTAAACTACTGAATGTGAAATTTGGTACAGACATAGTTAGGAACTCGAAAAAGAACATGGAAGGATAGTTTTCATACCAAAAATCTGCAAGAAGTCACTATTCGCAGAGTCGCGGGCAAAAGCTAGTTTTTCATAAACGGAACGACTCTTTGACTTTGACTGATCTACAAATTGTTTTTCCATGAGTCTGAGTGTGATGTGTATGTGAAATTGTATCTTTGGAAATGCAACCATGACACTGCGAAAAAGAAAAATGCGGAGCAACGTTGTTAACTAATAACGACTGAAGAAAAGCGAGTCCACCATTTCAAAAGGTCGTCAACGCACAAGTAACTCCTCCGGGTATCCATGGGCGGTGCTGGTCACTTACAATTAGGTAATCGATCAGCTCGTTTGCCGATGTATTTCATAAAAACAAAACCCCCGGCTCGTTTTCGTTTGCCGATATATAATATGTCATAAAAACAAAACACCGTGCAAAAAAACAATCATTGCTATAAAGTATCAAAAACTGCGTTCACAGTAGGAATGTGACGTCGTGGCTTACGAAACATTAACAGCGGAAGTGAAAACTATCGTTACGGCAAAATTTATATCGACAGGGCTTTATGTTAAAATATTTTAAATATTATTATATTTTGTTGTATTACCTGACGGTAAGTAATCGGCGTGGCCCATCCAGACTTGCAACTCTAAAGGTGTTACCAGTGCGTTGCCAGTCCGATGAGATTGGGTATGTTGAGGGGGAAAGGTAACATATATGATGAAACACATCCCAAGAATTACTTTACATCGACATTCTAAGGTCGTGGTAATTTAGGTAATTTTTTGACATTATGTTTTTGATATCGTATCGACAGAGTTGTATGAAAACAAGGCTTTTTAAATGCATATCATCATCATCAGCCTGTTGTCAATTCAATTGCACGCCACTAAGCTCGATGTTCAGCTCTTCTCATCCAACCACTGCCAGCCACCCTGCGGATGTCGTCAGTCCACCTAGCTGGAGGGCGCCCTACACTACGTTTGCCTACTAGACGTGGTCTCCACTCTAGAACATGCATATAATTGTTTCAAAATTCAAATAAGTGCATTATTCTACACAATTATTTCTTCAACATCCATCGAATAACGAGTAGATAATTAACAAAAAGATGTACAATCAATTATTTTTCGATCTACACTCCACAAGTACTTTAAAGCTAGCAACAAAAAAAAGAAAGCAAGAAAAAATATATAAGAGAGAGAAAGAGAAAAAAAACTATGAAATTAACGTTGCACAAATATACATTAGCGTACTTTTGCGGCAGCGGTGTTCGGTAGCTAGCGAGACATTTGAGTACTTAGGGTTGTACGTACTGACATTTTATTTTAATACAAGTTTTTTTTGTGAGGAGAAAATCACCAAATGACAGATTCTTACACACTAAAACCCCCCGTTCCTTCTCTTGCTCTAGGCCGAGGTAGCGGTGCCACATTGCGCTTACCAATCAACATCGACTGAAAATCAGCCTTAAAGAGCCCCGTCTGTTATGGCCTATGGCCTATTTGAGGCGCGTGTGGAACGTAACATGACGTACGCTCAGGAAGTCGGGATTTAAATACTAGCTGACCCGGCAAACGTTGTCTTGTCAAATAAATTATATCGAAAAATATGTTAAGGACCTTATCATACTAATACTATAAAGAGGTAAAATTTGTAAGTTTGTAAGTTAGTATGTAGGGGGTAATCTTTGGAACCGCTCTGGTCGGATTGCCAAAATCTTTCACTGATAGATAGCTTCAATGTCCCTGAGTGCTATAGGCTATAAAACATCACGCGACGATTACATGGAGCCGAGCAGCGAGAGAAACCACGCGAGAACAGCTAGTCACTTAGAAGTATGAAAAATAACCAGTATCCGATACTCAGACCTATCGAATATGCATAAATATTAAATTTGGTAGAAATAAAAAAAGCCGTTGCGGTGGAGTAAAGTAACTAACACTGTGGCACGACAGTAAAAAAGCACATACCTACTAGTATTTAGTAATATTAATACCTATACTATATCTTGAGATTGAAACAAATGATATTAACGAAAAATGATGAAAAAGTATTATAAGTTTACGTACATAAATAAATAGGTATGTATGCATATACTATATTTACGTGACACATCGTGATTTCAATGCGAATTTAAAAATTACAACGTGTTTTTGCTAACGTCATTTAGTGCTGATATAGTTATCGATATGATTCGGTTGTTTTAAGGGCGGGGTGAGATGATAAGTAGCTGCTTATTGTTGCTAACTTATCACCGCTTTTGAGAAGAAGGGAAAAATTTACGAATCAGCTGATGATGATGATAGACAAGTTAATATTCCGGTTGAGGTCTTCTGTCGGTGGGAGTGAAGAATGTTTTTTTTTAAATGCAGACGACACAGGATAATTATTGTGATAGTCCGGCAAACGAGCTGACGGATCACCAAATGGTAAGCAATCGGCATCGCCCATGGACACCCGCAACACCAGTGGATTAAGGTTACAGAGATATAGGGTTTGGGAAGAGGACAGATGGGGGAAGGGGAAGGATAGGGCCTCCAGTAACCTCACTCGTAAGGCTAAACACAACGCTGTGGTAGTTTTGTCTGTTTTCTGTGAGACCGTGATATCACTCCAGTAGAACCGACTCATTCGAGCTGAAGCTTGGCCTTCCCAAGCTTAGAAACAATTTGAAGTTTAAACAATTTACGATATTCTTTAACAATGCTAAATATAATTTAGCGTCATCACCACGATTCCTCATTTCACTCATACTTTTTGAAGCAGATAAATCAACCTGACCACAACTCGACTTATCTCAAAATTAGAATTACAATGACAATTTGGTGAAGTGGCATCATTAATAAGCATATTCCTGTTATCATTATTATCGCAGCGCGTTGTAATATGACAGAGCGTTATTATCGGTCGTACAACGCAACGTAGGTACCTATGTATATAATATTACCCAGTGACGTCACATGCAGATAATGATAGTTATTATTTTCTTTATCAGTTATACTTTTAACGTATTTTCTGTTTGAATTTTGGAGTTGTTTGTTTTTTAGTGTCATTACATTGTATAATTAAAACAAAGTCGCCTTTAATGTCTCTATATTCCTATGCATGCTTAAATCTTTGAAACTACGCCACGGATTTTGATCTGGTATTTTTAATAGATAGAGTGATTGAAGAGGAAGATATATATGTATAATAACATCCATTAAATAGTGGCGAAATTCAGTATCAGCATTAAACCCGTGAAAAGCCGGGACGGGTCGCTGGTATTGTGTAAATCCCTTGTCCTTCTAGATATATTGTACCTAGTTAAACTATACTATAGTGCTTTAGAAGATATATAATGTAAATATAAGCTTTTATGTTTACCTCATAGATATTAGTAGTAAAGTAGTAAGACCCTGCCTTAAATTTATTTATAACACACGCTTAGCAGCCAATTTGAGGTTTTTGAATGAAGCACACAGAGTTCTATAATCGACAGAGCATTGATAAATAATATCTTATGATTTTCCCGTGATATCAGTTTAGGTAATTTTCGATACTGACGAAATTTCGAGAAATCCTCGTTGCTCTTTTATAAATGGAACAAGAAAACTATTCTTATTAACTTTTTATCTTTTTTAGTTATTCATTCACATTAAACCTACTGAATGGATCAGAATGAAATTCATCGGTAACTTAACACACGGCTGCGCACAAAGTCTAGATCATACACTCATGGCAAACCTGTCCGGTGTCAATTGTTGCACCAGTATTTATTGTATTTTTTTATATAAATGTGTTTTTTTTTTGTTGAGCGAATTCGTAGGCAGATATTTGTAGTTTTTAATCGCCTTATCAAGCGAATGGCTGATGTTATCATAGCATTACGAATTTATTTTTAACACTGTGATTGTTTAGGTGTGTTCGCACTTTTTTTTATATGTATGATCTTTAATGTTTTTTGATTATGTTAGATTTTTCCTTAACTATTTTCTATAGTATAATGTCATAAAAAAACTTTCAAATCATTAATATATTATTCGCCTTCCAATGTGACTCAATTATTTTGTTATATGACACTACAAGTGCCATCACGGGTTCTTCTCCTACAGAATAGCACCGATTATTCTAGAACAACTAAGCAGACATTTTACCGTTTTTAATAAACTAAGAAAATACTAACGTATAAGTAATACAAAACCATAGACAGTCAGAACATTTTTCGATTTTTTATTTTCTCGAAAATTGTGTTTTTTGTGAACTTTCATAAGCACCAATTAAATTGTATAAACTCGTATTAAAAGCAATAAATGAAAATAAATTATCGGTACAAATAAATAATTAAAATAAAATGGCAAAGTAATAATAATAATAAAGCGGACGTGACAACCCTGACTGCCGCGGCAAGTATGCGCCCGATATTTTTTCACTGCTTGAACACGACCGATTAGAGACGACTTCGTACTATAAAATTTTTTTTTGTATATTTATTTTTTGGTATTTTTTGTTGTTTTTGTTACAAACCTATTTTATACAGGACAATGAATATTTATAATTAATTTAAAAAATCCAATTAAGTTTAATAGGTACATAATCTATTTCTTAGTTTAATTAAAACACTTTATCAATATTGGTAAACACTAACAGACATAAATTAATATGAAAACATTACCTCCTTGTTATAAATAATATTCACGATTTCTTACTTTAATATATTAGAAATCTATTGTTCATTAATTGTTAAAAAAATACAAAAAAGTCACATACCTACACAAATTAGCTTAAAACATTAAATACCATTAGCTGCCGTTTCCATCAGGCAGGTTTAGGGGTACAAGGATAATTACTTGATCAAGAGCAGGAGAATGAACGGGGTCAGTAAAAGTCTGACACTTCCTCACGACCCAACTTCTTAACAATCTTCCAGGCGAGAAAAGGGATGGAGCTATAAAAAGTGTATAGCTCCATCCCTCTTTCTCGCCCGGAAAATATTTTAATATGTCATGGTAGACCTACTGGCCTTAAGATAACTCAAATAAAAGAAAACAAAATCAAATCGTCTCTATAGACGCGAAGAACATCGTGTATCTCTCTCGCACAGTCGCAAAGGATTGGAATCATTTAATGTAAGTAGCTGAGTATGGCTGCCATATTATTTTCATTTATTTTATTTTACACATCACGCCGAAGGGTGTAGGCAGAGACGTCAATTTACCTATAATGTAGGTTTCATACAATTTTTATTACAAATCTTTAGGCTTATGTAATTTGATAAACTTATTGACTATTATAAACTAACTAACTTTTGCTCGCGACTTTGTTCGCATGGAATAGTGACTTCCTGCAGATTTTTGGTTTAAAAACTATCCTATGTCCTTTTTCGAGTTCCAAACTGTGTCTGTACCAAATTTCGCACAAATAGGTTCAGTAGTTTAAGCGTGAGGAAAAGGCAGACAGACAGAGTTAGAGTTACTTTCGCATTTGCAATATTAGTTTGGATAATTTTCGTCATAATATCACGACTTTATTTCTACGTAACGTAAGCAGAGTAACATTGTTTAGTAAAACCAAGTTTTTGGTTGAATTTTGAAAATCATCGAATGATTCGATTCGAGCTAGGAAAGATGGAGTGTCAGACTCTTATCGACTAAAACTCGCCCTGTTCCTTGTCCTAGCCTAGGTCATGTCCTTATTATGGGTTAATTCTGGCTACCAGCCGATACAGCCGAAATACATCATCGAAATTTTAGTAAGTGCCTATGGATGTTTGTTTTTCTTTCACTTAAAAACTACAGAACAGTTTTTAATGAAATATGGCACAGAGATAGATTAAAGTCTGGAATAACATAAGCTAACTTTATCCCAGTAACTTCTACTTTAAAAAAGAAACAGAAGTACTCTTAACAGTGCAAGAAGCAGGTGTAACTACCTTTAATAGGTAAGGTAAAAGTATTATTAAGAGTTTCAAAATAGAATAAGTACCTACATAATAATGTTTATGTAATTATAAGCAATGAACAGATATTTACTATTTAACAGTGACATTGGGTAACTTGTTCTAACTTGTGAACTCAATACTCAACGATGCGCGTCGAGAACTCCATTGGAAACGGCAGCTCATGGGGTTTTTGTCAAATAAATATATTGAATAATACCTTCTTGGTTACAGATGCAAGTGCTGGCACATAATGAGGAGTTCTGAGTGTGATTTAATGGGAGAGATCGCAAAGATCACTTGATGGTGAGCTATCGAAGCCACCCATGGACACTCGTTATATGAAAGATGTTAACTACAAGTGCATTGACGACCTCTTAAGGGTTTTTTATGGCTAGGTCGGTAAACGAGCAGTCTGATTACCTGATGGTAAGCAATTGGCGCCGCCCATGGACACACGAAACAACAATGGAGTTATTTGTGCGTTGCCGGCTTTTTGGAGATAAGGGTTTATATTCGGATATTTCAGGATTGGGATTGAAGGGATTTATGGATAGGGGATTGAAGATAGCGGGGGGAAGGTTTGGGCTTCCGGTAACCTCACTCACACGGCGAAACATAACAGCTGTGGCTATTTCACGCCGTTTTTCTGTGAGGCCGTGGTATCACTCCGGTTGAGCCAACCCAATCATGGCGAAGCATTTCAAAATATGACTTCCAGAAAAACCGTGATAGGAAGTTTTGAACGTAAAATAAGCAGTCGACGTGGACCAACCATTGGATCGAGACAATGGAGCGAGGCTTATCAGTAAAGGAATATAAAACCTTATCATTCAGGCTAACCGTATGTAGTACGGTATGTACTCGTTCAGTACTACAAGCTGAATATTCGCTTTACATATTATTATAACCCAGCGAAATGGTAAAAAGTATCCTGTGTTATTCCAGACGAGCAGACGGATTACCTGATGGTAAGCAATCAGCGCCGCACATGGGCACATGCAACAGAGGAGTTACAAGTGCGTTGCGGACCTTTTAGGGTTTAGGCATTTGGGAGATTTAGGGATTTGGGATGGTTAGGGGGAGGAGAAGGTTTGGGCCTCCAGTAACCTCACTCACACGGCGAAACACAACGCTGTCGTTGTTACACGACGGTGTTCTGTGACGCCCATTCGTGCCGAAGCATGGCTCTTTTTTTATTTTTTTATGTAATAGATCGGCAAACGAGCTGACGGAATACCTGTTGGCAAGCAATCAGCGCCGCCGATGGACACCCGAAACAGAGGAAGTTACGAGTGCGTTGCCGACCTTTTAGGAGGGGAAGGATTGGGCCCTTATATAATACTTAAAGGAACCGTATAAGCGCTTAATAATTTTTTATTTTAATAATGTTTTACTCGTGGCTAAGATTGAAATGATGAAGTATTTGTCATAAGATGTCCAATTAATAAGAATTTAATCGTAAAATAAATATTAAAATTGACAGTTTGAGTCTTGAATGAGGTCATAGTTTAATGCTGTGGCCATGAAGGGACGATCTTTTACACGCATGAGAGGCATTGACCTTGAACACGCTCGTTCATTTCCGACTAGTTCGTTTTGAATCTTAAGCCACTCTTCTCGAACTCATTAGGGCGAAAAGGAGAGTCAGAAGACGACTAAAGAAAAAGGCATTTGATTATTCCCCTCTTCCCAAAAAAAAAAAAAACAAAAAAAAGTTAATATGTTGTAGGTAATCTTTGCAGCTATTAGTTGGAATTCCAAAAAACTATCACTGATAGATAGCTACAATGTTACTAACAATGGTCGCCGGCAGATGTCTGCTTTTTTTGTAAGGGGAAAATCATCAAATGACTTCTCCCGCCCATGTGTCAGACTCTTACTGACTATAACCCCCTCCGTTCCTTCTCCTGCTCTGGGCCGAGGTCGCGGTGCCTCATTGCGCTTACCCTGCAACCCCGGCTGAACATCAGCCCTATAGGGCCCTATCTGTGGTGGTCTATTGGCTCTACGAGGCGCGCGCGGAACGCTACGCGCCGTACGCTCGGATCTGGGTCTGGTCGGGCGGCGAGCTGCCCTTACTCGCCGTCCGCAGACCGTCCCTTGATCCCCGACGCCCGTAGTGTCGCCTGCTGCGGCAGCTGGGGCGTGAGGAGGAGGATTGCTCCCTCACGCGGGTCTGCTTGCCAAGGCCTACCAAGGTATTTAAATAATTATAACTGATTTAAAAAGAGTAACCATGGAGTTTCTTGCTCGTTCTTCTCCATCGGAATCTATACTTTGGAACGAGCAAATAGCTTCACTAAGAGGACTGACCGACAGACTGACACTATATCTTTAAAATTTTGTTTGACGTTCAAACAAAAGTGCCTGTAAGGGTCTAATTGGAATAAATGATTTTTGAGTTTGACTTTATTTTTCGCGAAACTACCCGCGTAATAAGATGTTGTAACTACATCAATGTTAAAATCAACTAACTAGGTGTCAAATCTCTTGTCAAGTCATCTGATTGGTTGACTGAATTATCAACAACCAATCAGATGACTTGACAAGAGATTTAACACGTAGTTAGTCGATTTTAACATTGATCGGGCTTTCGGAAACCGGGCATTAGTCTTTCATATCTTATAGCTTGTATTACATTAGAAGCACACCACCAGAACAATAAACTAGCTGGCCATTCCAATCAACTTAAAACGTTTATTTAACTTACGCTCACGACTTTATGGGGTACAGGCAGATATTTAGGTCATAGATAAACATTTTAAATTATTATTTTATTTTGTGACATAGTTATTGGAAATTGAATTATGTAGGGGGTAATCTTTGGAACCGCTGGTCGGATTGCCAAAATTCTTTCACTTGTAGATAGCTACAATGTTTCTGAGTGCTATAGGCTATAAAACATCACGTTACGATCTGTAGGAGCCAAGCAGCGGGTGAAACCGCGGGAGAGTAGCTAGTATTTTATAAACTAACTTTAGCTGGCCCGGCGATATCTTTATACTAATATCGAATGACAACAATAATGCTAATATAACTCTCAAAACGCCCCAAAAAGGCTACAGGTTGACACGTACTGTATTTAGCCATGGAATTAACGCACCCAACTAATCCACAATCCTCAAGTCCCTTCCATCCTAAAGAAGGCTGGCAACAGTCTTATAACTTCTGTGATGTAGCGACTGTCCATGGGCGACGCCGATTGCTTACCGTCAGGTAAACGTCTGCTCGTTTGCTGTTCCATTTTATTATGTAATATGACGGATTACCTGATGGTAAGCAATCAGCGCTGCCCATAGACACCCGCAACAACTCAGGAATTACGAGTGCGCTGCTGACCTTTTGGGAGTTAAGATTTAGGAAGGGGAAGGATTGGGTCTCCGGTAACTTACTCACACGGCTAAACACAACGCTGTGATTGTTTCACGCCGGTTTTCTGTGAGGCCGTGGTATCACTCCGGTCGAGCCGACCCATTCGTGCCGAAGCATGGCTCTTTTACACTTAACATCTCAAGTCGTAGGTAACATTTAAAAACATCGATAACGAAGGTCTTAAATAAAATGATGGAGTCGTGTACGTATCATACCGTTGTCATAGCAACGAGGCTTGGGAGTTAAGGGGCTATATTTAAACAGAGATCTCACCATTACTCTGCACGCTTTTCTCGGGAAACGATCGATTTGACAGTTTTGATTCTAATTTTGTTTGAAAATCGATAAATATATGAAATATGTTCATCATATTGAGAAGTCGGTTCTTGCAACGATCGAAGCAGATATCTTCGACGGATTTAGCTATAATAGGGATGACGACAAAAAATAATAATTAGTCCATCTTTTAGAACGCTAGAAAATAGTAGATACGTATTTTTTCTTTTGCTTCTAAAACTTAAAATAACAAAGTTACAGAGCGGCGAAAGTTCAAGTAAGGGAAAGCCATGCTTCGGCACGAATGGGTCGGCTCGGCCGGAGTGATACCACGGCCTCACAGAAAACCGGCGTGAAACCACAACAGCGTTGTGTTTCGCCGAGTGAGGGAGGTTACTGGAGGCCCAATACTTCCCCTCCCCCAATCCCTAAATCTCCAAATCCCTAATCCCCGGAAGGTTGGCAAACGCACTCGTAACTCCTCTGATGCGGGTGTTCATGGGCGGCGCTGATTGCTTACCATCGGGTAATACGTCTGCTCGTTTGCCAACATATTACATAAAATATTGATATATACCAACAACAACTCAAAAAAAATACACATTAAAAAAAATTCTAAAAGAAAATATATTATAAAAAAGAATTGTCGAGCAAACCCTGCGCACAAGTCTATAGTGAAGCAGAGAAATTACCTCGATTGTACATTGATATTTATGCGGCTGACCGGCCAAGCGTTGTAACTCCGATAGTGAAACACGTAATAGCTGTGGATTGTTGAATAAATTCCCTGTTTTTTCTGTTTCACTGTTAATTTTTTGTTATATTAATGATGTGAATCGAATTAAATTATTAGTTCCAGATCGTATGTACGGTTAATTAGTAAAAATTCATAAGAGTTATACTAACGCCAGAGACGCTAGACGGTACGTTATTGGATGTAAGCGCAAGTATACACCGCGGCTCCGATTTGGAGCAAGAGATCTGACATTCCCTCTCGCCTTTCCCTGGGCGAGAGCCGCGAGAAAAGACATTTGATGATGGTCCCCTGACAAAATGAAGTCTGAGGCTCTCTCTCGCCCTACCTAGAGCAGAATAAGTCATGTGATGATATGTAACCCAATCATAAATAAGGTCATACATATCTTCCATAACACAAAAACTAACAAACACAGTTTTGGATACAAATTTCATTATTAAATAAGTCATTGAGTAGTTTTTAAATAAGATAGTTTTTGTATACAAATGTAATTATGCCTAAATTATTTATTTATTTACCTACCTCTAAAAATAATTTCTTTAGGTATATAATACAAGAAAACGCATACGAATGGGACGTATAAATTAATATTATTTTAATTTAGCACAACAATTAAAAATATTTCATGTAAATTAACTTTTATTCTTTATCAATGAGAAAAAAATGTGCCATATATTAATTAGGTAAGTATATCTATTTAAAGCATTATTTCTTGCATAACAATTAATTTATTTAAATATTATTATGTAAAGCATTTGAATTGATAATACATAAGTAATATACATAACATTAGGGACATTGTTTTATGTTTAATTTCTTACTTTACATACACAGAATGAATCACGATGCCGCTTATGTAATATGATGCAATTCGCGCCATTATCAATCCAAACTAATAATAGTATAAATGCAAAAGTAACTGTCTGTCTATCTGTCTTTTCTTCATAACTAAACTACTGAACCGATTCCTGTGAAATTTGGTACAGTAGTTTGGAACTCGAGAAAAGACATAGGATAGTTTTAATACCAAGAATCTGCAAGAAGTCACTATTCCACGCAAACGGAGTTGCGGGCAAAAACTATAGTTATATTATATAATAGTGGCGAGAAATTCTATAAAAATGTACATGTTCGAGTTTAGGAAATAAAAATTCTATTTTGAATATATCTTATCTTACATTTACGCTCCTATTTTTACAATCCCGAAATACATTACTTTTTTGTACGCATGCGAAGCCGCGGACGGAAGCTAGTCTTGAACAATACAAGTGTGCATGTTTTACATTAACTTTATGAGAACTTTAAAATTAGTTTAAAAAAAACAATTACATAAAAAAGTGCACTTTAGTTAAAAAAAAACACACACAAAAAAACCAACGTTTTATTGTATAGGTCGGCCAATGAGCAGACCGATTACCTGATGGTAAGCAATCAACGCCGCTCATGGACAATCACAACACATAAAGAATTAAGGTTTATGTGGATTGGGAAGGATTAGGTCTTCGATTACTCTCTATTACTAAAAATAACAGTAAAATAAAAAAGTCAAAAAAAAGTCAAAAATCATTTATTCCAATTAGACCTTTACAGGCACTTTTGAACGTCAAACAAAATTTAAAATAAAAAATAGTGTCAGTCTGTCGGTCAGTCCTCTTAGTGAAGCTATTTGCTCGTTCCAAAGTGTAGATTCCGATGGAGAAGAACGAGCAAGAAACTCCATGGTTACTCTTTTTAAATCAGTTTCACATACAGATTCCTTTTACAAATAGTTGGTTCAATTATGTGAGAACAGTGTAACACTAATATTTATTCAAATATAAAAATTAAGTAACCTTAAGGACAATAGACAGTCTGGAGCTGACCAGTCCCAACTGACGGCGCTCGTTCACGAGCATGACACGTACACCAGCATCGCCCAACTCAACCATATTATAGGGAATTAAGCGATCCAGTGCCCATGCCACCGCCAGTGTGACCTTTCAGTGAGCATGACAACTCCAAGCTGTTATAAGGACCGACATTCTGCTAGTCTAACCAATTATAATAGGTTACAGGGCACTCACATTTACAAATTTATCAAGTTATAGTTATACAATATAATGCAATTTCACTAAAATGAAGAAGTCCCGTTCAAGCAAAATCCATTGGAACGTTATTTATTTTGGTGTACGTTTGCTATCCTGTGGAGCAGGACCAGCATGTCTCCAAGCATCTTTATCTACAATGTAATCATTCAGTGTGTAGTATGCTTTTCTACATAAAGTTTTCTTTACACATAATTTAAAATTTCTTTCATTTAATTGTTGTATTTCGCCTGGGATTTTGTTATAACATTTAACACAGAATCCCATGAACGACTTATGTACCTTTGCCAATCTAAATAATGGCTGACATAATCTATCTCTATGTCTAGTTTGATAATTATGTCTATCTGACACCTTATCGAATATTTTTAAGTAAAATATACAATAACGAAATAAAAATAATAAGTAACAATAATAATAATATTCAAGTCCTACGGTCCTACCCCAACCAAACGGAGTTACAATACTGCGCGACTCAGTTCTCCATGTTTAATATACACACACATGGCCAGATAATTTTACAGCCAACTACTACACTGATAACTGTTACATTCGAATTTTAACCTTACAACTAGCGAGATAGGGTTGAGTTTTTGCTACACGCTGTGGTTGATACGTCATCAAGTTTCCGATACGTGGAAGTAGGGACGACACACGTTAGGACTTTACATGTTTTTTTTTTTCGTAACTTCAAAATGTTTAAGTATGTAACGTCACTTGGATTTTTTTAATTTTCATAATAAAATATCTAGTATTCATTAACACAACAAAAAATATGAACTTCGCACGGGTAAAATGCTGATACTAAATTTCTCCACTATTTAATGGATGTTATTATACATATAAACCTTCCTCTTCAATCACTGTATCTAATAAAAAACCGCATCAAAATCCATTGCGTAGTTTTAAAGATTTAAGCATACATAGGGATGTAGGGACAGCGAAAGCGACTTTGTTTTATACCATTTATATAAAATATAGGATTATTAATAAGTAGATAATATTATGTATGATGTTCGGAAGTAATTAATTTTATTTTAAAATACACATTTATGCAAATTAAATGGAGGACGTTATTAAAAAAAAACTAATGACGTACTAGGCAGTGTTCATTTGCATAAGTTTATAATTTGAATACGATATGTGTTTCCATGTGAAAAAAAAATTAAAAAAAGGCTGCCCAATATTTTTTTTAATGGAATAAATAAATGAAATGGGGCTATTCCTTTTGAGATATTAGAGCTTTCACAGTAAAAAAACTGTGCAGCTTAAAAATACTAAATTAATATGTATTTTTGCTTATAATCAGTCTATATTATAATCATAATAATCCAATCTTAAATAAATACATATCAAAACTTATAAGTACAGTTCCAGAGCACATTTTCCTTGTATTAATTTTTTGGTTTTTTGAGTTTTGGAGTCTGTGGAGTTAAGCTCTGCCCAGATATATTCATTCTACAACCCTCTAAGACTTATCTCCATTACAATATCACTAATAAGATGTCTACTGCTAAACAGAAGTGTCCCCAGCTGACGAAGAATGATACCACGTTTAAGTACCAGTATTTCCTAACGCACTTATAACTCCTTTTTATGTCCAATGATTGCTAACCATCAGGTAATCCATCTGCTAGTTTTAAACTTATACCATAAAAACCCCCATGTGAATGGACCATATGGTATAATATTGCTAATTTAGCAAAAATTATATAAGTACTTAATTATAATACCAATTATGTCGTTCCCTATGCGAGGGTATGACCCTGCTAATTCTATGCTTTTTCTCACTCGAAATTATACCTAGGCAATAGGTAATCGCTGCACGAACAATAATTATAAGACCCTGGGTTTGATCCAGGTTGAGGAATGTAACTTTTTAATTCGCTTTTTTGGGAATTCCGATACGCAATGCAACATATTTCGAGTAATGAACGCGATTTACGATGATTATATTGCGATATGATTCGCGAATTACGCGAATGAATTGAGAAATGCTCTACCAGTTTCAAGTCACAACAGAAGTCATTTCTCATTCTCTTCTTACAGTTGGCTGCTAATGAATTAGAGTCCCGTAATGACTTGAAACTGGCATAGCAAGAAGAGGTAAATAATTCCTACTTTTTTAATCATATAAACTAGTGCTTCTGGTGCAATCCCACCGTAAGCAGTGATCCAATCGTTGATGGTAGGGCGCACTAGTTTATTAAGAGCCTATTGAATCTAGCCTTGAAGACACCTAAATCATAACTGGATGGAAAGACGGTTGCAGGTTTACACTTCATTTCGGTGTTGCGGGGTAAGCGCAATGAGGCACCGCGATCTCGGCCCAGAGCAGGAGAAGGAACAGGGGGGTTTTTAGTCAGTAAGAGTCTGACACTTCCTCTCGCTTTACCCTGGGCGGGAGAAGTCATTGGATGATTTTCCCCTGACAAAAAAAATGTTTACAATTCATTGAGGAACCAGAACACAGAATTTATCGTTTAGATTCGTACGTAGTATTTTCAAAGAAAATGTTTCAATATTCATATAACGTAAAAAAAAATGTCGAGAAAAAATTTAACTTATCCTAAGAAAATAATAAAAACTCATGGTATCCTTACATCGACAATGATAAACCAGCCAATCCGTGATCAGAATCAACATTGATACGTTTAATGAAACTTCTTCTCTATAACAAAAGCAATTAAGTCGAAAATTGAATGCAATTATGAATGTTTTTTACATTTTGAACCTTAAAAGGTTAATCATAAGGTGTATATTAGTTTGTTTAGATAAGTTTGACGTAACAACCTATTAGGTTTGATCTTTTATTTCCATTTTTGTTTATTTTTGGCATTTTTACTTGGATAAGTGATTATTGTCGGTAAAAGTATGTATTTTGTGTTATTAGGGGTGATTTTTCAATGGCTAGATAAAAGTTACCTGGGGAATAATTATGATGCTGTCGCGTCACAATGTTTGTATAAGACAGTGACAGCAACAATTTTATTCCTCGGATAACATTTATCTGACTATTGAAAAATCAGCCCTTAATGGTATAAATATGGTTTTTTGACTAACTTTAATTTCTTGAAGGGTTAAGCAGAGAAGCATACAATGTATGAAACATGATCATCATCAGCCTATAAGTGCCTACTGCTGAGCAAAGGCCTCTTCTTACACGGAGATGGTATGAGCATTAATCACCAAGCTTGCTCAATCGAATTCGAAGTCGAGGTTGCCTCACAATGTTTACCTTAACCGTATGTCAATGGTGTCTAAATAGTCATAGAAAGTACATATAACTCACATTGGTAGTGACCAGATTTCGAGCCCCCAGACTTGAGAAGCGGACGCCTTAACCTCTAGACCACCAAAACCATTATATAAAACTTTCCCAAAAATTTATTAAAAACTAGCTGCTCTCGCGTGGCACTCGCTGCTCAGCTCCATTTGATCGTAGCGTGATGTTTTACAGCCTATGTTTTTATAATAACTATCGTGAGACATACTAAATTAACTAAAATTCGCGGGTTACTCACGTGTAAATGTTGAGAAAAGCTTTTAGTTAGCGGTAACCAGTAGGCTGCGCGACGTCGCCGCGTCCGCGCACGCTGCTCATGAGGAAGAACCCCTCTGTGGTTCGAAACTAGTAGAGCTTTTCTCAACATTTACACGTGAGTAACCCGCGAATTTTAGTTAGTTTTACAGCCTATAGCACACAGGAACATTGTACGAGTAGCTATCTATCAGTGAAAGAATTTTCGCAATCCGACCAGCGGTTCCAAAGATTACCCCCTACATACAAACTACCAAATTTTATCTCTTTATAAAGACAAAAAAAACAACTGAATCCGAGTTCCAAATACCCATATAGCTTAGTGCATAATAAAAAAATGTCTGCGCGATGGACTATCGCGTCTACCGATCGCCTCTGTACAAGAGCGCATCTTGTTCCCTTGACATACATAAATAAATTATGTAAACAATCAACTTGAACTTATAATTTATATGCATTTTTATGTGAAACGTCTTCATTTCTTAGTCGATTTTATTGCTAACCAGCTTTTGCCCGCGAGGAATAGTGACTTCCTGCAGATTTTTTGGTATAAAAACTATCCTATGTCCTTTCTCGAGTTCCAAACTATGTCTGTACCAAATTGCACAGAAATCGGTTCAGTCGTTTAGGCGTGAAGAAAAGACAGACAGACTGACAGAGTTACTTTTTTTTTTATTGTTGAGTTACTTTCGCATTTATAATATTATAGTTTGGATTAAGTTTCGTATGGTTTTTGTTAATATAAGTACCTTTTTTTAAGTAATAGGTCGGCAAACGAGCAGACGGATTACCTGATGGTAAGCAATCAGCGCCGCCCATGGAGTACCAAAGGAGTTACTACAAGTGCGTTGCCGACCTCTTGTGGGTTGTTAGGGATTTAAGGCCAGAGTTGCTTCACGGCAGATTTCTGTTAAACAAGTCTGGTTAAAATTACGTGGTATAGATTTTAATAATTTAAAAAATACCTCATATAAATCTAAGAGGACGCTAACTATTATTTGTTGTGTGTTATGTAGTTTCTGCTGATTAAGAATTATTAAGTATGGGAGAACAATGCTTCGGCACCAATCGGCCGACTCGACCGGAGTGACACCACGGTCTCACAGAAAACCGTCGTAAAGAAAACAAAACAAAAGAAAAAAAACTTTTTTTTGACTTGTGACTCAATAAATGACTTCTTAGATCTAGTGTCGGACTCTTACTGACTAAAAACCACCCTTTCTTAACCTTTTTTTTGACTTGTGATTCAATAAATGACTTCTTAGATCTAGTGTCGGACTCTTACTGACTAAAAACCAACCTCTCTTTCTCCTGCTCTTGGCTAAAGAATCATATTATTATTTGAAATATAAAATATGGCGGAAAGACTTGTGTGCGCGACTGTAGAGGTAGTTTGAGGCATTCGCTGCCCCCACATAGACATGGTAGGCGGTAGGGACTGCAGAAACATTCTAGCTTTAATGCAAGAATATTTAATTTATTTCTTAATAAAATTTTTGTTTAAAATAAACTCTATTAAACCATATTTTAATATTGTTATATGTTCATGAAAAAGAGGCCATTGATCATTATTGGACACTTATAGGCTGATGATGATTATTGTGAATGAAACTAAGTACAAAGATATAATTCGGTGAGTAACTAGAATAAAATAAACTGAATAATGTTTCGATCTGCATTAAAATTTCTTATGGGTTGTGTATACTTATACCTATACTTGACATAATATTTGAATGAAAAAATAAATGAAATATAATGCGATAACTAATAAGCGAACCCCACACGTGTTTATTTATTTTACAAAATTCATATAATAAATAAATATAATACTTTATATTTTTGTAATATTGTTCACAAAAACAGCTCAAACGAGCGTTTTGCCCTCTTGTTTTAGATAAATAAATAAAAACATATTTCCAGTAGCTTTTTTCAAGAGGTAAGTACTTATAAAAAAATCTTAAAAAATAATTTTTCATAGTACTTACATATTGGCTGGCACAAAAATCATATTATATTAATATAACCTCACCTAACCATATGTTAAATACAAAAAAAATATAATTTCATGTAAATATAGAAAAGTATATGAAACACATTTGCCGACGCTACCACTGCGAATAAAGCTGACTTCGATTTGGATGGCTCACGGAGGCAAATAATAAAAAACTCAGTATCGTCCTTACCAACCGAATATTGTAAGAAATCTATACTAATATTACAACAAATTTTACCTCTTTATTATAATATTAGTGGAGATGGGTAACAATGTTATAAGTAAAAAGTATTAAATTTATAACGATATCCCTAAAAATTAACTATTTAGTTCGTCAACCTAAAAACAGCTGGACAGATTCTAATGAAATTAAACAGTATTATAGCTCTCCTTATTGCATCAGAATAAGGATGAAAAGTATTTGACATCGAATACTGATTACGGAATTGCGTCAAGATAAGAATTGGTGATAAGGTTGACAAGTAGGTACGTGTGAAAAATAGAAATATTGTTTTAATTTCAGTCTAGAATTCGAATTCACATTCGGACAAACATTATTTTTCGTATAAATATTAAGATAATTAAAACTATATGTACTTAATTGTATGAGTTTTTTTTTTGCTTTTGCCTGCGACTCCATTCGCGTTTAATAGTGGCTTTCTACAATTTTTTTGGTATAAAAACTACCCTATGTCCTTTCTCGAGTTCCAAACTATGTCTGTACCAAATTTCACAGAAATCGATTCAGAATTTTAAAATAGGCGTGAAGAAAAGACAGACAGACAGAGTTACTTTCGCATTTATAATATTAGTATTGTATAGATGAAGGGCGAATATACGGAATCGATATACAGCCATGGCGATGGCGCGATTGTCACAGACATATAATAAATATGTTTATTTTATTTAAAAAAAAACGTATTATAGAATTCAATAATATTTTATAACACTTCTATGTCTATGCTATAATAAGAATATTATGATGATAAACAAAGCGTCTAAGTCTAAATATATAAAAAAAACAAAAACTCAAACCCAGGGTCACACGGTACTTGTTACATTTGTCACATTCTTACATAGAGAAACATTTTAACAAAATTTGTATGTTGGCATCATTAAAAAATATAATCTGTTGGTTGCCAGCCCTGGCCCACTGCGTCACCAGTAAATAATTGCTTAACTGAACAGCTGTAGAGCTGTGTCGTCACTAAATATATTTGTCACAAACTATTTTTTTTTATTTAGGATTTTTTTTATATAAATTTTCGATGCATTTTTTATGACAATATAAAATAAATGTGCAATGTTGATATATAATTTCTCTACTATTTAATGGATAAATTGTAACTATACATAAGTATAAATCGACAATTACAATTAAGCATCTATTAAAAATTACGCAAAAGAATCTGTTGCATAGTTTTAAAGTTTTAAGTATGGTTATAAGCCTCATTCTATAAGGAATTAAATTTTACATTTATCTTGAATATAAGCCTCTAGCGTGGCTTGAAACTAGTCGAGTGAGGTTTGAAAGTGCTTAAAATATGCATAAGTATAAAAATATATTCCATAAACTGTTATTAACGTAAAATTAATTATATTATTGACTTAAATTACTTCTTCAATTATTAAAATAATATTGAATCAAAATTTTACTGTCCGTTTAGTAGACTTTTGCTTATCTCCCTTATCTTTGTTCAAATCCTGAGTCAAATCACAAATGTGGGAGATTATAATGTACTTGCAAAGCGTAAAGTTAATAAATGACGATCATGATGATGAAGTTAAGAAATGATTTTAGCTTAATTATATTATTATATTAATTGTGAAAGCAATTTGCACTAAGTAGTAGACGTGTAAAAACCTTTTTTTCTAGTAATTATTACTTTTTCAGATAAAGCTTTTAACCTATCGTCTTAAAAATAAAATACTGTCAACCCCGCATAATTATAAAAACTGTGAATTAGAAACATCTTGAAAAGCGCATAATTAATTGTTTCAAAAAAAAACGTAGCTCAGTAGGTCATATTTACGAAAACAAACGTTCTAATCGACCTAAAAAACAAACATAAGAATGTTTTTTTTAGTTATCTTGTCACAAAAATGTTATTTCGGTACTGAACGATATAGATACCATACTCGCAAAAACATATCAAAATAATTATTACGTGTTCAAAACAAAATTTAAAAATACTTATTGTAGTATTCTCAGCTGATAAAAACTAGGACTGCTGTGATTCCAGGCTTTTCTTGGTACTGTGAAGATTATAAATGTTTTTGCTAACTGTTACTCTCTAAATTGAGAGTAATTTATCTTTTTTATTATATTTTATTTTATTTGTACATATTCTGATGACATTCAAATCACAGAAAGACTTTTTACAGTGTTTAAAACCATGTACCAAATTAATATAATTTAAATTTAATATAGGTTATTTACGAAAAATCTAAAATTGCAAAAAAAAATCAATACCTACATATTACACAAAAGTGTCTAAAAAACCTCTTTGTTGTTGTTAATTGGAAAAATAAATATGTAGTCATAAAATAACACCGATCAATTTTAATTATAACTTAATACGGAACACTAAAAAAATAAATAGGTGTACAAAAAAAAATACGATTGTAGTTAATCAGACGTTGGTACCTAACGGACAGTGTTATCAGTATTTACTTAGCGAATGAACCCACTGATAAGATTATACATATACATACATACTTAGGGACACAGAAGTACGGGTGATTATTACCAAATTGTACATTCTTTGCAATTACGAGTAGGTTACTATTTTGAAATTGTTTTTTTTTTATATTCCGATTTTATCTTATTAATATATCCATATGTGATATTATGTGATATACGATTTCGTGTTAATTTACCTAGTATGAGTTTCTTTTATTAAATCGACTGTTTTACTTAAAAGTTTACTAAATTAAAAATACGCTATATTTATCTAATTAGCTAATTAAACGAAGTTTCAAAACGTATATTTTTATCTATACAAAATATATTGTAAGGTATGTAGAGATTGCATACAATATTTTATTTTATTTCAATAGGTACAGCGACAGACTACGGACTAAGACAATCTATTTAACTACCCTATTATCAAAGATAATAATTTTTATTTTCGAAAAAAAAGTAATATCTTAATATTTCTCGTATGTTCAACAACAAATAATAAAAAGAAAAAATTCTAAGTGATCTTTTTCCACAAATTGACAGACATCAACATAGTCTTATATTTACTGATGGTTTTTTCAAAATATCGAAACATTTTTGACTTTCGTTTGTTAATACGCTTTTGTTATTTAAAATACCAATGTCATCGTTATCGGAGACAGCGGTGTAATCTTGTATCACATCAACTATCGTCTGCAAGCGATAATTGTAGGTAATAATAATATTAAAATCGAAAATAATGTCAAAAGAATATTGCTTTTAAAGAGGGTCATGTCTGTATGGCTCGAAGATACTTGGATCTGCTGCTGCTATCAAGTTAAAAAAATGAACCATATTTAAAACATGAAAAAAAAATTAAAGGAAAAAGTAAGTAAGTAAGTAAGTCATTTATTTTGCAAATATGGGTATAATACATGATGATAGATTAAAATCAGGTAGGTTCAGCCACATTTTACCAGTAGGCATGCAAAAATTATAATTTGAAGCTAAAAATAGGTAATGGAAATAAATACTTTATACATTGAATATAAAGTATTAATTTGAAAAAAATAAACAATGCAATAATTTGCATTGTTTATTTTTTGTACACTGTAAAATATAGTTTGGACAAGTTACAATATAGATTGGAACAAAAGAAAACGTTTTTTTTTCATACACAAAATATAAAAAAATAGACAAAGGCAAAAATATTTTTAGTATAAAATCAACTCTATTGCTTATCTAGTTCTAAAGTCGTCACATGGCGCGTCGCAGTTCTAGTGTATTGTGTACTACTTGCAGCTAAGTTTGATACTTGAGTGTTATTATTATTATTACTTATTTATGTATTTATTTTATTTCATTGAGCTTTACATACATAACTTAATGCCGTTGGCATTATCTACCATTCAAACCTTAGGGTGATGCAAAGATGAGTAAAAAATGATGAGTGCAAGCAGCAAACAATCCTTACAAAGACAAAAAACTTTATCTCGTACTTTACTTAAAAATTGTTTATGTAATAATATGATTATGTAATTTGTGTAATATTATTAAAAATCTCTCGTATAAATCATAGACTTTGCCGTGTCAAAAATCTTAACCACAAATACCGCATTAAAAAAAAACAATATTTGCATTAACAAACAAAAGTTTTAATTATCATAAAACTATAGTACACTTCAGCATTAAATAACATAGTAGAAAAACAAGAGTGAATATCCAAAAAAATTCAAACAAAAATCCAAAACCATCAAACCTTTTTGATCGTACTACAAAAATCCCCATAACGTACTACAAAATTACTCGACAACCATACAAGGAAATCTCACGGTTATGTCCTACACATAGGAGTCAATATCGCTTGCGTACAACTAGCAATAGCTATAGGTTTGTGGTACAAGTGAAAAGAAAATAATTATTGGAATGGATGTGATATTTATTTTTTTCTTTGTCTTCATTGAGTTCTCGAATTCCTCTAGGATTTGGGTTATTTTCAAGTACCTTGTTATAATTTATCGATGTGTGAATTAAAAAATATTACTTTCAGTTATTAAAAGGGTTTAGTGTTACCCAAATGACTGTTAAGCACTGATTTTTTGGATGGAAGGCCGAACCATCCAATTGCTACTACTGTTCTGTGTGAAAGGGATTGTCAGAGTTTTACTAAGTAAAAACTGTATACCGTATCGCGGCCGAACTTGACGATATAGAGATGGCTCCTTTTGCAAGTGTAGTTGAACTATAGTGGTGTCCACTGCTTTATTGATACCGAAAGTATTCTAATAAAAAAACACTGTTAGAGAAACAAATTCAATGTTTTAACATCAAACAGAAGTCAAAATGTCATGCATTTCCTATCACACTTCGTATAGTAATAATATTTTATTCAAACCAAATATAAAGACAACGACAGGAATGCTACATCACTCATCACATACAATTTTATTAATAGGGGAAAATATTTCCTAAATAAATGTGTCAAGTTTATACCATGGATTTTTCATTTTATTGATACGAACCGAATGATAGACATCGTTATCTTTGATAAGACAATACTAACTAAAAGTATAAATGTAAAAGTTTGCCTGTCCCATTGTTTCTCGCAAACTAATGGATTGATTTTAATGATTTTTTGTACGAAGAGGTTGACATGTCTTATTGATTAACATTACGTAGTATAAAGGAAAGTAGCTTTATCTGTTTCTAATCCTTATTTATACATATATGCAGAAATCTTTAAAACGGATACAAAATACAATATCTATAGAACAGATTTTTATGCGTTTTTTATTGGAATGATTGAAGGTTTATATGTATAATATCATCCATTAAATTATACAAGTGCGAAAACGGGGCGGATCGCTGGTATCTTATAAAACCTTCAGTAAATAACTTCAACATTTCTTGGCCAGCTGTACACCAAACCTTAAACCGATCAATCGTGATACATTATTCAACTCTTTATCTTACCTACTTAATATCCATATACTTATATTATATCAGTCATCGGTTTTACACCCTATAAACTTCCTATTAAAAAAATATTGATTAATTGTTTCAATTTTACTTGTAATACTAGTCATTCGTGTTATTTCGCCCATGTAAGCAGATTAAACACTATCATAAGGCCTATATTTTTTACTAAATTTATCGAACTACATTCAGTAATTTTTGTGTTACAGTAATAAGTATTGACACGACATTTAAAATATTTTAATACAAACCAAACTAAGCTTGTTAAAACGTTATGACGTCACTACACGTCATTCACCACATGTCAGTGGAAAGAACATATACCTACATAATATGTTCTAATAATAATTATGTTAAACTCCAAAAAAGTCACCCACAACGTCACTAATTAAGTATAAACACTTTTTTATTCTTGAAATAATTTCTAATTTTAGTTGTATGTGTATTCTCCTTAATCGCAAAAACTTGGGGACGTTCGTTATCTATTTAGCAAAGTTCTGATAACACGCACTCAGCGCGTGACTGATAACGCACAGTCTGGTATTTGTTGTTATTATTATTAATTGAATTTATAATTAAATCCGATGACTTTTGGGAAATACCGTCGTACTGCAATATGCATTATTAACTAACATTTCATTGATATTTTTGTTTGTTTGTTCAAACTTTTTACCTCCAGAACAGCTGGATCCATTTAAAAAATGATTGTTTCGTATGAAATGAACAGATAATAGGAGCCTAATAATTAGTAGGTAGGTAAATAGTAAACACGCATAGAATTTTGTATATTAATTTGATATTTTTTCTTTTTTCTTTTGCTCTGTCAAATAAAACTCATGTTACGAATGAAATTTAACACAGAGGTAGAAAATAGTCTGCAATAACACTTAAATCACTTTTACTCTGGTATTTGGACGAAACTACTGTCTGAATCTCTCCGCGACTTCGCACATGTGCAATGCTAACTTTCCACAATTTAATGGATATTTTTAGTCATATGAAGCTTCCTCTTCAATCACTCTTTCTATTAAACAAACCGCTTTAAAATCCGTTGCTTAGTTTTAAAGATTTAAGCATACATAAGGATATAGGGACAAAGAAAACAACTTTGTTTTATACTACGTAAAGATATAGCTTCCCAATAACAATCTAAAAGTCAAAATGCACCTGCCACAAATCGCTCTCGCTACCGCTTATACCATTCACTCTACACGAACAGTAATTTCATCCGTGAAATAGTTGGTGTTACCAAATAGGGATTAGAGTGAGATAGCACTATTGGGCTGAAGGCGTGCGAGCGGGACGGCACACCGGCCGCGCAGAACGCTCTCTCGATTTCTGAGTTTCGTTCGTAGTTTAAACGTATCTTTTAGGGATAAGCACGAATAGTGGGGTTTTGTTGAGAGTTCTGTATGTTTTGAATATTTGATTATAATATTGGGTTGAAGTTAGAATACAAGACATAGACAAGATCGGATATTTCTTTGAGAAAATTAACTAGAAGTGACATCTATACTAATATTATAATTTAAAAGGTAATATTTGTAACTTTGTTTGTAGGGGGTAATCTCAGCTAACCGCTGGTTGGATTGCCAAAATTCTTTCACTGATAGATAGCTACAATGTTCCTGAGTGCTATAGGCTATAAAACATCACGCTACGATCAAATGGAGCAAGCAGCTGGTGAAACCGCGCGAGAGTAGCTAATTTCGTATATTTTTATATTGAAATTTGAAACACAAAGTATGTCTTTAAGTCTGTATTAGTTATATTATTTAAATTGAGTGTAAAAAACCGACCAAGGAATCGAACATGCAATATCACAATCCACAGTAGCTGAAGAAAACAACAATACTACGAATAACAACCTTGTTATTAAAAAAATACCATCCTGTATAAAATCCTACCGACTTTTTTTACATACACCTACCTACTTCCAAAACGTCACATAACATATCAATAAATACCAGAAAACCAACCAACATTCTAAGAAATAAGGTTTAAAATCGGTTGTCGAAAAAAATGAAAATTTTTCGACACTTACAAAATCACGAGAAACACAACTTTCAACCCTTAGAAATAAGGGTTGAAATCGCTTATAAAAAGAGAGAACAATTTTTATTAGGATATTTCTCCGAAAATTAATATCGATATCAAAATAATGATGTTAAGTGACGGCACAGTAATTATCGATAATTAATTATAATTAAATTCGCCACACTGGTTCAGTGGTCGCGTAAAGGACACTCGATCAAAAAATCTTGAGTTCTTTGAATTCCATCTTCATATGGAATGCTTTAAGGTACCGCGGCCTCGGCGTAGAGCAGGAGAAGGAACGGAGGGGTTTTTAGTGAGTAAGAGTCTGATACTCTCCCTCGCCTCGCCATGCATTGGGCGTAAAAAATTTGAGGGGAAAATCATCAAATGACTTCTCCCGCCCAGGGCCGGGCGGGAGGGAGTGTCAGACTCTTACTGACTAAAAACCCCCTGTTCCTTCTCCTGCTCTGGGCCGAGGTCGCGGTGCCTCATTGCGCTTACCCCGCAACCCCGGCTAGCTGCACCAGCGTTGATGTCGCTATTACACATTTATCAAGACTTTAAAAAAAAAATTCTCTAAGTGCAAACCTTCTTGGACTTTCACAAATAATTCAAGACCAAAATTAGTCTAATCGATAAAGGCATTATTGAGTTATAACATTACAACGAAAAGTGACATTGATTTTTACATAATTATGTAAATAAGAAAAATAATTATTCGGATCTACTCAAATGAAATAGCGAAACACAACCCTGAGTTGTTTCACGTCAGTTTTCTGTGAGGCCGTGGTACCACTCCGGTCGAGCCGACCCATTTGTGCCGAAGCATGGCTCTCCGGCTTCATCTAGTTTTTCACATATAATTTGACGTGTAAAAGTGCCGTTTTAAGGCCTATTTGCAAAAATAAATTCATTGTTTCATTGTTTCATTGTTTCCCACACTTAAAATATATTTATGTATAATATCGTCAACAATTATTATATTAAACTATTTTCATTCACGCAAACGAAGCCACGGGCATTAACTAGCACCAGTATAAACAAACCTTATACATTATATACAAGTCAAATGATATGTACTAGCTACAAGTAGCCAGTATAACTTGACCTTTAGATGCGTGGACTAGTCTAAGAAACTAAGACCATAGTATAATGGTTTTGAGCATGTAGGTACCTACAGATTTATATATATGAGTAGAGACTTGATACCTTCTGTTCCCTAAGGACATTAAATATGTTAAGGTGTATCTGTTTATTAGTTACTAGCCTTCGCCCGCGACTCCGTTCGCTTGGAACAGTGATTTCCTGCAGATTTTTGATATAAAAACTATCCTATGTCCTTTCTCGAGTTCCTAACTATGTTATTTTTTTTGTCACGGGAAAATCATCCAATGACTTCTCCCGCCCAGGGTAAGGCGAGAGAGAGTGTCTGACTCTTACTGACTAAAAACCCCCCCGTTCCTTCTCCTGCTCTGGGCCGAGGTCGCGGTGGCATTGCGCTTACCCCGCAGCCCCGGCTAAACATCAGCCCTTTAGGGCCCCGACTGTGGTGGTCTATTGGCTCTTTGAGGCGCGCGCGGAACGCTACGCGCCGTACGCTCGGGTCTAGTTCTGGTCGGGCGGCGAGCTACCCTTACTCGCCGTCCGCAGACCCGCGCTTACGGTGGCCGGAGATCATCTCTCGATCCCCGACGTCCGGAATGTCGCCTTCTGCGGCGGCTGGGGCGCGAGGAGGATAGTTCCCTCACGCGCTCCGCCTCCTCCTTTGCGAGCATAACTGCTTCGCAGAAGGAGGAGATAGCTTCCCAGTTCCTCTCACGCTGCACCATGGCCTCGATTAAGGCCGGGCGCGAGAGGTCGCCGCCGCCGATCACTTCCCTGAGAACACGGCGGTGCTCAGCCCAAGCAGGGCACTCCGCCACCGTATGCTCCACCGTGTCCTCCAGGTGATCCACACAATGATGACACTCGGGCGTTTCCTCCCGCTGGATCCGAAACAGGAACCTACCGAAGCTGCCGTGCCCGGTAAGCACCTGCGTCAGACGGAAGGTGAGGACGCCGTGGCGTCTCTCAAGCCACTCCTCAAAGAGGGGTCTTACCGCTGCTATAGTAGCGTGCCCTTCCTAACTATGTCTGTAGTATCAAATTTCGCAGAAATCGGTTTAGTAGTTTAGGTGTGAAGAAAAGACAGACAGACAAAGTTAGCTTCGCATTTAAAATATTAGTTTGGACTAGCGATCCGAATCCGATTTTGTTATCTATACTAATATTATAAAGAGTTAAAATTTGTAAGTCTGTATGTAGGGGGTAATCTTTGGAACCGCTGGTCGGATTGCCAAAATTCTTTCACTGATAGGTAGCTACAATGTTCCTGGGTGCTATAGGCTATAAAACATCACACTACGATCAAATGGAGCCGAGCAGAGAGTGACACCGCGCGAGAAAAGCGAATACTTAATTAATTTTTGGTTATTGCATTATTTTTTCATTGGTTAGCCCTGGATGGCACAGATGTCCAAATTGAAACCTCGCTAACAACGAAAAGAGCGCGTTTTTTTCTAATTTTCTTCTCAACTTCGTGAAGGATACTAAATTTATTCAAAATTATGACTAATTCATGTGAACTACAACAGAAAAATACTATTAGATCATCAGCAGCATGCGCGTCGCGGCTCTGTCGCACAACCAACGGGAATCGTCATGAATAAGAATCCCGGTGTGACTTGTAAATAGTAGAGCATTTCTCGGTAAATTCACGTGCGTAAATCGTTTTCTACACTAATATTAATAAAGCTGTAGAGTATGTTTGTTTGAACACCCTAATCTCCAAAACTACTCGTTCAAATTGAACATTTTGCGTTTGTTAGTCCATATATCGAGGAAGGCTATAGGCTTTAAAACATCACGCTTCGATGCGAAGGAACAGAGCAGCGGATAAAACCGCGCGAGAATAGCTAGTTTTCAATAAATTTCCTTTCATCATAACCTTCTCCTAACAATAACAAAAAAGAGTTTAGCAAAAATTGGTCCAGGAGTTTCTGAGTTGTGCGCTTACCAACACAATTTACCTATACATAAACATGTAGAAAGAATAGCTATAGATATAGATTAGGCTAACTCACCTCGCCATGTAGCCCCCTGCCTTCTGGCGTGTTCTCCGGCATGAAGTACAGCCGAAGACTGACCAGGGTCTGGTCGGAGACACGGTCGGTCCATAGCAGTTGCAGCTCGCCTGAAGAACAGAACAGCGGAATAATGACATCATGGTCATTTTTGAAGAGACATTACATATTTCTGGAGAAATATTCTTCATTCTACGCGAAAGCGTATTCATCCCCATCACATAGATGGTCGGCAGTCAACAGCTGTGCGATTTACGCGAAACTTTCTGCCCCGCATAGCAAAGCTTTGGAATGATCTTCCGGTGGCTTTATTCCCGTAACGATACGATCTTCAAACCTTCAAGAAACGAGCGTACTCCTTCTTAAAAGGCCTGTGACTCCTCTGGTGTTGCAGGTGTCCATGGGCGGCGCTGATCGCTTACCATCAGGTGATCCGACTGCTCGTTTGCCTCCTATTCCATAAAAAGACTCCTGCGCTAGCTCTGACCAGTACCTCACTTTTAATTTGTGCACACAGTAAAATCCCAAATTTTTCAACGTCCCCATAAAACTTTAGTATTTTCCTTAAATACAGAATTGGTCTTTCTTTGTTTATCAAATATTCAATTTCAAAATCATTCTCTTTTTATTATCTTCTCTTGTAAAAGACGGCCCACTTGTTATGTCTAGTGCTAATCGCTTACCGTCAGGTTATCCTTCTACTCATATCAACAACAAGACGTCAACTACTGAGCATATGCTTCCACCAGAGTCTTCTACATCAGCAGGTTGGAACTGCAAGCCACCAGCATCCATCACCTTGCAACTCGTTATCAAGTCCATCTTACATGCAAAAATATCCTAAAAAATGTGATAGAGATTATCTAAAAGACTCCTTACCTATAGACACGAGCTCCGAGTCCTGCCAGACCTTGACGAAAAAGAAGTCTCCGATGGCGATGATCTTCTCCGAAGGCCCTGTGAGGCGGAGGGCCTTGTAGAAGGTGTACTGGCCATGCTGGCCACATGGGGCTCCCACCAGCTGGAACAAGAGAAAGAGACGATTAGGATATTGGTACTGGTGGAATAACAGTCTTCAGATTTGATTCACATTATCAGCCTATAAGTGCCCACTGCTAAGCAAAGGCCTCTTCTCACGCGGATAAGGTTTGAGCATTAATCACTACGCTCGCTCAAGGCGGATTGGTGATATCAAACTTATAATTAGAAGTTCTAGCTAGGTGGACTATAACGATACCCATATGGTGTCTGGCAGTGGTTGGATGAGAAGAGTTGAACATCGAGCTCAGTGGCGTGCTATTGGGGAGGCCTATGTCCAGCCGTGGCTATTTCAATTTTATAATTCCTAAGTTTATATATAGTTCTAAAGAAGTCACATTGGTACTTGCCAGGTTTGAAACCTGCACCCCAATGATGAGAAGCGGGCGCCTTAACCTCCGGACCACCACGACGCGACAGAGTTAATTAAGTTAATATATTAAGTTCAGTGGAGAGACCTGAATGTAGTTTTAACAATACCCAACACTAGGATTTTCTCCGGTGTCGTGGGTGAGTTTACAAACATACAATTTCACATACAAATCACACCTAGACCTAGTACATCAATTAGAGCAGGAGGCAGTTACCCAGCCACTGCACCAACCGTGTTGTCCTTATCATCAATCAAGAGTAGGAGAGCCAAGTTTCGACTCGAATAGGTCAGCTCGACCGGAGTACTATCACAGCATTACAAAAACACGACGTGAAACAACGAAAGCGTTGTCTTTCGCCGTGTGAGTGAGGTTATTGGAGGCCCAACCTCTTTCCTCCCCCCATTCTTTTCTAATCCATAAATATTTGAGACGTCCTATGGTGTTGCAAGTGTCAATGAGCGGCGCTGAATGCTTACCATCAGGTAATCCGTCTGCTCGTTTGCCGACTTATAAAAAAACCATCATCTTCATCTGCCAGAATCTTCATCATCTTTTCCTAACTAAGAGTTATTCAAGGCTATAAGGTAAAAAAGGGTTATGGTAGATTTAACGTTCTTTTGAACTTGAAATGTTTTTCAGATTAATTAACTTTGTAATTTCACATTATCACCTGAAGGTCTGACGGATAAAAACAAAAATTCTAATTATTTAATGTCTCGTCACTTAGAGGGCTCTCTCTGGTAACGAATTTGTTTTAAGTTAGATTTCCGTCCACAAAGCTGTAACTTTATTGCACAGATTTTAATTAAAATTCTGAACTATAATAGGTGTAACCGCGCGAGAGTAGCTAGTTCTGTGTATAGGTATGACCCCGCCAAACAATGCTTGACTTGGTTTCGCCGTGTGAGTAAGTCCTGATCCTCCTCTGTCATACCCAAATCTCCAACTAGCCGGCAATGCACTTGCAATGCTCTGGCCTTGCGGGTGTGGTCGAAACTGATTGCTTACCATCAGGATCCGTCACCTTATTTACCTATCCTACTTATATTATAAACTAGCGGCCCGCCCCGCTTCGCAAGGGTCCAACTATCTCGCTATCAAAGGGTCACTTTTTCCTAAACTTCATAATTATATTTTCTTTGATAAGAACCTTCACCTGACAATAACAAATACAACAAAAAATTTGCAAAATTGGTCCAGGCTTTGTTGAGTTATGCGCTTACCAACACATTTTGCGATTCAGTTTTATATTATAGACTAGCTCTTACCCGCGGTGTCGCTCTCGTCATTTAAGTACCTACCCTACTCGACCTACCTTATTCTACCTACCCTACTCTACCTACCCTACTCTACCTAACCTTCACTACATACTCTATCCTATGTCCCTCTCCTGGCTCTAAACTACCTCCCTGCTAATTTTCAGCTTAATCGGTTCAGCGGTTCTTGAGTTATAAGTGGAGTAACTAACACGACTTTCTTTTATATACATATATAGATGTAAAACTTTAGGACAATGTTACGAAGTATGTTTGTTATTGATTAACGCAAAAACGGCTGAACCGATTTAGTTGAAATGCGGTATGTAGGTAGGTGATACCCTGGATAACACAGACTACTTTTTATCAACATACTACACGGGCGACGCCATCGGAAGCTAGTAAAACATAATATACTAGCTACTCTTGCGCGTTTTCACCCGCTACTCGGCTCGATTTTATCGTAGCGTGATGTTTTATAGCCTATAGCACTCAGGAACATTGGACCTTTCTATCAATAAAAGAATTTTGGCAATCCGACCAGCGGTTCCAAAGATTACCCCCTACATACAAACTTACAAATTTTACCTCTTTATAATATTAGTATAGATTTACTCTTCATTTCACAACTACACCTGTTTATGGTCCCTCAAGCAAAAACCCAGTTTTAATCAACTGCAGTGGTCTCTCGAATGAAGTGGCTTAACGTACCAATGTTTAGATACACATTACTAATCGATATTACCTAGGTATTCTAGGTATTACAGCCAGTCTAGTTCAGTTCATTCACGCGTGTGTTAATGTAACTTGAAACTACTAGCTGTAATTATTAAGGATTAAAATTCGATGGATTATGTCGTATTTAAGTAAGTAATTGGTTTGACTTAGGGCTGATTTTTCAATGGTTCGATAAAAGTTACCTGGGGAAAAATTATGATGCTGTCGCGTCACAATGTTTGTATAAGACAGTGACAGCAACAATTTTATTCCACAGATAACATTTATCTGACTATTGAAAAATCAGCTCTTAGTCAAATTCAATTATTTCGAGGTTTTAATTAAGAAAAACATTATTATTTAAATAGTATTAAACAAAGTCGCTTTCTCTGTCCCTATATACCTATGTACGCTTAAATCTTTTAAACTACGCAACGGATTTAGATGCGGCTTTTTAATAGATAGAGTGATTGAAGACGAAGATTTATATGTATAATAACATCCATTAAATAGTGGAGTAATTTAGTATCAGCATTACACCAGGCTGATGCAAAAATCTCATCATCAGGTAATCCCTATTTATGGTTTAGTTGGAATAAATGACTTTGACTTGTTAGCCGAACTATCACAAAAAAAGAAGGTTTTTAGTCAGTAAGGGTTTCAAACTCCCGCTCACGCGCCCAGGGCAGGAGAAATCATGACGGTTATCCCAGAATCAAAAACAAAAGGTATTTGATAGCCGTGCTACGGAACTTTAAAAATATATTTTTTGACATAGCAAGTCCAACAGGAAACAACAGAGATATTTTGCTGCATTTTATATTTAACCGGAGATGTAAATGCAGCTTACAGAACTTCAATATTCTCTGGCGAGTATCCAAAACGAACTGCTAAAATGATGATCAGTTGTTCTCATCATCGTCCGAGATCTATACATTTCAACATTAGCTCATTATGATACCTAAGTACGTGTGTCGCTTGGACAGTCAACCTCGATACATCCTTGTTGACTGGACATCTATACTACATGAGCTGCTGTTTACATGTGAACATTAGCTCATGACGATACCTAAGTACGTGTGTCGCCTGGACAGTCAACCTCGCTACATCCTTGTTGACTGGACATCTACACTACATGAGCTGCTGTTTACGTGTGAACATTAGCTCATGACGATACCTAAGTACGTGTGTCGCCTGGACAGTCAACCTCGCTACATCCTTGTTGACTGGACATCTATACTACATGAGCTGCTGTTTACATGTGAACATTAGCTCATGACGATACCTAAGTACGTGTGTCGCCTGGACAGTCAACCTCGCTACACCTTGTTGACCGGACATCAACATACATGAGCTGCTGTTTACATGTGAACATTAGCTCATGACGATACCTAAGTACGTGTGTCGCCTGGACAGCCAACCTCGCTACATCCTTGTTGACTGGACATCTACACTACATGAGCTGCTGTTTACATGTGAACATTAGCTCATGACGATACCTAAGTACGTGTGTCGCCTGGACAGTCAACCTCGCTACATCCTTGTTGACTGGATATCTACACTACATGAGCTGTTGTTTACATGTGAACATTAGCTCATGACGATATCTAAGTACGTGTGTCGCCTGGACAATGAACCTCGCTACATCCTTGTTGACTGGACATCTATACTACATGAGCTGCTGTTTACATGTGAACATTAGCTCATGACGATACCTAAGTACGTGTGTCGCCTGGACAGCCAACCTCGCTACATCCTTGTTGACTGGACATCTACACTACATGAGCTGCTGTTTACATGTGAACATTAGCTCATGACGATACCTAAGTACGTGTGTCGCCTGGACAGTCAACCTCGCTACATCCTTGTTGACTGGATATCTACACTACATGAGCTGTTGTTTACATGTGAACATTAGCTCATGACGATATCTAAGTACGTGTGTCGCCTGGACAATGAACCTCGCTACATACTTGTTGACTGGACATCTATACTACATGAGCTGTTGTTTACATGTGAACATTAACTCATGACGATACCTAAGTACGTGTGTCGCCTGGACAGTCAACCTCGCTACATCCTTGTTGACTGGACATCTACACTACATGTGACTAAAAACACGCTGTGGTCTCCCTTATGTGGAGGAGTACACGTACTTACGTGATTTTATAGCCGTCTATTTTTTTTATATACTTATTTGTATATAAATCCTTTGTTGGAGGATCTTTCGTTATTGACTACAAAAAAAGAATTGAATATGACTAGGTAAATAGTTATCAAATGACTAATTAAGTACCAAATCTATTTATCAGTAATCTATTATAAGTGTAAGTTAATTACCCATCATCCAAATAAGCACATACCCTAAATACTGAATACAAAAAAAAACACTAACACAATAGGACCTCACATTTAAAAGTCAAGATCTTAACCACTGCGCACAAAGCATTAAGAAAGACATAAAACGGAAAATTTCAAAAAAAGAACAAAAAATATCCGCTCGACACACTAACGGTACTTTTCAAACACTTTGAATTGAGAATCAATAAATATAAAATTGAACCAGCTTGGTTAGAGAGAGATAGCGCTGTACGAGTGAACGAGATAGGCGTACGATTGTCAGTTACGCCTTTGTAAGTTCCAACGATCATTTTGAATCATATTGTTGAGCTGTTTTGCTGAGTTTTTGGTTATTATAATTGGGTAAACTTAAGATCGTGGTGGCCCAGAGTTTAAGGCGCCCGCTTCTCATGCATGAGGGTGCAGGTTCGAAACCTGGCAAGTACCAAAGTGACTTTTCTAAGTTATATGTACTTTCTATGATTATTTAGACACCACTGGCAAACGGTGAAGGTAAACATCGTGAGGAAACCTGGATTTATAATTTCTAATTATAAGTTTGAAATCGCCAACCCGCATTGAGCGAGCGTGGTGATTAAACCTTCTCCATGTGAGAAGAGGCCTTTGCTCAGCAGTGGGCTCTTATAGGCTGATGATGATGATCAAAATATTAAAATTTACGAATACTTATTGTATGGGTTCTAGGATAGAATAGAATATTTTATTAATGTTGGTTTTGATGTCAAGTTAAAGCATCGATTTAATTTTTTTGGAAATTACGTAAATATTTGCATTTTGTAAAATCAAATAATAATTTTTATTGTAAATTTGGCAAGTGTGTTTTATCTATACTTCCTACTAATATTATAAAGAGGTAAAATCTTTAAGTTTGTATGTAGGATGAAACCTTAAGAACAATTGCCAAAATTCTTTCACCGAAACATAGACACAATGTTCCTGAGTGATATAGGCTATAATATAAATTCCTTGATTAGCGTATTTTAGTCGACCTATCGCTTAAACGCTCAGAATACAGAACAAACCAGAAGGCGGCAACGCGCTTCATATAAAAGCCACTAAAACCACTCTTAGCCAGAGTAGTATGAAATTTCTACGATCAGTCAATTTTGGCACGTCTCATGTCGTGACGTATTTACGAGTATCAATTTTAATTTCATTACGCAGTCTTGTGTTATTATTACGAGTAAAAATAGAGCTGGAAATACGAAAAAAGTGGATAAGATTACATTTCATCTGTAAGCATCGACTGCAATAGTATATTTAATTAATTATTGATTTTCTTTTAACGATTAATTTTTCTATGACAATGATGCGGCCATTTTGTGAGTGTTGTCATTTTTGGTGTAAAATTTACCCACTTATTTATTTGTTGGGAGTTATATTGTTGTCCATTGTGGAACCTTTGTCATATTAGTTTTAAAATGTATAAAAACACATTTACTATACACATTGTGTATAGTCGGTGTAACTAAAATTAACACAGCCAGAAATCGTCAACTTTTATGATACCTGCATGAAATGTGTAAACAACTAGTCTGTTGCAATTATCGTAAGTTTTCCTATATTTTTTTTGGGTTTTCCCAAAAACTATATCTTACCCCCCTTTAGTAAAATTACCCCAAACCAAGGGAATTGTTCCACTATCGGCAACAATACGCGGGTGGGAAGTGCGGCTGGCGGGGGGATTGACGTATTGTTTTTGGACACATTAGACAACATGCAATAATGAGTGAACGCGGCTTCTGGTTTGTTCTGTAAATCCTAAAGTGTTTTTTAAATCCTGAGACATTACTTTTATACGCGAGTGGAAACTAGTCCAAACTAATATTATAAATGCGAAAGTAACTCTGTCTGTCTGTCTTTTCTTCGTGCCTAAACTACTGAACCGATTTCTGTGAAATTTGGCACCTACTTTCATAGTTTGGAACTCGAGAAAAGACATAGGATAGTTTTTATACCAAAAATCTGCTGGAAGTCACTATTCCACGCGAACGGAGTCGCTGGCAAAAGCGTGTTTTTGATAAAGTCAAGTAAGTACCCATCTAGTATCACATATTTTCCTCCGAAGCGGAAAAGCAGAGAGCAGAGCATTATTATTAACTAGTCATTTGTAATGAGTCACAGAGTCATACAGACATGAGATCGATAATTATTTTTAAACAAAAACAATACTTAATTTCTAATTTGAATAACATTCTAAGTTATACATCACTAAAAAAATACCTAAGGAATCTCGAAAAATATAGCTTTGTTTTATTACGGAACCCATTTTTGTTATCTAGATAAAAGACTCTTTGTTTTTAAGTACTATCAGTGTCATAAGTGCATGGATGATTCTAAATCAAAATCGTTTGTACGGCGTTTCATCGCCATAATTATATACCATGGACGACATAGATGGCGCTAGTATACTAGTGGTATTGAAAAATATACATTTATAGTTTTTATCAGATACAAAGTTATTAACTTAATAATTTTTTATACAAATTAATGCTACGATATTCCAAACCTTTTTAAAGCAAAGCACGCAATAACCAGGATTCGAACTCGGTAGCATAAAATTAACCGATGCCACTAGCCATTAGGCCATTACATAACCTTGAAATGTATTGAAATTATCCTACTCTTTATTATATTGAAGTTGTTTAGCAACTATAACCCGATCATAAATCTCAAAACAGTTGAGGGTAATTTAAAATTAACTGTATAAAAATTAAACCTTTTTGTTCAATCATAACATTCTTTACTATCTTTGAGTGAGTTCAGTCACGATTTGTATAACAAGTTTTTAATATTTACACATATACGTTTTATAGTGTGTAGTGATACATACGTATCACTACACACTATAAAACAAAGTCGCTTTCTCTGTCTCTATATATGTATGCTTACATCTTTAAAACTACGCAACGGATTTTGATGCGGTTTTTTCTAGATAGATAGATTGAGTGATTGAAGAGGAAGGTATATATGTATAATAACATCCATTGAATAGTGGAGTAATTTAGTATCAGCATTGCAACCGTGCAAAGTCAGGGCGGGCCGATACTATCTAAAGGGCAACGCAAATAGAAGACGGCGAGACGAAGGTACGGTACAGACACGGCGCAGATACGGTGCAGGCGCGATATCTGCGCAAACAGACGCGGGGACGATACGGCACAGAGTATTATTATACAAGGTGCTATTTAGTGGAAATAACATTTAATACACCTCCTTTCGGTTTTTTTTCGAATACTAATTCCCTCCTTTTGTATCATTATAATTCCTATGTACAGTCGAGAGCACATCAAGTGTAACATTGCGCTACGAAAGCCGCCACTATTACAAGTGCAATAAAGGCGTGCTCAAGGTCAAACTGTATAGCTTGATGTGCTGTCGACTGTACTTATGTTTGCAATATGTAACCGCTATGTTTGCTATTTAACTACTTTAAAGTACGAATAACATCGAAATACATAAATCAAATCATAATAAGTTAAATTACATCGGATTTTCATTAAAATCATGGATTAAGGCTGATTTACATTGATACAGTAGCTGGCGCCAGCTACTGTATCAATGTAAATCAGCCTTTAAATATCCATATGGACGAAAATTTGAACAGTTTAAAATATATCGCTACGTATCTTTGTTCATACTGTATATAATGCGAGACGCCGCTTGCGCCTACATCTGCTGGCGACGTGGCGGGGGGCGAGGAGCGGCGTGCCTGCGCCGTCCGCTTGCCGCCTTCAGTCACGAACAAAAGATAACGCAAGACGCACGTCGCTTCGTATACAGGATGCGTGACGATATTGAGTTTAATATTGAGTTTTGCGAGTTAATTGAGCAATACCCGAATATCTATGACTACACTAAGACAGGGTACAGTAACAGAAATGTGCAAGACAAAATATGGCAAGAAATAGCAATAAAAGTCGGTGCAACAGGTATGTATTTTATTTAAATTTTAAACATTATGTCTAGTCTGAAACGGAATCGGAGATCGTTGTGTTAGATATGTTGTAAGATATTCCCTGATATGGTAGGGATTTTCTCCCATTAATCGCATGTTAATGTTTGCTCCTATCAAATTATTTCTAAACCGTGGATTTGATTTTTTACCATCACATGTGCGAATTACGTTATGCAACACACACATTGCTTTTATAATATTATCAACATATTCTGGTTTGCAGCAAATAGGCGTGTAAAGTCCACCAAACTTTGACGCTAACATACCATAGGCACATTCTACTGACTTACGTGCCCTTGACAACCTGTTATTATAAGCTCTTCTCTCATTAGTCAATTGATTTCGACCATATGGTCTCATAATATTTCTTTTTAGTGGAAAAGCTTCATCTGCCACAAAATAAAAGGGCACATTCTGTGTTTCTCCAGGCAAAGGTGTAGGGTTCGGTAAATCGAGATCGCCTAGATCCATAGCTTGTCCAAAAGAGCTAACTTGTAATACTCGCCCATCACTATTTCGGCCGTATTCACCAACATCTATAGTTAAAAAGAAACCATCTGCATCTACAACTGCTAACAATACAATAGAGAAATATCCCTTATAATTTATGAAAGTCGAACCCGAGTTGATGGGCGCTGTAATTCTAATATGCTTTCCATCTAAACTCCCAACACAATTCGGTAAATTCCAGAGAGTGTAAAACCGTTCAGCAACTTCTACCCATTTTTGTCGTGTAGGTACAGGCATATATTCCGGCTGTAGGCATTCCCACAAAACGCTAGAGGTTTCATGCACAATTTGCCGGACGGTACTGCCTCCTCTCAATACATATCCAGAAAGTGATGTAAACGAACAGCCATCTGAGTAGTATCTGTAACAAAAATAAAATAGCAATAAGTATGTAACATTTGTGTGTTTAGATTGAGGTGCCACTTTTCGCATCGTAAAGTGGCTAATGGAGTTATTTAGTAGTAGTTTAGAAAATTTTGTAGAACGGATATTGGATTTTGTATTAGAATACTTCAAAAGTTAAATGAATATAAAGGTGGCACCTCAATCTAACTGTTTGCATTGAGGTGCCACTCAGAACTGGGAAAATTATGGATGAAATTTTATCAAAATTTTGTATTATTTTGTAGTACTCCAGAATTCTGGAGTACTACGAAATTTTGATGAAAACTACTAAATAACTCCATTAGCCACTTTACGATGCGAAAAGTGGCACCTCAATCTAAACACACATTGTAACTAATCTCCTTAAATATTTTTCAGCCCAAGAATGTAAAGAACGGTGGAAGAATATTCGATGTAGTTACAGCAAAAACAAGAAAAGGCTAGATTTGCCATCTGGATCAGGTGCAAAGACGATTAAAGAGTACTACCTTTCACCACATCTACATTTTTTAGACAATTACTTGAAGTCCCGACCAACCAAAAGCAATCTAAGCAAATATGATTGCACAGACGGTAATGATAGTGAAGAAGTCGATGAGACACTGTTTACTGGTCAACTAGCTTCTGAAAACACAAATTCGGATTCCATCTCCAATCAATCCACGCCAACACCGCCACTGCTACCACTATTAAATAAATCTAGGGCAATCTCGATAAAAGATGTTAATAAATCAGCACATGAATATTTCAGTCAAAGAGCATTACAAATGAAGACCATACATAGAGCTGAGCCTGAAACAGACAGCGATCTAGCTTTTTTTCAAAGCATGCTTCCAGATATGAAATCAATGACACCAGCCCAAAAACGAAGATTTAAAATGGGCGTTCTCAATTTATCAGAGCAAATTTTAAATGACCCAGTACCTAGTTATCCTAGGACACAGCCGTATTATCCACGAACACCTTCTCGAGAGACAGATTATGATCCTAATGAAGGTGCAACCCAGCAGACTCTTACATCCAGAGCTAATACAAGTCCAGCACCTTCGTTTACCTCGACTCAGCAGACAGCTAAACATACTGCAGCAGCTAACAAAAATCCGGAAACTCAGCTGACTTTGATATCCGGAGAGTATATAAATCCAGCACCACCGGCGGCAGTGGCTGTAATTGAACAAATAGCTGGGCCTTCAAGACACCGAACTTATGATGAGAAAGCTTATTATCAACTCAGCATTTCAGAATATCAGCAAACGCGGACACCGGGAGCTTATGAAAGAGCACAATCCTTAGCACCTCCGGCAACTCCAACTACATTATGTTTGCCAATATTTTCACCAATAACTCCAGCTACACCTCACCCGAATCCAGAGACATCTATCCAATCTCATGAAGACGAAATAAGTGATTTTAATGAGAACTATCCAATGCCTTGAACTTTATTTATAAATGGCTCTTAGTGCGACAGCTAGCTTGAGTAGTCATGTGCTGTCCCTGTCCGCATGCGCTGATTCTGTATTGTGAGATAAGGACAGCACATGATGACAGCTTGACAGATACTCAAATTAACTGTAACACTGAGAGCAATTTATAAATACTAATTGTAGCAAAGATGCTAAACCAAAAACATTTTCAATGAATATTATCTTTTGATTTGTCAATAAAAGTTTGATCTGTAAAAAATTGTTTCACTTACCTTAAAGTTATCAGTAGTCTTTCTTCAGGGCTGATTGGTTTTCTCCAATTTGTAACTTGCTTCCGAAGTCCTTCTCTTACTTTTGACAATACGATATGGTAACATTCCAGTGACATTTTATAAACTGTGCGAAAACGATCAGGATATTCATATAATGTTTCCATTATTTTATAGTACCTGTGCTCTTCTGCATTTCTCCACACTGGATGTATCCAATACCTTCTTGGTCTTTGCTGTAAATTAATAATCTGTAGCAAAGCCAGTGCATCTTCATCTTCGTCTGAAGAGGAATACATGTCTTATCCCGTCAATATCACGCTCTATAATGACTTAACTTGCCGTATCGTCCCCGCGTCTGTTTGCGCAGATATCGCGCCTGCACCGTATCTGCGCCGTGTCTGTACCGTACCTTCGTCTCGCCGTCTTCTATTTGCGTTGCCCCTAAGGAAGCCAGTCATCATACTTATTTTAATTAGGGACCAAGTCACTATTTTTTATTAATAACCTACCGGGTATTTCGTAATTGCAACCCAATGCAATTTTTTTGCATCCTTAATCACATGCGTTTACTGTCAAAAGTCGTGGTGACTCGGAGGTTAAGGGGCCTGCTTCTCGTGCATGAGACAACATCAGTCCAAGTGTCCACTGCTGAGCAAACCGTAAGTGAGGTTAGCGGGGTTGAAATCCCCAAATCTTTAAGATAATAATCAGCTGGCAACGGACTAGAAGGCAAACGAGCAGTCGGATCACTTGATGGTAAGCGATCAGCGCCGCCCATGGACACCTGAAACACCAGAGGTGTCATAGGCTTTTTAAGAAGGAGTACGCTCGTTTCTTGAAGGTTTGAAGGTCGTATCGGTTCAGAAATCACGCCGTCGAAAGATTAAAGAGGAGAAAATACGATTTTTTATATGTTATGTTTTTTTTTTTAATTTATTTCCAAAATACTTGCATTCATCTTACATTGATTCTAGCCCCACACGGAAACCTCTATGGGTGTATGTCGGCAAACGAGCAGACGGATTACCTGATGGTAAGTAATAAAAGGGAAAAAGATATTTTTCCTTATAGGCCTGATTTTTCAGTAGCTAAAATTATTGCTGTCACTGTCTTATACAAACATTGTGACGCGACAGCATCATAACTATTTCCTAAGTAACTTTTGTCTAACTATTGAAAAATCACCCATAAATAAAACATAATTGGAAAAATAACAGTAAGTGTGGGAGAGTCATGCTTCGGCACGAATGGGTCGGCTCGACCGGATTGATACCACGGCCTCACAGAAAACCGCCGTGAAACAACCACAGCGTTGTGTTTCGCCGTGTCAGTGAGGTTACCGGAGGCTCAATCCTTCCCCACCCCCAATCCCTCCTCAATCCCTAAATCTCCAAATGTCTAATCCATAAAATGTCGGCAACGCACTCGTAACTCCTACGTTGCGGGTGTCCATGGGCGGCGCTGATAACTTACCATCAGGTAATCCTAATTACAAAAAAAAAAAAAACAAAAATACCTACATAGGTATAAATACTTTACGAATACATAAGTGTTATCTACATTAAGATACATACATATATGTTTAATCTATTTTTAAAACTTATATTCTTGGAATAAATAATAATTTGTGACATATTTTCGGGGTAACCTTTACCGTGTAGAGTTTAGGTACGGAGCGAGCGAGACGCAAGATGTTTCGTCTCCCTCGCACGTACAGCTTTTCGAAACGTACGACCATGAACTATGGGTCGGTTCAGGGATGTCAAGAAGTTTTACCGACTTAAGATTTAAGTAAGTTGTGTGTTTTATTTTTAAGTAAATAATAATATTGGAAAAAAGGACCTGTCATTGATTTTGTAGGAAATGCAAAGAACTGAATCAACACATCGAAAGAAAAAAAAAACAAAATAATGGTTAAAAAGAAGAAACCACTGTATACCTAATTACTAATTACGTTTCACCACTACAATAAAAAAAAACAAACTTATATTATTACGTAAAAAATAAAAACTCCCAAACATATTCAAACTATTATAATAAAACAAAATACGAAAACAAAGTAATTTAGATGAATCATGGTTGGTAAAATGGTCAAGAATAAACAATCTATTAAAACCACTAAACCCCAACCAAACGCCGGCGTTCGCAGCTATTGATTTCCTACTATGTCTAATTACCACGAATGAAAGGAAAAAATCATCATCATTCATATGAATTCCAATTCATCTAGATCTCTTTAATCCTTTCAAATGAGCAGACGGATTACCTGATGGCAAGCAATCAGCCACTCTTAGACGAGAATCTCAATCTCAATCTTCTGTACGAGAAAAAGAGACGGAGCTATAAAAGGTGTATATCTCCATCCCTCTTTCTCGCCTAGAAGATTGACACTTTAACACGTAATGGTAGGCCTACAGAGGAGTTAAAAGTGCCTTGCCTCCCTTTTGGGAGGTTATTCATTTAATACAAGTGTTTAGACACCTCATGTTCAACATGTGGCCACCAGGCCAATATGGCAAGCGGAAATAATATTCAAATGTATTATAATTTTAACACGCTACGTAAACACGAATTGATCGAGCATGCTTTTGCAATAGGGTATGGTAATATTTGAATTTTAGACTTTAATCATTTTTCAATATCACCGACTTAATATCAATATGTTATTCCAGACTATAATCTATCTCTGTGCCAAATTACATTCAGATCCGTTCAGTAGTTTTTACGTGAGAGAGTAACAAACATCCATCCGTACTTACACACTTTAAATGGTGATACTTGTTCATGGTGCTTGGCTGCATTTAATCATAGGGAGGTGACTGGGGGGGGGGATATTATCAAATGACGATTGGGGTGGTTTTTAGTCAATACTAGTCTGACACTGTCTCTCGCAAAAAAATGCGAAATAATAGTTAACATAAAATGTACGTAATCCAAACTAATATTATAAACGCGAAAGTAACTTTATTTTTTCTTTACGCCTAAAATACTAAACTAATTTCTGTGATATTTCGTACAGACATAGTTTTAATATTGAAAACCTGCAGGAAGTTACTATTCCACGCGAACTTAGTCGTGGGCAAAAGCTAGTTTTAAATTAAAAAAAAACATGAATAGGTTGGGTGGCAACCCTACACAGAAACCCTATTCTCTAATGTAACACCGGTATATTGGTTTAGGGATCGCTGGCCAGCGATACTCAAACTTTTGTACAATATTATTTTTCTAATAAACTTTCAATTTCGTTGATATCTAGGTACTTATTAAACAATATTAAGTTAAAACAATAAAAGAAAATTGTTTATTAGGTAGGACTTCGCAAGGGTGCTACGCTGATACTAAATTCCTACATTATTTAATGGATGTTATTATACACATAAAACTTCCTCTTCAATCACTCTATCTATAACAAAACAACAAAAAAATCCGTTGCGTAGTTTTAAAGATTTAAGCGTACATAGGGATATAGGGACAGAGAAAGCGACTTTGTTTTATACTATCTAGTGATTTTCTACACAGATGAAAACTCAAGAGTGTTTACGTTTAAGTATTTTATAATCTGTACTTAGAATTATAAATGTTCCGAGTGTATGTATGCCCCTCCACATCCCGCTCTTAGAAACGAACTACCTAAACTATACTTATTAACCTCTGCTCATGCCACAGGAAAATAACAAGCGTAACGTTGCGTCTAATATTATCGATTTTATTTAATCCAATCACAGAGACGCTGCGCATTCATTGTGTTAGCATTTCGAAGAGATATTGAGTAACACTGGATACCATTGAGGGTGATCCTCAACTTGAAGTTACATTTATACTAAAAATCTTTTTTTTTTACACAAAAAATAAACAAATTTTGTGACTGAAAAAGTTTCTTCAAAATCGATTTAGTAGTTGCGGAGATTACGACTTGCATGACGGATTAACATGTTTAATATTACACCTGTTTATTTCCCAAGGGGTTAGGCAGAGGTATAATACTATAATTTACCTATACAATCTACATACAATTGGTAAACATGATATATGAGCTCAAAAAAAGTTTGTTACGTGTTTACACCGAAACGGCTGTATCAATTTTGATGAATTCTAGTTTTAAAATAGATGCAAGTTTAGAGACAATGAAGAACTTAATTTTAGTTGGTTGCTTTATCAAAATCCTTATACAACACGCTCTTAAAATTAAGATAACATCAAAAGATATTCTTGGCTAACTTAGGAATCGAATTATCACCTATATAGTGTAGAAAATGGCGGCCATCTTGATCAATTAATTATTTATTGCAGAAGTCAGTTAGTTATTGATCTATTAGGTTAGTTCAAGATGACCTCGAAAAACTATTTAACTAAGGCTTTTACGGGAACAATTGCGAGATAATATTGTCAATCTAATGTATTAGGTACTTTATTAATCCTATGCCAAGCTTACAGACCCCGGCTTCACCGGCACACAATAAAATTGTTAAATACTTATGGCACTTCAAAATACGTACGTAATACTAATATCAGATACTCATATACCTATTATTTACCGATTACAATAATTAAACGAAAAAAAAAATCTAATAATACCTACCTAATATTATTGTTAATACCTAAATCAAATTCTAGAATATTATCCGCTACATGTCGTTCGTAATGAGAACCGTATACACTTAGGCATAAGACTGAATTTAGATTTGGCAAGATTACACATAGAAGTTCATGGAATCTTTGTTCATAGCAATCGATCTTTTACAATTGGATAGTTTTCTATGTCAAAAATAAATTAATTCTTCGTTTTAATACAATAAAATATTGAAAAATATCTATACTTTTATTTATCGATCGATCGATACACTTTTTTAAGCAAATTATTAAGAAATACGTAAGCTATTTGACGCAAAAACTTATGACGTCATAACTCAATTTTTCATACAAATTTCATAGAAAAGTATCGTTTTTGACGTTTGGATAAAAGTATTGAATTTGACTAGTTGGAAACTACCGTATTATAAGCTATCTATCAATAAAAAAATACAATAATTGACAATGTTCACCGTTTTATTTGTTTAAAATACTTCGCCATTATAGGAAACACAAATGCTTAGGTTCATTGTAAAAAAAAATGGATCGAATGCCGCCATTAAAAAGCAAAGAATGGCTCCCATAGTGGGATGGGGTGTTAATATCGATACATCATCAATAGATATCGATAGTTTATAGTAAAAAAAAAGACGTTTCACGTTGAGGTTATGAAATAAAAACCAACATATACGTTATGCAATCCTAATTAACTTAACTACTAGCTAAGAAATAAATCATACTTAAGTACCTACGTCCTTATGTTTTTATAGTAAAAAAAAGATATTAAAAGTTACTTAATAAACATACGGCGTTGATATTTCAATATCTAATTAATATTTACTTTGTAAATTTAAGTCCATATCTTAAATTATATGCAAATACAACAATCATTAAGTCTGTCCGAAATATATTTATTAGGCTATTGTACTTTTTATATAATATTATTATTTCTGACTTTACGCGCTCACTGAAACGGTCCGAACTCAGAAGCGCATCAAGACAACTTCGCCTTTATCTGGTCAGGTTTAAGTATCAAGACTCGTTGAAGCGGTTCGACCCATAAACCGTTACGTAAATAAACACGAGTAGATACGGTTTCTATTTTGTTGCTAAGGTTAAATTTAACTGATAGCGCAGCGTGGAATCACCTGTGTTGTATGCAGTTAGCATTACATTCTTTATTTTATGTTTTGTTTTATAAAAACCTTCCTTTAATGCAACGAAAAAAAAACGTTCCATTCCAGTTCTGAAAGTAAATGGAGTAATGACTATGCATATTAATTATTTGGAACATGTCCAATATGTAAAGAAAAAAACAAAAATCTGTTTAATCATATTGAATAAATATTTAATCGCTTAGCTGATAATATACGAACGAATAAACAATTATTATGTACCAAGATTACATCTACGCGATAAACAAAAGAGGGTCACGTCAAAATCTCAACATTTGGAAGAATTAAAATAAAAAAACGAAATGTTTCTAACAACTCAACAGTTTCTTCAAACAAAACAATAGCTCAATAAATTAAAGTAAATGGTAATAAAACAGTCCTAGAGTGAGACATGGTGCATATAAATAGATGTTCTAATTTAGGTTTTATGGGTCGCCGATTACCCGGAGTATTCTCGCACTGCGTTGGCGGATGCTTTTAAAATGGACAAAAATCTCATAATAAAGCCAATTTTGATCGTTGATTGGCGAAATAGCCACGTCATCACTTATTTACAACAATAGACACAACCCATATGTACAACGCAGTAGTTTTATTGGATATTTGTGTTAAGCAATAGTGAAAAATTAACCGAGAAAAAACAAATGAGACAGGTGTGTTGATATTTGCGTCCGATAAAATACATCTAGATTGTACGCCTGTACTTATTAACCAAAAAGGCAGTCAAAAAACGAGGTTACTTTAACTTTATTTAGACAACGATTTAAATATTTAGTACCGAAATGACCTACTGAAGCGTGGCTGCACGAAAATATTGAGTATATTTTCGTCCAGTCACAGATACAAAAATACAAGTTAAAATTGTGAAATTATTATACATATTTGTTTAAAAATGTTTATTTACTTTAAAGGCAATATGTCATGACAAAACAAAGTCGACGTCGTTAGTTAATTAACTCAATATAACGTGGATCGAGTAATTTAAATTTCAAATCAATCTTGTTGAGATAAGAGGAGTGTAGAAATAGAATTCTGAATATTAAATGTATGTATCTAGATAAGTTTTAAAAATATTTCGAACTTCAATAAAAAATTAAAGAACAATAAACATTTCGTTTAATGCCTGAATAACATTTACAAAAATTGTATAGCCAACGATAAAACGAGGTCGATAAATCAACCGGTGACTAATCGATCATACAAAAACCATAAACTCAAATACAAAATGAATAAAAAATCATAAAACGTTCAACTTAATTGAAATTTCGTAACATCGATGTCGATAATTTTATTATTGCGCCACAGCACTAGTAGTTGCTGATATGGCGGACACAGAGACAGGGTAGAGTAATAATAATAAGATTTTCTTCGCATACTTTTACGTACGTATTTACTTATCTAATAAAGATATTTTAACGATCGAATCATTAATAATACTATTGAATTCTATTATTAATTGTCAACGATCACTCAAGTTTTGTTTCAAAACAATAAATGTAAAAAATCCGTGCATTGAGAACGGTTCCTACGAACTAGAGAGAAGACAATAGATGACGTCACGCGTTTACTCGATTATTTTGACTGCCAATTATTATCTGAACACTCTTAATACGTATCGATTTATATCAAACACAGACGTTTTAATGCAATTTTTAAGCGTTTATATCTATTTAGATCAACATAAACATAACAAAACACAAACGGTTTATGCAAATTACGTAAATAAAAAATGTACTTATTTAAATGGACCGGTCATAAATGTTCGCATTATAAATCAAAGATTATCACAGGCAAAAAGTTATAAAAACGTAATTTAGGTACCATACCTTAAACGAGGGTTTATCCATTTTTACAATCCGAAACACAAAGGATAATTCATATCACAAGGTACACAATCACAAACATTTCGCTAAATAATATTACAATGGCGATTATAAATGCATCATTTTTTCAACGTACACAGTAGAACATTGCACTAAAATTAACACAACACAGATTATACAAAATCAGTTATTTTTCAGCGTAGGTAATATTTTTAGAAACACTCGCGCACACTTACACATACACATACAAATTTATTTAATTAAAAAAAAAAACCATAATTTCCGATTTTCAAATAACACACGTCCGTAACGAATCGTCGATCGTGATAAAACGAGATAAATATAATATAACAATTATCATTTAATGATTATGATGACATCTATGATTTGTCATAATCAGTTCTTGTTTGAAGTTTACGTTTTGAATTTTCACAGTGTTTGTTTAATAAATGTTTTGTTAATTATAAATAATAGTGGACAATAAAGCAATATGGCGTATTTCGTGTAATTTGAGGGAAAACACGGGCGCGCGTAACGTTGTGAACGCGCGCGGCCATGTCGCTTCGCGGCCAAACCGTATCTGTGTTCGTTTTCATTTCGTATTCTCTTGCCCGCTCACACGTCGACTTGTAGGGCTGCTTTGTCATTTCCAAATTTCTTTTATTTAATTTTAAATTGTATCGATAGAATCATTCGATTCTTAATGTATTTCTGTATTATGTGACAAATGTGTTGAAGTGTGTCATAAAAATTGCGTTATTAAATTTTTATTGATAAAAAGACAATTATTATGTATCTTATTATTCACATTTATTTGAAAACTGAAATTAATTAATATAAATCACATTCTTTCATTTTAACTAAATTATTGACTGTAATTTATAATCATTTGATTGATTATATTATCATAATGATTGTCGCTTAGTCTTTATCAGTTGTCGTAGGTAGTTTGGTAAATTATTATTAAATTAATCATTGTGAAATCAAATATCAAAAGATGCTTGCTTACCATGTAATTTAAACTAAGTTTTTTTCACTTAAGTACTTTATGGATTAGTGTATAATAAAATAATATTTAAACCGAATTCAAAAATGCAAGTGACAACCCTAAACTCACACAAAGATTGGCACGCACACAACGAGAACAGTTTCTATACATATTTTTTACGTAAATAAAGATTGTCATAGTACAAGGAAAGAAAAAAGATTAACAAAATAATAATATAATAATGAATCCTTTACATTTTTTTAACTGTTACCGGAACGGATGGGCAAAAACAGTTTTTGTTTACTTGCGATAGTCATTAAACATGAATCTGTTTGCCGCATGGCATTAGAAAGTTTTGTTTCGTTTTAAGTTACTTTTCTTCTTCTAATTTTGAAATATTTTTGAATCTGTCATAAGATATTGTTTATTCGGCGCAAGAGTGAATGTTAATAACTCATAATGTGTGTAATGTTGCCCATGCACGCTTCAGTAGTTCAATGAGACTTTACTTTTCACATTTCTGTGATGAACTGTTAAATTTAACTAAAAATTTATTAACTGTTTTTTAGTTTCCGACAAGCTCTATAGTAGTTTTAGCTTGCCTAATAATATGTCAAAATACGGTTTTTCGGCAGTCAGATCAATTGATAAATTCCGTCACAATTTTATTTAGATGGTACTACATATTATTATATTTTGTCTACTGCGATAATGATTAAAAGCAGGTAGATTACAAAGTAGGTAGGTAAGAAGAAATTACTCAACTAAATAATAATTATCTCTATTAATTAGTATTTACTACATCCTATGATTAGGATTAGTGAGGGAGTTAATAGTATAAACAAGATAAAATAGGTTCACATAATTTTATTTTACATTTTCATTTTTTTTTTACTTTAAAGCCTTTTAGAAATACGTAGAAACATAGATATTTTTATACAACAAAATAATGTTCAAAAAGTATTAATAAAATAACCATCTGCGAGTCTTGCATATACTGCACTCTCATATTATAGACTGTCCGGTATTTTAGTTAATTTATTTTTAGCTTAGCCTATGGATTTCCGCAAAATGCTATTGAAATGCACACGAGTAACGATTTCTAATCGATTTACAATCGATACTCTTCATAAATGAGTGTCGAACAGCACTAAATAACAATTTTGAGTGACTTTAGCGCGAAACGAAAATATCAAAATGGCTGCTAGGTAGGTATCATGTGTATTTACAATAAAATTATTAAGTTTAAAATTGATTAAGTAATTTTGAAGGTTGTAATTTTAAAATCAAATTAGTGGTATAATCATGTCACTCACCATTAGCTAGGTAATTAACGAAATCAATTATTTCTTTAATAGTTTTTTGTAACCAACAATGACCTTACGCGAAGCGGTAAGAAAATTCGAACGACGCCATCTTAAGTTTATTTTTTTTTCGGAGAAGGAGTAAATATTCATTTAGAATGCCTTTATTTATACGCGTGAACGCCATTTTTTGTGTTTCCACTGTATAGGTATTTTGTAATGTTATAAGCACGTTATATTTAGTAGAAATGAAATTATCAAAGTGAAGTATTGTAGTGTTACACTCATATGCGTGTTATTTATATTATCTTTGAATGAGTCAGTAGCAGAGACGTGTCATGTTTAAAAATCAACGTGTGATCCCTATGAGCTGCAGAAAATATGTAAACAATGCCATACCTGAACATCGTTTCACCCATACGTAGGTAGGTAAGCAGAGATTTATCAGAAATAGGTCATACGTAACGTAGGTTTTATGGATTTTCGATGGGCGTGGTCAGTAATTTTCCGTTTCAAACTTATCTGCGGATTAAAATCCAAAGTGTGGACATTGCTCTTGCATAATAAATAACTATTTAATGTTTTTGTCACATTTTCCTATACAAAACTATCATATTAGAGGTAAATAAATAAATGCCTACATTAACACTAGATAAATAGCCTAGTTTATCACAAAAGATTCTAAATTCTATATCTGCCATACAAATCGGTAAAACATTATAATATTATCTCTTTTTAGTTACCTACGTACACTTAAATACGTTATTGATGTGCCTACAATGTACCTACGCGTATGTTTATACAGTTGCTGTAATAAATACAACAACGTCGACCTCTACGTAAAATATTATACTTATTTATTAAAACATTTTTATTTATTACACTACCTACATTATATTTTTTTAATTATTTTTGGCTGTATACGTCATATTCGTAAGATTAGGTATCAGAGTTTTAAAAGTTCAATTATACAGTGACATCTGTCAAAAATGGCGCCAAAAATAGAAATTTTCTGATTCACATAGGACTTGAAATTTGATGTTATATGTATTCAAACAGATATTATTATAGCATGTTATGTATTATGGTTACGTTGGCAAGGCAACGGGACAAACAAACAATATCACTTATTTCATCATACACTTATAATAGGCAATTAAGGAAAATGTCTTACGGAAAAATTGTATTGAAGTTAAGCACTCGTACGACCTATTATTAATTATACTTAAACAAAACCTGTTCAATAATTACTGACAACTAAGGATATGTCTAGTGATTACTTAGGTACCTATATTGACTATCCAATAGACAATTTATAAAAACACGCTAGTTTGTCTGTTGTATTACCTAAGATATTCTAAACTATAAGAATTGTCAATTATATCTCGGCCAAATTTCACCCATTTTAATGTTTGCTTTAGTAGTTTTTGGCTACCTATATTAATATGAGCTACAAGAAATACTTATTAGAAATATAATTTTATCGTAATTTAAGTAATACGGTACCTACATAACCTAATAATCAACTCTATTACATAGGTACCTAGCTTACACAAATATTAAGATTTTATCCTTTTCAAATGTGATAGTATCTACGGCAAACGAGCATACGTATTACCTGATGGTAAGCAATCAGCGCCGCCCATGGACACTCGAAAGAATGTAAGAGTTACGACTGCATTGCCAAATATTTTGGGTCATTGGGTAATATCACTCACACGGCGAAACACAACGCTGTGGTAGTTTCACGTCGGTTTTCTGCGAGGCCATGGCTCTCCCACACTTAAAAACTGAAGTTCAAATGTAATATATTAATTTGTTATTTAAAAATGTATGTTCTAAAGTGCCCGTAGTGTGTACAACGTCTGTACACATTCATTTGCTGAAGCAAGCGGCGTACGGGTCAGTGTCAACACACGGGGTGAAAATTTTAACCAATTTTTTATATTCATTTCTTTAATTTATACGAATATTTCTTTATAAAAATATGTTTTTTGAATAATATTAAATTTGAAGTTGTTTTAAATGTTCAGTTTTATAATAATTGGTGAAATTTATCGTAAAACGAATTATATCTTCGAAGATATCAACTGAAATCGACGAATTCTTTTGTTTGATTATAAAAATATTTGTTAAAATTTTAATTCTTTATTTTATTACAAACTTACAATCGTATTAAAGAGCCAACATAAAGTTTCAATTCAAAATTTTACACTCATCATTTCTACAAAAACACATTAAAATAAATAATAAAAAAACAATTCCCAATATAAAACGGAACCTAATTTACCTAAATCTGCGATAAAACAATAAAATAACTTAACAAATATAAATTTAAATGAGAAAATAAAGTTGAAACAAAGTAATAATAATAATAACGGGTTCATCGATAATATTTCGCGTAGTGTGAGCGCGCCGCGTGTCGTATCCATTTGGTTGAAATTGCTGTTTAGTCAACGTACAGTTTACGCTACTTATAACTAATATTATTATTATTATTTATTTTCAATATAATCTTTACTAAAATAAAAGAAAGTGTGTTTTCAAAATTTTCGAAAAAAAAAACAACTCATCATTCGAATCTCTGAATTCGGTTTCCGGGTCTAGCAAAAGATTGTGTTTATAAATTTTCGAAATACTCACAAAAAAAAAACAAAAAAATTAAAAACAATTTAGGCTCAAAATATGTCCGTTGTCAATAGGCTTATTTATTTAATTTTTATAACATTACATGTGAAAAATACGAGTAAAATTACGCTACAGTGTGTAAGTGCGGATGGATGTTTGTTACTCTCTCACGTAAACACTACTGAACGGATCTGAATGTAATTTGGCACACAGATAGATTATAGTCTGGAATAACATACATACCTATAGGATACTTTTTACCCTGAAGTTGGTTTAATATAAATACAACCTAAGTTGTAATTTTATTATTAAGTGTAACGCATTATGTGTAGGTATATGCAGTTTTAAAATTAATTCACTGCATTTTCCTTACATATAGCGGAAAAAATAAAAATTGTATTTTAAAATCCCTTCATTGTACCTATAACATAAAAATCATTTTAATTTTAATTAAATGCATGGAAAATTCTAATAACCAGTACCACATCTTTTTTTTTATGGAATTGGTCGGCAAACGAGCAGACGGATTACCTGATGGTAAGCAATCAGCGCCGCCCGTTCCGACCTTTTAGGGATTAGGTATTTGGAGATTTAGGGATTGAGGAGGGATTGGGGGCGGGGAAGGACTGGGCCTCCGGTAACCTCACTCACACGGCGAAACACAACGCTGTGGTTGTTTCACGCCGGTCTTCTGTGAGGCCGTGGTATCACTCCGGTCGAGCCGACCCATTCGTGCCGAAGCATGGCTCTCCCACACTTTTGCCGATCTAGCTAACAACTTCTTCTTCTTCTTTTTGGTAGTCCAACGCTTTCTTGATTCGAGTGACGATCTCCGGCCACCATAAGCGCGGTTCTACGGACGACGAGTAAGGGTAGCTCGCCGCCCGACCAGAACCAGACCCGAGCGTACCTACGGCGCGTAGCGTTCCGCGCGCGCCTCAAAGAGCCAATAGACCACCACAGACGGGCCCCTATAGGGCTGATGTTCAGCCGGGGTTGCGGGGTAAGCCCAATGAGGCACCGCGACCTCGGCCCAGAGCAGGAGAAGGAACGGGGGGTTTTTAGTCAGTAAGAGTCTGACACTCCCTCCCGCCCGGCCATGGGCGGGAGAAGTCATTTGATGATTTTCCCCTCACAAAAAAAAACCCCGCAACTCCGTTCGCGTGGAATAGTGACTCCCTGCAATTTTTTGGTATAAAAACTATCCTATGTCCTTTCTCGAGTTCCAAACTAAGTCTGTACAAAATTCCACAGAAATCGGTTCAGTAGTTTAGGCGTGAAGAAAAGACAGACAGACAGAGTTACTTTCGCATTTATAATATTAGTTTGGTTTTGGATTTTTGCATATGTAGATACTAATATTAATTATTTAGTGAATTATTTTTATTAAATTTAAATATAAAATAATCCAGGTAAGTGTAAAGCAACAGGAAATAACTGGGTAACACAAAACCTCTTACTTCGCAGTCGGTTAACAAGGGTATAAACGGAACTCATCGGAATATATATTCTGTAAAAACTGAACAGAGGAACGTGTGGAGACTACTTGGTAGTGAGTAAGTAATGTTTTTCATTTAGTTAAATATTTGTTTGGTGGTTTTAATACGAGTGTGGAAAACAAAATATTGTGTGATCTACCTACTTATTTTGTGTTGTTACGTGTTTAAGATGATTTTTCAGAAAATTGGATATTTTTGGTTTAATCTTAATTTAGATGTATGTGTCATTTTTAATATCTATAACTTATCCATTAATTTATTAAAGTATCTACAAGTGTGGTAAATTCAATTTTTTTTTTCATCTGGTTTTGGATTAATAGAATAGCTTTTAAACCCTAACGGCCTTATTACAAAACAAGGTTTTAGGTACTTTAGTCTAAGACTAAACCATTGAGCCAGTTTTTGTATTTCGAATTGAAGGTAGATGACAATAAGATTTAAAATTCAAAACCCGACTCAATGGTTTAAACCTGGACTAAAGATACATCTTGTTTTGTAATAAGGGGGTAAGCGTTTAAGATCAAGTATATTATTACGAAAAAAAAATCAAAATAAAAATATGTTGGAACATTCATAAACGTACATAACATATCACAGAACGAAATTCAATAAGAAAAACAAGCACAAATAAAAATAATTGCAATTATAATAAATACAATTAATAACAGCCCTCTCTTTACCTTTCCGTGTCCACCTCGAGCGTACCCTCGGAAAGCCGCTGCGACAAAACTTTTAATTATATATCTGTCTCGCTCACACGCCTTTGTCTGACTATCGCTGTCCCTTTCACCCTCAACCAGGCTAGCATTCGTTCATTTTGCATACAAAAACATATCATAGACTAGTTTTTTCACTCGGTTTCGTTCTCGTTTTTAGATAATTTTTTGCTCTAACGTTTGGGGTTAGGCTGTTAGGTGGTACTAGATAACTGTTTGGTGTTTTTTGTGAGGTTTTTATAATGTAATGTAGATATTTATTTGGACTGTATAAAGTAGTAATTATAATGTTTAAAAGTGATTGTAATTTAAAAATTGAATTTACATTGTGTAGTTTGTTATTATTTTTGTGAAGCGAAAACTTGCAGTAAACTACGAGTTATACATATGTACATACTTACTTTCTATGATTATTTAGACACCACTGACACCAGTGAAGGAAAACATCGTGAGGAAACCTCGACTTTTTTTTTGTGAGGGGAAAATCATCATGCCCGGGTAAGGCGAGAGAGAGTGTCAGACTCTTACTGACTAAACCCCCCCCCGTTCCTTCTCCTGCTCTGGGCTGAGGCCGAAGTGCCCCGGCTGAACATCAGTCCTATATAGCCCCGTTTGTGGTGGTCTATTGGCTCTGTGAGGCGCGCGATGAAAGCTACGCGCCGTACGCTCGGCTCTGGTTCTGGTCGAGCGGCGAGCTACCCTTACTCGCCGTCCGCAGACGCGCGCTTAAGCTTGAAGTCGGCAATCCGCCTTGAGCGAGCGTGGTGATTTATGCTCAAACCTTCTCCGTGTAAGAAGAGGCCTTTAAGTATAGCAGTTTGCACTTATAGGCTGATAATGATGAAAGCCATAAAGTATCGTACTTTATACATAAATGCGAAATCGACAATTCATCTTCTATGTGTTTTCTTCTTATCTTACTTATATTAAAAATGCGAATTTATGTTTATCTGTTTGTTTGTGTTTTCCTTTATTTAATTTTGGGATGGTATGTAGGTATGAAATGATAATTACTTACTGTGATATACATTTATACCCATTTTTTGAATACCATACGAGCGAAACTGCTTCTGATTTTTTTTTGTTCTGTTACCGCAAATGAGTAGTATGTACTGTATTATTACCTGATGACCTGATGGTAAGCAATCAGCGCCACGCCGCCCATAGACACCAGCAACAACGTTGGAGTTACGAGTGCGTTGCCGACCTTTTGGGGATGAGGGTTATGGAGATCACGAATTGGGGTAATGGAGGAAATGAATTATTATAAATTCAAAATAAACGTTTTTTAAGAACAATATTTTATAATAAGTGAGTTTCTATCTGAAACTAGTATTTTCATAAAATATAAAAGAGACAAGTATTAATTTATGTTATTCTGTTAATCAATTTTATTTCTTTATTATATAGGTAGTCAGAACTTTAATAAGGCAACGAAATAAAAACACAATTAAAATTATCACCAAATTCAAACTATGTAAACTCTGACGACTAGATAATAAGGTTTAAAATCGCCAGCGTATTATTTTGGCAACTCCATTTATTTAGTGTTCAGTGTAAAAACACGCGGTTGTGTGGTAGTGTGCGTGGCTTTATGTAAGTGTGTGTAAACCTGAATGTCTTCTCTTTACGTTAGGAAATTGTGGATAAGTCATTGTTTTTACAAAAAAAAAAATGTCTTGTAGCCATAGTTGAAGAGTGTCAGAGTGTTAGATTGATATCTGTGTGTTGCAAAATAGTTTTATTATGGTTTCCAATAAGGCAGGAAAATACAATATGTTCACTTTTCAATGTAAAAATGTAATTAATTATTAATCTATAATCACACTTTTATTCATTGATGTGATGGATATACACAGATAACATATATTTTTTTAAATAAGTATGCCGTTTGACGTAGAAACATTATGACGTCATATGTTGCGATCTCATACAAAAGAAAATTATCATTTTTGACATTTTATTAAAATTTTTGAATTTGATTAGTTTGAAACAATTGGATTGAGAAATTTTCAAAGTTTGAACTCTGAATTCTGAATTTCTCTGAATTTATTTTTATAAAAACGTTGGATGGATCACACAAACAGTTGTTACGTGCGGGAATCGAACCCGCGACACGTTGCACGGCAGCCAGTTGCCCAGCCACCGCACCAACCGTGCAGTCAAAAGATTTTATTTTCAAATCTACGCGGACGTAGTCGCTTACCGAAGCTAGTTCACGACAAAATAAATAAGGAAAACTCTTCAAGGAAATAAAAATCGAAGGTTTATTATGTTTTTGTTTTTTTTTATAACATTTTGAGATTACTATCTGATTGAGTTTTTTGTTATTTTGTTGTTTTTTTTTTTCATTTATTTATTTCTTCTGCGGGCCGAGCAACAGGGGTTTTTCTGTTTTTTTTGAGAGAGGAACATCATCAAATGACTTCGCTCGTGAGGCGAGAGGTAGTGTCAGACTCTTACTGACTAAAAACTCCCCCCGTTTCTTCCATTCTAGGCCGAGGCTGCGGTGCCTTACTGCGCTTGCCTCGCAACCCTGACAAGGGTCAGGAGCTGGTACCTATTTTCTCACTCACATGGTACAGTACGACCGACGTATATTGGCGAGTCTGAAGTTAGCCGTTTGTCTGCGCAATGGATCTTTTAGGAACAAAATTTTGTACTGCGCAGGTAATCGGCTAACTTCAGACTCGCCAAGATACGTTGGCGGTATTGTACTGGTGAAAATTGTACATATAGATCTAGGTATTATATAATTATGATATGTTCTTGCAAGTGTATAAAAAATTAATAGCTTTTCATTTGTCTCGCTAAAACGCAAGAATGACTCGACCGATTTGGTTTGTTTTGATCTTGAAATATTTTTAGTAGGTTTAAAAGATGAGAAAAAAGGGTATTCATTGCCATATTAGGCAGCACGAAGGTTGCCTAGATCAGCTTGTCTAAAATAAAATTAATAATACAAACATATAAGTAACAATCGCTTTTTATACATCAAGTTTCAAAAACAAAAATCCAATTTCTTTGATAAACTTTGTCAAAAGAATCACCAACACATAGTGTTGTATTGTATTGTATTATTCGATCCGTATGTCACCAACAACCAACAACACACACTGTGTATGTGTACACACGCACACGAGCGCACTGTCTCTGTGTGCGTGACGCATGGCGCACACTATAGAGTTAGATATAGTATGGACGCGACAATTTATAAATTTATTTTAAGATTGTTATTTTTAACGCTGCAGTCTTGCAGTGATGAGAATTTTTGTCAATTGTAATGCAGAGATGTCTTGTACCTATAGTTTTAGTGATGTTTTTTAACATTGTCGTGGTGGGCTTGGCTTGGCAACTTTTTATATTAATTGTTAGTTTTATTTTAATGAAAAATACCTACTGTCAATGTCATATTCTTTAAAAATATTTATAATACGAACGATAGAGAGACATGATAAATATTGAACATGTACATTTTCTATTTTGTAAAAAAAACTTATATAAATACATATTATTTAGTTTAGGAGTGAGAGCTCGCTACGTCATGGCTCAGTGTAAAATTTGATATTTCAAAACGATATATCGTCGTAAGTGTTTGATTTTGTTAAACACGCCGACGTAATTCGTTTAAAAAAACTGTATCTTTGGCAAATTTTGAATATATTTTAAATAGGTTCAATAAAAAAAATAGAATAAACGGTCACACTATCGATAATAGGTACTTACTCAAAAATCAAATCAAAATAATTATTTGCCAAAAAGTACATAATTTACAAGGAAAGATCTCTCTGTATTCTACTTGCGAGCAAACGTGCAAATAATGATTATATTATCCCGCCCCTACTTAAATGTGATACTAAATTCCTCCACTATTTAATGGATGTTATGATACATATAAACCTTCCTCTTCAATCACTCTTTCTTTAAAAAAAAACACATCAAAATCCGTTGCGTAGTTTTAAAGATTTAAGCATACATAGGGATATAGGGACAGAGAAAGTGACTGTTTTATACTATGTAGTAATTCTTGAATTTAGGAGTCTATCATCAACATTTGAAAGTCTATTCCGGGTTCCTAGCCACACTGAGTTCATAGTAGAAAAAGTAATAATTCGATCGAGCTGTGGTCTTGATATTCGTATCCAAAGGAGTTACTGTCGCATTCAAAGCTTATACATATATTAATATGCATCTTACAAATATTATAAACGCTACAGTGTGTAAGTACGGATGTATGTTTGTTACTCTCTCACGTAAACACTACTGAACGGATCTGAATGTAATTTGACACACAGATAGATTATAGTCTGGAATAACATATACCTAGGATACTTTTTATCCGAGTTGGTACTGCGGGCGAAGCCGATGGCAGAAAAAGCTTTAATTTTAAATATTTGTTTAATAAGGCTTCAGCCGTGACTTCGCTCGAGTTTTCGATGGATAAAATATATACCTACATATGTATAGTGATTTTCCAAATTACGCAAATCTTTCTGTCTAAGTTTATTACAATTCCACTACTGGTCTTGGAAATACATGTATCTCAAATCACCAACGTCACTCTTCCCGCGGGTATTTGGTACCCGACGAAGGGGCTTTTAGATATAATATGACAGAGACTCACCAGCAGCGCTCTCTGATAAACCTGATCCTCTAAAACATTGTCATTACTCTGTCACCTCATTGATATAAAAAAAGATTTATAACTAGCTTCCGCCCGCGTCTTTACGCGCCTTTTAAAAAGGTATGTGATAATACTGGATATTACTACCTACCTATCTACATACTAAATTTCAATCAAATCGATCCATCTGTTTACGAGTAAAAAAATAACAAACATACATACAATACAACATACATTCTTACCGACTTTCACTTATACTTATAATATAAGTAGGAAGTAGAATATCTGTGACACACAGACAGACGGACATAACGAAATATCGTTGCTTTAGTAACAGGGTTTATCCGCCCTTCATACGGAACCCCTCGAAATTATAAGGGAAAGGTCATAAGTCAATGTTTTACGCGTAAGACAAGGATAGGTAGACACCTGTCCTGTCTCCTCTCTTCACCGATTTGTGTAGATTCCTCTGTTAAATATAATTATTATGTTATAATAAAATATGTTGCTTTGGTTATATATAAACTGCATCTATACTAGTCTATACTTATAATTATAAAGACATAAAATTTATAAGTTTCTAAGTTTATATATAGGGGGTAATCTTTGGAACCGCTGGTCGGTTTACCAAAAATCTTTCACTGATAGATAGCTAACATGTTCCTGAGTGCTATAGGCTATAAAACATCAATGGTGCCGAGCAACGGGTGAAACCGCGCGAGGGTAGCTAGTTTATTATAAACAGATTCTTAAAACAGGTGATTTTACTGAATAATTCTTAATACTTAACAAATAAGCCAGCAATGCACTCATTAAGTACTCTTTTGGTGATGCAGGTGTCCATGGGCGACGCCGATTGCTTACCATCAGGTAATCCGCCTGCTCGTCCGCCGTCCTATCGGTCCTATGTCAATAAAAAAGGTTAACTTACTTTCGAATACGGAAGGACTTATTTCGGACTTTGAAAAATTTGAAATTTAGAATTAGCTGCGAGATTAGCGTCAGTATTTTTATTGCGTCACGTGAGTTTAATTGGTTAGGTACCTATTTATTTCTCAAATATTATCTAGAATTATTACTACAAAATTTGGTACCTAGCATTTAGGTAGTTTCCTAGATAAAAAATAATTTATTTCGACGTTTCAATACAATAAAATATTGAAAAATAACTATACTTTTATTCATCGATCGATACACTATTTTTTAGATTTTTTTAGCTAATTATTAAGAAATAAGTAAGCTATTTGACGCAACAAAGTTTTGACGTCATAGCTCAGTTTTTCATACAAATTTCATAGAAAAGTATCGTTTTTGACGTTTGGATAAAAGTATTGAATTTGACTAGTCGGAAACTACTTACCGTATTATAAACAGAGTCGCTTTCTCTGTCCCTATGTCCCTATGTATGCTTAAATCTTTAAAACTACGCAACGGATTTTGATGCGGTTTGTTCAATATATGGAGCTACTGAAGAGGAAGGTTCATATACCTATATTTAAAATAATATCCATTAAATAGTAAAGAAATTTTGAATCAGCATTGGACCCGGCGAAGCTAGGGAAGGTCGCTAGTACACACTAACACTGAGCTTAAAATTGAACCAATTAATGACAAAGGCATTATTTTACAATAGCTAATCTACTTATAATAGATTTATAAGTGAAAACATTCATTTTCTATTGATAAAATCTCTCTCGATCACCATTTGTAGCGAAGAAGTCAAGTAAAGTACTTTTAAAATACAAAGATTTTCCTTTCATTGTTTTATGGTTTAAAAACAAAAATATTACACAATCAGGTAAAAATCGTATAGAAAATATTTACGGTGCAGAGTTTGCCCAGCATTGGGCTAAATACTAATTTATAAAGACCTTGGTAACGTAGTTGTACCACAAACGCAATGACACATGCTTAGGCGGCGGCCATCTTGTGATGCGATTTCTTTTTTTTTTTTGTTTTGTTTATTGACGCATAGGCATTGTTGTTGTAGATTCGGTTTGGTTTGATTTGAAATAATGATATTATTTAATTGTTTTTATTGATTATAGGATTGGTGTTTTTAAATAAAATTATATGGTGTTTTTTATTGTTTATTTTAGGAATAATGTTCTTTTCTTAGTTAAAAATAAATTATTTCGTCTTATCAACAACAAACATTATCATGCAAATACTCAATTCCTATGTAATAATACTTTTAATATTTTATTTAATTTTAAAGAAGATACCGTACCTATCGTTATTGATATTATTATTTAATTAAAAGTATTGAATTTAACTACTTCCAAAGAAAAGAAATACCTACTTAGTTATTAAGTACCTATTTTATTTCATATAACAAAGGTAACTTCACTGCCTATATTATAAATAATAATAATGTTATACGATTCAAGTTTAAGATTCACGAATAAGTTTTAAATCACAAATCACACCCGGACCCAAAAAGTATTAAAAACAATACCTAATAATGTTGAAAATGATTAAAATCAATAACTGGATCACTAGATAAGTACCTAACCTCAGATTATTAGCAAAATGTGGATGATTCGATGACACTGTGCTTCAAAACACTGCCAGTGTGTATTCGCCTTATCTGTGCTAATAATAATAGCAGCAAGCTCACATAGTGACGCCATTCTGTACGGAACTACGAAGTTATCGATATTTTTAATCGATATCATTGTTTTTCGTTTGTCGTGGTGCCCATTGGTAAGCATTAACCACCACGTTTACTCATGACGGTTTTCCTTCACCGTATGTCTGTGGTGTCTAAATAAACTTGTATAACTCATTAAAGTAGAAAAATTCACATTGGTGCTTGCCAAGTTTCGATCCCACCTCATGCACCGCATGTTGCTTAGTTTTTTGAAGGTACATTGATCTAATTCTATGGTTCTTTAAAAAAAAATATTGGAATTAACAGAAACTTATTTGACGTGTTTTCGTCTATTTTATATATACAAACAAACAACATAACGAAATTAGAACGGTATATGTAAAAAAAAATTAATACTTACCTAATTACTAAAAATTTGCTATAAATATGTATATAAAATTAACAATATTGCGTAGTAGCCGATGCGATGAAAACAAACTACCAGTCTTACAGTCAAAACATCTTCAGAAAAACAACAATAATATTAAAATAAAATTTGTACATCGATTATCAATATTTATTCCCTCTAGTACATCCCTATTCACCGTATCCATTTAGTTTGACAAGCATTCGGTTTCATATGCCGTCTTGCATGTGTGTGTGCACACAGCGCGTCTGTATGTGTCAGGGCTGTGTTTGGATTATTATAATCTGTTTTCAATAAATTCTTATGTAATATACATATAGGTTGTTATGTACTTAAGCCATGTATATTACACTACCTATCCTTTATTGTTATTATAAAAGTGTTATTTCATTTTTATTTATACATAACTAATGTCCTGCCCCGGCTTCGCACGGATGCAATGTTGATACTAAATTTCTTAATTATACATATAAACCATCCTCCTCAATCACTCTGTCTTTACAAAAAAATGAATTAAAATCCGTTGCGTAGTTTTAAAGATTTAAGCGTACATGGGGATATAGGGACAGAGATAGCAACTTTGTTTTATATGTATTATGTTACTTAGTGATAATTACCAATCAATTACATCTCACTGTATCTAGTCAAATTCAATTGTTTTTCGAATTATCAAAATTGGCATTTTTGTGACGCCATTTTTTTCTGCGTCGAATAGCACTGAGTATTTATTGCTTGATAATGACCTAGATGGTTATTAAATAGTTATGTCGTAAAATGAATGAACGAATGTGTGCTTGTTTTTTTTATTAGCATAAAGAAAGAAAGAAAGAAAGAAATAATTTTATTTGCACAACCTGGACACAGATACAAAAGTAGATAAAAAAAACCAGTAAAAATTAATCAAAACAAAAATAATTAAAAAAAAACAGTGATGTGTGTCTCAGCGTTGGACAAATAGGCCCAGTTCAGCTTCGATGCCAGGCGGTTATTGCCTGGCGCTGGTTTAAAAAAGTTAAAATAATTTATTTTTTACTTATTGAAGTTCTTAAATATGGACTCTTACTCTGACTCGGACTAGATTTGACAATATCATGAAGCAAAAATAGATGTCATTTTGAAGTACCCAATATTATGTTTTAGCATTATATGCCATTCATATTAAAGATTTGGATACTTATGACACGGAATAAATCAATATAGAATTGCTTTTAACTTAATAAAAAGGCTTTAAAATAGCTTATTAAAGTCATAAAACAACATTTTTTTTATTTTACAAATTAAAAAAAAACACTATACGTCATCACTTAAAAACCATCACTCAAAAAAAAAACCAGAATACTAAATAGAAATAATAACCAAAAAAACATTGAATTTTTTCTTCCGCTTTTGTAGTGCCGTGCCACCCCTGAGTTTTAAGACCAACAAATTACATGTGTAAGTGTGGCGTTGCGTAGCGACGAGCCCACAGACACACACACAAACACAATCTTGATAAGTGATAATTTTTATGCCTTAGTTACAAATTTTCAATACTTTACTGAGTTTTAAATTACAATGGTTGGTTAGGAGATAAAAAAGAGCATTTTTAAATGTCTACTCATTTGAAAAACAATACTTCGTTTTTAATATTTGGTATTTTATCGTCCAAATCCGATTTTAAAGTGTAATTTACCAATTACATTACGTGTAAAACTGTTAAATCTACTATTTAAAAGATATATCAATAAGTATTATAACGAAAATACTAAATTTTTATTTAAAAGATACCTATTATGAATCATTTTATTTAAGTCTAGATGTTTCCATAATCTAGTGTTTATTATGTCCGTCAGTTTTCAAAGATGGCGCTTCCTATTGTAATTCAAAATGGCGGATGTTTTAGTTTATTTTAGTTACAAAAAAAATTAAAGTTAAATAAATCTTTTAAACTGACATGTGAGATAAATAATACTTAGTGTACCTACTTATTATTTTTATGTGTAAAAATATATAATTACAATCTGTTAATACTACTATTATATATTATGACTCATTTGAAAGAAACATAGGTATTATATATTATTATTGATTTAATATAAAGATTGTTTCTTTTGTTTTATATTAAACTTATGTCATTAGTTTTTATTTTTTAAGGAGATTCAATTATCTTCAGTTGTGAATCTCATCTACTGTAATTTGAAATTCATCTTATTTAATTTTGCTGTATTTCAATTTGTAACAGCCTTGAGCTATATATATATTATATTTTTTTTTTGTATTTGGTTAATTCCTGTTTTAAGCCAACAAAATATGTATGATGTGGTTCCCCTTGGAGGAACACAAGGCAGTATTAATGTAACATATTGATTAACATAGCATGGAAGTGTATCTTCTGTCGGGAATACAAATTAATACCTAAATAAATAAATTATTTTTCAAATACTTACCTAACTTTAGTATAAAAATGGCTTATTATCAGAAAATATTGATTTAAAGACAGTGTATTTGTTGGAAGGTTTCCAAATAACCAGCTCGAAATATGTACCTATTCATATACTAACTTTTACTTATATGTCCTATCTAAACATAAGTCATTTAAAATTCATATAGATACATGTAGCTGTTAGTATTATTATCTTTTATATCATATTAGTCACTGACTCATAAAGTCATCCCTCGATAACTTCCACACCTGTTAATAATTACAGAAGAATATTTTTTGTCATAGGTACTTAATAATTTTTTTACTCAAAAGCAAAATTATGAAAATCTGACCAGCCGTTTCTGTGTTTGTTACATAGATACACTCTCCGTGTTAAAAACTGAACTCGTTACGTTGACATCTGATACGTGTAAAGATAGAGATAGGTAGTTAAAATTGTACCAAATTCCACACGAGTGAAGTCACGGGCGAAAGCTAGTTAAACTACAATTTATAATGTGTTTAAGTGTCTCTCAAGACATTTAAAACCGTGAGAATTCAATAGTTGACTTGTTTTTTTATGAAAACCAAAAAAAGCAATATCGTTATGGAAAAAACAGGAAAAAACCTTGATTTTTCCAAAATAAATCCATAAATTTACAAACCTTTGCTAATAATTATAAATTATACGTAAATACTACTTGTTTCCACCCGCTGCTTTAAACGCTTAAAAAAGTTATAACTTTTTTTATATTCCAATATAAAAAAAAAACAGCAACATTTAAAGCGATAGCTTGACTAAAATACACAAATCTAATATAATTTATACCCTACAGTACTAAGGAACATTGTAGCTATCTACCAGTGAAAGAATTTTGACGATCCGACCAGCAGTTCCAAAGATTACCTCCTACATATAAACTTACAACCACCTCTTTATAATATTATATTATCAAGCAAAGATTATGCATACGTATTTAATTAAAACATAAAAAAATAACCTCAAAAACTTAGGTATAAGTTTTGAACTTAAAGATTCTAGATTCGAGAAATAGCGATCGCTTTTCGTTTTTTTTAATGTTATTTTTAAACAAAACCCTCTATGTAGCTATGAGGTAAAAATGTTTTTCTTGATGTTTTTTTGTTAAAATTCGTACAAAAAATATAATAAGGCAAACAATGTAGGTAGTATATGTAAGGACATCTAGCTGGCGTAATAAAAAAACGGGCTGCGGACCGCTGAGAAAATGATGTAAGTTGATAAAACAAAATATTGAAAACGCTGTATTTTTTTGTAAAAACGATATGCTGTTGATAAACCATTCTATTTGTTTTTTTTTAAAGCTGATTATTCAATAGTCAGATAAAAGTATAAATGTTATCTGAGGAATAAAATTGTTGCTGTCACTGTCTTATACAAACATTGTGACGCGACAGCATCATAATTATTCCCCAGGTAACTTTTATCTAACCATTGAAAATTCAGCTCTCAGATATATTGAAATAAATTCTGTAAGTAAATATCTTATCCTTAAACTTAATTCTATCGGTAGAGATATTGTAATTAACAAAAAACACAAGTATTTTTACCATGGTCTACCGATTTAGGTGGTTAACTAAAGGTAAACAATGTTGGTATGTCTTTTTATATTAAAGAGCTCGTATAAAGTACATACAAAGATTATTTAAATTCAGTTTGTTAGCTAACATCGATTTAGGTAAGTAGCTGATTGTAAACATTTTTACATACGATTTTTATATAAAAAGACATGCCAACATTGTTTATATTAAATTAATTACTCAAAGCCATCCAAACTAATATTATAAATGCGAAAGTAACTCTGTCTGTCTGTCTCTGTCTTTTCTTCACGCCTAAACTACTGATCCGATGAAATTCGGTACAAACATAGTTTGGAAGTCGTGAAAAGAGATAGGATAGTTTTTATACCAAAAATCTATTCCACGCGAACGGAGTTGCGGGCAATTAAAAGCTAGTAGTCTATAAGAGCCTGCTTAAAAAGTCTTTATAAGTCAAAATATATATTCTATATATATTATTTTATGTTATAATTACATAAATCATTTATTTCTATTGATGTATTCCTATCGTAGTCTTGATAAATGTATAAAAGAGAAAAATTATAATATCTTGTCAAAAATTCAATTGGGTTTTTTGTTAATTTTCATCTTACCCAACTTTACCAACGTACAGAAACACAACGACCCTAATTCGTGTGTTGTGCCTGTGTGCGTGTATCCGCACACGGCTGTGTATGTGTGCGCACTAATATAAGCATAGGGCTGCCACGGGGACTATTTATTTATTATATGCACAAACGTGCTAGGGATCTTACTTTGGATTATAAACTGGATGTTATTATTTGTTTTAAATTCGTTTCCTAGTTTTTGTGTCTTCTATTTGTTTTTTTTTTAAATGTGTCTTTAGTTAATAGGCTATAAAGACTTATTGCTACAGATAATTTAAAAATATTAAATTCATTGAAATTACTTATAAACAATTTTAAAATATTTTTAGTTTTATGAAAACAAACCTTTTTTCCAGTAGCAGATACTATTGATCTGTTTGTTGGTTTTTTTTCAGTAACATTTTTGTATTTTTTACCTTTATTGTGTAAGAAAATTAATGTAAGCTAACTTTGCATCCTCGAATTGATATTTAACTGAGAAAATATTATAAAATGCTTATTACCACATATTAATACCTACTTACAAAATAAGTAATTCATTTTGCAAATTCAATTGCAAAATATTATAACAAAATAGTTTATATAAATATTCTTAACTTAAATATTTTTTTCCAACTAAAATCTTCTTTAAAATGAGTTAAAAATACTCAAAATACAGAAAATTTATCAAAAATAATAATAATAATAACACTTAGTGACAACCCTGCTCGCTTTAGTTTGCATTCCGTTCGCCGACACTCGCGCTACAATCAAGTACAATACCCGAGCTTACGATAGCGTAGCATGGATACACCGATTTTTCCATTTAGTTTAATTTATTTAAGTATAAGACACTAGCTTCAGTAACTGCTTAGTATGTTGATAAAAAATAGCCTATGTGTTAGGGCCGATTATTACCTATCTATATACCAAATTTCAATGGAATCGATACAGTCTTTTAGCGTGAAAGGATAATAAAAATACATCCATACATTCTCTCAAACTGTCTCATTTATAATATTAGGAAGTAAGATTAGTAGGATCAAACATTGTTTCATTACTAATTATATAAATATATGACAAAAAGTTGTCTCAAAATTACTTGTAACTAGACAACATTTAATGACATTTCTGTAGGAGTCTTTAACAAGAAAAATTAACACCTGGTCTTAAATGTTTGTGTAAAAAATTATGGGTGAGGTTTCTTTAACTTGTATGTATTTATGTAAACCGAATAGGTACTTATCAGAATTTAACAGAAAATGAAATCACATTTCGAAACCTTATACATTCTTGATTAGTTTTAAGAGTATGGTTATAACATAGTAAACATTTTAACATTTAAAATACAAAAAACACCTAAAATTTTATACCCTGTGTTTATACCAAAACAAAATTAAAAACAATATCGTCCTATCCTTTGAATTCTTTCGTCTAACGCACACATTAACAAAACGACTCACACAGTCGCACACCAACATAAACTGACAGCTTATATATTATGTACACGCAACGCATACATTCATGAAATATACACGCACACATGCTAACTAAAGTTTTTAATTTTAAAATCGTACTGAACGTTAAGTAGCCAAGTTGTTATAAAAATGAATGGAGTTATCATTTTTTGTTTTTTTTTATTAGGTATTTGATTTTTGATGTTAAATGGTAGACCATGGTTTTGTTGTGCTATGTGGGAGCGGAATGGGATGGTTTTTTTTTTTTTTGTGAGGGGAAAATCATCAAATGACTTCTCCCGCCCAGGGCCGGGCAGGAGGGAGTGTCAGACTCTTACTGACTAAAAACCCCCCTGTTCCTTCTCCTGCTCTGTGCCGAGGTCGCGGTACCTCATTGCGCTTACCCCGCAACCCCGGCTGAACATCAGCCCTTTAGGGCCCCGTCTGTGGTGGTCTATTGGCTCTTTGAGGCGCGCGCGGAACGCTACGCGCCGTACGCTCGGGCCTGGTTCTGGTCGGGCGGCGAGCTGCCCTTACTCGCCGACCGCAGGCCCGTACTTACGGTGGCCGGAGATCGTCCCTCGATCCCCGACGCCCGTTGTGTCGCCAGTTGCGGCTGCTGGGGCGTGAGGAGGAGGATTGCTCCCTCACGCGGGCCGCCTCTCTCTTTGCGAGCATGACTGCTTCACAAAAGGAGGAGACGGCGTCCCAGTTCCTCTCACTCCGCACCATGGCCTCGACTAAGGCCGGGCGCGAGAGGTCGCCGCCGCCGATCACTTCCCTGAGGATACGGCGGTGCTCAGCCCAGGCAGGGCATACCGCTACCGTATGCTCCACCGTATCCTCTAGGTGGTCCTCACAATGACGACACTCGGGCGTTTCCTCCCGCTGAATCCGAAACAGGAACCTACCGAAGCTGCCGTGCCCGGTAAGCACCTGCGTCAGACGGAAGGTGAGGACGCCGTGGCGTCTCTCAAGCCACTCCTCAAAGAGGGGTCTTACCGCTGCTATGGTAGCGTGCCCGGCCCTCGGTTGCGACAGTCGTTGTCTCCACTCTGCCATGAGATCTCGCCGGAGCTCATTCCGCCACGCACTAATTTGGCGCGGCAGAGGATCTTCGCCCCGGCGACGCGCGTCTGCGCGCAAACTGTAGACGCGCGCGAGCGCCTTCGCTTCTAGATCCCACGGCGGTGATCCGGCAAGGAGGTTCGCCGCCTCCCCGGAGATCGTGCGATACCCGCGGATTACTCGTATAGCCATGACCCTCTGTGACGCGACCAGCGTACGAGCCGGCCGCCGCTTCAAGTCCGGCGCCCACACAGGGGCACCGTAGAGGGCCATGGATCGCACAATCCCCATATACAACCTCCGGCAGGAGGCGTTTGGCCCCCCGAGGTTGGGAAGGAGCCGCTTGAGCGCGGCCCCAGACCGTTCCAACTTAGGGGCCAAACGACGAAAATGCTCCGTGAAGTTCCATCGGCTGTCGAGGACGAGACCCAGGTACTTCATCGCCGACTCGACGCCGATGGTAACTCCTCCCGCCGTTACTTGGGACCCACCTGGAGGTGGCGCGCTCCGACGGCCATAGAAGCACATGGCCTCGGACTTGTGGAGCGCCACCTCGAGTCCCAACTGCCGGATCCTTGCAACGACTGTCGCAACCGCTTGTGACATCAGGTCGGCCGCCGCCTGATGCGACCTCCCGTTCGCCAGCACCAGCGTGTCGTCAGCATAACAGACAATGCTGACGCCGCTCGGGAGGTCGGTGCGTAGCACCCAATCGTACCCGATGTTCCACAGGAGAGGTCCCAGGACCGATCCCTGTGGGACACCGCGCGACACCTCTCGCCGATTCCACACGCCCCGGTGACCGGGGTAGATGACGCATCTGTCCGTCAAGTAAGCCTCGACTACACGACGGAGATAGGCAGGCACCCGGTGATACCGGAGTGCCTCCAAAATGCAGCTCCAGGGCAGCGAGTTAAAGGCGTTGGCGATGTCCAGAGACACCGCCACGACGACTCGCCTCCCGGCCAACGCTGTCCCCGTCGTGAGGTCCCTCACGCGCATGATGGCGTCCACCGTGGAGCGCCCTCTGCGGAAGCCGAACTGGCCGTCCGCTAAATCCGGCCCCCTTCCAGACAGGTGCCCGACGAGGCGGTCTGAGATTATCCTCTCGAACAGCTTTCCCACCTCGTCGAGCAGCACAATGGGCCGGTACGCGGACGGGGAGTCCGCAGGACGCCCCGGCTTCTTCACGAGGACCAGTTTACCCGTCTTCCACGACAGCGGAAACTGGCCTCTCTCCAAACATGCGCTGAACAGACCAAGTAGTCGAGGCCTGAGAGCCTCCGAGGCCAGGACCCAGACCTTGGCATGCAGCCCGTCAGGTCCTGGGGCGGTATTCTTGCCGCTCAGCCGGCGCACCGCCACTCTCAAATCTACCTCGGTCACTTCCGGAGCGGATTCGTCGTCGTCGTCGATGTAGCCCGCATTGGGCACCGCAGGGGGCGGGGGCATAGCCGGAGGCGTGTAACCCATCTGTGGTCGGGGGAATAGCGCCCCAACCACTTCGTCCACGACCTCCGGCCGGAGACTCTGAGTCAGTGGGGGCGCCCAGGTGCGGAGCTTATCACGCACCATCCGGTAGGGGCGTCCCCACGGGTCTCTGTTCAGAGTCTCCAACATCTCCTCGCGGGCCCGATCTTTGGCCCGCCGGATCTCCACCCTGAGGGTGGCCTTCGCCGCCCTGTACTCCTCGTATAGCTCCGCCTCTCTGGTTTCAGCGTCCAGAGGGCGGAGACGGAGCCTGCGGTGCCTGGTGTATCGGCGTCGCGCTGCGGTGCACTCACCGCGCAGGTCTGCCAATTCCTGCGACCACCAATACACCTGGCGCTTGCGTTGGCACGGTCGGATCCGGGGCATCGCCACGTCGCACATCCTTGACATGGCGTCCTGGAGCCATCTCGCCTCCTCGTTAATGTCGGCTGGCCTGACCGGTGGTATCACCCAGGCCTGCACGACTGCGGCTTCCAGGAAAAGCTCACGGTCCAGTTGCCTAAGCGCCCAACGCGGGCCACACGGGGCCTGTCTGACTGGCGGGTCTGCGGACTCGGCGGAAACGTCGAACCGTATATACCGGTGGTCCGAAAACGTCTCCACCTCCTCCATGACGCGCCAGTCAACAACGCGCGATGACAGAGCGGGGCTAGCAAACGAAATGTCCACCACTGACTCGCCCCGCATCCGTACGCACGTGGGGACAGAACCCCGGTTCAGCACGACTAGGCCTGTCTCCAGAGCCCAGTCTTCGACCATTTTTCCCCGGACATCAGTGAGCCGGGAACCCCAAGCCAAATTCTTGGCATTGAAGTCCCCGAGGACCAACACGGGGAGGGGACGGAACCCGACGACGACGGTGACTAACTCCCTGAGGGAGTTGTGGAACTCGACGAGAGTTCGGTTCGGAGAGAAGTACACGCCCACCACGGCGATCTCTCCGAACCGAGCCGCGACGCAACCCCTGCCTCGCTGAGGCCCTTCGGGGGTTGGGGTACCGGCGGCGGCCGACGAGATGATGGTCACCGAGCCGTCCAGGTCTGACACCCAGTGTTCCCTGGCTGGAACGAAGTACGGCTCGGAGACCACAGCAACATTGATCGACCACTGCGCCATGCTCTGGAGCAGGAGATCCTGAGCAGCGACGCAGTGGTTGATGTTCGCCTGGAGGAGGCGTAATGGAGCCATTATTGGGTATCCATCACGACCTCCTCTCTGACGGCAGCGGCGACAGCAGCAGTCGCAGGGGTGTTGGCGACTGCGGCGGCAGCGGGAGCGACGGTGGGAGCGGTGGAGGTGGCTACGGGCCTACCTTTGCTCCTGGGTTTGGTGGGGGGGGAGCAGGTTTTGCCCCCAACCCGGTGATCGGCCGGTTTGCCAGCCGCCGCACATACTACGCAGTGCGGCGGGGCGGTACAAGCGCCGGCCCTGTGACCGGGCTGACCGCAGCGGAAGCAGCGGTCGCTGCGGTCCACCTCTGAGGAGCATTTGGCACCCACATGGTGACCCACAAGGCATCGGTAGCACCTCAGAGGCCTGGGTTCCAGCAGCTTTACTTGCGCTGACACCCAGCCCACCAGGAGCCTTTTGCCCTCCGACAGTTTTTTGGCCGCTGTGACGGGGCAGCTGACTACCACAGTCCGCAGCCCCGTATTGTCCGGGCGGATGGTGCCTGCCTTCACCTGATCGGCAGGGCACCCCCCCGTCCTGGCGACAGCGGCCGCCACCTCGTTCTCCGTCACGGAGTCATCCAGGCCCATGATGCGTAGCTCCAAGCATTTGGTGGGCCTGGACACGCGAGCCTCATCCGCCGCAAGGCACGTCCTGAGCCTCTCGGCAAGGGCGTCAGCGGATGGGCCGCTGGCCGCGCCGGGGACCTCCAAAAGACGGGCTCCAGTCGCGGTGACCCTTACCGCGAACCCGTTAGGGGCCCCGAACTCCGCGGGAGTAACCGTCCCCTTCAATTTGGCGAGGACGTCGCCGTATGTCACCCCCTTCTTAGCCGCGTCCGGCTGTAGTGTGATAACTACAGCCGAAGATTTTGGGGCGAGGAGCATTGCCGCAGCGCGCTTCTCTTTGCGTCGCTGCTGCCGCCGCTGCCGCTGCTCCTTCTTGCGGCGCTTTCTCGCCTCTTTGGCGCTCCTTCTCGCCTGCCCGGCCACCTGCCACCCGTCGCCATCGGTGCACAGCTCTGATAGCGGGGTTGGGGCTGCAACGGCTGGAATTTCAGCTGCTGCGCCTCTTCGCTTGCGGCTATTTGGTGCCAGAGGCACAGCAGGAGCCGGTGCCGGTTGAGCTATAGGCGTCCTCGTCAGCGACGGGGCTCTCGGTGCTTTCGCCGCAGGGGGCACTTTCGCCCTTTTCTCCACCGGGGCGTCTGCTCTGGCGCCGCGGCTAGGTGGCTGCTTCGTCTTCGCTGCCGCGGCTGCATAAGTGCCAGTTGCGAGCGGGGGTCGGAGGAGCCTACCCTCCAGAGCGTCGAAACGCTGCTGGAAGGCGGCCATCTCCTGCCGCATGAGGCCAAGAAGGTCGGCCTCCACTGGCTGCGAGGGTTGGGGACGACCCGCGCGAGCAGCGGCGAGTTCCGCCTTTGCTGCACGAAGTTCCGCCTCCAGGGCAGGGAATGGGATGGTTGGGATTCGATTTTCTGTTTGGACATTTGATTTTTAGGTGTTTCTAGTTTTATTGTGTTATGTAGTATGTTTTTGATTTAGAATTGATGTTTTTGAAAGTATTTGTAAGTTTTTGAGTAGATTCTGGTAATTATGTTAAACATTGATATCAGTTTTTTTACAATAATGACCTACATTTTTTTAAATCTATATTTAATTTGAAGTAGGTAAGTGTTTTTTATCAAAAACATAATAATTAATTAGCTAAACTTAAACACAAACCCTTGGAAATCTCATTCATATAAATAAAACAAAAACAACATATCGTTCCTAAAAAAAACATTGCAATTTAACTTAATGTATAATAATATGAGTCGACGTACTCCATTCCTCTCATGTTCTCATAAAATCCATCACACTATATAAATATTACCTACATACAAACATACATACACACACATAAACATACACATATAAACTTCGTATTTGTGTCAAATTTACCTTTTTATCGTAATATCATATATACATATATATATATGTGTTTATACATACATACTTAGATATATTAAATGTTGTGATGAACTACAAAACAAGTATAAAAAATACAAAATCAACCTACAATGGAGAAGTCCAGAATTGTGGTTGTATTTTTGACATTAGAAGTGTGGGAGAGCCACGCTTCGGCACGAATGGGTCGACTCGACCGGAGTGATACCACGGCCTCACAGAAAACCGGCGTGAAACAACCACAGCGTTGTGTTTCGCCGTGTGAGTGAGGTTATCGGAGGCCCAATCCTTCCCTTCCACCCATCCTTGCCCAATCCTTAAATATCCGAAACTTTTATCCCCAAAGAGGCCGGCAACGCACTCGTGACTCCGATTGCTTACCATCAGGTAATACGTCTGCTCGATTGCCGGACTAGTTTCGAAAATAACTCTGTCTTGGAACGATCCTGGCTTCTATTATAAATAGGATTGTCAAGATTCTTCTACGTAAACAACATTCTTGAAGTTTGCGCAGACATTGTTGGGGCTACGGAGAATGATTTTAAGACTTATTCGGACGGGCATAGCCGTTGGCAAACGCTAGCTTAGGTTATCATACCCGAGCGTACGGCGTGTAGCGTTCCGCGCGCGCCTCAAAGAGCCAATAGACCACCACAGACGGGGCCCAATAGGGCTGATGTTTAGCCGGGGCTGCGGGATAAGCGCAATGAGGCACCGCGACCTCGGCCCAGAGCAGGAGAAGGAACGGGGGGGTTTTTAGTCAGTAAGAGTCTGACACTCTCTCTCGCCTTATCCTGGGCGGGAGAAATCATTGGATGATTTTCCCCTGACAAAAAAAAAACAAAAAAAGCTTATCATGGTAATAATTATATTCGGTTCTTTTTTTTCAGTATTATTTTTAATTTAACTAAAGTTATTCTACCGAGATGCAGTTATGTACAATTCTTGTATAATAAATAATGTTAGTTATGTGTTATATTATTACTTTATCTTTTACGGAATTTTGAATTAAAGATATCAACAAACATAATGTTATCGTATCGTTTCGAACATAATTATTTATGAAATAAACTTAATAAAACTGTTTTAGGTAGAAACACAATGTTACTTAAGTATTATTAAGGCTAGCATCTACTATACCTAATACGCGGGTAAAAAATATCCTATATGTTATCCCAGACTATAATCTATCTGTGTGCCAAATTACATTCAGATCCGTTCAGTAGTGTTTACGTGAGAGAGTAACAAACATCCATCCGTACTTACACACTGTAACGTTTATAATATTTGTAGGATATTCCATGAGATTTTTATGCGACCCCATTTGCCAATCCCAACTTATATTATAAAGAAAGTAATTCTGTCTGTTTGTCTTTTCTTCACGCCTAAACCACTGAACCTATTTCTGTGAAATTTGGTAAGTACAGACATAGTTTGGAACTCGAGAAAGGACATAGGATAGTTTTTATACCAAAAATCTGCTGGAAGTCACTATTCCACGCGAATAAAGTCGCAGGCAAAAGTGGCAAAAGCCTAGGTATATCCCTGTCTTGCTTAAATCTATAAAACTACGCAACGTATTTTGATAGTATTTTAATACATCGGGCATTATTAAAATCTCTGTTACTGAATACCTACTTTAAGTATGAAACCATGTGACATTACTGATCAAGTAAAAAAGTAAATTCTACTAAATAATTATATCGACAGACAAACATATTTTAATATCGAACTATATTAGTAGTGAAATGAATAAAACCCATGTGTTTATGTATAAATACGTATGTATGTATGTATGCGTGTCTACGTATGTATGTGTATGTTTTATGTATAACCTCGTTCGGTAGCAGAGAATTTATTAATATTGGTATTTTTGTGAACTGACTAGAGGCGGTTGTGAGTACTTGTGAGTTGAGAGAAATAAACGGTTGATTTATTTTACTTATTGTATTTGTGTTGTATTTGAACTCATGTCAATGGTTGAGTATCTTCTTAAATAGGTAGGTAAGTAGTCAGGTGCGTGTAATTTATTTTTCACATAAATAGCTCCTTAAAAAAAATACGATCTAGGATTTTCTCTCGTGTCGTTGGTGCGTTTACAAACATGTGAAAATACACATTACCTACACCTCGACCAGGAACACAGAAAGAGTGTGGCCAGAAAAAGCCTGTGGAAGTAGGATTGCTTGTGCAAAAAAAAACTTCAAATGAAATCTTTATAAGTACATAATTATTATTATTACATTTCGTGATACGTACTATTTTAAAATTTCATTAAAAAAACTTACGAAATAAATACGGCATTACTGAAGAATTTCCGTACGAAAACTCTTTATTTACTAGTACTATATTTCGTGTACCTTTTACGCTATTAATAACAATTAAAAAAGAAACCCCTAAACTTTTTTGTGAGGGGAAAAAACAAAAAACATCAACCAACTTCTCTCGCTTATTGTGAGGTGAAAGTGTCAGACTCTTACTGACTAAAAACCCCCTTCCTTCTCCTGCTCTGGGCCGAGGTCGCGGTGCCTTATTGCGCTTACCCCGCAACCCCGGCTGAACACCAGCCCTATAGGGCCCCGTCTGTGGTAGTCTATAGGCTCTTTGAGGCGCGCCGTACGCTCGGGACGAAAACTCTGTTATAATAAGGTACTGTATTTCTGTGTACCTATGACGTTATTAATTAAAATTAAAAAAAAAAAGAATCCTTGACTTTTTCTAAAAAAAAGCTTTTTTTAAATGTTGGTTAAACTACAGTAAGTCCCGGCAACGCGCAGTGCCGACAACATCACAAAACATAACATCCATTTTGCTGATAAAGTATTCACTACTGCTCATACTTATATGTTGGTTATACAGTTCGCATTGTATTACATGGCGATCAAGTACATTTATAATTACTTAATTTTTTCATTACAAAGAGTCTGTTTCCCTAGATATAATGTAGGTACTTAGACACCACTGACATACGGTGAATGAAAACATCGTGAGAAAACCCGGACTTGTAATTTCTAATTAAATTATAAGTTTAAAATCGCCAATCCGCCTTGAGCGAGGGTTGATTAATGCTCAAACCTTCTCCGTGTGAGATGGAGCCTTTGTTCAGCAGTGGGCACTTATAGACTGATTATGTGAAGATTATTTAGACACCACTGACATACGGTGAAGGAAAACATCGTGAGGAAACCTGGGCTTATAATTTAAAACCTGGGTTTTTTTTACGTGATATGTCGGCAAACGAGCTGACGGAATACCTGATGGCAAACAATCGGTAAACACCCGCAACACAAAAAAGTAATAAGTGCGTTGCAACACTTTTGGGGATTAGGGTTTTGAAGGTATAAGGATTGGGAAAGGATGTGGGAGTGGAAATCTAAAGTAATATAAGATGGGGAATTATTGAGCCTTATAGCCTCCGCCTCCGGCAACCTCACTCACACGGTAAAACATAACACTGTGGTTGTTTCACACCGGTTTTCTGTGAGGTCGCGGTATTTCTCAGGTCGAGCTGATCCATTTGTGTCTCCTTGTGAGAAGAAGCCTTTGTTCAGCAGTGGCATTTACAGGATCTTTGTTATCAATTCACATTCTCATTCGAGACATGAAGGCTAAGAACAACCAAAAAAAATTCGTTCAAAATACGTTCTATGTTTAAAATTTATCTGGTTAATACATTATGGATACCTATCCAGAAGTAGGGAAAGAGGCTCTCATATATGTAGGTTCATAGGTAATGGAATTATGCCCCTCAAATGGAATAAGGCTAGCTTTATTCTCGACATGGATCCTTGTGACATTTAGTTTGCCTATGTTTAGTTAATTATTAAAAAAAAATATAAGTCGTCATTTTGTGTAACTAGCTTGGTACATCGATTCTTACTTTCGTATTTGCTTTCGTTTTAATTCAATAACTGTTTCATAAATTTCATTTGAATCCAATCCAATACAAAAAAATACAATTTGCCGCGCGCCATGTAATCCCGTGTCAACCGCGCGATATCCGAGTTTGTCAACATTTGATGCCCGCCTTCCAGGAATCCGCTCAAATCAATAAACACAACTATTACACGTCGCTTCTCTCTGATTTGTTGTATAATATTAAGTACTGTAAACTATTAAACGATTGCATAATTCTTTTTTGTTGGTCTTTGTCTGTTTTCGATTTTATGTTAATATTCAAAAAGTGCTTTTCTTAAAAAAAATCTATGGACATTATTTATTTTCGACACATACGTGACAATAATTTTGTCTCATCTCTTATAAATACTTATATCTATCTTATCGGTAAAATAACGTTCTGAATAATTAAACGGTATTTTCATAGTTTCGAAGTGAATTTCATAAATAATATACTCGAATACTAAATAATGTTAGAAATAAATAAAAAATATTAGTTTGGACCATTTCGTAGAGTTGAATTTGTGCTGCCATCTTGTGTGGAGATATTTAAATGTCTCTGAACGTAATGTGAGTCTTTTTGAGTAGAGGTCGCTACCTGGTTCGTTTGGTCAGTTTGACCTTCGCACTTTGCGTTGATTATCATCCTAATTTGGTAGTATAATAAAAACATACACTTTTAATTCAGGTTGACGAAGCCATGGAACAGTTATTTTAACAAACTCAAAATTGAATTACTAGATCATGTTATAGTTTGTACAAAAATGGTAATTTCAGTTCCTGAAGATTGAGAAATATTTTTTTTACTTCGCGCAAAATATTATCCTACCTTAGAAAGTGACAAACTCATTTATAAGTTGCGTTCAGAAATTTTACCATTACAATAAAATTATATCTTAAAACTGTTGTGAAATGGAAAAATAATTGTTACAGTATAGGAAAACATGAATTATATGCTTACTATAAATAATAAATCTCTAACAGAGCAATTCGTAGTAAAATATTTAGGTAAAAATTGATAAATTTTTAGAACGCAGCCCATCGGTGGCCCAAATTTTATTCTGTCAAACTTATCCGGCCATTATAGAAAAGCGAAAAATTGCAAAAATATTTTTGCAATAAACTATATATTGTGACAATACTGTAGTTATAGTAATTAAGTATTTAGATTGTAATTTCGTGTTTTACAAGTTGTTGTATACGGCCTCACCGTGGATCCTCACATTAGCGGCAAGTTTTTAATTGTTTGTTGTTGTTATGATTACCGATTTTCAGACTTATGTTTCTAATTTTGTATTTTTTTGTCACCATTTGGTCAAACGCTTTTAAAAACAATTTTCATTTTAATAATGATATTTTTCCCTTTGTTTTGCAATATTTTTAAAAGATATTCGGCGTGTATTTACTGTACGACGCAAATAGAGTTACGGCGTGTCTCAACGTAAAAAAATGTTTTCCTGAGATTAATTTTTTTTCTTATTTCATGCGAAATTTCGATAGTCATTTGTTTTAGATATTGTAACAATGACCGGTCTATTTACCGCTTTAATGTCAATTGGACTTAGTTACATCACAGAAAATTTAATAATAAATAAAAATAATTTTTACATCACAATATTTTTTTATTTTAATGTATTTACTAGGTAGATTTCGTTTTGTAATTGTAACCGAATTACAGATAGAAATAACTTGCTTTTTTGGAAACCAATAGTAATAAATTAAAAACAAAACATATTTGAATGCCTCCAATATTGTGTTTAGCAAAATAATTTATTACTTCCTTACCAAGTGAAAAGGGATCCTATGTGTTATTAGAGACTATAATCTATTTTTGTGTAGAACTTCCTTAGATGATAGAGTAACAAGTTTCTTTATTATATTATGTTTGAATTTGTTTGGGGTTTGACTAATTATTAGATTTATTTAGTTTATTTTGTTTCAAGTATTTATTTGGAACTGGGCTTTGGCATAGGTTACACTCTGGAATTGGCAATTTTTATCAACATACCATTTGGGCGTAGCTGCGAGCGGATGTTTGTATTATAATAAATCCATCAACCTCAGTGACTAAGTCAGCAAATGATTTAAAACAGAAAAAATATTCTGAGACCATAGTCCAGTACTGTATATGACAATATGCTTGACTCCTTCACTAATCCGTCATAAAATGTAGCAGATGTTTAAATTATTTTTAACATCTCCCGAATGACAACCAGTTAAAAATTCTAGTGTGTCCATGGGTGGCATCTAATGCGTACCTAACTAACAGTTGCTGTGGCTGATATGACTGATATGATGAAGATGCTACTCTACTTGCTGATTCTGTCATAAATTAAAGTTCCTTTAAGTTTGGGAGAGTCATGCTGTGTCACGAATGGGCTGGTTTGACCGGAGTGATACTACGGCCTCACAGAATATCGGCGTAAAACAACCACAGTGTTGTGTTACCTTTATAAAAGATCCAAACAAACAAATATATAAAAATAAAATATTTCTATTTCAAATTTTTAACAACACCCAAAAGGGCCAGTAACCCCCTTGCAACTCCTATGCTCTGGGTGTTGATAGGCAGTGTTGATTGCTGGGGTAATCAGTCCCCCATTTTTCGACCATACAAACTAAAAGTAGTCAGGGGAGATGTTCAGCAGTGATTATAGCTGATCTTTTCTTTCCTGCCTCATAATCATCACAACATAGTAAAAAACAAAGTCGCTTTCTCTGTCCCTATATCCTTATTATCCTATGTATGCTTAAATCTATAAAACTACGCAACAGTTTTTAATGTGGTTTTTTCTGTGTTCCAGTGGATATGTGCACGGGGGAGTCGTGGCGGGGTGGCGTGGCCCGCTCACCCTCCCACGAGTCCGTCACCACCGACCTCTCGCTGTTCAGCGTCTCTTCAGCCGCCTCCGATGCCAGGGTTCTGCGGCTTCTGGCCTGCAAGGTATGTACTGGACCTCAAAGTCATCAAGAGCCAGTGGCAGAACACCGTTGGTTGCTATAATCCACGCTTGCCAGACGACCTACAGATTGTAGACTTTATCAGTTTCAATTAACTTTTACTAAAGCAAATAACTTTGCTAAGTTTCAAGTAATTAATTTTCGGATCGGAAAAATCGGATTATCCGTTTGAGAGTTACAATGCAGTACTATTTCAAAAAACATATATACCGACACGTTAAACGTATAACATCGGTTAAACTTATAACACGGTGAAGGTAAACATCTTGAGGAAACCTGGACTTATAATTTGTAATTATAAGTTTGAAATCGCCAACCCGCATTGAGCTAACGTGGTGATTAATGCTCAAACCTTCTCCGTATGAGAAGAGGCCTTTGCTCAGCAGTGGGCACTTATAGGCTGATGATGATGATGTTGAAACTTATAACACCACGTTGATTTCACGTCGGGGGTAATTAAATAATAATAATAAATGCGGAGTAAGAAGTGAGTAAGTTTACCCAACCTTACTTTTGCAATAAAAGTTATTCTTTAGCGCTACATAGTTTTATGGTGCGGAGCGAGAGGTATGGGAAGCCGTCTCCTCTTTGAAGCAGTTAATCTCGCAAAGCAGGAGGTGGACCGCGTGAGGGAACTACCCTCCTCCTCACGCCCCTGCCGCCACAGTACGTGACACTCCGAGCGTGGGGAATCGAGAGACGATCTCCGGCCCCATTCGTGCTGAAGCATGGCTCTTCCACATTATTAGTCGATTATAATTTGTGTAATATTATGTCTCCAGGCGGGACAAGGACCAGACCCGTCGCTGCGTGTGGCCAGCCCCAATCCTGATAGCAAATCTTTGAAGTAAGTACCTACATAGTTGTAGAAGTAGTCCTTAAAATAATTTCCTTTCGTGTCATTTCAAAAATGAGCTTAGATTAGCTTCACTATAGGACTGGCCGACTGTCATTTTTTATCTTAAAATTTTAGTTTTTTCAAACTGCAACAGCCAAAGGTATTCTGGATCTAAATACATTGGAGATACTTTTTATATCAGCCGGGATTGCGGGGTAAGCGCAATGAGACACCGCGACCTCGGCCCAGAGCAGGAGAAGAAACGGGGCGGTGTTTAGTCAGTAAGAGTCTGACACTCCCTCTCGCCTCACCCAGTGCAAGGAGAAGACAGTTGATGATATTCCCAAAATTCACAAAGAAGTACTTACTATTTATTATTGCATTGTGACATTATTTTCGAAAAGGTCCGAAATGTATGACGTTTTCGGGTTACAGCTTTTTTTGATCAACAGATGGCGCTTATCTAGAAAGGGTAAATGTCATAAATTAGACAGCCAATGGTATTACAGTCAGCCATATTGACTTCAGCCGGGGTTGCGGGGTAAGCGCAATGAGGCACCGCGACCTCGGCCCAGAGCAGGAGAAGAGTCTCTCGCCTTACCCTGGGCGGGAGAAGTCATTTGATGATTTTCCCCTGACAAAAAAGGCATATTGACGTACTTTATAACTGAAATATTGTATTATTTTTGATTGAAACTTTTGACTTTGCACATGAAATTAACTGAGAGAACTATTCAGCTGTGTGACGTCGCACAGTGGTCCCGATTTAATAAAACATGGATATTGCTCCTAGAGCGCTGGTATTTTTTTCTATTGTTGTAGCTACGATAGCTAATAAGTAGCCCTATGAAGAGAAAAATCTATTACGTCATGTAGTATTTATATGCCCTCCTCCCCCCTTCAGACGTCCGTCGTCGTCGTCCCTCCCGCTGGGGTCGGAGCAATGCCGCGAGCTGCTGGCAAGCTGCGCGGCCCTCTGCGCTCAGCTCGGCCTGCGTCGCTCGTTCAGCGCCGCCGACGTCTCCGCTGCAAAGGACTCCGCCCTGCCGCTCCGGGGGTACTTACTGACACTATACTCAAAGACTTCAATCACCACAGCTACTCTTTTACTACTCAACGGATGTTGATGCGGATTTTTGAAAAGAGACTGACCTCTGAGTTTGTTTCGGCATTTCTTCTCAGAGTAGTCAGATAGGAAATGCCGGCTTCATCTAGTTTTTTACATTATAATTTGACGTGTAAAAGTGCCGTTTTATGGCCTATTTGCAAAAATAAATTCATTGTTTCGTTGATTTTTAATAAAAGGAATAATACTAAATTCTTCCACTATTTAATGGATGTTATTATACATATAAACCTTCCTCTTCAATCACTCTTCAATAAAAAATCCGCATCAAAATCCGTTGCGTAGTTTTAAAGATTTAAGCATACATAGGGATATAGGGACAGAGAAAGCGACTTTGTTTTATACTATGTAAAGATTACAAAAACAATAGTTGTCTATGATATTTATATGAATTACAACACTGTGACGTCATTTCTTTTAGAGTACAAATTCCTCTTGTTAAATCTAGAAAAATATTAACATTCTAAAATCAATGAGTTGAAGTTTTTTATGTGATAGTACCTACGGCAAACGAAATGGATTACCTGATGGTAAGCTATTGTCGCCGCTTACAAACCAGATACACTGGAAGTGCGTTTCCAGCCCTTGGAGGATCAGGGTCACGGACATTTTGGAATCGGGAGAAGGTAAAAATGATAATATTTTCTCTTTTACTGAAATATTCCAGTGCAACTTCGGAAGTGGGTCTGAGTGCAGCGCTGGAGGCACTCACCATGAGTGCAGCATCGCGCTCCTGCAGCACTTGGGTCGCGGGTATGTCATGTACATTCATAGACATTAAATAATATCGTGTGATTTATTTCGTTGCGGAATCCAAGACAGTCATTCATGTCCCTGGGACACGGACTTCAGTGTTCCGGTGTTTTCATGGTTGTATCTACTGTAGATCCTGGTGCACAGGAGTTGCAGCGGTTTTGGAAGGTTTTGGTGGGAGATTTAGGGGTGGGGGAGGGGAAGGATTGGGCCTCCGGTAACCTCACTCACACAGGCCGTGGTAGCAATCCATTCGTGCCGAAGCTTGGCTCTCTCAATTCAAAATTTTCGTGCATTCTTCTGTGATTTCATTCTAGTTGCTCAAAGCCTGATGTGTATGAGTGTCAATGAATGTATGTCGTTCCTCCAGTGGGTGGGTCCCAGCTGCCGTCCCCGCAGCGCTCGCAGCTGGCGCAGCCCCCGCAGCGCTGTCTGCTAAGCGATAACAAGAAGGTACATACACCATCGACATTTCTTCTCAGAGTAGTCAGATAGGAAAGGTTTCATTTAGTTTTTTTTATAAATATAATTTGACGTTGAAAAAGTGTTGTTTTAAGGCCTACTGGCTACTTTCGCGCGGTTTCACCCGCTGCTTGGCTCCATTTTATCGTCGAGTGATGTTTTTTTAGCCTATAGCACTCAGGAACATTGTAGGTATCTATCAATGAAAGAATTTTGGCAATCCAACCAGCGGTTCCAAAGATTACCCCCTACATAAATCTGATCCAACAGACAAACTGTGTATACAGTTTTGTTGGACATTTTATACTTTTTATAATGTAAATTGTACCTGTTAAGCAATAATAAATAAATAAATATATATAATAATAAATAATACAAACTTACAAATTTTACCTCTTTATAATATTAGTATAGATTTGCAAAAAATTAATTTTCCATAAATGTTCCATATTCATATTACTGACCTTTGAGTTTAAAAACAACCTTTTTTTCTTAAATATCTTTAAATAGATAAATGTTACCTGAGGAATAAAATTGTTGCTGTCACTTTCTTATACAAACATTGTAACGCGACAGCATCATGATTATTCACCAGCCAACTTTTATCTAACCATTGAAAAATTTGCCTTTAAAGAGCTAATATCCATAACTAACTACAGTACGAATTGAATAAATATTTTTGTGTTCCTTAGTTCACTTATCAGAAAAGGCTATAAAACATCACGCTATAAACTATAGGAGCCAAGCATTGGGTTTTAGAACATAACTTTGATGGGAAAATTATGGCATTCTATATACAGGGCCAGATTTGCCTCATGGCTACCGGGTCGTTAGGGCCCCTGTCCAGAGCAGGAGAAGAAACGGGGTGGATTTTAGTCAGAAAGAGTCTGACACTCCCTCTCGCCTGGACGGGGAAGGCATTTGATGCAAAAAAGTCACGGGAGCCACAAGAATTGGGTAGTTTCCTAGGTCAAAAATAAATTAATTCGACGTTTCAATACAATAATATATTGAAAAATAACTATAATACTTTCATTCATCGATCGATCGATACAGTAAGTTTTAGATTTTTTTGCGAATTATTAAGAAATAAGTAATCTATTTGACGCAAAAATGTTATGAGGTCATAGCTCAGTGTTTCATACAAATTTCATAGAAAAGTATCGTTTTTGACATTTGGTTAAAAGTATTGAATTTGACTAGTCGGAAACTACCGTATTGCCTTACCTAGGAGTCCCTCTTTAGGTTAAACCGTTTGGTGATCATAATATACAAAAATGTTTATATATTTGTCTGTCTATAACCAATCAACTATACTCTATACCAACTTTATGTAACAAAGAATCTGTATGTGAAACTGATTGAAAAAGAGTAACCATGGAGTTTCTTGCTCGTTCTTCTCCATCGGAATCTACACTTTGGAACGAGCGAATAGCTTCAACTAGAGGACTGACCGACAGACTGACACTTTTTATGTTTAAGCTTTGTTTGACATTCAAAAGTGAGTGTAAGGGGCTGATTGACATTTATGATTTTGACTTTGATCTTGTGGTTTTCTTCAGGTCCGACAGAGCTATATAAAGCGAAGGCTACTGACTACATACCGCGCCCTCGAACGTATGTCTCAGTCTGACTTCAACCTGGACAGACTTGAAGTAAGTTAACTTAAAGTACTTAGTCTTATTAAAATCATCATCATCATCATCGTTGGTAATAAAAAATACTTATTTCATGGGATGGGCAATCGAGCAGACTGATTACCTGATGGTAAGCAATCAGCGCCGCCCATGGACTCCAAAGGAGTTATGAGTGCGTTGCCGGCTTTTTGGGATAAGGGTTTCTGATATTTAAGGATTGGGGATAGGGGAGGGGGAAGGATTGGGCCTCCAGTAACCTCACTCACACGGCGAAACACAACGCTGTGGTTGTTTCACGCCGGTTTTCTGTGAGGCCGTGGTATCACTCCGGTCGAGCCGACCCATTCGTGCCGAAGCATGGCTCTCCCCACATTAAAACTTTCTTCTACCCGCATCTAATGCCTGTGGTTTTGAAACCTGACAAGTACCAATGTGACTTTCCGAGTTATATGTACTTTCTATGATTATTTAGACACCACTGGCAGACGGTGAAGGTAAACATCGTGAGGAAACCTGGACTTGTAGATTCTAATTATAAGTTTGAAATCGCCAACCTGCATTGAGCGAGCGTAGTGAATAATGCTCCAAACCTTCTCCGTGTGAGAAGAGGTCTTTGCTCAGCAGTGGGCACTTATAGGCTGATGATGATGATTGTTACATTTTTTTTATACTAGCTTAGCTTAGGGTATCTTTTTAAGTTAATTTTAAGACCTACAGTATCAAGACAAAGTACACAAGTAAATACATTGTATTTGATCATGTTTGAAGGCTGCAGCGGCGCTGGCGGCGGGCGGGGGCGCGGCCGCTGGGGGGGTCAGTCTGCCTGTACCCCCCCACAGACATACTCGGGTCGTACACCCAGGTACGTAGCTTACGTATTATTAAAAAAGTATCCTATATGTTATTCCAGACTATAATCTATCTGTGTGCCAAATTACATTCAGATCCGTTCAGTAGTGTTTACGTGAGAGAGTAACAAACATACATCCGTACTTACACACTGTAGCTTATTAGGTAATCTTTTCAGAGTATCTACACCCTGACATATCAGTAAATTGTTCAATATCACAGTATGATTTTTATAATAACTATCGTGAGACATACTAAATTAACTAAAAATCGCGGGTTACTCACGTGTATATATTGAGAAAAGCTCTACTAGTTTCGAACCACAGAGGGGTTCTTCCTCATGAGCAGCGTGCGTGACGTCGCCGCGTCCGCGCGTGTTAAATCACAGTATGATATATGTAAGTCTCTAATGATAGTCTCACAAGTGGATATTTTGAACTGATTTTATCCTTCAAGCCTTCACTTGGTTTAGATGAGCAGACGTAATATCTGATGGTAAGCAATCAGTGCCGCCCATGGCCACAGGTATGATCTAACCAGATCCTCTCCCCCCACAGAGGCAGCCGCTCTAGCCCTCACTGCGGCGGACTTGGAGCGCGAACGAGGCCGCCCTCTGTCGAAGTACGAGAGAAACATGATGATCTTCAACTGGCTACATACACTGGATGAACCCGCGCCCTTCTAGCCTGGTCCCATGAAATCAGGTCTGACACACCCACCTACACTCAACTACCAAATATTGCATAGTCCACTGTCCACTACCCATTGTCCAGAATCCACTCACTATAGTCCAGAATCCTCTACGCGTTGTCCAGAATCCCATACCCGTTGTCCAGAATCCACTACCTATTGCCCAGAATCCACTACCCGTTGTCCAGAATCTACTATCCAATGTCCAGAATCCACTACACGTTGTCCAGAATCTGTTACCCGTTGCCCAGAATCCACTACCTGTTGTCCAGAAACCACTACGGAATGTCCAGAATCCACTACCCAGAGTCCAAGGCCACTAGTCACTACCCATTACCATCCAAGCCTCCATTTAGTAACATCCCATCCAATACTAATGAACCAGCCACTATCCTTTTATTAAGAATCTACTACCCCTTGTCCAGAATTCATTACCCGTTGTCTAGAATCCACCCACCACCACTATTAACATCCCACAACCCAAATCTCACTTCCCTGACCATAAACCAGTCATTATCCACTTACTCTAACACACCCCATCCACTTACCATGCTATTGTAGCGACATCTACCGCGTAATACGCAGCAAAAATACCAATCACGTTGAGTTTTTGGAGGGAGGAGGGATAAAAGAACATGTATGTTATGGATATGAAATTTCGGATATGAAAGGAATGATTATAACACTGGATACGTTTATGAAATTAATAGGTCTTATTCGTAGCAACAGCACCAATTCAGTTATTTATCATAATAAGAACAGATTCAAGATCTCTACAACAACCCTCGGACAGTAGCCCACCAGACATAACACGCGTCTGCTTGGAGGATCTTCCTTATTCAGTGGAGGATGAGGAACTTTACACCAGGGATGTTAGGTAGCTTCGTAACCATAACCGGATCCGAAATAAAGAAAGAAAGAAAGAAAGAAAACACATTTATTCGACAAATAGGCACACAAATACAAGTATATAAAAATACATAATAAGAACACAGTATTTATGAATACAATAATAAATTAAGTAAACAAAACAAGAATAACATATAAAGTATTAAAAAAGAAAATAAAACGCTAAAATAATAACAACATTCATGTGCCCATGCCAAAAGGGCCTCCACCTCAAGAGAAATAAGAGACTCGGATAGTATCGGATAGGGGCGCAGCCTAATTGAGACATGTTATGTTTGTATATTACTTTTTAAATACCTTAAAATTTTAATATACGTAACCGATATTATCCGAAACTAACGGTTAACACGAAATAATAGGTCTTTACCTATGAAATTGCCGTATTGCATGAAAAAATTTAAACGATTTTTTTTATTTGAAATTGGATGAAAATGTAACACTAATCAATAAATGAATACTCTTGGAAAAAGAATCCCATGTTTTTAAAATAAAATTAATTAGCCTTAGCCTTACAAAAACTATTTTGATTTGAAATGGCCAGTACTGCAGAACGGCAATTTCATAGGTAAAGACCTATTATTTCGTGTTAACCGTTAGTTTCGGATAGTATCGGTTACGTATATAAAATTTTTAAGGTATTTCAAAAGTAATATACAAACATAACATGTCTCAATTAGGCTCCGCCCCTATCCGATACTAACCGAGTCTCTTATTTCGGATCTGGTAATGGTTACGGATCTCCCTATCATCCCTGGTGTAAAGTTCCTCATCTTCCATTGAAGAGGGAGTATCCTCCAACCAGACGCGTGTTGTGTCTTGTGGGTAATTATGATAAATAACTGAATTGGTGCTGTTGCTACGTCTTGTGCGGTAGATGTCGCTAAAATATCAATACTCACACAAAACTACTGACATCCCCACCCCCACCACTTAAAGCCTAATATGTCCACTTCTCATTACCCCCACACAGCCCCCGAAGCGTTTCTTTCCTTTATCAGAATGTATAAATCCTTTAGATTATAAAACTGAATATGTAAAAGTTGAACGCGACTATCTCAGAAACTACTGGTTCAGATTGGATATATTCTTGTGCGTCATAAGGCTATAAAACATCACGCTACGACTAAAAGTAGCTGAGCAGTGGATGATAATATACTAATTACTGTAATTATTAATTATTAAAATTAAATAAGGCGCGTTACTGAAATATTACAAAAATTATATAATATATCAAAAATGATGAAAATTTCAATTAAGTATAATATGAATATATGTGTATAATATGTGCTTAGGTAAATATATAAAGAAACAGTCTATGTATTTAGGATTGGATTTTCGATACATCTACATAAATATATGTTGCAAATTAATAATTAAATTTAAAATCCGTTGACAAAATACTACTTAAATAATAACACTTAAGTGTGGGAGAGCCATGCTTCGGCACGAATGGGTCGGCTCGACCGGAGTGATACCACGGCCTCACAGAAAACCGGCGTAAACCACCCACAGCATTGTGTTTCGCCGTGTGAGTGAGGTTACCTGAGGCCCAAACCTTCCCCTCCCCCGATCCCTCCCAATCCCTACATCTCCAAAACCCTAATCCCTAAAAGGTCGGCAACGCACTCGTAACTCCTCCGTTGCTAGTGTCCATGAGCGGCGCTGATTGCTTACCATCAGGTAATCCGTCTGCTCGTTTGCCGACCTATTCCATAAAAAAACCCGTAAATCAAACTACCTATAAGTCACATTAATTTATTTCCCGTGGAATAGTGACTTCCTGCAGATTTTTGGTATAAAAACTATCCTATATCCTTTCTCGAGTTCCAAACTATGTCTGTACCAAATTTCACAGAAATCGGTTCCGTAGTTTAGGCGTAAAAAAAAAGACAGACAGAGTTACTTTCGCATTTATAATATTAGTTTGGATTAGATAACAACTATACTTATATATAACTAGCAGACCCGGCGAACTCCGTTTCGCCACCAGATTCGTTTTATGTAACATTTCGTTTGGTGATTAAAAGATAGATAAAGAAAAAAAAAATTTTATTATATATTTGAAAAGGAAAATATTTATTTCATTTCACAACAGTAATAAATACATTTCGATTACCTACTAAAATGAAGTGTTATTTAGTTGAACTTCCCTAAGTAAATGAAAGTTACTCTTTGATATCGCTACAAATCCAAAGTAAATACTGAATCGAAGCGTTATACGTGTCCGCAAATTATCCGTTTCATTGTAGTGCTCTTTGGTAAACCACATTTTTTGTTTTTTGGTCTGACGTTAACACAAACAAAGCGGATGGTTTCCCAACTCGTGAACACGCAACGTATAACTGCCCATGTGAAAAACAATGATTTTCTAAATTTATCCCGCAAACACTAAGCGATTGGCCTTGCGACTTATTAATTGTCATTGCGAACGCAAGGCGAACTGGGAATTGCAATCGTTTGAAGTCAAACGGAAGATCAGTTGGAATCATTGGTATTCGAGGAATACATACATTTTCACCTGCGTACTTTCCGTTAATAATGGTTGCCTCGATCAAATTCGGCATAAGTCTCTTTACCGAAAGTCGAGTACCGTTGCAAAGTCGCGGTGGATTCAAATTACGCAGTATCATAATAACTATACCAACTTTGAGTTGCAAGTTGTGTGGTGGAAATCCTGGTATCTCCAGAGAGTTCAAAAACTCCGTTGGATAATTTACTACATCATCGGGATTTGTTATTGAATCAACGGATTTGTATGTCACCAAATCGCCAGCAATTTTTGATTGAATGGTAAAATTCAGTGCGTGGACATCATTATTCTTTGCGGCAAGAATTGCTCGTTGACTTAACCAAGCATAATTCTTATAATTCTCACTAATGTTTGGGAAAACATTTTCAATAAGAACTAATTGAGTGTCTACAAATCGGCAAAAATCGTTGGTAAGAGTAATTAATCCAGATGTCGCATCAACTTGGACTTTTCCATTTCCAACATCTAACAATTGTTTGGAAAATTGTGCAGCACTTTGATCGTTTTGAAGTTGAACTCTCATATTAGTGGTTAGCGATAATGTTTTTACGTTATTCCATAAAGGTGATGCCTTCAGGCAAGCATTCAATTCATCTGCAGGCGTTCCACGGGGAACTACTGGCAACGTCTGCCTGAAATCGCCTGCCAACAATATCATCAAGCCGCCAAAGATGTTGTTATTTCGCCGAAGATCCTTCAGTGTGAAGTTAAGTGCTTCAAGTGATTTCTTATGTGCCAATGTGCACTCATCCCAAACAATGAGCTTGCATTGCATTAACAATTTTCCCATTGCACTGGATCGGGAAATATTGCATGTTGGAGTATCAATTGTGTTTAAATTGAGTGGCAACTTAAGCGCAGAATGTGCAGTACGACCGCCATCTAGAAGAGTCGCCGCAATTCCAGATGATGCTAAAGCCAAAGCTATGTCACATCTTGATCGAATAGTGGCCAAAATCAATGAAATGACAAATGTTTTCCCTGTTCCTCCAGGTGCATCCAGGAAGAATAGACCACCAGTATTATTGTCCACCGCTTGCATTAATGTTTCGGATACTTGTTTTTGCTGTTCATTCAGCAACGGAACATTATTTCTAACGAATTCCTGCAATGTATCAACATTGTATTGTAGCTCTCGATTTAATTCTTGATTGAATGCATCGTGCATCGATCGATTTGGCGCAATCATTCCTACTTCAATCAGTAGCTTGTTTGCAATAGTCAAGCATTGATCCTCAATCAGAATCAATCCTTCATTGTAGATTTCATCGGTTATTTGGATGTCAGGATTATTCGTTTGAATGCGCAAGCGATGCAAGATGTCTTCACATATGGCGTCTTTGTATTTGTTCCATAACTGAATTGGTTGTGAAGGAAAACATGTGGTGATGATAATTGCGAACAGCGTTCGTATTTGGTACGCATTTGATGAAACAACTGAATCTGCAAGTGTTAAATCCCAATGAGAATCGTTCTCCAGCAAACCCAATAGTTGACATGCTTCTCGATATGTTTGGCATTGGTGGCCATTCACAGTTTTCAAATGCGCAAATGATTTTGGTCCACGTACATTTACTAACAGCAGTCGCAAATAAAAACACTCATCGTTTCTAGGATGAACAGTGTACATACGACCTAGTGCATCACTTGAAAACACCTGTGGCCAGTCTGGAACTGGGGTTCCTTGTTTGCGACGTTGGAATTTCTTTGTTGATTGATTCCAAGTGTAATACTTGGGCATTTCAACGTACATCAGCGTCGCTGCGAATGGATCTGCTTCACACATTGCAAAGAAGCTAGTTAATGTTGTCGATGGTGGTCTCTCAGCTCGTTGTGCCGCATTAGCCTCAGTGAAGTAAACTCTTTGGCCATTTTCCAAATGCACTGCTAAATGTACAACTGTGGGATATCTTTCATGAATTTGAAATGACAATAATCGCCACAGTGCTTCATTAGTACTGACGTATCTGCCCATTTGAAAGTTGCTGATTTCATCATTCGCATTTTCCGACGCAATACCAAACACAGCCATGTCGCTGCCTTTTGTGACGTACTTGCACAAATATTTGATTGATTTGGCCGAATGACAACTCTCAACGTTTGCATGTGTTTCGAAAATTCGTGATAGCAGCGGGCAATATGGTACAATGAATTCATTTCCGATCTCAATCTCTTGATTTTGAACTTTAACTTTGATAGTTCGACCGTTATCTTCTTTTGAACGCCGACGATAAACTGGATATCCATCGTTCCCTGTGACTGTTTCAGCAACTAACGGTCGCGGATATCGTTTTGTGCACTTTCCATCAGCCATGCAAGGCGATAATGGATTTAATGCACCGCACGGTCCATGCACCATCTGCGTCGTCACAATGTCGTGTAGACGGGGATCAGTGACTGGATCAGGAATTTCAGCTGATATGATGTCATCCACTTCATTTGAATGTAATTTGTTCAGCAACCAAATTAGGATATGAGCATGTGGTAGTCCACGCTTCTGCCATTCCACCGAGTACATATAACAACGTGTGTCACCAAAAACTCGATACTTAGTAAGCACATCCATCATAACCTTGAGTTTTTGCTGAAATACTCTGGCGATTATGTCATGGCGATCTTGCACTTTTTGACCCGGTTCCAACTCGCGTTCAATTTCCGTCCACTTCGGATTGCATGTGACCGTAATAAATAAATCCGGAGTTCCATAATTTCGCACGTACGTCATAGCGTCTTGAGCATATTCGTGCATGTGGCGTGGGCTTCCGATATAAGTTGATGGGAGAATCGTCAGTCGTCCAATATTCTGAACATCACCATCTGAATGAATAGCATCACGCAAGTGTATATAGTCCTCAGATCGTAGCTTTGCCTGATTGAATCGGATGAACGCTAAACGTTCGGTCTCGACTTTGACATACATGTCGACAGCGAATTGCTGGAATAGCCGACGGCACTTCAAAATGACATTCTCCTCATGTGTACGAATCATCATACGATACGCATAGTAATTCATTGCGCTTAGATTTTTATTCGTTGATACTCCTGAAAATGCAAAATTAAATGAATTGTTAATGGAAACCAATAATAGTAATAATGGAAATAATTAGTGTGTAAATATTGTACCTGTAATTGGATCGACCATCTTCAACGTGATGTCGTATCCGTCTTGCCCTTGCCAATAAATGATTGGATATTGTAACGCATCGTACAAACGATGTGTCTCGTTTACACGATGCATGATATTGCTTCTTCGCTGAACGACAATGTCTCGTGATTTAGTTGGATCGCCAACAATAATTGCAGCAACATCATTAACGGTGGGTGCATTGAATCTTCGCACATGTTCACCTGTTGGGGTACAATCCGCTCTTATGACAAATTTGTGCGTATCCGATGGCATTCGTTCCAATGCTGTTTTGAACATATTAACCACAGCATTATTAGCGTGAAAAAATGCTTGAAACTGTTCAATAATTCGTCTCTTTAACTGTTGTGCTCCCTGTATATTGCACCGCACATTCAACTGATCCACCATTGACGAAATGAAATATATTTGCAGAAATTGATGCGGTTCATCTGGTGTTGGCACCATTGAACCATGCAAATGATATATTTGTCCTTGTATCTGTAATTGCAAATAATCATTAAAATTTGTTGAAGAATACGTTGTAAATCGTTTGATGGTGTAGTGTGTGTTGTATATGCAGTTGTTATGTGTTGCAATTCATTGTGTTGGTGAGAGTGATTGGTTATGTGTGTTGTATCTTTTACCTTGCAAGTCGGCATGAAGCCGCCTTCTCGAATGATATTAGCTCCAAAGGAAGTCATGCGAAAGCAGTTATTGTATTCAAGGATGTGTTGAAGAAAATGGCTGGAATCGGGATCACTTCCATCGAACAATGTTTTCAGTGGCTGTGGTGGTGTAAGTAATGGATCCAGTTTGACTTTTCCACTTGCGCAGCACAATCCAGCCGGTTCTCTTTTGAACTTTAACGCATTGCAATATAGTCGTCATTCGTCCAATATCTAAATTTTCATCATCACTGTAGTTTGCAGTGGGATCATATTGGAATGCCAAGCGATTGTATGATGCCAATGATCTTCGTGTGCTCACGCGATGTCTCAATCGGTCATTTTCTCTTATTATATTTTGTCTTTCTTCGCTTAAGTTCCTTGAATACACTTGTTGCTGGCTTGCATGTCTTGTGCGGCGGCCGATGCTCGCACGTCGTTGTCTAGGCATTTTGGACAATGGACAGAGTGTTGAATTTAACCTCAAATGCACGATCCACATTTTTTTTTTTTTTTTTTTTGTTGTTGTTGGCAACTGAGTCTCCAATATAATGTTGTCGACTATACTGCCAGTGTCGAGTGGTGACGGCAGAGTACTGTACCGTCGACTTTTAACTTTGTGGTAGTATTTACTTGTTAGTAGCTGAAAAGGACAAAACATTTGGGTTAGTAAACATATATCATCTATAAACCTACAGTTACTATACTTACCTTACGCTTAATAGATAATTAGATATATATATATATATAATAATTATAACACATACAATATTTACATTATTACACACCGCTACATTTTAATATTATTTTCATTCATAAATTTGGACAGACACTTAATTAATTTGGGGGAAAAATTAGTTAGAAGGGAGTGGAAGTTGATTGGGAGTGGGATTTGGATTTTGGGAAGCTTTCCATATAGGTCAAAGGACTGGGAATTAAGAGGGCATGAAAAAAATATATGGTCTAGGGTACCCTCATCAAGACCGCATTCGCACAGCGAGCTGTCACGTACGCGTATCTTGGCGAGGAATACCGGGCTAGTACAGTGGCCGAGTCTGAGTCTGCACAAAGACGAAACAGTGTGTTTGGGGAGTTTCTTGTGCTTGGAGAACCAAGGTTTCCGCTGGATATCGGTCTGGATACTAGCATAGTAAGCTCCTTTCCGCTTAGAGGAGTCCGCCCACACTGTAGCCCACGAGTCGAAGAGCTTGAGTTTAGTATCGGCACGTATGTCATACCCATACACAATATAGTGGTGACGTTCAACGTTATTCACGGCCGCAAACTTTGCCAATCTGTCAACACACTCGTTACCGCATATACCAGAGTGGCCAGGAATCCATGCGATCTCAATATTTAGTCCGTCTCTTTGGCAGGATAAAAGTAAAGATTTTATTTCCACTATCAGACTACAATGCGTCCGGGAATAAAGCTGATCTTGACCGAGCGCTTGTAGACTGCTTCGAGAATCTGAGAAGATAACTGAGTTGCTGAGGTTGTGCGATTTAATAAATTTGATAGACTCCAGAATGCCAACGCATTCCCCAGTGAACACGGAGGCTTCAGGGGGACATTTGGAGAGCAGAGCAATTCTTGAGTTCTGGTAATATGCTGCCACTCCTGTGCATCCATCTCGGGACAATTTGGATGCATCCGTGTAAAACATATTCCAGCCGTGCCAGTAATTGCTCAGCGCGCGCTCAAAATCACCCTTGGCGTCCACTGATGACTTTGAAATGCCCAAACTCAGAACCAGCTTTGGCCTAAAGTGAATAACCTCATATGCGGAAGAGAAAACCGGAAGGATAGGGTATTGACTGATGGGTGCAGAGAGGTTTTTAAGCTCCCTATACCTAACAATCACGGGTGGGACAGGTTTATTGTTCCAATATGGAGAAGAACCATAGGAACAATGGATTTGCTCAAGGATAGGAAGCAGGGGATGAGAAGAGCGGGTCAGGACTTTAGAAACGAAACGGTCTGCCAGGTATTGTCTTCGAAGGTCGAGGGGGGGCTCTGCACATTCAACCTGAAGAGCGTTTATAGGGGAAGACTTCATAGCTCCAATAATTATTCTTAGGCATTTGGCCTGGATGGAATCTAGCTTTTTAAGTGCTTGCTTATTGCAGGGCGCCATAAGAAAACAGCAATAGTCCATCACACTTCTGACCAATGCATTGTATACGAGTTTCAGCGTGTAAGGGTGAGCACCCCACCATACCCCAGCTAGTGCTCTGAGTACACACACTGAACGCTCGCATCTTCTAACTACGGCTTCTACGTGGTCTACCCCCGACATCCTAGAATCGAGGATGACGCCCAAGAACCTAGCCTTCCTCATAACTGGAATGGGCTGACCGTCTATCTCTATATGAATGTCTGGAAGGCGACGTCTGCGGGAAAAAATGACAGTTGAGCTTTTTGGGGCGCTTAAAGACAACCCATGATTGAGAAGCCATTGGTGTAATGAGGACAAAGAGACATTCATGGAGGTGGTAGCATCTGTTATAGAGCTGCTAGTGACCATTAATGCGATATCGTCAGCATACTGAAGGACTCTGCAATCATAATTTAGACAGGAAGGGAGGTCATAGGTATAGATATTATACAGGATGGGACTAAGGACAGACCCCTGAGGTAAGCCCCTCCAGGATGTTCTCTGTAAAGGCTCATCCCCAGGAGTCCTCAATTGGAGGGTGCGGTTGGAAAGGATGCAGCCTATAATTTGGCAAATCCTACTCGGGATTCTCAGCTCTTGCAGCTTTTGCCTGAGAAGGGGTAGGAGGACCGAGTCATAGGCGGATGAGACGTCCAGAAAGACCGCCACCAACGACTCATCCTTGCTTAGGGCCAGTCGGATGGCTGACGTGAGGGTACCCACACTGTCAGCCGTACCCAAACCTTTCCTGAAGCCGAACTGAGTCGCCGGGAACAGCTCCCGGCCTTCCATCGACCATTCCAACCGGGTCTTTATGAGATGTTCTAAAATTTTTATAAGTATGGACGATAGGGCAATAGGTCTATAAGACGAATGGTCACCAGGATCCTTGCCAGCTTTCAACAGCGGCATAATAACCTGAACCTTCCAGATAGGAGGAATATAGCCGAAAGTAAAACAGAAGTTGACTAAGTCAAGGTAGTACTGTTTGGTTTTGGGTCCTGCTTTCACCAAGAAGGAGTAAGGGAACCCATCAATTCCTGGAGCGGAGTCTTTTACATGGTTTAGAACCATTTGGAGCTCATTCATGGAGAAATTCCTATCAAGCGGGTCACGCGATTCTTCATAATGTCCCAAACAACATTCTTCCTCACCGGGAACATACAGAGGAGCAATTTTGGTAAAGAAACTGTGACTCAGATCGTCAGGCAAGATAGGAGTTGAATTAGGCTTAATGGAGTTTCTGAAGCTCTTCACCCTTCGCCAAACTGTTGCTATCGGTGTTGATGGGCTCAGGGAGCTACAGAATCTCTGCCAGCCCTGCCTCTTCTTCTTTTTAAAAAGTTTCCTTGACTTAGCCAACACCTGCTTGAAATTAAGGAGATTTTCCAGGTTCATGTCTCGGTTATATGCCTTTTCGGCCTCATTCCTGGCTCTTATCATGGCAGTGCATTCACTATCCCACCAGGGAGGGGAGGGGATTTTGCCTTTTGGTGTGTTTTTCACAGGGAAACAATCTTCAGCTGTAGAGGATATCAGTTCCGAAAACTTTGAAAAACATTCCATGGCATTCTCAATGTTAATAAGTGGGAGGGAAGAAATGCGGAGATCTAACAATTTAGAATACAGGTCCCAATCTGCTTTTTCTAAACGATATTTTAAAAGAGGGGGGAGGGATTTATCGGGGACAGATTTAGAGAGGTGTTTGATTATTATGGGATAGTGATCACTACCATAGGTCATATTCAGACAGCTCCAATTCAGCACGCTTGCCATATTGGGTGAGCAGAAGGTTAAGTCTACACAACTGCTTCTTTGCCCAAATTCAGACCTACGGGTTGGGCTGCCGTCATTAATGGCACATAGGTTAAGCTCATCTATCATTTCTACAAACTCGCTACCTATGTTGTCGCAGGTATCGGAACCCCATCTATAGTGGTGACAGTTAAAGTCGCCCATTACAAGTAATGGGCCACTCACTGACATAAGTAAATTTTTAATTATGGCCAAATGATTAGTATTAGGGTGCGCAATATAAAACATAAAAATATTTATATCCTCAGCCTTAACAGCGACAACATTTATGTCATCGCCAACGAAGGGTAGAGGGATCTGGGTGAAGGGTACTTTGTTATTAACTAACAAAGCACATCCTCCATAACCATCAGATCTGTCATGTCTGACAACACTGAAACACGGGATCCCGAAATTGATATTCGGTTGGAGCCATGTCTCAGCAAGTCCACAAATTGATGGTTTGAATTTGTTAATTAGGTGTAGCAAGTCACTCTTCCTGGGAAGAGTACTCCTCACGTTCCACTGGAGAATTGTTAGTGGATGGAATTTTATAAATATAATCTAGGATGGTGGCTAATCTATGGGCAACGTGGTCAGGTACGGTCTGGTCAGGGTTGGATAACACTGCCATGAGCATGCTGGAAATTATGTCTAAAATGTTTTTAGAGCTATGGGTTCCGGATTCCACAGGGAAAGCGCAACCATTTTGGGATGGGGAAAAGGAGTAATTATGGATAAGGGCCTGATGGGCCTTCTTATCATAACTGGGAGAAAGAGGAGCATGGGATTTGGGTTTGACATGGACAGTTTTTTTATAGGATAGTCTCTGCGGGGATGATTTTTTGGTTGGGGTCAATTGGATGTAGTTGGTGGATTTGGGTTTAGATACCTCGGCATATGACTTTTTGACTGAGGGAAATACCTGGCTTGCTTCCGCATAGGAGATTGCCTTTTCTGCCATTAGAGCTTTAATGCTCTTTTGGCGACCTAATTCAGGGCAAGCATTATAATTAGCGAAATGGTTGCCACTGCAATTAATGCAATGTGCAACCTCCTCAGCTACTAAACATCCATCACCAGGATGATCCTGGCCACATCTAAAGCAACGCGGCTTGGAGCGGCATAGAGTGCGGGTGTGCCCGAAACGGCAACAGTTGAAACACTGTATTGTAGGGTATGTGTATTGTTCCACAGGGAGTGCCGAGTAAAAACAAAAAACTTTCTTTGGAAGAATTTGCCCATCGAAAGTGAGAACCACAGTCTGAGTAGGCTTCCACTCTGTACCATTTTCTGTTGACACTTTACGGTTCATACGTCTTGCTTTGATAGCAATACCACATCCAGCGGGAACCTTGATGTTCCTTATTATTTCCTCCTCAGTCCACTCAATGGGAACATCTCTTACAATACCCATTCTTGTGATGTTGTATTGAGGGATTGAGGTAATGTAACTTTGTGCTACAACACAGTTAACGAGGAAACTGTTAGCGTCTTGGTGAGAGACAAACTCGACCGACACTCTATTCCTACCGAGTCGCTTCACTCCTCCAATTTTAATATTGTTTATATTATTCTTCGTCAAGAACATCCCGAATTTGATTGGATGAAGGGTAGTGCCAGTCGTCTGGGAGTCCTTGAGTGAAACATGAACAATATAAGGGGGGTTGTCTTTAGCTGTATAGCACTGCCTACCATTGATGCTTTTCATCAACTTCGGAGGGTTGACGCGGGAGATAACGGGGGAGCCTGCCGGTCGCTTTCTATTAAGATTACATTCAGAATCCATTAGTTCATTTTCCTGGTTGTCGTGAGGGAGGGTCGTGCATAAAATAGAATTATAATCGGATTTGTCGGGAGGATCAGGGGGTTTCTCCTCGTCCATTATTAAAAAAAGTAGGAACGGTGGGAAGAGAGAACAAGTGTTAAAACTTAAGACTACACAATACCTTATTAAAACTTACACACACACAATTAAACAACACAAAAATAAAAGGGTTTCAATTTAGTTCACTATGAATAAGATCACTAAAATTGACAACAATCGTAGCACCGATAAAAGCACGTGCGTAACCTTCACCACTACCAACGAAAGTCAACCCACGATCCACATAATTTACACTGAGCTTGAATGAAATTAACTGAGCAGAGACAATGAGTAGCTGTCAAACACTCGGCGCCATCTACTTGAAGTGTTGGATATTGGTTTGTAGTACATGCTATGTATCAGAGATGGCGCTGTATGTGAAAAACGATTTACCCACTTTTCTGTTGAATTATTCCTGATTATTCCTGAATTTTCTTTACTATAAACCTCACGGAGCCCGAGACCTTTCCAACGAATGCAAAACCGTGGAAATCGGTTCGTGCGTTCTGGAGTTATAGCGTCAGGGAGGAAAACCGGACTTATTTTTATATAGTAGATATTGTTTGTTTAAACGCGTTCATCTCCGAAACTACTGGTCCAATTTAAACAATTTTTTTTTATCTTTTAGTAAATTTATCGAGGAATGGTATAGGCTATATAACATCACGCTACGATCTGTAGGAACCGAGCAGCGAGTGAAACCGCGTGAGAGTAGCTAGTGGTTTATATGTATAATGGCGTTAGTGATGTATCGAAGATCTAATATCTACATAGTATATTGTGTCAGGGATACTATATTAGCGAGTATGCTTGTCAAACGTTATATAGAGGCGGATCGTTAACCAAGACTCGTTTGAATCTAACTTTTATCACTCGAAGGGGTAAGCAGATATCTACAATTATTTTACTTTTACAAGTACCTATATATACAGGGTGTAAAAAGACACTTAACGAAGCCGAAAGCCACGTATTCTACCCATTATTTGGATCATTTTTTTCTTTAAGACCATAGCTGGGACTCCACGGGTTCTCGAGATATTGGAGGTCAAAGATGCATTTTTATTTTTTATTTTTTTTGCGCAATCGTCTTCTAAGTATTATTACAAAACTTTTTTCCAAACAAACATTACCTGAATTTTCGATTTTTCTGAATAAATTACGAATTTGAAGTTACGAACAGTAATGTACATGTAATGTACTGCAGTATGCGTAGTTAACGGCTTTAAGTGTCTTTTTACACCCTATATATATTCTTTTTGAATTATGTACAATTATTTATTTTAAATAGGGCGATAAAGTACTTTTGTGTCTCATTTTTTATGGTAAGTTTGGTAATCGAGCAGCCGGATTACCTGATGGTAAGCAATCAGCACCGCCCATGGACACCAGAGTTATGGTCTTTTGGAATTTGGGGATCAGTGACATAAGTGTGGAAGAGCCATGCTTCGGCACGAATGGGTCGGCTCGACCGGAGTGATACCACGGCCTCACAGAAAACCGGCGTGAAATAACTACAGCGTTGTGTTTCCCTTCCCTTATCCCCAATGTCGGCAACGGATTCGTCACTGCTCTGTCATTGGGGGTTTTTATAATCGGCGCTGATTTCTTACCATCAGGTAATCCGTCTGCTCGTTTGCTGACTTATTTACATTTAATATTATATAGAAGTTCAGATATTTAATAAATATAGCTCTGCCTACATCTTCGAGATAAAAAGTATAATAATATATGACATGTGTCTATGTAATATTTATAGTATAATATATGTGAAATTAATTGTAATGTAAATTAAACAAAAATAAACTTAAAAGCATTGCTTTTAATGTTAATACAGATTTAGATATGACCAGATTTGTAATAGTTTTTTTGGTTTATATTTTCATTTTTTTTCTCCTCAAGTAATATACACAGTTTTATCATCAGAGTAAGTATGGGAGAGCCATGCTACGGCACGAATGCACGGCCTCACAGAAAACCGGCGTGAAACAACCACAGCGTTGTGTTTCGCCGTGTGAGTGAGGTTACCGGAGGATTAATCCCTTCCCTACCCGCCATCCCTTCCCAATCCTTAATAAATAGCCGAAACCTTTATACCTAAAAGGGTCGGCAACGCATTCCTTTGGTGTTGCGCTCCATGGGCGGCGCTGACTGCTTACCATCAGGTAATCCGTCTGCTCGTTTCTCGTGGCAATGGTTACGAGTGCGTTGCCGACTTTTTGGTGATTAGGGATTGGGGTGAGGAAGGATTGTGCCTCCGATAACCTCCCTCATACGGCGAAGTACAACGCCTGTTTCACGCCGGTTTTCTGTGAGGCCGTGGTATCACTCCGGCTTTACTTTAGACTTTTATGGAAATGGTCATTTTATATGAAAATCAATATTGTAAATAGCATCATTAAAAAAATATATGAAAATTCGATACAATACGGTACGATAGCTCAGAGGTTAAAGTTGCGACATTGCAAAAGGTATATCTAGTTTCAATCCCGCTTGAAATTATGTATTTTAAAATGTCATGTAATAGACAATAAGCGAACTATATAAAAAGGAAAAATATTCAACAGACTTCAAAATTAAAAGTATGTAGTATTTAATTTTGGATTACATTTGAGAGCACTAGTTCAGAAACTATAAGATCTATTGCTGGATATGAGTCTTCCTCAGAGTTTGTTATACGTAAACAGTAATTCCTTTCTTTTTCCTCAAATTTAGAAATAGTCAAAAATAATTAGATATTTCAAACTGTCTTCTACATTTGGCATTAAAAAATATCTAAAATAATTTGACTTCATACTAGAATTTTCTCCTGTGTCGTGGGAGCGTTTACAAACATACAATTTTACATACACATCACACCCAGACTCGGAACAATTTGTAGATCACACAAAGAGTTGTTCCGTACGGAAAACTAACCTGTGACTGTACAGGGAGCAAGTTATAGTTACCAAGCCACCGTCAACTATTTATTTAAATGTTGAATAACTCAAATTGAAAATCTTTAGTAATTTATTCCAACTAAACCATAAATAGGTACTTTTGAAACGTCAAATTAGAATAGTAGTCTGTCAGTCTGTTCGTCAGTGAAGCTAGGTGCTCGTTCCAAATTGTAGATTCGAATGGAGAAGAACGAGCAAGAAACTCCGAAAACTCTATTGAATAAAAAATCCTACTTATTATATGCAAAAATGTGTTGTATGTAAGAAAAAATATATAATTTAATATAATATATTAATATAAATATAAATAAAATCATTGTACATATTTAAAGTTTATATGGCGAATTTAATTTCTTAATACATTTTACATATCTATTGAAAGCATTTTCGTATATCGCAGATGGCAGCACTATCGGTTTTGGGCGATAACATACGTGTATTTTAAGGTTGTTTTTTCATTATTTTGAATTAATATTAATGAAGAAAATTATACTGTAATATTATTATGTTTAAGCTGATATTACAATGGTCAATTTGAAACTGAAATATCTATTCAGTCCATCGTTTAGATAAAAAAAATTACACACGTCTTTGTGTATTTTTTCGTATAACAAAATAAAAAGTATATAAAACAAATCCAAGTTTCGTAGTAAGAGCTCCCTACGTCAGCGCTCAGTGTAAAATATACAATATATCTTCAAAAATATTTGATTACGTAAGACAAGAAAATATGCGTATTAAATGTTTTAAATTGATCGCTTTTCTATCACATCATCATCATCAGCCTATAAGTGCCCACTGCTGAGCAAAGGCCTCTTCTCACACGGAGAAGGTTTGAGCATTAATCGCAAAATCTATTATCTATTCAAATTGTATTTAATTAATTAAAATACCAGTGGTATTTATACTGTGATTAATTTTTACTATCGAGAGTCATTTTATTAATAGTACTATAAAATTTTATAATTTGTTCTTGATATGTTTAAGAATCTACATCCTAATTCTGTTTCCTCTGTGATGAGCCTTGAATCTCTTTAATCAATATCAGTATTATTAAGTTTAATATTTTAAGTGAGTGTTTTATTTTATTTCTCGGCTACTAGATGGCGCTAGTGAGGTTAAAAGTCCTATTCGCCTATTCAAATTTGCTTTTGACAACGTAGGACTTGACGTTACCAAATATTTTGTTGGTCGATAAAATTTTAAGCTGTACTAACGCGTCTAGTGGCCTGAAAACCCTTGTTGATCTCCCAATGCTGTGAAACTAAATGAAAATATATATTAATTGGGTAGTTTCCTAGGTCAAAAATAAATTGATACGACGTTTCAATACAATAAAATATTGAAAAATAAATATACTTTTGTACATCGATCGATCGATACACTAAGTTTTTGATATTTTTTAGCAAAATTTTAAGAAATGTAAGCTATTTGACGCAAAAATGTTATGACGTCATAACTCAGTGTTTCATAAAAAATTCATAGAAAAGTATCGTTTTGGACATTTGGATAAAAGTATTGAATTTGACTAGATGGAAACTACCGTATTTCCTCCAATTCGTGTGATTATAATTATTATTTTAAGTCTAAAATTAATATTTTTGTATTAAACTAAGCGAGCTAAAGTTTGCCAGTATTTTTTTTTTTTTGGTTTGCGCAACTCTTTTCTTTAGTTTTTATTTATTAAAATGACATTGTACTAGTCTATTTTATAGTTTGAAAGTTTAGTTTGTTCACTTCATTACCCTAATTTACAAAAAAATATTTGAACTATTGCACAAAATTTACGCATATGTATGTTGGTAAAATCTGCCACTGGACGCAAGTTGCTTCCGACAGATTGATGATGATTTTGACGGAGGCTGATTTGTAAAATAATTGTGCCTACACTTTTCATATCATGTTTAAGAATTGACGAATCTATATCAATCAAAAATGTAGATATAGGTATGCATATACCTAACTGTGTGCTTCAAAACTATATAGAGTGGATTGTAATTAGTGACCAATATTTTAAAACGGGATTGTACTCATGGTAGCAAAGAACTTTACTAAAGAAACTTTTTTTCTGTCAAAGTCAAAATCATTTATTCCAACTAAACCATAAAAAGGTGCTTTTGAAACGTCAAAATAGAGAAGTTGTCTGTCAGTCTCTTCGTCAGTGAAGCTAGGTGCTCGTTCCAAATTGTCTGTACTCAACTATACTAATAATAAAAAGAAGTAAAATTATATGTAGGGGGTAATCTTTGGAACCGCTGGTCGGATTGTCAAAATTCTTTCACTGATAGATAGCTACAATGTTCCTGAGTGCTATAAAACATCACGCTACAATCAAATGGAGCTGAGCAGCGTGTGAAACCGTGCTAGAGCTAGTTAGGAATATTTTTATTGCTAGTTATAACAAATTCGCGCGCCCGATCGGCTGTTAGTAATTTTGTTACAGTAAGGGCTGATTTTTCAATGATTAGAAAAGTTACCTGGGGAATAATTATGATGCTGTCGCGTCACAATGTTTGTATAAGACAGTGACAGCAAAAATTTTATTCCACAGGTAACATTTATCTGATTATTGAAAGATCAGCTCTAAGAAAACTAAAGTTGTTTGGTATCATAAGTACAATGTCGTGTTTAAATATCGGTCACTTTCTCTCATTTTCTCATCTGAACTGTACTGCTTGTTATATTTCGTTAAAACGGCGTGAATATACAGTCTTGGTCTTGTAAAGAGATTTTCTAAGTATCAAAGTCATCATTTTATCAATATTAGTTACATTGCTTGATCGCGATTTTCCTCTACCATCGAGGGAGTCATTAAAGATCTCTCCTTACATACCTCAGAATGTATATTCATTCCGTTCCTCTGAATACGTACTAAGATATACATACATAGTAAAATTGTTGATCTATTGAAAATAAATTATTATAGCGAGCTTATGATTGACTCAAGTTAATAATTGAGGACCCAATATTATGAATTAAGTCTTTTTTTATTCGATAATTCGGCAAAAGAGTTGTCGGGTTACCTGATGGTAAGCAATCAGCGTTTCAAAGTGTTGCTAGCACTTTGTAGATTCTTAGTGACTTGGAAGAGAAGGTGGGGTATGAAAAGATTGGGCCTCCGGTAATCACATTTTTGCCAGTTTTTAGACTAGATACTAGAGGAATCCCTAAAACGCAGTGATACCACTGCCTCAAAGTGTTATGCTATATGAGTGAGGTAACCGGAGGCTCATACCTTCTCCACTCCCAATCCTCAAATCCCCAAAAGGTTGGCAACACACTGAGTCAAAGTCATTTATTTCAAATAGACCACAGTAGTTTTGTCGTGGTGGCCCGGAGGTTAAGGAGCCCGCTTCTGATGCATAAGGGTGTGGGTTCGAAACCTGGCAAGTACCAATGTGACTTTCCCCGAGTTATAATGTACTTTCTATGATTATTTAGACACCACTGACATAAGGTGAAGGTAAACATCGTGAGAAAACCTTTACTTGTAGTTTCTAATTACAAGTTTGAAATCGCCAACCGCATTGAGCAAGCGTGGTGATTAATGCTCTAACCTTCTCCGTGTGAGAAGAGGCCTTGGCTTAACAGTGGACACTTATAGGCTGATAATGATGAGGCACTTTTGAACGTCAAGAGTGTTACTCTTCTAGTGATGCGGGTGTCCATGGGCGGCGCTGATTGCTTACCATCAGGTAATCCGTCTGCTTCTTTGCCGATCTATCCCATAAAGAATGACGATAAGTTAATTATGTGCATATCTTGCTTCCTAGCTCATAACTGGTGTAAAATGATACAATTCTGCTTACCCTCGTTTGACTTGAGTGAATCATGCGCCTGCGCACTCTATTTGTCACATTCCCTTTAACATAAGGATGCGTTGTGTAAGTGTAATGTTGAGTCAATAAAAATGAATGTAAATTATAATGATTTTGTTTCATTTATTATACTTACCAAAGGAGAAAATATGAAAATATGCCTTACGTATTAAAAAGTAGTCTATGTTATTCTATGTAGACTATTCAAGAGACGAAAAAAAAACATTTAAGTGTGGGAGAGCCAAGCTTCGGCACGAATGGGTCGGCTCAACCGTAGTGATACCACGGCCTCACAGAAAACCGGCGTGAAACAACCACAGCGTTGCGTTTCGCCTTGTGAGTGAGGTTACCGGAGGCCCAATCCTTCCCCTCCCCCAATCCATAAATCTCCAAAACCCTAATCACTAAAAGGTCGGCAACGCACCGTAACTCTTCCGTTGCCATCAGGTAATCCGACTGCTCGTTTGCCGGCCTATTACATAAAAAAAACAGGTTGGTGTTTACCTAGTCAGCACGAGTTTGACACTAATTAGTTGATCTGAGAAGTTATTAAGTTGAAACCACCAGACTTATATTATTCGGTGGGAACAATAGAACTAAATAAAAAAAATATTATTAAAAAAACAAAATACCCGACTGCACACTAAAAAAAGAGTAAAACAAGCCCCACAATACAAATTTACTGAATATAATTTATAAATGTTGATGGAAAGCATCGCAGGCGGGGACCAACAGAGGCTTATTTATAGTCATTTCTGTTGTGCACCATTTAGCAGAATTTTCGTTGGTGGCGGTCAAGGTGGTCCCCGCTTTTATTAATAATATTTTTTTTATTTATAACTTTTTAGCTGTTTTTATTTATCCCGTGGGACTTTTAGGATAAAATGTATCCTATGACACTCCCGTAATCAAGACAAATCTAACGATACCTCATACATCAAAATCCATCAAGCCGTTTAGGCTACAGGAGGTCACAAAGGAAAAGACATACATACATACTTACATACACTCGAAAAACATTACCCTCCTTCTTTGGCAGTCGGGTAAAAAAAAGAATTAATGAATTATTCCCATTCGTCCACTCAAAAAATGTAGTGGGATCATCGGGAAAATAAATAACGAATTCACGTCCGTCCCCATCTGGGGACGAAGTCGAGTGGACGAACGGGAATAGGTACATGGATTTTCCCCGCTTAGACACACAGACACAGTTTAGAACAATTATCAAAGACCTTGTCAGGCAGCTGACCGTCCAACAAAAATACCCACCAGCTTCTGATAAACAGGTAGTAATGGACGGGCGTTTGGCCTCTATCAAGGCTGGTGGTAAGGAATGATGCAACCTACGATGGGGCACGCCATAAGCAAAGTATTCACTCGGCCTTGAACACAACCTTCGGGGAACACAGACTCCGGCAAAGAATTGCACTCCTTAGCGGTTCTGATTATAAAACTGGAGTCGAATCACTTTGTGCTTGTGTCGGATATCCACCATGAAGTGGGGACGTTTTACGACATTTTCTGGTTATACGATGGTAGAATCAAACCGTGTGGCTTCCCCGAACATTCACCAAAATGTATGACAAAAAGGCTTACAATTTTGTGCCTGTGTTCGAGTCCAGGCTTTTGCCCAGGGTGGGCTTCAGAATAACGCCAAGAAGCTCAAAATGGTAAGTATGTCATTGGAACGGATTCAACAGACACGCTTGGGTTTGACTAGCTTGACGAAGTTGGCGTCACCACAGTCGGAGACCGTCTCTGGGTATGTGTGACGGACATCCGATCTGGGTCTCCGAGAGAAACAAGAGGTGCTCACTATCAAGGTGGTGATGGACGGCATAGACTAGAATGCAGACATCGTACCTATATTTGAGAGGTGCCCTTTTAGGGAGAAGGAGTGCAGCCGCTGATGAACAAAACTTAAGTCAAATAATATATTTCAATAAGACTGCAAAAGGCACTGGACGTCAAACAAAAAATTATAGTATTATCAAAAAGTTCAACTTTATGTGTCAGTCCTATAGTGAAACTATATAGTGTAGAATCGTTCCAAAGTGTAAATTGAGGAAAATAAGAAACTCAAAGGTAACCACCCCTTTTTAATTAATTTCACGATTAATTTCATTATTTCATCATTTAGTCTAAATAAACGCTGACTTATTCTTTGCCTATGAGTGTAGGAAGGTTACTGAGAGGATGACAGTAGAGTAAATTTCCACACGGGGTGCCCCCAGACGCGCACCGCACTAGTCACGCCATTAGGGGGTCGGTCTAGAAACCGATGGGACGCCCGAGGCCCTCCATGGATATTCTTGGGATTTTTTGACAGATGGCGGGACATATGTACTTTAACGGGTCTGTAACACGCTAATAGGGTCCTTGCCCCTAACTATCTGAAGTCGGCCAGCGGTGCATTGTACCTCGGATCCCGCTACCCTCCACGGCTACCTTGAACCATCGCTTCATCTCCTCACGCAGCATCACCGAGCTTTGTGACGGAACACGGGTTTTCTTGAAGCGAAGAGCCGAAGCCTACCACCCCTAAAGTGTCCCCTGTTTAGTGCACCACCAAGAAACCACGTGTAGGGATTTGAATTAAGGAGTGCTCTCTTATGGATGAGGGTGACTGAGCCTCCAAAAAAAAAGCCCAAGGCCTTCTGTTAGGCAGCTGACAGCCAAATCTAAATAAGTCCCAGCTTCTGATAAATTATAGGCAAAGAAATACCTTTGATACTAAAAGGAGTGTTACAAATAAAAATAAAACAAAAAAAGAATTTCCAAAATGATTTATTCATTTTGAATCCTTGGTTAACAAAACTAAATTAATTTTATACAAAAATGTACACAAAACAAATATACAATGTTCTAAAACAAGATATATATAAATTTAGTCGACATTTATATAATTTTTATACATTTTTATATACTTTAATAACACTACACATAAGTACTTTAGGTATTTTAAATAGATTACAAGTCAAACTAATAATTGGTTACTTCAACTGATCAAATTTCAATATTTTATCTCATAGAAGTCAAAACCCAACAAAAACTTGTAATGTATCTAGATTTCAAATAGTACCAAATTATCTACTTACTAAGTTTAATGTCGAATACATAAAAACAAAACGTACCAAGGATTTTATAAGATTTTTAATGAATTTCATACACAAGTTTGCTAAGACTATTTAAACTAAAAATCCAAATTGCCAAAATGTTACATTTGAGCTCACATTTCGGGAAAACAGCAGAGAAAATGTCAATTAGTATGACTAGCTTACTATTTTTTAGCTTATACTTTTATTATTTGCCATATAGAAAACATTTTTTTTGAACATTTTTAGCTAGACAATTTTCTTATTTTGACGAAAATTATAGAATTCTTGTATTTTCATTGCTGTTTCCACATAACGGAGTGGCTTTTCAAATTAATTACATATTTTTCATTATTTTTTTTTTCACTTTAAATAAGTATAAATAATGCGTGGTATGTACATTGGGAATGAATCCATTCACTGATATGTATCAGTGTTTTATATTGATGTTGTGTTTATTTATTATTGATTATTATTTGGTGTTATTATGAAAATAAGGATTTTAATATAAACATAGTGTTTTACAGGATCATTGAAATTATAAGTTCAATTTATAAGAACACAAATTATAAAGAAATACAATTTAGTTGACAAAATATCAATTTTAAGAAAAAAACTGAAAAGTTTTTTTCTTTTTACATTACAAATATGGTTAAAAAACACAAACTGGTTGATTTTCTAATCTATATGTGATGAAAATAACAAAGTTTTTTTAACCAAAACGACGCCTAAACCAAATTGGCATCATGTAGTACCATGACAGTAATTTCTCGGTACTTGCAATTTATAAATTTACAAAAATCATTTTTGTTCGGAATTGCTACACTGAATTCAATGCTGAGTTAACGTTTCTGGGAGTCTTATCAACATTTCATTCAGTGCAAGTTTTATTGGTATATAATTTAGTGCGAAAACTGTGCTGTGGACATTTTAGCTTTTGTAGATTCATTCAAATGGGGCAGATGTATTGACAAACAGGTTGCAATGTGCACGGGGGACGATGGAGTCGCGACCCGCACCCTCACGGCGCGGCAGTAATAATATACATAAAAAATATATTTAACCATTGTATATTATTGTATAACGGAGACCAACACCACAGAATGCTATGTCTTTTGCAAGCAACGCTTACAGATATACAAAATGTGAAATTTTGCGTATCCCCAAAAATGGAGAATCCATGATCTAAATAAATTGGCAACACTATTATAAAAATAAATTAGTGTTGCCAAGTATGAATTTGAAACCACTTTACAAAGAACACAACATTCTGTTATATTGGCCTATAACTATTGTACATTGTGGAGGATAGGGGGTGAATCTGGGGGGAGGGGGTGTGTATATGTTGTGTATAAATATATCTTCTATTATCTAGAGGTGCGCCGTGCGGTAAACTTACAACTAGTGCGGATTGCTTCAGTCTTATAGATCGGTCTGTCGGCTACAGTTGTATCAGACTTGGCCGAGCAATTTAGGGGGTATAGTGGATAGTATAAAGTTTACATCTAAAAGTTTGAGTGTATAAAATCGTGCGGAGAATTTTGCAGTTTATACCACCCACCATACAATACCGAAGCCGATGGTCTAAAATTGACCGAATGATCATTGTGACTATAGTCTTCAACTGGACCGTTCAGACCTCAAAAAATCGTCGACCCGTGCTCATTCCATTCTGTTTCTTGGGTGCGCGGAGGCGCTTGACTGGGCCCGCGCGGGCCGGAGCTGCGCGCGGGTACTGTGTAACGGACTTACAACTAACTTATACTATGGACCTCTTTGATAAACTTCAGAAATTATGTTAGACTGATGCTTAGATACTGAAGACGATCCACTTAGTGGAAAGAACTGAACAGTCTCAGAGCAAAATTTTTTTAACAAGTTAAGCATTTTTGTATGTTTTTCTGTGTACAAAAAGTCTGCTTGAAAGTCTTGTAAGACATAGGTAATTGGTAAAATTTCTAGTAGTAAGATGTCAAGTTGATATCAGTCAATATGAAGTCCTTATTTTTCATCCATTGGAACGTTGGATAGTCAAGAGTTTCACATTGACTAGGCCAAATTAGTGGCAAATATAACACATATTCACTTCAGAAAGTCATTTCCAATGAATTTCTAGAGGTTTTGGTAGTTTTTTGTCGACATGATAAGAATATAATTTCTGAAGTTTAACAGCAAGGCGTCAGATAATTTGGGAAATGTTACTGTTTAGCACAAATTTGAATGTGCAAACAATGACTTAAGGATCAAATTTGCAGACTAGAGACACAAAAACTTGTATCACATAGTCACACACAATCTTTGATAATTAATTTTCACTTTTTACACCAGTCAGAATGCTGTGGATGTCATTTATGTCAAATAGAATGTTGAAAATGGCTTTTGTGATGCCAAAAACGTACATTTGAGACCCCAATAGGGATCAAGAATGTCCCTTGAACAAAAACTATACAGTAACATCTCCCAAAAAGGATATGAATGAAACAATATATTATAACACTTAATTCTAAGTAAAAAGTTGATAAGACAGCTTGGTTTCATGTGAACACTGTTTGTGAATTAGCAGTCATTATATTTAGATATAGAAGAAAATATCAGTATGTAGAAAAAGTGTATATCTTTAATATAAATGTATTAATAAATTAGTTATGACTTTAAGAACGATGTGAAATAGCAGTGGTCGAAAAATAAGACTTTCTTGCTGGTTGACAGCAAGATTTTCATTTAATTTTTTTTCTTCTTGAATAGACACCAAGTCTCCAATTCAATATTGTTGACTATACTGCTAATGTCGAGTAGTGACAGTAGATTACAGACCCATTGAACTATAACTTCGTGTCAAAAAAATATGATAAATAAAGATGTCAACTACAATCAGGTGGAACAGTTAAAATTTCAGTAATAAACCACTGCACACTGAAATATCAACTGTATAGTCACTGTTTTAAGTTTAATTTTAATTGAGAGCAAGATTTTCTGGATCTTTGTAGGTGTGTTTATGTTTTTCTAAATTACTTTCAAACTTCTGTTTTAGAAAAAAATATTAGTTCAATTGTTAGGTATTTTTAGTTATTTTTTTGATATTTACTTTAATGACTTCTTGCTATTTTTGTAAAATATAAATCCTCGCTTAATTTCCGGAGACAGACAATTACAGACAGACAACAGATTTTTTTTTATATATGTCTTTTTTTTACTAACACTAAAAGTATATATTTTTTCAATGCAACCACCGCGCAATCATTGGTTTAATAGCTTGTTTGCGATTGGTCAAATGACGGTACTTTCGGTTCTCTATCCAATGACATACATTCGCAATTTGACCATTTTTTTTAGTTCCGCTGTGTTTGAACTTCAGCGACGAAATGTCAATAATAAGGATCAAAGTTTTAGATCTAAACTGACATCTTTATATTAGTTGTTTACCAAAGAAGTAGTATCAAAACTTTAGAGGTATGAGGAACAGGGTGGAAAGTTCCTCATCCTCCACTGAAAAGGGAGGATCCTCCGACCAGGCGAGGTGTTCGTGCCTGGTGGGCTACTGCCCGACGGTTGTTGTCGGGATATCTGTATGGGTGCTAATTGTGTTGTAAACTCTTATAGCGCGATGTAGAAACTTGCACGTGATTGGTGCTGTTGTCAATGTTGTGCGATAGATGTCGCTACAAAACCATACTTGCCTAATTAAATAAAACTAGTCTAGACTACCTCCAGACTAGTAAGTGTAGACCTACACTCATTCTACAAATCTGACGCTTCCTCATTACCCTGATATCCTAACCTTGAAGTAAGTTCGGAACACATTGTCATTATAAAAAAAATGGTATTGCACTTGATTTTAGTATATTATTTTTTAGCATGTAGAAAAGATTTTATGAGATGTTCTTGAGTCTAAATATGGGCATTAGTTAATATAAATCTGTTTAAAGGTTTGAGTTGAAATTTTAACAATGCTATTAAAGCCTTCAATATCAGAAATGGCAATAACGATTAAATTAACTTTTAAAATCATATTTATAAATATAACATTTACAAATATGATTTTGAAAGCTTTTTCAAACAGATTTCAATATCATCATTGTTCAAACCACTCCACCCTAAATTTGAGTTAAATTAACAGACAAATTTACATCCTGTAAGAATTATTAAACCACAAAATGACAGTTAAAAAGACCAGAAACGCTTTATGCGATTGCAAAAACTCCTAAATTACAGCATAACCTTCAAAAAATTGTAAAGAACTTTTGTGTAAAAACTGGTTTTGTCCAATTTCAATGCCAAGAAACCATGAGAGACTTTCTCTGATAAAAGAAAGCTGGTACAAAGTAACGGTCAAGATCATTGTACTTACATATATTTTTTTCTACATGAGTAAGGGTGAAAACTGGTCTACGGGAGATAATTACGTATTACTCGGAAAAGATAATAATATTTTTGTCATCCTATGATGTTATCATGATGGTTCCCATGTAATATTATGTTTTAATGCCCATGGAACATTTATTAATGACACATTCATTACCGAAATGTTTTTAAATTCCACAAAGTTTAATTATATATTTTAAATTGGATTATATGTGAATCCAATAAGGATCTAAATAGAATCACTGATGTCTAGGTCAGAAAATTGGTAGTGCAAGAATTGATTGTAGATCTTGTGTGAAAAAATATCAGCTTTTTAACAGACTGCAGATTGGCATTGAGCCGAGTAGGCCCATAATAGTGGAATAGGCTTGTTATCACCTATAGATGCCTTTAATTAAACTAATTGTAAAACAAGTGTAAATAATGTTCACATAAAACCGAGCTATCAAAAATATCACATATCAGCCTTATTTCTAGAACAGACCAACATAGTAGTGTTGCGAAGGAGCTCGCTGTGCGTTCACCGAGGAGTCATGCAACAAAGTCCAGAGGCCTGTTGAACCCGCCCTTTCTGTTCATATACTGTCTGTACTTACGTTTCAGCACCACATGGACGTCTCCCTCGACATTGTCCTCAACCTTTTTACCCTTAGTGGAGTCAAACCCACAAAAGCCCATAACTTTAAGCATTTCCTGTTCCTCAGGAGTTTTACCTTCTAGATCCGCTGGGGTGACGATCGGGCGCTCGCCGAACGTTTTCTTGGGCTTCACGAAGGATGTGGAGGGTCCAGGTGATGCGGAGCGTGAGCGGCGGCGGCGCGGCGAGGGGCTGCGTCGGCGGTCCGGGGAGCGCCGCCGACGGTCCAGAGACCGCGAACGGGACCGGGTGCGAGGCCTCCGCCTCTCGCGGTCCCTATCTCGGTCTCTATCCCTGTCTCTGTCTCGATCTCTGCGCCTATCATCGCGCCGCCGCGGGCTGGGCGAACGACCCATGTTAACCTGTTGCAACATTTACATTATTAACACACAATATATAACACAAACCACATTAAGTATAATATAATAAAGAATATAAATGAATATTTACCTCAGTTTTATGTCAACAGTTTTAAAATTTTACAAAAACAAAAAGTAACAACAACGCACAACTTAGTCCAACGCCATTTTGAGATTGAATGATTTTTTGAATGAATGAAATTGAAGAAGTAGACGGATCTTCATAGAACCCACTGACCTCTATAATAACGCTGGACTGGCTATTGGTACCAACTTTTTGTGCCTATTTGAAAATCGCCATTTTGGCGCTGACGGCAGAAGTGAGGGGGAATGGAACTAATACTAGTGTTGACAACAAATGGTTTGATATCGATAAAAACTTTACTGATATCGACAACAATTACAAAAATATTACTGACGATATTTTTAATATTAAATTGGTTTAGAATCTAAATTATTGAATAAACTGGCTGTACATAGGACATATAGGTACATAAGATATTTTTTTTAAATATGGTTTGTAACATAAAATACGTTCAGACTTAAATAACTATCACACAACACCATCTAGTCCCAAGTTAAGCAGAGCTTGTGTTATGTATCAGACAGCTGAGTGGGAATCGAACCCATGATCTGCGGCATAGCAGACAGAGCCACTTACTACGAGACAAACAAACTTATCTGTAATAGTAGTATCTACTAGTTTCTGGACTGTAATCAATAGGTATCACGTGTCCGGTTGACCCGTTCTTTCATTTCATTGTTCTTCTTGATTGGATAAAAGTTCACTATTGAATTAATAAATAATAAAATTACCCTTCATAGAATGTATTATACACTCTATGGTAAGGGATTAATTTGCTTGCGCATGGCGACGTGGGATATCTAACTAGTAAGATATCCCATGTCGCCATGCGGCACAAGACACAATAATTACTATTAGATCTGTAATTACGGTAATAAACTTCTAACAGCTTAACTACTGCAAGGGAAGGGACAGGGAAATTAAAAAAGCATATTTAAATCACATATTTTATTATTTAAAATATATCGTCGAGCCCATTTTATCTGCTGGGTCAAAAAATGTCTTACTTTCTCTCCAGTTACTAATAAAAAGTATTTTTTTGTTTTTGCGTACAAATGGATGTCAATATATTTGGTTATTATTTCTTTTAAAAGAACATGATTATGAAAATTGTCTGAGACATAACAGACTGACTCTCAAGTGATCTTTTAGGAAACAGTTCATTGGTTTTCGTTAAAAGGTTGCTTATTGACTTTCATATCGATCGAATTATAAAGCCTCATTAATATTAGAATCAGGTATTGAAACTTTCGACTGAGAAACCTGGATTGGCCTCAATGGAACTATACCATGAGCGTATCACACGAGGATGAGGCAAAGCCAAATTAAACCTATTACGCACATATGCATATGCCTTTGGCGAATAAAAATGTAAAGAAATGGCAAATTATCTTAATTCTGGAGATTACTTTAAACGTTTTACATTTTTGGTTATTCTTTTAAAAAGTTGTGGTTTGAAATCATCATACTGATTTAACATATAAACACAATCATCACATCCCAGTTTCTTTTGGTTTAAATCAGCAATTACAGATTTTAAAGTAGACACAGTAATTTTCATACGTTTAATATTTTGTGACAATACTTTAATTCGAGCTTGTGACATTTTCAAGGTTTTTAGACCCTTTCCAATTTATTTTTTGAAGATTTTGGGGTGTTCTCGTAGCTGTGATCTAATTTGACACTAGAAATAATTTCCGCTAAAGTTCTAGATTCTGTTGGTGTGCTACAGTAGCTTGTGTTGTAAACTTGTAACTTGTGCTTGGAACTGTAACAAGAAATTATATTTCATTATTTATATTATTCAAAGAAAGATAATAATTAGATACCTAGTAAAAATATGTTTCAAATATTGGGAAAGGTATGTCATCATCATCATTTGAACGGAAAGATGTTCACTGTTGGACATAGGCATAAAAATCCTTAAGTGTACATAATTTTCACCTCTTAAAAATTGTTTAGTATTTACCCACTGTTAGTTGCAAACTTAGTACTTCAGCAAGCCATGCTCAGTATTTATAAAATTTTCTAAAATAACTTACCTGCAAGGGCTTCACATGGCAACATTTACTTTTCATGGACTTCATCATTTAGTAACCCAACTTGTACAGGTACTGATGGTGAATTAAATTCATCCAAGCTCATTTCAATATCTTTCTCGCATTGGTATTCTGTTGGTTGATCAGCTTTTAGACATCTCAGTTTGTAATAAGGTTGAATTGGTTTCTGTAAAAATGTGTTATTTTATTACAAATATATATACTTAAATTTAGGTTTGGTAGATCACTCAATAAAATTATTAATCATAAATGTTAAATTATTCGTTATTGACTCTGATAATTATAAAACCTTGCAGTGTTTTGCTATTATTAGAGATCATTATATTGTGCTTATTATTATTCTACAATGAAGGTAAATATTTTTATTCAATTAAATTCTTATTTAGGCCTTTGTGGAAAACACCACAATTTTGCCAATAATACTTATGAATTGTTAAAAAACCATAAAGAGCTGTGTCGTATTTGACGCAAATTAATATTAAAAATATAAAATATTTTAATATGAATAAAATAAAACATAGCATTACTGGTTTTATTACTCCAGACGAAAGTATCGATATATGAACTTTACCATCCCTATCAAAAGTTATTGGTTATAAAAATGTTCGTAAAATCCCATAAACTCGAACTGTTTACGTTTATTATTGAAAGAATACACTGCTTTAAGCGTTTCCTACTAAGTATTTATATTTTAGATTCACTTACTTGTGAAAAGTGACGCCACTGCTCTTTTCGTATCGTATTTCACAATATACGCACGATTTCATGTTGGTCCATTAATAGAAGCTATGATACAATAACTGTCACTATTATAACACTTAATTTATGTCACAATCGCAGTAAATACTTTAAAAAACGTATTATTCCGCAAAGATACTTCGCATTTAAACAACAAACAACGGCCATTTGCAATTTAATTAGTTCTCAGTACTCTCACCGGGGCGCTTTGAATCGGCACAGAAAATAGCTGTCATTTTGTTAGGGATAGCCAGTCCAGCGTTTATTATAGAGGTCAGTGATAGAACCGGTTATTCGTTTTGTTGTTTATAAAGCATTTTAAAGTTTGGTATAAAATATAAAATCATTTATTTATTTATAAGATAAAAAACAACATAAATTGGTGTATCTTAAGTAAATTTGTTAAAATCTTTCAATAAAATTTAAGCAATTTAATATTTGAGTGGTCTCTATCATAAATAACAAAACGTAAATTACGTTTCTTTGTACGTAGAGCGTTTACAGTACGATAGAACCTAGTCAAGTTACAAAAAAGAAAGTAATCCCGATTCACATTTCGGTGGTATTTGAAAATAATGCAAATTCTAATACAAAATTTTTGTTAGTTTTTAAACATTTCATTTTTTTTCTCAGGTTTTGTATTCAAACAGAAATAATTACTGCATAAAATGAAAAACTGTATCCCAGTGTTGCCTACTTTATGTAAATGCCTAAATAAGTGGAAGTAATGCTGAAAGAATATTAAGACTAAAGTTTAAAAAACGTCCAATTTTTTTACATTTCAGTCATCAAACTAATTAATAGTCTAGTTTGAAGTAGAAGTCTGTAGAGTCAAAATTGTCAAATTATTGGTTTTGTATGATTTTCATTAACATCAATGTTGCACCAATTTACATTTTTAAAGATGAGTGGGAGACACAGATGTATAATATTAGAATTAATTTACCACTTTAGTATTCATAAAGAGGTCGTGAGAGTGAGACGAGGTGAATTTTAATTTAAAACATTGACAACACTGAAGACTACAGCGCCATCTGAAGCGTGGCTTCCGATGTCAGTCGATAGCAGCGACGCTACGGCGAAAAAACGAAACTCGCGCCGACATCGATCTACTCCGGTGGCGTGTTACTGAAATTCCTTTTTTACGAACGAATTATTGAAATAAACGCTCTACGCGTAATGTCGGTGGTGCTGGTGCTTTGAAACATAACGAACAACGTTTTGTGCATGTTATTTTATAATATAATGTTACCTCGTTTATGTGCTTAGTGTAAGTTACAATCGCTATCCGATAAGTGTGTGAAGTGACTCAAAAATCGACTTTTAAACGCGTCTTGGAGATCTGCCGGTGAGTATTGCGTGTGTTCAGCTTTCTTTTGTACATATTTGTTTGTATTATCATTAGGAACGAGGTGGTTTTATGTCGGTATGTGTTTTTTTCGACATCCGCGGTATAGGGTGTGTCTAGTAATGCTAATAGGAATTGGGTCGGATTTTTTTAGTCCGAATTGTCTATAAATGTATCGTTATCGGCGATACGGCTGGACTGCCGTGTTCTGTGATAACTTTGATGCATTGCGCGCTAATCTTACGCCTTTATAACAGATAAATCTCGAGTAATTGAAATGGAAAAGAAATCGCATTTCTATCTGGATCTAACACTAAAATATAGTGTTTTACTGTCTTTGTATACCTGTAAAATAAGTTTAATCTATTTCTTTGGGCGTGACTTTAATCAATTACATATTATCTCTATAATAATGTGAGCTGATGTCACCGCGTAAGTTCGGTACTATATAACGCGGCCGAATATGATGCGATGCGGCTCTAATGCGTTGCTAACACGGTTTAGGTGTGTTTTGAATTTAGTTGGTTAGTACGACGGGTGTAATGGGCCAAATTGTTGGCTGATTGGTCGACCGGCGGAGATTCTTTACCGTGATTTAATCTTTGAAGACTTTTTTATACTCTTGTTTGATTCATTCATTTATCATTATGCTATATTTTGCTGGTGTAAGTCATGAATGTGTACCTAATTACTTATTAAGCGTTAATTAGCTGGGTCTAAAGGTTGTTGTATGGAACGTCGCTATACGATATTAATTCCGCGAATATATTGATATTTGTTGTTTACGAGTGTATCATAATTTCGCGTGTTGTAATTGTATAATAGTATTTGGTCAAAAGTATCTTTTTAATTAATTAGTCTGAGTAATAGAACTCTATATTTAGTTTACAAAAGATTTAGGTGTCTTCAGGTGTTTCAAATAGGCCATTTTTTATCAGCATAGCATACTACAGTTACAATTTTAGGTATAGCTGGCTAGGTATAACTCACTCTAGCTTCCTCTAGATCTAAAAATCAAGTCATAAAATGGATCATAGCTATGTGGAAAACACAGACAAATCTATGTTATCCTTTATATATATAGTTCTAAAAATGATAAATATTATCTGTACTCATGTTAAGAATTCTTATGAAATCAATGTTTGAAGAAAATAATTGATTTGAAGTGTATCTAGAAGTCTCCTTGTATGTCTTGAAGTGGAGACTTCACCTAGTTTTGTATGATAAGATTATATTCTATTTAACATTTTATGTATAAAATACGAAGGAGGACTTAATGGCAAAAGGCATTATATTCTTCCTTGCCCCACACTAGGATTTTCTCCTGTGTCATGGGGTGTAAGGGGGTGAACTTCCATCTTTCGCCCCAAGCCAACCTCACCTGCACGCGGTGCATCCTGCTGGTCAACGAACGAGGCTCTGGCGACCGACCGACGGCGGTATATCCGTCCCTTACAAACAGGCGAAATTAAGTACCGCAGGCCGGTGACGGGCAGCAGCGTTACCGGTGCGAAAAGTTTCGCCCTGCGATCGCCAACCCGCCTGCCCAGCGTGGCGATTATGGGCAATACCTCCTATGGGCAAAAAAACGAAGGCCACGGCCCCCAGTTCCCGGCAGCCCCACTATTCCTGGTCATGGTGGCGACCATGGTAACGGTGGGGTAGGGGGTGCTAAGAATCTCCGGGCTACGGGAGGCCACCACAACAGACTGACCCTGGCGACGTACAACGGACGCACGCTACGGCTTGACTCGCATCTAGCGCAACTAGAGGTGGAACTTGGGAAAATCAGGTGGCACATACTAGGGTTATGTGAAGTCCGAAGAGAGGGGGAGGACACGATAACTCTCAAATCAGGCCACCTGATGTACTTCCGTGAGGGAGACCAAAAATCCCAAGGTGGCGTTGGGTTTCTGGTTAACAAGTCCCTATCTAACAATGTTGTGGAAATGTCGAGTGTGTCGAACAGGGTGGCGTACCTCATTATAAAGCTCACCGAGAGGTATAGCCTTAAGGTGGTCCAAGTGTACGCACCGACCTCGGCACACTCCGATGATGAGGTGGAGGAGATGTTCGATGATATATCGAGGGCCCTCCACTCCACCACTAGGACTCACTTCAACATTGTTATGGGGACTTTAACGCCAAAGTGGGAGTACAAAATTGCAGTGAATCGGTAGTAGGATCCCATGGGTATGGAAACAGGAATCATAGGGGGCAAATGCTCGTCAATTTCCTCGAACGGGAGGGGATGTTCTTAATGAATTCATTCTTTAAGAAGCAGCCCCAAAGGAAGTGGACGTGGCAAAGCCCCGACACTATGACAAAGAACGAGATCGACTTCATCATGGCGGACAAAAGGCACATATTCAGAGACGTCTCCGTGATTAATAGGTTTAATACCGGTAGCGATCACCGACTCGTCCGAGGCTCTCTGAATATCGACTTCAGAGCCGAACGAGTCCGCTTGATGAAGGCCAGGCTCCGACCAACCCTGTTTCAAATCAAAATGGGATCTGAAGCGTTTCAGTTAAACCTGGAGAACCGATTTGCTGCCATGGAAACCACAACCGACGTTAACCGGAACCTTGAAAACGTGGTTCGAGTTCTCAGGGAAGAAGGTACGAGATTTTGTGAAATGCAGCGTAAGGGCAAGAAGTCGAAGCTTTCGGAAGAGACTTTAGGGCTTATGAAGAGACGACGTGAAAACCACCGTCACTTCGTCAGAGAAGCGGGCTCTAAACCGAGAGATTAGCAAACACGTGCGACACGATCTCCGGTGCTCGAATACCCTTGCAATCGAGAGAGCGATCGAGCAAAACCGGGGGCCAAAAGTGTTCGTACAATCTCTTGGAAGAAGCCACCTGACGAAGTTGACCACAGCAAGTGGAGAAGTCGTTGTCTCGAAGCCGGCAGTTCTTTCGGAAGTAGAAAACTTCTACGGCCGGTTATACGCTTCGCATGCATCTCGACCTGACCCCGGAAATGAGGACTCTAGAGCCACTTTAATACGCCATTACACCGAAGACCTGCCAGAAGTCAGCATTGACGAAATCGAGATCGCTCTTGGACAGCTTAAAAATGGAAAAGCCCCTGGAGAGGATGGCGTTTACGACAGAGCTTCTAAAAGCAGGCAGCAAACCGATACTCAGGGAGCTGCAAAAGCTATTTAACGCTGTCCTGTTTTGAAGGGAGAACTCCAGAGGCGTGGAGTCGGAGTGTGGTCGTCTTATTCTTCAAAAAGGGTTGACAAAACCCTACTGAAGAATTATCGACCCATTTCCCTTTTAAGCCACGTCTATAAGCTGTTCTCGAGAGTGATCACGAACCGCCTTGCGCGAAGACTTGACGAATTCCAACCACCGGAGCAGGCTGGGTTTCGGAGCGGATACGGCACCATAGACCACATCCACACAGTGCGGCAGATTATACAGAAGACTGAGGAGTATAATCAGCCCCTGTGCCTAGCATTTGTGGACTATGAGAAAGCCTTTGACTCGGTCGAAATCTGGGCTGTTCTGGAGTCCCTGCAGCGATGCCAAGTAGATTGGCGATACATCCAAGTGATGAGATGTCTCTACGAGGCCGCCACCATGTCCGTCCAAGTACAGGATCAGCAAACAAGGCCGATACCGTTGCATCGAGGTGTGAGACAAGGGGATGTTATCTCCCCGAAATTGTTCACAAATGCAATGGAGGATATGTTCAAGACGCTGAACTGGAAAGGACGCGGCATCAACATAAATGGCGAGTACATCTCTCACTTGCGATTTGCAGACGACATCGTCATCGTAGCAGAAACGCTGCAGGACCTACAACGGATGCTGAATGACCTGGCTGACTCTTCTATACGCATCGGCCTACGGATGAACTTGGATAAAACCAAGGCACAGTATAAATATCATACAGTATTTTAACTCGGCCGCTTGAAAGAAATAAATACCTACAGCCGCGCGGTGCGTAAACATGCGTTAGGGCTGCTCGTCTCCAGTATTTTAATTACCTTTATCTACTTTCTGTTTCTATTTAGTTTTGTGATTGTAAATATCCTTTTTTTATATAAACATGAAGGCACCGGGGGGTTGGTACAAACATCAACATGCCGATCATCGTCTTCACAGTTCATCACAGGGCGTAGGATTTTATAATCAGGCCGAATAAATTACAAAAATAACGGACGTCGGCGATCCGTCTCAGATGACAGTCACAGCGCTCGCTCTCCACCTTAATGCGCACGCAGAACTGCCAGTTTGACGTTCCGCCAGAGTACGATTTATGGTACCCTCGTCCGATGAATTGTAATAAAACCTCCTTCAAAATTCAATTTAAATAATCGTCGCTCCGACACGGCCAGACTGACATTCGCTCGTCCTCGAGCGATCATAGTTGTAAGTTCTGGAACAGAAGTAAGATTTCACGTGTATAGCACGCTGCTCGTTCATCCTGACTAACATGCACTACCGCAACATCGCCTGGTTACTGTACTCAACATCGATGTAACATTATCATCATTTTCAGTTGTACCTACTTCCAAAACAACTTATCCCAAACCACAGTGATACGGCCTCAGCGATTGGTGTGCATGGACCGGATGTATGCGCCTCTACCACCAGCCAACATGCTCCGGCAAGACCACATCATCCCTTCGACCAGCTCACCACATCACCTACCTGGGTCAGACTAGTGCGTCCCTTCGACTAGACACCACGTGACATAGACCGGACGTCACTATCCTTCCCAATGATCGGCTACGCCAACTCACAACTATATTCACAGAACTTCACGTTACCCAGATGAAACTAGGTACAACCATCAACTAACAACATCTAATTTGTGAACTATCTTGCACATTATAACTAACTATAGTCATTGGTTCAATCATATGAACACGCAGATAAGGAGCATGATAACCCGTTATAACAAAGAAAAGGAACTTCCTCACCCGTAGATATCTCCATCACGACTTAAGAAGCTCTATGGCTTTAAATGTTGCATCGCTGGTTTTCTTCAGGCAGTAGAAACGTGGCATGAAAAACAGATGACTGCATGCCCCTTTTTCATACGCGTCAGTTACAGGTCATACTTTCGGAATATTAGATGGTTTCCCATCAAATCCCACTTCTGATGAAGGCACCGGGGGGTTGGTACAAACATCAACATGCCGATCATCGTCTTCACAGTTCATCACAGGGCGTAGGATTTTATAATCAGGCCGAATAAATTACAAAAATAACGGACGTCGGCGATCCGTCTCAGATGACAGTCACAGCGCTCGCTCTCCACCTTAATGCGCACGCAGAACTGCCAGTTTGACGTTCCGCCAGAGTACGATTTATGGTACCCTCGTCCGATGAATTGTAATAAAACCTCCTTCAAAATTCAATTTAAATAATCGTCGCTCCGACAAACAAATAAAGTGCTTTAAAAATAAACAAACAAAATTTCTTTGGCCACTAATGCCGAACTGAACGGCTGACTACGAATGTTCTAAAATCACAACCCTCAAACATCAAAATATTACATGAGTCTAGCTGTTTTATTGTTGTTATTAAATATTTTCTAGTATTATTATTCATAAACGCAGATAATAAACAAATATTATTAATAATAAAATACCACACTCTCTACTTTGAATTATACAAACTAACAAAACATACATGAACCGTTTTAACACAAGCGTAAGTAGGTAGGTACCTAACGTATCATGATTCATTCAGAACCAGAACCGCCTATAACTACCTATTTCACTCGTCTCAATAACTTTATTCATATTATTTATAAATTCAAACATCTGTTTTCGTGAGATAACTGGAAATAATGATCCATAAAGACACACATTATGTACCTACCTAGGCTACTAGTAAGTAAAATTATTTTATAGTCTTACCTTTCAGAGTTTCCAGGTAATTAAAAAAAAACTTATGTGTGGATGCGTTATTGACGAATTCATGCAACCAAACATAATAACAGCACAATATTTCCTATTCGTCATATTAAATAATGTACTCGAGCTAATTTCTAAATAAAAGACAACACACCGTCCGTTCGTCACTGCGGTACAGCCGCGTCTGTCTGCGTCCCGAGCGCGTCCCGACATCGGGCGCGTAGGTATAGTTCGCGTTTCGGCCGTTTGTATGAAGTTGAAATACTTGTAGATATTATTACCTTGACCAAGGTCATGTTCAATGAACATGTACTACCGGAACCGATTGCAGTACACGGCGCTGTTCTCGAAGTCGTTCAAAAATATGTATACCTCGGGCAGACATTGCAGATGGGTAGAAACAACTTCGAGAACGAGGTGAATAGAAGAATTCAGCTAGGTTGGGCAGCATATGGAAAGCTGCGTCAAGTCTTCACGTCGTCGATCCCACAGTGCCTAAAGACGAAAGTCTTCAATCAGTGCGTCCTACCTGTCATGACATACGGAGCCGAAACGTGGACACTGACGGTGCGGCTGGTTCACAAGCTAAAAGTCACTCAGCGAGCTATGGAGAGGGCTATGCTCGGCGTTTCTCTGCGAGATCGAATCAGAAACGAGGTGATCCGGCAGAGAACCAAGGTAATCGACATAGCCCACCGGATTAGCAAGCTGAAATGGCAGTGGGCTGGCCATATTAGCCGAAGAACCGATGACCGTTGGAGTAGACGAGTTCTTGAGTGGAGACCGCGTCTCGGCAAACGTAATGTAGGACGTCCTCAGGCAAGGTGGAGTGATGATTTGCGCAAGATGGCTGGCAGGAGCTGGATGCGAGTGGCCGAAGATCGATCCCAGTGGCGTGCAATAGGAGAGGCCTATGTCCAGCAGTGGACTGAAAAGGGCTGATGATGATGATGATGATGGGTGCCTTTACAAACATACAATTTCACATGCACATCACACCTAGAACAACAATCTGTGAATCACACAGAGTTGTTCCGTGCGGGAATCGAATCCGCGACACGTTGCGCGCCAACCGTGCAGTCAAGCATATGTATAAGCTTAAAGTTTCATGGACTCCCTTCATGTTAAATTATCAATTAAAACAAACATTCCGACTGTTATTAGCAGGGTGTTGATGGTGCCAGCGCAGTATACTGCGTTCCAGCTTCGAGCTGACAAAGAAAGGGCTGTAAAATAATGATAGTAAGAACTACACACAGCATTATTATATTTCAAATTCCCACAGATTCTAGACTAACTGCATACACAGAATATCAATCAAGTACAATATTACACTAGCTCTACCCTATGGGTTTTGCCAGCCTGTTTTTACAGCTATTTCAAGAATGAAAGAATTTTTCACATCGGTCAAGTAATTTCAGAGCTTGTTCAATCAAAACAAACAAACAACCAAATGTATTGTTTTTATTAATAATCAGATTAATTAATTTGTAGTATTCAGGCTGTTAATTATTTCTTAATTGTCGATAAATTATCAATAAAACTGTTTTGTTAATTATAACATTAATATGATTGAGTACAAATTGAACTGTTTAGTAAATGTATTGTTAGGTTTTTAAGGAAAATTATGATCCTATTTCTATAATAAAGTGAGGATGAATTTAGAAAACATAATATGAATCTATACTAATATATTATTACTATACTATTATTATAAAGAGGTAAAATTTGTAAGTTTGTATGTAGGGGGTAATCTTTGGAACCGTTGGTCGGATTGCCAAAATTCTTTCACTGATAGATAGTTCCTGTGTGCTATAGGCTATAAAACATTACGCTATGATTAAATAGAGCTGAGCAGCGGGTGAAAACGCGCGAGAGTAGCTAGTTGTTTATACAATGACTACAAATAGGTCACCCTGATTATAACATCCTTAACTAGTTAAAAAGCATATAAATTAATACTAAAACATGTTGGTAAAGGGTTAACTCAACAATGCCAATATAACCAATTCGTATTTTGTTGTGTGAGAATGTTCTTATAAGTAATTGTCAACATTAGAAAAGTAGAGGGGAAAATTGAAAAAAAACCTCAACCCGAGTGATACAATGACCGAAAACCGGCGTGAAACTCACACCCAGTTTCCGAAAGGCCGATCAATGTTAAAATCAATTTAATATCTTGTCAAGTCATCTGATTGGTTGACTTAATTATTAACAACCAATCAGATGACTTGACAAGAGATTAGTTAATTTTAACGTTGACAAGCCATTCAGAAACCGGGTGTCAGTCTGGTTACTGGACGCCCAATCCCTCTCCAATTCCAAGATCTATAAATCCCTCATTCCTAAAATGTCGGCGACGCAGATTCAGACGCCCTCCTATTACATTAAAAATAATAATAAAGTGCTGTGGGTTCATTGACCCAACTGTATTACTAATGGCTCTGTATTAATGACAAATCTATTGTTTTCTAACATTACTCATATCACCGTAAAACAACATAAGTACTTCGTACGTAAAATTGTTGGCGTTATTTCGAACCGAAATCCTATCCTTATAACAAAACCCTTATCCTTAAGAGGCCGACAACGCACTGGAAACTTCTTTGGTGTTGCAGGTATCCACGGGTGGCGCTAATTTTTTTTTGTTGTATGGTATAAGTCTGCAAACGAGCAGACGGATTACCTACCTACCTGACGGGTAAGCAATCGGCGCCGCCCATGGCCACCCGCAACACCAAAGGAGTTACGAGTGCGTTGCCGGCCTTTTGGGGATAGGGATTGGGGATATAAGGATCGGGAAGGGATAGGGTAGTGGGAGGGATTGGGCTTAGCTTAGCAAATAAGAAAAATGTATGTAACTTTTTGTTTTTAATTAAATTGGCACGGGGCACATTGATCTAAAAAAACAGTTTTTTAGACTATAAGGTTGATAAGGATATTTTTATCGTCATAATGTGTGTTCAATTACATGCATGTGGTAATGTGGGTTAATTATGTTTTGTTTTGTACATACATACATAATACCTACATTGTTATTATTATGCATATAGGTATATGCATTGTATATTGTTACTCTTTAATATAAGATTAATAGGAGTTACTTCATTCGATGTTTAGTATTTTCGCAGTTGTTATTTCTTTATTATAATTTTACGTGATAGGTCGACAAACGGGCAAACGTATTACCTGATAGTGGGTTACGAGTGTCTATGCCGACCTTTTGGGGATAAGGGATTTGGAGATTTAGTGATTATGGGAGAGGAAGGATAGGGCCTCCGGTAACCACACCCACACGGCGAAACACAACGCTGTAGCTCTCCCACACTTAATTATATCTATTACTAGCTAGTCTCGCGCGGTTTCACCCGCTGCTCAGCTCTATTTCATCGTAGCGTGATGTTTTATAGGCTATAGCACTCAGGAACATTGTAGCAATCTATCAGTGGAATAATTTTGGCAATCCGACTAGCGGTTCCCAAGATTATCCCCTACATACAAACTTACAAATTTTACCTTTTTATAAAGTATAGATATATATTACTCCTTGAAAACCTGTACCGCTCTTCAGACTTCTCTGAAGAGACTAACTTCCACTTTAACCAAACAAAAAAAATCTCTTAGACGCAAAAAGCAACCTTATTACCCAACAATAAAGCATAATAGAGGCGTATTCTTGTATAAAGGGTCACGTGACCAATAGTATCAATTACCCACCTTATCGGAACTGCACCTATATGTGTTATCAGGCGTTGCTTTATCTATCTATCGATGTATCGACACGGCTCATTCGATAATATTACGATTCGAGTTGTAATGTTTTAATAGGTTTTTTTTTGTATGAGGGTAACGAGCATTCAGGTCGTCTGGTGGAAAGCGATCGCCGCCCTATGTTCGGCGGTCCTGGCTCGGACCAGGGCTAGAAATGGGGAGGTTTTTAATCGAGTAAGAGTTTGACTCCTCTTGCGTTATCATGGCCGAGAGAGGTCGTTTGATGAGGGGTTACCTCGCTTGATTAACTTAACTTAATTAATAAATGTACTTTTTGTGGTAGAAGATTAGCTTGGTTCAAGTGTGGGAGAGCCATGGTTCGGCACGAATGGGTCGGCCTTTTAGAAAATCGGCGTGAATTAACCTTGTGTGTTGTGTTTCGCCGTGTGAGTGAAGTTAACTGAGGCGCAATTCTTGACCTCTCATCTCCCATTTTCATCCCTTAATTTCTTAAACCTTAAGGCTGGCACGCACTTTGATTTTGCAAGTATCCATTGCTTACCATGAGGTAATCCGTATGCCAGTTTACCGTACTATCACATAGAAAAACGAGTTACAAAGCGGACCATTGTACCCGCAACACACAAAGCTCAATCGTTAAGCCACTGCCGACAATGATGTCTGGTTTCTTAGTAATCAGCGCTAATTACAGACAGACAGACTGTTGTATTGTTTATACATTTTAGTATTATTACTAAATTCTTCAACTCGAGTAAAATAGCCGTCGGTAAGCTGGCGATGTAGAATGCATGTATGACCATATTCCAGATGACGGGAGGGGTCCATCTCGGATACAGCTTTTAATACGATGATCAGCTAAAATTGTACCAAATTCAAAAAGTCTAATAATTTAATAAAAATAGTGGTGTATTTAGACACTTATAAAAGTCAAACAAAACAATTAATATCAAAATATTCAACATTGTGGTCAGTACTCTAGTGAAGCTATTTGCTCGTTCCAAAGTGTAGATTCCTATGGAGAAGAAGTGCAGAACTAGCAAAAAACTCCATGGTTACTCTTTTTAAATCAGTTTCAATTTTACCTTACAACTGTAAAAATCAACGTGCAAAAGTGGTATTTTGAAATAAATTCTAAAATTTTATCGATTCAAAATACATGTCAACGAAATGTCGACAGCCTCATCAAAATTATGTATTGTATGTAACACGTACATACGTACACAACTGGTTGGTTTGTATAAGCGTACCGGGCGGCGCGGGCGCAGCTCCAAACGTAACCGGTTCTGACAAACGATACGTCTGTCAATTTGTCTGCTAAACATCGGCGCGCGCGCCGTTTTGTTCATTGTAACGTTACGCGTCTAGAGTTACTTTAACGTTTAGTTTGTAGATAGAAAAAAGTTTAAGCAAAAAATTCTAGTCTTGGTCTTAAATTACTTAGTTTTTGGTTGTATTTGATTGTTGCCTGTTTATAGAAATAGAATTTAAATGTTATCTTACATGTATAATGTAAAACGTTATAATTTAAAAAGAGTAACGATGGAGTTTCTTGCCCGTTCTTCTCCATTCGAGTGGAATCTACACTCTTCACTGACGAACAGACTGACAGACTACTATTCTATTTTGACGTTTCAAAAGTACCTATTTATGGTTTAGTTGGAATAAATGGTTATGACTTTGACTTTATCAAAAGAGTTTGTATTTTCTCTCATAAATTTATTAGGATGGGGTCGTAGTATGTTTGGTGGGCCGCTAGTTAACGCGCCCGCTTCTCATATATGAAGATGCTAGTTCGAAACATGAAAAGTTCCACTGTGTCTTTTTCGGGAGTGTTGTGAATTTTCCAAGATTAATTAAACATGATTTTTTTTTATAGCAGAATATAATTCTCCCATCCTAAGCGGGGCTCACACTGTTACTGACTAAAAACCATCCACTTCTTCGAGCAGGGCTGCGGTTATCATTGCACTTACACCCGTATCACCCCTGGATTACTGGACCCCATCTGTTATATGCTGATGATCCAAAGAACCGTGCGAGGAAAGCGATGCGCCGTATGCTTGGGATAAATCCATGTCTTATTAATGATCATAGCGTTTTCGCGTGGGAAGAGACCGTTGCTTAGCTGTGGGCACTTTACGTCCGATATGATGATGTTTAATACTTTTCATCATCAGCCCGTTTTCATCTACTGCTGGATATAGTCTTTTTCTGTAGTACAACGCTGAGCTCGATCTCTAACGAATTTATTTTCAAACCTCACTGTAAATACTTCTTTCGGCAGACCACGAAAAAATTAAAAAAGAGTTTCAGTGTAGTGTAACTATAAAAAAATCTTATAAAAACCTAATCAATGATTGACAGACCGCTGTTAAGTTTGAACAGATGTTCATATCGGAATGACAAAAATATACCAAATGTGTGATAGTTCAGTCAGATCACCACGAACGCACGTGAAGATAGCCGCAATTTCATTGTAGTATAAAAATTCAACCTTATCAATTTGTATTAAAGTTGAAATTAATAATTTCTCTAGTTACGATTACTTTAATGTCCGGCATTGAATGGAAATGTCATTGACCTTGATGATGGCATGTGTATCATTGTATTGACAGGCCAAGCAGGGCTGATCTCTTTCTTACTCGCTTCACAAGAACAATGGGCTAAAGAAAAAAATTGGTCGCATTTTTTGTGAGGACCTGTTTTTGTTCTGGACTTATACATAACATACACTATGTGGTTTTGGTAACTTGATTTTGAAGTTTTGCCCTCATTAGCCTTCAGCACTTATAAACTATAATCACCAAGCTTGACTAACGGTTTGGGGATTACTGATTGGATGCCTGTTTATCGTTATGAGTCTTATGGCGTTTCTTGCTCGTTCTTCTCCATTCGAGTCTACAATTTGGAATGAGCACCTAGCTTCACTGACGAACAGACTGACAGACTACTATTCTCTTTTGACGTTTAAAAGTACCTACCTATTTATTGTTTAGTTTGGAATAAATGATTTTGACTTATTTATGGGATGTCCAAACGGTCTATTTATGACAAGGGTTTTGGAAAATAATATCTCATACTGATTGTATCTAAGGTTTAAATTCGCGTAGAGATGTTTACGAAGCTTATCTATACTAATACATATTACAAAGGTGAAGAGTTTGTTTGAACGCATTAATCTCTGGAATTACTGGTTCGAATTGATCAATTCTTTTAGTCCTTTTTGTCCTCTGTAGGCTATCTATACTAATATTATAAAAAGGTAAAATTTGTAAGTTTGTATGTAGGGGTTTATCTTTGGAACCGCTGGTCGGATTGCCAAAATTCTTTCACTGATAGATAGCTACAATGTTCCTGAGTGCTATATGCTATAAAACATCACACTACTATTAAATGGAGCCGAGTACCGGGAGAAACCGCGCGGAGTAGCTAGTCAAAGAAAATAATTTAATACTGCCATCTTCAGCAAAAATACACACGTCACGTATAAAAATAAATCTTATACATTCAAAACAATGGATTTTTTGCAAATACAGTCCAGTCTAGACTTGAATAGTACCGTTGGCACAGTTCCAGGTCGAAACTTAGCCATAAACGTTCGATTGTAGGCACGCCTTAAGATTCATATCTAGCCAGGCATATCCATATTGTGCTGACTTATTTGATAAGCGAAATTCGTTTCAAAAATGATGAGTCATTTAGAAAGTGGGCGATGACACGTGTGAAAGACGTTGCTGCGATTTGCATTTTTTTGGTTTTTAACGATCAGGAATTATATTGGAATGACGTCTCCTCATAGGGAAGGGAGGTATTCTTTGCAGGATTTTTTGATCTGTAAGTAGTAAATTTTATTGAAGATTTTGCCATCTGCACAACAATTTTTGAATACTAACTCAGAGACGGGAAATTAATTTGGTTAGAAGGTTTATTGAAAATCAACGCCTCTCGGTTTCACTCGCTGCTAGATCGTAACGTGAAGTCGTATATCGATATCGTAGCAATCTCTCAGTGAAATAATTTGGAAATCCGACTAGCGATTCCAATAACCCCCTACATACAAACTTATAAATTTTACCTACCTTACTAATATTAATTAAGTAACAGCGGATTTTCACGGGATTGTCCCATTAAAATTAAGTGGCTCTCATAACTGGTGGGTATAATGAGGTTGATGGCACTTACATAGTTTGAAAATGTAGGCTAGAATTTAGTTTTATAGTGCGGTACTGAGGACTGATCTAGTCTGTGGAATTATCCCATATCTGTGTTATCCTTTCTCTTAAAGCACCAATCCCTCCCCTGCCCCTATCCCTTCCCAATCCTTATATCCGCAACCCCCATCCACAAAAGGCCGGCAACGCACTCGTAACTCCTTTGGTGTTGCGGGTGTCCATGGGCGGCGCCGATTGCTTACCATCAGGTAATCCGTCTGCTCGTTTGCCGACTTATACCTTAAAAAAAAAATCTTCTAACTTTGTCCTTTGACAGCTGTAGGTATAAAGTTATTATACAATAATCCGAAAGCCGAATGATCACCTTTCAAAAATAATATAAGCATTCGTAATTCCCATACATTATAGTAAAGTACTATCCGCATCTGTGAATAGGCTATCTCGGTGGATGACGTCACTGGCACGTTGCCAGCTCGCCGCGGAAACACGGCGAGTCTAGTCATCCGAGTGTTTACGCGGTGCATTCTCAAAAACCAACATGGCTTCCTTAAAAATTGAGTGCTGTTTTTGTTTTGGCTTTTTTTTTCTTAGTGTGAGTTTGCTTTGGGAGTATTTGGAAAGTTTCTGGAGTGTTCCATAAAGTTTTTAGCAAATAATTCAGAGTTTAACGATTTGTTCAAAATGTATCAATTTGTTCAGGAGCTACAATGCCACGGGTATGTTAATTAGCTGATTTCTTTGCAATTACAGCTAAACCTAACCTTTTAAAAGGTTTATTGCTTGTCAGTAGAAATTTTAACAAAATCTCTTAGAGAAAGCCTGTAGTCCAGTCTTATCATCACATGTTGTTAATTCGCCAAATATTGTTATGTCTCGAATGACCACGAATGAAAGGTTAATCTAGTGTTTTGGTATCTTTATCCACATCTGGTGTGGGGATTTCATTATTCATATTAATAAGCCATGAACACAGTATCCTCATATTCATCATCTTCATCATCCTATGCCACAACGTGTCTTTTCCTGAAAATTTCCCTCCCCAAATGAAAAATGGTTCCAAGTTCATCTAGATATGAATACTTTTAGAAAGACGAGCTGAAGGATTTTCTGACCTGATAATCGATCAGCTCCATAAGCAGCACCAGAGGAGTAACAAGCATTAAGACAGTCTTTTAAAATGGTCCTAGACATATTCTTCAAATAGATAATCAGTTGTTCATAAAACATAAAAAAGACAATGCAACTGTGTTCGGTGAAGTATTGGTAATGTGTTAATCTGCGTGGCGCTAGATAAGGCATGCACCGACACTAATATGGTGAAATCATAGCTCAGACATTTATTGTTTTCAAAATATGTGTATATGGGTGTGTGACCTTGAGTGCATTGAGTGGAAGGTAGATAGTTGAACGAGGAAGTTATTAGGGTGATTGTTAGGCAAGATATTGTGGTTTCGAAAGTAGGAGAAGCGTCTCTGTGTTGATGATTTACAAATCATTCGGTTGCCCTAAATTGTCATGAGAATGAGGGTGATTTTACACTTTTTGTGTGGTGTTTTCACGTCATTATGCGACCAAATCGTTGTGCAATATCCCATACGACCTCTTTTCAAGTATAAGAATTAATTGGTCGAAGTAGCACCCTTAATCATGAGAAGGCATGAAGATATTTATGAATGTAGTTATGATGGAGACCTTCTCCAAATTCCTAAAAGGGGATGGAAACACACTTATAACTTTTTCGGAGCCGATTGTTTACCGTCAAGTTATTATCACACGGATAGGTATTCCAGGATCATGACATTTGGCGTTCCAATATCTCTACGCACCTATGATTTAAGACCCTACCAGCAGAAAAGTAACTTCATCTTTACTCCAACAAAAAGTTCAGTATAATAAATGGTATTTTGCGCATAGGATCTGCGTCTCGTCCTCTATTACGCAATAGGGCGCCCCGAGCAGGCTTGTTGGCGAATTTACTCGTTACCCAAGCTTTAATAAGCTGTACCGTTGCATAAGGCGGCTTTTAAAACTCGCTGTGCCAGCCTGACTGTACTGGTTGTCTTAAGTTCGGGTAGTGTGGGAGCGACGCTATAGATGTTTCCAAGATTGTGTACGAAGTAACCACGAATGGGCCTTGAAGTAGGGGAGTGCTAATCAAAGGGTGTCGAGTTTCAAGGTCAGATGAAGTGTTGTCGAGGTTTTTTATTCGATATTGTCACAACAAGGATATGATGCGCGATCGTGACATGAACTTGTGTACTTTTTTGTGGGCATAAGAATAGCATTCTGAATCCGAACACTAAACGAAATCTCATGGTTTGGCTTTATTTATTTATTTATTTATTTATTTAACACTTTATGCACATACAAAATCATATATACAAAGGCGGACTTAATGCCCGAAGGCATTCTCTACCAGTCAACCTCAAGGGTGATGCAGAGAAGTGTTAATAATAGGTTTTAAACAAGCACACAATGATTGTATTGATGAAAGTACAGGCATGTAAGGCAACATTTACATATAATACAAAACATAATGTATGAATACAATAAATCTAATCTACAAATACACATATAACATATAAATAATACATAAATAATATAATTAAATATGGGAAGAATAGATTACGAATATATACAAGAACAAAAACAACAATACACTAATTAGTGGAATCTGTCAGTTTCTTTAGCAAGTAATTCCGAACTTTAAATTTGAAAGATAGCCGACTGGTTGCCGTCCTGATATCCGTGGGCAACGCATTCCACAGCAAAATTGATTGGACAGGAAAGAATAATGTACAAAGTCAGTCCGGTGTGAGGGACAGTGGAGGAGACGATTATTTGTGGACCGAAGAATATTTGCTATGGTTGGCGCTTACATACTGAAAATAGGGGGCCAAATAACTAGGAGAAGTAGGGGAACAGAGAAGTGAGAATAAAGTGGTTAGCGCGCGTTGTTCCCTGCGCTGACGTATGGGCAACCACTTTAGTTGCAATCGATAGGCAGAGACATGGTCGTAATTTGCGCAGGTTGAAGACGAATCGAATGCATTTATTCAGAAGGCGGTCCAGTTTGTTAAGTAGATCTGCATTCAGGTCGTAATAGCAGACATCCGCATAATCAATGATAGGGACAACAAGGATCGAACAAGCATTGCCTTGGTGGAGGACGGAAGGAAATTTTTCAAACGATATAGTGCCCGAAGCGTTCCCGTTACCCGTTTACAGACAGCAGCGACGTGAGCCCGCCAGGTTAGACAATTATCGATGTATAGCCGAGATTCTTCACATCACTACTCAACGAGATGATCGCACCGTTAAAAAGGATAGGTGGCACAGCATTGCTGTCAACCCTTCCGAAGGTACGGGAGCTCCCCAAAATTATCGCCTGACACTTACTCGGATTAACGGCAATCCCAAACTTTGTTGACCAGTTATTCAAGGCAGCCAGGTCCGCATTCAATCTCGAGATCGCATCAGGCAAATCCTCGACCCTCGCTTGACAATACAACTGCAAGTCGTCAGCATATAGATGGTACGCACACTGAAGTTCGGAGGTACACAGTTAATAAAAGTAGAGAATAAAAGAGGAGAAAGAATTCCGCCTTGAGGAACGCCAGCCGTTAATTGGCACCAGTTTGACGACGACTCGTCACCTGGACCAACTGCTGACGTCCCCGGAGATAGGATGAGAACCATTCCAGTGCGCCATCAGAAACCAAAATACGGGAAAGGATAGCTAGCAGGATATCGTGGTCGACCATGTTAAAGGCATTCGAGAAATCCACCAGGACCAACACAGTAACCATAGTGTCCTCCATCCCTGCCCTCACATCGCTGGTGACCTTAAGGAGAGCGGTTGTGGTGCTGTGTCCAGGCCTGAAACCCGATTGAACTGAGCTAATTAAGGAGTTCCGGTGGATAAAGGAAGCGAATTGCTTGTGGACACAGGCCTCGAGCACCTTAGACAAGAAGGAAGAATTGAGATGGGGCGGAAGTGAGTAGGAAGGGTGGGATTGGAGATTTTCGGAAGAGGACGGACAAAGGCTTTGCGCCACAAGGATGGAAAGACTCCGGAGTGAAGGGAATAGTTTACCATATGAGTTATGGTGGGAAGGAGGGGGTCCAGGATGGCTGTGATCATATAACGTGATATATCATCACAACCCATGGCTTTGGATTTAATGGCAAGGATAACTTTTCGGATTTCATCAGGCTGCACTGGAACGAAACAAAAAGGAACTATAGAAGTAGAACGCTTAAGACCAGCTATTAAAGAAAGCGTCTGCTGTTTGATTCATGGATCCAGCTGAGAAACAGTTGCGAAATGGCGATTGAGATCGTCCAAACCAATCGAGCTCGGAAGGTCCAAATTTTGCGCTTTGCCGATACCTAGAGTTCCGAGAAACTTCCAGGTATCTGCAGAAGAAGAAGATGAGAGATTCCATCAAGGATAAAGCGGCGTTTTGCGTTACGTACCATCTGATTACACCTGTTCCTCGCAATCTTAAAAGCCGTCCAATTTTCCTCGGTGCGATCCCTCTTGTGCCTACGAAACGCACGATCCCTGCGTCGCATCGCCATCTGTATCCCACGAGTCATCCAAGGCGCAGGTGGTCGCTTCAGTTTAACCTTTTTGAAGGGAGCATGTCGGTTATATAAATTCGTCAAGGTATTATTGAAAAATTCAACCATTTTGTTGATATCTGTAGCTACCATCAGTGGGCTCCAATCAGTGGCCGACACATCTTGAACTAGGCTGTCGACGTCCATCCGCGCAAAACAACGCCTGTATCGAACCCTGGGATTAACCCTGGGTGGTTTGAGGATGTAGGAAAGGAAAATCAGGTCGTGATGGGAAAATCCTGGAGCCTCATATGGCCATGAGACGAAACCAGAGAGGGATTGGATATGACAATTAAATCGAGCCAAGAGTCATCACCAGCGACGTTGTGGTGAGTAGGTTGGAGAGGTAGCAGATGAAGACTTGCTGACTCGATCAAATGTCGGAGTTTGCGGGAACGAGAGGAGTTGTTGGCAAGGAGATTAGTGTTAAAATCACCCATGATTATGTGATGCGCATACTCCGAACCCACGGATTCAAGTACTGTTTCGAATTCAGTGAAGTAATCGACAGAGGGAGGACAATAAACCACACCTAGAATGAGCTTCGCCCCTCGGACACAAACCTCAAGAATTTATATTCCGCAGCACCGTTAGGGGAAGACATGGAGATAACCTTGTAAGAAAAAATCACTGCGGAGATATATAGCCACGCCACCTCCCCTACCGTCCGTACGGTCATTCCGTATCAGAATGTAACCGGTTAAGGGGTAGGTGACCGACAGTAAATGAGGCTTGAGCCAAGTTTCGGATATCAGGACGGCATGCACGTTGCTGTTATTAAATGTTTCATACAGCTCACTGTAATGGCTGGGTAGACTCTGAGCATTGATGTGACAAACATTTAACAATCGAGAATTACTATCCTCGAATTGTTTCTTCAATAAATCACCCAGACACTCAGTCAATGAGCAGAAGCTGTCGCTACCAGACGAACTATCTTCACTTGCAGAGACAAAAGAATCATTTTCAGACATGAATAAATATATAAATTATATAATAAATAAATTATATTAAATATATAATAAAATATATGATGTATAATTAGACAACACACAAATTAATCAAATAAAGTTATAATATGCTTGCTACTAAAGATATGCAACTCTGCACCACCCGCCAGCTAACAACAAATACACAAACAAACAGAAACACCAGACAGAAAAATACAAAAATCTAAATAAAAATTGATAAAAAAAAAATTTAAAAGTACATTAATAAAAACAATTTATGAACACATTAAAAAAAAAAAACCACGTGGAAAAAAAAGAACATATAAAAAGTGACATTTAGATTCTGTGCGATATCCGAACGCAACTCGCTTTTATACAATGTGTCAAATTATAGGTTGGAAATGTCACGATGACAAAGACAAGTGACGGCTGTACCTTCATGACAATAAATAAGTTTTAACGACAATAATTTTAACAAATAACACTTTGTGGGGTAACTTCGTATGATATTAAAAGAGAACAAAGGAAAAGTACTGCAACGAGAATTGTGGGTAGAAAAGTCCAAGTAAAGATATTGCAGTTCCTCATGCAGTTCACAGGAAATTTGCTAATGGCAAACGGGAACAGGAATAACATAAAAACACAAACGGTAAGTTTAAAGTTATTGAAAAAAAAAAACAACCTCTCGCACAGTATAGTTAATTGTTCTAGCTAAGTTGAACTAATTACTTGCGTGTTGATTTCAGGCTCACCGTGTGTGCCCCTGCTCCGCCCCCGGCTGCCTTCTGTGACACACTCTGCAGACTGGGATATTTGTCAAGTAGAGGACTAAGTTCTTCCATGCAAACGACTCTGTGCTTGCTTCCGTCAGACGCCTTGAGGAAGATGTTGCCGTCCTGAGTCCAGCAAGCACGCATGCCGAAATGCTGACGAGCTCTAACAAATACCTCCTGTCTGGGCCTAGTCAGGAATTCCTTGACCGTGATTTTGGTGCCCTGCAGTCGAGTCTTTGCCCTCCAGACCGAAGCCTTGTAGTCCACACTAGAGAACCGCACTAGGATCGGCCTATGATGACTTTTGTTATGCACTCCAAGTCGGTGACACACCTTAAGTGCAGACACCGGGAAATCCTGGCCCAATTTGCCATTAATGATCTGCAACATCACCTGGCTGCAGTCTTCCTTGTCCTCCTCTGGGATGCCTTGAAATACAACAGCCTTGCGACGGTTTCGCATTTCAAGGCCATCTATATTTCTGCAGCACTCTGTGACCTGGCTCCGCAGCAGCTTTAACATATCGAAGACCAGCTCCCGGAAGGTGCGGAAACTCCTCAGCTATCCTGGCCACGGTGTCCTTCGATGATCCAGCTGACTGGATTTGAGCCTCTATGTCACCCATCTTCTTCAGCAAGCTTTCCTGCACGTTCTTATGGACAGTGATAATATCTGTGATCTGTGACATTGTTTCTCTCTGCTCCGTGCTTGTGTTAAAATTAAAGTTGATGTGCTGGCAGGTGGTGGCCAAGTTAAATTAATTTACATGGACCTGGCAAGTTGTAGCACTTATTCTATTCAATTATTACACTTTACTAATCCAAATTTAGGCAATTAACTAATTTTATAAATTTAATTTAATTATTTTTGAGCAATAAATAAATGGCTTTACCCTTTCAATACTTATTATCTTAATGTCTTTCTTGAAGCAGGTGCTTCAGAATGACTGACTAATATAATGTTAATCTAACTTAAAGATAAATAGACTATTTTACCTTATGAAATAGTCGGTTAAGCGCCTAGGAACTTAATAAAACATTTCGGATATTGTTATTATAAAGGTAAAGAGTTTGAACGCTCACATCTGCGAAAATGCTGGTTCGAATTGTTTTTTTTTGTGCTGGATGGTCCACAATGAAGGTTCGCCTTAAGGAGTCGAGCAAGTGGAATAGCACGGCAGTAGATAATTAAAGCTATGGCTTTTTGTCGCTAGGTATATTTTCATAGCTTTGAGTACAGCGCATGCGCACTACACAGGCTGCCGACTGTACAAATAAATTTCACGTGAGATCTTACACAAGTATTTGCTAAAAGACCGTTCGTTTTACACAGACCGCGTTTCTTATTTCGTATTTAACTATTAAACATTTACCTGGGGGTCATTGCACTTTTTCGACTGGTCAGTTGGAGACTTGTTAAACCACTGGTGTTGCGGGTGCCCTTAGCCATCCGGCTGATTGTTGACGCCAAGTCTATGCTATGAAATAAAAAATTGGAACGTATGGAAACAAATCTATTATTATGACTGATTGAAATAGTTACTTCTGATTTTTTTTAGCGCATGGGTAGGCAAACGATCTCGTGGTAAAAAATCGGCGTCGCCCATGGACATTCGCAATATCAAAGCAGTAACTACAAGTGCGTTGCCGATCTATTGTGGGTTTTTAGAGATTTAAGGATAGGGGATTTGAGAATTGAGATCAGCGGACGCAGGGGAAGGATTGGGTCTCCGGTAACCTCACTCACACGGTGAAACACAACGCTGAGGTTGTCTTTTTACTCATTCTTCTCTATATGAATCTAAACTTTGGCACGATTTGCTCATTCTGAAGAGTTCACAGACAGACGTTGCTCTTGTCTGACCTTCAAAAGTTCGATTTTGACCTGATTTTAATATATTTTTTGGACTTTTATTTCCAAATTGGTTCTTTTTCAATAGGTTCGTGTGTAGGAGTAATCAATTTGTAAATTTTTTTAGCCATTCTCGTAAACTTTCGCGTTTATTTCAGTTGGTCGAATTTGACCTTGGAAGCAGAGAGATTTATTAACTTGAAAAACAAAGTTCAAGAACTATTGGACTAGTTGATTACTAGTTTTCTGAAAGTAGCTCATAGTCTTGATGAAAAAAAACTGGAAATATGTAAATATAATTAGCTTATATTGAAAGAAAAATTCAATCACACTGTTGATAGGGACTGGGCATTACATTTGGAAGAAATCGCCCGTTATGTATTACGAATAACCAATTAAAATGCCCAGTATATACCAGGGATTCTTTCAAATCAGATGACAATAAATTTATTTTTGTTTCTCAGATTGTCAAAATTATGTAAAAGTTCCAGATGAAGCCGGCATTTCCTATCTGACTACTCTGTCAGGTCCCTTTGCAAGTCCAGACAAATGGAAAAATAATGTACGAGACAGTGTCTGTCCTGCTATCATATCATATTATATTATAGTATCGCATGACTCATGACTTGTATGAGTGTGCAGCCATCCTTATGGGAACAGGTTCGATATGATCAGTTTCGTTGAACTTTTAGCTCGGCTAGTACAATAACCGGTAATGTCGCTAAAAATAAATATATACATGTATACATACATATAATCAACCAGTTCCCTCGACCCGGCGACACATGGGTGCTAGATCCTGATTATCCTGGTGATTACGTAGATGGTTTCTCTTCAATGGAACTTGGTATTTCCTGGAAGGTGGATCAATGGTTAGTGTCTAACTATCACCAAGCGATATGACAAGATTGGGCATTATAGAAGTTGTATATTAACCTCTGTTAAGAGGGAGGTCTTAGTATAAATAAAACAAAGTCACTTTCTCTGTCCCTATATCCCTATGTATGCTTAAATCTTTTAAACTACGCAACGGATTTTGGTGTGGTGTTTTTTAATAGATAGAGTGATTGAAGAGGAACGTTTATATTTATAATAACATCTATTACATAGTGGAGAAATTTAGTATTAGCATTGCACTCGTGTGTAGCTGAGGCGGGTTGCTAGTTTAATTTACAAATTTAAAAAGTGTCAGTCTGTCTGTCCCTCTAGTAAAGTTATTTGCTCGTTCCAAACGAGCAAGAAACTCTATAGTTAAAATTTTTCACTACATTATAATGTTGGTTCAACTATGTGAGAACCATATTGAAATTAAAACACGTCATTGAGAATGACCGTTTAACTTTATCAAAGCAGCTTAGCATACTTATTACAGAGTTGAGACTTTGAGAGTATCCTCGAAAATTTTATTGAGGATATATTTTAATACGACGACGGTTACATTTTTTACGTGGACCGAACCGGTCTTCCGAATCCTAGCTAGAGCGAGACGGGTGTAGTGTTTGTTCGCGAGTGAGTGGGACGCAACACGCGGCCGTTGGAAGTGCACTGTGTCTCAGAGATTTTCTGATAATATGTATACTCTTATATTGGACACGATTTATGTGAAAAAAATATGTTTATTTAGTTTTACATACAACTTCTGTATGATATGCTAAGGCCTGATTTTTCAATAGTCAGATAAATGTTATCTAAGGAATAAAATTGTTGCTGTCACTGTCTTATACAAACATTTTGACGCGATAGCATCATAAATATTTCCCAGGTAACTTTTATCTAACCATTGAAAAATCAGCCCGAGTAAAGTTTTTGTCGTGGGGTCTTTAAAAAAGTGTGCGAGATCCAAGCTTCGACACGAATGGGTCGGCTCGACCGGAGTGATACCACGGCCTCGTAGGAAAACGACGTGAAAGAATGACCAGGTTAAAAAAAACCTATAAAACCTAATTGCGTACTATTTTTGCGTCGGAGATTTTTTTAGATAGGCATGGAAAATTTCTCTAAACGAATACTTACAATAACATTGTATTATCAAAGAAATCTTTCATATTTGAATACTGGTAATTAGTTGTTATCATTTTTTTTTGTATAAGTAAATAGTTCTCAGTCGGCGTTGTGTGTTATCAGTAGTTGACTTCTAGTCTGTGGCCTCGACTGGACAGTACTGTCTTATATAATGGATGAGTAATATCTATACTATTATTATAAAGAGGTAAAATTCGTAAGTTTGTATGTAGGGGGTAATCTTTAGAACCGCTTCGGTTGGATTGTCAAAAATTCTTTCACTGATAGGTAGCTACAATGTTCCTGTGTGCTATAGGCTATAAAACATCATGCTACGATTAAATGGAGCCGAGCAGTAGGTGAAACCGCTATCTATCCGTGAAAGAATTTTGGCAATCGGACCAGCGGTTCCAAAGATGACCCCCTACATACAAACTTACAAATTTTACCTCTTTATTATATTAGTATAGAGAAATGTTCCTTTTCAATGAAGTAAAAGACCACCATGTGTGGGGCCTAACAGGGCCGATGTTTAGCCGGAATCGCGAGTCAAGCAGAATTTGGAGAAGGAACGGGCTGAGTTTAGTCAGTAAGAGTCTGACACTCCCGCACGACTATGTTGAAGTTTGATGATTTTCCTCTCAAAAAAAAAAAGGAATGAAACGTCATATAATTTTTATTAACTTATTTATTTATTATAATAAGGTAGGCTCACAGCTTATGTATACTAAGTTTTTTTGCTTATGGGCAGTAGGTCATATACATTAGCCAGTTACGAGCTAATCAACATTCTAAAAATTATGCGTTTGTACAGACAATAAGAATAAGAATAAGAAATCTTTATTTGTATGAAACACGGGGTACATAGATGTAATATTTGTGATAAGTTCTGCATGTTTCGCCGTAGCATCGGCATACAAATATATATAAAAAGGGTATTTATCAACTAAAAAAACTTAAAAACAAATAACAATTTAAAATCTTAAAAACTAACAATACAATATTAAGAATTTATGGTACCTAGCCTAAACAGTTTTTTCCTTATGAGCCATATACTCGGCCATAGAATAGAAACATTTCTCTAAAAGCCATTTCTTGAGCACATTCTTAAATTTACACAGTGGTAATTCTATAATATTATATAGACATTATAACTAGAACTAATCAAATTAGCTTAAGTAGGGTAACAGTATTTATTTTTGCAATAAGGTTATGCTATTAGATACTCCCATGTGATGTTTTATAGCCTTCCTTTCCTAGATATAAGTGGACTACCCAAAATAAAATAATTGTTCAATTAGAGATTCACGTTCTTTTTTTGTGGTGTTTGGCCGCTATTTTGCCTGATGGCTAGCGATGATGCGACCTACGTTGATTAGTCTACCTGAGCCTTGATGACAATCTATGAGGAACTCGGGATTTCGGCTAAGAATTCCACTCCTCAGCGGTTTTGATGATGAAACTGGAGGCGAATCGCTTCGTGTTTTTTTATATATAAAAGGACGGCAAACGAGCAGACGGATTACCTGATGGTAAGCAATCAGCGCCGCCCATGGACACCCGCAATAACAGAGTTACGAGTGCGTTGTCGACCTTTTAGGGATTAGGGATTGGGGGAGGGGAAGGATTGGGCCTCCGGTAACCTCACTCACACGGCGAAACACTACGCTGCGGTTGTTTCACGCCGGTTTTCTGTGAGGCCGTGGTGTCCGGTGTGTGGACTCCGGTCGAGCCGATCCATTCGTGCCGAAGCATGGCTCTCCCACACTCAAAACAGTGTGTGCATCAACAAAAATATTAATAAGTATAGATAATTTTAAATAAAACTCATAACTTCAGAACTGAATATATAACTCAGCAATGTATCTCTTATAGTACACGGCGCCAATAAACCAGTGAAAGCAATAAATACGTCACCAATCAGGCCTCGTACCCCCGGCCGTCGAGCACAATTTGTCACCAATTACTCCGGTGACGGCTCTCACTTATCACAGCTGACCTATACGCTGCATTCTTATAAATCATCATATTGTACGATTAATTGATATATTGAAATAAGGGCTCAGTAGTTTAAATGTGAGAGAGTCATGCTTCGGCACGAATGGGTCGGTTCGACTGGAGTGATACCACGGCCCACAGAAAATCGGCGTAAAACAACCACAGCGTTGTGTTTCGCCGTGTTAGAGAGGTTACAGGAGGCCCAATCCTTCCCTAAACCATCCAAAATACTTATCTTCAAATTTAAAGACTAGCATCGCAATCGTAACTGTTCTGGTGTTGAGGGTGTACATGGCCGGTAATTGCTTACCATCAGATAATCCGTCTGCTCGTTTTTCGACATTAAATAAACTTTTTATTATGAACCTATACCCCCTTATTACAAAACAAGGTTTATCTTTAGTCCAGGTTTAAACCATTGAGTCGGATTTTGAATTTTGAATTTTATTGTCATCTACCTTCAATTCGAAATACGAAAACTGGCTCAATGGTTTAGTCCTAGACTAAAGTAAAACCTTGTTTTGTAATAAGGCCGTAAGTGTCCACTGCTGAGCCTCCTTATAGTATACTAAGTCTCCTTATACCTCACAAAGCTTGCTCAAAACGGATTGACGATTTCAAACTTAAAATTAGAAATAAGTCCAGGTTTCCTCACGATGTTTTCCTTCACCGTGTGTCAGTGGTGTCTAAATAATCATAGAAAGTATGGCAGAGTCATGCTTCGTTTTATCCTGTGGATGAGTTTACCGAAGGCCCAGTCTTCTCCCTTCCTTTCCGCTGTGCCCAAATACCAAACAACCCACCAAAAGCGCTGTATGTAAGGCAAACACGGAAAAATCCTTTGACATTTGGTGGACCCACATGCTCTTCTAAAAAAACTACATCAATAAGAAGCAGGCTCCTAAACCCCCCTGGACACCACGACAATGTATGTATCCAGACTGTATTATATTGAATGTACGCTGACGACAGTGACCTTGATGACAATTGAGGACAGTTTCACAGCTCCAATGATTATGTCATTATGTCCGTTCGTGTGCTCGTTTTTATATATGTATACATACATATATAGATAGTTTCATTCAAGATACGTGTAATTCTGTGCTGATCAATATTCTGGTAGTTTTCGTCAAATAAAGTAATTTGTATAAATAGTCCTTCAGTCTGTCTGTCAGAGCAGCTAGGTGCTTTTCCCAAAATGAAGATGAGAATGGAGAAGATAAAGGCAGAAATATATGTTTTAAATTCTCCATCATAAAATATTTTCCTATATTACATATATGTATTATTAGTATTATAAAGCTGTAGAGTTTGTTTGTTTGAACGCGCAAATCTCCGGAACTACTGGTTCGAGTTAAACAATTCTTTTTGTGTTTGTTAGTCCACTTATCAAGGAAGGCTATTATAAAACTTCACGCTGCTATCTATCTATAGGGGTCGAAAAGCAGCTAGTTAAACATAATTGAGGAGAAAGAAAAAAACATACCCATTTAAATGACGGGATCTATGACAAAAGTCTTTTTTTTGTCACATTGAACTTACTAACCAAATGATTTAAGTACACAATTTTCGTAACCATTGTTTTTTAAATTGGCCTCACCCAAAGATTCTGTCAACTGCTGTCCCAACCTTGCTATCCCCGGCTGGGGTTGCGGGGTAAGCACAATAAAGCACCGCGGCCTCGACCTAGACCAGGAGAAGGAACAGGGGTGAGAATTGAGTAAGAGTCTGACACTCCCTTTCGCCTCACTTGGCCGGGAGAAGTCATTTTACGATTTTATCCTTACATAAAAACCTTTTATCCTAAAGGTGACGTCATACCCTACAATCTCGTTTCAGATAATATTACAACCGATTCTTCAAACCAACATTCCTTTTTGCTCGATAAAATACTTTCGGGTGTGTCACAGGAGTCCTCTATTGTAAACTAATAAACATATAGGGCTGATGTTCAGCCGGGGTTACGGGTAAGCGCAATGAGGCACCGCGACCTCGGCCCAGAGCAGGAGAAGGAACTGGGGGGTTTTTACTCAGTAAGAGTCTGACACTCCCTCCCGCCCGGCCCTGGGCGGGAGAAGTCATTTGATGATTTTCCGCTCATAAAAAAAACCTAATAAACATTGTCAGTTAAAAAATAACCTTGCTCCACTTTAGGATTTCCTTCTGTGTCGTGGCTGCGTTTTCAGACTCACGGAACAATAATTTGTGGATCACACAAAGAGTTGTTCCGTGCGGGAATCGGACCCGCGACACGTTGCACGGCAGCCAGTTGCCCAGCCACCTCACCAACCGTGCAGTCAAAAAACCAAACAAAAACAACCCTTTCGTAAAACCTTTTTGCAAGAGGGCACATAAAGTCACCCTCGCGACATACAGTGACTATAACCTCACTGAATATTCAGAGTGCACATTATGAGTGTAGGAACTCAAACTGCCCTTCGGCCCTCTCTAAACAATGTAAGTACAGTTTTTATTGTGACTACATCCCTGTATCTTTGTGAAAGGGAGGGAGAAAATAGTTTGTGGGAATACTTTATTTAGTGGCTTTTGTATTCGGTATGTTTAAAATACTTATTTTCATTCCAATCTCCTTTCACATTTATGAAAATGAATATCTCTTCGTTAGTGTAGTTAAAACTCGAGAATGGGCGAACTGATTTGGCTAATATTTATCATCATCAGCCTATAAGTGGCCACAACTGAGCAAAGGCCTCTTTTCACACGGAGGAAGTTTGAGAACTAATCATCACGCTCCCTCAAGGTGGATTGGTGACTTTTACTTTGACTTTGACTTTGAAATTGTAAGTCCAGGTTCTCTCATGATATTTGTCCTTACCCGTTTGTCAGTTGTGTTTCAATAAACTTGGAAAGTATATAGTATATAAATCGGAAAGTCACATTGGTACTTGCCAGGTGTCGAACCCGCACCCTCATGCAAGATAAGTGGATGCCTTCAACCTCCAGGACACGACAAAATTCAGCTAATTTTAGTCACAATATATTCGTGTCGATCCAAAGTATTCTATATAAATTATATTTGATATTGATAGGCAACTAAACTCTCATTAATATGTAAATAAAACTTGGCATATTACTTTTAGTTATAAGGCACGAAACTGTTGGCCGGATCAGCTAGTATTTAACTTTAAAATCTATAAATACACTGCAACTAATGGATAATCGGTAAACACAGAAAGTGTATCGACAATGTTCCGCTATAAGCGAAGCTCCCATCCTGAGGGAACCCCATGTAATCAGGTTTCTATAAATAGCAGTCGCTATGTAGGTAACCGACTTTGGATGCTGTTTTAACCGATATACGGACTAACGCGAGCCTGCCACGGGAAGTACGGCGGTAATTAATGAATTTAAGTGTGGGAGAGCCATGCTTCGGCACGAATGGGTCGGCTCGACGGGAGTGATGCCACGGCCTCAGAGAAAACCGGCGTGAAATAACCACAGCGTTGTGTTTCGCCGTGTGAGTGAGGTTACCGGAGGCCCAATCTTTCCCCTCCCCCTCATCCCTTAATCTCCAAAACCCTAATACCTTAAAGGTCGGCAACGCTAGCTATTTTCTGCGACTTCTTTCGCGTGGCATAGTGACTACCTGCAGATTTTTGGTATAAAAACTACCCTATGTCCTTTCTCGAGAAAAAATCGAAACATAAAAAAGATGAACTATAAAACAATCAAATTAACAATTATATAAACTCAAAAACATAATGTTTTTACGTCACACTGTATATGTACTTATTTTTAAAAGGTTATCTAGAAAACATGAAAAATAAAGTATATCGTCAAATAAATGAATTCAAAGTATGACTATATTTAAAAAATTCATCATCGTTCATTTATTTTGACCTAGAAAAATTCCACTGAGCACACTGACATTGAGGGTAGGTAGGGTTTATATGTGTACCACAATTTTGATTACTCCTTACGACTTATGGGCGAAGCTTCATCGACCGGAGTGTTACACACTCACAGAAAACCGGCGTGAAACAATCACAGCGTTGTGTTTTGCCTTATGAGTGACGTAATCGTAAGCCTTGTCATTCCGTTGCCGACGCATCACATAAAAAAATCTTTGAACTTTTTTGGGCGATATTATATTTACATAAAAAAACCATTTAAAATTATTGAACGGTGACTTAACTATAGAGAATCGACAAAGTTCTTAACATTACTAGCACAAGTGGTTTCTTATCAATTATCAGTATGTTTCTCTAAGAAAATACAAAGTGGTACGGGCGTCGGCCAGTCGATGATAAGATACCATCGCTGCAGATAGCTGTGAGTTTTTGTAGGGTAAATGTGGCTATTGTTCGACAACCGATTAGTTGGGAAAAAATATTTTAGTTGATCACTTTGTATACACTACTGGCTTAGTCACGCCAAATAGTTGTGTTTCGCCGTGTGAGTGAGGTTACTGGAGGTCCAATCCTTACTCCCCTTCCTCAATCCTTCCCTTATAACCCAAAAGAGGCCGCCAACGCACTTATAGTGTATCATTTGGTATTAAGAGGGTCCATGGGCGGCGCTGATTGCTTAACATCAGGTAATCGTCTGCTCGTTTGCCGATTTATGACATACAGGTTCAAATCACAACGGGGATGATATTTATGGATAGAGTAGGTAATTGATCCTAATTAAGATAATTTTTAAAAGTTTGTGTGCAACGATTTTTATTCGTTTTTATAATAGTTAACTATCGTGAGACATACTAAATTAACTAAAAATCGCGGGTTACTCACGTTTATAAATTGAGAAAAGCTCTCTCTGTTTCTCTGTTGTGTGTGCTCTGTGGTTTGAAACTAGTAGAGCTTTTCTCAATTTATACACGTGGGTAACCCGCGATTTTTAGTTGATTTTTATTCGATTTCGTTTTGTTTTCATGCACTATATGATTGAGTTCCTAAAGCTGCTATAAGTGACACCCACACTCAAAAATGTAAAAAAAGAAGTCAAAAATAATTTATTTCGATTGAACTCTCACGACCGCTTTTGAACTTCAAAGCTAAAGATTAAACTGGCAATCTCGTTCTCAGGAGAAGAACGAGCAAGAAACTCTATGGCTAGTCTTTTTAAATTACTTTCATATACAGGTTCTTTGTTACATCATTAAGTTGGTTCTTTTATGTGTGAACATTGTAAAAAGACCTAATATTTATTTAAAGAAATAGCATCTTCTCTCAGCTGTTGATGATGCATTGATCTCCTAGTTAAGTCTTCCTTGTATCTTAGAAGTAAGAAATTCACAAAATAGTGCCATAGGGTCTAATGACATATTCTGTCGCGACTCTTAAATTAGCTGGAAAAGGGCCAGGGGATATATCTATACTTTGCTATAACAGCTCTATTTTAGTGAGACAGCAATTCAAAGGATATACGATACCCTTCCAATCCCGTCCCCTAAATGACTGCGCATGTTTGAGGACAGGGGCGCCTCCCCCCTCCACAATATTTATGACTTTGTTTGTTCTCCTCCAAGTATTCGCTATTTAATTTTCCTTGTAAGAAAAATAGCTATCAAGTAGATGGGAGTTTTATGTGGAATGTATTTTTATTGTGATTAAATGAAGACTGTGTTAGATATATGACTGGGAAAAGGAGAAAGCTTTAGTTAAAATTTATTTAAATTAGGCCACGGCGTCACAGGATACTGCCGTGAAATAACGCTTGCATTCTGTTTTGCCGTCTGCGTGAGGTTTTCAGAGACCCGATCCTTTCCTTCCCCATCACAAATCGCTTAATCCTCAAATCACTAGCAATCCACAATATATCACTAATAATCGCAATTCTCAAATCCTTTGGTGTTACGGCCGTCCATGACAGCTCTCATTGCTTACCATCTGGTAAAAGGACAGGTCGTTGGTCGCTCTATTCCATAAAAAAAATACCAATGTTAACGCCAAACAAAATATTTTAAATAGAAAAAGTATCAGTAGTGAGTCAGTCTAGATTAAATGATGATCATGAATGAAGTCAAAAAGTCAAAAGTAAAAATCTTTCATTCCAACTAAACCTTAGACAGGTACTTTTGAAACGTCAAATTGTAATATGTGTCAGTCTGTGTGTCAGTGAAGCTAGGTGCTCGTTCCAAGTCATTTGAGATGTAAGGTTGAGTCTGTCAATCACATTTACTTAGAAAACGATAAAAATACTTTATAAAAAAAAAAAACATTGGAACACAGAACCTCCTTCTTTGATTTCGTTAAGAATATTCCACGGCTGACTACAGCGACGCACACCCTACAATATTTATCAATATTATGTTTGGAGTTTATCAGCTGCGGTGAATGTCTTTTTTGTAATATTTTCTACTGCTATGCAGCTTTCTTTTGTTTTAAATTATATAGATACCGTATCTGTACTGGAGATATTTAGGTACACGTCACATACACGAAGATATACTAAAAACGACAATGATTTTAAATTCTATTCCAAAAATGTTTGGGTCCAGAATCGATTAAAGTTTTTTTGTTAGATAGAGTATAGTTTGTGTGCCTGCCGCCTGTGCTTAAGACTTTTAAAATATATTGTCTTTTCTCACAAGACTAGCATTCAGATCACCTGATGGTAAGCTATCGACACCATCCACGGTCTCGCAGAAAAACCGGCGTGAAACAAACAACCCTTTCCTTCCCCTGCCCAATCCCAAAATATCCAAATTCCTAATCCCTAAAATTTCGGCAACACTCTCGTATCTCCTTCGTTGCGGGTGTCCTTTGGCTGCACTGATTGCTTACCATCAGGTAATCCGTCTGTCAGTTTGCCAACTTATGTTATTTATACATTGTCTGGACTTGAAAAAAGACTGACATCTGAGTTTGTTTCGGCATTTCTTCTAAGAGTAGTCAGATAGGAAGTGCCGGCTTCATCTAGTTTTTCACATATAAATTGACGTGTAAAAGTGCCGTTTTATGGCCTATTTGCAAAAATAAATTCATTGTTTCATTATGACATAAAAAATCAGCATCACCAGAGAAGTGCATTTCTAGGTTTTCAAGACTGTCAGGAGACCATTCATTTACTTGCGTATACCTGCGATCTACAATATGCTATTTCACATATAGGGTTTCCCTACAAGTATTGTATAAGCGACTCCAATAACTCGAATATACAGAGTTAAAAGTTCATCCGGCAATTTAGAGAGATGATTTAATGTTACGAGTAGTTCATATCACACGGTATAGACTCATGCCGAAAACAGTCAGAAATAGAACTAATAAACGCCAAGGTCGTCCCTATATGGTTTAGTAGCTACTGCTGTAGAGGAACTGAGAAGGTGGATAGACAGGGATAAGTTGACCAAAAGTCTTCTAAAGTTTCTATCATGGTGATTCGCGAAACAATAGCGTCGCGAACGCTGGCGTTCGCTTGGGGTTGTTGTGTAATAGGTCGGCAAACGAGCAGACGGATTACCTGATGTTAAGAACAATCAGCGCTGTCTATAGACACTCGCAACGGAGGAGTAATCAGTGCGTTGCCGAGGGATAGGGGACTAGAGGATAGGGTTTGGGGGAGGGGAAAGATTGAGACTCTGGTAACCTCACTCGCACGGCGAAACACAACGCTGTGGTTGTGTCACGCCGGTTTTCTGTAAGGCCGTGGTATCACTCCGGTCGAGCCGGCTCATTCGTTGTGAAGCATGGCTCTACTACACTTGTTTGATGAATTTAGATAATCTGTCCACATGGTGTACTTCAAGGTCGTTTAAGTTTAGCAGCCTCATGTGCTATCTTATAGAGTTTTAGTGATATTTTGGTGAAGGTTGTGGAGCTTGAGCAAAATATGTTTTATCAGTTAATCACTGATATTACTCGAAAATCTCTGGGTCTTTGGTCTGTTTTTGACTTCATTAAAGACTTCAGGATTAGGTCAAGGTCGTTCCTAAATGATTTAGCTGCTTCTTGTACATAATTTTTAGTGTAGGAGATCGATGGATCGCAAAAATAACTAATGTGTGTTAAGTAGTGTTTTGATAGACCCTACATGGTTTCCGAGACTGTACTGTACTGTAGGGGCCTAAAAGAAGAGTTCTTCTTGACTCCAGTCTGCCCAATCCTTTCCCCCCATCCAAAATCCCGAAACCTAACCTTAAATTGCTAATAACCCGCAAAAAGTTGTCGACGCACTTGTAGTTACTTCATCAACATTAGAAGTGTCCTTAGGCGGCGCCGATTGCTTACCATCAGGTTATCCGTCTGATGGTTTTCGTATCACAAAGGAACCTGGTGCATTGCTAAAAATATTTCCTAGATAGATTTCTGACGTTTTTAGCATCATAAAATAGCGGTTTCGTTACTCTATCTTCAGACAGATATTCAAAAACGCGATGTGTGTAAAAGTATCACTTTTACCCGTCCAAAACAAAATATAAATCATCGTCATACACACAGAACAGTAGTTTAACGCTCTGGTGGATAGAAGCCCAACAGAGTATGTTTCATTCACAAATCTATATGAACCGAAGCAACATATATTTAGACACATTTTTTACGCGGAAAATATACATATAATGTGCCAATTTTCTATTGAAGGATTTTTTTGGGTAAATCAATTCTCAAATTTCTTAATCATCCACCAATGTCATCATCATCAGCCTATAAGTCCCCACTGCTGAGCAAAGGCCTCTTCTCACACGGAAAACGTTTGAGCATTAATCACCTCGCTTGCTCAAGACGGATTGTCGATTTCAAACTTATAATCAGAAATTATAAGTCTAGGTTTCCTCACGATGTTTACCTTCACCGTCTGTCAGTGGTGTCTAAATAATCATAGAAAGTATATGTAACTCGGAAAAAGTCTCATTGGTACTTGCCAGGTTTTGAACCAGTTCCGTCACACATAAGAAAGCCCATACGCGAAATAAACGTGGAGTTTCAAAAATGCTCGCGAATGTAAATCTCCTATTGTTAAGCCAAGTAAATGGAGTAGCAGCAGAGGTCAGTCGCCCGCAGGGTACACAGCGAGCCTATGTAAATACAACAACGTATCGAATCAACATACAAAACTCATTTGTGCTCATTTCCAAGGTTCGCGAATAAAAAACTGACTGAAATGACTCATAATCATTATGAGCTTTTTACTCATCCGTTCTGCTCTAAATGTCGTGTGACGTCACTGCCATCGGGCCGTGACGCGATCGGCACAGTTCGGCAACAATCGGCCATTGTCGGCCCCGGCTGCGCCTACGATTGTTATCCAGCTTTTGAAGATGCGCTTCTTTGAATTCATTGTATCAATGTGCATTGGATCAGTTATCTGTTTCGGTGGTATTGACAAATTCTCTCATATTCAGTTGATAGGTAGATGTATTTTTTGGACACAGCCTCCCGAAACCAACGACTGAACGGTTGACGCAGTGTCTGGGCAATTAGCTGCCGCGCAATGTGTCGCGGGGTTGATTCCTGTACGGAACAACTCTTTGTGTCGTCCACAAGTTGTTGTTCAGGATCTGGGTGTCATGTGTATGTGATATTGCATGTTTGGAAACGCCCTTACAAGAAAAAACTTGTGCAAGGCACCGTTTTAAAAAAATAATATCATAATAAATCGCTGCTGCAACTCCCATAAGCCAGAAGCTGTAGTAGATACAACCATGAAAACACCGAAACGGTGCGTTCCAAATGACTGTCAGGGATCTCTACAGAATCAATATGAAGATATTATTTGAGGAGAAGAAAAAACAGAGAGACGCAGAGAGATATAATTGGGTTTGAAGATATGCTCTCGCTGCCAGTCGTAGGATGCAGAGAAGATAGAGTTCTTGTTCATTGGACGTTTGATGGGTGACGAAGGGTGTAGACACAATAAAAGACTGGCGACGACTAACTTATGTATTGTCTCTTAGCACACGACAATTTTACAGAGAGTGTTCGGACAGACTGCACATTGCTTATATATTTAAGTACGTACTAAATACAAACATAGCTTACGTTACAACATTACACATCTTTAGTATACGTTACACCGTTACAGACGGCATCTGGTGATGATGTTATATCAGCTGTAATTGTAGGAAGGTGAAATATGGTAGGAATTCGTGCAGAAAAACAGTTTGAAATGGAGTAAAGATATTTATTTAGTAAACAGGTTACCTACATATTTATAGCAGTCCAGCTCGTTAACTTTGGATAATTGAGTTCATGGATTCGCTGAAAGTTTACCTAAATACGTCTTGACACTAAGATTTGCAGGTGGGGTGATTTGTTGATTGTTTTGCTGGCGGAGTTTGCCATTTTATTTACATGTATAAAGTATTCCAGTATTAATGAGAAGTAATTATTTCGCTAGACAGAAACTACAAAGTGTCATCTCAACAAGTCTAAGTGTGGGAGAGCCACGCTTCAGCACGCATGGATCAGCTAGATCGGAGTGATACCTCATAGAAAACTGCCTCCCCCAGATCCCTAAAACTCCCAAACCCAAACCTCCAGAAGCCCTATCCTCCATTATGGTGTTCATGGGCGGCGCTTGTGCGGATCTGCGAACGGCGAGTAAGGGTTCCTCGCGCACCTTAAAGATCCAATACACCACTACAGAGCCCTAAATGGCTGATGTTTAGCCGGGGCTGCGGGGTAAGCGCAACGAGGCACCGCGACCTCGGCCGAGAGCAGGAGAAGGAACAAGGGGTTTTCAGTCAGTAAGAGTCTGACACTCTCTCTTGCCTTAGGTACCCTGGGCGGGAGAATATATTTGATGATTTTCCCCTGACAAAAAAAAATAGGCGGTGCTTATTGCGTACCATCAGGTAATCCGTCTGCTCGTTTGCCGACCTACGACATAAACAACCCTAATGTTTCTTTACGTAAACAAAATTAAACGCTTACCTCACGCAATCTATAATACAATGTGTCATCTTTCCAAAGAAAGTATTGTTAGTTTCCTCAGAACACTGTGTTTGCTTACAAACGCCCACATTTCCTTGTATCCCCAACACTTCTAATTAATTGTTTTGCTAATTGTGAACAATTGTAAGCTGTTGTCATGTTGTGCGCGTGCGCGTGATTCATCCCGTCTTGTAGATAGTAGAAAGTGGGCTTTCAATGTAGGTACTCATTTTGCTAATGTTGTTTTATTTTTAGTTTAGTGTTTTGAGGAATTTTGTGGGTAAAGCTCAATCGAAGAGAAGGAACGGGCTTATTTTTTCTGACACTTACTAGCTGAACTGTTTGACACATTCGATGATTTCTCCTGATGGATGTGGCTTGATTGGTATTTAATATTTTTGCGCCAAATCTGCCAGTTAGGGTTATTGTTATCGCGGGTCTGCGGACGGCGAGTAACGGCAGCTCGCCGCCCGACCAGAACCAGACCAGAGCGTACGGCGCGTAGCGTTCCGTGCGCGCCTCAAAGAGTCAATAGACCACTACAGACGGGGCCCAATAGGGCTGATGGTCAGCCGGGGTTGCGGGGTAAGCGCAATGAGGCACCGCGGCCTCGGCCCAGAGCAGGAGAAGAAACAGGGGGGTTTTTAGTCGGTAAAAGTCTGACACTCTCTCGCCTTACCCTGGGCGGGAGAAGTCATTGGATGATTTTCCCCTGACAAGAAAAGAGTTATTGTTATATTAACGACTTCCTTTTACTACTACTATCCTTTTTGTTAGTTTGTATGTCAAAATAACTGATGTGCTATTTTTGTATTGTTCCAGAGTCGTGCATGACTCCAAGCAGAGTGCAGTGGTGCAACTCGTAAAGGTTTATTAAGTAAGTACAGCTTATAGCTTTATTGTCTACTCAAAGTTCTATAAATAGGCAGCGTTATGGTAGCGCCATTGTTTTATTTCATTTGTAGCTTTGAAGAAAGCATGTTACATTTGTAAAGGACGTTTTGATTGGTGATAAAAACATCTGTGTATGCACAGCTAGTCTGAAGCTTAATTTTTATGACGGACCAACACAATCCAAAGTAATATTATAAATGCGAAAGTAACTCTGTCTGTTGGTCTGTCTGTCTTTTCTTCACGCCTAAACTACTGAACCGATTTATGTGAAACTAGCTTTTTACCCGCTGCGTGATGTTTTATAGCCTATAGCACTTAGAAATGTTGTAGCTGTGTCTATCAGTGAAAGAATTTTGGCAATCCGACCAGCGGTTCCAAGGTTTACCCCCTACATACAAACTTACAAACTTAAAAATTTTACTTCTTTATAATATTAGTATAGATAAAAGTATAGACTATGATACAGGAATTTATGAAAACATGTCATGTATTTCTTTCTTATTTACACAAGAGAAGTCATGAACTAAAACTAGTTAAGTTACTCATCTTTACTCATAATATTTTTGGAACTATAAATCTATACCTAAAGTATCAAGCTTCGCAAGCAGCAGGTGACACCGCTTGGGTGTATATTAGTATAGATTTGGTGCAGACATAGTTTAAAAAGTAGTGTGCCGCGGCCGCGACAAAAGTCTATACACCGCAGTAAACATTATATTGATTGCGACAGGTCGGCGTCGACCCGACACAGCACCAACCATTTAATAGAAGTAGACGCGACTGCCACGCGCCTGCTTTAATGCCTAGCCGCACGAACATCTTGCGAGGTTTTAAATTGCTGGTAGCAATGTTATTTATGTTAATGTCGGAGATAGGGAGAGGTTTTCTTGTGTATGGTAGAGGGTGGTCTGGAATGGAGAGGTTGAATTTTATGAATAATTTGAAAAAGAGAAAACTTTGTTTTAACTTTTTATTATTACAGTTAAAGTAATGTTTAGTTAAAATAGCGTGCAGTAAACGACGGTAGTTTTATTGAAACAACTAGCTTTTGCCCGCGACTCGTTCGCGTGTAATAGTGATTTCCTGCACTTTTGGTATAAAAACTAGCCTATGTCCTTTCTCGGGTTCCAAACTATGTCTGTACCAAGTTTCACAGAAATCAGTTCAGTAGTTTAGGCGTGAAGAAAAGACAGACAGACAGTTACTTTCGCAATTATAATTGTTGTCTAGTGCCTAAGTACTTCTGTGTTAGTCATTAATTGTTTTGTCATCAAAACGCCACGGAATAGAAAGTGTTGCTATTTTTCAATTTTTGTCTATACTTTTCTGAGACCTTACCTCTTCTCCTTACAAAAATTAAAAAAGAGTTATGTGGTTATGTGTAGAAGTAGGTACTAGGTTCTTTAAAATGTTTTATTTGAATGGTGTTTTAGGTTCCTCCTGGTTATTATTTTACCTACAAATGACCTCTTCTAAAAGCATGTCACGTCTGCACCGACTATAATCTTTGCCGTCTCCCCCTTAGCCCGTAACGAAGCTCGGAAGAGTCGAGTTTTTATTGCAGCCCCAAGGGCGAGGGGTAGGAATCTCATTACACACGCATTTTAAAATTTATTCCCTTAGTACAGAGTCGAAATTCCATTACACCAAGGTACGTAGGCTGTACATCAACCTACACTGTCATGCTGACTGCAATTTAAACTTTATGCCGTTGGTATAGAGTTTAAATTCCATTAAACAGATAGCAGTTTATAAATATGATATGAAATTGTGAGGGTAGCTGAATAATATTTGAGGTTACATGTACCGAAGTCAACATGTAACGATTTGTCCATAGGATTTTTTATCTTATTTCCTAGTAATAAAGTTGAAATTTCTATGGCAGATCGGTAGAGCTCAGACTGCAAGGGTAGGACTCATAAATATTAGTGCAACGAACGAAAAATTGGTCGTTGAGACGTCATCAAGTCAGGTCATCTGTCTAAAGAATTTTCAACCTTACGTCTTTGTAATAAAGTTCTTTCACAGATGGGTATATTGTATAGGGGTTGAAATAATATTAGTACAACTAACATTGGTTGCACGTCAACCTATACCTATCTATTAATAGGATTTTCATTCTTATTTAATTGTAGATAAAGTCGTAACTCCTTAAACAAGCTGTAGTATTTTAATGTGCTGTGCCCTACACCTATCTGGCAAAAGGATTTTGAACTTTAACGCTATAGGTATTGAGTTAAAAATCCATTTGTAATGTTTGAGTGTATGTTGATTTGCTGTTTCTAGTGTTGTCGTGTGATGCAATTAGCGGGAAGTGTTTGAATTCTGAATATTCTGATGTCTGGCTCGTGTTTAACTGTAGTGGGAATGAGTGGAGTATTTTTTTTAACCTTTTGAACGCCAATGTCGGCTATAGCCGACATGAGTAAGCGTGCCCTGTGCGCCAACGACGGCTATACTCGACAAAAAACAGGTCGCAGAAAAATACAAAATAAACCTATTAAATCATTACTTTTATGTATTTTATTGATACACCTTGAAAGCTGAATGTCTAAACATTATTTAGTTGCATACAGTAAACAAAAATGCATATTCCTCATTTAAATATTTGATGATAAAAAGTAAAATAATTTATGGTTAAAAAAGTAAGTCCCATGACGCCAATGTCGTGCAGAGCCGACTGCTAGTGATGTAGTATCATGTTGACGTATATTATATTCTTAAATTAATTTAGGTAACTTAAGGTATTGTAATATTTGACATTACAGTTTTTATTGTTCTAACAAAATATAAACGATTGTAAGCACTGAGAAAAAAGTAGTTTTACTTTATTAAAAACTGAAACATAGTTGCGTAAATACATTTTCGATATTCCCTTATCGTTATACTTAAAAATCGTTACGTATATACTACGCAATTTCATACGAAAATTTTGATTTATTTTATACATATAATTAATCTGATTAGTGAGAATATTAGAAAGTTCCTGTTATAAAAATTGTTGCTATGTAATAATATCACGTGATAATATTATTCATAAGTGACATGTAAGTAATATGATCTCAAAGTAATTATTAATAATATAACTCAATAATTAAACTAAATGATTGGTAAATAAATAGTTTTATTTGCATTCAATCCATTAACAACCCAAATTGTTGCAATAAGTGTAAATTTCAAGAATAATAAAAACAAACTACTGTGGCCTTTGAATTTAATTAGATACTAACATCGATAAACTGTATGACACTATGGTACAACTCTAATGTACATGCAACGATGTCTTATAAAAGACTCGTCGACGGCGCCAATGTCGGCTATTCCCGACAGTGAAGTACATCAGTACTGAGAATAGTGCTGTACCTAGAGTTATTTTCATTTTAACTGTTGTGTGTCTTAATCATTGTTTTTATGTTATTAACAACTTCGGAACTACTTGAGTGGAACGTTGTAAAATATTTAATATTGGAATGTTCTTTTTAACATATTAATGATCGACCATTTATCTGGCAAGTATTGATAAAAAAAATAATAATAATGGGTATCGATATAATGTTGAAATCCCTATTTTTTTGTAGGTATTTAATTAAGATTTTCGGGCTTGGCGTACAGGGCATAGGAATACCGATATGGCGTGGCGGTGAAAAGGTTAATGAGTGTCGGTGTGTGTTTTTCTTATTACTCTTCATTCTAGCGGAACACGAGAGCGTCGCCCATTGCTGTTTTGTAAATAATACACAAAATCCCAAGCGAACGCCGGCGTTCGAGCACCTATTGTTCAAAAAAAGAATCAGTAGAATTGGTCCAAGCGTTATTGAATTATGCGCTTACCAACATATTTTGCGATTCATTTTTATATATAGATTAGTTATTGATTTTGGTTGGTCTTAATTCTAACTCTCCAAAGGTGCCAGTAGCCAAGTCTTTACAGTAAAACTCCAGTTATTGTTGCTTTTATAATTATTCATTAATCCTTACATAACGTCTGTGCCATTATCGAACCAGCAATATAATAAACAATAACAAATAATCCATCAATTAGCTCACAATATAATCATCCCCGCACACTATTACGACATAATGATAAAATATATTACATCCATTAATGTTAATTAACTCTTTACAACTGCATTTCAATTTAATTACAAACATAACACGTCCGCTTCGTACGACGGCCGATCGATGAATGCGCTATTGTGTTCGAAATTCAAAATCGGTAACTACATGTAATACCGAATTTAATTTGAAAATAGAACACGTTGCGTTCTATTTATGAGTTTTATGCGTTATTTAGTAATGGCGTCTGTTGAAATGTTATAAAATTGTAGTAATTGTATTGATTGTGGATCGGAGATTTGTAATAAAAGTTGCGTAACGTCGTTATAGATAGCATGTAATGTTGTTATTTTGCGCTTGATGTTGTATCGTTTTTGTCAGGGGAACATCATAAAAATGACTTCTACCGCCCAGGCTAAGGCAAGAGAGAGTGTCAGACTCTTACTGACTAACCCCCCCCCCCCCCCCCCGTTCCTTCTCCTGCTCTGGGCCGAGGCCGCGGTGACTCATTGCGCTTAACTTACAACCCCGGCTGATGTAGTATCTAAGATCGTAAGATTGGATTATAAAGAGATTGGCATGCCTTTTTATTCTTCGTTATTGGTAAACAGTTGATTTCATACCCTTGGTCTTCTCGTTGGGGTCTTAAATCTATGAGAATTTTAATTCTTTCTGTCATGCGTGAAGATTATGTCAAATTCCTCTAATGAGAATGAGCTGTTAATGATCATGCCTATTAACGAGAGATTTGATTTTCCGTGGCCGGTGATAATTGTTTTTTTTATGTAATAGGTCGGCAAACGAGCAGACGGATTACCTGATGGTAAGCAATCAGCGCCGCCCATGGACACTCGCAACGGAGGAGTTACGAGTGCGTTGCCGACCTTTAAGGGATTAGGGATTTGGAGATTTAGAGATTGAGGAGGGATTGGGGGAGGGGAAGTATTGGGCCTCCGGTAAGCTCACTTACACGGCGAAACACAACGCTGTGGTTGTTTCACGGCGGTTTTCTGTGAGGCCGTGGTATCACTCCGGTCAAGCCGATCCATTCTTGCCGAAGCATGGCTCTCTCACAATTATTAATTTGATTGTCTTTGTCTTTGAATTTAATACCTACCAACTTCTGATGTATGTTTGTAACTGTTTCACATCAACACTACTGAATCAATCTGAATGTAATTTAGCACAGAGATAGATAATAGTCTGGCATATCGCATAGGCTACTTTTTATTACCCCTGTATTACGGGTGACGCCGCTTTCAGAAGCTAGTACAACGATATTAATCACGGATGCATAGTAATCAATGAGTGTTGTGTATAAATGTCAGCAAACGGATGCATTTATATTATTAATTTATGTTCCATCGTTTTATGATGATCAGGGGAGCGTAGATCCCGGTTGGTCTCCGGTTCTACTCGCATTAAAATATTACGTTCATATTGCATATTAAGTGTGTCGATGATCTTTTTTTTATGGTATAAGTCGGCAAACGAGCAGACGGATTACCTGATGGTAAGCAATCGGCGCCGCCCATGGACACCCGCAACACTAAATGAGTTACGAGTGCGTAGCTGGCCTTTTGGGGATAGGGGTAGCGGAGGGATTGGGCATCCGGTAACCTCAGTCAGACGGCGAAACACAACGCCGCGTTGTTGCACGCCGGTTTTCTGAGAGGCCGTAGTATCACTCCGGTCGAGCCGACCTATTCGTGCCGAAGCTTGGCTCTCCCACACTATCTGATGATACTGACCACTGATCGAGTTGTTTTAAGCACGTACATGCTTAACTAGGGGTTCTCGGGTTTTGAATTGGTTGGGCAATAGTACATATTAGAGAGTCTATGTAGAGAAGTTAAATCCGTTTGTTTTAAATTTCCACTTCTTTAAGAGACTAACACCCGGTTTCTGAAAGGCTTGTCAACGCTAAAATTAACTAATCTCCTGTTAACTCTCTCGTCAAGTCATCTGATTGGTTGTTGATAATTCAGTCAACCAATCAGATGACTTGAAAAGAGATTAAATTGATTTTAACGTTGATCGGCCTTTCGGAAAACCGGGCGTTAATGTTAATCTTTATCTTTTGTCAACGTTTTTTTAGTACCAATCCTTCCTCTATCTCCTATCTTGAAATCCCTGACCCCCTAAGCCGGCAGCGCTCTTGGTAACTCATCTTTTGTTATATGCGCAACGCTGATTGCTTACCATCAGATAATTTGACCTGTAACACACAACTGCGTATTTGGTTATAACTTTTTTGGCACTTATCGCACCTGCAGAAAAAGTGGTTGATGCATATCTACTTGTATAGTATGTTACAATTGCGAAATCTTTATCACCAAAACTTGAAAACCCCAGCAATTGTTACGATTGAAACTGTGCCCCACACTTGGTTATTCTCCTGTGTCGTGGGTGCGTTTACAAACATACAATTTGACATACACAGCACACCCAGACCCATAACAACAATTTGTGGATCACACAAGGAGTTGTTCCGTGCGGGAATCGGACCCGCGACACGTTGCGCGGCAGCCAGTCACCGGGCCAACCGAAACTGAAATTCCACATTACGGTAGTTTCCAACTAGTCAAATTCAATACTTTTATCAAAATGTCAAAAACGATACTTTCTATAAAATACCGAGTTATGACGTCATAGTATTTTTGCGTCAAATAGCTTACTTATTTCTTAATAATTTGCTACTAAATATCTAAAACTTAGTGTATCGATCGATTGATCGATGAATAAAAGTATAGTTCTTTATTTTTCAATATTTTATTGTATTGTAAACGTCGAATTAATTTATTTTTGACCTAGGAAACTACCCAATTCAGCGCTATAATAACAACAATTATATCTATTTAAAAAAAAAACCACAGGTGTCATAGCTCCCTAACCTGTCCCAAATACGAGCGGTTCGATTCGCTGCGTACCCCACATACATAGTTCAGCGCGGATGCAGTGGGAGGGGAGTGTGGGGGGGGGGGGCTCCGTATCCGCGCGGTAATTGACCGCGTCCTGCCTTGCCAGTAGTTTCCTACTGTATATGTGTCTGTTTGTCTGTTGCATAATGTCTCTGGTATGTGTAACGGTGTTTTTCGTATATACAAAGAGTAACCATGGAGTTTCTTGCTAGTTCTTCTCCATCGGAATCTACACTTTGGAACAAGCAAATAGCTTCACTAGAGGACTGACCGACAGACTGACATTGTAATCTCTAAGCTTTTTTTGACGTTCAAAAGTGCTTGTAAGGGTCTAATTGAAATAAATGATTTTGACTTTGACTTACGAAATTTTTGGGTTGTGTGTTGTTGGTTTTGGTAGTTTTTTGACTGTTTTTGAATGTATTTAAGCATTGTACTCCTATGTGTGAGAATGGACTCTGTTCTGCGATTTTATATAGGATTCATGATAAACATGATTGAGTCCAAAGTAGTAGATTTTACAACCACAAAAATTTTCAAGTGTGGGAGAGCCAAGCTTATAAATGGGTCGTCTCGACCGGAGTAATACCACTGCTTCAAAGAAAACCGGCGTAAAACAACCACAGCGCTGTGTTTTGTCGCGTGATGGAGGTTACCAGAGGCCCAATTCTCTGCTCGTCCCTTTAATATCGGAAACCTATATCCCCAAAAGACGGCAAGGCACTCGTAACTTCTTTGTTGTTGCGAGGGGCCGATTGCTTACCATCAGGTAATCCGTATGTTCGTTTGCTGACTTATGCAATGAAAAAAAAAAAGAAAATAAGGCGTGAATTTGGGAGTCTGTGCCAAAATACGATATAGTTTATGTAACAACATATAAATAATAAATAAATTAGAATATGTTAGGTCGGCGGGCGCCGGCTGCCGGCTTATCTTATGAATATGTTAATGAATTGTCACTTCGCGCTCTGTTGGTGCCATTGACAGCGGGTAGCGGGACGATGTTACATTATTTACACACTACAAAACTTACCTTTATGTAAAACTAGCGACCCGCCCCTTCTTCGCACAGGTGCCATGTTGATAAGTTCTAAATTTTTACTCTATTTAATGGATGTTATTATACACTGGGTACTCTTAGACGGTTTCACCCGCTGCTCGGCTACTACATATTGTAGTGTGATGTTTTATAGCCTATAGCCTTCCTCGATAGATGAACTACCGAACACAAAAATAATTGTTCAATTCCAACCAGTTGATTGAATTACGTTGACTGCCGTCCATTCCCAACTTCGCAATTATGTGCATTATGGAAGCTCGTATCTCCATTCGTCAATTTTTCTTAAAGTCTTTTCTGATTCCAGATATGATATCGTCTCTAATATTCACATCACGATCTAATATCTATCCACATCGTTTAAATACTTGAATGTGATTATATTAATTGGCACTTGACCGTCGACCTTTGTATTGCTCAGTCATTCATATATCATAATAATGTGGGCCCAAATTCAAGAAGGACTTGAAGGTCATTCGAGGCACCTACGATTAGACGGCTAGACTGAGAGATATGGATCAAATAGACAAAAAAAATTGTTAGAAAACGAATTGGAAAATTTGATTTGATATATCCCTATGTATACTTAAATCTCTAAAACTACGCAACGGATTTTGATGCGGTTGTATTAACAGATAGACTGATTTAAGAGAAAGGTTATATCTGTAGTTTGTTTATTTGAATGCGCTAATCTCCGAAACTACTGGTTCAAATTGAACGATTCTTTTTGGGTTATTTAGTCCATTTATTTAGGGAGGTTATATGCCATAAAACATCAGGCTACGATCTGTAGGAGCCGAGCAGTGGGTAAAACTGCTCGTGAGTGCCCCAAAAGAACTAACTAAACAGTCCCATTGGCCGGATTCTGTACATCAATCGTAGTTACTCGATCTCATGTTCATTGGTTAGCTTCAAAAGCACAAAACGTGCATAAATATACTGCAAAAATCATAAAATCTCTATAAACTTTTCAAGGATAAACAAACTAAAAGTTAAAAATAATTGATAATATAAACCAATTTCCTTTCCGCTGTGAGTGCGGCCCCACCCCACGCCCTGTTAAACCTGACATTGACATCAATTGCAATGACATCACGATGACATAAGATGTATAAACAATATGTGACAGTGTGACCAGTCAGCCAGCTAGTGGACCACGCTGTGTCCTCAAATTGTAAAATTTGAGAAAGCAGTAGATTGATGCAGTGTCTTATGTTTCCGATTGTTATCTATACTAATATTATAAACTAGCTATTCTCGCGCGAATTCACCCGCTGCTCGGCTCCATTTAGTCGTAGCGTGATGTTTTATAGCCTATAGCACTCAGGAACATTGTAGCTATCTATCGATAAAAGAATTTTAGAAATCGGACCAGCGGTTCCAAATGTTACCCCCCTACATACAAACTTACAAATTTTACCTCTTTGCAATAATAGTATAGATGTGAAAGTAACTCATAGTACAGACATAGTTTGGAACTCGAGAAAGGCCATTGGATAGTTTTTATACCAAAAATCTGCAGGAAGTCACTATTTCACGCGAACGTAGTCGCAGGCAAAAGCTAGAGTGTTTATAAACGCACTCATAACCCTTCAAACCTTGAAGAAACGTGCGTTCCCCTCCTAAAAGGCTGGCAACGCGTCTCTGACTCCTCAGGTGATCACCGTCTACTCGTTTGCCTCGTATTCCATAAAAAATATCACGATTTTAAAAGCAAAAGGGTCTGGAACTTTGGAATCAATTATAGGTTAAACCAAATTGTGTGGTTGAGCCATGTTTCGTCATGAATGGGCTGGCTTGACCGAAGTGATACCACGGCCTTGGTCTTCCTAAATTCTGTCTTCCATTTCAGGATACTACGAAATGATAGGTTACTCTTTAGTGGTTGTTCCAACCAGGAGTTTAGCTTGATAAGTCTCTGGGACATGAAATACAGATTAACACGTTAAACGCCATGGGGGTTACCGGTGACCTCCTTTAGGAGAAAATTTGCCTTCAACAGTTTTCTATCGGCAGTCAAAGGCTTAAAATCTCTTCTTTATTGTGTTGATGCACGACGTCCTAGGCATTTCTCAAGTGTATATTAATTTAAAACTCCCAATTCAACCCATTTAGTACGATTCCTACGTAAAAGTGTGAGATCTGATCCCTGACACTATGCTCTGATGTCATGCTGCGAGACAATTGGTGTCAATGTCGTTCTGTGTCATCAGTTGATCTGCACTTGTAGTTCACACGCGGCTCCAGAAACTTTAAATGGCCAGACAGACTTATTTTTGGCAAATATGTTATACTAGCTTTTGCTCGAATAGTGACTTTGGTTGACCTGCAGATTTTTGTATAAAAACTCCTATAACTCCTCCTATCCTATGTCCTTTATCGAGTTCCAAACTCTGTCTGTACTTACCAAAAAACAGACAGACAGAGTTACTTTCGCATTTATAATATTAGTTTGGATAAATTTCCTGTTGAATAAAGGCTTTCAAATCGCGTCTTAACGCCTTGAAGATCATCATTATTATCATTACCTGAAACACGTCCATTACTAGATAAAGACCTTCCATCTTCTTGGGGGCACAATCATCAAACCCCAACCGAAAGCCGGATTTCGCGCACCTATTGTTTTTCTATTGTATTGTGTCTCAAATTACCACAGTTGAAAAAATTAAAGGACTTCAGGATAGGGACCAATTTATCCTGACTATGTTTGATAAATTCCACTTGTGTCCTGGCTTTTAATAATGTCAATCTTAAATGTGTATCTGTCAATAAAAACTACTTAGATATACACACAGTGATCCGCGATGCAGACAGTGATAACAGATGTCTGCATTATTTGTGTAAACACAGGTGTCTTTTTATATTCATAGCACTTGTGAGCATCTTTGCTTACAAGCCGAAAGATCTTCTTGAAGTGTAGAACAATCTCGTCTACTACGCTAAAGGATACTGATATTTTCTTGTTTATTATTCGACTTGGACATTTATTCCAACTAAACCATAACTAGGTACTTTTGAAACGTCAAAATAGAATAGTAGTCTGTCAGTCAGTTCGTCACTGAAGCTAGGTGCTCGTTCCAAATTGTAGATTCGAATGGAGAGGAAAGAGCAAGAAACGCCATCGTTACTGTTTTTTTTCATTATGTGAGAACAATGCAGAGACAAGTTGTAAAAAAAAGACACAAATGATGGGATTTATCATTAAATTTTAATCCTTTGTCGTCTCGAACATGGCGCTCACATATGCGTACTCACAATCTAATAGAATGCTTCTATATAAACTCTATGGATATACATATAAATTAAGGATGCATTAATTTTGAGAATTTTATTAACTACTGACTATATTTGAGTATAGCTGTCAGGCATGACACTGGCACTGGACTCCTTCCACAGACATCCAGATTCTTTTGCAACTTCTCTTTATCGACTGCACGTTTGGTGCGGTGACTGGGCAACTGGCTGCCGTGCAACGTGTCGCGGGTTCGATTCCCGCACGGAACAACTCTTTGTGTGATCCACAAATTGTTGTTCCGGGTCTGGGTGTCATGTGTATGTAAAATTGTATGTTTGTAACCGCACCCACGACACAGGAGAAAATCCGAATACGGGGCAACGTTTTTTTTTAAAAAGATAAGATAAGATCTTTTTAGAATGCCATCAGCTTCGTACTCAAACAACCTTCACCCATGAAGTATTAATCCAACAAACAGAATCGTGATAGGTGTAACCTTTGCCTCCATTCTGAAATGCTAGAATGTTCAATCCGTCTGTATCTTCCACTCCAAGTCCGATTTATAGAATTTTGCAACGTTCAACGTTCTGAATCATTCGCTAATAATCGCCAAGGTCTTGTTATGATTTGCAACGGAAGCGTACCTCTACGTGTTGGTTGTTAGACCGATTTAGTTCGCGGACTGTCTCAAATTGGACATTATTATCGTGTTAGCAAATAATACGTGTGTGTGGATGGATGGGTACGAGGTCAAATCCGACAGTTTTTGAGGTTTGGCAGGTAGATAATATTTTATATTCCCGGATAAACCTTCCTCTTCAATCACTCTGTCTATTAAAAAGAAAGAATACACAGAAAATCGGCGTAAAACAACAACAGCGTTGTGTTTCGCCGTGTCATTGATGCGACCTTATGCCCAATGCCTCCCCAATCTCTAAATCTCAAAAACCCTAATTCCCAAAATCGGGCAACGTACTCGTATCTGCTATGGTGTTGCTAATGTCAATCAGGTAAGCCGTTACGCCGTCGACGTCTTGCATAAAAAATCGTGAATCTAGCATAAAATAAAGAATAATAGAGTATGTATTGAGTATTTATTTTATTAACCATACCACCATATACCAGTATTATAATATTATTCTATATATATAAATATTTATTTATTTAGTGTTGTTGAAGACCAAAACCCAGGACAAAGTAACGAAACCATAATAATTGTATTAAATATTTTAGTTCAAATTTTGCAACTAGATGGCGTTGCCGCAATTAAAAGCGAGCTATGGTTTCGTTACAACGTTCAGAATCATAGTTCAGAATCAGTTCGAATTCATAGATCACTTAGTTCACATTTCATAGTTCAAATATACGAACCAGCAGTTCAAGCATACTTAAGTGGTTTAATTTCAACCAAATTAGTTGCTACAACAGATCAACCATTACTTCGGTAATTAACAAGTGTTCTTGTATTTTTAAATCTTAATTTATCATCTCCAAGTTCTCTTCTTGTTGCACCTACCGTACTCTCTCTGCATCACCCTAAGGTTGACTGGTGAGAATGCCTATACAGCATTAAGTCCGCCTATGTAAAGTTATGTTGCATAAAGTTTAAATAAATAAATAAAATACTGATTGTTTTAGCTGTAGTGTAGCCGACATTAATTTTATTTCTATTTCACAATTTCTCACGCAGCTTAGCAATACCCTGAGATTTAACGATACAATCTCCAGCTATCTTTTGTTTTAGCAACCACGCAGCTCCGCTGTCTTGCTGGTTGACCTACTTCACTGATTAGGCTGCGGTCGGCTTTCATTTTTTTTTCACGTACATCTATACATAATACCTCTTTTGTTTCTGTAAAGTCGGTTAAGACTGACAAAGGATGTTTTGGTAATGTTTTAGCGGTTATTGCGTCATTGGTTTAAGTATTATTATGGATGAAGAGTTTGTTTTGTAAGTCTGTTCTGTTTGTTTATGGTGAAGCAAGGTGCTTTTCCTAAAGTGATAGGTTTTTTTCGTATCGTATACGTGTGTCTTTGTAATATGACAGACAAAAAGAAGCCATGGTGTCCCGGAGGTAAAGGTAGAAGTCTCATGAACGTGATAGTTTCCAAGATATTTGTGCTTCATAAAATGTTCAAAGTGTCTCCGTGTGAGAAAAAGTTTACTAAGCAATGGCCTCTTATACAATGAATTTATTTTTGTAAATCTATAGGCCATAAAACAGCACTTTTACACGTCAAATTATGTTTAAAAAAACTAGATGAATCCGCCATTTCCTATGTGACTAGTCTGAGAAGAAATGCCGAAACGAACTCAGCGGTCTGTCTCTTTTCAAGTCCAGACAATGTGAAAAATAATATAATGTGCGAGAACCGTGCAAGTTCTTTCCTAGCTGAACCACACCAGTTTTAGTGGGCCCGTTCTATAGATATATAGGCTGATGATCATTGTTAACGTCATAGTTAGCTAAGGTGGCTTTTATAATAGCCGGGATTTCAGTAATGTATCGCGGCCTCGGCTTGGAGAAGGAGAAGGAACGAAATAATTTTTAGTCAGTAAGAGTCTTCTCTCTCCTTGGGAGCCAGGACGGGAGAAGACTCTTATTGACTTTCCTTGTCGAAAAAATTTTTTTCTTCTGCACTATTGACCTCTATCACAAATTCCACTTTTTAAACTAATGTTGCGATGCATAAAAACGCAGCTGTATGCAAGTCCAACTGCAAATCTAATCTAATATTCATAATCACCCGTATATGTACGTACGGTCGGTCTGTCTCTGTCTGTCTGTACGTATGTATGTCAGTGCACCGAAGCCATCGTACACAAACACGAGTCATTGAATGCCATATGCACCACTCGTTGCTCCCGACCGGACAACCTTCACCGGATTCTTATGCCTTTCCAATTTTTATTAAACATTTATTGCTGGTATGCTGTTTAGTTTAAATTGAATGTATTTGTTACAAAACACCACCTTTACTCTTCTCGTGGGTGTCCTGTACCCGAGCGAGGTATTACTCTAACATCGCTGATAAACCTGAACTCTATTCATGAGTCATTGATGATGATTGAGTTATCAAATCATATGTATGCATATCATGTCATGTATTATTACAGGAAAAATAGGATTTCAGGTGTATGTGCTATATGTTGTCTAAATTCAGCTTATTGTCTTAGAGTCTGTCAATGTGACTAATGAATTATGATTAATAAATATATGTAGGTATATTGAGGTCAACTACCAACTCTTCATTCTATGCCTATAAAACCGCATCAAAATCCGTTGCGTAGTTTTAAAGATTTAAGCGTACATAGAGATATAGGGACAGAGAAAGCGACTTTGTTTTATACTATGTAGTAATATTGCATTACTTTATGTTTTTTTTTGAGAAACTGAGACTCAAACTTCGTACTCATTTAACCACATACAAGATATTACACCAACTTAAAATCTAGCACTAATAATAATTCAAATCAAATAATTTCTGGATCAAGTGGTTCACAAGGGCGCACGCTCGTTTAGCATCTCAATTCCAGTCTGCCGTAGAGTCAGGATCGCTGCCCAAGTTTCTAACGACAGGAGTAACCCACCTGCTCCATAAATCAGGTAGTACTGCGGAACCCAAAAATTATAAACCGATCACGTGTCTGCCGACGGTCTATAAAGTTCTTACATCCATACTGAGAAGTAAAATTAATAGTCATATTGACAAAAATAAAATCATGTCAACTGCTCAGAATGGATGTAAGAACGGATCCCGCGGTACTAAGGAGCTACTCCTCATTGATATGGCCATCAGCCAACAGGTTCGACGTGCCCGTAAGGATCTGTCGACATGTTGGATAGACTATAAGAAGGCCTATGACTCTATTCCTCATACATGGCTCATGAGGGTGTTGGAATTGTATAAAATTGATACAATACTACGCACCTTCCTGATGTCCTGTATGAGGCAATGGAGTACGGTCCTTCGCTATCCGGGATGTCGACATACCCAAAGGAACAGCGAACCTGTAAGGATCGAGCGTGGTATATTCCAGGGTGATAGTTTGAGTCCGCGTTGGTTCTGCCTAGCCTTGAATCCCCTAAGCACACTCCTAGAGAATTCAGGCCTAGGCTACCGGTTGAAGAGAGGTGGTCAGGTTTTATCTCACCTCCTTTACATGGATGACTTGAAGCTTTTTGCCCCCAACAAACTGCAACTGATGGAGCTACTCAAGCTAACTGAAACCTTCAGTAGTGCCATCAGGATGGAGTTTGGTGTGGACAAATGTGCGATCATGCATGTAAAACGAGGGGAGGTTGTGGAATCTGTGGGAACTCAACTCACGGATTCCATAAACCTAAGGTCCCTCTCTCCAACAGAAACCTATAAGTATTTGGGTATGTCGGAAGCTTTAGGCATCAATGTCACTGACATGAAGCAATCGCTGAAGGAGCGTTTCTTTGGTCGCCTGAAGAAAGTATTTAATAGCTTTCTTTCAGGTGGAAACAAAGTGCGCGCCTTCAACGGTTGGGTCATGCCGGTATTGATGTACTCTTTCGGCGTACTCAAATGGTCTCAAACTGAACTGGACGCCCTGGATAGGCAAGTCCGAACAATGCTGACTGCTTACCGAATGCATCATCCGCGGTCGTCGGTGATGAGACTGTATATCCCGCGGAAGTGTGGCGGTCGAGGCTTTTTAAATGCCAAGACCCTACACAACCGCGAGGTATGTAGTCTCAGGGAATATTTCCTAGCTGCCGACGTGGATATGCATCGAGATGTAGTGGCAGTGGACAAAGGTCTCACCCCGCTCTCCCTGGCTATCGAGAACTGGCGCAAACCCGTCGTACTTGACACTAACGCTCGCAGGGAAGTATGGCAGAGCAAGGAGCTTCACGGACGCTTTTTCCGAGCCCTACATGGACCGGATGTAGACCAGGTGGCGTCCGTAGCCTGGCTGCGTTTTGGTGACCTCTTTGGGGAAACCGAAGGGTTTGTCTGTGCAATTATGGACGAAGTTATCATGACGAATAACTACCGGAGATTTATTGTGAAGGACGGCACGGTTGACATCTGTCGGGCATGTCACCGTCCGGGAGAATCAATTCGTCACATAATCTCTGGTTGTTCTCGTCTAGCTAACGGCGAGTACTTGCATAGGCACAACCTTGTAGCCAGGATCATACATCAGCAGCTTGCTCTGAAATACTCTCTTGTGGAATCGGAAGTGCCGTACTACAGGTATGAGCCCGACCCAGTCCTTGATAATGGTCATATCACCTTGTATTGGGACCGGTCTATCATCACTGACAGGACTATTGTGGCCAATAAGCCTGATATTGTGGTGGTGGACCGGAAGGAGAGGCGTGCAATGATTGTTGACATAGCCGTCCCACATGACGAGAACCTTGTGAAAGCCGAGAAAGATAAACTGATCAAGTATATCGACTTGGCTCGCGAGGTTGTCGACATGTGGGAAGTGGATTCAGCTATCATTGTACCGATAGTCGTGTCAGCCAATGGCTTAATAGCCAAGAGCCTCGACCAACATCTTAGGAGCCTCTCGTTAGGTGGCTGGATCAAGGGCTTGATTCAGAAAGTGGTACTCCTGGACACGGCTCGTATTGTCAGGAGGTTCCTTTCTCTGGAGCCCTGACCGCCGGTAGCTTGGACCCAGTTCCCGATACCGGTGGGACACTATTTTTTATATTTTTAAATGTTTTTTATTATTTATTTTTAAGAAATATTTAAAAATGTAATTTATATGTTTATATGCTGAATAAAAAAAAAAATTCAAATCACAATACAAATTCTTAATTGTGGGAGAGCCAAGCTTCGGCATGAATAGGTCGACCTCGACCGGATTGATACCACGGCCTCACAGAAAATCGGCGTGAAACAACCACAGCGTTGTGTTTCGCCGTGTGAGTGAGGTTACCGGAGACCCAATCCTTACCACTACCCTATCCCTTCCCAATCCTTAAATATCCCAAACCCTTATCGCCAAAAGGCCGGCCACCCGTAACGGCTTTTGTGTGGCCATCTTATCACATAAAAAATAAATGTACCTATTCATTTATGAGTTAAAAACAACACATTAGTAGCAATAAAAAAAAGCATTCAGTACATAATAAGGTACTAACATAGCTGTGCGCACGCGCATCCTCTATGCAGGTCTCATAATGTTAGAGCATCGATTGTGTAACGAGGCGGCGCGCGCGCACGTGACCCGACATCCTTAGCGTCTGTCACATTGAGTATGTTTTGCGTGGAGTGTATATTATTAGGTATATTTGTTAGAATAATCTTGGATTACCTGATGGTAAGCTTAACAATCGACTGCACCGTTGACGCAATAGCCGAATAACTGGTTGCTTTGCACAGAAAAACATTTTGTGTGATCTATAAATTATTAATTATTATGTTTTCGGCTTACTCACGGAATAATTTGACGAGAGATCGACTAGTTTCAAGCAATGCTAGAGGCCCATATACATAAGCACTGAGCAGCATGTCGCGACACGCGACGCTGCGACTGTCGCGCTGCGCTACTTGCAGTATACTCGCAGATAAGTACTATACTATTCGAGTATCTCGTCAAAACAATTACGTGAGTAAGCCGAACTCATAATAATTAATTTAGCATGTCTCCTAAACTAAACTTACATTAAATTAATTATTGTTTCGGGTCAGGTATGTGAGTTTGTACGTTGGTAAACGCACACACGACACAGGAGAAAGCCATAGCGTAGGTCAATGTTTAAAAAAAAGTTACAACAGCGTAGCCATCTTTTTGACGGTGGTTTGGGATATGAGGATTGAAGACGGAAAAGGTTTTAACCTCAGGTCTCACACAAGTAACGTAAGCGTTTTATCACGCTGGTTTTCTGTGAGGCCGTGGTATCACTCCGGTCCGTATTCGTGTCTAAGCATGGCTTTTGGTGTAAATAAAAAAAAATCACTTGTAATAACAAGTGAGTATTCCACGTACTCGTTAATCTGCGTGTATGATCCGTTTGTTTAATCTCTATAGGTAATGATATTTACTGGCATACCTCGGTGCTGTGTTACGTGTAATTCGTGTGAGTGTAGGTGGCTTGTTGTGACGTCATTGTTATTAGTAGGAAGATGATTATTTTTAGTAGGTTTTGTAAGGGTTACAAAATTGGGTTGCGTAGAGAGTAATTATCCAATGGCATCGTCTGGGGGAGGTTTTTTGGTTTGAAGTTATCGTCAGTCGTCTTGGCTGGTTGGGGAGAGAGATTAGAGAGACTCTTATTGAAAAATTAACCGCGTTCCTCCTCGTTCTCCAGTACACATACCAGACTTTTAACTACAAATTTTCAGTGTTTTTTTTAGGACGTCTAACGAGCAGACGGTTTACCTGATGGTAAGCAATCTACGCCGCCCATGGACCAGCTTTACCAAAAGACTTAGGAGTGCGTTGCCAGCCTTTTGGGGATTATTCAGGGAGAGGGATGGGGCAGTATATGCCATTCGGTAACTTCACTCACAGGGCGAAACAAAACGCTGTGGTTGTGTCACTCCGGTCGTGCCGACCCACTCGTGCCGACCATTTCGTGCCGTGCTCGAAGTATTACATAGGAAATTACCCTGCACCTAAACACTTTTTTTAACTTAGAGAAATGGACAGGTCATGCCATTGCTGAATCATTATCTACTGAACTCTATGAGAAGCGGGAACGCATCCGTAACCCGGTTTTCCAAAACCATAAAATCAACCAAATATCTCCATATTAACCAACTACCAAGTAAACGTCAAGATGAAAGTCGCATCTACCCTCAAAATGCATAGAAACTAACAAAGAGCCATAACATCATGAAATATTGTACTACCCACATGTGCTTCGCGTAAACCTATTTGTGTGTAGCAAGGTGATTTGGATTTTATGCCTGTTGCGTTTACGAGCGTTTATCGTGTGACTCATTGTGCATGTGGTGACAGTGCATTCAGGAAGATGCTGATTTTGTGGGTATTTTTGCTATAATTGAGGTTTTGGTATTGAAGTCTGTTATAGGGGTGAGTTTGTTCTAAGAAACGCCATGTTGGACAATGGTATCCGGCGGTAGCGGTGGATTAGTCTTCAATTTCAAATTTCTGCCGGCTTTGATTGACTTCATTTCTGTGTTTTTTTTTACTCTAAAGGATTATTCGTCTGTCGTGGTTGTGGACAATACCTACATGTATAAATTAACATACACACGTTTTCGTTTTGTCGTGTTCTGTTCAGTCAAAGAAAATAATAGAAACGACATCGAAGGTATGATTTAGGAACGTAATTATTAATTAAACCTACTATATTTGGTAGCGTGCACTCGCTACTTGGACTACTTGGCAAACGAGCAGACGGATCACCTTATGGTAAGCGATCAGCGTCGCCCATGGACATTTGCAACACCAGAGTCACAGGTGCGTTGCCGGCCTTAAACAACAGTCAGGTGAACCAATGCCCTAAATTACAGCAAAAAAAAACAACTCTGAATTGCGTAGAAGTTGGAATAATTTCCCCCTCTATTACCCTAATAAACATGGCACTCACATCTGGCGAAAAGTAGCTGGTTCATTTAAAATACACCTCTTATATTACCGAAGTCTTCTGCCTTTCTGTCTCCCCTTCAGGGAATAACAACCTATAAAATAAAGCCCCAAAAACTTGACCCGGAACATACTTCCAGTGTTAAGCTACAAACGTAATTTGCATAATATTTTGCGTGACTTCGTCAACAATAGTTATACATAGTATGTTGTTCGTGCCCACTTCGAGGCTCGGCCGAGCAGGAAGCGCCCTAATATTATGTTCTGTCATGCAATACGAAAGTAGGTGTTAGTGTAGCTAAATGGTTCAGTACTATGGTCTCGGGTACCATGCTTGTCAGCTCAAGGAGATCCACGGCCTTAGAAGAAAACTGCCTGTGTTTTGGAGCATTTTTTTTTTATGTAATAGGTCGGCAAACGAGCAGACGTATTACCTGATGATAAGCAATCAACGTTGGGTACGTGTAGTGCAAACTTTTAGGGATTAGGGTTTTAGAGATTTAGGGATAGGGAGGGATCGGGGGAGGGGAAGGATTGGGCCTCCGGTAACCTCACTCACACGGCGAAACACAACGCTGTGGTTGTTTCACGCCGGTTTTCTTCGAGGCCGTCGTATCACTCCGGTCGAGCTGACCCATTCGTGCCGAAGCTTGGCTCTTCCACACTTGCATGCTTGTGAATGAGGTTGTAACAGCAAATAGCTAGTTACTGAAGCACTTAGTGTTGCTGGTGTCCTTAGGCGGCGCTGGTTACTTACCATCAGGTTGTTAGTTTGCTCTTTTTATAATAAAATAGCCAGAATATACTTTAAAGGCTTTTTTGCTCGGAGTCGTCTACAAATAGCCATTGCATTGAGGAGTAACAAGTGCGTCGTCGACCTTTTCGAGGTTAGGGATTTGTGGATCAATACGGAGACAATTGGGCCTCCAGTAACCTCATTCAAATGGTTGATGGTTGGTTCACCAGAATCAAAAACACCATCTTGACAGAATTTGGTACGGCACAAACAGTTGCAGATTTTCATTTGTTTTTTCGCTACTGATATCAGTGCAAACCTTCTCGAAACATCGCTTCTGAGATAAGATAAATAATAATTCGTATCTGCATGCATACGTGTATATAATGTAGGTATGTATGGTATGAATTACATATGTCTTTGTAATACTGCTAAGTCTACACTTAGAGAATTACGTACTTTGAGTACTCCTTTTTTGGCTTCCCCCCTATTGGTACGGAAACGATTAAGATGGTATTACTTAATTACACTTTTCGTGAAGGTTAAAGTGAGTACCATCAGCCTATAAGTGCCCACTCCTGAGCAAAGGCCTCTTCTCACACGGAGAAAGATTGAGCATTAAACACCAAGCTTCCTCAAGGCGGATTGGCGATTTCAAACAGGTTTCTTCTCTTCTTCACGATTTTTTGATGTTTTTCCTCGGGTGTAGTACTGACACAAAATTCTTTCGCTATTTGATGAATGATTTCAAATATACGTATAAACCTTCCTCTTCAGTCACTCTATCTAATAGAATCCACACTAAAATCCGTTGCGTAGTTTTAAAAGATTGAAGCATACTAAGGGATATAGAGACAGAGATAGCGACTTTGTTTTATACTATGTAGTGATGTCCATTCCTGCAAGCTTAATTCCCTCATGAGGTTAAAAAAAGCAATGCGTATGTCAAATTTTCACGTAACATACGGTTTCGGTACGTCTCGAAGAATGAGCCTCGAAAATATGACGTAAAAACCAAACATGATTCTCTTTGTCCGGCTAGCAACACGGTTGATACCCCCCTCCCCTCTCTACCTCAGCCCCTGCCCCCCGCCCCGACACTGCGCAGATTACTGACCTACATCCACTCAGGGTGAACGACTTAACGTACCCCCAACAAAGCCTTTGTCTTCCGACATCTTAAAAATGTAAAAAAAACGAGGGTAGTTTGAAGATTTTATTATTATATTAATGCTCCATGCGCTAAAAGAGTTTTTTTGTCGTTATCGTCAAAGGCTTTCAAAGTCGAAATAATTTATTCCAACTAAACCATAAATAGGTTACTTTTGAAACGTCAAAATAGAGTAGGTAGTAGTCTGTCAGTCTGTTCGACAGTGAAGCTAGGTGCAAACAATCTCATGCATGAGGGTGTGGGTTCGAAACCTGGCAAGTACCAATGTGACTTTTTCCGAGTTATATGTACTTTCTATGATTATTTAGACATCACTGACATACGGTGAAGGTAAACATCGTGAGGAAACCTGGACTTATAATTTCTAATTACAAGTTTGAAATCGCCAATCCGTTTTGAGCAAGTGTGGTGATTAATGCTCAAGGCTTCTCCGGTTGAGAAGAAGCCTTTGCTCAGCAGTGGGCCCTTATAGGCTAATGATGATGATGATAATTAATTTTTTAATTTAATATTTTTTAGTGACGTTGAAAATATATTGAGGAATGATACTGTTCTTAATTTCATTTTCACATGTACAATATTAATATACGTTATTCTAACAGACTCTAAGTAGCTTCTCAGTGACTACAATGTCTTTGAACAAGGGAAACGCAAACGGCCACAGAGTAATAAAAAGTGCGGTCCCACGCGGGCGCCACTAGGCTGCTCGGAGAAATCAATACGGTACGCACGCGTTCCATCCACGACTGGTACCCGCAACTAGGATTATTGTGGCTTTTGTCTGTCTTTTTTAGTAGATTTTAGTGATTGATGCCTTTACGAAGTCACCAATGCAGATACTCATCTCAAAGTATGTCCCGTGAAGTGTTTTTGTTAAAAAATTTTGCCTCATACTATGATTTTTAGATAGGTTTGAGGATTTTTGTGAGGGGAAAATCATCTCCTGCTCTGGGTTTACCGTCACTAAAATTGAAATACACTTCATGGATCCGAAACAATTTAATTTGTAGAATAGTAGACAAAGAGTTGTAATGGAATCGAGATACTTCGTGGCAAAGCCACTGCGCCATTTATACAGTCAAAAAATAGGTCTCTTTTGCGTACAGTATTTCTGTAAATATCACAGTACAAACCCACGTTATTAAATTTCTAGAATTCAATACAGCACTCAACGAATTCCTATCCTATTTCTGTATTCTTTGACATTATCGAGAATACCTGGAAAAGGGCGAATCTACATTACTTACGCACTAAAGCGAGCGCTAATCAATTTGTCCCACGTCGGGCGCCAATAGCTGACTTCACTAAATCAATACTCGCGTGGCACGCACTCGTCCTCGCTTCGTTCGTGTATTAAGTTTCTTTGTTTGTGCGTCGGTTGATAGTGGCCTTCAATTAGATGTAACTATTATAGATAAAAAGATCTTCAAGAGTCTTCTTCATAGCTAGAAAGTATAAAACAAAGTCGCTTTCTCTGTCCCTATATCCCTATGTACGCTTAAATCTTTAAAACTACGCGACGGATTTTGATGCGGTTAATTGATAATGTGATTAAAGAGGAAAGTTTATTAAATTTATTATAACGTCTTTTAGACGGTGAAGAAATTTAATATCAGCTTTGAGCCTGTGTGAAGCTGGGTCGAGTCGCTATTATAGGGTACAAATGAAAAGAGGAGAGCTAGTTTTTTTTACTTGCAATAAACGAATGCTTGACTGCGATCCCACCTGATGGTAAGCAGTAATGCAACCGTTGATGGTAAGGCGCACTAGTTTATAAGTTGTCTTTTGTAATGATAATTAAGTCGTTTCAAACAAAGTTCTAAACAAATTGTCAGTAGATATTCAAGCCCTAATAGTTAGCGTGTTGTAAGCTATTAGTCATAAAAATCATACCCTAGCGTATCATTTTATGCAAAACTAAAGCCTGAATGAAACCGTAAAAAGCACTTCATTTGGATTTATATTCCATAATTAGAAAAAATTTCGAAGTACTTTAAAACTTATTTTAATAATACACATTTTTGACTATATAATATTAACTAAAAATACAAAGCAACGTCGACTGTAATATACGAGTACTCACAAAGTTACAACATAAAGCAACACGCTAGTTTCGTAGAAACGCACCCCCATACGATGACGTCACATTTCCAACTACCCTCCCTGCGAAGGTCGGTCGATGTGAGGTCGGTGTACGCTGCGCCCATGGGAATTTTATATCATTTGCCATTCTGAGCTGTGATGGCAAGTTGTGAGAAGTCTACGGTGTTTTTCACTACATAGTTTAAAACAATGATGATTTTTATCCCCGTAAGGGTAGGCGTATGACTTGTCTAGTACTACATGTGTCTATGGGCGGCTCCGGTTGCTTACCATCAGGTAATACGTTTGCTCGTTTGCCGACCAACAAAATACTAGTTGGCAAACATATCGGTTTTTTTTTTATTTGATAGGACGGCAAACGAGCAAACGGATTACCTGATGGTAAGCAATCAGCGTCGCCCATGGACACCCACAACAAAGAAGGAGTGCGTTGCCGACCTTTTAGGGATTGGGATTTTGGGGATTTAGGGATTGGGCCTCCGGTAACCTCACTCACAAGGCGAAACACAACGTTGTGGTTCCCATGTCCCACATAGCAACGGTCCTCCCAACAGCGGGCGAGTCCATCGATTGTACATACATTATAGGCGGTGACCTCATACCTCGTAGGTAACATAACACGTCGAATTGACACCCATAAACGTAATGATTGATGGAACTAATACATCATCAGATACCATTGTGGATAACTACAAGTGGGATCGTAATTTATAAGTGCAGATGTACTGCCTTTTACGGGGTCATTTTTTTTGTCATTAGTCGGTTAACGAGCAGACGGATTACCTGATGGTAAACAATCAGTATCTGGATGAAAAGAGCTGAACATTGAGCTCAGTGGCGTGCTATTGGGAAGGCCCATGTCCAGCAGTGGACGATATCAGGCTGATGATGATGTTGAAACAATCAGCGCCGTCTCAAGCGTACGGCGATGGGGCTGATGTTCAACTTCGGGTAGCAGGGTAAGCGCAATGAGGTACCACAGCCTCGGCCCAGGGCAGGAAAAGGAAAGGGAGGGTTTTTAGTCAGTAAGTGTCTGACACTACTAAGTGTGGGTGAGCTATGCTTCGGCTCGATCCGAGTGATACAAAAGTCTCACAGAACACCGGCTGAAACAACCATAGTGGCACAATCGTTTTTCTCATCTCCCTAAATCTACAAAATGCTGTCAACGCTCTCGTAACTCCTCCGTTGTTGCGGGTATCTATCGGTCTCGCCAATCGCTAACCACCAGGTAATCCGTCTGCTCGTTTGCCGACCTGGATCTGCACGGCTGCATAATTAAACTTCAAGACCAGAATAAAACAATATTACAAGTCATAACCCTCCTGTACAAATCTTGGATCGCATCCAATGGAGCACAAAGCTTAACAAATTGAGACCCGTGGCGGGTTCATGACCCCACTACGGGAGTAAGGTCAAAGAGTAAGGCTGATGCTGCTAATTACTGTAATAAGGTTAATATTTGGCCGCATGCCATACTCTGACTCAGCTTTGAATGTTAAATACATTCATTCGTTTAGTGTACAACTAGTGGGTATTTTGCTAGTACGTTTCGTATTCATAAGTATGGGAGAGCCATGCTTCGGCACGAATGGGTCGGCTCGACCGGAGTGATACCACGGCCTCACAGAATAACCACAGCGTAGTGTTTCGCCGTGTGATTGGGGTTACCGGAGGCCCAATCCTTCTCCTCCCCCGATCCCTCCTCAATCCCTAAATCTCCAAATCCCTAATCCCTATAAGGTCGGCAACGCACACGTAACTCCTTTGGTGTTGCGGGTGTCCATGGGCGGCACTAACTGGTTACCCTCAGGTAATCCGTCGTCAGCGCGTTTGCCGACTTATACCATAAAAAAATTCGACACATCACATCATCACAATCATCACATAATCAGCTTATAAATGGCCACTTTTACTCAGCATAAAAAGACCTCTTCTCACACGGAGAAGGTTTGACCATTAATCACAACGCTTGCTTAAGGCACATAATGAATGTCTTAAATTCAAATGTGTGTTGTTGGCTAAATTGAAATTTTTTCAAGTTACTCTAGTATAGGCTCTATGCGATTTTGGTCGCAAAGGAAAGTCAAAGTCGCATTAGGAAATTCTCGTTTGTGTAGAAGGAATAGGTATGATACGAAACCACACATTCTCATAAACACCACACCCAGATTTGTGAAGTAGTTCCGTGCGTTAACGTGTTTATTATTACGCTAGCTACTCTCGCGCGGTTTCACGTAGCGTGATGTTTTGTAGCCTATAGCACTCAGGAACATGTTAGCTATCTATCAGTGAAAGAATTTTGACAATCCGACCAGCGGTTCCAAGATTACCCCCTACATACAAACTTACAAATTTTACCTCTTTATAATATTAGTATAGAATTATTTTTATCACCTCCTCCTTTGACTACGGGTTCTAAAGGCCTCACGGTATATGAATGCCTAAATTGATTGTTCCTGTAAAGAGTCAACCCACCGCTCCGTAAATAATGAATGAACAGTCATTTATTTCCAACGGTGGACTAGGTAACAATACAATCCCATTTTTTTAACGCCATCATTATTTTATTGCCGGTGGTTGTGATAACATCGGGTTTTTATCCCCACCTGCAAAGGGGGTGTGACTCTTAGATCTATTGTCATTTTTAATGTAGTTTTCATTGACTGCACAGATTGTAAATGTTCAGCTGGGGTTGCGGGTAAGTCCATTAAAGCACCGCGGCCTCGGCCTAGAGCAGGAGAATGAACGGGGGTTTTAGTCAGTAAGAGTCTGACACTCCCTCCTGCCCCATCCTGGGCAGCCAAGTCGTTTGATGATCTTCCCCTCACAAAAAAGACTGTAAATGTTGTAAAGCCACGCTTCGACACAGCTGTATCTGCTAGACCGAATTGATACCATGGCCTGGTAAAATACGGCGTGAGTAAAAGCTAGCGTTGTATTTCGTCGTGTGAGTTGCCAGAGGCCCAATTTTCTTCCGGGTCTGGGTACAAGCCCACTTGAATGTTGTTAATTTTAAAAAGGTCATTCCTTTCGAAGATCGTTCAAAAGGTTGATTTTCAATGAGCCATACAATCTATCAAGTCCAGAGTATCATTGATCCGTTTTCCGTCTACCTCATGAGAGGTGTCTCCTACCAAACACCACTGAGCTAGATTTGTAGTTCTTCATATGCGCATCCAAACATTGACAAATGTATCAAAGAGCTGATGGATCTCACAATACTGTAGTCAGTCGTACGAAAACATTTAGCAGCGTTTTAATAAAATATCATCATCATCATCAATGTGCCTATAGGTGTTCACTGCTGAGCAAAGACTTATTCTCACACGGAGAACGTTCGAGCATTAATCACCACGTTAGCTCAATGCGGGTTGGCAATTTCAAACTTATAATTAGAAATTATAAGTCCAGGTTTCCTCACGATGTTTACCTTCACCGTATGTCAGTGGTGTCTAAATAATCATAGAAAGTACATATAACTCGGAAGAAGTCACATTGGTACATGCCAGGTTTCGAACCCACACCCTCATGCATGAGAATCGGGTACCTTAACCTCGAGGCCACCACGACCTAAAATATACAGTCTCCCTAAATATTACATAACCAAAATAAAATGATTTGATTACACATTTGCAGTATAACACACTTCCGCACTTTTTAAACTGTAAGCAAATGTTCCTACGTAACGAGTTAGGGCCCGTGACTCATAGTCCGTTGACCCTGCGTAGGCGCAAGCCGGCCAGCCTTCTCACATAGGGCATGATTTCCAGAAGTACCACTGTGGTACGAGAATGTGATTTTTTTATTGAGAGATTGCGTCACCCCTGTCTTCGATTCTGTAGGTCTTGAAATTTAAAAGATTAGATTTGAAAAATATATTTTGATGTCTAATCATTAGACTCTATAATGTGTATGTATTGTGACGGAAAAATGTGGCGCATAGTATGCCTATGTTTGTATTTTTTTAATCCATACTCCATACTCAATAAATTTTATTTATTATTTAAAATAAAAACTAGACTCGTCTTCTGTTTCGTGGGTTTTATAAACACACATCTAGTTTTTCACATATATTTTGACGCGTAAAAGTGCCGTTTTATGGCCTATTTGCAAATATAAAACCATTGTTTCACAATTTTATAAGTAGTAGATTGTCGCACAGGTACTGGTCCAACTGTGCAAGCAAAAATAGAAAAAAGTTGATGCGCGCTTATAATAAATTATCATAAGTTTTTGTATTTCGTCTGTGAGTGAGGTTACCGTAAGACCAATCCGGCCACTTCTCCCATCTGAAATCCATAACAGCACTTGGATACAGCTCCTTGAGTGCGGGTGGTGCCAATTACTCATCAAAAAATTTGAACTTCTGCATCAATTCTGTTCATTATTCCGATATCGAAATGTAACTCGATGGAAACAGTTAACATGGCGAGGTAAGCAGGGTTCCTGCTCCGTGTATTATATCGAATAGAAAAATTAGCCTTTGTCCGTTTTTGTTTGGCTTCTGTATGCAAATCATGGCCGGTGTTGGTGTTAATGGGATTTTAAAATGTTCTTTCGTATTTCTCTGCGTATAAGTTTTTTATGATACACTCGATGTGGACTACTTTCTCTACGAATTGCGGAGATTCGAAACGTTCAAATGATTTTTTAAGTACTTCTCTTTGTGTTCACATTTTTTTGTAAGGCTTGTACAAGCTAGCCGGGATTGCAGGTAAATTGGGTAGTTTCCTAGGTCAAAAATAAATTAAATCGACGTTTCAATACAATAATATATTGAAAAATAACTATAATTTTATTCATTGATCGATCGATACACTAACGCTCAGTTTCTGAAAGGCTTGTCAACACTAAAATTAACTAATCTCCTGTTAAATCTCTTGTCAAGTCATCTGATTGGTCGTTGATAATTCAGTCAACCAATCAGATGACTTGACAAGAGATTAAATTGATTTTAACATTGATCGGCCTTTCGGAAACCGGGTGTAAGTTTTCTATATTTTTAGCAATTTTTTAAAAAATAAGTAAGCTATTTGACGTTAAAATACTACGACGTCATAACTCAGTATTTCATACAAATTTCATAGAAGAGTATCGCTGTTGACGTTTGGATAAAAGTAGTGGATTTGACTTATTGGAAACTACCGTATTGCAATGATGTACCGCAGCCTCGGCCTAGCAGAAGAAGAACTGGAGGGTTTTTATTAAGTACGAGTTTGTCAGTGAGACTGCAAGTTTGGTGCGTTGGCTGGGCGACTGGCTGCCACGCATCGTGTCGCGGGTCCGATTCTCGCAACAACTCTGTGATCCACAAAAATGATTAATGAAATTGTATGTTTGTAAAGGTACCCACGAAACAGGAGAAAATCCAAGAGTAGGGCAACGTTTTATTTTGAAAATAAGTCTAACACTCCCTTTCGCTTAATCCTCGCCTTGAGAAGTCATTTGATGAATATTTTAAAAGACAAGCTCTACTGCAAACCATGGGTGCCTTGTTTGACCTAAATAATATTGAGAAAAGCTAAAAACTACAACAACTTAATGCCAATCTCACATTGTTATTATTATGATCCTCTTGCTCTCATACGTTAATGTTCCTCTTGAATCAATCATCGACGGTCTAGAGGAGGTACTTGTTCAGCTGACGGCCATTACCCGCCACTTACTCCTGTCATTGCAGCTCTCGATCGAGATTAACAAATTGAGAGCGATGTGTGTGTAAGTAGTAGCGTGCGTAGTACTATTCTGACTGTATGGTTGGCGCGGTGGCTTGACAAATGCAAACAAGACACTGTGTAGGACCACGTTTTAAAAAAGTTATTCCTTCATAACTCCGTAATATGTCTTTCGCATTAGGTGCGTAATAGTAGTGCTTAGGTTCGCAATGTCAAATTTTTTTACTAGCCTATAACCTCCCACTGCTAGGCAAAGGCCACCCGATCTCGCTTCCACGTCTCCCAATCTTACGACCGTGTCCACCTGTCTCGACATTTTTTTTATGAACAGTTGAATTTTAACTCCGTTGCAATATGGCGTTAGTTCATTTATTTCAATTCGATCAAAAAGCTGTTTTTGAATGTGTGTAAAAATAATAAAAAATAATTAAGGTTCCTTTTGCCAGTCAGTTCTTTAGTAAATTTGTTATTTGCTCGTTTCAAAAGTGTAGATTCCTATAGGGACGAGACTTTACTTTCTGCCCATTTTATTAAATGGATGGATTGAATAGACTTTTAATCTGTTCTACATGAGAGTTCCAACTTCGATGGAGTCTCATTACTAAATCAACGCTTCCATAATCCTGATGGTTCTCGCCCGATGAAAGCACGCCATTACACCGACGGCACACATTAACAGCTGTCAAAACAAAAAAAAACCTTACACCAATCCCTATAAAAGGAATTCTAAAATGAAAACAAATAAAAGTATCTTATTAGGGCTCCGCCGTAGACGCGACCGAAATAGACGAGAGTCGGGCGCGGAATGCGCTTCCGCCAGTTCCAAATTTAAAATTTTCACCAATACCAATTTTTGTTTACATTTTTTTGGAAGCGCGATGCGCCGGCGCATCTTTTAGGGATTAAAGATGACAGTTGATAGTAATTGTGGATTATTGATGGGACGACGAAATTTGATCGCCTTTTCATGTTTTATTTTAGAATGTGGAAGCTTATGATTCACTAATCATAAGCTTCCACATTCTTCTTCTTGTTAATTTTATGTCTCAATTCCGCTATGACAGACTCTGTGCCAATTACTCTGACCTAGTTGTGAAAAAATTTATAGGATCATTTCTAACTCGTCACGCCGGAGAGAGATAGGTTGCTTTATTTATTAATCGTTCAAAGAATAATGATTTTAATGCATTCCGCAAAGACCCTAACCTAGTTGGTAAAAAGCCAGAAGACACAATAGACCATGAGTTGACTTATCAATTCCCCATAAATATCGCACCTGTTATTTGTCACATTGGCTTCAGGGATGTTTATTCATGGCATCATTCATACAATGGCAATGTATTGGTGGGAGGTTAGGAGTTGTTAGGAGTAGGAATTGATGATGAGAATTTGCGGTTTTAAACAAAACACAACGAAAACGTTGTTTCACGCCGATTTTAGATGAAAACGTATTATGACCGAGATGTGTAAATGTGATGGAAGCTAAAGAAGACTACCGATAGACTTTCTTTTTTGTTCTTCTGCGAACACCTGGCTTTTAATAAGTATGACATTTTAAAAGTGCCCGTAAGTCCGACGTTGATATGGCCTCGGTCCAGAGCAGGGACCAGAGACTGTTTCTCCCTGCTCTAGGCTGATACTCCCTCTTTTGACGTTCAAAAGTCCTCATTGTGGTCTATTTGAAACAAATAATTTGACTTTTACTCTCGCCTCACCGTGTGCGGAAAAAGTAATTTGATTCCCCTCACAAAAAAAAGAGTTTGCATGCTCTCAATGCATTATTTTCTGAAAATATTTCAGAAATGTAAGGAACTTACAGAAGGCTCGTTTTTGCCTAATCGTACATAAAATATTTAAAGAAATTCTCTCTACTCGTACCTACGTCAAAACAAATTCGGTTGTCGTCCGTCTTACTGTCATGGTCGTCCATAAGGTCATCGACCTGCCGGCGGCCGCCATGTTAATTTCACTCAATTGTTTCTTGCGTGTGTATTGTACTGCATTGATTTATTGTGCCATTAGATGTATATACTTAGAGTTGTCTATGTCTACTCTTTACTTTGTTTTGGAATGAAAATAGAGGCTTTTTTATTGTATGCTGCCCCTGCTGCTCAGGGGCCCGACCCTGGGCGGCCTAACTGACTAAAAACGCCCTTGTTCCTGGGCCGCGGTGCCTTCATTGCGCTTACCCCGCATCCCCGGCTGAGTGGAAATGGAGGTGGGGCCTTAAAGCAGGCTGATCACCTGATGGTAAGCTATCTGTGTCGTCCACACCTGCCAGTCCTGTCAGTTTACCGGTTTTAATGCCAAACTTGTAGATTTTATCCTTTCAAGATTACGTCCTTTCGGACTTTTGTATATTGGTATTTTGTGTTTCGATATATCGACCAACATTTAAAACTTCCGGTAATTTGTACGCCGCTATTTCATTTATAGGTATTATGGACTTTCGGGACTTGTGTTAAAATTCTTGTTAAAAATCTAGAGAGAAGATTTCTTACGAGATTTGGTTTGAGATCGGATATTCGGATGAGTCTATCCTAGATGTCATTAGCTATATAGTTACTCTAAACCTTTAACTATTTTAGGCACTTAATCAGCTAGCTGAAAAGTAGATGTGTCAAGTTTTAACATGTGAAGTGGGCATCTCTGCTTCAATAACAATGAATGTATTTTTGCAAGTAGGTCCTAAAACAGCACTAAATCCGGCATTTCCTACCTGACTACTTTGAAAAGAAATGCCGAAACAAACCCAAGAGGTTCGTCTCCTCTTAATATTAATGCATAAGTTACAGTTGCTCACCTGTGGACAGTGATGTTCGATACTAATCGATAACAGATTACATTGGCTGTGTATGTATGTGGGGCACGCAGGGCTTCGCGTCCGACCCGCGGTCACGGCCGACCTCCGGTCTAGTGCGGTCACAACCGGGAACCGAATCCCTAACGTAGTGACACCGTATACTAGTCAAGGTCATTTAGTCCACTTTCGTCGTCTAATACTCCCTAACTGTCTATCGTGTTATTAATGTTTCTACAAGACAAAAAAATTGTATTTTTAATATGTTTTTGCAAATTGTATGTCAAGAAGACCAGTGTTTGCTAGTAATATTTGCGAGTTGGGACACCCACCCGGCTTCGCACGGAGCAATGCTGATACTTAATTTCTCTACTATTTAATGGATGTTTTTACTTATACATATTAACCTTCCCCTTCAATCACTCTTTATACAAAAACCGCATCAAAATCCGTTGCGTAGTTTTAAAGATTTAAGCATACATAGGGATATAGGGACAGAGAAAGCGACTTTGTTTTATACTATGTAGTGATGTTTTTAGGCTTACTCACAGAACTGTTTGTCGAGGAACTCGATCAGTAGTGTCAAACAAATGCTTTGACTTGATAAATTTTCTTTCTCGCATAGCAAAACTTGATAACGGTTTTTCGGCGGCAGTATTTCCCACAGGTATTTCCGAACCGATACGACCGTGACTCCTCTGGTGTTTCAGGTGTCCTTGGGCGGCGCTGATCGCTTACCATCAGGTGATCCGACTGCTCGTTTGCCTCCTAAAACATAAAAAAAGAGCATTGGTTTATATAAACTTATTTATTCAAATAAACGCTAAAACACGAAATATAATAGTACCCTCGGTGGGCACAACAGCGTGTCAAAAAAATAGCCAAAAAATATAATCGCCATAGTACGAGTGGGCGTCGGTTTTTTTACAAACCCGTTGTAAGGTATCTGCGCTATATAATTATGTGCTATAATGATATACAGTACAAAGCTTGTGTAATAGTTTCCGCGTACATTTTGTAAGGTTTTTGATACAAAAAAATTTGGGTGTGTTTGATTGTTTAGTAGCTTTGTTGAATTTGAAAAACGACGGAGGAAGGAACTATTTTTAAGTGTGACTAGCTTTAGGCGGATTGGATCTCTAGTTTCTCTCATCCCCTTATCCTCATATTCTTAATCCCTAAAAGGCCGGTAACGTACTTGTAATTTTTCCGGTGTTTTGGATGTCCATGAACGGTTTGCGTCGATTGCTTATGTCCTGATCAGGTGACCCCGTCTGCTCGTTCGCCGACCTGTCCCATAAAAATGAGTGTAACTGTACTAACTTGCCCTGAATATGGTTTTTTTATGGAATAGGAGGCGAACGAGCAGATGGATCACCTGATCGTAAGCGATCAGTGCCGCCCATTGACACCTGCAATACCAGACAAGTCACAGTTGCGTTGCCGGCCTTTTAGAATTAAAATGTTGTAAAACTCTTCACTGCATTTATTCGCAAAGCCAATCACTTGAGGACACATCAACGTACAATCATAGTTAGCCAATGTGAAGTCATACGATGTTCCGGAAAGCGCATAACTCTGGACTATTTTGGCATTAAATTTTTTGCTTGTGTTAGTGCTCGCCAAGAATTGCAGAAGGGAAATTAGGGATTTAGCAAGAGCAACCCTCACGATGATGTGGCCATTCGCTAAGGAAACAAATGACTAACAACGAGGCAGTTGGATACGTTACTACGACATTAAAACAAAGTCGCTTTCTCTGTCCCTATATCCCTATGTATGCTTTAAAACTACGTAACGGAATTTAGTGCGTTTTTTCAACAGATAAAGTGATTGAAGAAGCAGGTTTATATGTATAATAACATTTATTATATAGTGGAGAATTTTAGTACCGCCGGGACATGTCGCTAGGTAATTATAATTACATCCTATTCTATCTCAATCTTTCCACAAATGTAGGACACCTTCAATCAAAGACCGATTTATCTTACAATAGACTGAGGCGCAGTAACAATGCTCCGCACCACGAGTGCATTCATTCAATTTCCTTTGCATCTAGTTCATACAATGATTACTAAGCGTTTAGCTCATATCTATGTAGCTCTACTCGTACCGGGGATCGAGGATGTTTTTAAATAAAACCGCTCAGAAAAATTTGGCTCGTTACCCGTCGTCACCCTGGTTACGTCTAACACCTTTCACATTATATTCCTCATTCACTCCATCCCGCTCACACACTCCGTCGACCGACCTGGCACTCAGTCTTTTCATCCCTATCGCCATTTATTCCCACATCTATGTATGAACTGCACCAACTAGGGCCATTTATGCGGATGGATCTGCGATGGGCATTGCGACATATAGTAACCGTGGAGTGTTTTGCTCGTTTTTCTCAATTCGGATTGCCATTGTCTTTATGGCAATTTCCTTGCTAGAAAGCAACTGGCATGCATCAAATTCCACCCTTCATGATTAACATTTTCCCGGGATTATCTCATCTAGTGTTAAGCGATAATGAATCTGCGATTCCTTCTTCTCTGTCTTTTCGCTCTTGGCAGAGCGGTCGTGGTCACGTAGAGGCATCCACATCGCTGGTAGAGGCGGACACAAGTCTCCGCACGATCTCCCGCCATCTCTCCCTGTTGGCAGACTGTCTGGTGCAGTCAGATACACGCGTTCCTACTGCCGATTTCACCCGGTCAGTCCAACGCATAGGTGATCTTCCGCGTGGTCTTGTCCGATAGTGCGATAGTCAGATGAAATATTGAAGACTTGATCGATTTGTGGTACCATACCAGTACCATCTGCCACCATATTGATAAACAGCAGCCTATGCGTTAATCCAGGATACATACCACAATTAAACTGCTTGACTGCACGGTTGGTGCAGTGGCTGGGCAACTGGTCGCGGGTTCGATCCCGCACGGAACAACACTTTGTGTGATCCACAAATTGTTGTTTCGGGTCTGGGTGTGATTTGTATGTGAAATTGAATGTTTGTAAACGCACCCACGACACAGGAGAAAATCCTAGTGTGGGGCAACGTTTAAACAAAAATCGGTCCAACCGTTTTAGCGTTCTTTTATGTCATAAGGTCGGCAACCGAGCCAGCGGTTTACCTGATAACATTTTCGGTATCAGGGCGTTTCTGGTATCATTGATGTCATTACAAATGGCATAAAGTGTGGGTCACATTGCGTATAATCCAGTCAACCCAAGTAGTACGTTTGCGTATCATCGAATGATCAAACTGCTAGGTCCTCGATCTATCTTTCTATCTTCTTATATATAAAAATGGATCGCAAAATGTGTTGGTAAGCGCATAACTCAACAACGCCTGGACCAATTTTGCTAATTCTTTTTTTGTCGTGTTTGTTATTGTCAGGAGAAGGTTCTTATCAAAAAAATATTAGAAAAGTAGAGGGGAAGATTAGGAAAAAGTGACCCTTTTATAGCGAGATAAATGGACCCATGCGAAGCGGGGTCGGGCCGCTAGGACTATTATAAAATTAAGTTTCATTTTTAACCGACTTCAAAAAAGGAGGAGGGTCTCAATTCGACGAGTATTTTTTTTTTATGTATGTACACCGATTACTCGAAGACGCCTGGACCGATTTGCAAAATACTTTTTTTATTCGATAGGGTATACTTGCCATTTGGTCCCATTGTCATGAGGTCAGGATCTGATGATGGAATCCTGGAGAAACCGAGAGGAACTTTCGAAAATTGTAGGGGCGAGTAGTTTTTTTGTATGATGTTTAAGTAGGCCTTTAACAACACTACAACTTGACGAAGGTCGAAGTGGACCAGATGTTGGAGCTGGAAGACAGTCGAGGGATCTCCTTGACTATTTGGAGTAGTATTGATAGTGTTTTATTATTAATATTAAAAGTATTAGCTTCGCGTACGTAAGAGTGGTATTAAAATATCAATTTCAATTACTTATTTGACACTTTTTTGTTTTTGAAGTCTGTTTTTTAAACCTAGTTTTTTTTATCCCTATCATTAGTCGACATATCTCACCAATGGCGCCAAAACTTATCGTGCCATGTACATTACGCATTCAGTCCGGTACTTAGGCCACCTCCTAAATATGGCAGCCACCAATCACTATTGCCAGCTGTGACTAATATCTATACTCATTTGGGCAGACGACGCACACGGCTGCAATAATGCATTTATCGATTTTAAATGATGTCATTTCGTTACTATACAGGTTTTAGCTTTGGTGTAGATTTTTAAGTGGGTACTTATTGAATGTTTTTCTCTCTCCTGGAGTTTCATCAAAATAGGTTCGACAGTTTAGGAGTATACGCGATGAAATATACATGTTACTTTGTTGATGTCCCTTGTTTTGTTATAATTAGAAATTATTTTAAAGAGTCCAGGTTTCGCCGCGTTTCAGTGATGTCTAAATAATCATAGAAAGTATATCTGGCTTGCAATGTGATTTTTTCCGAGTTACATGTACTTTCTTAGATTATTTAGACACCACTGACATACGGCGAAATCTGGACTTAGATTTTTCTAATTATAAGTTTGAAATTGGCGATCCACATTAAGCGAGCTTGTTGATTAATGCTCTAACCTTCTCCGTGTGAGAAGAGGCCTTTGCTCAGCAGTGGGCACTTATAGGCTGATGATGACGATGATGAAGTGGCCTTAATATTCAGACCACCATTTTAATTTATTTTCAGTTGAGTAATGAATTATTATTGCAGTTCCAGTGTTCGCCGTGCCGCCCACAATGGCAGACACCGACACCGAGCCGCTGGCCAACGGCACGGGCCCGCTGTCCACCGAGGAGGAGGACGAGAGGCTGAAGCAGAGACCCGCCGACATCGATGCTGTAAGTATAACGTTACTCTACTTGAAGAAGGCAGACTGTTGTCTTCTCAAATTTATCAACATGAAGTACTACTTATGATGTAGTTTTTAGAATTTAGATATGTATGTCCGTCGCTTCCCCTATGTGGTATGGCCTAGGTGTTAATCCAGGGTTGCGGGGTTAGTAAAAAAGGTACCGCAACCTCGGCTTAAAGTTGTTGTAGGAGTTGAAATGGAGGGTTTTTAGTCAGTAAGAGTCTGACACTCCTTTTCGCCTCAATCTGGGCGGGAGATGTCATTTGAGGATTTCCCCCTCACAAAAAAAGAAGGGTATCCTACTTAATACCAAATCGGTCCAGCCTTTTTGGGTGAAACAATAACAAATATGTATACATCTAGACTTTCATACAAACTTTCGCATTTATAATATTATAGTACCTACATTTGATACCACCTCTACTCTTTCCAGGGGTGTTAAATACCTGTCCTTTCATGCAAGTAGGACAGACAGGGTAGCGGATGTTGCTAATGCAGCCTGAATTCGTGATTCTCATATAAAAATGAATTCCTGTTCATTAGTGTGTGTGTGTCTCGTTAAAACTCGAGAACGGTTGGTCCGTTTTGGATATTTTTATCTTACATTGTTCGTTGAAGTTCAGCGAAGGGATCAAAAAAGGTCAAAAAACATTAGATAATTTAATTTGACGGCACGGTGCTGTAGCTGGGCAACTGGCTGCCGTGAAACCTGTTGCGGATTCGATTCCCGCACGTACCCTTTGTGTGGTCCACAAATTGTTGGTCCGGATCTGGATGTCATGTGCATGTGAAATTGTATGCTTGTAACCGCACCCACAGGAGAAAATTCTAGTGTGGGCAACGTTTAAAAAAAGCGGAATGAAGTTTGGCGGTCCGGCTAGATATAAATGAAAATAAATTAAGACTAAATTCAACATTATCTTCATACCACTAAAATTCACATTATACTAACAGCACAATTTCTTATAACTATACTGAATATATCACCTCATTGCAGGATGTCCGCGAGATGGAGCGTCGTAAGCGCGTGGAAGCGCTGATGTCCTCGAAGCTGTTCCGCGAGGAGCTGGAGCGTGTCCTTGACCAGCAGATGCACGAGGGTAACGACGCGCCATTGCTGCAGAGGATCCGCGAGATGGTCGGCGGGAGACTGCATACTGGGAGTATGAGGGTGAGAACTTATGCCGATAAAAAGTGGAATTATTTTGTGACATAGTCTATGTTCTTAGAAAAATATACTTTTTTATTTATTTATCAATTTTTAGGGCCTCAAAGACCCATATAAACGTATATAATACTATAATTTATAACACTTAACAATACTATAAATATATAATTATATTACATAATAACTATTGTTTAACTAATGTACACAAAGTGTCGGCCATATAACCTAGAAGTATATAAAGCTCGAGTAATTAGGTTGATTTAAACTATGAATTATTTGCTGCTAAAATATGTCAATCCTACTTACTTTCATTGATTTGACGATATACTTACTTAATTTTAGATTTTATAGAAATAAGTAGAATATTTGACGTAAAAACTCACACATCATATTACATGTTGCGATTCATTCAGAGACAACTATAGCTTCTACTCGTTAGACACTAACGAATTAAATACTTTTTTCGAGTTGTCAAGATCGATTTTTTTATGTATTTTATGGAGTACTGCCACTCCTGGTTAGTGTTTAACGAGTAGAAACTAGTATCAGTGAATAATAATTTTGGAAAAACGACCATCGATTACAAATTCTATCTCTTTATAATATTTATTAGAAGGTATTATGTGTTGTGAGGTCTACTGCTTTGTTGTAAAGTGTGATTATTTTTTCATATTTATTTAATTCACTGTAAAGATGAAAAAAAAAAACAAACTTATATTTGACCAAGTAAAGTACCTAATTAACCTTTCCCAGAAACTGTGACCTTTTGCAAAACTTTTTTTTACTTTGAGACACTGGATAATTCTTTATTCCTGATCTCCCCGCAGGGTCCCGCATGCGTGCTTCCCATCAACGACATCCGTGGTATAGAGGGCGTCGGCTACGAGAAGGGAGAGAAGATCCTCCGCTGCAAGCTCGCAGCCGTCTACCGGCTGGTGGACCTCTTCGGGTGGACGCAGAGTGAGTTACCGTTTCTATTTTATACTAGCCACTCTCAAGGAGGGATGAAACGCATGTTAAAAAAAAGCCATGAGTATAAATGTGGGTGGATGGAGAGAGAGAGAGGGAGACCAAAGAAAATATGGATGGATTGTGTGAGAAGTGATATGGAAGACAGAGGAGTTAGCGATAGCGTGACGAGTGACAGGACAGAATGGAAGAAAAAAACATATTGCGCCGACCCCAAATAAAACGGGACAAGGGCAGGAAGATGATGACTAGGTACTCTCACGCGGTTTCACCCGCTGTTCGGCTCCATTTGATCGTAGCGTGATGTTGTATAGCCTATAGCACTCAGGAACATTGTAGCTATCTATCAGTGAAAGAATTTTGGCAATCCGACCAGCGGTTCCAAAAATTATACCCTACATACAAACTTACAAAACTTTATAATATTAGGAGTTACGAGTGCGTTGCCGATCTTTTGAGGATTACGAATTTGGAGATTTAGGGATTGGGGGAAAGGAAGGATTGAGCCTCCGGTAACCTTACTCACACGGCGAAACACAAAGCTGTGGTTGTTTCACGCCGGTTTTCTGTGAGGCCGTAGTATCACTCCGGTCGAGCCGACCCATTCGTACTGAAGCTTGGCTTTCCCACACTTTGCCAGCCAGCAAGAGATCTGTCTGCTTATTTATCCCCCTATAAGGCAATGTGTAAATTTTTGAATATAATGTAATATATTTGGTTGTACAGCGGGCAACCACGGTCAGATCACGGCCCGCCTGAACACGGCGGTGGAGTCGGTGCTGACGACGCCGCGCGGCCTGCTGCCGCACGAGGTGACGGCGTCCTCGCTCGTCAAGGTCGACATGCAGGGCGCCGTGCAGGACCAGGGCACCACCAACTTCCCCGTCAACGTCGATGGTGAGACACCCTCATTTAGTCCTTAGGACTTATAGTCTTTCTCAGTCTTCGGGAGTGCTAGGAGGATTAGAATTTAACTTAGAAAGGGGAGAAGTGAAGACAAATATTAGTTTTGGGAAAAAAAGTAACGATGGGGAGTTCCTTTCTCGTTTTTCTCCATTCGAATCTACAATTTCAAACGAGCACCTAGCTTCACTGACGTACAGACTGACAGACTACTATTCTATTTTGACGTTTCAAAAGTACCTATTTATGGTTTAGTTGGAATAAATGTATTTGGTTTTTGACTTTTTTGATTTTCTTTTTGAATGTTTGGCGTTAATTAATTTAATGATATTGATCAATTTTATTACACAAATGGTTGCTGAGTTCTTGAACGATTAATTATATTATTTGTAAGTTTGAAAATGTATTTCGTATTTTTATTTAAATTATAAATCGATACATTTGTTTGTTTTATCATGCATAAAACATAGTGCATCGTATTTATGTATAAGATATTATTTTTTTGTTATTATTGTAATAAAATGATTTAGATTATGATTAGGTAAGATTAACTTCACTAGAGGACAGACGGATAGACTGACACTTATAAAGTTAAACCTTATGATATCTTTTTTGCTTGACGTTCAAAAGTGCGTTTTGTGGTCTACTTGAAATAAAGAATTTCATTTGATTATATTCATTGTCATCAGTTACAAAGTTTAAAGATATAAAGTGCCAGTCTGCGGTTATACCTCTAGCGAAGCTATTTAATCATTTCAAATTTTAGATTCCAATAGAAAACAAGAGCAAGACACTTTATAATCTCTTCAACTCTCCAATCAGTTTTGCAATTTCTTTCTTTGTTACATTTAGTCGGATAAGTATCTCATCATCGTCAGTCTAAAGTGTCTACTCCTAAGTAAAGTGTGCTTTCACTTGGGTTTAGATGAATTAATGCTCAAGCCTTTTCCGTGTGAGAGAATGAGGAGCCTGATGGCTGATGATGTGATAATAAATATGAGGCTGATGCCCCCCCCCCCAGGTTTCTCAGTGCATGCATGCGTGCACGCGGCGCGTCCGGACGTGCGGTGCGTGCTGCACGTGCGGGCCCCCGCGGCGCTGGCCGTGTCCAGCACGCGGCGCGGCCTGCTGCCGCTCAGCCACGAGGCCGCCCTGCTCGGGGACGTCGCCTACCACTCCGTCCCGCCCGGCGTACTCGACAACGCCGAGAAGGACAAGCTCGTCCGCGCCCTCGGACCCCACGCCAAGCTCCTCGTCCTCAGCGGCGCCGGAGCGCTCTGCTGCGGCGCTACCCTCGAGGAGGCCTTCCATCATGCGAGGAACCTGGCTGCCGCCTGCGAGGTCCAGCTCAGGCTCGCGTCTCTGCCCCTCGATGAGCTCACGCTGCTAGATGAGGACACTCGTAGACAGGTATTGTTTTTGAATTATTTATTTCAAACCAGAAACCCATACATAAAAGTGTTTTTGTATAGAAAACATTCGTTAATATTTTATCTATTACTAGCGGCCCGCCCCCGCTTCGCACGGGTCCAACTATCTCGCTATCAAAGGGTCACTTTTTCCCAATTTTCCCCTCTACTTTTCTTATATTTTCTTTGATAAGAATCTTTTCCTGACAATAACAAACACAACAAAAAAAGAATTAGCAAAATTGGTCCAGGCGTTGTTGACTTATGCGCTCACCAACACATTTTGCGATCCATTTTTATATATAAGAAGATTGACATGAACATCAAAACACATATATGTCACATATATGTCACATATATGTACTTACCAAGCGAAAGTGTGTAAGTACGGATGAATGTTTGTTACTCTCTCACGTAAACACTACTGAACGGATCTGAATGTAATTTGGCACACAGATAGATTGTAGTAGTTTTAAAGATTAAAACATACATAGGGATATAGGGACAGAGAAAGCGACTGTTTTGTAGTATGTGGGTCGATTTCAAATTTGGGGCCAAAAAAGTGTGAATTGCATGATATTTCAAAAATATTAAAAAAATATATGTTTATATATCTAGGTGCATTCATTAGTTAAAAAAACACATGCTAATCAAACAAACCTTTAATTTCTTCCAATAACAGGGAAAATACACATTTTTGAGTGACACAAATGAGCAATATAATTTCTCTAATGATATTTTGTGATTTTCTAATGAGATCTCTGGTAACACTAATGAAAATTAATAAATAATCAACAAAACATAAAATATTTGTCATTAACATTATTAATAGTAGGTAGGGTAGTAACATTATTGCAGTGAAGGTGGATGTGCCGGTCACCGTACTACAGATATTAATTATTTTAAACTTAATTCCAAAACAATATCTTATTCAACTAAGCTAATCAATGGTATACATTTCTGATTTCAGTCTTCAAGATTGGTTAACGCTACTCCTTTTTCATTGCGTGTACAATAACAATATCCATATTATTAATAGCTTCTTCATTAATTAATCTGATAAGGGATCGTCATCATCATCTTCACATTTTTTTAAAAAATCAAGGAATTCTTTTTCGTGATCTGTCGCTTTTGTATAATTATTTATAAAACATTTATTGGCCCAGGAGTGTCGAATACTGCGGAGACTTGAAGTTGATGGTGTGCTGTCATGTAACATTGGATCATCGGTATTAGCATAACGAATGGTAACATCACTAAGTACCTTAATTCTTTTGTTTTCCAAGATGACCTTTACATTTTCCATTGTAGATCCAATTGGAGTATTATATATCTTAAAAAATCTCATATGTTTGCCATGTTTACAAGCGACACTTATACATTCGAAACAGCTCTGTTTTCTAAATTCTAGATAAGCAGAATCAGCTGCCCAAATGACCTGTAAGGAAAATATATGTATTGTTATTACATTGTATATGGTAACATCAGTATATTTTTTATTTGTTGTATAAAATATACCTGATGAACTGTCATAGTCCCCTTGAAAGTGGCAATATCTTTAGGCAACATTAATTCCCTTAATTTAATTTCGTGCTCTTGAATAATACCCATTTCTACGTTTTTTATATTTCTTCGAATAATGTTAACAAAGGCATCAAAGTCTCCGACATCCTGATGACACTTTAATTCATAATCGGCAGTCCTTTTGATTACTGCTCCAATGCCATCAGGAGCACCCTTGCCGTGCCCAGCTTCTTGATAATTCCACGTGACGAGATTTAGATCTGGGAAGTCATTCCTTAATTGAGTTAATATATAAAATATATATTTATTTCTGTACTGGCTTGTGGGACTATCTGTTAAAATGTGGATGCGATTAATTTGTGATGATCTGTTAAACACAAATTTAATTAAATAATTTAGATGAGCCCACACTGCCGCTGCATCATGACGGGTACATTCACTGGCTGTGCAAACAGAATAGGATTGAGTAGCATTGGAATCATTTTTTAAATAAACCACTGCTGTATGAAGTGAGACTTGACCACGGCTGCCACCAAAATGCATGCTTTGTACTTCCTCCGAATATTTATAAGAATAATTTTCCGAAAAATCCATATGAACCAAGGCTTCGTTAGTAGTTAGAGATTCTTTTAAACATTTAATAGTAGCATACTGGTTGACAATGTTACTCGTGTGGGACAAAAAATTTGGCAGCATATTTTCCAGTTCAATTATCAGGTTACGAGGATCAGATCTCTTTGTTTTCTTCTTGATTATTTTTATTTCTTTCGTGTCAACTTTTTTGGTGTCTCTTTCCCATACCATGTACTGTATTTCTTTATCGTTTCGGAATTCTTTATAAGGTACTGTTTTATTTTTACATGAAGCGCATTTGCGATTAAGACAATCTAGCCTGTATTTATCACAACAGATTTCCTTTATCAAATTATGACTATCTTTTACATGAAGAATATTATTCTTATGAAGAGCCGCTATTAATAAGTTAGAATTTGTGTGCAACAAGCAGGCACACGTATCACGGTCGTCAGTCGGAAGAGAGACCCAAAATGGTCTGAGTCTTGTAAAAGTCGTGTAACTAATTTTAATGTTAGTATTTTCAGCCAAAAATTTCTTGTGTAAGTTTTTTATAGAATCTAAAAGATATCTGACTTGTTTAACGATTCCATGTTTCTTTTTATATTGTTTCTTGCCTGGAGTAATGCGACTGTTAATGTCGTCTTCGTAAAACTTTTCTACTAATTTTTGAATGTTGATGTTATTACGTGCATTCTTCTTAAATCGTTCTCGAAGATGAACTTTCCGAAGGTCAGTAGCAACCTTAAATTTTTTAAACTTCTCTTTATCAATTAACTTAGTGATAACGCGTTTGTCTTTCCTGTTTGCAGTTTTTGCAAATTTCTGTGTTATTTCAGCACTTAGAAGTCTATCAAATAATTGCTTCTTGTCTTCATTTTTTGTTTTTTCTGCTTCATTACTTATTTCACCTGTTAGTGTAGATATTTTTCTTTTTAAATAATTTAACCTGAACCTGTACCTATTTAATAATAATATATAATTTCGTTTCTCTTTTTCGTGCTGTATTTTCATTGTTTTGATTTTTTTTTATTAGTTTTTGTTCACGCATACTTATTTTGGGTTTTATTTCTTGGTTTTCTATATTTAAAGGATCTGTATTCATGTTAACATTTTCAATATCACAACTTTCTTCAGTTACTGCAACGTTCTCTATAATTCTTTGGCTTACTTTCTTTCTATAAAACTTTTTGGAACTCTCTTTCCATTTTCGTCTTTGAATTCTTTGCTCGCGTGGGCTCATTTCGTTAATACTTTTAATTTTTTTATTCTCCTTCGCTTTTAAGTAATATTGTCTTTTTTTTTCTTGCTCAGCGGCATGTAACTCAGGATTGTTTTTAATAGTTTGATATTTTTGTCTTCTAGCTATTCTACGCCTCTCTAATTCTTCCTCACTTTTTTGTTTTTTTTGGTTTTGCCATTATTTAATACTTAATCTGAAAGCAAACAAAAAAATCATTAGTGTGACTTTCCATATAATTCGTGTGACTCGTGAATCGACACAAATGAAAGTGACACGAATGAGATTTTTGGAAGTAATTCGAATTTATTTTGTAAATAGAACGTTCTAGAATATACCGTACATTGGAAACAAAATATCCTCTAAATGGGTTGTTAAACAGCCAAATCAAAAACAAAAAACACATTTAACTTTGCACAATATGTGACAAAACACTAATGATATAAATTTGTTACCGAAGTCAAAATCTTACCTGAAATTTGGAATTTCTCTTAAAATAACGCCACACACAACTGACGAGCACGCGCGTACGGTCACGACTGAGCACACGGGACGCGCGCGGGGTAAAGGGCGGGGTAAATCAGGGAAGAATTCTATTTACTGATGCATTTTAATACGGTCACACAAATGATACTTTAAAAACCAACAGTTTTAGAAAGCTAAAAAAAACATATTTTTTAATACCCAACATTCGTTTTAATATCTAATTATTCATCTTTAAAGTGTATACAGAAAAATACCACAATAAAATTAAAATTTCCTTGACGCGTTATTTCGTTTTTTAGAGAGATTTTAAAAAAATAAGACTTTGGAGCATTAACACAAATGAGAAATAGGTACTAGTTTTGGATATGTCTTTTTAATTTACAATCATAAAAGATTCGTTGTAACTGGCGTTTGAACGTCTCATAAGACTACATGATTTAAAATAATTAAAGTTACGATAAATTCTACATCATGAGAAATAAATGAAATTATATGCTTTTGGCCCCAAATTTGAAATCGACCCATGTATATATATACAGGATAAGCCGCTGGCTGAAGTTAGTATTGCAATTTCAATTTTCCTGATTTATATATTTTAATATAAATAGTAGAAGCAATGCTATACCCCAGTTCCGGCTTTTAGAAGAAAATGGAAGTGAAGGGGCTTACCCAGTAAGAGAGTGATACACTCTCTCGCTGCATCCCGTGCTGGAGAAATCACAATGACATAGTGATTCTTCCCCCACATAAAATATAATATAAAATGATCGTATCACAGTTTTCGTTGCCATACTCCTCCGAAACGACTTGACCGATTTTGATGAATTTTTTTGTGCTTATCATCCCCCTAAATGTTAGGGGGTATGTTATAAAAACCCCTAATTTGTTTTATTTTTACACAAAATTTTTAATTTCTACATTTATGATACATCATACAAAAATCGAAACGAAACGATCAACCCTTTTTTTAATGGATTTTGTAAATAAAAATAATGTATTATTATTTCTCTATATATTATAAATTTTACTATAAAAACAACTATGCAGTACATATGATTGTTTTACAATCTTTACCAACACTCAAGCATCTCATATTATAACAGATTTTGCAAAAGTGTATATTGTAGACAATTATTACGTGAGTAAGCCGAAAACATAATAATTAATTTAGAATGTCTTACGAAAGTTATTATAAAATACTAGCTACTCTCGCGCGGTTTCACCCGCTGCTCAGCTACATTTGATCGTAGCGTGATGTTTTATAGCCTATAGTCTATCAGTGAAAGAATTTTGACAATCCGTTCAGCGGTTCCAAAGATTAAACCCTACAAACAAACTTACAAATTGTACCTCTTTATAATATTAGTATAGATTTTACTTTAAAAACAACCACAACATAATTGAATACATTTGATTGTTTAACAATCTTTACCAACACTCAAGCATCTTATAATAATATTAAAAACTTGTAATAGCTTTTGCAAAAGTGTATATTCTAGATAATTTTTTTCTTCTATAAAAATACCAATTTGTTTATGTATTCCCGTCCGTAGATATACGAGGCGTCCCGCAAGCCTCCGTCGGACTCGAGCAAGTGGCGCGTGGGCGGCGAGGAGTTCGAGGCGCTCATGCGGATGCTGGACAACGCCGGCTTCCGCACCGGGTACATCTACAGGCATCCGCTCATCAAGGTATACACAAACATATACAGGGTGTAAAAAGACACTAAACGAAGCCGAAAGCCACGTATTCTACCCATTATTTGGATCATTTTTTTCTTCAAGACCATAGATGGGACTCCACGGGTTCTCGAGATATTGAAAGTCAAAGATGCATTTTTAATATTTTTTTATTTTACAGAATTGTTTTGTTGTTGCGAAGTAAAACGTCGACCTACGTACTTATCACAGCGTTTTAATGCTAAGCTGTGAACCTACGCACACAATGACACGAAGCCCGCTTGCTTTACATTGCGCGCAATAAAATTATTATTTTTTTTGATACCTAAAAATAAAAGTCGTTTCCCAGTGATAATTTTAGCGTAAAGCTACTTAGTTAGAACTGGAGTATGCGTAGTTAACGGCTTCGTTAAGTGTCTTTTTACACCCTGTATACGCGTCTCATACTATTTGCTATTCAAAAATAAGAAATTAGGTTAGGTTAGGTCACCGGTTTCTCATGAATGAGAGTTCGAAACCTGACATGTACCAATGTGACTTTTTCTAAGTTATATGTCTAAGTTATTTTAAAATTGCTAGAGTGCAATTGTATTTTCGACCCCTGACTGTACATTCTATGATGATTAAAAATTAAACACCACTGATATACGGTGAAGGAAAACATCGTGAGGAAACCTGGACTTACGAGGGGCGTTCAATGTATTCTCGGTATCGGGGTGATTTGCTAATAATGTGGGTAATCTAATTATCTCATTTACTAATGACACTATCTGAGGGTATAAATATAAAATTTCACTTATTTACGTTCATTAGTTTTCTAATTATCTGCAGTGAAAGACGATCAGAATGACTGACGCTACAATGATTAAGAAAATCGAGCATCGCGCTGTTATAAAGTTCCTCACTAAGCAGGGAAAAAGTCAAAATACCATTCACGAAGAGATGGTTGCTGTTTACCAAGACTCTGCTCCGTCGTTATCCACCGTTCAAAAGTGGTCAAGTGAATTTAAAAGAGGCAGAGAAAGCATTGAAGACGACCCTCGCTCGGGTGGGCCCGTAAGCGCCCTCACTGAAGAAAATGTTAAAAAAGTGGAGAAATTGGTACTTGAAGATACCAGAATAAAAATCGGGATGTTAGCAGAGATGATTAACCTATCTGTGGGTACCATACATGCAATCCTTCATGACCATCTTAATCTCTCAAAGGTCAGTGCAAGATGGGTGCCGAGAATGCTCACCGCGCCTCAGAAACAAGTGCGAGTCGAGTGCTGTAAGGAGTTTTTAGAGCTCTGTGGAGAAGATCCGTCGAGTATTTTCGACCGGCTGGTTACTGGAGATGAGACGTGGGTTCATCACTATGACCCTGAGAGTAAACAGGAGTCCATGCAGTGGGTGAAAAAGGGTGCACAGCCTCCGAAGAAGTTCAAAGTCACCCCTTCAGCCGGAAAAATAATGGCTACGGTCTTTTGGGATTCTAAAGGTATTTTATTAATAGAATACACTAAAAAAGGTGAAAGCATCACAGCAGCATCATACGCAACCACTTTGCGTAATTTAAGGGAAGCAATTAAAGAAAAGAGGCGAGGAAAACTCACAGCGGGGGTGTTGCTGCTTCATGACAACGCGCCGGTTCACACGGCCCGCGTGGCGAAGGCTGCTGTACGGGACTGTGGCTTCGAAGAAATTAATCATCCTCCGTACAGTCCAGACTTGGCCCCCAGTGATTACTACCTATTCCCGAATTTGAAGAAAGATCTTCGTGGAAAGCGATTTTTCGACGATGATGAACTGAAGGTAGCAATTAATACCCATTTTGAGGAGAAGCCAGAAGAATATTTTTTACAAGGCTTAAAGAAGCTAATTCCTCGATCTAACAAATGTGTTGAGGGTCTAGGGGACTACATTGAAAAATAGAATTTTTCCAAAATTTTCCGAGTTTTCTTTCATGCCTATACCGAGAATACATTGAACGCCCCTCGTATAATGTCTGCTTATAACCTTCTCCGTGTGAGAAGAGGCGTTTACTCAGCAGTGAGCACTGATGATGAGGATGATGACCAATCTTTTCAATAAACTAAAGTATTTAATAATAAAAAGAGTCTCGTCGTAATATACAAAAATCAAAATGAAGCCGGCATTTCCTACTATGACTACTCTGAGAATTAATGCCGAAACAAATTCAAAGGTATTGTATATTAGCTAAAAAATCAAGTGGCATGGTCAGTTAACATTTTTAACAGCACGGTTGGCACGGTGGTTGAGCAACTGGTTGCCGCGCAACGTGTCGTGAGTTTGATTCCCGTGCGGAACAACTCTGTCTGATCCACAAATTGTTGTTCCGTGAGTCTGGGTGTGATGTGTATGTGACATTGTAAGTTTGTTAAACGCAGCCACGACACAGGAGAAAATCCTAGTTAGGAGCAACGTATTTAAAATATAAAAAGAACCCGAGGTTTTTAGGTTCCATATTATTATTATCTAGATTGCGTAGAATTCAGTATGAAATGTATTAATGTTTATATTTTGTGTGTTCAGAACGACGTTCCCCGGCCCAAGAATGACGTGGAGGTACCTCCGGCGGTGTCCTCGCTCGGATACTTGCTCGAGGAGGAGGAACTCTACAAGCAAGGGTAAGGAAGACTTGCAGTAACTAAAATATTGCACATTTAAGAGCCATGCTTCGGTACGAATGGGTCGGCTCGACTGGAGTGATATCACGGCTTCATAGAAAACCGGCGTGAAACAACCACAGCTTTGTGTTTCGCCGTGTCAGTGAGGTTACCGGAGGCCTAATAACTCTCATTTTATTGAGATTTGGTTATTGCTGTTTGTGTTATAGAAAAAATTGTTGTAATTTAGCACAATGATCGGTTCCTTGGATATGTCCGTCGTTCAAAATACCACCTTGTATCGAAGGTTTTTGAGTATATTCTCATGTTTTCAGTTATAACCCAATTGAAAATAACCCCTGTAACCACAAGCTTCTTATATTTTTTTACTATATTCACAGATTGTGGAAGAAAGGTCAAGGCAAGACGGGTGAGCGTACTCGCTGGCTGAACTCGCCCAACGTGTACCAGAAGGTCGAAGTGCTCGAGACGGGCACCTCCGACCCGAAGAAGATCACCAAGGTAGAATATCTAAAGATTGAGGCCGAGTAGACGGGTAGACCGGTAGACCGGTAGACGAGAAGACCAGTAGACCGTACTTTGTAGTCGCTTAGAATGAGCCAAAATGATTAAAAACCAAAGAAAAGAAAGTCAAGAAAGAGAAAGAAACTCGGATACTCTTTTTCAATTATTTTCATAATTTTAGTTAAAAACGCAAAAAATAACCTTTCGTGCATATAAATAAGGCATATAATTCATTCAAAACCTTATTCTAAGCGGCTCAAATGCGTCTACTCGTCTTCTAGGGAGAGATCCATGTTTGGTTGCCATCGGTACTAAATATTAGCGGCGTATAGGCTTACTGGAATTTTTACGAGTTAAAAATACCAGTCTAAGATCAAATTTGGCGTTGAAAACATCTCAGGAAGTTTCAAAATCGTCTGAAAGAGACGGAGTTATTCCCCGTCTATGACCATTGACGGGATATGGCGTGAAAACATCTCAGAATTGAAATTTTAAAATTGCGTGGAAGAGACGGAGTTATTCTCTGTCTCCCTCTGAAGGCTTTGATTTTTGAGGGAAATATGTCTATACCAAAATTATTTATAGGTTTTATTTAACTTCAGCAAGAAATTGTCAACTTTCTTATGTAGTGAAGGAACTGTTTTATATGTTGTCTGATTTAGTTACTGATAGCTTATCTGATAGATATTTGAGGCATTTCGTGGCGCCACGGCCTTACAGTACATAGGCGTTGTGTCACGCCGCGTGACGTAAATATAGGCCCGATCCTCTCAAGGCCGCCCACGCACTCGTAACACCTCTGTTGTTGGGGGTGTCGATGGGCGGCGCTGATTGCTTACCATCAAGTAATCTGTCAGCACGTTCGTCGACCTATTACATTAAAACATATAGAGGCATTTCGTGATACCACGGCCTCACAATACACTGGCTTTGTGTCACGCCGCGTGACAACTATAGAGGCCCGATCCTCTCAAAGCCGACCTCGCACTCTTAACTCTTCTGGCGTTGCGGGTGTCCATGGGCGGCGCTGATTGCTTACCATCAGGTAATCCGTCTGCTCGTTAAGTCGGATATTTCTAAGTCACTCAATTAGATCCAAAGATGTCTTAGATGAGATCTGAAGTTTACACCAGCTTTGTGAAAAGGCTTGTCAACGCTAAAATTAACTAATCTCCTGTTAAATCTCTTGTCAAGTAATCTGATTGTTGTTGATAATTCAGTCAACCAATCACATCACTTGACAAGAGATTAAATTGATTTTAACATTGATCGGCCTTTCGGAAACCGGGGGTTAGTCATCTCATCATATCCGTCAGTTAGATCAACAGTAACTCTATCAGACATTATAAAACAGGCCTTTTAATATTTCTTAATAATAATAAATGGTAGTGTTTATATCAATATAATCCACATATTTATCTACTACATAGTTGGAAGGCATATAAAACTAACAAATAATGAATCCATCCTTTAATTATAATAACGCCGATTACAAAAATTATCGCCAAAAAACGCTGTACGTCGAATAATCAAAACAATTAATAATTAGATTTAGTTTTCCAAAAGTTATTACTTAGTAACATATGAACAACTTTACTTTCTGCAGAGTTTTGGTTTAAAAACAATCCTATGTCCTTTCTCGAGTTCCAAACTATGTCTGTACCAAATTTCACAGAAATCGGTTCAGTAGTTTAAGTGTGAAGAAAGGACAGACAGAGTTACTTTCGCATTTATAATATTAGTTTGTATTTTTATCTTCGAAAAATATGTTTTACCAACTCACCTAAATGTTTGACGAGGTGACTCGTCTCGTTTCAAGACACAATGATTATAAGCTCCGGTCGTCACTGGAAAATAGTCGTGAACCCTCGAAAAGTTACAAATAAGATTTGATGTTGTTCATATGTCACATATAATAACTTGATATATAAAATAATTTAATATAACAACATGCATATAGAGTATATTATTATAGATTTATATTATTTATACTTAGTTTAGTCAATTTCGCAAAAAAATTGTTCGTGCAATGACTTTGATCAGAAAATTTTAAGTACCTAATAATGCTTCCAATGACTATTCGCGAAATAGAACGAGGCAAGACGAATAATCTCAATTCGTTAATCCCCAAGAGACCACTGGATATCCTTTGTGACGTCATAGACATGTTGCGTTTTTCTAAAATCCTAAGCGAACACCGGTGTCCTCTCTCATTCACTTTATTATCACCACAAGTATAATACTTGAAGATTAAATGAAAGAAGATTAAATCAAGTCGTCTGATTGGTTGACTGAATTATCAACAACCAATCAGATGACTTGACAAGAGATTTGACACCTAGTTAGTTGATTTTAACATTGATCGGGCTTTCGGAAAGCGAGCATTAGAGTCACTTTGGCTTCATCCAACTTTACCTCGCCTAGGGCAAAAGTCAAATTTTAATCATTTATTTCAAATTAACCACAATACAATCATTCGGAACGTCAAACAAAAGAAATGAAATGTATATTAGACGAAAACTTTATATGTGTCAGTCTGTCGGTCAGTCCTCTAGTGAAGCTATTTGCTCGTTCCAAAGTGTAAATTCCTATGGAGGAGAACGAGCAAGAAACTCCATCGTTACTCAGTCAGTTCAGGCCTGAATTTGGTCATGAATTAGCTCCTAGTGAAGTACCTTAGATTTCAGTTAATTTCCGTGAAGGGATTTCGCGAGTACTGTATTTGAGTCAGGAAGCATGCAATTGTTTTACTCGCCGCCATAAGCTAAGGCGACGTCACGCATACCAAATGAGTTAATAAAACTTGGATTTGTGTATGATTCGACCATTTCCCTATAATTGGGTAGTTTCCTAGGTCAAAAATAAATGAATTCGACGTCTCAATACAATAAAATATTGATAAATAACTATACTTTTATTCGTCGATCGATCGATACGCTAAGTTTTACCTCTGAGTTTGTTTCGGCATTTCTTCTCAGAGTAGTCAGATAGGAAATGCCGGCTTCATCTAGTTTTTCACATATAATTTGACGTGTAAAAGTGCCGTTTTAAGGCCTATTTGCAAAAATAAATTCATTGTTTCATTGTTTCATTGTTTCATTTAGATATTTTTGAGAATTATTGAGAAATAAGTAAGCTATTTGACGCAAAAATACTACGACGTCAAACTCGGTTTTTAATACAAATTTCATAGAAAAGTATAGTTTTTGACATTTGGTTAAAAGTAAATTTGACTAGTTGGAAACTACCGTATTATACGAAACGAATGAATAGTTATCTAAAGAACGCCCTTGTTTGAGGATGTTGACAATGTGTGAATCAAACTATTTTGCGAAATCGATTAAGCTAAGTAAATATGTTTATGAGTAAAAATTATATTTATAAAAATGTTTATGATGAGAATCACAATAATTTTAGTCACAAGGTTTTTTTTAGTATCGTTGGTTTTTTATAGAATATGTACTGATTGTATTGTTTAGTCGATCTTCGAAGTTTCATTTTTATTCAAACAGGAAAGATGTGAGGTAATAATACCTATACACGTTTCTTTGTAATACTTATTTGAATTATTTTTGTCATAATATGTATTTTAAAATACACTTCTTGTTGTGCGTAATAGAACTGGAAACGTCCGAAAATAGATTTTTAGACCTTTTATTAAACGAGGTTTTTTATATTGGTGTTAATAGGGGCAGATTTTTCAATAGTCAGATAAATGTTATCTGAGGAATAAAATTGTTGCTGTCACTGTCTTATACAAACATTGTGACGCGACAGCATCGTAATTATTCCCCAGGTAACTTTTATCTGACCATTGAAAAATCAGTCCACAGTAATTGTATTTTTTATTTATGGGAACGCTCATATGCTTTTCTAGAAGAAAATAGGTAGGTTGTTGACAATGATCAGTCATTACATATTCTATAAAAAAATAACGATTTATTATATTTTATACTTGTGTCCTTCACGATATCTCAGTGAGGACCTGACATCTCATTTTTCTAGTACATTCCAGATTTATTTTATAATATTTTCTATTTATATTTTTTTTGGGTTTTTTAACGGGACGGTGGCTTTTGCATATTTCTTTTTTTTTTCAAGGTTTTTTCTATATTTTTAATCGTTGCTATTTATATTCACAGTAATATAATGTTTAAAAAATAGTCTACATATAGAAATTAAGGTTCTGTGCTAATTTTTAGGTCACTTTTTTCGTTAAATTTCGCGCTCAAAATGGCTCAAAAATTCCTCCTTTTTTTTCTATAATATTTTGTTAAAAAAAGTGCTATCATTGATTTTTTCTTTCGAATCTAAATCAAATTATTTTAATATATTACTTACGACGTTTTTTTGTATAAATTGCTTGAAGCTACTGTGTGTAAGATTTTAGATTTTTTTTTTGACTTCAGTCCTGATTTTTTTAGCAAAAACTTTTTTAGAGATTTTGGATTTTTATTTCGCGCGTGTTATATATTTTTTTAAAGGGTTGCTACTTGATATTTATGGGAGTTTTTAAATTAAGTTTTTGCTACATCGGGACTGGGCTGTCTTAGCTTCTTTATAATAACAATTGTGCTTCTTTAGATATGTTTAAACAAATTAAATAATTTAAAAAAATAAAAAAACTTAACAACGTTTTTTGCTTCACTCACATTATTATATGAAATGCTTTTGATTGGAATTTTTGCGCGTTTTTTTCAACTTACGAGTTTTTTTTTCATACTTGTTTTTGTTGTTTTTTTCGTTTTTCTTTTGTAACTAATACAATAATATTTTGCAGTGGGTGGATGCTAACAACGAAGAGGTAATTTCGACTCTATTTTTTTTAATTTAAAAAGAACTCTATAATATTATTTATTTTTAATTTTTTGACTTGATTCTATGACTTGCTGTGTGTGTGTGACGAGTTAGGAGATATTTTCTTAGAGATAAGGTTTTTTTAATTCGACTCTTAGATTTTGTTTTAGAATTTGTGTTATAATTATGATGATATTCAAATGAGTTTTCTCTATAAATTATAGCCGAGACATCATTGTCCAAAATTACAAAATGTTTTGAATTTGACAAAAAATCGCCAAAAAAATTTATAAGTCAAGATTTTTACATACTTAATCTGTATTAACTATTATTACTACATCGAATGTTAACGTTCATTTTCAATAAAAAAATAATTGTTTGCATTTTTTTATATCAGCGACACCTTAGCTATTTATTCTGTATAAAATCAAGAGTAAGTAATTTTAAAATCTCGTCAACACGCAAACGTCATAAGAATTGAGTCAATCACCTACTTCTTTCTCTTCTTCACATAATTTCTAAGCTTTTTCTAACTTTTCGGGCGTTTTGAATATTCTGGGTACTACCAAAGTCTAAATTACCTTCAGAATTATTATTAATATCACCGCAAACTATATTGAGACAATCGACAGCATTTCATACTACCCTGGTAATTAGTAATAAACATCGAGTTTGTACAGTGTTTTAAGGTCAAAAAATTGGTAGGAATGTTGCCACTTGTGAAAAAATAAATTCCTTCCTTCTCCCCGCACGACATCTTGTATCTCCTTTTTCCTGCATCCGTGCTGTTTTAGTGCACATGGTCAATGAAATACCTGGGCCACGAATCCCATTTTTTGTGTTTTTTTAATGCTGTGTTATGTATTTCATAGTTACGAAAATCGTTTTTTTTAATTTTCATCTTACTTTTTTAGTAGCTTGCCCCCTCTTTTTTTTCGTGTATGTCAAGTAAGGAATGGTTCGTTAGTCAATACAAGCTTTGCATGCGGTTTCGTCTGTATGTCTGCTTATGCCCGTTTTGCGTATAATCTGTACTGTACACGCTCGATGTTCCACCAGGATTTGTTGAGAGAAAATTTTGAGCCATTTTTTTATAATTTTTTCCTATTTTTATTTTCTTCTTCTTCGCACAAAACTTTTTTTTCTATATTTATTTTTATATATAAATGCCGCCTCTTTTCGCCCTCTACTAACCCTCCTTTTAAAGCGAAAATCAATTAATATTTCGTCCGAAACGAAATATTTTTTGATTTTCGCCAAACAAACATGCTGGCAACATTTTTACTAATTTTTCTTTTTCTCTCTTTGTTTCCTATCACGATTGGTGACCCGGCTACGGACGGAAACTACACGAAAACACTTTACAAATTACATGAAATGAAAATAATGGATTTTTTACACGAATCAATGAAATCAAAATGGAAAAAATATATAAAAAAAATTATGACCACATTGGATTTGGTTTCAAATGAATGATAATGAAACTACGACAAAAAATACTATAAACGATGAATAACAAATCTACAAAAAAAAACAATTGTTTTTTTTTACCATAACAAAAATTATGGGGATTTTTCAAACGAACCCATTTTGTGGATCATCTACAATGTCTGGATGGATCGTGTGGTTCAACATAAATATTCGATATATCGGTCTGGTGGGTTCCTCATACCCAGTGGGTGCAAGACGGTTCCCCGGCGCACTCCAGCACTCCAGTCAAGATCGACACGCTGCAGTTTGTGCCCAAGAATACGAATCCCAAGGAGTTCAAGGCGTTGCAGCAACAGGTACGTTTACTTTTCAGTACCTAAAGTCCGGTCGCGGAGCAGGAAGAAATTCGTACAATGACCTCTTTACCTACTGACAGTGGTCACAAACATTTTTGTATAAAGTGCAGTTTATAATATTTGAAGGAGAAAAAAAAATACTAGCTTATTAAATAAATTATTTCTTTATTGTTAATTTTAATAACAAAAGAGAACTAACAAATAACAACAAACTAAGATAACTGAGATTACTGTCCGAAAACTGAGCGATCTCTAACGCATCCCGAGATGGAATGTCGTTCGTTAAAAAATTATGTATGAATTATGTCAAGTAAGCCATGTCATGACTCAAGGCCAACCAAAAACCACAACCACAAACAAACAAAAACAGACCTTACAGTAGTAGGCAATGATGTATAAAACTATAGATACGTTGTCCGCGCTCTAAAATGACAACATGAAATGAAGGCAATTGACCACATCGCGCTTAGTTACGCACCAACCTGCCGCTCGACGCTACGTTTGTTTTTAATTTATATCGTGTGTAAACCTGTTTGAAACATAAAGAAAGCATGTCGTCGTGTGTGTTCAGACGATGTACAAATTATACTCCAAAAGTTAAAGACAAAAATGTGTCATTTCATGCGTAAGTTCACCAAACAACCTATTTTTATTTTATTTTTTTCGACGCCGGCGCCCGCCATCTTATGGCGGCCGGCGCATGAAGGTATAGTCACGTGACGTCGGCATAACTGAAGATGTATATTTATCTCCCTCTAGCAAAGGCATTCCACTATACGATGTCATATTTTCTTTCCCTTTCTTTACTCGTAGAAGTAGTTATCTAGTATTTTCGCCGTTTTTAAGCGCCGCGATGTTGGTTCATGACGTGTCTATATATAATACGTCATTGGTAGTAGGTAAAAGGTTCACAATCCCTGAGTGCCGCGGTCATTGGATTTGTGCGAGCGAGACGCATCATATTTACGCGAGAGTGACAGAGACAGGTAATAACAGGCCATTGTACGAATTTCTTCCTGCTCCGTGACCGGACTTTACTATATTTTTCGCCACTACGCTAAGTGGATAAGAATGATATGTCATTTTTAAAGTGGATGTGGTCGTAGTGGCCGGATGTTAAGGAGCCCGCTTCTCATGCATTAGGGTGTGTGTTCGAAACCTGGCAAGTACCAATGTGACTTTTCCGAGTTATATGTACTTTCTATGATTATAAGAAACCACTGACATGTGTAATTAGGTATGACCAGATGTTTCATGATATGAATGATGTGATAATCGGTTTGGGATCTGGTAATTTTGGCGTTGGCTATATCGAAAATTGTCGCGGGTTCGATTCCCGTATAGAGATATAAAAGTTTGATCTACAAATTGTTGGTTTCTACTCGCAAACACGAAAGAAAATCATAGTCTAAGACAAAGTTTACAAAACAAAGGGGAGAGAAAAAAGGTGGCTTTAGTGAAAAAAAAAAACATTAACTATAGAGCAAGATCTATGCGATTGTTAATTTTCTATACATTTCATAGTCTGAAAATAAATTCAGTGATTTGACAAAGAAGCACTGAATTAAAAAAAAACGATTTAATATGGCTTATAAAATCTGACTATATCTAATATCTTTGAGTTGAATTTTATTATATTATTGAGACCATAAAAGCTGACACATTCCTACAACTACCACCCTCCTCCCCCCAGATTAAGGAGAACCGTCGCGCGGACAAGATAAGCGCGGGCCCCCAGTCGCACATCCTCGAGGGGGTCACGTGGGACGAGGCCAGCAAACTCATCGGGGAGGACGCCGTCAACACCCACACCGGGGACCATGTCGTGAGTCACAATATATTACTAGCTAGTTGTTATAACAGTACCAGTGTAGGGGAGCCATGCTTCGGCACGAATGAGTGATACACGGCCTCACAGAAAACCGGCGTGAAACAACCACAGCGTTGTGTTTCGCCGTGGGGGTGATGTTACCGGAGGCTCAATCCCCCCTTCCCTTATCCCTCCACAATCCTTAAGTATCCGCAGCCCTTATCCCCAAAAGGGGATTAGGGATTGGCCTAATCCCAAAAGGTCACAACGCACTTGTAGTAACTCCTCTGGTGTTGCGAGTGTCCATGGGCGACACCAATTACTTACCATCAGGTAATCCGCCTGCTCGTTGGGTGTAGTAGTTATACGCCGGCTATCTTTGGGCCTTGGTATCACTCCAGTCGAACAGGCCCATTCTACCACACATCATATATGGGCATTCTCTTAATCTTTATATATATAATAGCTACTCTCGCACGGTTCACCCGCTGCTCAGCTCCATTTAATCGTAGCGTGATGTTTTATAGCCTGTAGCACTCTGGAACCTTGTATCTATCTATCAGTGAAAGAATTTTGGCAATTCGGCCAGCGGTTCCAAAGATTACCCCCTACATACAAACTTACAAATTTTATCTCTTTATAATTAATATTAGTATAGATTCTGCTGTACGTGTGTATGTCATACGTCATTGAACTCCTCCTTAACGGCTTGACCGATTTATATGATGAACTTTTCTGTTTGCGTTTAAGTGACGCCCTGGGTGGTTTAGCTTCACAAATCAACCCAGCGTCTAATGATTTCGCTGAAATTTGATTTGTAAGGGTTTTCGGGGTGGATCCGCTAGTAATTGTATATAATTTGTGGTGTCGCAGCAAGTGCTGATGGGCGCGGCGTCGAAGGGTATAATCCAGCGCGGGTACCAGCACAACGCGGCCGTGTACAGCGCGCCGTACGCGCGGAACCCGTTCGACCACGTCACCGACACCGACATCGACGAGTACCGCCGCACCGTCGAGAGGAAGCAACGCTCCGACTGTACGTATACACGTCTATAGTATAAAACAAAGTCGCTTTCTCTGTCCCTTTACTTACATGTATGTTTCAATCTTTTAAACTAGTCAACGGATTTTGATTCGGTTTGTTTAATAGATAGAGTGATTGAAGAGGAAGGTTTTAGTTTAGTGTGTAATTTACTATCTGAATAACCTTCCTCTTATTGAAAACTAGCTACTCTCGCGTGGTTTCACCAGCTGCTTGCTCCATTTAATCGTGGCGTGATGTTTTATAGCCTATAGGTAGTATAGCCCACAGGAACATTGTAGCTATCTATCATTGGAAGAATTTTGCTTCATCAAGCAAAATTCTTTGTAAGTCAACCAAAGCCCCAGCGGCTGGGTGGGTGAAATTGTATGTTTGTAACCGCACTCACGACATAGGAGAAAATCATAGTGTGGGGCAAAGTTTCTTAAAAAAAAATGGCAATCCAACCAACAGTTCCAAACATTACCCCCTTCATACAAAGTTCCAAATTTTACCTCTTTATAATATTATATTGATATATTGATATTTTGAATAAACGACTTACTAACGTGAATTTACTGAAAAAACTTAAAGTCCCACTGTGAGTTAAAACTCGAAGAGCTTTTCTCAGTAAATTCACGTGAGAAGGTCGCTAGTTTCAATAAATATAGGTATAGTATGTCTCACTGTAATTACTATTCAAAACCTTCCTCTTCAAACACTTTATCTATTGAAAACCGTATCAAAGTCCGTCGCGTAGTTTTAGTAGTAGTTCGTAATAAAGAATAATAAATTCAAATCGAATGAAGCTAGTTATTAATAAGTGAAATTCACTCTTGGGACTAAATTATGGTAAATAGTTGCCCGACTATCGACCCACTAGTTTCCCAACTGTTCATTAGTAGTTTGGTATTTTGTTTCATATTAATAAATTTCCATTGTGTTGCAGATGACACGGACTTGTCAGAGTCGGAGGCGATCAGCGCGGCGCAGATCACGTCGCCGGCCAGCGCGCCCTCCGAGACCGAGGAGGAGTCTCGTGACGGTAAATATTACACAAGATCACTTATCTATCTATAGTTCAAAGTGACGCAATTCGATTTTGGAGACTACAGATGTCGCTAAAATTGTCGTAGTAGTTCTGTTTTTCTATACTGATACCACGGCCTCACAGAAAACCGACGAGTAATGACGGCAACGCACTTCCAATTTTATGTGATAGGTAAACAAACGGGCAGGCTGATGATTATCAATTGGCGCCGCCCATGGACACTTGAGGATTTACGAGTGCGTTGCCAGTCTTTTGGGGCTTAGATTTAGAAATAAGGGAGGGATGGGGGAATAATGGGGCCTCCGTAACCTCACTCACGCTGTGAAACACAACATGGTTGTTTTTTGCCCGCCGGTTTTCTGTGAGACTGTGGTATCACTTTAGTCGTGGTTAAGCTTGGCTCTCCAACAATTACCCATCCGGGAACGTTGTGATCTTAAAAGATTTTGTAATAATAAGAAAATTATGATATTTTTCCAGAACACCGCGTACTGAGAATAGAGACGAAACAGGCGCCTGTACGCAGCCAACCAGAAGTTGTACTCAGCGATGGTAAGTACCAACCATCGGACGACTAGTCGCCATACAGTTGCGCAACTAGAACTAAGCAGTTCGGTAGAAAAGAAAGCTTTGTAGTTGGGCAACCATCGGCCAGCTAGTTGTGCAACTGTTGCTCTACAAAGTTGCCTGTTGAATAGTAGTGTAGTATGCAAGTGATTGCGATTGGGATGTTAATACTTTGAGTAGTGATTGTTATTTGGATTTTTATAACTTTGGTGATTATTCATACATGGGGATTGTTAAATGGGTGTATGGTGATGTCAAAGCTGGTTGTATTTTTGTACCTTTGTTATTTCAATTAGAAACTTACGCTTTGATTTTCTAGTGGTATCTTGATTATTTTATTTTTCTTTAAAAAAACGTTGCCCCACACTAGGATTTCTCCTGTGTCGTGGGTGCGTTTACAAACATACAATTTCACATACACATCACACCCAGACCCGGAACAACAATTCGTGGATCACACAAGGATTGTTCCGTGCGGAAATTGATCTCCCGACACGTTGCGCGGCAGCCAGTTGCCCAGCCACCGCGCCAACCATGCAATCAATGGCATGCTCAAACCTTCTCCGTGTGAGAAGAGGCTTCTGCTCAGCAGTGGACACTTGTAGGCTGATTATGAGGCTGTCTTAAGTCTTTGTAACCACAAGACAGTAGTGGCGTTATAATAGTTTTTTACAATAAAGTATATGTATACCAGCTTTGATATAACCATCTTATAATAATAATTGTGCACTTGATACCTTGTCAGATTTAAAAACAAAATCAAGTTGACAATTATGTTTTCTTGTATGGAGTATGAAAATTTTCAAATCATTCTTTCTTAGTTAATCTGAATCTTAATGAGGATGGAGAATTCTTTGAAAGCACGATGTTTTTCTCTTTCCCAGTTTATTTTAGTTATTGTAAGGATTGGTGTATTTGTTTGATTGACAATAGAATAATCTATAATAAAGGTTCGTTACATGGGACACAAAATTACTCGCGAATAAGTGAGGTTATATTTTTGATATTTCTTCGAGGGAGGACCGGTGTTATGTTAAACTTTCATATCCATAATGATACTATTCTATTTCGTACAAGTTTCTGTCAGCATCTTTGCCCGCAGTACTCGGGTAAAAAGTAGCCTATGCTATTCCAGACTATAATCTATGTCTGAGCCAAATGTCATTAAGTTCTCCCAAGTGTACAACGTGGGTGTCTTCAAGGCCTGAGTGAATAAGTTGCTTATGGGAAGGCATGCTCCATCGTAGGTCGCATCATCGCGCGGAGAGAGTAACATACATCCATCCATACTTATAAAGTACAAGCTTTTGCCTGCGACTCCGTTCGCGTGGAATAGTGTCTTCCTGCTGTTTTTTGCTATAAAAACTATCCCTATGTCTTTTCTCGAGTTCCAAACTATATCTGTACCAAATTTCACAGAAATCCGTTCAGTAGTTTAGGCGTGGAGAAAAAACAGTCAGACATTTATAATATTAGTATAGATAATATAGACGGATAGATGTATGTTATGAATGGATATATGTTAAGTTTATACTACATGGCGATCTCCAACATTAAAGAAAACCCCGGTTATTAGTTATTCCATTTTGTTGATAAAGATGATGATAGACAGACAAACACGCCAATCCTTACATTATAATATAGTCTCTACTCTATCTTACATACAGGCATGGTAACCTTACCTAGTCCAATATACATATATATACCTACATAGAATGTTTGCATGTGTATGTGGATGTAAAAATTCCGTACCCCCTTCTAGTGGACACCACCGATTTCTTGGCTGCCGAGCGAGCCCACGCCGATCGGACGAAAGGTCAGTGACAAGTAGATTGATAATTGTATATCTATAATATTACCTTAATAATTTTGTGGAAGATTTTGTATTGATAGTTTTAGGATACCTCCGTAATGGTTATTCTCAATATCTTTCTGAGATTCGGTTTGTTTTGCTACTAAGAAGATTAGTTTGAATTGATAATCTTTTTTTAAAAGTCAATTAATAAGGAATTATTATCCGTTATGTGTACTACTAGATATAGAAAAACTTATCCTTCTGCCAATTAAATCATTCGGCACGAATGACCGGAGTTATACCACGGCTTCACAGAAAACCGGCGTGAAACAACCACAGCGTTGTGTTTTGCCGTGTGAGTGAGGTTACCGGAGGCCCAATCCGTCTTTAAATACCTTATAACCCACAAGAGGCCAGCAACGCACTTGTAGTAACTCCTTTGGTTTTACTAGCGTCCATGGGTGGCGCTGATTACTTACCATCTGGTAATCCGACTACTCGTTTGCTAACCAATATTAAAAACAAAAATTGTTCAAGTAGTGATGTCAAAATTAATGTCCTCTAATTTTTAATTAATTTCATACAAAATCTTCCACAAATTGTATTAACATATCGCATGCATGTAGAAAGCTGGTAACACTTGCAACTAATATCTATCTATTTCTGCTAATATCTCTACACTAATTTGTTTTAAATTGTTGGTCAACTGTCGCGCAACTGTTGCGCAACTAATCTATCAACTTGTTCTTTATTGTGATTTAGTTTTTGTAGTTCATAATATTATTGTTTCTTTCTGTTTTTGTTTTATGTTTATTTTTTTTCATTCTTTAGCTGTGTATAAAATATAACTATTCCTAAGTAATAGATTATATTCCTTCATAGGTTATTTTAATAGGGCAACGCTTTCGTGTACTATGTTCATTTAAAGTTAATAAACCTACATATAGGATAATATATGTCGTTCTATATAAGTAGATCCGCCCCGGGATCCGAACCTATTGTCGGACGATGAGGTGTTTTACGAATCGCCCGTACCACCGGCGAGCTCGCCGGAACAACGCGTCGTTATCAGAGGTATGATGATTGAAGGATTGATTAAGTATGGGAGAGAGTTGATTGATGAATGTGTCTTGTGAAAATAACGACTAGCGTGAATTAACTAAGAAAAGCTCTACTAGTTTCTACCATCGTAACACCAGGGGCCCAAATCTACTATTTTCAAAGTGTTGTCATTCCTACAACGATTCCATTGTCATTTTGCTAAAAGTTCGTAATCTGTTAATTCAAAATGGCTGATCATTGGTGTTCGGCGATGTCGTAATAGAATTATAGTACGAGATGTCTTGTGACGAATTATAAACAATAACTGCACATTAATATTCTAAACGTAAATCATTGAATAAAGGGACTGACATTTTTTTATTAATTTACCGCATTATGTCAAATATTTATTTGTCATTATGTACGAGATTACCGTTCTTAAGAATTATTTCAATGCAGTGGCATTGGTTGATCATTGGAAAGTCATAATGACGCTATCGTGTTAGTAGATTACCAAAACTTGTGAAAATCAACAATTTTGAAACCAATGATCTATTATTCTGACACTATTGTAATAGCAGACTCGAGGCCCAGACAGTCGGCAAAACGTCATCGCTTCATGGTGGATACCCCACATACACGCTCGAAGCGGTTCGACTCCAGTTTTATAATCAGAACCGCTAAGGAGTGGAATTCTTTGCCGGAGGCTGTGTTCCCCGAAGGGTATAACGTGGGTGTCTTCAAGGCCCGAGTGAATAGGTTGCTCATAGGTAGGCGTGCTGCATCGTAGGTCGCGTCTAGCACCAATCGTGATAGTGGCCAAATGACTGCCAATTTCGAAACAAAAATGAAAAGGTTCAAGTTCAACAACGGGGCTCTTTTTCATGAGCAGAGTGCGCGTTGCTGTTAATTCATGACTAAGTCGTTATTATCATTAAATTTTGTATGTCTGTGATATTTTTTAATTGAAAAAAAGTGTTAATTGTAAGGAAGCGTAAGTGGATATGTATGTGTTTAAATAAAATAAAGTCGTGATATTTGCATTGTTTCGTTATTTGAGATTTGCTGGATGGATTTACATCATAGGCATGTCCAATAATGTACCGCGGTATCTGCCTGAAGCAGGAAAAGGAACAGGGGGTTTTTGGTCAGTAAGAGTCTGACACTCCCTTTCGCCTCGTCCAGGGCGATAAGAAATGTTTGATGATTGTTCCTCGCTCAAAAAAGCGGTTAAGCAATAAAGAACCGTCTTAGAATTCTCATATGAATGGTCATTTGTGTGCGAACTTTGCTTGCGTGATGTAGACTTACAGTAGCGCCATCTGTTAGCATTTTATTGTACTTGTTATAGCGAGTGTATCCAAGCAACCATAATGAGGAACTAATCCAATTAATTTAAATTTATGGGTAAATCTGTCCAGCAATTCTTAATTTCAGTCTAAATAATGTAACTAACACGACTATATTTTACATTTCGATTGATAAAATGAATGAAAGAATGAATGTATTAATGAATGGATGAGTTAATAAAAGATTCAATGAAGTAAGGAATAAGCGATTGAGTGATGGATTGCAACCTCTATACTTGCTACCAGCGGCAGCGAGGCAGCCAACGGTTCTATCGGATGACGAGGTATTCACATCACCCCCCAAGCCTGTCGTGGTGCGCTCCCAGCACTACACCACGCCGCAACCAGTGCCCACTCAACCCAGTCAGCCCAGTCAGCCCAGTCAACCCGCTGTCAGAGGTTAGGGTCCCAACCTGAGATATGGGACCATTCTCATCCATTCCAATTGGATTGGGATTGTCCCAGTCAATTTTTAGATGGTTTTGAGAGGATTCGGATTGTCCTGGTCGTTTGAAGAGAGAAGGGAGGAGTGTGGAAGATTGGTGTTTGTGTGTTTATTTTTGTGACATTGTGATTGGTTGAACACTGCCAGTACTGTGACTTTTATCCTTACATAAAGAATGGTTAAAGTATGTTATCCAACTCCAAATTCGCTGTCTTCAGAAATAACCTCCTCTTACTTCTTGAGTATAAATCCGATCTCAATGCTATAACTGTTTAGCGGGGCTACTGCAATAAGGTACCGTGGCCTTGGCCTAAAGCAGGAGAAGGAATGGTGGGAGGGGTTTAGTCAGTCTGTAAGAGTCTGACACTGCCTCTCGCCTTACCATGGGCGATTATACAAGGAAGTCACCTGATGATTTTCTCCTTTAAAAAAAAGCTTGTATTAAACTTAAACAGAAATAATAACTTGTTTTGGGGATTAATCTTATTATATTTTAATTTATTGTTACCATGTTTCTTCCTCTCTCCTAACTTGTCTGTGCCCGACCGGGTCCATATTGATCTTACTTTTGTTATACCTCCCTTGTAATACATATCAATGATGGAGTCAAAAAATATGTATGCTCCATTAAAAGCAGTATGTTGTGTTTAACCAATCACAGTGTTTCGCTAGACGGTCCATTCTTCGATCATCAAATCATTATTGATCATTCCAAAGCTATTTACTTTGTCGCCCGATCATCAGTTGTTTCCATGTAATCATCAGGCAGTCATCATTGCTATGGTTTATCCGTCTGTCCGATAATTGTGATAATTGTAGGATTTTGCTGAAGGAAATTGGTTGGTTTTATAAATGGTTTTTGGCGTCATATTTTATAAATACCACTAAGAAAAACTACACAAACAAACATAAATCTTGTATTTTAGTTTACTATATTTTACTGTATATGTTAGGCCTTATAGTGATATCTAACTGTCTATGATATAGCTGTCTCTCTTTCTCTTAAATACATACGTATGTAGAAGTTGAATGTAGCAGATCACTAGTCTCAATCGATCGTTGATAGAAGACATACGGTACTTTTTCAACCATGACGCTCCCCACCCCCGTTACAGGTGATATAGAAGAGAAAGAAGCTCTCTCAGCTAGCAAGCGATCAAAACACGAATACTCCCGAAGTACCAACTTCGACAATATAGTCAAAACGTACGATGCTCCTCGCAGGGGCTCTAAATGTAAGGTTAGCCTCACTGATCGCTTAGGACACACGACCCACGACCACGGTAACGAGAGCTCTCGCTCTAGTCTTTACTCCATCCCCTCCATAGAGTGGGATGGACGTTGCAGGTCAGAATCTGGCTTCCGCACCAGATCTCTACCCAGACATAGAACCAATAAACTCTTCAGAACACAATCCCACAGCGGCTTCATCAACGCGTACATGAGAGACCCTGAACCAGTCCATTATCATGTACCAAGATGCCGATCCTGTGGCGCTACTAATGTTTCTTACGCCTTCGAACTTAATAAAGAAGATAAGGAAAAGAAAGTTAAAAACCACGGCTCTCTATATTTCTCCGTTGATAATCTACCGCAAAAGTGTGCCGACGAAGCTTTTAAAGAGCCACAATTCGTAAAAGTTAAAGAAAAGATCATATCCGTCAATAAAGTTGAGAAAAAAGATGTAGAGTTCGTTGAAAGTCAAGAATTCAATGAAGATAATTACATAGGCGATATAGGTAATAGTTTCTCTTCGGAAAACCAAACTGTTATCGAAAAATCTGAGGCTAAAGAAGAAACTGTCATAGTTAGTGAAAATACGGTTCAAATTAATACGCAAAACAATGTTAGAGAAGACGATAAGTTCAGGAAGGATGTTGGTGACGATGACGTTTTAGTCGAGGATATCAATAAGACTTTGGAATCCATTGAAGGCGATTACCATAGTTTCACAGACTTGGAGGATTCCTACGAGAGCCCCGTTAAAGAGCTAATTGAAAAAGATATCAGGGACTACTCCGTACCCATAGACTTCTACTGCGAAGACTATAATAAAACCACGAATATAAACGATAAGAAATCACCAAAGAAAGCCAAGAATGTTCTCGAACCAATTTTGGAGGAATCGAAAAGTTCATATGGAGATGACTCAAATGCATCGCAGGGTGATAAAAAAGAAGTATTAGGTAATTTAGTCACGGATATAGTAGACACAGCTGTGACAGCAAGCCAGTTGAAACTGGAAATAACTAGTAATGCGTCTGAGAAAGTTACTACAGAGGTTCTTGTAGCTGAATGTACGAGCAGACAAGAATGCTACATAGTAAACGAAGAAGACTCTGACGTCACAGCTAATGACGTAGAATGCTACACAACTACCATAGTACAGACAGCTATAGACAAATATGAAAAAGATACAGAACAAGATATCATAGATTGTGTATACGACAACTTATTCGAAATATTGACAACGGATAATGACTCTGATACTATAGAAGTTAAGAGACAAAATTCTCTAGCAAGCACACTTAGCTCTAACGAACGAGTCAGCATTGATACCACAGCAGAGTTTGAGAAGTATGAAATGGTAGCAGATATTATATCAACAATCATTAATCGGATTGAGTTTGTAGATATTGTTCTAAAAGTCGAAGTGGAACATAATGTCAGTATTGTAAATGATATGCTTGTTGGTGATATTGACGAGTCTTTCTCCATCGCCAAGATAATTGAAGATATGGAGCAAAATATCTGTCTTAACGAGACTGTTCTGACAGAAACGAGTGATACAGATACAGGGGTAGCACATAAAGTCATAGAAGGAATTCTTTACTATATATTCGATAGAGCAATGTTTATTAATATAGAAAAACACAAAGCCAGCAAAAAGCCACCGAAAAGAGTTATCACTGTTGCTGATTTTGAAGATATTTTGTTCACATCAAAACCTATATGGTTTAACTCCGATATAAACGAAGAAATTCCAGTTGAAGAGAAACACAGCGATGAAAGAGATTTCAATACTATTAAAGATTTCTTTAATGCTAAATGTCTTGCTGATTCTAATGAACACAATGATGAAATTAAGAAAGATTTGGTACAAAAAGAAACTAACGTTTCCAAACACACAGACCGTGATATAGATATTATTTCGAATGTAGTTAAAAATACGGCTGAAAGTCCTACGGATATCAATAAAAGTGTTATACAGGAGCAAATTGATGCAGTTGATGCGAATGAAAAAAGTAAAGTTAACTTTACCAATGCTTTGGTTACTAATATTGAAGAATGTAATAAAAATATGAATTATTGTAAAGATGTAGTATTGTATCAAGATTTTAAACCTAACCTTACTTACATTATAAATAGGGCTACAGAACTGGATTCTACTAACGTTAATTTAGATGATGCACAAATAGATATTACGGGAAACCTAACTGATGTATCAAAAACGGTCGATACGGAAAATGTACTAAATGAGTCATTTATAGAAACCAGTGGTATGAACAATGCCTTTCACGAGGACTTTAATCACTCAGAGGATCCTACTATCTCCTCTCATACAGAAGAATTCTTTGCTACTCCTGAAATTGACCTCACTTCAGAAATAAAAGGAAATATTAGCCTTGAAACGGATACTTACACCATCGAAGTAGATAAAACGAATAATACATCTCATGAAGAATATTTCTCTAGTGTTAACGAAGAATTTAAAGATATTTCCAGCCAAGCTGAAGAATTCGCTAGCTTTATTGCCAAGTCTTCTACAGACACAGAATTATTCCTAAGTCCTATAAGAGATTCTTCAAACGAAGACGCCTTCTGTCCAGAATATCGCGATATATCGATCAATAAAGCGAATGATTCAAATGAAAATTCAAGGAAGCGCAAATACTCAGCGTCCAAAGACGCCATTAGCTCGTCTCCTAACAGGAAGACTACGAAACGATTCGAACTCACAGAATCCCCGATCAAAGATTCTCCTCGACACGTAACTAGACGTCCAACAGACATGATTTCTCCGTTCGCTAAAAGAACGAACGTCTTAGCGATGTCTCAAACTGAACATTCAGGTGGCGTCAAATACTGGCTCTCGTTCGATGAAAATCTCAAATTAGATACAGAAAAACCATCTATACGTACTAAAAAAAGCATCGATGATACGCTCCCAAGCTTCATATCGATAGATCTAGACGAAAATATAGATAATAAGAATGATTACTTTAATAAAACTAGGAATACGAAAACGAAGAGATCGAGCGTTTTGTTGCACGAGTTTCATGAAAATGATGTAGCTTTCCCATCGCCTAGTACTAGTCATATAGAGTTTGAAACTCAGACAGTCAGAGGATTAGTTGATGATCCCGAAATAGAGTGTAACGAGCCACAGAAAAAACTGCTCTATGAGTTACATAGTAGGCCGTCCAAACGACTCTACTCCAGCTGGCCTCCATTCGAAAACACATTATTCTACCGAATCATATCCAAATTTCGAATGTCGGAAAGTTTCGATCCCAACGATTTAGAGGATCCCAACTTCGATAATAGTATTTAGTTGCTCGATATCGATACTTTTAATGATGTGTTTGTGGACGTAAAGTATAATTTATGGATATAGTGTTTGTTAAAAGGGATAGTTCTCGTCGGTGGGTATAGGTGTTCCCAAATATAATTTGCACAGATATATGAAACAGGTATCGTTGTTTTGTGTGAAAAGACAGGTTTGATTGAAAACCATATACATTTATTGAAAGCTAGCATGCAAAGGCCCGGCTTAGCATGGATGCAATGCTGATAGTAAATTTCTCCACTATTTAATGGATGTTATTACACACATAAACCCTTCTCTTCAATCACTCTGTCTATAAAAAACCGCATCAAAATCCGTTACGTAGTTTTAAAGATTTAAGCGTACATAGGGCTATAGGGACAGAGAAAGCGACTTTGTTTTATACTATGTAGACATACCGTCTTATTCACGTTTGGTTACTGAGAAAAGTTCTATTAGTTAGTTTCAGGTTAAAGTTAGACTTTTTTATTAATGAGCAGTCAGCCTTCCAAAAACCATTTCTGTGCCTTTGTGGATGTGGATAACTGTGCAGATTATACATTGAAAACAGTATAGATTGCTGTTGTGAAACCGGTACGTATAAAAAGGGTCTATATTCAGCAGGCAATGTATTCGATACTTATTCAATATTGGTTCTGAAAAACAAATATTGTGAAAAAGAGATAGATAGTTTAACCTCTCTTTTTAATGTAAGTTTTTATAGAAGTATGTATTTTTACAACCTATGTATGTTTGTAAGTTGTTTTTTAAATGTTTTTTATTTAATATAAGTGCTTGTATAGGCGATGGTTTTCAGATTCAGTCTATCCCGTTAGTGGTCGGTCGTTTAGATTTTTAATTTTGGAATTTCAAAAATGTTTTTTTTTTTGTGTATGCGGTTTTAAAAGTTACAGGTACAAAGAATAAAGTATAGATTTTTTATGTAACAAATTCGATAGTTTGATATTGCATGATCCTCATAGAATTCCAACTTGGTCATTTTCGAAAATAACATTATTTTTACTATTATTTTATGTTATTTATAATTGATTCTTAATATTCCTGAATAAGAACTATAAATTCGTCGTTTTGAAAGTAAAAAAAAACATCATGTTTCGTAAAAAAAATATATTGATAACTCGTAGTTGATAGTCTAATGAAGTGTCACTTTTCAAGTAGTATTTCTGTAAACTAATAAATAAAATGTGTGTGATTGTTATATGTTTACTCCCCTAACATGTGTTTTGTTTGCTATTAAAGTGTACGCGCTATATTCATGCTGTTTCAGTGTATATAGAACCTTCACTAACTCACTGTACTGTAGTATCGATATTCGATATAATATCGATATTAGGGCAACACTAGTGAAGAAATTCAATGAAGTTTGCGATCTTGAACTTAAGATTTGGTATTATGAATTTAAGGGTATTCAAGCCGGAGGCCTAATCCTTACCCTACCCCAATCCCTACCCGTTCCCAAAATCTCCAAATCCCTAATCCCCAAAAGAGGTAACGCACTCATAACTCCTCCGTCGTTGCGGGTGTCCATAAAATTGGGTTTGGGTTATTATATTAAACTTCCAAAAAACTAATAATGTTAAGCGAATATTGATACTACAGTTATAATAACATTATAATATTTCGCTCGATGGACGAATTCTATTCTTTTTTTTTACTATTACAAGAGGTCTTTATGTTTAGTATGGTTGAGGTGGAATTAACTCGATATTACCTAATTTATCTCTGAACTTAATTCTTTTCAATTCAGTTTTCTTTGTGTTTTGGGGTACTATCTGTATGTTAAATGTTTTTTTTTGGTGCCTTTTACAATATTTCTGTTGCGATTTTTTTCAATAAAAGTTTTTTGCAAAGATCTTTTCTTGGACACCAAAATTTTAGAAACAAGATCTAATTTATTATACATTAAAACTTCGGTAGTAACACGGGTTTGTATGGTCTGGTGTTTTGCAATAGACTCAGACTATATCCAACGTGCATAAGTAATAAATGTATCTTTGCAAAATGCTTTGCTTCAAGCACAAAAGCATAACTATTTGTGTGCTGTTCTAACACCGCTTTGCATGGCACGGCACTAGCTGCTATCACGTGGTTTCGGGAGCGACGGTTCCTGGTACTAACACACGTTGGTAAGTGAGCACTTTCTAACTATTAAACGAGCATTTTTTGTGACGAGCATACTTTGTAACGAGCATTTTTTGTGACTAGCACACTTTGTTAAGAGCACTTTTTAACGAGCATTATTTGAATTGTTTCTTTTTTGCATGGGGATGTTTATTTTACTGTTATAAGTATTGAATATGAAATAATATTAAGATTACTTATATTGCTTATACTTACGATTTTTGGACGGTGATCAAAATTATAAAATACATGAATTGGGATTACAATGCGTTGGGTTCAATTCCCAACTTTTGATTTCTCTCAATGATATTAAATGTTAACACCACATTATACTTAGTGGTCTATTAAAGTGACTGTCTAGTTAAAAATTAAGTTATCCATAATTCATCACTGAAATAATAGTCTTCACTTTCTCTGCGGCCTAACCGTGAACCCAAGCTTATGTTATGTTGTCATACATACCTTATACAATAATGACCTATCCTACCTTTCGTGATGTATGTTATATTAATTATTGTTGTCCATTACGTTACAGGAGAGCACACACTGAACGGGGACCATTCTGACGCGCACCAGAGCACATTCTCGCATAGCAGTAAAGAGGTAAGCAGACTAGTATATCATTTTCTTTGACCAAACTGTACTGGGTACTCCCTATCCCCCTACTTGCGGGAGAAATCAGTCAATCAAATCACGCTGCTCATTAATAAGAATCCCGTTGTGAGTTTATTAGAAAGTAAGGATTGTCAATTGATTCACGTACGCGTGCGTAAGTCGTTGTTCTCAGTAATCAATGGATGATGCCAATACCGAGTGTTTTCAAAAAGGTTCTTCCAGAAGTAAGCTAAAATAGTCAAATTAAATCTAATCAAACTCTTCATTTCAAGTAGACCATAACAGCCACTTTTGAACGTCAAGAAAAAAATTAATAAATATATAAAGTATATATTCTTAATATTATTAAATATTATAGTATACAATACTAAATGTTATTGTTGATTTATGTCAATAGACTCCCTGTCATGGGACTTTTATAAATGATAAATAATGAATGAAATATGATTAAAAGCCACGACTTCATGTAGTAGACCTACTCTTAAAGAATCCACCATATCCCAAATAAATATATAACACATTTTAAAACCGAATAACATCTCCAGGGCTCCCCCTCAAAGGAGGTGTCAACCGAGGACTCTCCGAAGAAGGACAAGAAGAAGAAGAAGGGGCTCCGGACGCCTTCCTTCCTCAAGAAGAAGAAAGAAAAGAAGAAGTCCAGCACGCCACAACCCGCCTAGAGGTAATTTTATAAACTTTTATCTTTAGTATAAATTTCGATCTGGAGTCATGACCCTTGCCAACATCTATACTAATACATAATAATATATAAAGTGGTAAATTTTATAATTTGTGACTTTGTATGTTGAGGGTAATCTTTGGTACCGCCGTGAGTTTGTATCTTTGAATTGAATTTCCAATGCATCCACAATGTTTCTGAGTGCTATAGGTAAAACATCATGCTACGATTTATAAGAGCCGATCAGTGAGTGTAGCTATCGTCTATAAATAAAAAAAAATATAATATTTGTTCCAGGTAATCCCACAGATGATCACTGCCATCTCGCTTTCAGTACTTGTAATGTTTTTTGTAATAATTGTAAGGTCAGGTCGGTCAGCTGTCAGCTTATACAGCATGGAGCGGTGGGCTGTACATATACTCTTGTGGAAATAGAACATGCTGTATACGAGGTGGGTTCGTTCTTTTAAACTTTGTTAAACCACTAAAAAGATACGAAAAAAGATATTTCACGACAGTTTGAGTAACTCACGACACTTGGGTTCTAAGACTCACGACACTTGGGTTCTAAGACTCACGACACTTGGGGTCTAAACCCTCACGACAGTTCATGACCCACTCGTGATATTTTTTCGATATTCGCTTAGTTGGTTTTTGTAATGTATAAAACTCTATAAAATGTTTTTTAATTATTATTAATGTAATTTTCTTTATTATAATTGGGCATTGATATAAATTTAGTACGACGAACTCATCTCTAGTTTTTAAGATTTTTTATTGATTTTTGTTAAGAGTCGCTTATAACTCCTCCCCTTTTTAGTACAAGCCTTTCAAAGGGGTGAAGCAAATATTACATCAATTTCGATAAAAAATAATTGTGTTTCCATGGTAACATTGAGTTAGATATAAGAACGAAAATCATGATATTAGATTTGTGTAGTTGCTGAATTAAATTATACTTTATTGCTAAGGTATAGAATTGAGCCTGTTACCATGGCAACGCAGTTGTTTACACCATTACGGCATAAGTCAACAAAAATGAACCCTAAAATATATAATCTTAAGGCATTTTTTCAAATTATAACAAATTTTGAAGGTTTTAAGCGACTTAAAAATCTGTACAATTTTGTTAAAAAGACCCACCCACCGTCGTAGCCGAGGTTAACGCCTTAAGCAGCTGCTACCACACGATAGATGGCGCTCGTAACGCATTGAGCATTTTTTCGGCACGTAATGAGCATTTTTGTGGATTCTGCACTCGGCCCCGTGATTTCGAGCGTGGCTTTGCGAGCATCGAGCGTCGAGCGTACGAGCGTGTTTAGTATAGGTGACGCTATCAAATAGTTCTTTAAAAACGCGTAAATTCTTATAATTTATTTTCCTTTTGACAATACCATTCTCAAGTTCACAAATTTGCCTTGCCAACTTTCTAACGTCATTGAGTTTTCTTTTATTTTTTTTACTATTTTTATCATAGTTTCTGACTAGTAACGGGTGTCAACTGAAAATGCTGGCTTTCAGGCAGCTTCTGAAACCGGCGTTATACTGTAACTGATGCAACATGTCCTTTGAAATAACCTAACATGGATACTTGGTTTTATATTAATTAAGATTATTACGTGGCCTTTGTATTAGAGATTTAATAATTGTAATCATTTTAATCTGTATATCTAGGAGAATTTGTCACACTGACAAAGAAAACCTAAAGGCCAATTGAAAAAAACATTTTTAAAAATTTTTGAACGCAAAATTGCGAGACGGTTCTAAACAATCTGTATCCCGTTTTTGACAATAACATAAAATATATCATGTATTGTAATCTAAAATTAACCAATTTATTAATAGGACAAATTCAGACATAATTATATACAGATAAGTGATAAACTAACAATTAAAAAAGTACAAAACGCGGCAACTATTGCCAGCATTTTCAGTTGGCACTCAAAGCGATGTGGTGCATTGTTTTACAATATTATTTCTAGACAGCATATAATGCTTTCATGTTTATAGAGGGCGCTCTTGTCGATTACCGCTGCTACGCCCGAATACTATACAGACATAAGTTCCGAGATACATTGACTCAAGTTCGCTAGTTAGAATATCGGAGACTTATAATATTATTGTCTTTTCTATAGTAAATGGGCGTAGCAGCGTGTTCGATCTAAAACCCTCGCCATTTGTGCTTTTAAATAATTATAATATCGAAATAGAATATATCTGTCACATAGGATGCTCTGTCATTACTTACTACTGAAGTTATCAACGGTTCGAGTCCGACGCTGCGTATGAGTGACGCCATCTTAATTCCACACTGACATTGACGTTTTGCTGTCAATGTCACTATTGACAGATGAATGATCAAGTAGATGGCGCCACTGTTCCTTTTGTGTCTTATGAAGCTAGTGTCGGTCGTCTACCTCAAAAATGTACATGTTTTAAATCATTTTAGTTGATTTTGCAAGGTGAATTGGATTGTATTTTTAGTTGTGTAAAGTTTATTTTCATTTAATAACTGACAGACCATCCTATAGCGTTGATATTATATTAAATATAAAAACAAAAATATAATATATGTTAGCATTTTATGTAATTATAAGCAGGCTAGCCTACTTGTGTAGTTTTAACTTATTTTTCCTTTTTTTTACTATTTTGGACTTAATATATGTATGCGAGGGTTGTGTGACTTGGTCATTAAGAATTTTATTTTACTGTAATTAAATGTTACGTAATTTTACATGGAAATGTAAGGAATCAATTAACGTATTAAAACTAAACTGCCAATAGGACACTTTGACAATCAATTAATTTTATACGTAATAAAGTTTCTTTTTAATATTTATACTATGACCAAGTTACACGAGCCATTAAAAAACCAGTACATTACATGTTGTTAAAAACATATATTATCTTATTTTTTTTAAATAAACAGAAGAGTATACATTTTTTATTTTCGTAAACCCTTTTTTATGTTCAATTTGACATTACCTAGAGTTCGTCTAGTGTTTTTTAAAATGACAAGTTGCATGTTGTTTTTCAAACGGTTGCCTAGCAACGAGTTACGGAGGGCTCCCGACCAAATCAAGTGAGATTGAAAACATTGAAGTCTTGTGCGAATATAAGATTTCTTTTGTAACTAATTTGGTCTAGAAATTTTAAAGTTTCTCTCGTCTACCGGTAACTCGTTGATAACAATCGCTTAAATAACCAATACTTGGGTGTTAGCTATCAATGATAATCATTTTAACCTATAAACAATACATTTTGACAGTTTCTTTTTTTAGTTTTCATTATATTTTTTTTCCTTTGTACCCGGTCACAAATCTTCGGGCGATTAGATGTAAGGATAGCTTAAAAACGTTATGTTTACGATCTATGTGTATTTTTTATTTCGTAAAAATATATGCTATTTGAAAAAAAAAGTTTATTATGAATTTTTTTGTCTTTTATTTGTTGTATAGCCCTCCACCCGGCACTACCTGTTCCGTACAGTCACGCCCCCCTTTTTTTGTAAGGGGAAAATCATCAAATGACTTACTTCTCCCGCCTAGGTTGAGGCGAGAGGGAGTCAAGAGGGAGGCCGAGGTCGCGGTGCCCTCATTGCGCTTACCCCGCATCCCCGGCTGACCATCAGCCCTATAGGTCCTCACCTGTGTTAGTCTAGTAATTCTATGACCGACTCGCCTCTTGCAGCTAGTATTCTTTTAACTCTATCGAGGTGCCACTGAACACGCCTAGCGTGTCAATGTTTAACTAGATGCAGTGCCGCCGACACGCCTGGCGTGTTCGCGTGCATTTATAGGGCGGCATCGCTATGAACTTCAAAAAAATTGTGGTGGCAGTGAACGTGTTATACATACTCGGTGACAACTCTGATTACCTGATGGTAAGCAATGAGCGCCGCCCATGGACACCCGCAATACCAAAGGAGTTAGGTGTGCTTTGCCGGCCTTTTAAGGATAAGAGTATTGGATATTTAAGGATGGGATAAGGGATTGGGACTCCGGTAACCTACCTAACTCACACGGCGAAACACAACGCTGTGGTTGTTTCACGCCGGTTTTCTGTGAGGCCGTGGTATATCTCGAGCCGACCCATTTGTGTCGAAGCTTGGCTCTTCTACACTAAAAAGCTTGCTTGCATGGACTGGGCGTTGCTAACGCGCTGCCCTAGTACCAATTAATAACAGATTCTTCGAAAATTCGTGGAAGAAGCGGCGTCTTTCCGTTGACCGCGGGACATTTATTGGTGATAACGCGACTTTCACCCGTGGACTACCTGTAGCCAACGAGTGGAGGCCTTGAGAGGCGGTGCCAGGTGGCTTAAATGACGTGTGACCCTTTCTACGCGTCGACCTATGGTCGGCTAAACAGTGGATACGACCTACACAAATTTTGCCTATATATTGGTCTTTCGGCACTAATTGGGAGGGCATCCCGGTAGTCCCCACCTAAGTCAAGCTGGCAGTAAGGCCGTACCATTTATTCTCGAAGTAATTAGGGCCGTTTGCGATACCTCTGGGTTTTACACACTAACTCTTACCGATCAAAGATCTCTTAGATGATGCATCTATCCTGAAGAAAAAAGGTACTCTATAAGAGTCGCCAATGGCTTGTTCTCATATTATTACATTCGCAAAACATTATATTCTGGAATTATTATATTCTCAAAATATTACACAAAGAACAATCACAGTCGCCAATAGACAGTGTGGTGTCTTTTATGACAAAGGTCGATAATCGGATTACCTGATAGTAAGCAATCAACGCCGTCCATGGAAAATCAAAGGAGTTACTACTAGTGCGTTGCGCACCTCGTGTGTTATTAGGGATTAAAGGATAGGGGATTTGAGGATTGAGGATGGAGGGAAAGGTGGGCAACTGATGGTAACTGGGCCTCACTCATGCGGCGATACACAACGGAAGCGTTGCCTCACGCTGGTTTTTGAGGCCGTGGTATCACTCCGGTGGAGCTGACCCATTCCTGCGTATCTATCTAAGCATGGCTCCCCTACACTTCATCATCACCCTATAAGTGACCACTGCTGAGCCAAGGCCTCTTCTCACACGAAGGAGATTTGAGCATTAATCAAACTTATAGAAGTCCAGTTTTCCTTACGATGTTTTCCTTCACCGTTTGTCAGTGGTGTTTATATAATTATAGAAAGTACATATAACTCGGAAAAATCTTACTCACCGGGCCATCATGGCGTTCGAATTACAAGTAGAACAAATAAAAAAGCCAACAAAATGATTACAATGTTTTTATTGTTTTTATCTCAGAATTAATATTGATTAGTCGCGCGGGCACGGGCTGGCTACCGCACAAATAGCCTGGAACGGACCAAAGGAACAATGCACATAACATCACTACACGTATTAACAGGGCTCAGGACAATTATTAAAGGCGCGCCAAGAAGCGCGAATTAGACAATACAAGTCCACTATAGTCGCGAAGGTCGCGTCAACCAACGCACAGAACATATTCTCAAAGCACATATACGGGAGTTGAAAGTTCAACAAACAGTATACGCACCTAAAAACTTCTTTGACATATTTTACGAATATCCAGCAGCAGCGGCAACAGTTCCTATTTAAATTGTTTGCCAGGGACAGTAGTGAGGGTGACTCCTCTTCATAGCACTTCTTTTTCTTCCGACTGAACAGACACCAGGTCACATTCTGTTTGCCCTCGCTGTTCTGGAAATATACATAGTTTTCGACATAAGTTAAGTTGGGTGATATATTTAGAGCGTGAACAATCAATAGACATGGTCTGTAGAATTACTTAGTATATTCGAAATTAAAATTTATCGAGCACAGGGCAAGCAATGGCAAATGAAGCTTGGAGGTCTGCTCATTATTAATCCCACGTTAGGTATTTTCAGTGAAAATTGTCAACAATAACGGAAATAACTCTAAGGGCAGAAATTATCACTACATAGTATAAAACAAAGTCGCATTCTCTGTCCCTATGTATGCAAAAATCTTTAAAATTACGCAACGGATTATGATGCGGTTTTTTTTAAGATACTGATTGAAGAGTAAGGTAATGTATTATAACATCCATTAAATAGTAAAGAAATTTAGTAACAGCATTACTGAATAGTTACTACGTAAGCCGGAGCCAGTCGCTAGTTATAAATATTATTATTTGTTTAAACGATTATACTATTTAAGTACTTACTTTGGACACATTTTGTTCTTTTGTGTGTCTCCCTGGATGCCAGCTTTTAGGATGCTGAAATAAAACAATACTCAGATCATTTTAAAACACTATTCACACCTCGGAACCAGACAGAAATGGTATAAATGTATAAATATTAAAAACTTACGAGTGTATGTGGTACCTTCACCCTCCAAGCTTCAGACGGAAGCTCCATTGCTCCATTGGTCACTACTAGTCCTCATGTGGTTCAATTTATAATTTATAGTTTATCTTTGACACATTTTACAAAAGGTCAAAAATTTGGTACAGTTATTTTGCGCAGGATAATTTTGCAATTTTTCTTCAAAACAACAACTCTATGGCACACAAAATGTCAGTTAAATATTATTTTCTTCTTTTGACTTCTTAAAATTAGCATAGAGTTTGATGTTTTACAACAGACCTCAAGTGTAGAAGTGGAAGGAACCTCTTGGCAAAGATGTAAGTAGGGTATAGTTATCGGTAATCATAAACTGAAGTGTGGGAGAGCCATGATTGGGCACGGATAGGTCGGCTTGACCGGAGTGATACCACGGCCTCACAGAAAACCGGCGTGAAACAACTACAACTTTGTGTTTAGCCGTGTGAGTGAGGTAACAGGACCCAATCCGTCCCCTTCCCCAATCCCTAAATCTCCAAATCCTTAATGCTTAAAAGGTCGGCAATGCACTCGTAGCTCCTTTGGTGTTGCTGGTGTCCATGGAATTCACGTCAGTGCCGAGACATGGCTGCTCTTCCTCAAAGGTTGATGACACCAACACGTCCTACAGTATTATTAGAATAGGTATGTGCGTATTATAACAATCATATTTTTCCTTCCGCTAAACATAACTTCCTATATTATAGAACAAGTGTGTAATGTTGGTGATTACGGTAATTATTAATTATCAAGTGCCCACTGCTGAGCAAAGGCCTCTTCTCATACGGAGAAGGTTAGAGCATTAATCACCACGCTTGCTCAATGCGGGCTGGCGATTTTAAACTTATAATTAGAAATTTATAAATCCAGGTTTCCTCACGATGTTTACCTTCACCGTATGTCAGTGGTGTCTTAATAATCATAGAAAGTATAACTCGAAAAAAGTCACATTGCTACTTGCCAGGTTTCGGACCCAAAACCTTGTGCATGAGAAGCGGGCTTCTTAACCTCCGGGCCACCACCACATTCATAATTTTTTTCAACATAGGTACCTCTAAATAAAATAATAATAGTAATAACATAATAATGAATAATAGTAATGAGGAAGTGGATTAGAGCCACTCAATGAGGAAGTCTGTTGAAAAAAGTATTTAAATTAGTTCATTGTGAAGAATGAAATGAAAACGAAATTGATGGATTGAATCTTTTATCAATAATAATGTTAATACTTTATTATCTTTGGTAGTTTATTGGGTGCGTTTGTGGTCTATTTGTGTTGGTTCATGTGACTGAGAGTCAGCTGCACGATGTGGGACAGTCCGCAGCCGAGCTGGTCAGGGGAGTACTTGTTGAGGGGGACGTGCACGAACAGCGTGACGCCGTGGCCGAGGGATGTGTAGTAGATGTAACTGCAGAGGAACCTGCAACATGAACTTGGCTATAGACACATTGTGTCCTCAACGATCAGGTCTATCAGAGTCCATTCTAAAGACATCCATCCGCGTGAAGACGATTTTTAAGTGTGGGAGATCCATGCTTCGGCTAGACCGGACCCTGCTCCCAATCCCGTAATCCCCGAAACCCTTATCCCCAAAGGGCCGGCAACGCACTCGTAACTCTTCCGTTGGTGCGGGTGTCCATGGGCAGCGCTGATTGCTTACCATCAGATAATACGTCTGCTCGTTTGCTATCCTATCACGTAAAGAGAGGGGAGATGATAATTGTATTCTTCTCCAAAGGTCACCTCCTTGATATGATTATAATCCTTTGCCATCAGTTTGGAGATTGCAATTCTGACCGACAAATTCCAAAAGGCCTGCAACTCCTGTAGTGTTTCGAGTGTCCATAGACGACGCTGATTGCTTACCATCAGGTGAATTTCATCACATTTGCCACTCTGTTGTATTATATGAGTAACCACCAGCTACCGCAGATGGGCCCCACTAGGGCCGAAGTACTGCCGTGGTTGCTGATTTAAGCACGCGATGTGCGCAGTCCAGAAATGGTTTTAAGTCAGTAAGAGTCTGACAAGATACCACGAGGTATGGGAGAAGCCATTTAATAAATATACCCTTTAAAAAAATAGTTAAATAGTACGCACCTGCCCGGGTCATTCGATACTCTAGCCTGAAGAGAGCCTCCGTCCAAATTGAGATCGTTGAAATCCTTGCAAATGCCGTCAACGTCAAGGTTAGTACGGAGTACATCGGGTCCAGTAGTGCTGTTTATACCGCGGGAGGGAGTCCTCCCTTCCACGTCCGAGAGTGTGTAGCCGGATTTGTATGCCTGCGTCTCTAACGTGAAGCAGTCGACTGCATTGGAGACACCTACGTGTATAGTCAGCTGGAAACATGTATAGAGATCCACATCACTACATAGTACAAAAAAAAGTCCCTATGTATGCTTAAATCTTTAACGCAACGAATTTCGATGCAAATTTTTCAATATATGAACTGATTTTAGAATGAAGGTTTATATGTACATCCATTAAATAGTGGACAAATTTAGTATCAGCATTGCACCCGTGCGAAGCCTATGTGGGTCAATAGTCTATACTATCTATATACAGGGTGTAAGGGACAGCCCTCCACAAATTAACAGGGTGCATTCAGCTCCAAATTCTGAATCATATTCCAGTGAAAATTCTTTCAGGAAAATTTTCAATTTTTTTTTCGTTTTTTCAGTTCCTACACCTCTATTTCAATGTGTAATTACATTCTATGTATGAAGAATAACATTAATGTAAATAACACAGCTAAAACAAAAAAATACGCAATGGTTGTGTGAATTCTCTAAAGAACTACGCATGAAATCAGCTGTTCAATTTCTACCTAGCGCGAGTCGTTTGAACTCACCGCACCGCGGTCACGGCGCAGCGGCTCGGCGCCCCACCGCGCCGATCGCCGCGCCGCGCGCCCTAGGTATAATACCTACGATCCCGTCCAACGGACAGAATAGCTGCGTCCCTTTCTATCGCCTCGCCTCCGCGTCTCCCCGTCTCCCCGATTCTTTGCACAATGTTTGCCCGATTGAACCAGTGTTGCCAATTTTTAACTTTTGTTACCTCAGGTAGTAAACGAAAATGTTAGAACTAGCGAAATTTATCTAAAACTTGAGAACTCCTTTGCATTCATAATTACGTTGATGAGATTTTCATTAAACAATTAATGAAAATCTTGTCGCGCACATAAATTGAATAAGAAATAAATAAAGATTAGTCTAGTTTTAATTTTAAAGCATTTACAAATACTACCTAATTTATTAATTGATTGTTCTTTTTAAGCGATTACTGGCTAGTTTTTAAACTACTTACAGATTTTTGCATGGCTTCACAATAGCCATGAATTGATAGTCGAGCCAGAAATTAAACACAATCTCCCTGGAATGGAAGCACAGCTTTCTATCACACTGCACTTTTATTATTCTAAATTAACTAAACAATGAAATTAGAATTAAATTGATTTAATCAATTCATTTCTCTACAAAAAATAACAGAATGATAAATTACGACCATGCATAATTTTTTATTTTTTACCCCGAAATTTTGTAATTTTCGTGTAATATTGGCAACAACAGATTTATGTTTGTGTGTGTCTCATCACATGCAGTCGCCATTGTGCCTTGCTGCGATGTTATTGTTTATGTTCCGCGAGCGTGTGTTGGTACGGATCGCTCGCGCATTCGGCTTAAAAGTTTTGTTATAAGTAGTGTTGTTAAGTTTTATTAGTTATGTAGTGTGTGAAGTGTAGTGAAGTTTTGTTGTAGAAATTGTGCGAAATTACTACCTAGGTACGTTTAACATAATGTGTTGTAGTAGTGTAGGTATCCTGACCGTCGCCATCCATCCATCAGACTCCAGGATAATTACTGGTGACTATCAACGCTTGCTAGAAAACCAGCCCATTGTTCCCAGACAAAAAGGCGCCGGAAGACCAATACCTGCGTGGATTTTGGAATTGGTTCGCTAACGTAACGAGACGCTACCACTTACCAGTGCTTTCCTATTTAAACGTAGTTTAGGTAGGTTTGGACCGCAACCGTGGCCAGCACGATCCCCAGACCTAACCCATTTGGAACCCTTTTTGTGGGGTTACGTAAAAGAAAAAGTGTTTGTGAGTGCGTGTGCAAGTGAGTACGAAATGCGAGACCGCATCACAAATGCTTTCCAGAGCCGGAAACCGGAGCGATTCTAAGGTACCTACGCATTTTTCTTTTTTTATCATTTATCAGTTACCATGTTATGATTGTTAGATTTTTTTTGTAAGTAATGCAGCTATCTTTTAAATAATAATTTATTGTTATTAAAACGTGGCGCGAGCGCGATTATTACATTGTCTTTTGTAAGTAATGTGGCTATCTTTTAAATAATAATTTATTGTTATTAAAACGTGGCGCGAGCGCGACCGTTTGTCTGAACGTTAGGTCGCGGCGCTGCCCATAGTGTAAAGTAATAATACTAAAAGCGCTGCCGTTCGCTGCGTGCGTTTGCGGTGGTAGCGATACATTGCGTGTAAGGTAATGAAACAAATCGGTTTAATTGGATTCCCATAACGTTCCTGAAATAATTTCATGTACCGGTCAACTTAAGACGATATACTGAATCCACCCTATCAGTTTGCGGAAGGCTGTCCCTTACACCCTGTATACTATATAAAAGAAAGTCGTGTTAGTTACACCACTTATAACTCAAGAACGGCTGAAACGATTTAGCTGAAAATTGGCATGGAAGTAGTTTAGAGCCAGGAGATGGACATAGGATAGGATAGGATAGAGTAGGTAGAGTAGGTTAGGTAGAGTAGGGTAGGTAGAGTAGGTTAGGTAGAGTAGGCTAGGTAGAGTAGGGTAGGTAGAGTAGAGTAGGTAGAGTAGGTTAGGTAGAGTAGGGTAGGTAGAGTAGGGTAGGTAGAGTAGGGTAGGTAGAGTAGAGTAGGTAGAGTAGGTTAGGTAGAGTAGGGTAGGTAGAGTAGGGTAGGTAGAGTAGGGTAGGTAGAGTAGGTTAGGTAGAGTAGGGTAGGTAGAGTAGGGTAGGTAGAGTTGGGTAGGTAGACTAGGGTCGGTAGAGTAGGGTAGTTATAGTAGGTTAGGTAAAGTAGGGTAGGTAGAGTAGGGTAGGTAGAGTAGTGTAGGTAGAGTAGGGTAGGTAGGGTAGAGTAGGTAAAGTAGGGTAGGTAGGGTAAGTAGAGTAGGGTAGGTAGTCAAATGACGAGAGCGACGCCGCGGGTAAGAGCTAGTAATTCTATAAAGAGGGAAATTTTGTAAGTTTTTATGTAGGGGTAAAATTTGGAACCGCTGGTCGGATTGCTACAATTCTTTCACTGATAGATAGCTACAATGTTCCTGAGTGCTATAGGCTACAAATCATCGCGCTACGATCAAATTGAGCCGAGCAGCGAGTGAAACCGCGCAAGAGTAGCTGTGAGGCCGTGGTGTTGCTCCCAATCCAATCACATCGCTGCATGGTCTCCCCAAGGGACGCATGCCGATGTAAACCACAAATATATCGCTCTTCGGTAAATTTAGGTTAAAATAAAGTTCTCAGAAGAAAACCGTGATATTTTTTTAAAATAATGCTGAGCCTTGGGTCTCACATATTTTAATGAATAGCGTGGCTTGGAACACCTTGAGTTATCTTGCCTCATAGTCACGAGAGTGAGCTCTGAACTTAACAGTAGTTACTACATTCGTACTAAATGCACATTAAGTAGAGAGATTGAATGTTTATCATGAAATGCTTTACTCACATCAGGCTGCAACACCGCCCACCTGTAAGGTATAAAGTAATCCACGAAGGAATACTTCACTGGAATTCTCTGTTTCAACACAACGGCTCCGAACTCCTTCTTAATGCACTGTGTTGGCATTTGTTTCACCCCTACCCAGCTGTCGTTGACAAGAGCACCTTCGAAAGGCCCAAACCCAGTCAACCACACCAACTTGTCACCCATTATTTCTTACACTTCAAACAACTACAATTTGATCAAGTATTTTGCTGTGCTCTCGATGGAAACCTGATAGCAACTGATTCTAGTTGTAGTTATCCTTTTATTTTAATTTCCTTAAAACTGAAAGCTATCTAATAAGGATAAGTGCCGCAATTATACGATTACCGTAATTAGCGACGAAAATACGAAATACCTACGTCACACACACACAGTTAGACTTGCACTCCTAAATATGGGCAAATAAATGAGGCGCGTGCTATACGCTGCCGCGTCCGCGCTGCGGTTACATCATGACTCGGTACTTGATCACTGAGTCTACCGACTGTTGTAGCCTGACGATCAGATTAATGACATCCATGACTGATATTGACTCTATTTGAATAGGTGAATGCATTCAAGTTTCTCTATTCGTAATAACGACTAGGTACACTGAGATCCGAGCCTCCAATACAATATTCAAATCGATCCTCTTATTCAATAACATCTATTCATAATTCTACATTTGCTTGCATTCAGAAGGTTCTGCTTAAAAATCACATGTTTACTACGAAACCCTGAAATGGGTTTACCGAGACCATTTTTGATAATTGATTATCCTATAGGTAAATATTTGCGGTTTAGAAAATATTGAAAAAATCTAAAAAGTTGAACTTTATAAATACTTTCTAGGAAATTTACATATTTTGAACTTGACGAGTTGAACAGATTTTGAAATATGGTACAAAAATAAAACTGAACTAAGTTTTGTATTTTAACCGGCGCCATACCACCGGCGCCCCCCTGACGGCCTCGGCCTCCCGCGAGACCTGGTCGCACGACCGATCTATCGGACGCCGCGTGAGTCTCCCGCCCGCCCGCGTCAGGCCGGCTGGTAGAGACTCCGCCCACACCGGACTCGACGACGCGCCGCTAACAGCTCGCTGCTCGCCGGGCTCGCCCAGGCTCGAGCGCGACTCCTAGCGGCGTAACCCACAGGACATGACCGCGCGCCGCCAACAGCTTGCTGCCTTGCTGACGGCCCTGTATCCTGACAGACGGGTAACTACGAAACCCTGTACTGAGCCTGAGCGTAGCCCGATACGTTCTTAGCCGGTTTTTTATTATTATTATTTAAACAAATAGTTTATATAGAAGCATTATTTTTGGATTGTCATTATCATGACTGAAATATCCAGCCGGAGGCACAATCCTTCCTCTCCACAATCCCTAAATTCCCAAAAGGACGGCCAAGTACTCGTAACTCCTCAGTTATTGTCGTGTTCTCCTCGGGTGGGTGGCGTTTATTGCTTACCATCAGGTGATAAAAAATTAATACGAAAATCAAGTATAATTTATAGCTCCGGAACATTGTAGCTATCTATCAGTGAAAGAATTTTGGAAATCCGTCCTGCTGCGGGTCCAAAGTTAAGACAATTTTCACCTCTTTATAATATTAGTATCTATAGATTAGAAATTGACGTGTAGCAACGCTTTAGTTGTTTTTCGTCAAGTGAGTGAGGGTACCGGAGGCCCTACTCTTCAGGCGTAGTCCCGACGTAATGGAAGACAGCTTTGGTCTACCCGATTGGGTGGTTTCCTAGGTCTAATAAATTAATTCTACTTTTTAATACAATAAAATAATGATAAATAACTATATTTTTATTCATCGATCAATCGATACACTAAGTTTTAGATATATATTAACAAATTTTAAAAATACTATGACGTCGTAACTCTGCGTTTCATACAAATTTCATAGAAAGGTATCATTTTGACGTTTGGATAAAAGTATTGAATTTGACTAGTTGGAAACTACCGTATTACAGACGGCAGTCAGTGTGGACGCAGCGAAGGCCTTCTATGGTGGTCCCTTCCTTCCTTTCGACGATGAATGCTCTGATTGCTTGCCTGTGAACGCTGGTGTCCCTCAAGGCTGCGTACTATCGCCCACTCTGTTCCAACTCCATATCAATGATATGTTGCAAATTAGTGGCATCTAATCTCATCAAAAAGTCTTTGTTTATACAGGGTGAAACGAGGAAAAGAAACGAGCCGGATAAAAAAGTAAATGAATTTAATGTTTACAAAATCAACAAGTTTGTTTACAACAGAGTAATACTAAGCCTAGTGCTGGAGCGCCGAGGTGGCGAGGGGGCCGGGGTCAGACGGGGGGGCTGCGGCCATCGAGTCCAGCCCGTACGCCTTGTCCAGTCTGAAGTTGTAGTCCTGCGTGCCGTGGATGGTGCGGATGTGGATGCGCAAGTAGCTCGGCCTCGTGAAGAACTTGCAGCAGATGTGGCACTGGTACTTCTTCAGCCCCGTGTGGGTCTCCAGGTGCCTCTTCAGCTTACCCTTCGTGATGAACCCCTTCCCGCACTGCTGGCATATGAACGGCTTCTCCTTGGAGTGCGTGAAGCTGTGCAGCTTCAGGTAGTAGTGGAGCTTGAAGCCCTTGTTGCAGACGGGACAGACGTACTTCTTGTCCTCGGGCCGGTCGAAGTCTTCCAGAGCGATGCGCGAGCCGTGGGTCTTGAGGTGCTCCTCCAGGTAGTAGAAGTGCTGGAAGAGCTCGCCGCAGATGTTGCAGACGCGCGAGCGCTCGTCGGCGGGCGCGGGGCCGGACAGCGCGGGCGCGCCGTGGCGCGGGATCCTGCGCGCGTTGTGCAGCACCATGGCCAGGAGCTGCGCGCGCTGGTGCGGCGCCACGAGCCCCTCGCGCTGGTGCGTGCCCAGGTGCATGTGCACGTGGTAGCGCGTGTGGAACATGTGTGCGCACACGGGGCACTCGTAGCGCAGCACGTAGCGCGCCGCGTGACGCGCCGCGTGCGCGCGCAACTTGCACGCCGCGGGGAACGCGCGCGAGCATACCTCGCACACCCAGGCGCGCGCGCCCGCGTGCCGCTTGCGGTGGTACGTCTGCAGAGAGGTTCACATTCTCAAACATAGCAAGGCTTTCGACTGTGGCAACTGGACCTGCTTAAGGAATGCCCTACGAAAACTGGGAGTAACTAGTCATCACATCGCTCAACTTCGAACCATCTATTGATAGAACCAAGAATATAGAACCAAGTTATAAGACTTGATAGAAAAATGTCTAAGCCCTTTAAATTTTACCAAGGTGTACACCAGGGTAGCATTTTGTCGCCCATTCTGTTTAACATCTACAAAGAGTACGTAATGAGATGTACTTAAGAGCATAGGATAGATGGTGTCACAGTTGGTAGTGTAAAAATCACCAATGTACGATACGCCGATGGCACCTGCCTAATTGCAGCAAACGAGTGGGATGATTACACTCCTGGACCGATTGAAACGTTTAAATGAGGTGGGGCTTTCCATAGAGAGGTCCAAAACTAAGGTGATAATAATATTCAAACTCGTCCCTCTCCTAGGAAAACGTGAAAAAATCAAAGATATTGTTTAGCAGACTGAAGAAAAGTAACCGTCAGACTTTTAGCAAAGGTCAGAGTAATCTCATATGGCAGAATTCAAAGCATGCAAGCAAGCAACTATGAAGATGGTCACCTCGTGTTAGGTACCGAGAATGTTAAAAAAGCGAGTTGACATTTCAAAAGTCAATCTTGCAGCAAAGACCCAGGCTGACGAAGAAACAAAATTATGTCTCGATTTGTGACTTTGGACGAAACACAGACCCATAATTTTGATCCTGATACCAAACAACAATCAATGACTTGGAAAAGGCCATCGTCACCGTCGCCGAAAAAGTTCAAAGGTCCGACCTCGGCGGGCAAGGTTATGGCGACCGTTCCAATGGATGGTGAGGAATCATAATGGTCGATTATCTAAAAAAAGTGAGTTGCTATAACGTGCTCTTCCTATGCCATAAAGAAGAAAAAAGACGGGGCAAACGCCGAGACAATTTCATCAGAAAAATGCTTCTGCACACAAAGCCGAAGTTGGGTTAGCGGCCATTGGAGAAGCAGGCTTCCCCCCGCCTCTACCCCTATTCTACAGATTAATTGCTGCCTCGACCCAAGAAACAGCCCAGAGACAAGAATTTCCAGGACTCTCCGCCCTATAAGGCTGATGTTCAGCCGGGGGGTTGTGGGATAAATAAGTCACCACGGCCTCGGGCTAAAGCAGGAGAAGGAACGGGTTTAGTCAGTAAGAGTCTGACACTCCCTATCGCCTCAACCTAGGCGAGGGAAGTCATTTGATGATTTTCCCCTTACAAAAAAAGACAAATTCGAGGATGAAAGCGAGTTGATGGGTACTAAATGTATCGATTTTTATGAGACTGTAGAAAAATAAATTTAATTTAAACTAGAATCATTGTTTTATTGCACCTAGTGTAGGGACACTCACGTACACACCTATGTAAATGCATGTGCATGGCTGTGTGCGTAGAGCGTCGTATCGTATTGCTATTCCCTCCTTAAATTAGAATATAAGCCAGTCTTCGTGTAACGGTGTGCTGGGCCGGAACTTTTGTTAAACTCGAACTTTTATATAATCATTCTGTGTGTCTTGGTATGAACAATATAATTTTCCAGTGGTGTTCTGAACTTTTATTTATCTCTGACATTCAAATAGATACAACCCAAAACCTAGCTTCACTGACAAACAGACTGACAGACTACTATTTAGTTTTTCACATATTCCGGCTTCATCTAGTTTTTCACATATAATTTGACGTGTAAAAGTGCCGTTTTTTGGCATATTTGCAAAAATAAATTCATTGTTTCATTGTTATTCTTTTTCTAAAATACCTATTAATGGTTTAGTTGGAATAAATGATTTTGACATTGTACTCATTATGATTGAGAACTGAAGCTAGAGATAGACAATGGAAAATGTTGGAGGAAGACTTTGGCCTCACTACGTCAGACTGGACTCGGAAACATTTTATTAATAAGAACAAGTTAAGATACACCATACTTAAGGATCTTAGGATTTTATTATAAACTAGCTACTCCCGCGCGGTTTCACCCGCTGCTCAGCTCCATTTCATCGAAGCGTGATGTTTTATAGCCTATAGTACTCAGGAACATTGTAGCTATCTATCAGTGAAAGAATTTTGGCAATCCGACCAGCGGTTCCAAAGATTACCCCTACATACAAACTTACAAATTTTACCTCTTTATAATATTAGTATAGATATCACAACTAGTAAATATCCCAGCCAGTAGTATCACATTCTGAAAATACCAGTACTTATCACATCCAGTAAGCATCGCATACAGTAGTATCATATTCGATAAGTATCGCAAACCGTCGTATTATCACATTCAGAAAGTATTATAGATAGTAACCATCAAAGCCAGAGTTAGAGGAAAACTATCCTATGGAATTGGAGGATTAGTGAAATCGAGGGTCCGAACAATGGCGTCCATCTTGGTTGGAGGCTTGGAGAGGCGTGGGAGCTGTCGTCGACTTATGGTGGATGAGGCTCTCATGAACCACTTTGGGGCCATTGTGATGGCCGCCCGATTAACTCAAGCTAAGGAAGTTCTGCTTGTCGGTGACATGAATCAGCTCTCGTTCATTGATCGAGACAACCTCTTCCCTCTCGTCTACAGCCGCCCCACACTTATCACATCCGTAAGCCAGGAATTGCTATGTACTTACAGAAACCCAATGGACGTGGCATATGCTCTTAATACAGTATACAGCGGCATATACTCGTAGCCATCTATATGTGGGCCCCACTGGAGCTTAGCGACAGTTGTATCTACAGGACTCAACTCCTCGCCCTTGACAAGCACACTGGTTTTTACCTGTTTAACATTTGGTGTTGTGAATTTAATACATTTAGTTTTAGTTTCGTTTAGTAATAAGTTATTTACACCAAACCAGTGAACTATTTCACACACACAGGTCGAAACGGAAACCATTAAGAGCCAGGGATACGGGTCAGGCGTGGGATCACGCGTCCTCATTATACACGAGGCTCGGGGTCTTTCGTGTGCGACAGTGGTTATTGTGAATACGGCAATTCAGAGGCAAAAAATACATAATAGCGTACCACACGCGGTACTAGCAATAACGCGTCACACGAACAGTTGTATGTACTACACTGATAACAGTGACGACGCTATAAGCAAGCTAATCAGAAGGCCGGCTTTGGAGTAAGAATCGCAAACCGTGAGTTCTACATTCAGTAACTATCGTATACAGTGATTATCACATTCAGTAAGTATAACAGACAGTAAACATAAAAGCCAGTATCACATTCAATTAATTACACAATCAGTAAGAATCGCAAACAGTAAGTATCACATTCAGTAAGTATCACAAACCGTAAGTTCTACATTCAGTAACTAAGTATCACAGACAAAAACTATCACAGCCAACATCACATTCAGTTAATTTCACAACCAGTAAGTATCGCTTACAGAGAGTATCACATTCAGTGAGATCACAGTCAGTAAGTATCACATTCAGTAAGCATCACATTCAGTAAGTATCACATTCAGTAAGTATCGCTTACAGAGAGTATCACATTCAGTGAGATCACATTCAGTAAGTATCACATTCAGTAAGCATCACATTCAATAAGTATCACATTCAGTAAGTATCGCTTACAGAGAGTATCACATTCAGTAAGCATCACATTCAGTAAGTATCACATTCAGTAAGCATCACATTCAATAAGTATCACATTCAGTAAGTATCGCTTACAGAGAGTTTCACATTCAGTAAGTATCACATTCAGTAAGTATCACATTCAGTAAGCATCACATTCAGTAAGTATCACATTCAGTAAGTATCACATACAGTAAGTATGACATTCAGTAAGTATCGCTTACAGAGAGTATCACATTCAGTAAGTATCACAAACCGTAAATTCTACATTCAGTAACTAAGTATCACAGACAAAAACTATCACAGCCAACATCACATTCAGTTAAAACTGCAACCAGTAAGTATCGCTTACAGAGAGTATCACATTCAGTGAGATCACACACAGTAAGCATCACATTCAGTAAGTATCGCTTACAGTGAGTATCATATTCAGTAAGTATCACATTCAGTAAGTATAACACACAGTAAGTATCACATTCAGTAAGTATCACATTCAGTAAGTTTCACATTCAGTAAGATCACAGTCAGTAAGTATCACATTCAGTAAGCATCACATTCAGTAAGTATCGCTTACAGAGAGTATCACAGTCAGTATGTATCACATTCAGTAAGTATCGCTTACAGAGAGTATCACAGTCAGCATGTATCACATTCAGTAAGCATCACATTCAGTAAGTATCACAGTCAGTAAGCATCACATTCGGTAAGTATCACATTCAGTAAGTATCGCTTACAGAGAGTATCACATTCAGTAAGATCACAGTCAGTAAGTATCACATTCAGTAAGTATCTCATAAAGTAAGTATCACATTCAGCAAGTATCGCATACAGTGAGTATTGCATTCAGTAATTATCGCATCCAGTACCATTGAAAATAGCTATTAAAACCAGTATCACAGACAATAACTATCACAACCAGTATTGGAGCCAGTACTATCACAACTAGTAACTAGTAAGTATCACATACAGTGACTTACGCATCCAGTAAGTGTGTACCCAGTATCACAGACAGTAACTATCACAACATTCAGTAAGTATCACATTCAGTAAGTATCGCATACAGTGAGTATCACATTCAGTAAGTACCGCACACAGTATCACATTAAGTAAATTTCGCGAAAACTTTATTCGCTTTTCTTGATTCTCCTACGTCTCCTAGTTATTTAGCCCCCTATTGTAAGCGTCAACCATAGCAAATATCTTTGTTCTCCGCGACTGTCCCACACACCGGACTGACAAGTAAGTATCACAAATCTAGCGAAAATTATACCCAATAACGATAACAATTCAGAAAAAGAGAGATGTAGGGCATTTTAGATCCGCCTCAAAGAGCCACTATAGATGAAACCATCACAGATGGAGCTCTACATAGCCAATGCTTAGCCGGGGTCATGGGTCAAACGCAAACACTCACCACGGCCCCGACCTATAGCAGAAGGTATGATGGGGGGGGGGTTAAGTAAGAGTCTGATTCTCCCTTTGCCATACCCTGAGCGGGAGAAGTCATTTGATGATTTTTCCCTACACAAAAAAGGACTAAAACGGAACCACTGTTTCACAATTGGGAGTAACAACGATGGAGTTTCTTGCTCGTTCCTCTCCATTTGAATCTACAATTTGGAACGAGCACCTAGCTTCACTGACGAACAGACTGACAGACTACTATTCTATTTTGACGTTTCAAAAGTACCTATTTGTGGTTTAGTTGGAATAAATGATTTTGACTTTGACTTTGACTGTTTTTTGGAGGATTGAATTTTACATAAATGTAAACATACCATAGTTTCCCTCTTCTTGTATGTCTTCCCGCAGATGGTGCAGAGGTAGGGCTTCGGTCCCGTATGCTGGGCCTCGTGCTCCGCCTTTTCAGCCAAGTCTGCCAGCTCTGCCAGGCAGAACTGACAGCGTAGCACACGCTCCGATTCCGAGTGCGTTTCGCGGTGAACTTCCAACATTTTTAAATGAAGGAATCTGGAGGAAACAATTTTATCATAAACGCTACAGTATGGATGTTTGTTACTCTCTCACGTAAACACTACTGAACGGATCTGAATGTAATTTGGCACACAGATAGATTATAGTCTGGAGGTCAGACACACATAGACTACCAGTAATCAATCTATGGCCGTAGCTCAGAACAAGAGTTCCGGTGTCACTCGAAACTATCCGAGCGTTACTCGAAAAGTTTCACATAAAAAAGCTGTACACTTACTTCTGGTTGCAGTACTCGCACGCGTGGGGTCGCTTCTGATGCTTGCGCTTCCCTCCCTCCGCCGGGGGCTGCGCCTCGGACTTGGGTTTGCGACCGCGTTTCTTTACTGGTCTGCGAGTTAATAATATAACATTAATCCATCTATAGTCAATACATCATCATCATCATCAGTCTATAAGTGCCCATAGCCGAGCAAAGGCCTCTTCTCACACAAGAACCAATGTGACTTTCTCCAAGGTATATGTACTTTCTATGATTATTTAGACACCACTGACATACGGTGAAGAAAAACATCGTGAGGAAACCTAGACTTAAGTTGCCTTGAGCGAGCGTAGTGATTAATGCTCAAACCTTTTTAACCCCCGACGCAGAAAGAGGGGTGTTATAAGTTTGACGTGTCTGTCTGTCTGTCTGTCTGTGGTATCCTGAAGCCTGAACGGGTCAGTTTTTTTTTGTATTAAAGGTGACTTACGTGCGAGTGTTCTTAGACATGTTTGACGAAAATCGGTTGAACTGTTTAGAAGTTATGGGGGGCAAGTGGGGAAGGGTAACCGAAGGTCTGATACGATACAAAATGATATAAAATACCTATAAAAACTATAATATAAAAAAATAAATTAGACCCCCGACACAATGAAGTATGTAGAAAATGGTTGGATCGGTCCCCCAACGCCACGTTTTCTTTTAATTATTACTTTTTAAAGGAATATTTTCGTCGGGGGTTTTTAAATATTAAATTTTTCGTTTGACAAGAAGCTTTTGCTCAGCAGTGGGCACTTACAGGCTGATGATGTCTGTAATGCGATTAGAGACAGCATTCATAACAGAAAGAGAAGCAACGGGGGGATTTTTAGTCAGTAAGAGTCTGACACTCTCTCTCGCCTTACTCTGAGCGGGAGAAGTTATTGGATGATTTTAACCTCACAGAAAAATATTAATTTAATTTATATATTTATACTAACAGGTTATAATTCATTGTTTTTCTCTTGTCCAAACTATAATATTGTAAATGCGAAAGTAACTCTGTCTGTCTGTCTTTTCTTCACGCCTAAACTACTGAACTGATTTCTGTGAAATTTGGTACAGACATATGTAGTTTGGAACTCGAGAAAGGACATAGGATAGTTTTTAAACCAAAAATCTGCAGGAAGTCACTATTCCACGCGAACAAAGTCGCGGGCGAAAGCTAGCGTTATATAAGTAGGTACTTATAAACTGATTGAATAAGACACAGTCAAAGTACTTACTTTTTTTCTCCTTCTTCTGTCGCTATTCCTTTCTCACTCGCTTCCTCTTTGGTGTCACCTTCCGTTTTGATCTCGCCTTTATCTGTAAGCACGTAAGAGTCAGTTTTATTTATCAAAAAGCTTTTATATTACTGTTTCTGATTTTATAAATGAATATGTTGGATATTCTTACTTTGGAGAAGTATAGTGGAGTTGGGTTATCGTAGAGATTTATGTGTAGTGGACAGGGCGTAAGTAATTAAATTGCAGTGTATTAGGATGCAGAGAAGGATAATGGAGTACAATGGAGAGTCGTAGTAGTAGGGGGTCGAGTCAAATTTCATCTAATCTAACGTTGGAGAGAGGTTTCGGTTCTCGGCAAATATCACGCAATTGTTTTTCTGATTGAACCAAAAAAAATATATTATTTTGGTCTATTTAATCCAGATTGTACATGCTTAAGATTTAATCTCTTAGTATGATTAAGATCATTTACTAATAAAAGGACGATGCAAATTTGTTTTTTTCTTTCTCTCCTTCCCTCTCCCTCCCCTATCCCCCGTAAATCTCACGTGAGATTCGGGGATGGGAGATTTCATTCAACCCCTTCCGGCTTGAATAAAATTTCACGACATCTCATCAAGGGGGGAGGGAGGGGCAGAAAATTAAAAAAAAACCTCACGTAATTTATGGACTGCGGACTAAGAAAGAAAACGAAGTATTATATGCTGCGTCCCCTTACCTTGGTGTGTGAGTACATGTCGATGCATCTTGGAGCTGGTGATGAACCCGCGTCCGCAGTGCGTGCAGGTGTAGGGGCGCTCCCCCGAGTGCGTGCGCAGGTGCACGCGCAGGTACGACGCACTGCTCACGCTCTTGTTGCAAACCGGGCATGTGCGCCCCCCGCGCCCCCGACCGCGCCCCCGTCCCGCGCCCCCGCCGCCCTCTGGCGAGGAGGGGGGAGGGGCTGCCCACGTATTGCTTGGGAAGTAATCCTCATCTGACGCGCTAAGGAAGATAATTGGGACAGTTCATACGAGACCACTGTCGACATGTTCCTTGGAGTTTCTTGCTCGTTCTTCTCCATAGGAATGTTAGAATTTGGAACGAGCAAATAGCTTTGCTAGAAGACCGACAGACTGACACACATAAAGTTTAACCTTTTAATATATTTGTTTTAGTCTTTTTGAAATAAATGGTGTCAACTTGGCTTTGCTTATAATGTCTTTTAAGTAATGTTACGCAAATTATATCAACTAATTCTAACATAAATCTGTACTAATATTACAGTAAAAAGACACTTAACGAAGCCGAAAGCCACGTATTCTACCCATTATTTGGATCATTTTTTTCTTTAAGACCATAAGTGGGACTCCACGGGTTCTCGAGATATTGAAGGTCAAAGATGCATTTTTAATTTTTATTTTTTTGCGCAGTCGAATTCTAAGTATTATTACAAAACTTTTTTCCAAACAAACATTACCTGAATATTCGATATTTCTAAATAAATTACGCATTTGAAGTTACGAACAGTAATGTACGTAATAAATAAATGCAGACCCGCACAAAAAACATCGTGCATCTCAGTAGGATTTTTATTTTACAGAATTGTTTTGTTGTTGCGAAGTAAAACGTCGACCTACGTACTTATCACAACGTTTTAATGCTAAGCTGTGAACCTACGCACACAATGACACGAAGCCCGTTTGCTTTACACTGCAAGCAACAATTTTTTTTTTTTTTTTGATACCTAAAAGTAAAAGTCGTTTCCTAGTGATAATTTTAGCGTAAAGCTACTTAGTTAGAACTGCAGTATGCATAGTTAACGGCTTCGTTAAGTGTCTTTTTACACCCTATATAAAGAGGTAAAATTTGTAAGTTTGTATGTAGGGGGTAATCTTCGCAACCGCCGGTCGGATTGCCAAAATTCTTTTACTGATAGATAGCTACAATGTTCCCGAGTGCTACAGGCTATAAAACATCACGTTACGATCAAATGGAGCCGAGCAGCGAGTGAAATCGCGCGAGAGTACCTAGTATTTAATATTCTAGATACATTTCAACTTATTTTTTTACTTTCTTTTTGTATAGGAAATCAACATCTAATTAACTATCTAATCAGACTGATTAACACCAGAATTTCACTAGTCACAACTAAAAATAATAATGAACTGCCTAAACTAAAATCTAAATTGAAAAAATCTAAAAACGCAACAAACTACTCACTCAGTATCTTCATTCTTGACATCTCCTACATCATCATCACGGTCCGGTTCCTCGGCCACCACCTCCCCACAATCCCCAACATCTCCAGCATCCCCGGCGTCACTGTCCCCGTGATCCCCCGCGTCCTCCAGCACCCCCACACCTCCAAAGTCTCCCTCGTCCTCATCAAGCAGCTCCTCCTTAACTTTGAGGTCGCAGTCTACCTTCACCTCTTCAAGCATTATTTCCATTTTCGGTATTGTGTCCTTTTTGTCGTCTTCTGGTACCTATAGGGGGAGGGGGGGAGAGGTTAAGCAGGGTTTGATGATATTGTCACTTTATTTTTATTTTTATATTTGAATAAATATTAGTGTTACACTGTTCTCACATAATTGAACCAACTGTTTGTAAAAGGAATCTGTATGTGAAACTGATTTAAGAAGAGTAACCATGGAGTTTCTTGGTCGTTCTTCTCCATAGGAATCTACACTTTGGAACGAGCAAATAGCTTCACTAAGAGGACTGACCAACAGACTGACACTATATCTTCAAAATTTTGTTTGACGTTCAAAAGTGCCTGTAAAGGTCTAATTGGAATAAATGATTTTTGACTTTTGACTTTTTGTCAGTCCATATAAGTTATGCTCCTTACTTCTGGTCTGTCAGAGATATTTTAAGTCGCCCAGCGAGCTTGATAGAGCCATGCTTTGCAGAATTGGGCCTCCGGTAACCTCACTCACACGGCGAAACACAACGCTATGGTTGTTTCACGCCGGTTTTCTGTGAGGCCGTGGTATAACTCCGGTCGAGGTGACCCATTCGTGCCGAAGCATGGCTCTCCTACATAATTAACTAGCTACGTACCGCGTGGTTTCACTTGCAGCTTGGCTCCTATAGATCTATGGTCTATCCATCAACAAATGGTCCAAATCCAACCAGTAGTTCCGGAGACTAGCGTGTTTAAGCAAGTAAACATACTAACACCCGGTTTCTGAAAGGCTTGTCAACGCTAAAATGAACTAATCTCCTGTTAAATCTCTTGTCAAGTCATCTGATTGGTTGTTGATAATTCAGTCAACCAATCAGATGACTTGACAAGAGATTAAATTGATTTTAACATTGATCTGCCTTTCGGAAACCGGGTGTTTGTCTTCAGTTTATATTAGTATACATGTGTTATATCTGAGTGATACCACGGCCTCACAGAAAACCGGCGTGAAACAACCACAGCGTTGTGTTTCGCCGTGTGAGTGAGGTTACCGGAGGCCCAATTCTTCCTCTCCCCAATCCCAAAATCTCCAAATCCTTAACGCACTCGTAACTCCTCCATTGTTACTTACCATCAGGTAATCCGTCGACCTTTTATCTCATTAAAATAAATGTATTACCTCTTCCTTGATATCAGGCGGCGCAGGTTCAGTGAGGCCCGCCTGTGCCGCCGTAGAGTCCTCCCAGCACAGACTATGCGCGCTGTCAGCGCTGGGCTTGGCCTCGTCCAGCTGAAGCTGTTCTTCAAGTTCCTTGAGGTACGGCAGGATCGCGTTGTAATCTACAAGTATATTAGCGTTGCACTAAGATCCAGGGTAGAAGCAGGCATTTGGCCGCCATCACGCCTGATGGTAAGCAGTGATGCGACCTCCGATGGAGCACGCCAACGTATCGCATTCCCGCATGGAACAACTTTTTGTGTGATCCACAAATTGTTTCGGATCTAGGTGTGATGTGTATGTTTGTACCCACGACACAGGAGCAAATACATTTTATAAAAAAAAAGTTGAAAAACATAAAAAAGTTTAGGGATTTGGAGATTTGGAGATTGGGGGTGAGGAAGGGATGGTGATCCGGAAACCTCACAGTAACGCAGTGGTTGTTTCACGCCGGTTTTCTGTAAGGTTTAGTTACAAGGCATTAGGCCGCTATCACGCCTTATGGTAAGCAGTGATGCGACCCCCGATTGACCACGACTACCCATAAGCAACCTATTCACTCGGGCCTTGACCACACCCAGGTTATACCCTTCAGGGAACACAGACTCCGGCAAAGAATTCCACTCCTTAGCGGTTCTGATTATAAAACTGGAGTCGAACCGCTTAGAGCGTGTAGGTGGGGTATCCACCATGAAGCGATGTCCTGAGCCTGGGTTGCGGTCTCGGCCCAGAGCAGGAGATGGTGATTTTTAGTCAATAAGAGCCTGACACTCCCTTCCGCCCAACCCTGGGCGGGAGAAGTCATTGAATGATCAAATCCCCAATCCCCAAAAGGTCGGCAACGCACTCGTAACTGCTCTGTTGTTGCGGGTGTCCATGGGCGGCGTTGATTGCTTACCATCAGGTAATCCGTCTGCTCGTTAGCCGACCCATCACAAAATAAAATCTAATTATGAGTTTAAAATCGCTGGTCTACTTTGAGCAAGTGTGGTGATTAATGCTCAAACCTTCTCCGTGTAAGAAGAGGCCTTTGCTCAGCAGTGGGTGCTTATAGGCTGATGATGATAACTGGTGTGGTTCTTTACGTGGCCGTGGGCCATTTCTGACACAATATTTTTTTCTGACTGTCTGAACTTTAAAAGAGACCTCAGAGTTTGTTTCAGTATTTCTTCTCGGAGAACTCAATTTTTTTCATATTCATAATAGCGATCGCCCGCGGCTCCGCCCGCGTAAATGACAATTTTTTTAATTTTTTCTACATACAAACCTTCTCTGGACTTCGACGAATAATTCAAGACCAAAATTAGCCAAATCGGTAAAGGCATTGTTGAGTTATAACATTACAACGAAAAGTGGCATTGATTTATATAAATATACATATATAAAATACACAGTTACAAAGGAAATTAATCCTAATGATAAAAGCAATAAGATTTAAAATTGTAAAAGCACGAGTGAGACCCAGTCAATTAGAAAAATAGAGGTTTAAGAAAAATAGATCTTAAGATTTAGGTGATAAGATATATTTTAACGTACCGTAAGGCTCTCCCTCCAGCTTGTCTTCGGGGTGCGTCTTGTCAAAATGCGCAGTCAACAATTCAAATCTGTAAGAGATAGAAACACTTTTAAGATTGAAGTAAGGGGTTCGATACTTGTACGAAACTAGATCTTTTTATATGCAATTTTATAGGTCGGGAAACGCAACAGACGGATACCTGATGGTAAGCAATCAGCGCCGCCCATGGACACCCGCAACCAAGGATTAACGAGTGCGTTGCCGACCTTTTGGGGATTAGGGATTTGGAGATTAGGGGAGGAGAAAGAGTGTCGCTTTTAAGAGTGGGAGAGCCAAGCTTCGGCACGAATGGGTCGGCTCGGAGTGATACCACGGCCTTACAGAAGACCGGCGTGAAGCAACCACAGCGTTGTGTTTGGCCGTGTGAGTGAGGTTACCGGAGTACCAATCCCTCCCCCTGTGTCCACCTCCCCCCATCTCTTCACAATCCTTAAATATCCAAAACCTTTATCCCTAAAAGGACGGTAGTCGGTAACGCACTCGTAATTCCTTTGGTGTTGCAGGTGTCCATGGGCAGCGCTGATTGCTTACCATCAGGTAATCCGTCTGCTCGTTTGCCAACGAAAAACCTGCCGAACAAAAGCTAACATGGTATTCTAGTCGTAATTTTGGCAGTTACACAGACCTGGAGAATATCTTAAAGCAGATCCGACACTGGTATCGCTCGGCGAGGTGTATCCGCTTGTTGTGACGCCCCAGCTTGCTCGCTGTGATGAACGACTGTCCACACGCGGCACATGTGTATGGCTTCTCGTCTGGAAGAAATTACTCTGTTAAAATTGCCTTAAATTACTATTTTCTGCATTGTTGGAGTCTGAAAGAGCCATGCTTCGGCACGAATGGGTCATCTCGACCGGAATGATACCGCGGCCTCATAGAAAACCGGCGTGAAACAACTAGTCTTGTGTTTCAGCGTGTGAGTGAGGTTATCGGAGGCCCAAACCTTCCCCTCCCCCAATCCTTAAATCTCCAAACGGTCGACAACGCAATCCTAACTCCTCAATTGTAACAGTTGTCCATAGGCAGCGCTGATTGCTTTCAACTAGGTAATCCATCTGCTCCGCATCATTTGGCAGCTAAATTGGAGTGGAACAAATTGCTTACCATCAGGCTCCGTGGAGTCGCCTCCGAGTGCATTGCCCAAAATTTTGTAGGTCAGGTATTTGTGGGTGTGAGGAAGTAAGGATAAGGAATGAGGTCTCCGCTGCCTTCACGCTTAGGGTGTGACACAACGCTGTGAGGCCGTGGTATAACTCCGGTCGAGCTGACACAGCTATGCCGAAGCACGACCTTTAAGTAACTACAAAAAATATGACCGACATAGCTCTTGTCTACCCCACTTTCGGGGTGCATAATGACGGACGGATTCTTCGAGCTGCAGAAAGAACAGGGTGGTTGGCAAACGAGCGGACGGATTGTCTGTTAGACACCCGCAACAAAGGAGGAGTTATGAGTGCGTTGCCGACCTTTTGGAGATTAAGGAATTGGAGAGGGATTGGGGGAGGGGAAGGATTGGGCCTCCTTTTTTATGTAATAGGTCGGTTAACGAGCAGAAGTATTACCTGATGGTAAGCAATCAGCTCCACCTATGGACACCTGCAACGGAGGAGTTACAAGTGCGTTGCCGACCTTTTAGGAATTAGGGATTTGGAGATTTAGAGACTGGGGAGGGATTGGGGAAGGGGAAGGGGAAGGATTGGGGCTCCGGTAACCTGACTCAGATGGTAAAACACAACGCTGTGGTTGTTTTATGCCGGTTAACCACGAGGCAGTGGTATCATTCCATTCGTGCCAAAGCATTGCTCTCTGGGGAATAACGTTTGTAATATTGAAAAGACTACTCACCAGTATGCGAGCGTACATGGAGCTTGAGGTAGTAGCTGAGAGTGAACTGCTTCAGACACGCAAAGCATTTGTAGATCTTCTCCAAATTATTCATCTCCGTCTCATTCATACCCTTATCCTCTACATTACCATTCACTTTATCCACTCCGTTACACATATCACCGTTACTTAAACTATCACTATTCTGTACATCGTTATTTACAGAATTCATTCCACCGTTAAATTGACTATTTTGATTATCTACTACACTGTTACCGTTATTAACATTACCATTATTCTCTATTTCATTATTCGTTACAAAGTCTGAGGCTTTCTCATTACCTATGTACCCGTCTTCAGGTTTGATTTCAATGTATGGTTCACTTTCTTTTTTAATTTTATTTAATTTTTTTAACTTCTTCTTTTCTTTTTTTATTTGTTTCTTTTTGAATTGGTTACGGAGACGCAGACGGTAGCTGGTCATCCTGTTCTTGTGTATGGTGACGTGTTGGTCGAGTTCATGCAGTGCACTGTAACTTATATTGCATACAGCACATCCGTAGAACTTGAACGAGGCATCCGTAATTTTTTCAGAACAGAATGTACTTTTTTCTCCTTTCTTGTCTTTCTTTTTTCTCTTCGATGTTGGCTGTATGTTCAAATTTTCATTATTGCTGACTTCGGTTTGTGATGTTGGTAGTACTGGTGCTGTTACAGGTTCCGGTATGGGTTGTGCAATTTGAGCATTGTGCATACTGTGCATTCTGGGTACGAAGCTTGTGTCATTCTGTGCGTACACCTCATACATCGCTTGCAGTTTGTCTGGGTATGGGTATGTGGGTGCCTGGTAGTTGTATGTTGGGTAGCTCAAGGGATCCTTCTCCCGGTTCAGATGGTGATTCATTTTGCTGATCTGGAAATGGAATTTTGAATAATGTAATACATATTTACCAAGCCATGAAACTATTCTACTAATATTATAAATGTAAAAGTTTATGAAAATGTATTGACTATGGATGTATGTTTCGCAAACTTTCTCATAATTGAAATTTTGATTGTAGATAGGTGGTACCGTGGATTAACTCATAGGCTGCTTTTTATCAATATACAATACGGATGATTTTACGGGCGGAAGCTAGTAACATTATAAAGATGTTTATTTGAATGTGTCTCAAGTTGATTGGTGGTTATATCATTTGAAGTATATATAATAACTTTGAGGCAGACATAGATATAACTTCACTCTACAACTGATGGGAACCAAGTAGCCAAAATGAAACCACGGGCAAAATCTAATTATGAATGTTTTCATAAAGTTTTGTTAAATCATTTCCAATTTGTAGATAATAATTTTTTAACCTGTTATATTTTTTATGTAGAATACAATTATTGTTTGGCTAGCAAATAGATACTGCCTGTTAACTAACAACTGGAAATAATAACAGTTGAATTAATAAAAAAACTAAATCTGTTTATTCTAGATGGAAACTCTGTACATTTAAGTACCACATATTTTAATTTTTTAAGTTATAAATAATTTTGGAATCAGATATTTTTTTTATAAAATTGTACAAATAATATAATGTTTCTGCATTTCTATCAAATAACACAACTTGCATCTAATTAATACTTAGATCTGGCAAGTATTTCAAGTTTAGAAACTCAACACTGACTTAGCTGTCACATATAACCAGACTGAAATCCAAAGTATAAGATGTTTTAAAGTTGAAATTTAAAATGATTTGAAACTTTCACACAGTTAATGAGTTTACTGACTAAATTATCCAAGTTTCTTGCAATCCTTAATAAAACAAAGGCTCATTACAAAGATAATGAACCCTCTGACCGATTTACGTCACCACTACAACTTCGCGGAACCCTAACCGCGATATATTACCAAAACATCGACTCGGCTCACCAGAACACCCCTAAATATGTAAACACGACACAAAATTATTATTTTCCCTCACTTTTACAGCCAAAACGGCATTTCGAAGCACTCAGAACGTCCTTCCACGTACTAATCGATACTCTCTGCGTAAAAAACTTACCTGATGTTGAGTTGTATAGCACAAAAAAACACTTTTTTATTCGTTTCAGAAATTAGTTTATAACGATGGAATTCATCGTGTTTTCCCACCAAAACTCCTTAAATAACATCTTTAATAGGTGATTTCTGTATTACACTCTTTAATTATCACGAAAAATTAGTGTATTAGGTCTTAAAAAGCAATTAAAACAACGAATATTCAATTTGTAAATTCACATTTTTTTTCTCGCGTGACTAGGTAAACTGCTATGGCCGTCATTCCAATGTTGCCAATATCATATTTCAATTTACCTCACACTTTAATGTAATATCTTAAAATTGAGTATTAATCATTTAGTTTTTGATTTCAGTTTGTTATGTACTGCAATCTACTGCAGCTCAGTTAAAAAGAGTTATTATTACTGTGTATCCAAAGGAATTCAGGATACGCTTAGAGAATAGAAAGGGTAAGAAAGAGAAGAAAGTGAATAAAAGCTTTTATGGATTTTATTTTACCCGAATACGAGGAGAAATCTCATGCTGGTAATTCAATTTTTATCTGTCAAATTGTCAAGGTCATCATATTTTTTCATTCCGTTTCACGTTGTTTCATTCGTTAACATGGCCTTACATTTAAAACAAAAAATATTTTATTTTTCTTTAATCTATTTTTCTCTAAACTCAGGCTAATAAAAGAAATATTTTAAATTCTATTTGTTTGTTGTCATTGGCAATTAATAAAACAGTAACGGGAAGAATGTAATGCTTGCATTCCACCAGACAGAAACTAGAATTCCTAACCGTTCCCTAAAACAAATCTTTGTAAATTTCATAAAAAAGTAAATAAAATTAAGACAATAAATTACATAAATTTATTTAAAACTTAGTTATAAAATAGCTAAGTTATTCAGTAAGCAATATTATGAAGTTTAAACTCTATCTGTGCCTTCCTCTACCAAATAACGTACGTCGAACATATAATCGAGATCTGTTACAAAAATAAGTAAATAGGTAGGTACTTAACTACATTATTTGAATTGCAAACCACATCGTTATAATTACGTGAACCAGTAGCACCTAAACGTACCCCCCAACTGTACTCGTTTTTGAACCTTATGTATTTGCAATAAAGTTTATAATTGATTAACGTAATTTCAAAGATAGTATAGGTTGATATGCTTTTACACATTTGGCTGTGTTAATGTGTTTTTATTGATGTTGTAATTAAACATATCGTTTATTTTAATGTTTCCCTGTAATATTCAACTAGTCTATTGGTACTTAAAGCGGAAAATTCTGTTCCAATGACTTTGTAACCGGTTTGTAGGTTGTATTTCTAAATGTAATTCGCATTACTTAGTACCGAGTGGTATACCTACTTACCAACTTACTTATTATAAATTTTTGTGGATTATGAGTGGACGGAACACTTGATGGTCAACGATTACCACTGCCCACAGCTACTAGCTGCGTTGCCGGCTGGTTTTCCATAGGTACTTATATTAGATAATTATTTTGTACCGCGTTGCGTCGAGCGCGGCAACCGTTACACAAAAATAATCCTTATAGCATGATTCAGTGTTCACATCAATCACATGAATGTTTATAGTCCTGGGCAGGTTATAGGATACTTTTCATCACGCTACAATTATTAGTAGCAGAGCAGTGAAGGGAATGTTGGGAAAACGAGAGAAATTACTCCATCTTTTTAGCGTCCGTCGCGTGTGTAGCCTTAATGGTTAAAGTTATCACGGGTATAGTTTTTTTTATTGTCAGGGGAAAATCATCCAATGTGTTCTCCCGTCCAGGGCCGGGCGAAAGGGAGTGTCAGACTCGTACTGACTAAAAACCCCCCTGTTCCTTCACCTGCTCTAGGCCGAGGTCGCGGTGCCTCATTGCGCTTACCCCGCAACCCCGGCTGAACATCAGCCCCATTGGGCCCCGTCTGTCTCTCGTTCACCCGTAAACTACCGAACCAATTTGGATAAATGTAAGTACAGACATACATAGTTTGAAACTCGAGGAAGGACATAGGATAGTTTTTATCCTGGAAATTCGAAAGGAGAACTTCCCGAAAATCCTATGAGATCTGGTACTATGCGAGTATCTAAAACCAAAAATCTGGCAGAACTCACTATTCCATGCGGACGAAGTCTCTGGCAGAAGTTAGTTTTGAAAATATATTAAACGAACAGAATTGACCCCTCTTCAGATTTATTATAAGTAAGATAAGATAAGATAACATTTTTTTAGGTAGTTTTTAGTCATGGGTAATTCCAGAGAGTCTTCCATCTTAGGTCCAGCCTAAGTTAGAACCCTTTGAAAGGTCACTATTAGACAGCTGATCTTCTGGTGGCTCAGAGGACAACAAAAATATCTTGATGAAACCTGGACCAATCTGGCTAGAGTCTAGAGCAAGCATGGATATTAATGCTCATGGCTTCTTTCTTTTGTTAATGTGATTGAGGGTGAGTTAGCAACGCCACCCATGGACAAACACCAGAGGAGTTACGAGTGCATTGCCGGCCTTTTGGGGATTATGGTTTCTGAAATTTAGGGATTACGGAGATATGGGGGGGGAGGTGAGGAGAAGTCTTCTTAGGTCTCGATTAACCCCACACATACGGCGAAACACAACGCTGCTGTTTCAAGCCGATTTTCTGAGAGGACATAGTATCACTCCGATCGAGCCGACCCATTGGTGCCGCATGGTTCTCCCACACATACCATACACCTTCTGACCTTCTTCGTGTGAGAAGAGGCCTCTGCTCAGCAGTGAGCACTTATAGGCTGATGCTGATGACGACAAATGAGTTACCTCGTTAATATAATTTGTATATCATTATAAAAATACGTAGGTATAAGATCTGGCCCGTCCATATTCCGTGTATTATAATCCTTTGTGACGATATACATAAGTGTTATCTAATAAAAATGTAACACTATTGTTTTATATTGAAAGTATATAATACAATGTACTAATGAATCATCTAAATTATTCATAATTAGATAATTTGGTACAAGGGTCGCTAGTAATACTCCTTAGCTAGAGGCATTGTCTATGATCCTATTTTCGCGCCCATTATTTATCTGCAAAGTTTTTATTTGGTAATAGGTTCATCTCTTTATTGAAAAGCCATTATAATAGGCACTTACAATATCTCTGCTTACCTCTTCAGGAAAGAAATGGCTTGTTATTACGATACACAAACAACAAAACATCGTCAACAATAAATAAATTGTTGTATTTTCATACGTACAATTTTACAAACTTACACGTGCAGCTGTTAAACAACAACACCAGTACTTTGTAAAGGAAAATTCTTTTATCACAACTGCAAATTAAACTTGTTTAGGAAACGTCAGATAGAGCTCGTTTGGTAAGCCACATTTGCTGTCATTACAATGTAAATTATACTTTATGACTTAAATATTAAGAGCTTTTATATATGTATTAGGTGTATATTTAAAATGGTTATTGTAATAATTGACAATATGGAGAATTTTTAGTAGAGCGCAGCCTAGCGCAACTTAGAAGAAAAATAAAAATGTATGGGCTTGGCACGGCAAATAATGGCACACGGAAGTAGCCGGATATTGCCATCCCACTCCCTCAGTACAGTTCTCTTTCTTTCACTAATCCGTCGGCCATTTTGTTTGAAGTTTTGAACTTTGAATGTCGTTGCTTTTGTAAGTTTATGTTGTTATTTTCATAATTTCATAAATTTACGTATAATTTGTTTAGTTAATTAGTGGTTAGTGATACGGCTGTGACTAGTTACGTGTTCAAGTAAAATGCCACCAAAAAAACGGTTTCTAACTTGTGAAATCTGCGGAGAACGATCCGGTCGTAAAAATGGCGAGAAAAGGATGTTTATGGCGAAATTTCCTTTGGATAAGGACCGGTAAGCATTAAATGATATAATTTTATTTAATTCTAAGTATAAAAGGCTACAAATACATGTAAATTGATTTTCATGTACTTATTGTGTACTAGTGATGTACCTCAAGTATCGATAGTCACAGACTTATGTGTGGGCTAAACTCCAAAGATCCCTTGATTTATTTATTCTTTCGTGATTTACTTTCCAGACCACACCAAAGAAGTAATGATGTTATTAGATGTTGTTGAACAAAGTTGTGACACGACAAACCCAGTAGATTTTAAGAAATTAATGATTAAAATTTATGTATACTGTATTCGTCAGGGACTGTCCATTTTGAATTTTTCCATTTTTCAGGTGCCGGCAGTGGGTGAAAGTTGTTGGCAAAGAAGATTTAGTGTATGTGCCCATAGAACCAATTTACTGAACCAATATATGTATTAAGTATAGAGTCCACTTAATTTAATTAATTTTAGTTAGGTACTTAACACACCGTCCGTATATAATATGAATTTGAATATTATTACAAAAATATATTTTTTAGTTTTTAATATAACACAATGTTTTATTTCAAATCCGAACTTTATCTTAATGATCGAAACTAAAAATTAAAAAAGTAATATGACCTCGATTTCTACCCTATAATTATTATCGATATCGATACTAAACCTAGTATACAGCTACCACAGAACTATTTGGTCTTTTAGGTTGGTACTATTGATTTTGACGGCTGACATCTTTTATTTATTGCAATGTAGGTATTAGAGTGCCGTGTAAATTGATTCCACTGGCTTGTATGGGAGTCCCGTCTCTTAAACGTAGTGGTTACATACTCTTTGGTAGAGCGGGAACCCGCGGCGCGAGAGGTCGTATGTGGGGTTACGGCCGATTGTTTAAAAACTTTTATTTATTTGATTAATAAATTACGTAGTGTGCGGGAGTTAATGTGACACAGTTGTTTATTAATTTATTATAGTTGAGTGATGGTGTGTCTGTGTGTTTGTCCGTGCTAGTGTTGGCATTTTACCGTTTTCTGGATAATGTTCCTGGGAACTGCTGACCGCGCTACAACTCAGGTGAGCAGATCTTTTGAAATAGGTAGTTTCATTCCGTGTAGCCATCTGTTTTTAAGACCGTCCAGTAATTAATTTTAATTTTTCTTGGCGATCACACGTCGAAACACAAAGCTGTGGTTGTTTCACGCTGGTTTTCTTTGGGGCCGTGGTATCACTTGGGCCGACGCATTCGTGCCGAAGCTTGGCTCTTTATTCTTAACTACACAGACCGGCAACTCACTTGACTTGTAGTAATTCTTTTGTTTGGTATTACGAGCGTCCATGAGTGGACGGGATTGCTTACCATCAGGTAATCCGTCTGTTCGTTTACCGATCAAAATAAAAACATTTTTGAAGTCGGCCTTTTTTCTCCGGATTAGGTACCTAAATTAAATCTGAATAGCTAACTTTTCATAAGGTAAATCCATACTTCTAGCCTTACTATACGTATTGATGATATAAAGCTGAAGAGTTTGTTTGATTAAACGAGCTAATATCAGGAACCTACTGGTTCGAATTGAAAATATTTTTTGTGTTTAATAGACCATCACGCTACGATCTGTAGGAGCCGATCAGCGGGTGTAACAGCGCGAGAGTAGCTAGTCATTTTCAAAATCGTTTCGAATTGCCTTTTTATAAATATCTTAATGACGTCTGTCTGTCTGTATGTCATAAACTCCTCAAATACTCGACGAAATTCCATGCGGTTTTCGTCAGCTATTAGTGATTTATAAGGAAAGTTGTAGGTTTTCGTATTTTATGAATACCTAGGTACTTAGATACTTTGCTCTGAAAGTAATTAGGTACAATAATATGATATGAGTACTGAGTAATATTTATTTGTCCAACTCGACAAGTGATCAATATTCGCTCTTGTGACCACTTGAAGATGACGCAGTCACTTCAATACTATCGATAACAATACTATTATATTCTTGTACTAACCAAACAATAATATTAAGAATAAATAAAAAGATATATGTATAGGTATACTTAAGTGTTGGATAAAATTCCTAAGTTTCAATCATTCCGCCGGGGTTGCGGGGTAAGCGCAATGAGGCACCGCGACCTCGGCCTAGAGCAGGAGTAGGAACGGGGGGGTTTTTAGTCAGTAAGAGTCTGACACTCCCTCCCGCCTGACCCTGGGCGGGAGAAGTCATTTGATGATTTTCCCCTCACAAAAAAAAAGTTTCAATCATTCCCCTCCCCCAATCCCTGCCCAATCCCTAAATCTCCAAAACCCTCATCCCCAAAAGGACGGCAACAGACTCTAACTCCTCTGTTGTTTAGGCTGTCTTTGTGATAGCTTACCATCAGGTAATCCGGCAGCTCGTTTGCCGAACTATCACATAAAAAATACAAACCTACTCTAAATAAGACTTTTAATGACCTAGAATTAGAATCATTCTAGACTGGCGACCCCACCGGCTTCGCTCAGGTGCAATGCTAATATTAAATTTCTCCACTATTTAATGGATGTTAATATACATATAAACCTTACACTTAAATCACTCTATCTATCAAAAACTGCATCAAAAATCGTTGCGTAGTTTTAAAGATGTAAGCATACATAGGGATATAGGGACAGAGAAAGCGACTTTGTTTTAAACTATGTAGTGATGGACTGCTAAAAAAATAATAAAAAAATACAATCGAATTGAGAACCACCACCTTTTTTTGAACTCGGTTAAAAAAAATCAAAATCCCTTTTGTTTTTTCCCGGTGTTCTAAGTTCGAACATGTGACCGCTGGACCGAGGCAGACAATTTGCAAACAGATTACACAGAGTATCAGCTCACAGCTGACAATTACTCGGTAACAGACCGGATACTGTGAACTACTGCGATTTAGTTATTATTGTGATAACTACGTCACACTTTGTCACACTTGTTATACTAGTATAGTTTCTGGTTTCGCTCGCATTAAGCGGGTAAAAAGGTACTTTTTTGTGTAGGGAAAATTATCAAATTACTTCTCCGGAGGGAGTGTCAGACTCTTACTGACTAAAAACCCCCCCGTTCCTTCTCCTGCTCTGTGCCGAGGTCGCGGTGCCTCATTGCGCTTACCCCGCAACCCCGGCTGAACATCAGCCCTTTAGGGCCCCGTCTGTGGTGGTCTATTGGCTCTTCGAGGCGCGCGCGGAGCGCTACGCGCCGTACGCTCGGGTCTGGTTCTGGTCGGGCGGCGAGCTACTCTTACTCGCCGACCGCAGACCCGCGCTCTAGGTGGCTGGAGATCGCCTCTCGGAGTAGCCCATGTGATGAGCAATCGGCGCCGTCCATTAACATCCGGAACTCCAGAGGAGTGACGAGTGCGTTGTCAGCGTTTTGGGGATTAGGGTTTCAGATATTTAGGTGGGCAAGGATTGGACCTTGGACCTCAACAAGACGCTGAGGTTGTTTCATGTCAGTTTTTTATCACTGCCTGTGCTGAACCATGGATCTCCTACACTGTTATTCCAGACTATAATCTATCTGTGTGCCAAATTACATTCAGATCCGTTCAGTAGTGTTTACGTGAGAGAGTAACAAACATACATCCGTACTTACACACTGTAGCGTTTATAATAATTTGTAGTATTTATAAGTTGAATCCTTTGTTTGAACGCGTTAATCTCCGGAACTGCTAGTTCGATTTGGAAAATTCTTTTTGTGTTGTTTAATACATTTATCGAGGAAGGCTATAGGCTATAAAACATCACTTTACGATATGTAGGAGCCGAGCAGTGGATAAAAGCGAGTGGGAGTGGCTTGTGTTTCATATGCGATGGTGTTATGTCGTAAACAATTTTATTATTATAGCTTGCCCACCTGACGCCTTAAGACCAGGAATACTTAATTCCCGCACGGAACAACTCTTTGTGTGATCTACAAATTGTTGTTTCGGGTCTGGGTGTGATGTGTATGTGACATTGTATGTTTGTAAACGCACCCACGACACAGGGGAGAAACCTAGTTTTGAGCAAAGTTCTTATTGGTAAAAAAGGATGTAATCTTATCGGGTATCACACATCCGGTGGAAGAGAGAGGGTGGTGTTGTATGTAGTAGTATATTTGTAGTAATACATAATACTACCAAGCTACTCATGTCTCTTTGTTTGTTTTTTTAAATTGAAATCAAATTGTAACATTAATATAAAATATAGTGAATAAGTTTGTCTGTGTATCATTGTGACGGGAAATCGATCGTTCCAGCTGTCCACCGCGAGGTCGCGGGTTTGACCTTCGCCCGTCACAATGTTACCGTGAACTTATTCTATGCGTTCTAGTTACTTGTGAAATTGTTAAGAAAGAATTTGAATTCGATTCCTTGGTGAGGTACTTAAATGTTTTAAGTAGCTTATCCTGCACTATAGGGGACTCGTAGTAGATTTAGGAGAAGGTTCTTCCAGCCAGGTTTGCGGGGCAAGCGTTAAAAGATACTGCGACCTTGCTTGGAGCAGGAGAAGGAACGGGGGGGGGGGGGGTTAGTCAGTAAGAGTCTGACACTCTCTCTCGCCTTTCCCTGGAGGGTAGAAGTCATTTGATCACTTTTCACCCACACAAAAGGGATTTATCAACAGGTCAGGTATATTTGATATCTATTACTAGCTACTCTCGCGCGTTTTCACTCGCTGCTCGGCTCCATTTAATCCTATCGTGATGTTTTGTAGCCTATAGCACTCAGGTACATTGTAGCTATCTATCAGTGAAATTTGGCAATCCGACCAGCGGTTCCAAAGATTACCCCCTACATACAAACTTACAAATTTTACCTCTTTATAATATTAGCATAGAAGTATGGGAGAGCCAAACTTCGGCACGAATGGGTCGTCTCGATCGGAGTGATACCACGTGTATGTATACACAGCGTTGTGTTTCGCCGTCTGAGTGAGGTTACCGGAGGCCCAATCCTTGCCATCCCCAATCTTTCCCCAATCCTTTAATATCCGAAACTGCAATCTTCAAAAAGCTAGCAACGCGCCTGTATGTGTTGAGGGTGTCTTTGGGCGGGCCCATTGCTTACCATCAGGTAATCCGTCTGCTCGTTTGCGGGCTTATGAAAATACAGACAGATATAAGGTCATCATCAGCCTATAAGTGCCCACTGCTCAGCAAAGGCCTTTTCTCGTACGGAGAAGGTTAGAGCATTAATTGGAGGATGGAGGACGCTTGCTCAATGCGGGTTGGATTTCAAACTTATAATTAGAAATTATAAGTCCAGGTTTCCTCACGATGTTTACCTTCACCGTATGTCAGCGGTGTCTAAATAATCATAGAAAGTACATATAACTCGAAAAAAGTCACATTGGTACTTGCCAGGTTTCGAATGCCACCCTCATGCATAAGAAGCGGGCTTCTTTACCTCCGGACCACAATATAAGGTCCTCTTCCTCCTCCTCGCGTCGGTTTCCTCAGTGCTGAGGGTCGTGACCACCTCGTGGAAGCAGTGTACTGCGTATTACTCTCCGCCATCTATTTCTATCTGCCGCCGAGTGGAGAGCATCGTGGACTGTAGTGTTGAGAGTGGTGCCAATCTGATCCGTCCAACGTATGGGACTTCTGCCTCTAGGTCTCTCCTTCCACCTTACCAGTGATTAGTAACTTTTCCAAGTTATCATTGCCCCTTCTGGCAGTGTGTCCAAAAAACTCCAGAATCCTGCGGAGGCATATGGAAGAGAGCCTTATTGTCTGGATCTTAAGCTCCTGGAGGATCGATACCTTGGTGCGGTGTGCCGTCCAAGGAATTCCTAGCATTTTTCGCCAGGACCACATCTTGAAGGCATCAATGCGGTCCAATCGGCTTTCTTCAAGGTCCACGTCTCTGCGCCATACAATATAAGGTACAAATGGCAATATAATTACACACATCCGCAAGACATTATTACATGTCTACAACTAGATATGGCCCCGGTCACCTACGCTCGCAGACGACCTTCGTTTCGTCCAATTACTGACACGATACACATTATTGTAATAAAAAGATTGTGTATTCTACATAAGTAGGATCATGGCATATCACCATGCATTTTTATATGTTAGGATGGGAATCGAGCAGAGCAGGATTACCTGATGGTAAGCAATCATCGCCCCCCATGGACCCTCGTTATACCAAAGGAGTTACTACAACTGCGTTGCTGATTTCTTGTGGATTGTTAGGGATTTGCGGATAGGGGATGGGGGAGCGAGGATTCTGCCTCCGGTGAATTCCCTTACACGACGAAACACAACGTAAGTGTCAGATAACGTCGTTTTTCAGTGAGGCCGTGGTATCACTCCGGTCGAGCAGACTCATTCGTGCCGAAGCATGGCTCTCCCACACTTAAAATTTGTTTTTTTTTGTTTCAATTTGCCATCTATGTTACCTTAGTCCTGTAAAAAAACAATGGATAAGCTGAATTCGATCTATCTATACTAATATTATAAAGAGATAAAATTTGTAAGTTTGTATGTAGGGGTAATCTTTGGAACCGCTGGTCGGATTGCAAAAATTCTTTCACTGATAGATAGCAACAATGTTCCTGAGTGCTATAGGCTATAAAACATCACGCTACGATCAAATAGAGCCGAACAGCGGATGAAACTGCGAGAGTATCTAGTTATTGATATATTTAAAACGGAATCGAATGAAATCGATATAAAATGTCCGCATACTAGTATCGATTCTGAGTTCTGACCAATTACTGGAATACAATGGACGTCAGTTTCACAACAACAGACAGACGGACAGTTACACAATCAGGCTCTGTATGTGTATTGTATACAATCGGGTCGCGCTGCATACTAACGCGGGGGTTAAGCGACTGTGGCCGCGGCCAAACCTTGGATCGGTGACCGTATGTATTATATTCCTTTGATTGCTACGCGTTTATACATATCAAGAGTATAGTATATAACATTCTGAATTAAGTGGTTAAGGTTATCGAGTTTCTCGCTCGTCCTTCTCCATTCGAATCTACAATTTGGAACTAGCACCTAGCTTCACTGACGAACAGACTGACAGACTACTATTCTATTTTGACGTTTCAAAAGTACCTGCTTGTGTCTCGTGTCGACAGGAGTGATACCACGGCGACGTAAGCCTACTTAAACGAACCACAACGTTGTTTCACCTCAAGCGTACGGCGCGTAGCGTTCCGCGCGCGCCTCATAGAGCCAATAGACCACCACAGACGGGGCCCTATAGGGCTGATGTTTAGCCGGGGTCGCCGCAATGAAGCACCGCGACCTCGGCACAGAGCAGGAGAAGGAACGGGGGGGTTTTTAGTCAGTAAGAGTCTGACACTCCCTCTCGCCCGGCCCTGGGCGGGAGAAGTCATTTGATGATTTTCCCTACACAAAAAAAAGCGTTGTTTCACGCTGTTTGAGTGAAACAGTCTACTGTGCATTTGATGATTTTTCCTCGTACAAAAAAAAACCAATCACAGCGTTGTGTCACGCCTGAAAATCATAACCAAGTGATACCACGGCCTTACGAAAAACCGGCGTGCGAGTACAGCTTTGTGTTTCGCCGTGTGAGTGAGGTTACCGGAGTCCTTTTCCCCAATCCTTAAATATCCGCAACCCTTACCCCAAATGGCCGGTAACGCATTCGTAACTCCTTAGATGTTGCGGGTACCATCGGGTGTTATAAAAAAGGCATACATAAAATGTTTTTGTAAAGGAAATGTGATTATGTTAATAATAAGTGGTGTGTTGAAGCGATTGTAATGTAATGACAGCCTTGTTGGACAGCATACACGAGTTGGTAGTCACGCTACACTGAATTCTTGTTCATTCGATTCCGGGGCGAGCAAAAAATACTTACTTAGTTTTGTAAGTAATTTATAACATTTAAGTGTGGGAGAGCCATGCTTCGGCACGAATACCTCGGCCCCGGCCTCACAGAAAACCGGCGTGAAGCAACCACTGCGCCGTATGAGTGAGGTTACCGGAGGCCCAATCCTTCCCCTCCCCTGACCCATCCCCAATCCCAAAATCTCCAAATCCCTAATCCCTAAAAGGTCGGCAACGCACTCGTAACTCCTCCGTTGTGGGTGTCCATGGGCGGCGCTGATTGCTTACCATCAGGTAATCCGTCTGCTCGTTTGCCGACCTATTACATAAAAAAAAATAACAGTCGCTTTCTGTAGAATTAATCACACACAAACACACACACACAAACAGAGACAAAATGATACTAAACACGGAATATTTATCTAAACTTTATTTTATTACTCTGAATGTTTTGTCCGCTAGAGGACGCCATATTAGATTTTGTGAAACCCCATATAGCCGATAACCAGCGGGCAATTAAGACGTTTCTAATGATATGTCATTTGTCGAATTCTGATAAGTAGTTTAGAAGTTACGAGGGAACAGATGAACATACATATATACATAGCCTGTCAAAATCATAACCCTCCTTTTGCTTTGCCGTAGTCGGGTAAAAACCAGCGTGAAACAACTAAAGCGTTGTATTTCGTCGTGAGAGTGAGGTTACCGGAGGCCCAATCCCTCCCCTAGCGCCAACCCTTCCCAATCCCTGGGCAAGGCCCTGGCAAACGCGTGTAACGATCAATTAACACATAATTAAGATAACAATTATTATTATTTAATTTATTTATTATTAATACTAACAAGAGGTGCCGGTGATAACGTACTGATAATACATGCATACACACGTACTATAAACATATCTATCTATATATGATGTCAGATAAGCCGAGTGTTATAATTTTTACCACCATAGCTCTTCACGCGGGTGTATAATACCCGAGTGAAGAAATAAAGAGTGGTCAAGTGTGGGGTCGGTTGGACTAGAATGATACCACAGCCTCACAGAAAACCCAGCGAGGTGTTGCGAGTAAGGTTACCGGAGGCCCAATCCATCCCCTCCCCCAATTTCAGTGGTATGGACAACACGGCGTTGATGGCTTACCATCAGGTAATCTGTCTGCTCTAAGCTTTATGGAGTTTCTTGCTCGTTCTCCTCCATTCGAGTCTACACTTAGGAACGTGCACCTAGCGTCACTGACGAACAGACTGACAGACTACTATTTAACTAGAAAAGATATGTAGCTAATGCTTTCTGATCGGATATACCTTTTTAACTGTGATTTTAGTACCTAAATTGCTGTCTGGTCGGACTTATAAATTACTATATTATACTAGCTGCCTGCCCCCGCACGGGTCCAACTATCTCGCTATCAAAGGGTCACTTTTTCCTAATCTTCCCCTCTACTTTTCTAATATTTTCTTTGATAAGAACCTTCTCCTGACAATAACAAACATAACAAAAAAAGAATTAGCAAAATTGGTCCAGCCGTTGTTGAGTTATGCGCTTACCAACACATTTTGCGATAAATTTTTATATTATAGATAGATTAGAAAAACGGTTTGATTAATTGATAATAACAGCAAATACACAGGAAATAAAGAATTAGTACAAATACTATTGCTTCCTGTATTGTCGGCAAACGAGCTGACGGATTACCTGATGGTAAGCAATCAGCGCCGCCCATGGACACTCGCAACGCTAAAGGCGTTACGAGTGCATTGCCGACCTTTTGGTAATTAGGGATTTGGAGATTTAGGGATTGGGGAGGAGGATTCGGCCTCCGGTAACCTCACTCACACACGGCGAAACACAACGCTGTGGTTGTTTCACGCCGGTTTTCTGCGAGGTATCACTCCGGTCGAGCCGACCCATTCGCGCCGAAGCATGGCTTTGCTACAATAATAGTTGCTGTTTAGTCAATACTAATATTTTAAAGAGGTAAAATTTGTAAGTATGTATGTAGGGGGTAATCTTTGGAACCGCTGGTCGGATTGCCAAAATTCTTTCACTGATAGATAGCTAAAATGTTCCTGAGTGCTTATATAGGCTATAAAACATCACGCTACGATCAAATGGAGCCGAGCAGCGGGTGAAACCGCGCGAGAGTAGCTAGTCGTATTATATTTGTACTTAATGTACGGAGTGGGTCGGAGTAAGTAGGCGGGGTCAGGGAGGAGGTACACAATGGAGTAACATATAATTAATATGTAAATACAGTATGTTAGGTAGTTTATATATGTATATGTTGCCGGGCGGGGAATGATTTCCGGGATACTTATACCTAATTACTTGAACAATACTTTTTTTGTAAAATAGTCATTCAATGACTTTTGAGGAGGTTAAGGAGACCGCTTGTCATGCATGAGGGTGTGGGTTCGAAACCTGGCAAGTAACATTGTGACTTTTTCAGAGTTATATGTATTTTCTATGATAATTCAGACACCACTGACATACGGTGAAGGTAAACATCGTGAGGAAACTTGGACTTATAATTACTAAAAGTTTGAAATCGCCCACCCGCATTGAGCAAGCGTGGTGCTTAATGCTCAAGCCTTCTCCGTGTGAGAAGAGGCCTTTGCTCAGCAGTGGGTACTTATAGGCTGATGATGATGATGAGACTTTTTTGACTTTTGAACTCACAAACACAATAAGAATTGTTCAATTCAAACCAGTAGTTCCATAATACCTACTTATTATTATTGGGCATTATCATAAATATCACAAAATATTAACAGTTCACAGATCCCCTCCTATTTCTCCTGTATAATCTTTTAATGTCAGTATTTGTTTCAGGCAGCGTGCTGGCGGTGACAACTCTGGCCGGACAAGATGGCCGCGTCTGACATTATCGCGCAAGATGGCGGCCACGGACATATCAAAATACATCCCTACCTCGTCACACTAGTGTGAGTATTAATTAGTATATTGCAATCAACGCTTCACACCAATCAGAAAAGCCCGAAAAGCCCAATCCCTTTCCATCCCATCCCAGTCTTTAAATATCTGAAACCCTTATCTCTTCAAGGCCGGCAACGGACTCATTTGGTGTCCATGGGCGGCGCTGATTGCTCACCATCAGGTTATCCGTCAGCTCGTTTGCCAACCAATACCACAAATTAAAAAAGTGCTCAGCGCCGCTAAAGAATAAAGAACTTACAAAAATTACTCCTTACTGACTAATAAACTATTTCCTGCCCCTCTGCCAGGGCCGCGATATCTGGCTAGAATTTTCTGTTATGTCATAGGTCCGCAAACAAGCGTTCGGATTACCTGATGGTAAGCAATCAGCGCCGCCCATGGATACTCGTAGTACCAAAGGAGCTACAAGTGCGTTGCCGACCTCTTATGGGTTATAGGGGATTTCAGTATTGAGAATAGAGGGAGGGGCAAGAATTGGACCTCCGGTAAACTCACTCACACGACGGATTTCTGTGAGGCCGTGGTATCACTCCGGTCCAGCTGGCCCATTCGTGCCGAAACATGGCTCATTTCTTATCAAGTTATCCGTTTAATCGTATGATAAACCCATGACAAAGCAGTTTCAAAAATGTGTGTGCGACTAACTCAGTAACTACTGAACCGAATTCGATTCAATTGATTCACGAGGAAGTGTTTATTTGTGACGCGTAATTTATTGAAATATTGTTGTGTCAATTGGCAAAGTATTTGTGGATGATGGATGGCGGGGCAATGTAGTATATAGGTGGGCCAACATAGTAACGATCACTATAGAACTCTTTAACTTCTGAAGGGACAAGCAGGGGTGTATATATATAGGTAAATTATTACCTTTACTCTATGTTGAACTTACAGCGTTAAGGTCACCAATAGTTCGAGTCTCGAGAAGTTTTAACACAACATAATATATATGAAAATCTATATACAGTCTGTCAGTTTAATAATGAAGAAATATAATATAGATACGTATATATTTTTTGTGATAGATCGGCAAACTACCAAACGGTAAAGCAGCTAATCACGAGGAATCCTGGGATTTCATCATCATCAGCTTATAAGTGCCCACTGCTCATCAAATGTCTCTTCTCTTACGGAAAAGGTTAGAGCATAAATCACCACGCTTGCTCAATGCGGGTTGGCGATTTCAAACTTATAATAAGAAATTATAAGTCCAGGGTTCCTCACGATGTTTACCTTCACCATATGTCAGGGGTGTCTAAATAATCATAGAAAGTAGGTACTTACACATAACTCTGAAAAAGTCACATTGGTACTTGCCAGGTTTCGAACCCACACGCATGAGAAGTGGGCTCCTTAACCTCCGGGCCACCACGTCATTTTATATTGTTCTAATTATAAGTTTCAAATCGCCAATACCAGAAGAGGCCTTTGGTCAGCAGTGGACAGCAGTTACAGGCTGATGATGATAAAGAAAAGCATATAATGCATGTCTACAAGACGGACATCATTTCCAGTCTCACTGCAGTTATGCTCGCAAAGAGGGAGGCGGCCCGCGTGAGGGGGCAATCCTCCTCCTCACGCCCCAGCCGCCGCAACAGGCGACACTACGGGCGCCGGGGATCAAGGGACGATCTTCGGCCACCGTAAGCGCGGGTCTGCGGTCGGCGAGTAAGGGCAGCTCGCTGCCCGACCAGAACCAGGCGCGTAGAGAAATAGACCACCACAGACGGGGCCCTATAGGGCTGATGTTCAGCCGGGGTTGCGGGGTAAGCGCAATGAGGCACCGCGACCTCGGCACAGAGCAGGAGAAGGAACAGGGGGGTTTTTAGTCAGTAAGCGTCTGACACTCCCTCCCACCCGGCCCTGGGCGGGAGAAGTCATTTGATGATTTTCCCCTCACAAAAAAAACCCCAGGCTCCTCAAAATTTTCCCAACACGTGTGTAGGCGCGTGAATTTTCAACACAACACATGTCACAGTCGATGGCGTAGGTCGGCCGTTTGACTCTCGACTCACTGCATTTTTATAAGAGTCATACACACGGACGCGTATATTTAGCTGTGACTCTGTGACCGGACGGACGAACATACCTACACTACATTATATATTTATATTAAAAATAATGATTCATGACCTTTTTTCACACAGGTAGTCTTTATACTGAAGCTAGCGGCCCGCCCCCGCTTTGCACGGGTCCAACTATCTCGCTATCAAAGGGTCACATTTTCCTAATCTTCCCCTCTACTTTTCTAATATCTTCTTTGATAAGAACCTTCTCCTGACAATAACAAACACAACAAAAATATAATTAGCAAAATTGGTTCAGGCATTGTTGAATTATGCGCTTACCAACACATTTTGCGATCTATTTTTTTATTATAGATTACTGATTATATCATTTTAAGTATGGTAGAGCCATGCTTCGGCACGAATGGGTCGGCTCGACCGGAGTGCTACCACGGCCTCACAGAAAACCGGCGTGAAACAACCGTAATATTGCATTTTGCTGTGTGAAAGCAGTCGAGACCCCATCCTTCCGATCGTTCTAGGCTAGGTGACGCCGATTGCTTACCATCATATTTTTTTTTAATAAAAATGAACATTACTCACAACGGATTACCTGACACCCGTAACAGATGAGTTGCCGACCTTTTGGGGATTAGGGAATTTGGAGATTTAGGGATTGGGGGAGGGGAAGGATTGGACATCCGGTATCCTCCAGCCGGGGTTGCAGATACTAGCATAAGAGAAAGATTGAGGTGGTTTTAGTCAGCAAGAGTCTAGTCTTCTCGCCCAGGGCGGAAGCAGTAGAAATACAAATGTAATGAAACTTTACGTACTTTGATATTTGGACTTGGAGCATCAGCAGCAGTAATCAAGTAATGCTATTTTATAGGTACACGTAGGTTTTAGTTGTGTGTAGTAATTAGATAATTTTGCCTCCACCAAACAAGACTGTCACACAGTAACCCTCAATTAGATACCTACCCAAGGCCCAAGACAGTCTATAGTGACAGTAGTGGCAGAATGGGCGCGTGTCACGTCACGTGTACAACACAAATTAAAAATAAAATACTGACACGTTCCACTAAACATACCTAGCATACGTTACGCCAACACCGTTTGCTGGTCAATGAATTTGTCATTCGTGTGTTTGTTGCCAAATCATTTTCACTTTCTAAATCTATTTTTATTAAAGGTTACTATGTATTTAGTCCCTTACACGGTTAGGGAGGAATACATGTATACTATATGAATAGGAATACTTAGCACAAAAGATAAGGCTACATTTGTAATATAAAATAAATAAATAAAAAAAAAAATGTCTACATGAATGAATGAACAATCGTATTGAATTTTTACAAAGTCAAAATCATTTATTTCAATTAGACCCTTACAGGCACTTTTGAACCTCAAAAAATATTAAAATAAAAAAAAATTCAGTCTGTCGGTCAGTGAAGCTATTTGCTCGATCCAAAGTGTACATTCCGATGGAGAAAAACGAGCTAGAATTTCGATGGTAATTTACTTTTTTTTATTACAGTTTCATATGTATATAGACATAGATACAAATCTAGAATTATATCACTATATGTAATAAGGATCGTGGTGACACAGAGGTTAAGGCGGCTTCTAATGACAGTGTGAGGAAACCTTGACTAATAATTTTAAATTACAAGTTTGAAATGGCCAATCCGCCTTGCTCAAACGTTCTCCGTGTGAGAGAGAGGTCTTTACTAAGCAGTAGACACCACAGAGTACACTATGATATATGGTAGACACTAATAGACTGACTAGCTATTGCTCGCGACTCCGTGCGCGTGGAGTAGTAACTTCCTACAGACTTTTGGTATAAAAACTATCCTATATCGTTTTTCGAGTTCCAAACTATGTCTGTACCAAATTACACAGAAATCGGTTCAGTAGTTTAGGCGTAAAGAAAAGACAAGCAGACAGACAGAGTTACTTTCACATGTATGATGTATTAAGTCTTACACGTGGGTTTCTATTTATATTTTTACAGTCCTCAGTCAATCTATCGACTAATAAGTGTTTAAGATGAATACATAAATATATTTTGTTGCGTCAAATAAACCTGTCCATCCACTAACATAATTGTAAATGGTTTATCAAGTATTGTGCTTATAAGCGAGCCCTTCTATTGACTATTATGTAATGACACACTAACCTTATACTTCGCAAGTACACGAGCCGGTAACCGAACCCGCGACCTTCATAGGTATCTAGTGAGCCACATCTACGCAGTAATTATGTAAGGAAATACGTAACTACTAAGCTGTTTTATTAGCTTAACTTAAATGTTAATAGAGATTAGGATAATACTTGTTTGGTTTGGTCGCGTATAAGCGTATACTCTTTGTCTCTCTGACTCTGTCAATTATACTTAAGCTATTTATTAAGCAACGCAATTTTTTAAGTGTGGGAGAGCCATGCTTCGGCGCGAATGGGTCCAGCTCGACCGTAGTGATACCACGGCCTCAATGAAAACCGGCGTGAAGCAACACTTGTGTTGTGTTTCGTTGGGGGTGGCATTACAAAAGGCCCTATCTTCACCTCCCCATCTACCAATCCGCAAATCCTCTAACTTTTAATCCCTAATAACCCACAAGAGTACCCCTAATTAAGGAGTTACTCATTTGGTATTACGCGTGCCCATGGGCGGCGCCGTTTGCTTACCATCAGGTAATCCGTCTGACAGTTTGCTTAACTATGACATAAAGAAATTACGTGACTGGTCTATGTAATATCGTGATTATGTAGTTATGGAAATCCTAGTATTTATTAATGCGAAACTCTTTCACATAACACTACTGAATTGATTTTAGTATAATTTAGACTACTTTTCAAAGTTTAAATCATTTTCAGTAGTGAGTGTAGTCTGTGAAGCTAGGTGTACATGTGGGTAACGCGGGCAATGTCACTGGCAGAACCCAGTTTTATATGTTTTTATGAGCGCCATATTTTAAGGGATGAAAGAAGAAGAGGGCAGCCTGATGGAAAGTTAAACTTTTGCCCAAGGAGACTCGCAACAATAATTGAATTGATAGTGTAATTCTTTGTTTTGTAATCTTACCAGTTTTTACTGACAATAGTAGCACTAGAATAATTGGGGTTAATTCGTTATAATCGTTGGTTTAGCCTCGTTACGGACCGTGATAAAAATATTTGATTCATAATATCCTAATTTATATACGCATTCTTATTTTATTATATTCTTAATGTATATTCATATGCGGTTGTTATGTATGCTATTTAAATCTATGTGCCTGTCTCTTTTCTTCACGCCACTACTGAACCGATTTCTGTGAAATTTGGTACAGACATTGTTTGGAATTCGAAGAAGGACATAGGATAGTTTTCATACCAAAAAACGGCAGGAAGTCACTGTTCCACGCGAACGGAGTCGCGGGCAAAAGCTAGTATTTAATAATGTTACAAAAAGCTATAAGGGAATATCTTTTTTTCATGACCGTGTATATACCTTCTAAAGACACCTGGTCTTTTTTGGATGGAAGACTAGAAAGTTTGGGTTTTAAATCCAGCTAACTATTTTATATAACTTCCCGAGGAGAACATTATAGCACAGCCCAAGGTAGATCTGCATCTGCCATGATGTCCTCGCTGTCGTCTATGGCGACTCGTAACCTCTGTGCCACTGGTCTTTCCTATAGATCAATGAATACCTAGTACTACTTTGATTACTTAATTTACTTACAGCCAAAAATGATGAGTTACTAATATTATTTATTTATACTCTCTTAGACATTTAAATGCCATCGCTTTCAACGTGATTAATGTGTCATAATGTACTAATTTACTAATGTATGAATTTATGTGTGGGAGAGCTATGTTTCGGAGTGATATCTATCTATACTGCCTCACAGAAAACTGGCGTGAAACAACTACAGCATTGTGTTTCGCCATATGAGTGAGGTTACCGGAGGCGAGAGAGAGAAGGGAGAGGGGAAGGATGGATCCTTCCCCTCTCCCAATCTCAAAATCTCCAAAACTCAAATCTCCAAAGTGTCGGCATACTTCTCTGTTGCTGAATGTGTCCATGGGCGGCGCTGATTGCTTACCATCAAGTAGTCCGTCTGTTTGTTTACCGACCTATCACATAAAAAAATGTACCTATATCTTCTTGGATTTGTCAAAGGCTTTCGTTACTTACTTACATTTCCAAGTTGTGTATGAGTAAGTGGCTACAATTTGTAAATGTGTCGCTGAATTAGTAAACTGTCGAGCGTTGTGTGTCGGGTCATTGTGCTCGCTACAGTACTTATTTCACCTGTTGTTCATATGTTTCTCTTTATTTGGAGCTAGCTGATTTGCATATTTTACTCGAACTATCGCTTTAGAAGCTGCTTATTTTAAAATACATTAGTTTTATACGCTTGCGGAAGCTAATGAAAATATTAATATAATAGTTATAAATAATAGACGTACATGTGAAATAAAGTATATGTGACCTTGGGCATTTTTTTATAAGTTTGTAACAATGATTAAGGAAAAATGAGTCAACGGAGATAAGCCCCGCAATGCGTGTCATGTGTACACGGGGACGGACGTCGCCCTCAGCTTATCTCACGCAGTTTAGAGGACAACTAGTTGCTAGCTCATACACTAACGTTACTAGTATTTGAAATTACGATGATGTTTTATCTCATACTCAATATCAGCCTATAAGTGCACACTGCCGAGAAAAGGCGTCTTCTTGTAGGGAGAGAGTTTGATCATTAAACTCATCGCTTGCTCATGGTGATATAGCGATTGCAGACTTATAATTATAGATCAGCAGAGTTCAACATATGGCAGTATCGAAATGATTTGCCAGCCAGCCCTGTTGAACCATGCATGAAAAGGGGACCCCTGATCCCCATACGTCCTTTTTCTCCTCTATATTTCTCATTAATTTGTGGTATTCCAAAAAAATAAACAAGCGTACCTTAAAAAATTGTGCAAAAGCAAACATCCTAAGACTATTTCGTAATACAGATAACATACAATACAGTTAAGCTGTTTACCAAACAGATATTCGAGGATCTATTTAATCCATGATTGTTGCATAAGAGGACGAAAGAAACCCTATATTATGATAATGAATCTAATTAGTAAAAACACGTGGTAGGTCGAAGGTGCTCAAGCATGAGGAGACTGGTATGGAACTACTAATGTGACCTTTTCCGAGTCATATGTACTTCCTAAGTTAAGCTAAATAATATAGACCTACGGTTAAGGAAAACATTGTGAGAAAAACTAGTTTTTTTTTAAGGTATAAGTCGTCAAACGAGCAGACGGATTACCTGATGGTAAGCAATCAGTGCCGCCCATGGACACCCTCAACACCATAGGAGTTACAAGTGCGTCGCCGGTCTTTCGGGGATAGGGGTTGCGGATATAAGGATCGGGAAGGGATAGAGGAAGGAAAGGGATTGGGCCTCTGATAACCTCACTCACATGGCGAAACACAACACTGTGGGTTGTTTCACGCCGGTATTCTGTGAGGCCGTGGTATCACTCCGGTCGAGCCGACCCATTCGTGCTAAAGTTTGGCACTCCCACACTTAAATTATATGTCACCAATCTGCTTTGAGCAAGCGTAGTGATTATTGGTCAAACCTCCGTGAGAGAAGAGGCCTTTGCTCAACAGAAGGCACTTGTAGGCTGATAATGTGATGTATAAATAGTTTAAATGTTTTTGCTTAGTCACAGTGCCTACCACCGATACTAAAGAGATAGTAAACGAGCGAACATTAATATTATCGAACCTCAATTGCTATGCTTGAGATAAGAGCGGGAATTGAGGTTATTGGTTCTGTGAAATAGAGATCTTTGTGAGGACTGTCTCGATAAGGGAAGACATTGTCAGTACGCATAATGTGAGCGCGAAGTACTTATGCATAATCGAGAAGATATAGGATTTAAAAATTATGAAGAGTAACTTGCTCTCTGCATTGTTCATTAAATAGTGAACTTATAAAACAAATATAATAATTTTAAAAACAGTGACGATGGAGTTTCTTGCTTGTTCTTCACCATTCGAATCTACAATTTGGAACGAGTACCTAGCTTCACTGACGAACAGACTGACAGACTACTATTCTATTTTGACGTTTCAAAAGTACCTGTTTATGATTTAGTTGGAATAAATGATTTAGATTTAGAAGTTGGAATGCAGCAACTTTTGTATTCATTATATGCGACTGTCGTAAAGAAAATTTAAAATATGTATGTTTAAATATAAAAAAGCGTCGATATATCAAAACGTTATTGTTTACATAACACATTTCATTAAACATCTCTATATGATAATATAATGTTTGTTTAACATTACTTTACATATGTAAAACAATAATTTATTGTTATCTATAAAACAATACATTGATTGTAAGAATTTTCTCTATATGAAACGAAGTTATGTGACGCTTTACTCATACTTCGAATAATTAATTAGTCCACGTTATAAGTGACATGTGAATGTTAATTCTGTACTCGTTAAACCACGCTAGTTACTATACATGTGTAATAGGTTTTATTAAGGAGCGAAACTGATAAAATTGCTTCTATCAGCCGCAGTAGGCAACAGTCTGGTCGTCGGGGATCGAGAGACTGTCTCCGGCCAGCCTTATTCCGGTCTGCCACCTCACCTTGGGCGGGAAAAGTAATTTGATGATGTTTCCACTCACAAAAAAGGGTGAGGTTGAGAGGGAGTTACTGTCTAAAAACCCTCTCGTTCCTTCTCCTGCTCCAGGCTGAGACTTCGGTACCTTATAATGTTTGCCACGCAACCTCTGATGTAAAGTAATAGATTGCGCTGTGTTTTGCCGTATAAGCTAGATTAGTATTTAGGTAACCCAAATCATCCTTCCCCTTATCCCCAAAATCTTAGCAATTCACGTGTCGCGAGATCGCCTACCATATACTTATACAATAAAAATGGTGCAAATAACAACAATGCTCCTCCCCCCACCTTCAATCCAGTAACTCGTTTAGGGTTACGAGCATTCATGGACGATACTGAATGAAAGTATTAGGTGATCTGTCTGCTCATTTGTAAATCCCTACCATATAAACAACAAAATCAAAACACCAAAAAATATACCAGTATTCCGGTCAACAAGTATTACGTCTAGAAGCTTCTAGCTTCCGACCGCAACTTCGCAAATTAAGTACAGGTAGCTAATAGCACTTTACTAAGAACATTGTAGCTATCGATCAGAGAAAGATACACCACCCCACATACAAACTTACAAATGTTACCTCTTCATAATATCAGTATATTAAGTAGAAAAAGATTATATTTCGTTTATCTCACTAAGAAGAAGATCACGGTCGTAAAACAACTTGTTGTAAATATATTTATAACTGACACGCATACGAGATAATCTTTTAATAATGATTTATTTATACAAGTATACATCTATTGGGCAATCTTAATAGTTCCACAATATGACCGAAAAACACCCACAGCGTATGATAACGTGACCCCAACCGTACACGTGACTCGAAATTACAACAACAATGTGACGTCATCGTTGGGCGACGCGTAACGCCAGTATGTCGGCTGTTGCTAAGCGAGTTTGACAGTTTAAAGACGTTACGAAAAAAAGAACGAATTTAAATTATTTTTTTAATTCAATTTTGTTTTTTTTGTTTTTTTTTTTATATTGTGTTGTGTGTAGTTCTGTGTGTAGTTATCAGAATATAATTCATTAATACTTTGTAACGTATTAATTATTTTAGTAGGTAACGACAATGACACAATATGATAAGTAATCCCAATGCTATCTGTTTCTCTGATATGAATAAATATTTGTGTTACACTGGTCTCACATAAATAATGTACCAAAGAATTTGTATGAGACATTGATTTAAAAAGAATAACCATGGAGTTTCTTGTTCGTTCTTCTCCATAGGGATTCTTTAAGTGAGGGAGTACCATGCTTCGGCACGAATGGGTCGGCTCGACCGAAGTGATATCACGGCCTCATAGAAAATCGGCGTGAAACAACCACAGCGTTGTGTTTCGCCGTGTGAGTGAGGTTACCGGAGACCCAATCCTTCCCCTCCCCAAAATCCTTCCCCATTCCCTAAATCTCCCAAATCCGTCACCCCCAAAAAAGTCGGCAAAGCACTAGTAACTCCTCTGTTGTTGCGGGTGTCCATGGGCGGCGCTGATTGCTTACCATCACATCAGGTAATCCGACTGCTCGTTTACCGACCTATTATTTAAATTCTACACTTTGACCGACAGACTGACTGATTGTACTCTGTACGGAGGCCGTGGTATCACTCCGGTCGAGCCGACCCATTCGTGCCGAAGCTTGGCTCTCCCACACTTATGTGGTTTAAAATTGTTTTTGTGAGAAACTCTATACAAGTAATGCAGCTCATTAGTAATATTTCCAGCCGGGGTTACGGTTGGAAACGCAATAACTCGGCCTAGAGTAGGAGAAGGGACGGGGTGGTTTTTAGTCAGTAAGAGTCTGATCATAATTCTAGGTCAACCCTGGGGCGGGAGAACTAAGTCATATCAAGGTTATCTCCCCTAAAAATCAATATTTTTTTTCGAAAACCTTAACATTCTGTGCGCGTGTGTGTGTGTGTGTGTGTATGTGTGTGTTTACAAACACATTTCACATTCACATCACACGCTGACCTTGACCACATGCACGAGTATTCGTTTTTACTTACATAACGACGTCTCGCCCGCCGGCCTCCATATTGGTGTCAAAAAATAGCTGCGACTTTTTAGTTTTTATTTACTTTTCCTAATAATTTCTTTATGAGAGTTAGGGAAACTTCGGTACGACTCCGTCAGCATGACCGGAGTGATACCACGGCCTCACAGAAGACCAGACCTTAGAATCTGGCTCCTCCCCTTGCCCCTAATTCTTCAACCTGGGAGGTTTCCTCAAATTACTAATCCCAAAGAATCAACTCCTTTGGCGTTGCGGGTGTCCATGAGAGCGCCGATTGCTTACCATCAGGCGATCAAGCAAGGCATCTGCTCGTTTGCCTATCACATAGAAATATATTTCTACTAGCTTATGCCCGCGACTTTGTTCGCGTGGAATAGTGACTTCCTGCAGATTTTTAGTTTAAAAACTATCCTTTGTCCTTTCTTGAGTTCCAAACTGTGTCTGTACCAAAATTTACAGCAATCGCTTCAGTAGTTTAGGCGTGAAGAAAAGACAGACAGACAGACAGATTAGTTTGGATGATGGTAATAATTCTCGTATCTTTGTAAAGACGCCGACCATACGGCTATAAAGAAAGCTGCTAGTCCAAACTTTAGTCGCAAGCAGATTGACCTGTCTGCTTGCGACCACAACCTGTGCAACCTGGTCTTAACGTTTCTTTTCGGGTAATTTTATGTTGTTACCTACTAGTCCAGATTTAAAAGACCGATGAATGTGCGGAAGCATCATAGAAGTCCAAGACCATTATAAACTGGTTATCTGACGGGCCTTCTTTTTTCTTTATGCTCCACTGAGTTCAGGATGGTCCTCACAATGACGACACTCGGGCGTTTCCTCCAGCTGGATGTGAAACAGGAACCTACCGAAGCTGCCGTGCCCGGTAAGCACCTGCGTCAGACGGAAGGTGAGGACGCCGTGGCGTCTCTCAAGCCACTCCTCAAAGAGGGGTCTTACCGCTGCTATAACAGCGTGCCTAGTGTCCTCCGACAGACCTAGGAATTTACAAGGATATTTCAATGAAATCCTACAAATACCTATTATTAATGAGAAAATTTGTAAGAATGTATGGATGTATATTTGTTATTCTGTTACTCGAAAACGGCTGGACCGATTTGGTTGAAATTTGGTATGTAGATAGGCGATACCCTTGATTGAAAGGTGCTTTTTAACACCATACAATACGGCCGCCGTATCTTGGCGAGTCTGAAGTTAACCGATTAGCTGCGCAGTACACAATTTTGTTCCTAAAAGATCTATTGCGCAGACAAACGGCTAACTTCAGACTCGCCAAGATACGTCGGCCGTACTGTACCATGCAGGCGAAGCCACGGGCGAAAGATATGTAGTGTAGTATAGAAATGAAAATATCATAAGATACCTTCTATTTCACAATTCTTTTCGCCAGTTAGAGGATGGTACTGTTGCCAAACACAATTCCGGGCACATTTCCAAAATACGTTGTAATAGTTTCGAAATTATCGATTTCGTAACATTTTTCTAGCTGGTACATTCATATCACTACACAGTATAAAACAAACGCTTTCTCTGTCCCTATATTCCTATGTACGCTTAAATATTTAAAACTACGCAACGGATTTTGATGCGGGATTTTTAATAGACAGAGTGATTGAAGAGGAAGGTTTATATGTATAATAACATCCATTAAATAGTGGAGAAATTTAGTATCAGCATTGCATCCGAGCGAAGCCGAGATGAACTGTTCGCGTCCGTAGGTATTACTTAGTTCTACCGCCCTACACGTGTCCCCTGGGTAGTGCTAAACGAGCAGCAAATACGGTGGTAGGCCATAGCATCGGCTGCCGGCTTTAAAGTTACCACCCACCAGAAAAAAGCCACCAATGCCATACTGGTAAAGCCGTCATTTATAGCCTCGTCATTTATACCGCGTACATCGAGGGATTGGAACAGTTTGCCGGCTGCAGTCTTTCCGTCCGAATACAATTTAGGTGTCTTCAAGGCTAGAGTGGGGCTCTTAATAAACTAGTGCGCCTTACCATCAACGATTGCATCACTGCTTACTATCAGGTGGGATCGAAGTCAAGCACTAGTTTATTGCAAGTAAAAAATAAAACGTGTCGCTTAACATCAACTACTGAATGATATACTACGAATCAAGAACCAAGTGAAGCCAATATAACTATAAGTGTCTCTTTTGAGTGGGAAAATATCATGGAATTACTTCTCCGTGCCAGGAGGGAGTGCCAGACTCTTACTGACTAAAAACCCCCCGTTCCTTCTTCTGCTCTAGGCCGAGGCCGCGGTGCCTTATTATTTCCCTTGCACTTACTTTAAAGGGCCTTCAGTGTCTTGCATCATAAAGAACAGATGTGAGTCTAATTGTGGAATACCTGCGATAAAACTCCTACCTATACATATAATAAGGGTGGGTGGCACATAATCACCACACTTGGCGAACGGTTTAAAGATTGAAGTTTAAAAGGTTGGGGTTTATAACAGAGCGCTAAAGCCTAGTATGTGCGTTTAGTGCCTTAGTCGGGTATGAGACACCCACAAGAAGAGGAGCGTTGGTATTTAATGTAATATAACTAAGCCGTCACTGTTACAGCAATGTATATATATAATATGTAGTAATTAAGTTTTAATTAATGTATCAACAATTATGTCTCTGAGAGCGCACGTGTTATCTTAATTATATCAATATATCTATCTATATATATGTATGTATAAAAATACATAAGTACACATCATATGTATATATGTATGTCCTTATGTATTAACACAATACATAATTATAATACATAGAGACGCGGGCGCACGTGGCGGGAGGTCGTTCACCCTGACACTGCCACAAGATGGCGGCCTGCCAACAGCTGACGTCATACTCTCAGTAATCGAGCGCGTGGAGATCTCCACGACATCATTCGTATTAGAAGTCAAGATCGCGGTGATAGTCAAAGTCAAAAATAATTTATTTCAATTAGACTTTTGAACGTCAAACAAAATTTTGAAGATATAGTGTCAATCTGTCTTTCAGTCCTCTTAGTGAAGCTATTTGCTCGTTCCAAAGTGTAGATTCCGATGGAGAAGAACGAGCAAGAAACTCCATGGTTACCCTTTTTAAATCAGTTTCACATACAGATTCCTTTTACAAACAGTTGGTTCAATTATGTGAGAACAGTGTAACACTAATATTTATTCAGAGAAATATAAAAATAAAGTAACCTTAAGGACAATAGACAGTCTGGAGCTGACCAGTCCCAACTGACGGCGCCCGTTCACGAACATGACACGTGCCAATGCGCTGCCCATTGACTATACGGTTGGCGCGGTGGCTGGGCAACTGGCTGCCGTGCAAACTGTCGCGGAATCGATTCCCGCATGGAACAACTCTTTGTGTGATTTACAAATTGTTGTTCCGTGAGTCTGGGTGTGATGTGTATGTGAAATCGTATGTTTGTAAACGCAATCACGATACAGGAGCAAAATCTAGCAATACCTATTAATTAAAAACTAGATATTCTCGCGCGGTTTCACCCGCTACTCGGCTCCATTTAGTCGAAGCGTGATGTTTTATAGCCAATAGCACTCAGGAACATTGTAGCTATCTATCAGTGAAAGAATTTTGGCAATCCGACCAGCGGTTGCAATGATTACCCCCTACATACAAACTTACAAAATTTACCTCTTTATAATATTAGTATAGAAAAGTTATAAGTTATAAATTTAAATATGAAACTTGAATTTTTCTTTCTTTTTCTCTTTCTCCAAACTAGACCTTGATATATGTAAAGATTTCTAGTACCAATTTTCATTAAAATCGGTTAAGCAGTTTCTGACATTTATAACTTGAAAGTGTATAATGCAACCGGCTGCATTAACGCTCTATACCACTGACAGCCGACAATAATGGCACGCAATAGAAAATACTGAAATACATTGTTTCTCGCAGCGTACCGATGTTTATATGTATCGTGTAGATAATAACTATTTAATGATTATGGAATTCATTATCATCATTGTGTCGGGAAAATCATTAAATGATATGTCACAAACATCGGCCCCGTCTGTGGTGGTCTATTGGCTCTTTGAGGCGCGCACGGAACGCTACGCGCCGTACGCTCGGGTCTGGTTCTGGTCTGGTTCTGGTCTTACTCGCCGACCGCAGACCCGCGCTTACGGTGGCAACTGTCCCACTGCTAAGAAACACTTCTTTTCACACGACCACATGGTGGAAGAAAATAAAATTGGCCATTGATAGGTACTATTCCTTGCCGAAGTATGTGTTCCACGAAAGGTATAACCTGGGTGTCAAAGACTGGACTAAATTACTGATGGCTACCCGTAACCTAAAAGTAACCTATTCAAATTATTATCTGTAATGTCAATATGACAAAACGTCTTAGGAACATATTATTAACTAGCAGCTCGCCCCTGCTTCGCACGGGTCTCATCATCTCGCTTACGATGAAAGGGTCCCTCTAACCCAACTCTCCCCTCTACTTTTCTAAAATTTTCTTTCATATGAAAGAAAGAAAGAAAAACGTTTATTTTCGCGCAAGCGCACACACATAAAACAAAAATACAAAAAAAGAAGAAAATAAAATAATACTAAAAATCTAAAAAAATATTGACAAAAGAAAACAAAAACAAAAAAGTTTTGTCTATGGTTCACAGAGTATTTTAACATTAAATTCAGAGTATATGAACCTTCTCCTGACAATAACACACATAACAAAAAAAGAATCAGTAGAATTGATCCAGGCATTATTGAGCTATGCGCTTACCAACATATTTTGCGATTTATTATATATAGATAAAACTTACTGTCCCCTATACCCTATCATCATCAGCCTATAAGTGCCAACTGCTGAGCAAAGGCGTATTCACAAATGGAGAAGCTTTGAGCATTAACCACCACGCTTGAAACTTATGATTTGCAATTACAAGTCCGGGTTTCCTCACGATGTTTACCTTCAGCGTATGTCAGTGGTGTCTAAATAATCATAGAAAGTACATATAACTCGGGAAAAGTCACATTGGTACTTGCCAGATTTCGAACGCTTATGCATGAGAAGCGGGCTCCTTAACGACTATATAAGTACGTATGTTTCACAAATAAGTGTTCTGAGTTCGGACCTAACCATCAGGTCACTTAACACTAGCAGTTTAACCATAGGTACCACAAAAATATTAAACCGAAATACTTCGCTCGGTAGTCGGGTGTGTGAGTGTATACATATACAGTATGTATGTATCGTCACGGCGCTTCCTGTCGAAGTAGCTCAGTGTTATGTAAACACAGGCCAGTGCACAGCGCATCGCCGCCGCAGACAGATCATATGACAATCTTTTAGTGTGGGAGAGCCATGCTTCGGCACTAATGTGTCGGCTCGACCGGAGTGATACCACGGTCTCACAGAAAATCGGCGTGAAACAACCACAGCGTTGTGTTTCACCGGTGGCCATCCTTGCCCGTCCCTCACCCCTTCCCATCCTTACCCATTCCCCTCCTCTGATGTTGCGGGTTTCCATGGGCAGCCCTGATTGCTTACTATCAGGTAATCCGTAAGCTGGTTTGCCGACCTTTCCCATAAATAAAATTTTTATCACTTTTTTACAAAAGTTATAATCGTGAAAGCAGTAGTGACACTAGCAGGTCGCCGCGTGGCCGCGTGACATAATACAACATAATATACAATATTATAATGATCACTAGGTACTTGTATTATAGTATTCATCATCATCATCAGCCTGTTGTCGTCCACTGCTGGACATAGGCCTCCCCAATAGTACGCCACTGAGCTCGATGTTCAGCTTTTCTCATCCAACCACTGCCAGTCTTACGGATATCGTCAGTCCACCTAGCTGGAGGGCACCCTACACTACGTTTGCCTAGACGTGGTCTCCACTCTAGAACATGTTTACTCCAACGGTCATCGGTTCTTCGACAGATAACATCCATCTGTCGAAGAACCGATGACCTTCAAGGTAGTATAAAACAAAGTCGCTTTCTCTGTCCCTATATCCCTATGTATGCTTACATCTTTAAAACTACGCAACGGATTTTGATGCGGTTTTTTTATAGTTAAAGCGATTGTTGAAGAGGAATGTTTATATGTATGTATACTAAAATATTGTAAAAATGTATGTTTATGTATGTAATCCCGGCCGGCTCACTGTCCCAGCTGCTCGCGTGGCGGCCGGGGACGTCCTTCACAATGTCAGTGTCGTCATCTGTGCATTATTTATACACTGCCGAATGTGCAGAGCGTGTGTGTTAACACACAAAATAATAACAATAACAATTATTATAAGTATACATATAAAAACAATAACAAGAAATAAATTTGATGAATCCAAACTAATATTAATAAATGCGAAAGTAACTCTGTCTGTCTGTTTTTCTTTTCTTATCGCCTAAACTACTAGCCGATTTCTGTGAAATTTGCTACAGATATAGTTTTGAACTTGAGAAAGAACCTAGGATAGTTTTCATCCCCAAAATGCAGCGGGAGCGAGAACTTCTTAAAAATCCCGCGTTATCGGGAACTGTGTGGGCTAAATCAAATATCTAAGTGTGGGAGAGTCATGCTTCGGCACGAATGGGTCGGTTCGACCGGAGTGATACCACGGCCTCACAGAAAACCGGCGTGAAACAACCACAGCGTTGTGTTTCGCCGTGTGAGTGAGGTTACCGGAGGCCCAATCCTTCCCCTCCCCCAATCCCTCCTCAATCCCTAAATCTCCAAATCCCTAATCCCTAAAAGCTCGGCAACGCACTCGTAACTCCTCAGTTGCGGGTGTCCATGGGCGGCGCTGATTGCTTACCATCAGGTAATCCGTCTGCTCGTTTGCCGACAAATTAAATAAAAAAAAAAATCTGCTGGAAATCACTATTATATGCGAACCGAGTCGCTGGCAGAAGCTAGTTAAATAATAATTCTAAATATGTAGATCCAGGCGTATAACTATTAAGGCTGGACGATGGCTGGCGATGGTTTTCCTAATAACCTGTTAGTCTAAGCAAAGTTGTGCGACAGGTCTCGACGGAAACAGTACTAACCTACATACCTACTTACATATATGTATATATGCTTGCACTAGACTGGATCCTGGCGACCTTCGCGTCACGTGCCGACCAGGTGTACGCTGCGGCAGTATGATATATATTTGTGAGACTGGTTCTATGTCATTCATGGAAATATCTTCATCATTGCTAAGGGTCTTTGCATTCTTCTTCATGGCTTCCTTTCACTAGACCTTACTCCATTTAGCCGAGTAGTTTCCTCAATGAAAAACATGATTGTGAGTGATTGTTCGCGTGGAATAGTGACTTCCTGCTGATTTTTGTCAAACTATGTCTGTACCAAATTTCACACAAATAGATTCAGCGGTTTATACGCGAAGAAAAGACAGACAGACAGAGTTACTTTCGCATTTATAATATTAGTTTAGCCTAGCTTTTACCCGCGGCTTCACTCCCGTCATTTAACTTCCTACCCGACCCGCACTACCCTACCGTATTCTTATTCTGGTTATAAACTACCTCCCTTTCAATTTTCAACCAAATCGGTTCATTTGTTCTTGAGTTATAAATAGAGGAACTAACATGACTTTCTTTTATATAAATATATGTATAGATTAAATATAATGTGTTACTTTTTCCATCAGTGAAATAATTTTGTCAATCCGTCCAGCGGTTCCAAAGATTACCCCCTACATACAAACTTACAAATTTTACCTCTTTATAATATTGGTATAGACTTGCATTTATGCTTATGACAGTAGTATGTGTATAAAATACTTTTGATGTTCAGTTAAAAGTGACCCAAAGTCTACATCCAGCGTCACATCAAACATGTCAGAACCCATAGGATTATACTGATAATTCCGCAGTCTTGTGGCAGACTTGGCGCAAATTACATAAAGTCTAGCTGGTAGAAGAATAGCCGCTATGTATCAGAAACATTTTTATTAAGAACGTAACTAAACGACATAAGTTTATCGAGAATTTATGTGTCAAGGTGATAAAAAAGGCTTTTTACGTAGTGACGAAGAGGACGATTCGTAGCCTCGTAGCGGACGTACATTGGTAGCTACGTAGCTAGAGTAATTTCGGATGCCCCTAGCGTAACAGATATCTTTATATATAAAAATTTCGTGTCATGTGTTTGTCCGCGATGGACTCCTAAACTACTAAACCGATTTTAAATTTGTGTTCCGTGCATTTTGATCCAACTTGAAAGATAGGATAGCTTACATCTCAATTTATAGTCACAATATTATTTACCTTAGCCACAGCAACGCGTGGCTGGGTCTGTTAGTATTATTATATTTATTTGAAGAAATAATTTTCTTTGTGTCCTTGCTAACTGTACTGTTTCGTAGCAAAAGTATTTTTGTCAGTTTCGTAGCAGACGTTTCGTAGCCTCGTAGCAGAATATTTTGGCAGACTCCGTAGCAGGCAGATAATTCGTAGCACCGTAGCAAAATTTTCGTAGTCTCCCGGCTGCGATTTTCGTAGCCTGAAAACTTTAACAATTTGGCAGTCTAGTTCTTTGAAATAAAGGTCACGCTGTAAGCACTACAATAAGGGCCCGTCACGCGACATTCACGTCACTGGCGCGTGGCGTTACGTGGAAGGTAATCTCATCAGGCCCTCGATGAGTGGCTCAGTGCCGACGTCACGACACGGTCCGGCTTCCGACCTTGACATCGGCAGCGCAGCGGGATTACAGTCACGTAATATGAAACCTTAGCGAGTTTGGAACATTCTTTGCTATCCGCAATTCTGCATTTTAGAGATTTTTATTGTAAAAGTATCAGCTGTGTGCGTTTTGAATATCAACATAAAACAGCAATTGTCAAAAATAAAGTACAACTGATTTAATACATGATGATCAAATGATGTCGTGCCCTAAGGTTAAGACGCCAGCTTCTCAGACATGGAGTGCGGATTTGTTACCTGACAAGTACCAATGTGACTTTTCCGAAATGATATGTACTTTCTACAATTATTTAGTCACGGTGAAGGAAAACTTCGTGAAGAGACCTTTTTTTTATCGGGGGAAAATTATCAAATGACTTCTCCCGCCCAGGGTTAGGCAAGAGAGAGTGTCAGACTCTTACTGACTAAAAACCCCCGTTCCTTCTCCTGCTCTGGGCCGCGGTTGTGAAGAAACCTTGATTTATAGTGTCTAATTATAAGTTTGAAATCGTCAATCCGCCTAAAGCAAGCGTTTTAATTAATGTAGAAAATTGAAGATTGGGTCATCACCAATCTCCAATTTTCTGCATTCATCATTAGTGTGGGAGAGCCATGCTTCGGCACGAATGGGTCGGCTCGACCGGAGTGATACCACGGCCTTACAGAAAACCGGCGTGAAACAACCACAGCGTTGTGTTTCGCCGTGTGAGTGAGGTTACCGGAGGCCCAATCCTTCCCCTTCCCGGACCCTTCCCCAATCCCTAAATCTCCAAATCCCTAATCCCTAAAAGGTCGGCAACGCACTCGTAACTCCTCCGTTGCGGGTGTCCATGGGCGGCGTTGATTGCTTACCATCAGGTAATCCGTCTGCTCGTTTGCCGACTTATTACATAAAAAAAAAAAAATCGGTAACCTTACTCACACGGCGAAACACAACGCTGTGGTTCACTTTTTGATCGGCTCGACCGGAGTCGGGTCGTTAAAAAAGTCAGGTGAAAACCTCTGTTAAATTGTTTTGTGATTGTGTAGCAATAAGCATAACATTAACTAATTCATTTTGTTATTATTCTACAACATGTGGGACATTGGTCTACCGCACATCGCGTGTTGTCGCTGTGTTTGTAACATACAATCAATGTATGTATGTGTGTGTGTTTGTAGATAGCAAACAAAGTCAGGAAAACGAGCAGACGGATTACCTGATGGTAAGCAATCAGCGCCGCCCATGGAACACTCGTAATACCAAAGGAGTTACTACAAGTGTGTAATGGCGTAGCGCACTTGTAGTAACTCCTTTGGTATTACGAAAATCCAGTCGGGCGGCGCTGATTGCTTACCATCAGGTAATCCGTCAGCTAAATTTTGTGTACATATAACATGTTTTTATCCAATAAAATTATTTGATTGCAGACGCTGGTGTGTGTCGTGCGTATGGAGCTCCGCCAGTGTATTGCTGCACCGGCTGCTGACCGCGCCGCTCCCCCAGCTCCCCGGCGCCGGGCCCCCGCCCTCGGTCGGGCCCCAAACCGCGACCGGGCCCCGCACGCGCCGCGCCGGCACCGACCACCTGCACCCCGAGCCGCGCGTTGAGTGCGTCGAGCTTTACACCCCGCCCGCGCATGCGCATCAACTCGATGTCATCTTTGTTCATGGACTATACGGTGTGTAAATCATCTTCAGCCTATACGTGCCAACTGCTGGGTACAGGCCTCTTCTCACACGGAGAAAGTTTGAGCATTAAGCGCTACGCTCGCTCAAGACAGATTGGCGATTTCAAATTTGTAATTTAAAATTATAAGTCCAGGTTTCCACATGTAATCATAGAAAGTACTCGGAAAGTTACATTGGTACATGCTAGGTTACGAACCCGCATCCTCAATGAGAAGCAGGCGCCCCGTGTATCGACAAATGTATTATGTTGTAGGTCATTTAAGTGAAGATAATAATGTCTGTGTTCTGCAGGGTCGCTGGGCAACACGTGGCGTCAGGGCGAGTGGCGCACCAAATACAAATTGGACCCCACCAGGGTCCCGCTCCGCAACCACGAGGCGGCGCCGTGCTCGTGCACGCAGGGCGCACAGCTCGGCGCCCAGCACAGCTCGCAGCTCGCTGCGTACGAGAGCAAGCTGCACGAGCTGTACAAGGAGGCGATGCGCGGCGACCACTACGAGGCGCAGGCTAAATTCGTGACCCAGTTGTACCACGGCGACTGCCAGCCGGCCAGTGGCGCCCCCGCCGCGCCCAGCGAGTGCCGGTGCGTGGGGGGCGCGGGGGCGCGGCGCTGCCAGGCCGGCTGCGGCTGTATATGCGACGCGTGCTACTCGCAGTGCTGGCCGCGCGACTGGATCAAGGAGGACTTCCCCGGGGCGCGCGTCATCTCCGTCAACTACACCAGCGACCCCTACCTGTGGCGCCCTCTCTGGGTCAAAGGGAACAAGAGGTAACGCACACAAGCAGGGACCGCTGTCGGTGTGACTGTGTAACACGGGCTGAGTGTATGTGTGTGTGCAGGCTGAGGCTGCACGAGCGCGCCGAGCAGATGACGCAGCAGCTGCTGGCGCTGGGCGTGGGGGGGCGCCCCATCGTCTGGGTCGGACACTCCAAGGGGGGGCTCTTCATCAAACAGATATACTGCGATGGTGAGATACTTGATATTTTTCAGTTTCAGCTTCTAGTTCCACTTCAAGAAAATTAAATTACAACTTTTTTTGAAGAACTGTAGACTACTTCTCCCTCTTGTTACAAGCAATGAAAAATAAATAGTTGTATTATTAAGTTTAAGAAGATGACGCTTGACTTTATTCATGTTGCCAACAACGTGGGCTCCCCCACATTACTATAAAACATATATTTCGCAGCGTATGAAGCTCACCTCAAGGTCAGCGGGGGGGAGGAGGGTGCCCACCAGGACAACATCACTAACAACAACGCTACGGAGGCGGGGCCCGGCACTCAGTGCTGTCGGCACGCAGGGTCCCTGCTGGACACGTACGAGCGGGGCCCGGCCGCGGGGGGCCCGACCACAGGGAGCCCGCGGGGCCCGCGCGACACGCTGCGCAGTATCAGCCACATGACTGCGCTCCGACACAACCACAACTCGGGTGAGCACGATGCACCCGATGTCCCGCACACACTCGACGACAACGGCAACCCGCCGCCCGCCGTCGATAGCTCGCAGTGCGGCGAGCTCGCCGGGGGGAGCGCGGGGGATGAGGGCAAGGAGCGCACTGTCGACCTGCCTCCAAGTGACGAAGGTATGTCTTCTATACCTGATATATTTTTACCGACTTCCAAAAAGGAGGATGGTTCTCAATTCGACCGTATATATGCTTTTATTATTTTTTTCAATAAATACAATAAGACACCGCGACCCGGCCTACAGCAGGAGAAAGAACGGGGAGGCTTTAGTCAATCTTCCTGGGCCGAAGAAGTCATTTGATTTTCCCCTTACAAAAAAGGAGTTACACATACAGAATTAGTATTAGTTGTTATAGTTTCTGCTATTTTCCTTCTCGGGATCCAACCGACAGTCATACAGTCATGTCCTTGAGTTGCTTGAGCTTCAGTGTTTCAGTATTTCCATAGTTAACTATATTATAGATTCTGCTGTACAGTAGTTGCAGTGGTTTCGGAGGCCTACGTTGTTATGTATGCCATGTCTGCGTTACAGTGCGGCGCGCGCGGCTGTGGTCGTCGTCGTCCGCGTTCATGTTCTACTCGGTGCCGCACCGCGGGTCGTCGCTGGCGGACATCAAGGCGCCGCTGACGGCGCGCAGCGTGGAGCTGCAGGAGATCGCGGCCGACTGCGCGCTGCTGCGGGCGCTGCAGGCGCGCTGGCTGGCCGCCGCCGGCGCCGCGCCCGCCGCGGACGGTCGCGCCGCGCCCCGCGTCCGCAGCCTCGTCGAGACCTGCCGCACGCTCATGTCCGTGCTCTGGCTGCGCATCGTCAGCGCCGAGTCCGCGGACGCGGGCGTGGGCTCGCTGCTGGGCGTGGCCGTGGACCACCGCGAGATCTGCAAGCCCAGCAGTCGCGCCTGTCCGCTCTACACCGAGCTCACGCAGCTCATCCGCGCCGCGCTGCATACATGCCACTGCCGCTAGTATTGCCACCCACCGAGGCACTCAGGGAGAATACTAGACCAAACACTCACTAAACTTTACAAATTATCAATCAGACTTAGTAACCTATCAGGGGAAACCTTCTTACTCATTACATGTTCATTTCTAGTTCCATTATTATAAATCAACTAGCGACCCGCTCCTACTTTGCACGGTTGCAATGCTGATACTAAATTAATCCACTATTTAATGGATATTATTATACATATAAACCTTTCTCTTCAATCACTCTATCTATTAAAAAAGCGCATCAAAATCCGTTGCGTAGTTTTAAAGATTTAAGCGTACATAGGGATATAGGGACAGAGAAAGCGACTGTTTTATACTATGTAGTGATATATGAATTCCATTTAAATGTGCCAATACTCTCCTTCGACAGACACGTTACTAAGTCTGGCTGCTTTTATTAACGCGAGTTCCTAAGTCCGACTCTCAAGTAGATCAAAGTATTATTCCCAAAGTCTGGACTTATTAATTTAAAATTTAGATATTTATAAAAAAGGAAATTTCTCTCTCTGTGCCATTACCATAGTGGTGGGGTATACAGTGGTAGTGTTGTGCCACAGTGACGACCATAGACTACAGACTGAGTGACATTAGTAACTTATAAAGTGAATTTAGACGTATTGTCTATGGATAAATGCCAGTTCGCACGGAACTGGCGGAAGACGTTAGTTTTAAATATTATAATTATTTGACTGTGATGTGAGATGAAGAGAAGGCCTGCCGCAATCATCCGAAACGAATTTTCGAACGCTTACGAAAAAACCGAATCTTTATTAAACCACTTTCGTTTGACGAGATTTCGTTTCGAATTTTTGTATTATGCCTTGAACAATAGTTAAAGAAATAATTATTCCATATTGTGTCGCATTTACTGACGGTTACCTTCGCGTGCTATTTTAATAGAATTATTTTGTTTGTTTGTGATTCCTCTGCTATTGCCGTAGTGGAGCTAGCTAGGAGCTAGTAAGCATAGTGTAGCGTGCGCCGGCGCATGAGATGCGGCGGCGCCATGTTAAGTTTATTGTATCAATAAATAAATATGTTAACAAGTGCCCACATGAGTTTTATTTTTACCTTCCACCCATACTTTTAGTGTTGGAGAGCTATGCTTCGGCACGAACGACCGGAGTGATACTACGGTTTCACAGAATACCGACGTGAAACAACCACAGCGTTGTATTTTGCCGTGTAAGTGAGATTAGTCTCTTAATTAAAAATAATACTACAATTTATTTATGGTATGTGTAGGCAAACGAACATACGTATTACCTGATGGTAGCAATCAGCCACACCTGCAACACCAAAGGATTCACCCATTAATGTCCACTGTTAGACCAGTGACTGGACTACGGGCTTAATAAGGTCCGACTCCAGCAGCGAGAAATTATTTCGCGTGATTCATATTTTCTTGTTCAACGTGTGGTGTAGATATACCTAGGTTTTTATACAGACATCTGTTTGATAATGAATTAAATAAAAGACAGACCACCTGAAACAACAATTGTAGTCTACTCAAAAAATGTAGATGCGGTGGCTGGGTAACTGGCTGTCGTGCATCGTGTCACGGGTACGATTCCCGCCCCGGACAACTCTTTGTGTGATCCAGAAATTGTTCCCGGTCTGGGTGTAATGTGCATGTAAAATTGTGTTTCCCACGACACAGGAGAAAATCCTAATATGGGGCAAAAAAGATGCAATCGTTGGTGCAGTTTATTACGAGCCTATTCATTTTAGCCTTGAAGACACCAAAAGTGGCCTATTTAGATATACACGCACGCATATACCGCCTCCTCGCAATATCTTGGCCGAAGCGTGTCCAGACAAGTGCAGGGCGACATTGTTACAATTCACGTAACCTGAGAACATTAACTGTGGGAGAGCTAGGCTTTGAGATAAATAGGTTTGACCGGAGTGATTCGACAGCTTTACGGAAAACTGCCGTGAAACCTACTACAGCGTTGTGTTTCTACATGTGTGTGAGGTTAGGAGGCCTATTCCCTTTTCCCCTCCCCGAATATCCCGTAATATGGAAACGCACTCGTAACTCGTCTGGTGTTGCGGATGTCCATGGGATTTGCTTACCATCAAGTATTACAACTTATATTACACATAAAAAAGGAATTGACGTGTCGACTGGAGTTACACGACGACCTTACGGAAGTTTACAGAACAAACAATGTGAGGATGGTCACCTGGGGCCTAATTCTCCCCCTTCTGATGTTCAGTTCATTCAATTTAAATCCCTAACTCGTAAAAAGCGGTATCACAATGCACTGCTTGATGTCTACGGCCAGTGCCGATTACTTACCATCAGGTAATCCGTCTGCTTGTTTCCTGTGCTATTCCATCCATGCCACACAATTTTAGCTATCTTACCCAGTGGTATCTAATCTGACGCACTTAGTGTAGAGTCGCGTGTGTCCCGATACTGATACTGCGTCCATTCTACACAAGCTCTTTATCTAGGAATGTGCCGGTGTTCGATAATATGCTACTGGGAACACTCCGTATTTGGGTCAAATACATATAGTGTACTTGAAAGATGTGAGTTTTGCAACTTTTTTATTTTTATCTGTGCTACGATTAGAGCATTAGGTACCTATCTACATAATGTCACTTAAGTGGAATAGGTACTTTAGAGTTCTCTGAATTGGTAGTTGTCTACCCATGACAGTAACAGCAGTAGGTATAATAGTAAAGAACATCAAAAATATTTTACTTCCGAGTTTGTTTCGGCATTACATCTCCAGAGAAGTCAGGAAATGCCTGCTTTATTCACAACAACAGACTGACAGACTTCTATTCTATTTTGACGTTTCAAGAACCTGTTTATGGTTATGTTGGAGTGTTTTGGACTTTGAGTTGCTTCATCTAGATTTGAATACTTATAACGCTGACATGTAGATGTGCTGTTTGCCAGACTTCGTGGCAAGGTAAATAATGAGACTGTAGATGGTTAAGGTCTGTTTATTACTTTAATTGCTGGTGCTTATATACTAAGAAGATGCGTGAGATTTTCAGATTTAGCTATCCTAACAAACGTGCAACAATTAACATGTGTGTCTTATCTCTATCGTATCTAAGTAATGTAGCGACGTGATCGTGCCGCTACATATACTCCCCCCTTTTAAAAATAATTAACATATAAATTGAAAAAAATTAGTATGTACCTAATTATATAATAACTTAACCTTGCTGATAAATTACATCCTATGCGTAATGTAATGTCATTGTTGCTAATTCGAAGGAAATAAAAACTGCTGCCTTTGTTGTGACGGCGGCGGCAGTCGATGAACTATCCACTGCATTTGTGCTGATTGTTTCTGCTGATTGAAAATTTTAAATTCTTGTTATTACGAAGTCGTAATAATTCTTGGTCATCATGCTGACATCTTGCTAAATCAGCATAATTAATCGGTGATGGCACATCAATTTGTTCTATCCGTGACAATGCGTCTGCTACAATATTGTCACGTCCTTCTATATGTTGAATGTTGGTACAATATTGTGAAATAAAATCCAGTTGTCGTATTCGCCGTGGCGTATCATTAGATGACGGTTTTTGGGAAAATGCGTAAGTCAAAGGTCGATGATCTGTAAAGATAGTAAATTCTCTTCCTTCGACTAACCTTTGAAAATGTTTGACTGCCATATATATTCCGAGCAACTCTCTGTCGAATGTCGAGTATTTTTGTTGAGTATCACTTAATTTCTTTGAAAAGAATCCTAATGGTTCCCAATTACGTCCTGACTTCTGCTGCAGAACTGCGCCAACACAGGTCGAACTGGCGTCCGTCATAAGTGCCAAAGGGGCGGTGCGAGAGGGGTGAACTGTTAATACTGCGTTCCTTATATTTTCCTTGGTCCTTTAGTGATAATATGATGCTTAATCTTGTGTTTTGGAGTAGTGTGGAAGGAGGCTGGTTTCGTAATATCCTCGTATTCATTTAATAGTTGAGTAATGCGTGGATTCGTCTCAATGTTAATAGTGCGGATTGTTTGCTGCGTCGATTTGATCAGGGTTGCGGGCGTTGTCAGCTCAGTTACCCTATCTATGAGTTTTCGACCAGCTATATCGACTAATAGCTTATAATGCTCTAAAAAAATCTGCTCCAATAATCGGTTGTGTTACATCGGCGATGACAAAGTTCCATACAAAGTTTCTTCGTAGCCCGAAGTTTAAAGAGAGTGTTTTTTCACCATATGTCTTAATTTTTGTACCATTGGCGGCATAAAGTATACATTGTTCATCTTGTATTAGTGAATGTCTCTGTGGCTTGCTAATAACTGAAATATTTGCTCCCGTGTCAATCAAAAATCTCATACCACTTTTTCGGTCGGTAATAGTGAGGCGGTTGGACGGGTGAATAGCACAGAGTTCCGCCGTTGTCCGTGCTTCAATTAGTTTCCCTGTTTCCTTGAGTTGAGATCCTGTTTCCAATCACAAGGTTGAACACACTTTTGTGCATATTTTTTAAATCTTCCATGGTAAAAACAAAAGTGCCTTCTTTCTCTTGAACTTGACTGTGGTAGGAAATGCCGACGATTGGAATAACTTTGAGTGCTGCGTCGATAGTTTTTTTGACCTTGCTGAATTGCATTTAGTTCCAATTGCATTTCTGCTAACTGTGCTAGTATGCATGACATTGTATCGTCGCCAGATTTGTTTCCGTTTACAGCTGACACCTCTGTACGTGTTGAATTTATTAATATCTTGTCCGCGATCTGGCTCATCTTGTTCACATCTATGTCTTCTGTGACTGCTAGAACCGAAGTCACTGATGGTGGCAGAAGCCTCAACCATAGAAGTTTGATGGTTTCGTCGCTGATATTTCCGTTACTCAGGGTCCGCATCTTGCGCAGAAGATGTGATGGTTTCTGGTCGCCGAGATCCATTTCAGACAATAATTTTTGGAGCTGACGTTGGTCTGATTCCTCATAGCAACTGATTAGGCGTTCTTTGATAGCCTTGTACTTTTCTATTGGCGGTGGGCAAGTAATGAGGTCACTAACCTGTATTATTTCTTCTTTTGGCAGTTTTGCAATGACCGTATAGTACTTGTAATCGTCTCCTTGCTTCTGTGGTGCTACTATGGCTTCTAGTTGCTTAAACCATAATCTGGGTTGGTCCCTCCAAAATTCCGGTTCCGGCTGATATCTCCAAGGCTTCTTGTTGGCTGCTGCTTGATTTGCAGGGTGAATGAGTCATGTTGATTGTTCTTCGTCGGGTCACCAATTTGCCAGACTTCGTGGCAAGGTAAATAATGAGACTGTAGATGGTTAAGGTCTGTTTATTACTTTAATTGCTGGTGCTTATATACTAAGAAGATGCGTGAGATTTTCAGATTTAGCTATCCTAACAAACGTGCAACAATTAACATGTGTGTCTTATCTCTATCGTATCTAAGTAATGTAGCGACGTGATCGTGCCGCTACATATACTCCCCCCTTTTAAAAATAATTAACATATAAATTGAAAAAAATTAGTATGTACCTAATTATATAATAACTTAACCTTGCTGATAAATTACATCCTACGCGTAATGTCATTGTTGCTAATTCGAAGGAAATAAAAACTGCTGCCTTTGTTGTGACGGCGGCGGCAGTCGATGAACTATCCACTGCATTTGTGCTGATTGTTTCTGCTGATTGAAAATTTTAAATTCTTGTTATTACGAAGTCGTAATAATTCTTGGTCATCATGCTGACATCTTGCTAAATCAGCATAATTAATCGGTGATGGCACATCAATTTGTTCTATCCGTGACAATGCGTCTGCTACAATATTGTCACGTCCTTCTATATGTTGAATGTTGGTACAATATTGTGAAATAAAATCCAGTTGTCGTATTCGCCGTGGCGTATCATTAGATGACGGTTTTTGGGAAAATGCGTAAGTCAAAGGTCGATGATCTGTAAAGATAGTAAATTCTCTTCCTTCGACTAACCTTTGAAAATGTTTGACTGCCATATATATTCCGAGCAACTCTCTGTCGAATGTCGACTATTTTTGTTGAGTATCACTTAATTTCTTTGAAAAGAATCCTAATGGTTCCCAATTACGTCCTGACTTCTGCTGCAGAACTGCGCCAACACAGGTCGAACTGGCGTCCGTCATAAGTGCCAAAGGGGCGGTGCGAGAGGGGTGAACTGTTAATACTGCGTTCCTTATATTTTCCTTGGTCCTTTAGTGATAATATGATGCTTAATCTTGTGTTTTGGAGTAGTGTGGAAGGAGGCTGGTTTCGTAATATCCTCGTATTCATTTAATAGTTGAGTAATGCGTGGATTCGTCTCAATGTTAATAGTGCGGATTGTTTGCTGCGTCGATTTGATCAGGGTTGCGGGCGTTGTCAGCTCAGTTACCCTATCTATGAGTTTTCGACCAGCTATATCGACTAATAGCTTATAATGCTCTAAAAAAATCTGCTCCAATAATCGGTTGTGTTACATCGGCGATGACAAAGTTCCATACAAAGTTTCTTCGTAGCCCGAAGTTTAAAGAGAGTGTTTTTTCACCATATGTCTTAATTTTTGTACCATTGGCGGCATAAAGTATACATTGTTCATCTTGTATTAGTGAATGTCTCTGTGGCTTGCTAATAACTGAAATATTTGCTCCCGTGTCAATCAAAAATCTCATACCACTTTTTCGGTCGGTAATAGTGAGGCGGTTGGACGGGTGAATAGCACAGAGTTCCGCCGTTGTCCGTGCTTCAATTAGTTTCCCTGTTTCCTTGAGTTGAGATCCTGTTTCCAATCACAAGGTTGAACACACTTTTGTGCATATTTTTTAAATCTTCCATGGTAAAAACAAAAGTGCCTTCTTTCTCTTGAACTTGACTGTGGTAGGAAATGCCGACGATTGGAATAACTTTGAGTGCTGCGCCGATAGTTTTTTTGACCTTGCTGAATTGCATTTAGTTCCAATTGCATTTCTGCTAACTGTGCTAGTATGCATGACATTGTATCGTCGCCAGATTTGTTTCCGTTTACAGCTGACACCTCTGTACGTGTTGAATTTATTAATATCTTGTCCGCGATCTGGCTCATCTTGTTCACATCTATGTCTTCTGTGACTGCTAGAACCGAAGTCACTGATGGTGGCAGAAGCCTCAACCATAGAAGTTTGATGGTTTCGTCGCTGATATTTCCGTTACTCAGGGTCCGCATCTTGCGCAGAAGATGTGATGGTTTCTGGTCGCCGAGATCCATTTCAGACAATAATTTTTGGAGCTGACGTTGGTCTGATTCCTCATAGCAACTGATTAGGCGTTCTTTGATAGCCTTGTACTTTTCTATTGGCGGTGGGCAAGTAATGAGGTCACTAACCTGTATTATTTCTTCTTTTGGCAGTTTTGCAATGACCGTATAGTACTTGTAATCGTCTCCTTGCTTCTGTGGTGCTACTATGGCTTCTAGTTGCTTAAACCATAATCTGGGTTGGTCCCTCCAAAATTCCGGTTCCGGCTGATATCTCCAAGGCTTCTTGTTGGCTGCTGCTTGATTTGCAGGGTGAATGAGTCATGTTGATTGTTCTTCGTCGGGTCACCAATTTGCCAGACTTCGTGGCAAGGTAAATAATGAGACTGTAGATGGTTAAGGTCTGTTTATTACTTTAATTGCTGGTGCTTATATACTAAGAAGATGCGTGAGATTTTCAGATTTAGCTATCCTAACAAACGTGCAACAATTAACATGTGTGTCTTATCTCTATCGTATCTAAGTAATGTAGCGACGTGATCGTGCCGCTACATGCTGCTGTATGGTCTAGCTTCCACCCGCGGCTCACACTTGACTTGGCCTATGTGTTAATCCAGGGTATCACTTAATCTATTTTTTTAATACGATCTAGCCGTTTCATTTTTTCAAAAAAATAAACATGGTTTCGTTATAATACTGCGAACTGATACTGAAAGGAGATAGGCATAAGACAAAGGAGGAGACTGAGCACCCGGTGGTAAGCAAAATAGTATTTCTTCGTCTATTTGTTTAAAAAATCAGCGATGTACCTGATATACCAAAACTATGGACCCCAATATTGAGCCCTGCGGTACACCTGTAGATAGCACCCCATGTCTACTCTGTTTACTTGTACTTTTAAGTTGTCTTTACTATAGGTTTTATGCATAAATCTAGATACTCCCCGATGCCGTCGTGTTACAGCTTCAGTTTTAGTGTCTCGTGCAGCTCGTGCTCAACACAGTCAAAAGCCTTAGAAAGATCACAAAATATTCCGGTGGCTCCTGTGTCCTCACGAGTTGAAAACCTGTTTAAAATGTTTGGTGAACAACACTCCATGTTGAAGTGAAAACTTCTTTAGCGGTGCTGAGCACTTTTTTTACCCAAGATTTTCAGTCGATTTAACTTTGATATCTAAACGCCTTTATTACAGCCTGGAGGTTCGTGAATTGAAATTATTGCTCAATTTCATACTTAAAAAAGCTTTCTGCTTTAATCGTGATGGCGTACGTTGTAATGTGTAAAATGGTTAATTTGTGATGTACTAGAAGTTTTATAAACTACGTACGCCAACATAGCTGCCTGGGAAACACGCGATAGATGTACAATATGTGACCAGGAGAGGAACAATGAAGACTTAATGTTACAAAATACAGGAAGAAGAAAAATAATACTCAATACTGCATACAAACTGATTTATTGACTTAAACCTGAGCTTACAGCGAGTCGTTCGAGTGACGCCCGCGCCAGCTGACAGGCAATCATAATTATAATTATATTATCTAAGTAATCTTACAATGTAGTGCACACAGCGCTCGCAACGTAACCGCGGCACAGTGGCGCCATCTAGCGCAAAATATAAATAACAGGTACACTACAACAGAGCAACTAGTTCTGTACTTTAATACTAGATGGCGCTATGTGCATAGTGTTCAATGTCGCTCGTTTTCTCTACAGGGGATCTCCGATTTGTGCCAAATTACAGTTATCTTATACTAAGTAACTCTCATTAATACTTATAATACATTAGTCTACGTACAATATAATTCATTCACTGTTACCCTACTTGATTCCCTAACTCTACTCGCTACTAAAACTTTCAGATCTCACTCGAGAGTTTCGCTTGTGCGCGTCCTCCGACCCTCGCTAAATAACGACAAATTCCAAAAATATGAATAAACAATTTGATATATTTGATTTAGAATCGACTTAGCAACTAGTAACTAGATCATTGTACGAAGTGAACATTGTTTGGTTGTGAGATCCCCCGCGCTAGCTTCACTAGCAACTGCCGGCACGTCGCGAGTGTGGCACAAGCTTTATTCAAAAACAATACTCAACAATACTTTCTTTGTGTACACATACATGTTCAGACATCACACACACACACACACACACACAATAAGTTACCTATAGTATCTGTGTAGCCACCGACTTGTTCCACGACAGTGTGAGTGAGACGAAATAATTACTATCATGTCAACTTTATAAAATATAGGTCTCTGCACGGAACTGAACCTAGACACTCACTAGTTTACACTCAGTCGGTAACTACACAACTTGGGAGAGGAGAAACAGACAGACAGACAGATAGACGTGTAACGTAACTATAACATGGGTACTGTTCACAAACCTTCAATATTTTAATTCTCCTTATGACTTTGCCTTCATTTCATCAGTATGTTAGCGTTCTGTGGGAGAGCGAGACACAGACATCGCGTATTCAGTCGCACACAGGCTTGTGAAGAGTACCGAGCTATGAGTCAGTGACGGCATGCAATGGCGGGGCGCGACGCGCGGGACCTCCACGGAGGGAAGTGAGGAACAATTTCAAGTGACTGGTGCTATCTTTGGTATAGGTAACGGAGGGCCCGGGCGCCGTCTCCCATGAGGGAAACTATTACAATATGTCGGATACTAGATGGCGCCACTGCGGATGTCTACTCCGCTCCAGTCGCGGAGAGGAGTAAACATCGTGCAGTGTCGGGTCGCGCGATATGTCTGTGGGTGGCTGGTACAGGACGGGGACAGCGCGGGATTGGGTGGGACAGCGCGGGACAGCGCGGCGCAGGGAGTGACGGTACTCTGCCTCCAAGGTTGGTCTACACCGAGCTCGTGCGGCGCCGCGACATGATCCACTACCAAAGCGCGCGCGGCGGGCGGGCCCGGCCGCTCCATGAACAGTACAAGCTGCGACAGCTTTGGTAGACATCATCGTGGGGGCGCGGCGCCCCCGCCACGCGCGCTCAGTGCGCCCCGCGGGGGCGGGGGCGCGCGAGGCGGGGGCGCGGGGGCGCGGCGCCGCACGGCGCGGACTGCGGGCCCGCCTAAGTGAACAGGAGCGCGGGGTCAGCGTCCGTGATCTCGCACACGAACTGGTCCTGCTCCAGCGGCCGCTTGATCCACGTCCCCAGCTTCGCCTTCTCGAACGCCTCGATCAGCCGCTTCTTGGCCAGCTACGCACACGGACACACGTCATACACGCGTACACACGTACACACACACACACAGCGCCGCGACTCACCTGGTACGAGGGACACATCTGCTTGGCCTCGTTGTACAGCAGCGAGTCCGAGACCTCGAGGGGGGCGGGGGGCGCGTGGGGGGCGCCGGCCGCGTCTGCCGGGCGGTCGGCGGCGGACAGGTCCCCCGCCAGGTCCAGGTCGGGCTCCTGCGGCACGGGCTGCAGGCGGCGGACCAGGTAGTGCCAGCGCGCGAACATGCTCTGCTTGCACAGCAGGGAGGGCTGCCCGCTCTCCAGCTTGCCCGTCGTCGCGTTGATGATCTCAGGCAGCTGGGGGAGGGGGAGTGTGGTGTCAGTGTGGTCAGAGTATGGCCCAGAGTGGGGGGAAGCAGTCAGTGTACAGTACCGGGTGCGTGCAGACCCAGCAGACACTGAAGGAGGGGGCGCGGGCCGGGGTCCGCGCCTCGGTGCTGGCGGCGCGCGACAGTAGGGGGGGCTTCAGCTGATAGGGGGGCGGCAGGGACGACAGGTACGACTCGATGCGCCCGCAGATGGCTCTGTACACACACAATACATGGAGTATAGTATTTGTAAAAAAATATAAAAATATTACAAAAACGGAGTTGTTCCATGGCTGTTTCGGTGTTCACCGGTGGGCAATAAGGCCTAAATAGATGGGAGACAATGGAAGTATACCAGCGACACACAGCAAGCGGTCCGACACGTCGCGCCCGATCCGCATCCGACAGAGCACGTCCCAAGCAGAGGACGCTAACATTCTAACATAGTTTTGTATCATTTAAGGTCGACCTGGGTGAGGGTAAATAAACACTCAGACACTAATTACGAGAAACTCAGTATTTAATCATCCACATACATTCATTAATCATCCTCATTCCCTAAATCTCCAAATCCCTAATCCTTAAAAGGTCGACAACGTTCTCGTAACTCCGTTGCGGGTGTCATGGCATGGGCGGCGCTGATTGCTTACCATCAGGTAATCCGTCTGCTCGTTTGCCGAACTATTACATAAAAAAACACACACACACACACACACACACTTGGCCGCTATGCCACTAGAAGTTTTAGTTGACGTCAACGTCGCGTGCCATGCCAAGCATTATCGTCCTCTGAACACGACGTCTGTTGTATACTTGTAGATATTATTACCTTGCCTATACTATCGCTTGTAACGAAACGATAGCGCGATCTATCTCGATCCCAACGCCATCTATCGAGCTAACGTACAACTTTAACGTTTTATAATCAACTAGCTACTCTTGCGCGGTTTCACCCGCTGCTCGGCTCCTACAGATTGTAGCGTACAGCCTAAAGCCTTCCTCAATAAATGGTCTATTAATAAATAAGAAACAATTAAAAAAACGTGGCGTTGGGGTACAACCTATTTTGTAGTAGGTATAGGTACTCTTATGAGATATCACTAAGGAATTTAGGTCATACGTGAGTTTAAGTATAAACAGTGTCATATTTAATCCTTTTAAATGTATCAAATAATATCATGTTAATTATCTTGAATTTGTAACTAAAAACCCTAATATAAACAATGTAACCAGATACATTATTAACCTATTTTATAATTATATAAAAGGGATGAATTTTCCTAAATATATTCAGTGTATACTCAACGCCCGTTTGTTTCATTTCACTCCGCTTCATCCGCACATCACAATTTTATTATCTACTACTTACATATTTCTATTTTGTCGGGGTCTAATTCATTTTTTTAATTGTTTTTAAACGTATTTTATGTCATTTTCTCTCATGTCATCAACATTCCCTTTCAGAGCGCTTTCATTTGAGTACATTCGAGTCCACTCGAGTATATTTGCAGACCTTCGGTCACCCTTCCCCACTTACCCCGCATAACTTCTAAACAGCTCAACCGATTTTCGTCAAACATGTCTAAGAACACACGCACGTTGTAAGTCACCTTCAATAAATAAAAAAACATGAAATCGCTTCATCCGTTCAAGCTCCAGGATGCCACAGACAGACAGACACGTCAAAGTTATAAGACCCCTCTTTTCCCGTCGGGGGGTTAAAAACAATAATATAGTATGTTTTCAATTCGAACCACTAGTTCCTGAGATTAGCTCGTTCAAACAAACAAATTCTTCAGCTTTACAATATTATAGTACAGAAGATATTATTAAACCGCGCTGTGATTGCGTTGACCTTAAATTACGTAAATACGAACTGAAAAAATATAGTCACTCTCTACTTTACGTGTATGTAATTTAATAAAAAATATGTTTTCTACTTTTTGAAGGGTGATTGCCATGACATATTGGTGTCGCATTCAGCTTGCTAGTGTTAACGGTCACTGAAAATATCCATGGACGGACAAACAGACAAAAAGACATTGTGAAACTATAAGTGTAGGAGCACTATGGAATCCTAAAACCCATGATATAAAAAAAGTGATTTTGATATGAAACCCTTCGCCCAAATGTCACTTGGTCGGTTCCCGGTTTAACCCTAAAATGGGGCTTAGAAAGTTAAAATCATTTTTTCCAACTAAATCATAAATAGGTACTTTTGAAACGTCTAAATAGAATAGTAGTCTGTCAGTCAGTTCGTCAGTGAAGCTAGGTGCTCGTTCCAAATTGTAGACTCGAATGGAGAGGAACGAGCAAGAAACTCTATAATTTATTTAAGTTACAATAGGATTTTTTCTGCAAGAAACTCCATTTTATTTTTTTATTTTATATATGTGTATTCTCCTGTGTCGTGGGTGCGTTTACGTAAACATACAATGTCACATACACATCACACCCAGACTCACGAAACAACAATTTGTGGATCACACAAAGAGTTGTTTCGTGCGGGAATCGAGCCCGCAACACGTTGCGCCCAGCCACCGCGCCAACCGTGCAGTCAACTAGGTGTTGGCTGGCCAGACGATCAGTGAGTTTATGTAACGAGTGAGGGAGGGAGCGGAGTGCCGGGAGGTACGGACGCGCTACGGCGGCCGCACTAGTGCACGGCGCCCCGGCCGCACCGCACGCGACTACCGCCAGCCTCCCAGTACACCACAAGCTCCCAGTGCCAAGTGTCGCCATGCAGTCCGTGGTGCCTCTGGCCTGCTTCCTCTCCCTCATACGTGAGTACCAACTGACAATGTTTTTTTATATAATACGTCGGTAAACGAGCTGATGGTAAGCAATTAGTGTCGCCGCAACAGAGGAGTAACGAGAGCGTTGCCGACCTTTTGGGGATAAGGGCTTTCGGGATTACGGATTATCAGGAATTTGGAGATTTGGGGATTTTGTGTTATAAAGGATTTGGAGATTTGGGCATTACGGATTATTACGAATTTGGAGATTTGGGCATTACGGATGTTTAGGGACTTGGAGATTTGGGCATTACGGATTATTACGAATTTGGTGATTTTGTTTTATAAGGGATTTGGAAATTTGGGCATTACGGATTATTACGAATTTGGAGATTTAGGGATTAGATTAGTAGAGATTTGGAGATTGGGGAGGGGAAAGATTGGGCTTCCGGTAACCGCATTCAAACGGCGAAACCCAACCTTGTAGTTGTCTCACGCCGGTTCCCTGTGAGGCCGTGGTATCACTCCGTTCGAGCCGACCCATTGTTGCAAATTGTGCATCTAACCGCATTGCTGCATTCAATTTACCGACGGAAGTAGAAAATATTTCGTTTTTTCTTCTCCTCAAATAATATCTTCTGATTTATTTCGTTGCGGGATCCAAGACAGTCATTCATGTCCCTGGGACGCGGACTTCAGTGTTCCGGTGTTTTCATGGTTGTATCTACTGTAGATCCTGGTGCACAGGAGTTGCAGCAGATATATGGTGGCAGGCTTGTCCCATTAAAAATGACCATCATATCATGGAGTTTCTTGCTCGTTCTTCTCCATAGGAATCTAAAACGGAACGAGCACCTAGCTTCACTAGAGGACTGACCGACAGACTGACCCTTTTTATATTTAAAAATTTAGCCAACACGTGTATTGTAAATTGATTGTTTACTTATTTCCATATTTACTGTATTATTGATAATAAGTAACGAGAATATAAATGTTTTGCTAAAATATAACTGAGACTTGGGTCTGATTTTCTAAGAAGTATCTCAATGGAAAAACCTGGAATGACCGATTTCTTTTCTAAATATAAAACCGTATTACATCGATTTAAAAAGTTGTAATTGAAATTGTTGGAATTGATTTCGTAAATATATACTATAGGTACTATTAAATAAATACATTACTCTAGCTACTAACCGCGTTATATTCCCAATACTAAAATTATTCTATCATGATTTAAAACCAAAAATGGACTCGTAACAAAATATTTTACCACGCTACTGTAGACGTCACAGTATAATAATCTTTCCATTTGAGGAAAGCACGAGCAATTTGCGTATTAAATCAAAAATAAAAGAAAGTCCCAAAAAAATTTTCACACCCTCACCTAAGGTAAGTAGGGCCTATAACAGTCTCTTGGTCCCAAATGCCACAAACAATTGGTTTAGTCAGTTTTGCCGTTTTTAAATTATAAATAGTTTATCTTAAATATAACATGCATTCTGTCCTACTTCCTACTACACTAGGCAAATAATCAGGTAATTCGTAATATAATACACATGGTAGGTCTTAGACCCAAGTGGAACTCCTTATCTTTGTGAAATTCAGAATTAAAACTATAACATGTGACTTCATCTCAAACACAGAACTTGGCTCGTTCTTCTCCATTCGAACCTACAATTTGGAACGAGCACCTAGCTTCACTGACGAACAGACTGACAGACTACTATTCTATTTTGACGTTTCAAAAGTACCTATTTATGGTTTAGTTGGAATAAATGATTTGGTTAATATACAATGTTATTACCTACTAGCACTAAACACTGATATAATATGGGATGTCTTCTGTCTGTTCCCTCGGTGTCTTGGGAACAGAGAGGAAAGTTCCTTAGAATAGGAAAAGTAGGCTCCTCCGAGCTGGCGAGGCGATAATGTCTGGCGAACTTTACTATCCGAGTTTAATACGCGCGGAAACTTGAATTGTGTAATGTAGGATTTGTGCCATCACCCGCTGGTTTTTACTATAGCAACATTGACAGATCGTCCCTCGGTCTCGTGTTAGGTTTATTTTTTGTGAGGGGATAATCATCAAATGACTTCTCCCGCCCAGGGTCGGGCCGGAGGAAGTCTCGGACTCCAACAGACTAAAAACTTCTTCCCATTCCTACGCCTGGTCTACACTGAACATCAGCCCTATACATACATCTTCTCTGAGGTGGTCTATAGGCTCGTGCTAGATGTGGGGTTCGAGTCCCGGGTGTTGCAGGCTGCGCTTGCGACAGTACTAGTGGAGCGTGTCGCGGTAACATGGTCAGCGGGCACGCGCCGCTGCAGGCGCCGCGCATGCGTAATGCTGCATACTCATGTAATATTGCAACTACATGGCTTAGCTATCTACTCCTTCATTCATAATCATTGCAAAGCTGATACTAAATTACTCTACTTATTTTTGGATGTTATCTATACTAATAATAGATTATAAAGAGGTAAATTTTGTAAGTTTGTATGTAGGGGGTAATTTTTAGAACCGCTGGTCGGATTACCAAAATTCTTTCACTGATTGATAGCTACAATATTCCTGTGTGCTATAGGCTATGGAATATATCGCTACGATCAAGTGGAGCCGAGCAGCTCGTGAAACCGCGCGAGAGTAGCTAGTTATACCTACATATAAACCTTCCTCTTCAATCACTTTACCTATTAAATAATCGCATCAAAATCCGTTGCGTAGTTTTAAAGATGTAAGCGTACATACGGATATAGGGATAGAGAAAGCAACTTTGTTTTATACTATGTAGTGATTACTCAAGGAAAGAATTTGAGATATCAGTAGCCATTAAAACTTGTCGCATGTTTTCTTCCCGTGTACATAATGACTGTTACAATTTCAATAGATTGTAGTTTTTTTTTCTGTGATCTCTGAGGGTATGCTAATTTGTAATCTTATTTACGTATTAATAATTAACAGTGGGCGATAGTCCAAACTTAACTATGGGGCTTACTCTACGAAAGACTACTATCTACCGTCTATTTCTTTCATTTTTCTTTTTAAAGCGTTACCATCCCGATTTTCCCCTGTGTCATGGTCATCACTAACAACAAAAAAATGTGGATCATAAGAAATGTTTCGTGCGGAAATCGAACTGACTACACATGGCACAGATGTCAGTTGCCTAGCCGCTGCGTCAACGGAGCATTTGAACAGTGTTTTCCACAATCTCCACGCTTGGCAAACTATTTAAAGATAGCATGGTACAATTACAAGACTAATCAACTAATATTACAACTATTAATTATATTGTCTTCTCAATAAGTACAATTAATTATTAAAATATAATAATTTTTTGAATTCATTGATTTGACCGATACACTTTATTTTAGATTTTTTCTAGTTCACTTTTCAAATAAAAACTTCTGTTTGACATAAAAACATTATACAGTCATACGTTGCGATCTCATACAAACTAATCCAAACTAATATTATAAATGCAAAAGTAACTCGGTCTGTTTGTCTGTTCATCACGCCTAAACTACTGAACCTATTTGTGTAAAATTTGGTACAGACATAGTTTGGAACTTGAGAAACGACATGGGATAGTTTTTAAACGAAAAATCTGCAGGAAGTCGAACAAAGTCGCGGGCTAAAGCTAGTACAAATCTTCTTATATATAAAAATGGATCGCAAAATGTGTTGGTAAGCGCATAACTCAACAACGCCTGGACCAATTTTGCTAATTCTTTTTTTGTTGAGTTTGTTATTGTCAGGAGAAGGTTCTTATCAAAGAAAATATATGAAAGTAGAGGAGAAGATTAGGAAAAAGTGACCCTTTGATATCAAGATAGCTGGACCCGTGCGAAGCGGGGGTGGGCCGCTAGTTTCATATAAAAGTATCGTTATTAATATTTTAATAAAAGTATTAAATTTGTCTAGTTGGAAGCTATGCTGTAATTATTGTAAGGTATACCTATATCGGAATGTATTTACCCGAGCTAGGGATACCAATTACATGTGGTTATATAACATAGTTACATAATTATATCAATCTGTCTGTCTGTGTGTCTGTCGAGCGAGTCCTGCAGGATGTTATATGATGGTTGTGCAACCTGTCGCCGCCCGATATGGCGAGCTTGGGGAACTGGTCGACGCCCGGTGACTATATTACACTGATACTGGGCTAGCATAGTGCTTGCATGCGGCCTCGCTCGCCCTCCGAGTACTGACTGATACTGAGCTCACAAAATTCAAGTACAATATTTTATTCGAAATGTCAAATCAGCACCTAGCCTTACTGACGAACAGACTGACAGACTACTATTCTATTTTGACGTTTCAAAAGTACCTATTTGTGGTTTAGTTGAAATAAATTTTGACAGATATCTTGGTTTTTTATAGGCCTGTGTATTGTCACGGCCAAATAAATTAAGAAATTTTTAGTAATTTTATAGTCAAATCAATAAACGGCAGTTTTATTATATTTTTATAGCATTGAAATATTATAAACAAAGTCGATTGATTACAAGACATACAAAATCAGCGGGGACGAATACTCAATCAAAGGACGGTCGAAAAATGATATTTTCCACTCGTACCTACTTTAAAGAATATAATTTTGTTACTTGTTTAAATAATCATTTCTGGAGAAGATACAAACCACGCTCGCCCAAGGCGGATTGGCGATGTCAAACTTATAATTAGAAACTACAAGTCCAGGTTTCCTCACGATGTTTACCTTCACCGTATGTCAGTGGTGTCTAAATAATCATAGAAAGTACATATAACTCGGAGAAAATCACATTGGTACTTGCCAGGTTTTGAACCCAGAAGAAGCGGGCGCCTTGGGCAGGTTCTGATCTTAGTACAACAGACAGACAGACAGACAGACAGACGGTTGTTTTCCTAGTACATATAACTATTTAGCTACTATGCAAAACAAACAGGTCGGGTGTAATTATACCGCATTACTTTAGTAGAAAGTGGATTTGCCACTTGTACAAAGTTGTAGGATAACTGGTACAGAGGGCGCCTGTGTCCGGCGGAGCGGATCCAGGCCATGTTACAGTGGCTTGCGGTAACATCGGTGTAACATCATGTTACTTCATTCCATGTTACACTACGCTGACTCACTGTTATGTGCTGTTTCATGTAAATATCGATGATCCCATTTTTTAAGTAATATGTTCTGTGTTTAGAGCTGGTTTTGTAATGTTCATAACCAGCTCCGCAATAATACACCCAGAACACTAGAAGAGTTACATTGTGTTGCCGGCTTTCGAGATTATCATTTCGGATGTTTGGGGATTGGGGAGTGTGCCACGGCGAAACATAACGTTGTGGTTGTTTCACGCCTGTTTTCTATCAGGCCATGGCATCACTCCGGTTGAGCTTTTGGATTGGGCTTCCATTAGCGTGATACGACGCTGTATTTGTTTCACGCCGATGGGAGTGTATGAGTATATGTGCAGGTCCCCCGGCGGTGCAGTATGAGAACGCGATCCTGCAGCTGGCCCCCGTGGACAAGGCCAAGTGTCCGTACGTGCACGCCGGCTCCGACGTCTCCTTCCAGCTGTACACCAGGTCAGTGCCGCAGTAGTAGACCCGCGAGCCGAGTGGCGGTGGTACATGGTGCATTGTCGACAGACACAACCCGACGGTCCCGCAGCGGCTGGCGCTGGGCGACGACGAGCTGCTGTTCGCGTCCAGCATGGACTGGGCCGCGCCCACCGTGCTCTACTTCCACGCCTTCATGGAGCAGCCCGACGACGGCAGCGCCGTGCTCGTGCGGGAGGGTACGGTAGACCCATGCTGTACTATACCCAGTACTGGTGCACTCCGACCGTATACTAATGGCACGGCCGGGCGCAGCGTACATGCAGCGCGGCGACTGCAACGTCATCATGGTGGACGCGGCGCGGCTGGAGGCGGGTCCCTGGTACCCGGCGGCGGCGCTCAACACGTGGTTCGTGGGGCAGTACGCGGCGCGCATGCTGGACTACCTGGCGGCGCGGGGGCTGCGCCTCAACGCCACGCACCTGGTGGGCCACAGCCTGGGGGCGCACGCCGCGGGCGTGGCGGGGGCTGCGCTGCGGGCCGGCCGCGTCGCCCGCATCACCGGCCTCGACCCCGCGCTGCCCCTCTTCGCCGGCCTGCCCGCCGCGCAGCGCCTCGACCCCGGCGACGCGGACTTCGTCGACGTCATACACACCGACGCCGGCATCTTCGGTAACTACACCCCCCCACCCCCCCTCCTACTGTTCACAGCAAAGGTCTATCCTCACATGGTTTAAGACTTCAGCATGAATCACCACGCTTGCTCAAGGTAGATTGCTGATTTCAAAGTTATAATTCGAATTACAAGTCCAGGTTTCCTCACGATGTTTACCTTCACCGTATGTCAGTGGTGTCTAAATAATCATAGAAAGTACATATAACTCGGAAGTTACATCAATACTTGGCGTGTTTCGAACTCGACTGTACCATTGTTAATGTTCGTCCGCAGGCTACAAGCACCCCCTGGGTCACGCGGACTTCTTCCCCAACGGGGGCGCCAGTCCGCAGCCCGGCTGCGAGCTGGAAGTAGTGCTGCCGCAGCAACTGCTGCTCAACAAGTGTGAGTACCCACACAGCTACACCCGCTACACCGGAGGTGGAGGGCCACGGCCGCCCTCACTCCGGACTGACTACTATTCTATTTTGACGTTAATGAATGTTCATTTTTATAGTAAGTGCAGGTCACCTGGTGGTAAGCAATTTGCAAGAAGATATCCGCGACACCAGGCGAGTTACTACTGCCATTTGAGGGTGAAAGAAGAACTAAGTTTCCACTACACACGTCCAGCTTGTGATAAGTGTCACGCCGGCCGTGACTGGCTGTAGCGTCCATACAATGAGCTGTGTGTGTGTGTGTGTGTGTATAACTCGGGTGTGCGATGTAGTCTTCTGCAGCCACTGGCGGTCGTACCAATTCTACGCGGAGTCCGTGCTCCGGCCGCGCGGCTTCCGCGCCACGCGCTGCGCCACCTGGCGGGACTACACGCGCGGACACTGCGCCGCCGCCCCCACCGCCCACATGGGACACGGCGCCCCCCCCACGTGAGCCCCCCTCCCCCCCACCGCACGTACTCCGCACGGCTTGCACAGCACGCTAGCACGACGCACGCTTGCAGGTGCGCCCCCCCACCGCCGCCGCAAGCGGTTCCTGCCGGCGCTGCGCAGGGAGCGCGCCCCCGCCCCCGCTCCCCCCGCCTGGCCGGCGCTGGCCGTGCTGGGGGCGCTGCTGCGGGGCGCGCCGCTGGTCAGCGTGGCGCGGGTCGTGTCCACCCGCGTCACGAGCCGCGCCGGCGAGCTGGCGCACGTCGCGAGAGAGACGGCGCGCTACATAGGGCGCGACGCCCCGCCCCCGCCGGCCGCCAGCCTGCAGGTGGGGGGCGGCTGGCTGGGGGGGGGCGCGCGGCTGAGCGTGTCGCGCTGACGCGGGCGTCGTGTTGCAGGGCGCGGGGCTCCTACTTCCTGCTCACCCACCGCGCCTCGCCCTACTCCATCGAGTGACCACTCCGCGCCCCAACAATACAAATACTGTACAACATCATACTGACGTTTCATTTCTGTCCCCACCCTCCCCCTCCCTGTACTGGTATCCCCATCCCGGACTTGACATATAGTACCCTCTAACACCAGACTTCAACTATGTAGTAAATGCTATACTGTCTGCACGGTTGGTGCAGTGACTGGACCACCGGGTGCAGTGCAACGTGTCGCGGGTTCGATTCCCGCACGGACCCACTCTGTGGGATCCACAAATTGTTATATTATAAACGCATCCACAACTGGAGAAAATCTAAGCGCGGGGAAAATTTATTTAGGGTTCCGTAGTCAATTAGTCAATTTCAGTGAATCCTTATGGTTTCACCGTGTATATCTGTCTGTCTGTGCGTCCGCCGATAATCTCAGTGACCGCTAGTTAGCACTAGAAAGCTGAAAGGCAGACCACTAACATGTCTTTTGTTTGCCAAAAATGTAACCTAGTTTGTATGATAAAGGACAATACGAGAAATCAATAACAAAAACAGTCTGGGCCTCGAGTCTGCTATTACAATAGTGTCAGAATAGTAGATCATTGGTTTCAATATTGTTGATTTTGACAAGTTTGGTAATCTACTAACACGGTAGCGTCATTACGACTTTCCAATGCCACTTCATTGAAAAAATTCTTTAGAACGGTAATCTCGTACATAATGACAAATGAATATTTGACATAATGCGGTAAATTTACAAAAAAATGTCAGCTCCTTTATTCAATGATATACGTTTAGAATATTAATGTGCAGTTATTGTTTATAATTCGTTACAAGACATCTCGTAGGTACTATAATTATATTATGACATCGCCGAACGCCAATGATTAGCCATTTTGAATTAACAGATTACGAACTTTTAGCAAAATGACAATGGAATCGTGTAGGAATGACAACACTTTGAAAACAGTACCCAGACTCGGGCCCCGGGTCGATGAACCCAAACCGAACGTAGATACATATTCAAGTATAACTAGTATATTATTGTAACGCATTGATCTAATATTCCGAGAAAATAAAATCATTTTTAAAATAATCTCTCCGAAAGTTTCGAAAAATGCGCATGCATCTCTAACTTTTGAACCACTAGTTTAGAAAATATGGAAAAAATATCAAACGAAGAACTAGGAGACTACTAGATAGGAAGGAGAGAACTTATAACAATACTGTATAGAAACATTATTTTGAACTGAATGGATACTTTTGAAATATTATACAAAAAATAATCTGAACTTATTTTGTAATTTAATTCGTTTAAATATTTTTATTCTGAACATATCTTCATCCAAATGAAATAAAAATTACTGAAATCGATTTACGCAATCCAAAATTACCTCTAAAAACTTAACATCCATCAACCGTCTGTCTGTCTGTCCGTGTCCGTGTAACCGGACCAACGACATAGGAAAAAATCCTAGTGTGGGGGCAACGTGATTTTTTTTAAGTTTAATTTGTGTAAATCAGTAAATCAATTCCCTGCGAGAGGGCGAATATATTTATATCTATACTAATATTATAAAGAGGTAAAATTAGTAAGTTTGTACGTAGGGGGTAATCTTTGGAACCGTTGGTCGGATTGCCAAAATTCCTTCACTGATAGATAGATAACATGTTCCTGAATGCTATATAGGCTATAAAACATCACGCTGGGATTAAATAGAGCTGAGCAGCGGGTGAAACCGCGCGAGAGTAGCTACTATGCAATAAGTGGGGGTAGAAAACACTTATTGTAATAAACGGAACCCTACACTCAGCGTAGCCGGTTTCTTTTTGATAAATAAATAATTAATGTTTATGCAGCCTGTTCATCTATACACATAAAACATCGCAAAATGTGTCGGTAAGTATATAACTCAACAAAACCAGGAGCAATGTCGACATATTTTTTTTTGGTAAGAGGAAGGTTTAATATAAAAAGAATATTTACAAAATTAGCGCAGAACATTATAATATGGCGACCTCTGCATTATTAGCGAGGTATTAAGAGCAAGGGACGACGCTAGTTGTAATGTTAATAAACAATCAACAACAGTTACCTACTACATAGGTACTTATACTTCTTGAAACAATTGTTTGTGTGTGTTCATAAATTATGGTACCTTCTGGGTCTGGGTGTGATGTGTATGTGACATTGTATGTTTGTAAACGCACCCACGACACTGGTGAAAATCCTAGTGTAGGGTTACTGTATTGTTTTATACTTAAATAAAAAATAGTAAATATTTATATGGTTGTTGATCTAAATACAAAATGTGTTGTTGTATAATTTAGAAACGCCTCGACCAATTCCTGTTTTGTAACAATTCGGTAGTATTCTCAGAAAATTTTAGAAAAGACGTGCTAAAAATTGTTATGTGGTGCTGCAGCTAGTTATTATATTAATAAGCAACGTACAATATGTATCTACTAGTTACTACTATCACGGTTCACGGTTCCCGTCCAAAAAAAATGTTCAATTTATCACATTGGCTGTTGTAAAATGATGGATTAGCTAGTAGTAGACCGTGCGTACCTGTACATGTGGTGGGGATGCAGCAGCGAGCCGAGCACGAGCGAGGACAGGTAGACGGGGCGCAGCAACCTCGCCAGCAGCGCGCCCTGCAGGCCCAGCGCCGCCCAGCGCGCCGCCTTGTCCGAGCACGACATGGTCAGCAGGCGCTCGCCCTGCATCACGCCGTCCCACGTCTGCAGCGCGTTGCTGCAGTTCTTCACGGGGATCGTGCCCTCGCCCGACTCGATCTTGGTGCGCAGCTGGCCGCGCGCCAGCCGGTTCGGGTGCCGGTCCGGCTCCGTCGCCGTCTCGTGCGGCGAGAAGATGCGTCCGTCCCCGCACGGCGCCGTGCTCACGTACAGGTGCAGCTGGCGCGACGCCTTCAGCCGGTACCCGCCGCCGGGCGCCGGCTCCAGGTCGTTGTCCGGCAGCGGAGCCCGCGGGTCGGCCGCCTGCGCGTACTGCAGCAGCTGCGCGTAGAGATGGCGCTGCAGACAGCGGCGCGCCGCCACCTCGGCGTGGCAGTCGTTGAGGGCGCGCCCCGACACCGACATGTGCTCGCCCGACACGCACTTGGTGCCCGTCGTCACGCAGAGGACGCGCGCGCCCTCCGCGCGGCCCTCCGTCGTCACCACGATGCCCGCCAGCACCTTGCGCTTCGAGTGCACGGCGTCGTGCTTCATCAGCTCGTTGAACTTCTCGTTCACCAGCTTGGCGATGTGGTCGGCCAGCGACTGCTGCAGGCCGGCCTGCGAGGGCGCCGCCTCCGCGCGGGGCCCGGCGCCGCCCTCCTCCAGCGCCGCCAGCGCCGACCGTGCCGCCGCCAGCTTGGCCAGCTTCTTGCTCGACCCTGCGCCCCGCCCCGCCCGGGTCCGGACACATTACCATACAGTAACAACACATTTACTGAAGCACTCGAAACACACATCGAATCATTCGTTGACTCCAACGTTGCAACGACCGGTGATAGTTTTATCAAAGCAATATAATATGCCAACCTGTTTAGAGTGCGTAGATCGTGCATAGGTACGTCAAGATGTCGTCGGCAACAAATTCGCCTTCCATTTGGACGAGTGAAAAAGTTGTAGAACTTATAGAACCATCTCGAAAGAATCACAAAAAATAATAAACCGATCTCAGTACCAGACATGTTCACATTGGCTGTAACGGATATAAACTAGTGTACAAGTCAACGCGTGTACGCTTCACTAAAAGTGAATAAAAATGTGTGGATATAAAATGCCAAGTATTTAGTTATACTATATGTATGTATTAATTTTATTAGCCGCGCATTACGCGAATGTACGTATACTAGTTAATAAGAATAAATTAATTTTGTAAATAGCTGACTGTATCAATTATTTCGGATCAACTTTATGTTAAAACTACATCAAGATTGTTTACATTTAGTTAATTACCTGCACCATACAAATAAAAAACAGACAACAAAGAGATTGTATTATTTTCCAGTTACCCTATAGTACGCTATATATTCTTGCAGAGTGTTTCCGAGTGTAGTGTGTGTGTGTGTGTGGTGTGTGTGTGTGTGTGTGTGTACTCACCGTACCCCTCGAACTTGTGGTCCTTGACCTGGCAGACGACCTTGAAGCGCATGCTGTGGCTCAGCTGCAGCGGCGCTGTAACCAGGCGGCGCCATCTTGTACACTGTATGCACTAGTATTGCGGGCTGCATACTGCAAGCACTCACCCTGCGGCGCCGTCAGCGGCGAGCCGTCCCCGAAGGTGCAGGTGAACGTCAGCCCCGAGTAGTTCTCGTACAGCACGTTGATGGGGCTCTTCAGCGCCGCGCCCCCCGCGCCCCCGCCCGCGCTCCCGAACAGCGCCGCCGAGCTGTCCACCGCCAGCTCCGGGGGCTTGCCACCGGTGCAGGGCTCCGCCGGGGGCGCGGGGGGCGCGGGGAGCGCGGGCGCGGGCGCCGGATCCGGGCAGTGGAAGTGCGCGTCGGGGTCGTCGCTGGTGAAGTCGAGGGCCCGGGGCGGGTCGGGCGGCGCCAGCACGCGGCCGGCTTTGGCCAGCAGCGCGGCCAGGCAGGCGCGCGCGGCGGCGGCGCGGGCCTCGCGCTTGCTGTGGCCGGCGCCCTCGAAGCGGAGGTCGGCCACGGTGACGGCCACGTGGAAGCTGGGGCAGTGCGCCGGCCCGCCCTGCCGCACCACGCAGTACGCCACGCGCACGCCCAGCTCGTTCAGCGCCGACACCGGCGACTTGCCGCCGCACTGCACCGCGTCCGCCGCCGCCGCCAGCGTCTGCGCAGCCGAGGCTGTAGGGGCTGCGGTCTGCCGGAGCGGGGCCGCGCCCTGCTATACCTACCTGCAGGTTCCACTTGAAGCCGGCGCCGACGCGGATGGAGGGCGCGGCGCGCTTCGCGGGCGGCTCCCCGTCTGCAACACAACGCACTGCGGCCAGCCCGCGTTACCACTGGGTGCCACGCACACTACTGCACGAGCTACGGCGCTGGCGCGCGTTACCTTCGTTGTCGCACATGGTGTCCTCGCTGCTACTGTCGTCACTGTGACTGCGGGCGGCGCGGGTAGCGCGCGACATATATACCGCTACCCGCGCCGCCTCACAAACTGACACTAATGACAGCTCTCTGCTCTATACCTCGCAGATTGTGCGGCATTTCTGAGAGTAGTCAGAAATGCCGGCTTCATCTACTTTTTACATGTAATTTGACGTGCTAACTGCCGGTTTACGGCCTAATTGCAAAGATAAATTCATTGTTTATTTGTTGTATGTGTCACTCTGACAACCGACATGTCGCCGAGCGCCGGCGCACGCGCAGTCACACAATAATTCTGTATGGACGACCATTACTATAGTAATATAACATCTGTAAGTGTATGTGGAGTGTGCAGGTGTAGCGTGTATGTGACTCACAGTATCGGGCGCGCGGCCGCTTGGCGCGTGGCGGCTGGGCTGGGGGCGCGGCTGAGGGCGCAGCTGGGGGCGCGGCGCGGTCCGCCGGCAGCTGCGCGGCGCCGGCCGGCAGCGGGGGCGGTGCCTGTAACACGACCGGAGTACCTCAGCACTGTCCCTGCCCCCCGGCACTACTCACCCGCGCCGCCTGCGCCCGGCCCCGGTACTCACCCAGCTCGCGAACGTGTCTGCAACAAGCAGTAACGCTACATGCACACAATGTTACACACAGATAGTCAGTCAGTACTGAAACACTGCACTGTATTCTCTGATACATACATTGTCCACATACTGCGCTTACAATGCTGGTCATTCACGCTACAATGTGTACAAATAGCTACCACAGTGATACATATGCGACAACAGATACCATCGCACTATCAAATGTAATATTGACCACATTTAAATATACCTACGAGAATATATGGGTACCCACACAACTGAAACCACATCATTCATAACTACAGATCAACACATCTCTTGTTGTAGACTTATTACAATGTTGACAGACTAGACTAGTGTCCAAGTTTTACTTTAAGTTCAGTAGAATATTTCCGTTTAGTCAACCTTCACATGTGGCTTCCTCTTCATCTACCGTACATTTGGGGTGCTTTAGCCCTGCAGAATGACATTGATCCAAACTAATATAGGTACTTGTGGTTCTCGACCATAATTGGTTAAAAGGTTTGGATCAAAGTAACTGAAACCTATGTACTTATGATGTGTGAAATCTTCAAGTGTGTGGCACTGTTCTTGCCCACAGAGGAAAGAATATGAGTGTCACACTCCTATTGAATTAAAAGCAAGCCGGGGCTGCTGAACATTGTGCTTACCCCCGCAACACAAGACTCAGATTTTTAAGTATTAACTGATAACTATACTTATATTACAAAGAGGTAAAATTTGTAAGTTTGTATGTAGGGGGTGATCTTTGGAACCGTTAGTCAGATTGCCAAAATTCTTTCAATGACAGACAGCTACAGTGTTCCTGAGTGCTACAGGCTATAAAACGCTCCAATGCTTGTTTTACTATTTATTCTTTCTAACATCATATCTTTCTCAGTTCTGTACTCATACAGCCAATAGTTTATAATTACAACAAATTCTAACTAGAATGTACTTAACCTCTTGTCTGTGTCATATTTGATACAATAGAAAACACAGTGTGTCTCACTTGGATATACACTTCAGCATACCAGGGAACAATGTCTATATAAATATGGCTGTAGTACAGCACTCAAGCTGCTATCTATAATGTAAGCTAATTAACAGGAAAATACAACACTAAGGAGCATTGCAATCCCAATTAACTAAATGATATTTAATGCATGTCATAGTTGAATAAATGTCTACATAGTTTGCTTTACAGCTCCAAGTCACATGAACACATGCAGCCACTGGGGTGCCATGTGCCGGGTGTACAGGACCCACACACAGCGATACGAGCACTATGTAGCTTGTCGGCCGCGCACCGCTATCTACCGCGCGTCGCTATCAACCACTGGGTACTTCCTTCCTTGTACATGCGACTGATACTGTGTAGTGTGAGCAATTCCTGGATGTGTGGCGTGGACGCACTAATTAGCTGTCTGGGTAACACAGGCGTTATGTACCGGCAGACCTAGGGGCGCTCTGCACCACAAGAAGTGTGTTCCCACAATACAGGCGGGAGATGACTTGCACTGCGCAGGTTATGTTTGCATCAAATAAAATAGGTAACAATAGCTCGGCTGCCTCGCCGCGCACAGCCGCCAGCCATCGCCCGCGCGCCAGTGACGCATAAACTCACCATTTTTGGTAAAGTCCGTGAAGAAATCATCCATGTTTCCACAATAACATAAGAATAACTGTCAGTAATGACCCACGAAGAGCTGCGACTCTGTTCACAATAAAACTAATCTCTCTTGCAACGCTTGCAGTAAAAGGCACATGATCACATATCTTTTCAATTTAATACGAAATAATATTTGTTTATAATCATAAACTCATCTCAACCACAATCGATCTCACGTCAGTCAGTCAGTCAACTGACATTAGAGATGCAACCAACTGACCAACACATCCTTATTAGGTAAAGATAAATGTAATGGGATAAAATATGCTACTTGAATACACCATACTCGATCTAAGTTAAATATGCTACTTGAATACACCATACTCGATCTAAGTTAAATATGCTACTTGAATACACCATACTCGATTTAAGTTAAATATTGGCAAGCCTATAGATTCGCGAATCTTGATAAAGAAAACGCAATAATTTACTTTCTAATTCCAAAATATTATAATTAATTTATCTAGTCAGGAGCTGAATAGGCTATGTACTTAATAATCATTATTTAGATTCGAGTATTAAGTCAGCCTGTAACAGGTATGATATGCTAATACTAGTTGACAAATATATGTAACATCCCTAGCCAGTACAAAATGCAACAGATTATACTGCACGGTCGTATTCATTCAATACTCATTCCTGAATGAATGCAAACTGATTGACACTGACAAGCCTTTGACGCAGAATAGAGTTATACCACAGATAATAAAATTAAAGGATACATAAACATTTACAACAACAACATTTGCATTAGCATTTTATTATATAAAAAAATGTTATCTATTGTATAAATAAAATATGTTTACCTTGATTCTTATCCGATATGACCAATCATGGCAACACTAAAGCTACGGTGTCGCCACCACTCACTACACAAATAAGTTGGTACTACTGTATTTATCTGTGATTTATTACCACACAGCAAGTAAGGAGACCTATACCTACCTATTACTATTTTATTGTACTTACAAGCTACCCCCGCGCGGTTTCACTCGCTGCTCGACTCCATTTGATTGTAGCGTGATGTTTTATAGCCTATCTATAGCACTCGGGAACATTGTAGCTATCAACAAGTGAAAGAGTTTTGGGAATCCGACTAGTGGTTTCAAACTTACAAATTTTATCTCTTTATAATATTAGTATAGATTCATTTGTTTTGATTTTCTGATATGATGATCCAATCTAACTGTATGATCAAAAGAAAGAAAGAATAAAATATTTTTTACAAAATAAACGAGTTGAAAAATATACAAAAGACCGGCTAAGAGCGTATCGGGCTACGCTTAGTGTAGGCTCCGTAGCTTCCCGTCTGTCACAATAAGTATCCCCACATAAGAGTTCTGGAAATCGTTAATCTTAAAACCACATTTAGCCCAAGTAGCAAAAGTACAACGCCATCTCTTAGTGAATTAGTTTACTAATTAATACATACTGGACGGGTTGGTAATTTTGGATTCCATTAAGCGATTTTAATATATTTTTTTTATTTGAAAGTAGATACGTTCATAATTAATCAATATATAAATATACAGTTAATAGTTAATACCTGAAATCAAAAGGAAAGAAAAAACTACAGATTACAGAAGAATAGTTATCCTCGGAGCTCAACAAAGTGTAGGCCTTGACTCAGCTCTCCTGTACTCGAGACAACAAACTCAATATGAGAAGTATACGATTATAAGCGAAACGAAACCAAATACGTTAAGCAGCGAGATAATAAAAAACGGTCGTAGTTTAAATCTAGGAACCAATGACAAGCTAGTAATTTCGCTTGGTGAAAACGACTACAGTCTGTTACAGTAAAAAATCAGTGTTTGCACAGATTCAAAAAATTGTAAAGTATTACAGCTGTAACAAAATTATTGCAGGTTAAACATAGCTAAAAACAATTATTTAAATGTTGATAAACTAAACAATTCCATAATGAAAATAGTTAAAAACACAAAAACGGTTCGTAGGTATATAAACTGTAATAACCTTAAAATTAATATATTTGTAAAACTATCAATTATGTTATTGACGTTTTTGAATGCTGTAGGTACAGTTGAGCTAACGGATCATAAAATTACTATAGAATGCATATATAGAGTGCCAGGACTAAACAAAATGGAAATATTCTTTGACATTTATCATATATTATATTAGGACGTTTGTTCTGTATTCTGAGATTAGGACAAATCGCCTATAGAAATATACTGTTACGTGCCTGACGTCACGTTCCTGACTATGCGGGCTTGAGTTACGGGATTGGATGAAATGAAACACTAATACCGTTTTCAGACTTTCTATTGCACTTAAGTTACAGCGTCCACGGAGTTAAGTTATCGGCGTTCCTCTCCAGCAGAGTCCGGCCGACTGACACAACTTTGCCGTTCACGCTGACTTAACTCACTTAACTGACTGCACTTCACTATTTCACTCACTTTTCTTCTTTTTCACTTCTTCCTTTTCTTCCGAATCGCTTTAGACTTAGAACTCAACTGCCAGCGGTGAGCCGCAGTTCCGCTTATATACCCCTGGTTCAGGTTCTGGAACATTCAATTTCGTTATTCTTTTTGATCGTCATGACTCCAGAACCTTCCAATAATTTCGTTACTCATTTTTATTTATTCTCCTTCTCGCTCTTTAATTTTTCATTTCTTTCACACAAATAATTCCAGAAAGTTCCACAAAACTTCTATCAACTAAAAAACTACATGTTTACGGCGGGACTCGAACTCGGGGTCTCTGTGGTGTAATCCACACGCCTTACCGATTACACCAACTCGTGTTGACAATTCACGACGAAATTTACAATCTCTAGGCAACGTTTGACAACCATCCATTGACGTCATGATGTCAAAGAGTTTGAACCACTTTTCCGTCACACTGCCCCCCTCTTAGATTCGCTCGTCCCGAGCATCGTTGCTGCCGTAATACCTCGCCAACCTGTCTATATGGACAACTTTCAAAGGGCTCCTTGAAGTCTTCCGAATTCTGTAAGTAATGTCATTGATCTTCGTGACTATCTCATAAGGACCTTCCCAACTCGGTTGCAGCTTCGGAGATTTTCCCTTCCTTCTGACTGGATTATGAAGCCAGACCAATGACCCCTCTTCAAACCCAACAGAATTGGCTCGTCGATCATAGCGCGTCTTTGCGCGATCACTAGCTTGAAAACCGGCCTCCCTGATCTGCTCATAAATGTCCAACATTTTTGCCCTTAACTCGCTTATGTAATCGCTAAACTCGGTGCGAGAGTCGCCAGGTGGACAGCCCGATACAAGATCTGCCGGTAATCTCAATTCCCTTCCAAAATTTGCAAATGCAGGCGTCTTTGCGGTACTTTCATGTACAGCAGTCCGATAGGCAAGCAAGAAGAGAGGTATGTAAGTGTCCCAATCTCTCTGATGGCTGTCAACCACCTTTGCTAAGTGTCGCTCCAATGTTTGGTTGAAGCGTTCGACCATTCCATCTGACTGTGGATGATAAGGGGTCGTTCGAGTCTTATGGATTCCCAAAAGTTTACAAGTTTCCTGAAAAACTTGGGATTCAAAGTTCCGTCCTTGATCACTGTGCATCTCCAAGGGTACTCCAAATCGGGTGAATACTTCGTTTACCAACTTCGTCGCTACAGTTACTGCCTCTTGATTCGGTATGGCAAAGACCTCCGGCCATTTTGTAAAATAGTCCATAACCACTAAAACGTAGCGATTGCCCGAATCAGTGATTGGAAATGGTCCAGCGATGTCTAAGGCTATTCTCTCCCAAGGCATACCAACATTGTAGATTTTCATCGCCCCCCTGCTCCTTGTTTGTGGACCCTTGACAGCTGCACAACTAGTGCATTTCCGGCACCAATCTTCGACGTCATATTTGCAATGCAACCAATAAAACCTCTCCTTGATCTTCACCAAAGTCCTCCTAATTCCCAAATGTCCTCCAGAAGATCCATCATGGAACGCTTTTAATACATCTCTTATTTTTGAACGAGGCACCACCAATTGCAAATGCTTGTCCTTGCCGTTTGTTGATTCCCATTTCCTGCACAGAAGTCCGTTATGCAGCGTAAGGCTTTTCCACTGTGCCCATAAACCTTTCGTTACCGCGCTATATTGGGCGACGTCACTCCAACTTGGCTTGTTACCACTTCGTAGCCACTCCAGTATTGGTTTGATATCCGCATCTCTTTCCTGTTCTAATTTCATCGCATCATTTCCCCATGCCTCGTCAACAGTATCAGTCCTTATCACCTTAAGAAAAGCAGTTTCCTTCTTAGCACAATGTTTGCAATCTTCCACGCATGGGCGTCTCGATAATGCATCTGCGTTGCCATGAATTCTTCCGCCGCGATGTTCGATTTCAAAGTCAAATTCCTGAAGTTGTTCCAGCCATCTGGCTACTTGGCCTTCGGGATCCTTAAACTGAAGCAGCCATTTCAAAGCAGCGTGATCAGTTCTGATCAAAAATTTCCGTCCCAGTAAATACTTCTTGAAATGGTGCAGGGTTTTGACTACGGCCAGCAATTCCCTCCTGGTCACGCAATAATTCCTCTCTGGCTTGGATAGTGACTTGCTGAAGTAAGCAATAACCTGCTCCTGCTCACCATCGCGTTGTGAAAGGACACCTCCTATTCCAATATTGCTGGCATCCGTATCAACTACGAATATTCCTTTCGCGCTGGGATATCCGAGAATTGGTGTGTTACAAAGCCGTTCTTTTAGTTCTCGAAAGGCTTGCTCACAATCCTCGTCCCAAACAAAGGCACGTTTATCCTCTGTCAATCGATGCAATGGCTTGGCAATGTCCGAGAATCCTTTCACAAACCGCCGATAATACGAGCACAATCCAAGAAATGCCCGAACTTGCGTTTTGTCTTTAGGTGTTGGCCATTCCTTGACAGCGACAGTCTTGGCTGGATCAGTCTCAATTCCTCTCTCAGAAATAACATGTCCTAGATAATTCACTTCGCGCTTGAAGAAAGAGCATTTCTTTGGACTCAACTTTAAATTCGCTCCACGCAGCTTGTCGAGTACCTTTTCCAATTTCCTTAGATGATCGTCAAAATCTCGTCCAACAATGATGATGTCATCGAGGTAAACTAGGCAGGTTTCGCCCAGCAGTCCCGCCAGCACCTGTTCCATCAAACGCTCAAAAGTTGCCGGTGCATTGCATAATCCAAATGGCATCACCTTAAATTGCCAGAGTCCCTTCCCAGTTGAGAATGCGGTTTTTTCCTTGTCCTTGGGATCCAAATCCACCTGCCAATAGCCGCTTTTCAGATCGAGCGTTGAAAACCATTTCATGCCACTCAATGTGTCAAGTGTGTCATCGATTCTTGGTAACGGGTAGCTATCCTTCTTGGTTACATCATTCAATCGTCGGTAGTCTACGCAAAACCTCGTTGAACCATCTTTCTTCTTGACAAGCACGACAGGTGAACACCAAGGGCTAGAAGAGGGCTCTATCACGTCATTTTTCCTCATATCGTCAATCATTTCTTCAACCTCTTTCTCACGAGCGAATGGTATGCGTCTGGGCCTTTGACGAATTGGCATTGTATCACCTGTGTTTATTTTATGCTTCACCAAACCAGTTCGGCCAATATCACCATCGCTTCTTGAAAACACATCAGAGAATCGAAGAAGTAAATTTCTAGCTTTCATAGTCTCCACTTTTGTCAGACTTTTGTTTTCGTCTAAGATTTTCGTTACAAAGTCAATTCCCGTACTGTCCTTCTTCACAAGATTCTCCGAGCATTTTCTTATCCAGGCCACTTCTTCCAATACGCCCACAGGCTCTCCTTCTTCAATCGTAATTTTTGAATCACTGAAGTTGAATACCGGAATGCGGTTGACATCAGATGACCCCACGACAGTTCTTGCCGGTAGCCATGAGCTTACGTGTTCCGATTTATCAATCACAGCGCACCTTCGAGGTAAACTTCCTTCCTTCCTCCTAGGTAATGCGATTGGTACGAGAGTCTGTGATTTTGGTGCAAGAACAGTTCTTCTTAAACAGCAAACTTTTCCCAGGGTTCCACCCTTCATCGGAATTTCCTCAGTTCCACATAGTAAAACTCCAGATTTTAAGTCGATGTTACACTGGTGCCCTTGCAGGAAGTCAAGTCCCAGGATGCAGTCATCAAGAATTTTGGCCACAATAACCTCATGTCGATAAACACGTTCCCCAATTTTGATTGTTACATGCAGTTTTCCACTTATCGGTATGCACTGGCCGGTAGCTGATTTCATTTGTAGGCCAACAATTGGTTTAACGTGTTTCCTGATGTTTTGCTCGAGCAGCCGAACATTTATCACCGTCCTTGAAGCTCCAGTATCTAATGTTAGCTGACTGTTTTTCCCATTTACTTGACCGTCTATCACCAGAGTATTTCCATCGTTGGTTTGCTTGATGTAGATTGTTGGGGTTGTTCCACTACCAGCCAGCGCCCACCCCGCAGCCCTGGCTGGATTTAAGTTTCCCTGCTGGTCAGAAGTTGAGACCGCCGCGTCCTGGCGGTTCATCTTCTTCGGGCAGTCGCTCCGTATGTGCCCACGCTCTCCACATCCATAGCACATGAAGTTCCGACGGCGTGGAGGTACCTGCTCCGTTGTCGTCATTCCCCGCAGACGTAAGGTACGGGAGTTACCACGCACGGCTTCCACTTCCAATGCATGGGCCAGAGCTTCTTTCATGTTCTTGTGATGGCCCAGATGAACAGCGGCTCGTACTTCGGGGTCCCGAATACCGTCAATGAACGCTTGGAGAAGCGTGCCTTCAATCATTGACGGAGTCGACCGGAAAGCTCGACGCACAAGTTTCTCGATTTCCACGGACCATTGCTGTAGACTCTCATTAGCACGCTGAGTACGCTCTTTTAATTGCGCTCTGTACACGTGCTCGAGGTGGCTGTCTCCAAAACGTGCCTCCAGTGCGTCGAGGAGGGCACTAAAGCTGAGATCCCCACTTGCGCCGATAGCTTCCAGCACTGAGAGCGCTTGATCACGGAGGGCCAGGGTGAGGGCTGACTGTGCTTCCTTCTGAGTCCAACCATAAGCCTCCATAAGTGTCTCAAACTGTAGCTTGAACGCGGTCCAGGATGTTGTTCCGTCGTAATGGGGAATCTTGAGGCCTTTCGTTGCGCTAGAGGCCACATTTGGGGTGTCAAAAACGGCTGCAAGACGGCTTCGGCTCTTCAAAGGGCTTGAGCTTGCCACTTCCTGCTTGATTTTGGAGATCTCTTCTTCCACTCTCTCCTCTATCGCCATGACGCGATGTTCCAACTTGCCTAACCCTTCCTCCACTTCTTGTACCCGTTCGACAGCCTTTTGCAGTCCCTTCGTAAAATCCTTATGCATCTCTTCCAAGCGACGCGCTTGCTCCTCTTGGCGGCGAGCTTGATCCTCTTGGCGACGAGCTTGATCTTCTTTCAGCTCCCGAAGCTGTTCTGCCCGACAGCGTGCTTGCTCTTCTTGGCGGCGCGCTTGCTCTTCTTGGCGGCGCGCTTGCTCTTCTTGGCGGCGCGCTTGCTCTTCTTTAAGCTCCCGCAGCTGTTCTGCCTGACGGCGCGCTTGCTCTTCTTGGCGGCGCGCTTGCTCTTCTTGGCGGCGCGCTTGCTCTTCTTGGCGGCGCGCTTGCTCTGCCATCATTTGCTGCAGCTGTAGCAGAAGATCCACCTGCACAGGCTTGGCTTCTGCATCGCTGGTTCGAGCTACAGCACCCTCTTCCCTCACACGCTGCGCTTCTGACATTGAACGGGTACTCACTCCTCTTACGTCCTGCGGCACTAGCGGCATTTTTCTCCAATCCCACTTCTGACACCAAATGTTACGTGCCTGACGTCACGTTCCTGACTATGCGGGCTTGAGTTACGGGATTGGATGAAATGAAACACTAATACCGTTTTCAGACTTTCTATTGCACTTAAGTTACAGCGTCCACGGAGTTAAGTTATCGGCGTTCCTCTCCAGCAGAGTCCGGCCGACTGACACAACTTTGCCGTTCACGCTGACTTAACTCACTTAACTGACTGCACTTCACTATTTCACTCACTTTTCTTCTTTTTCACTTCTTCCTTTTCTTCCGAATCGCTTTAGACTTAGAACTCAACTGCCAGCGGTGAGCCGCAGTTCCGCTTATATACCCCTGGTTCAGGTTCTGGAACATTCAATTTCGTTATTCTTTTTGATCGTCATGACTCCAGAACCTTCCAATAATTTCGTTACTCATTTTTATTTATTCTCCTTCTCGCTCTTTAATTTTTCATTTCTTTCACACAAATAATTCCAGAAAGTTCCACAAAACTTCTATCAACTAAAAAACTACATGTTTACGGCGGGACTCGAACTCGGGGTCTCTGTGGTGTAATCCACACGCCTTACCGATTACACCAACTCGTGTTGACAATTCACGACGAAATTTACAATCTCTAGGCAACGTTTGACAACCATCCATTGACGTCATGATGTCAAAGAGTTTGAACCACTTTTCCGTCACAATACATAAAATTATAATTTGCGGTGACTTTAACATTTATATGTTAAAAAATAAAGTATTCCTCTCAATTTAAAAGAATTTAACCTTAAAACCGAAATACAGCAACACACTAGGCCCAGCAGTGGTACTTGCCTAGATAATAGATACATTTCACAATATACGGGGATGTAATGTAATAGTGAGATACCTACTAGAATTAGGGGTGTCTGACCATTTAGCGCAATTCATGCAGTTTCCTGTACAACAAACGTGTATTAAATAAAATATTATTATGTTCAAAAACGCGAAATTCGTAAGGAAAACATGTTTCGGTTTAGGCAATACATGAGCAGTTTGAGTTTTTGAAGAAAACGACCCTAATGAAAAGTCTAATGCTTTTTTTGAGTTATTCAAACTTTTCTACGACCTTTGTTTCCCAAAAGTAACTTGCAAACTATCGACAACACATACTTAGGCCATAGTGGATTACACGGGGCATTAAAGTCTGCAGCAAAAGGAGGCAGTCTTTGCTATGGCAATATAGGTTAAACCCTAACAATGACACGAAAACAAACAAACACAAAAAGCACTAAATAGTTGTTACATAGAAGCTAGTAATAATAAGTCTAAAGCCACCTGAAAAATAATAAACAATTTCAAAAGTAATAAACCCAAAACACATATTAACGCTATTGAGGTAAACAATAAATATATCACAAAACCTCATTGCACTGCGCAAAATTTAAATTAAGTACAGTCTAATGTAAATTGTCAAAATTATAATAATGCGAATGTATTAAAAACCCACAAATCTATGTTCATGGAGCCAATAGTAATAAAAGAAATGATAACTATTATAAATAACCTCAAAAACACAAATACTTAGTAAGTACAGGATATTATGACATCAAGACTAGTGTAATTAATTAAATCAGTGGGCCCAATTGTGGCACCAGTTGTAGGTAGGGTTAGGTTAGGTTAGGTTAGGTTAGGTTAGGTTAGGTTAGGTTAGGTTAGGTTAGGTTAGGTTAGGTTAGGTTAGGTTAGGTTTAGTGTGGGGCTGCGGAAGAATGTGGATTCCCGCGGCCCCGCGCGCACGTGCGAGAAGACACCGGGGTGGTTTTAGCCGGTAAGAGTCCGGCACGCCCCTCCGCCTCTCCCCAGGCGGAGGAAGTCCATGAGGATTTCCCCCCGTAAAAAAAAAAAAAAAAAAAAAAAAAAAGGTTAGGTTAGGTTAGGTTAGGTTAGGTTAGGTTAGGTTAGGTTGGGGTGCAGGGCAGGAAACCTCCTCGTGCGCTCGGTGGCTGCTGGTCCCTTCTGGATACGTCCGGGGGGAAGAGCAGTCGCTAGGCCGGTGCACCCTGGGCACGGACAATAATCTCTTCGCGGGGGGGCGGGGAAAGAGGAGATTGTTGTCCGTGGCGAATTTCTGCCGGAGCGGAGGAGTCGCTCCCGAGGGCTCCCTATCTGCGCTCTGCAGCTGCAGAGTGCACGAGTAGGGAGCGAGGTGGGGAAGACCGCGTGCCGTTTTTCAGTCCGCGGTCTACGGGTCTCCGTGGCGTGTACATCGCGGGGACCGAGGTGGGAAAGACCGTGGGTTGCTCCTCAACCCGCGGTCTATGGGCATCGTGGCGAGGTTTTTGAGTCACGGTGCCGGGTGGAGGGTAGGATTAGCTAGTTTTTAGGTTAGGTTAGGAAAAAAAAAAAAAAAAAAAAAAAAAAAAAAATTATAAAAATATAAAAACAAAAGAAAACAATACAAAATTATAAAAATACCAAAAAAAAGTTAGTTTGTAAATACCGAACAGCGGGCGGTATATCCTGCACCGGAGGCGCCCGCGGCCTCGGGAGGACCAAATACCCTCCCAAAAAGAGCGGCCGCATCGCCTTGGGGAAGCGATGTGTGTAACACCCATCGTAAAAAAAGTAATGATAATGCCTAATAATGACGATGTTTTGTCGTGCGGTCCGGTTGACGCCCGGCGCTCGCAGGTACCCGGGCCTGCGAGTGATAAATTGGTTACCGAAGGAAGCGCAGGGGTAGGTGACCAGGCCCCTGTTGCTGATAATGTTACTGGAAATGGAAAATTATCCTCCGCAAGGAAACGTCCACGCAACCCTGCTCTCGTGGGAGGTGGATCGCTGGATGTGTCCTCAGAAGAGGAAGGCCTACTGGCCCCGAAATTGCCGACTGCCAGGAGAGGTCGGCAGGCGAGGGGTGCGAGTGTCTCACGGCCGCGAAGGGACGCACAAGGTAGGTTCGTGCGTTCCAATACCCCGGCGGCCAGCGAAGCAGAAAGCGACATGGGGGTCACCACGGAGGACCCTGGTGGCGAGAGCTGTGCCTCGCTTGGGAGCTCCAAGGCGGAGCTCAATGCCACCAGGAGGGAGCAGCGCAAAGCCATCGCGGCCGACGAAGTGTCGGAGATGGCCCGACGTGCACGCGAGCGACGCGCTGCTCTAGCGGCAGAGGGGGAGCCATCCGCGGTGGCCTTGAGTCAGCTGGCCTTGGACGGGGTGGACTTGGTCCTGAAGGTTGCCACCAAATCTGGCAGCCTGAAGGGCACGTTCACCCGCGGTCTGAAGGAGGCTGCCGCGGACATCAAGGAGGCGGTTGGCACCCTCCTCAACAGGACGGCCTCAGACGAGGTCGCGAAGTTGCAGGAGGAGAACGGCCGCCTCCGTAATGATTTGGAGGACCTCCGGCGGCAAGTCGCTGCGCTGAGCGAGCAGCAGCAGCGACGCACGTCCACTGATGCCGCACCCGTGGTGGCCCCGGCTCCCGCACCGAGACCGGCAAGCGCTCGTACCGATGACGAGGTCGAGCGCATTGTCCGACTCTGCTTGCTCCAGTGCGGGAGCATGATGAACGCTCGTATTGAGGCAATTTCTCGGCGCCTCCCTGCGGAAACCATCCGTCCGCCTCTAGCCGCCGATGCGCGGCGGAGGACTGAGGAGCCGCCGAGACCTGCGCCTCGCAAGGGGAAGCCCGCGGAGGGTGCTAAAAAGCCCGCGGAGGGAACTCCCCCGAGCGATCAGCCCACGACTGCCGGGTCTAAGGGTGAGACCTGGGCGACAGTCGTGGGCCGCAAGAAGGCCCGCAAAGCCGCTAAGGCGGCCTCAGCAGCAGCACGCGCCCCCGGCCGAACTGCAAAGGCGGTTGCTCAGTCTGCGCGGCGGACTGCCAAAGGTGGTCGCAAAGGACCGACGCTGCATGCTCCGCGTTCCGAAGCTGTGACGCTCGCGCTACAGCCAGGAGCGGCGGAGCGCGGCGTAACGTACGCGTCGGTCATCGCCGAGGCCAAGGCCAGGATCAAACTGTCGGATCTTGGCCTTCAGTCCGTCGCCCTCAGGCAAGCTGCCACGGGTGCGCGGCTGTTTGAGGTGGCCGGTGCTGCGAGCGGCAGTGCCGAAAAGGCGGACGCTCTGGCCGCCAAACTGAGGGAGGTCCTCAACCCTGAGGATGTCCGGGTCTCCAGGCCAATGAAAACCGCAGAGGTGCGGATCGCTGGCCTGGATGATTCCGTGACCTCTGAGGAGGTGGTGGCGGCCGTTGCCCGAAGCGGTGAGTGTCCGCCGGACAAGGTGCGGGCCGGCGACATACGCGCCGACGCTACCGGACTCGGCGTAGTCTGGGTTCGGTGCCCTGTAGCGTCGGCGAAGAAGATCGCCGATAGTGGCAGATTGCTGGTGGGCTGGGTTGCAGCGAGGGTCAAACTCCTGCAGCCCCGAGCTTTGCGGTGCTTCCGGTGCCTGGAAAAGGGGCACGTCCGGGCAAAGTGCACCGCCGAGGTTGACCGCAGCGACCTTTGCTACCGCTGCGGTCAGCCTGGCCACAAGGCGGCCCAGTGCTCCGCGGCGCTCAACTGCAGCTTGTGTTCGGCTGCAGGGAAGCCAGCGGGACACAAAGTGGGCGGAGGGGCCTGTGGTGCGCCTGCCAGCAAGACCAAGGCCAAAAAGAAAAAGAAGAGGGGCACTCAGCCTGCCGGGGAGATCTCGACCCCCCCGCAGGCTAGTAGCTCCGCGGCCGACTCCCGGCCCAGGACCGTTGCCGAGGGAATGGAATGTCAATAATGGCACAACTCCATTTCCTCCAGGGCAACATCAACCACTGTGCCAGAGCTCAGGATCTCCTACTCCAGAGCATGGCAGAGTGGTCGATCAACGTGGCTGTGGTCGCCGAACCGTATTTCATCCCCGCCCGTGACAACTGGTTGGGGTGCGCTGACGGTTTGGTGGCCATTATTGGCGAGACTCTGATCGACCCGTCTCGGGGCCGCGGCTGGGTTGCTGCGGTGTCGGGCGGTATCGTCGTTGTGGGGGCGTATTTCTCCCCCAATAAGAGTCTCGCCGACTTTGAGGGTTTCCTTGTCGAGTTGGGCGCCGTCGTAGGCCGCCATCACCCTCGTCCCGTTCTGGTGCTTGGGGATCTCAACGCCAAGTCTTCGGCGTGGGGATCTCCGGTCACTGACCCTCGGGGCGAGGTGCTGGAAGAGTGGGCGGTGACGACCGGTCTGGTCGTCCTAAATCGGGGTTCGGAATTTACGTGCGTGCGGCAGCGGGGCGGTTCGATAGTGGACGTCTCGTTCGCTAGCCCCTCTGTCGCCAGCCGAGTCCGCGACTGGCGTGTCGCCGTGGAGGTGGAGACGTTGTCGGACCATCGGTATATCCGGTTCGACGTCTCCGCCCAGACCGCGAGCGGCCGCCATCCAACAACCCCGATTAACGACGGCCCGCGTTGGGCGCTTAAGCGCATCGACAAGGAGCTACTCGAGGAAGCTGCCTTAGTCCAGTCCTGGACCTGGGAGTCGGCGACGAACGGACCCGTCGACGTCGAGGCGGTGGCGCTGTGGTTTCGCGGGGCGATGACGCAGATCTGCGACGCGTCCATGCCCCGCGTCCGCCAACAGTCCGCAAGGCGCCAGGTGTACTGGTGGACCGCAGAGATCGCGCGGCTGCGCGTCGAGTGCGTTGCGGTTCGCCGCCAGTACACTCGATACCGGAGGCGACGTCGACGGGATCCCGCCGAGGAGGACGCGCTGTATGAGGTGTACCGCGCGTCCAAGGAGACTCTGTGGCTGGCCATCGGCGACTCAAAGTCGCGTGCCAGGGAAGAGCTACTGGGGTCCCTGGATCGGGATCCGTGGGGGCGCCCCTACCGTTGGGCACGGGGCAAGCTGCGGGCCTGGGCGCCTCCACTTACCCAGACGATGCAACCCCAGTTGCTAGAGGCGGTAGTGTCGGCCCTCTTCCCTGAGCGAGCGGGACACGTTCCCCCGGCGATGGCTTCGCCCTCAGCCACAGACTCTCCAGAAGAGGAGAGCACCGATGTCCCCGAGGTGACGCAAGCAGAGACGAGAGCGGCCGTGTCGCGACTCCGGGCCAAGAACACAGCGCCCGGACCCGACGGAGTTCCTGGTCGAGCTCTCGTCCTAGCTCTGAAGGAGCTAGAGCCCCAGCTGAGGGGGCTCTTCACGGCATGTCTCGAGCGGGGCCAGTTTCCCAGTGTGTGGAAGGAGGGGAGGCTGGTCCTGCTCAGGAAGGAGGGGCGCCCCGCGGACTCGCCGTCCGCGTATCGGCCCATAGTGTTGCTAGACGAGGCGGGCAAACTTTTTGAGCGTATTATCGCAGATCGCCTCGTCAGCCACTTGTGCAGGGAGGGGCCGAACCTAGACGAGAACCAGTTTGGGTTTCGTCGGGGGCGCTCCACCATAGATGCCATCATGCGCGTGAGGGCCCTGGCGGAGGAAACGGTGTCCCGGGGTGGGGTGGTGCTGGCGGTGTCCTTGGACATCTCCAACGCCTTCAATACCCTGCCCTGGAGTTGTATTCGGGAGGCGCTGCATTACCATCGTGTGCCTCCCTACCTCCGCCGTACAGTAGGGGCTTACCTGGAAGGTAGATGCGTCACCTATCGGGGACGTGACGGTGCCGGTCGGCGCCTCACGTCGTGCGGTGTCCCACAGGGATCGGTCCTGGGACCGCTCCTGTGGAACATCGGATACGACTGGGTGCTGAGAGGCGAACTCCCGTCGGGCGCCGACTTGACGTGTTACGCGGACGACACGCTTGTCACTGCCCGGGGGAGCTCGCACAGGGAAGCGACGTTGATAGCCACGGCTGCGGTGTCACAGGTGGTGAACCGCATCCGGCGCCTGGGCCTGGAGGTGGCCCTGAACAAGTCGGAGGCCATGGTGTTTCATGGCCCCCGACGCGCGCCGGCGCCGGGATCACACATCGTGGTCAGTGGGGCCCGGATAGCTGTCGAGTCCACCATGAAGTACCTGGGATTGGTGCTCGACAGCCGTTGGGAATTCGGTCCCCACTTCCGGCGGCTGGCGCCCAAGCTGATGGGTGCAGCAGGCGCGCTTTCAACGTTGCTTCCCAACTTGGGGGGCCCGAGCGCCGCCTGTAGGCGGTTGTACGTGGGAATCGTGCGATCCATGGCCCTGTATGGGGCCCCTGTGTGGGCGCTCGACATGACGGCCAGTACTCTCGCCATTCTGCGGAAGCCGCAGAGGGCGATGGCCGTCAGAGTCGTCCGCGGGTATCGCACGATCTCCTACGAGGCGGCTTGCGTCCTGGCCGGATCCCCGCCCTGGGACCTAGAGGCGAAAGTACTCGCGTCATTATATCGATGGCGCGAGGAAGAGCGGGCACGGGGCTCGAGACCGGTGCAGCGGCAGATCGCGCGGCGCCGAGAGGAGCTCCGTCAGGTCCTGGTGGCGGAATGGCGGCAGAGGCTTCTGCGCCCTACCGCCGGCCTCGCTACCGTCGAGGCGATCCGGCCAGTACTCGACGACTGGCTCGGGAGAAGGCATGGCTCCCTGTCGTTCAGGGTGACACAGGTATTGTCGGGGCACGGTTGCTTCGGCAAGTACCTGTGTCGCATAGACAGGGAGCCGGACGCTCGGTGCCACCACTGCGTCCATTGTGGGGAGGACACGGCGCAACACACGCTCGCCGAGTGTGTGGCTTGGGAGGAGCAGCGCCGTGCCCTCACATCAGAAGTAGGAGGCGATCTGTCGCTGCCGGCCGTGGTTCGTAGTATGGTCGGTAGCGCAGAGTCGTGGGACGCGGTGGTGTCCTTCTGCGAGGACGTGATGTCGCAGAAGGAAGCTGCGGAACGGGAGAGGGAGATCTCCACTCCCTTCCCAGGCCGCAGAAGACGCACCGGGCGCAGAAGAAGGGCGGATAACGCCCTCTTCCGCCCCCCATGAATGGGTCCAGGGGCGACGGACTTGGGGAAGTCCCCGCCCCCTATCCGATGGACCCGAGGCGAAGGCGCGCGCGGTGTCTACGCGCGCCTCTAAGAGGATGCACGGGGTAGTCGAACACCTCACTACCCCGTGCTAGAGACGAGGCCCGGACAGACCGGGCCAGCACTAGTGTGGGGCTGCGGAAGAATGTGGATTCCCGCGGCCCCGCGCGCACGTGCGAGAAGACACCGGGGTGGTTTTAGCCGGTAAGAGTCCGGCACGCCCCTCCGCCTCTCCCCAGGCGGAGGAAGTCCATGAGGATTTCCCCCCGTAAAAAAAAAAAAAAAAAAAAAAAAAAAGGTTAGGTTAGGTTAGGTTAGGTTAGGTTAGGTTAGGTTAGGTTAGGTTTCGATCTCCTACGAGGCGGCTTGCGTCCTGGCCGGATCCCCGCCCTGGGACCTAGAGGCGAAAGTACTCGCGTCATTATATCGATGGCGCGAGGAAGAGCGGGCACGGGGCTCGAGACCGGTGCAGCGGCAGATCGCGCGGCGCCGAGAGGAGCTCCGTCAGGTCCTGGTGGCGGAATGGCGGCAGAGGCTTCTGCGCCCTACCGCCGGCCTCGCTACCGTCGAGGCGATCCGGCCAGTACTCGACGACTGGCTCGGGAGAAGGCATGGCTCCCTGTCGTTCAGGGTGACACAGGTATTGTCGGGGCACGGTTGCTTCGGCAAGTACCTGTTTCGCATAGACAGGGAGCCGGACGCTCGGTGCCACCACTGCGTCCATTGTGGGGAGGACACGGCGCAACACACGCTCGCCGAGTGTGTGGCTTGGGAGGAGCAGCGCCGTGCCCTCACATCAGAAGTAGGAGGCGATCTGGCGCTGCCGGCCGTGGTTCGTAGTATGGTCGGTAGCGCAGAGTCGTGGGACGCGGTGGTGTCCTTCTGCGAGGACGTGATGTCGCAGAAGGAAGCTGCGGAACGGGAGAGGGAGATCTCCACTCCCTTCCCAGGCCGCAGAAGACGCACCGGGCGCAGAAGAAGGGCGGATAACGCCCTCTTCCGCCCCCCATGAATGGGTCCAGGGGCGACGGACTTGGGGAAGTCCCCGCCCCCTATCCGATGGACCCGAGGCGAAGGCGCGCACGGTGTCTACGCGCGCCTCTAAGAGGATGCACGGGGTAGTCGAACACCTCACTACCCCGTGCTAGAGACGAGGCCCGGACAGAACGGGCCAGCACTAGTGTGGGGCTGCGGAAGAATGTGGATTCCCGCGGCCCCGTGCGCACGTGCGAGGAGACACCGGGGTGGTTTTAGCCGGTAAGAGTCCGGCACGCCCCTCCGCCTCTCCCCAGGCGGAGGAAGTCCATGAGGATTTCCCCCCGTTAAAAAAAAAAAAAAAAAAAAGGTTAGGTTAGGTTTGCCGACCGCGAGGAGAGGTCGGCAGGCTTCAAAGGGGGTGACTGCTTCGCGGCCGCGGAGGGATGCGCAAGGGAGGTTTTTGCGCTCCAATACCCCGGCGGCCAGCGAAGCAGAAAGTGACATGGGGGTCACCACAGAGGACCCTGGTGGCGAGAGCTGTGCCTCGCTTGGGAGCTCCAAGGCGGAGCTCAATGCCACCAGGAGGGAGCAGCGCAAAGCCGTCGCGGCCGACGAAGTGTCGGAGATGGCCCGACGTGCACGCGAGCGACGCGCTGCTCTAGCGGCAGAAGGGGAGCCATCCGCGGTGGCCTTGAGTCAGCTGGCCTTGGACGGGGTGGACTTGGTCCTGAAGGTTGCCACCAAATCTGGCAGCCTGAAGGGCACATTCACCCGCGGTCTGAAGGAGGCTGCCGCGGACATCAAGGAGGCGGTTGGCACCCTCCTCAACAGGACGGCCTCAGACGAGGTCACGAAGTTGCAGGAGGAGAACGGCCGCCTCCGTAATGATTTGGAGGACCTCCGGCGGCAAGTCGCTGCGCTGAGCGAGCAGCAGCAGCGACGCACGTCCACCGATGCCGCACCCGTGGTGGCCCCGGCTCCCGCACCGAGACCGGCAAGCGCTCGTACCGATGACGAGGTCGAGCGCATTGTCCGACTCTGCTTGCTCCAGTGCGGGAGCATGATGAACGCTCGTATTGAGGCGATTTCTCGGCGCCTCCCTGCGGAAATCATCCGTCCGCCTCTAGCCGCCGATGCGCGGCGGAGGACTGAGGAGCCGCCGAGACCTGCGTCTCGCAAGGGGAAGCCCGCGGAGGGTGCCAAGAAGCCCGCGGAGGGAATTCCCCCGAGCGATCAGCCCACGACTGCCGGGTCTAAGGGTGAGACCTGGGCGACAGTCGTGGGCCGCAAGAAGGCCCGCAAAGCCGCTAAGGCGGCCTCAGCAGCAGCACGCGCCCCCGGCCGAACCGCAAAGGCGGTTGCTCAGCCTGCGCGGCGGACTGCCAAAGGTGGTCGCAAAGGACCGACGCTGCATGCTCCGCGATCCGAAGCTGTGACGCTCACGCTACAGCCAGGAGCGGCGGAGCGCGGCGTAACGTACGCGTCGGTCATCGCCGAGGCCAAGGCCAGGATCAAATTGTCGGATCTTGGCCTTCAGTCCGTCGCCCTCAGGCAAGCTGCCACGGGTGCGCGGCTGTTTGAGGTGGCCGGTGCTGAGAGCGGCAGTGCCGAAAAGGCGGACGCTCTGGCCGCCAAACTGAGGGAGGTCCTCAACCCTGAGGATGTCCGGGTCTCCAGGCCAATGAAAACCGCAGAGGTGCGGATCGCTGGCCTGGATGATTCCGTGACCTCTGAGGAGGTGGTGGCGGCCGTTGCCCGAAGCGGTGAGTGTCCGCCGGACAAGGTGCGGGCCGGCGACATACGCGCCGACGCTACCGGACTCGGCGTAGTCTGGGTTCGGTGCCCTGTAGCGACGGCGAAGAAGATCGCCGATAGTGGCAGATTGCTGGTGGGCTGGGTTGCAGCGAGGGTCAAACTCCTGCAGCCCCGGGCTTTGCGGTGCTTCCGGTGCCTGGAAAAGGGGCACGTCCGGGCAAAGTGCACCGCCGAGGTTGACCGCAGCGACCTTTGCTACCGCTGTGGTCAGCCTGGCCACAAGGCGGCCCAGTGTTCCGCGGCGCTCAACTGCAGCTTGTGTTCGGCTGCAGGGAAGCCAGCGGGACACAGAGTGGGCGGAGGGGCCTGTGGTGCGCCTGCCAGCAAGGCCAAGAAGAAAAAGAAGAGGGGCACTCAGCCTGCCGGGGAGATCTCGACCCCCCCGCAGGCTAGTAGCTCCGCGGCCGACTCCCGGCCCAGGACCGTTGCCGAGGGAATGGAATGTCAATAATGGCACAACTACATTTCCTTCAGGGCAACATCAACCACTGTGCCAGAGCTCAGGATCTCCTACTCCAGAGCATGGCAGAGTGGTCGATCAACGTGGCTGTGGTCGCCGAACCGTATTTCATCCCCGACCGTGACAACTGGTTGGGGTGCGCTGACGGTCTGGTGGCCATTATTGGCGAGACTCTGATCGACCCGTCTCGGGGCCGCGGCTGGGTTGCTGCGGTGTCGGGCGGTATCGTCGTTGTGGGGGCGTATTTCTCCCCCAACAAGAGTCTCGCCGACTTTGAGGGTTTCCTTGTCGAGTTGGGCGCCGTCGTAGGCCGCCATCACCCTCGTCCCGTTCTGGTGCTTGGGGATCTCAACGCCAAGTCATCGGCGTGGGGATCTCCGGTCACTGACCCTCGGGGCGAGGTGCTGGAAGAGTGGGCGGTGACGACCGGTCTGGTCGTCCTAAATCGGGGTTCGGAATTTACGTGCGTGCGGCAGCGGGGCGGTTCGATAGTGGACGTCTCGTTCGCTAGCCCCTCTGTCGCCAGCCGAGTCCGCGACTGGCGTGTCGCCGTGGAGGTGGAGACGTTGTCGGACCATCGGTATATCCGGTTCGACGTCTCCGCCCAGACCGCGAGCGGCCGCCATCCAACAACCCCGATTAACGACGGCCCGCGTTGGGCGCTTAAGCGCATCGACAAGGAGCTACTCGAGGAAGCTGCCTTAGTCCAGTCCTGGACCTGGGAGTCAGCGACGAACGGACCCGTCGACGTCGAGGCGGTGGCGCTGTGGTTTCGCGGGGCGATGACGCAGATCTGCGACGCGTCCATGCCCCGCGTCCGCCAACAGTCCGCAAGGCGCCAGGTGTACTGGTGGACCGCAGAGATCGCGCGGCTGCGCGTCGAGTGCGTTGCGGTTCGCCGCCAGTACACTCGATACCGGAGGCGACGTCGACGGGATCCCGCCGAGGAGGACGCGCTGTATGAGGTGTACCGCGCGTCCAAGGAGACTCTGTGGCTGGCCATCGGCGACTCAAAGTCGCGTGCCAGGGAAGAGCTACTGGGGTCCCTGGATCGGGATCCGTGGGGGCGCCCCTACCGTTGGGCACGGGGCAAGCTGCGGGCCTGGGCGCCTCCACTTACCCAGACGATGCAACCCCAGTTGCTAGAGGCGGTAGTGTCGGCCCTCTTCCCTGAGCGAGCGGGACACGTTCCCCCGGCGATGGCTTCGCCCTCAGCCACAGACTCTCCAGAAGAGGAGAGCACCGATGTCCCCGAGGTGACGCAAGCAGAGACGAGAGCGGCCGTGTCGCGACTCCGGGCCAAGAACACAGCGCCCGGACCCGACGGAGTTCCTGGTCGAGCTCTCGTCTTAGCTCTGAAGGAGCTAGAGCCCCAGCTGAGGGGGCTCTTCACGGCATGTCTCGAGCGGGGCCAGTTTCCCAGTGTGTGGAAGGAGGGGAGGCTGGTCCTGCTCAAGAAGGAGGGGCGCCCCGCGGACTCGCCGTCCGCGTATCGGCCCATAGTGTTGCTAGACGAGGCGGGCAAACTTTTTGAGCGTATTATCGCAGATCGCCTCGTCAGCCACTTGTGCAGGGAGGGGCCGAACCTAGACGAGAACCAGTTTGGGTTTCGTCGGGGGCGCTCCACCATAGATGCAATCATGCGCGTGAGGGCCCTGGCGGAGGAAACGGTGTCCCGGGGTGGGGTTGTGCTGGCGGTGTCCTTGGACATCTCCAACGCCTTCAATACCCTGCCCTGGAGTTGTATTCGGGAGGCGCTGCATTACCATCGTGTGCCTCCCTACCTCCGCCGTACAGTAGGGGCTTACCTGGAAGGTAGATGCGTCACCTATCGGGGACGTGACGGTGCCGGTCGGCGCCTCACGTCGTGCGGTGTCCCACAGGGATCGGTCCTGGGACCGCTCCTGTGGAACATCGGATACGACTGGGTGCTGAGAGGCGAACTCCCGTCGGGCGCCGACTTGACGTGTTACGCGGACGACACGCTTGTCACTGCCCGGGGGAGCTCGCACAGGGAAGCGACGTTGATAGCCACGGCTGCGGTGTCACAGGTGGTGAACCGCATCCGGCGCCTGGGCCTGGAGGTGGCCCTGAACAAGTCGGAGGCCATGGTGTTTCATGGCCCCCGACGCGCGCCGGCGCCGGGATCACACATCGTGGTCAGTGGGGCCCGGATAGCTGTCGAGTCCACCATGAAGTACCTGGGATTGGTGCTCGACAGCCGTTGGGAATTCGGTCCCCACTTCCGGCGGCTGGCGCCCAAGCTGATGGGTGCAGCGGGCGCGCTTTCAACGTTGCTTCCCAACTTGGGGGGCCCGAGCGCCGCCTGTAGGCGGTTGTATGTGGGAATCGTGCGATCCATGGCCCTCTATGGGGCCCCTGTGTGGGCGCTCGACATGACGGCCAGTACTCTCGCCATTCTGCGGAAGCCGCAGAGGGCGATGGCCGTCAGAGTCGTCCGCGGGTATCGCACGATCTCCTACGAGGCGGCTTGCGTCCTGGCCGGATCCCCGCCCTGGGACCTAGAGGCGAAAGTACTCGCGTCATTATATCGATGGCGCGAGGCAGAGCGGGCACGGGGCTCGAGACCGGTGCAGCGGCAGATCGCGCGGCGCCGAGAGGAGCTCCGTCAGGTCCTGGTGGCGGAATGGCGGCAGAGGCTTCTGCGCCCTACCGCCGGCCTCGCTACCGTCGAGGCGATCCGGCCAGTACTCGACGACTGGCTCGGGAGAAGGCATGGCTCCCTGTCGTTCAGGGTGACACAGGTATTGTCGGGGCACGGTTGCTTCGGCAAGTACCTGTGTCGCATAGACAGGGAGCCGGACGCTCGGTGCCACCACTGCGTCCATTGTGGGGAGGACACGGCGCAACACACGCTCGCCGAGTGTGTGGCTTGGGAGGAGCAGCGCCGTGCCCTCACATCAGAAGTGGGAGGCGATCTGTCGCTGCCGGCCGTGGTTCGTAGTATGGTCGGTAGCGCAGAGTCGTGGGACGCGGTGGTGTCCTTCTGCGAGGACGTGATGTCGCAGAAGGAAGCTGCGGAACGGGAGAGGGAGATCTCCACTCCCTTCCCAGGCCGCAGAAGACGCACCGGGCGCAGAAGAAGGGCGGATAACGCCCTCTTCCGCCCCCCATGAATGGGTCCAGGGGCGACGGACTTGGGGAAGTCCCCGCCCCCTATCCGATGGACCCGAGGCGAAGGCGCGCGCGGTGTCTACGCGCGCCTCTAAGAGGATGCACGGGGTAGTCGAACACCTCACTACCCCGTGCTAGAGACGAGGCCCGGACAGACCGGGCCAGCACTAGTGTGGGGCTGCGGAAGAATGTGGATTCCCGCGGCCCCGCGCGCACGTGCGAGAAGACACCGGGGTGGTTTTAGCCGGTAAGAGTCCGGCACGCCCCTCCGCCTCTCCCCAGGCGGAGGAAGTCCATGAGGATTTCCCCCCGTAAAAAAAAAAAAAAAAAAAAAAAAAAAGGTTAGGTTAGGTTAGGTTAGGTTAGGTTAGGTTAGGTTAGGTTAGGTTAGGTTAGGTTAGGTTAGGTTAGGTTAGGTTAGGTTAGGTTAGGTTAGGTTAGTTAGGTTAGGTTAGGTTAGGTTAGGTTAGGTTAGGTTAGGTTAGGTTAGGTTAGGTTAGGTTAGGTTAGGTTAGGTTAGGTTAGGTTAGGTTAGGTTAGGTTAGGTTAGGTTAGGTTAGGTTAGGTTAGGTTAGGTTAGGTTAGGTTAGGTTAGGTTAGGTTAGGTTAGGTTAGGTTAGGTTAGGTTAGGTTAGGTTAGGTTAGGTTAGGTTAGGTTAGGTTAGGTTAGGTTAGGTTAGGTTAGGTTAGGTTAGGTTAGGTTAGGTTAGGTTAGGTTAGGTTAGGTTAGGTTAGGTTAGGTTAGGTTAGGTTAGGTTAGGTTAGGTTAGGTTAGGTTAGGTTAGGTTAGGTTAGGTTAGGTTAGGTTAGGTTAGGTTAGGTTAGGTTAGGTTAGGTTAGGTTAGGTTAGGTTAGGTTAGGTTAGGTTAGGTTAGGTTAGGTTAGGTTAGGTTAGGTTAGGTTAGGTTAGGTTAGGTTAGGTTAGGTTAGGTTAGGTTAGGTTAGGTTAGGTTAGGTTAGGTTAGGTTAGGTTAGGTTAGGTTAGGTTAGGTTAGGTTAGGTTAGGTTAGGTTAGGTTAGGTTAGGTTAGGTTAGGTTAGGTTAGGTTAGGTTAGGTTAGGTTAGGTTAGGTTAGGTTAGGTTAGGTTAGGTTAGGTTAGGTTAGGTTAGGTTAGGTTAGGTTAGGTTAGGTTAGGTTAGGTTAGGTTAGGTTAGGTTAGGTTAGGTTAGGTTAGGTTAGGTTAGGTTAGGTTAGGTTAGGTTAGGTTAGGTTAGGTTAGGTTAGGTTAGGTTAGGTTAGGTTAGGTTAGGTTAGGTTAGGTTAGGTTAGGTTAGGTTAGGTTAGGTTAGGTTAGTTAGGTTAGGTTAGGTTAGGTTAGGTTAGGTTAGGTTAGGTTAGGTTAGGTTAGGTTAGGTTAGGTTAGGTTAGGTTAGGTTAGGTTAGGTTAGGTTAGGTTAGGTTAGGTTAGGTTAGGTTAGGTTAGGTTAGGTTAGGTTAGGTTAGGTTAGGTTAGGTTAGGTTAGGTTAGGTTAGGTTAGGTTAGGTTAGGTTAGGTTAGGTTAGGTTAGGTTAGGTTAGGTTAGGTTAGGTTAGGTTAGGTTAGGTTAGGTTAGGTTAGGTTAGGTTAGGTTAGGTTAGGTTAGGTTAGGTTAGGTTAGGTTAGGTTAGGTTAGGTTAGGTTAGGTTAGGTTAGGTTAGGTTAGGTTAGGTTAGGTTAGGTTAGGTTAGGTTAGGTTAGGTTAGGTTAGGTTAGGTTAGGTTAGGTTAGGTTAGGTTAGGTTAGGTTAGGTTAGGTTAGGTTAGGTTAGGTTAGGTTAGGTTAGGTTAGGTTAGGTTAGTTAGGTTAGGTTAGGTTAGGTTAGGTTAGGTTAGGTTAGGTTAGGTTAGGTTAGGTTAGGTTAGGTTAGGTTAGGTTAGGTTAGGTTAGGTTAGGTTAGGTTAGGTTAGGTTAGGTTAGGTTAGGTTAGGTTAGGTTAGGTTAGGTTAGGTTAGGTTAGGTTAGGTTAGGTTAGGTTAGGTTAGGTTAGGTTAGGTTAGGTTAGGTTAGGTTAGGTTAGGTTAGGTTAGGTTAGGTTAGGTTAGGTTAGGTTAGGTTAGGTTAGGTTAGGTTAGGTTAGGTTAGGTTAGGTTAGGTTAGGTTAGGTTAGGTTAGGTTAGGTTAGGTTAGGTTAGGTTAGGTTAGGTTAGGTTAGGTTAGGTTAGGTTAGGTTAGGTTAGGTTAGGTTAGGTTAGGTTAGGTTAGGTTAGGTTAGGTTAGTTAGGTTAGGTTAGGTTAGGTTAGGTTAGGTTAGGTTAGGTTAGGTTAGGTTAGGTTAGGTTAGGTTAGGTTAGGTTAGGTTAGGTTAGGTTAGGTTAGGTTAGGTTAGGTTAGGTTAGGTTAGGTTAGGTTAGGTTAGTTAGGTTAGGTTAGGTTAGGTTAGGTTAGGTTAGGTTAGGTTAGGTTAGGTTAGGTTAGGTTAGGTTAGGTTAGGTTAGGTTAGGTTAGGTTAGGTTAGGTTAGGTTAGGTTAGGTTAGGTTAGGTTAGGTTAGGTTAGGTTAGGTTAGGTTAGGTTAGGTTAGGTTAGGTTAGGTTAGGTTAGGTTAGGTTAGGTTAGGTTAGGTTAGGTTAGGTTAGGTTAGGTTAGGTTAGGTTAGGTTAGGTTAGGTTAGGTTAGGTTAGGTTAGGTTAGGTTAGGTTAGGTTAGGTTAGGTTAGGTTAGGTTAGGTTAGGTTAGGTTAGGTTAGGTTAGGTTAGGTTAGGTTAGGTTAGGTTAGGTTAGGTTAGGTTAGGTTAGGTTAGGTTAGGTTAGGTTAGGTTAGGTTAGGTTAGGTTAGGTTAGGTTAGGTTAGGTTAGGTTAGGTTAGGTTAGGTTAGGTTAGGTTAGGTTAGGTTAGGTTAGGTTAGGTTAGGTTAGGTTAGGTTAGGTTAGGTTAGGTTAGGTTAGGTTAGGTTAGGTTAGGTTAGGTTAGGTTAGGTTAGGTTAGGTTAGGTTAGGTTAGGTTAGGTTAGGTTAGGTTAGGTTAGGTTAGGTTAGGTTAGGTTAGGTTAGGTTAGGTTAGGTTAGGTTAGGTTAGGTTAGGTTAGGTTAGGTTAGGTTAGGTTAGGTTAGGTTAGGTTAGGTTAGGTTAGGTTAGGTTAGGTTAGGTTAGGTTAGGTTAGGTTAGGTTAGGTTAGGTTAGGTTAGGTTAGGTTAGGTTAGGTTAGGTTAGGTTAGGTTAGGTTAGGTTAGGTTAGGTTAGGTTAGGTTAGGTTAGGTTAGGTTAGGTTAGGTTAGGTTAGGTTAGGTTAGGTTAGGTTAGGTTAGGTTAGGTTAGGTTAGGTTAGGTTAGGTTAGGTTAGGTTAGGTTAGGTTAGGTTAGGTTAGGTTAGGTTAGGTTAGGTTAGGTTAGGTTAGGTTAGGTTAGGTTAGGTTAGGTTAGGTTAGGTTAGGTTAGGTTAGGTTAGGTTAGGTTAGGTTAGGTTAGGTTAGGTTAGGTTAGGTTAGGTTAGGTTAGGTTAGGTTAGGTTAGGTTAGGTTAGGTTAGGTTAGGTTAGGTTAGGTTAGGTTAGGTTAGGTTAGGTTAGGTTAGGTTAGGTTAGGTTAGGTTAGGTTAGGTTAGGTTAGTTAGGTTAGGTTAGGTTAGGTTAGGTTAGGTTAGGTTAGGTTAGGTTAGGTTAGGTTAGGTTAGGTTAGGTTAGGTTAGGTTAGGTTAGGTTAGGTTAGGTTAGGTTAGGTTAGGTTAGGTTAGGTTAGGTTAGGTTAGGTTAGGTTAGGTTAGGTTAGGTTAGGTTAGGTTAGGTTAGGTTAGGTTAGGTTAGGTTAGGTTAGGTTAGGTTAGGTTAGGTTAGGTTAGGTTAGGTTAGGTTAGGTTAGGTTAGGTTAGGTTAGGTTAGGTTAGGTTAGGTTAGGTTAGGTTAGGTTAGGTTAGGTTAGGTTAGGTTAGGTTAGGTTAGGTTAGGTTAGGTTAGGTTAGGTTAGGTTAGGTTAGGTTAGGTTAGGTTAGGTTAGGTTAGGTTAGGTTAGGTTAGGTTAGGTTAGGTTAGGTTAGGTTAGGTTAGGTTAGGTTAGGTTAGGTTAGGTTAGGTTAGGTTAGGTTAGGTTAGGTTAGGTAGGTTAGGTTAGGTTAGGTTAGGTTAGGTTAGGTTAGGTTAGGTTAGGTTAGGTTAGGTTAGGTTAGGTTAGGTTAGGTTAGGTTAGGTTAGGTTAGGTTAGGTTAGGTTAGGTTAGGTTAGGTTAGGTTAGGTTAGGTTAGGTTAGGTTAGGTTAGGTTAGGTTAGGTTAGGTTAGGTTAGGTTAGGTTAGGTTAGGTTAGGTTAGGTTAGGTTAGGTTAGGTTAGGTTAGGTTAGGTTAGGTTAGGTTAGGTTAGGTTAGGTTAGGTTAGGTTAGGTTAGGTTAGGTTAGGTTAGGTTAGGTTAGGTTAGGTTAGGTTAGGTTAGGTTAGGTTAGGTTAGGTTAGGTTAGGTTAGGTTAGGTTAGGTTAGGTTAGGTTAGGTTAGGTTAGGTTAGGTTAGGTTAGGTTAGGTTAGGTTAGGTTAGGTTAGGTTAGGTTAGGTTAGGTTAGGTTAGGTTAGGTTAGGTTAGGTTAGGTTAGGTTAGGTTAGGTTAGGTTAGGTTAGGTTAGGTTAGGTTAGGTTAGGTTAGGTTAGGTTAGGTTAGGTTAGGTTAGGTTAGGTTAGGTTAGGTTAGGTTAGGTTAGGTTAGGTTAGGTTAGGTTAGGTTAGGTTAGGTTAGGTTAGGTTAGGTTAGGTTAGGTTAGGTTAGGTTAGGTTAGGTTAGGTTAGGTTAGGTTAGGTTAGGTTAGGTTAGGTTAGGTTAGGTTAGGTTAGGTTAGGTTAGGTTAGGTTAGGTTAGGTTAGGTTAGGTTAGGTTAGGTTAGGTTAGGTTAGGTTAGGTTAGGTTAGGTTAGGTTAGGTTAGGTTAGGTTAGGTTAGGTTAGGTTAGGTTAGGTTAGGTTAGGTTAGGTTAGGTTAGGTTAGGTTAGGTTAGGTAGGTTAGGTTAGGTTAGGTTAGGTTAGGTTAGGTTAGGTTAGGTTAGGTTAGGTTAGGTTAGGTTAGGTTAGTTAGGTTAGGTTAGGTTAGGTTAGGTTAGGTTAGGTTAGGTTAGGTTAGGTTAGGTTAGGTTAGGTTAGGTTAGGTTAGGTTAGGTTAGGTTAGGTTAGGTTAGGTTAGGTTAGGTTAGGTTAGGTTAGGTTAGGTTAGGTTAGGTTAGGTTAGGTTAGGTTAGGTTAGGTTAGGTTAGGTTAGGTTAGGTTAGGTTAGGTTAGGTTAGGTTAGGTTAGGTTGTTAGGTTAGGTTAGGTTAGGTTAGGTTAGGTTAGGTTAGGTTAGGTTAGGTAGGTTAGGTTAGGTTAGGTTAGGTTAGGTTAGGTTAGGTTAGGTTAGGTTAGGTTAGGTTAGGTTAGGTTAGGTTAGGTTAGGTTAGGTTAGGTTAGGTTAGGTTAGGTTAGGTTAGGTTAGGTTAGGTTAGGTTAGGTTAGGTTAGGTTAGGTTAGGTTAGGTTAGGTTAGGTTAGGTTAGGTTAGGTTAGGTTAGGTTAGGTTAGGTTAGGTTAGGTTAGGTTAGGTTAGGTTAGGTTAGGTTAGGTTAGGTTAGGTTAGGTTAGGTTAGGTTAGTTAGGTTAGTTAGGTTAGGTTAGGTTAGGTTAGGTTAGGTTAGGTTAGGTTAGGTTAGGTTAGGTTAGGTTAGGTTAGGTTAGGTTAGGTTAGGTTAGGTTAGGTTAGGTTAGGTTAGGTTAGGTTAGGTTAGGTTAGGTTAGGTTAGGTTAGGTTAGGTTAGGTT